>OZ029913.1:31638034-32904701 GCA_964023275.1 Norana najaformis | reverse complement strand
GGACAAAGTTGGAAATGGGGCGAAATAGGGCGTCACGTGGCTGAATTAAAGGTTTGTCTATTAGGATAAGGGTTGTGTGCGTGCGTGTGTGTTCTCATTTTGTGTCTCTGTTTGTTTATTCGTACGTCGTCGTCGTCGCAATCGTCGTCATCATCATCATCAGCAAGCAAGGTCAACACCGTCAACTACAAATTCTTAGTCATCATCATCATCTTCTTCTTCTTCATCATCATCATTATCTTCTTCTTCTTCATCATCATTATCTTCTTCTTCTTCATCATCATCATCATCTTCTTCTTCTTCTTCATCATTATATTCTTCTTCATCATCGTCGTCATCGTCATCATCATCTCGTTCTTCTTCTTCTTCTTCTTCTCCTCCCCTCTTCCCTCATCCCTCTCTTTCTCCTTCTTCTATACTGCAACTACAGCAAGACCACCATCAACAACAACATCATCATCGCCTTCATCTTCATTACTTTCGTTTTTATCATCAACATCATAGACAGGCCAACAGTACCTTAATGGTAATCATCATATTTGCTTCTGATTCAATTTTGTCGTATGGGACGTTGATCTCTTACTGTTATCATCATATCATATCATACAATAAAGATGTCAGAGTTACGTCATCATGCATACATGTGGCCAAATACAGCATTTATATGGCGCCGTCTAAACAGTGTAACTAACCATTTTAAGGAATGTAGTCCACGTGCCGCAATACTAGACACCAACGAACATTCTCGCTTGTAAGCAATTCCTTAGTTTTAGTTGCAGTAGTACTTAACGCTTAAACGATTCTCCCTTGAGATCTCTTTTTAAAAATTACTCGAAGGCTTTCTGTAAACTACTAGTCATTCGTTCAAGCCGGTCCAGACTACGATTACTCCTAAACGATTACTCCTACACGGTTTGTTTTTAAATAAAACTCACGTCGACTATCCTCAAACAATCGCTCTTAAACGGTTACTTTGAAACAGTTAACATCACCGGATACTCCTAAACGATTGCTTAACACGATTGCTTCTCCCTAACGACTGCATTTTCTTCTGCAAAGCTACGTTCCAATCGGGTCACTGAGCATGCGCCGTCATGTCACGTGACTCAGCCGCCGTCGTTTGTTATCACTTCCGTTTGCAAGTCGTATAAACATCCACGATGTGTTATTATAACGTCCTACCGAACACCAGGTGGCGACATCGTCGTAATCCGCCAGAACAGACCTAGAAGGCCAAATATCGGAGAAGATGCTGCTGCTGCTGCTGTTCCTGCTGATGCTGCAGCTGCTAGTGATGCTATCAGTGACCACCTCAGTTTTACTCAATGAATCCAGGCACGAATACGGCGACGGCACGTGAAGTGGAGGGTGGGATAGCTATAGGAGAAAGGGGTGGCTAGTTGGCGTTGCTCTTGCGGGGTTACGAAAGCAAGGGCGAGCGCACCACCGGAAACACATACGGACACACGACGCGCCCTGCGATGGTCGAAACTAAGGCCCAGGCGGTCAGTAGCCGACATTTAATTATCGCCCGTGCCTTGCCTTCGCCTGTACCTGCTCTAGTCTCCGGTGTTACCTTGTTAGAGGCACTGCCAGGCAGGGGGCGCATCAGCCGCCTATAGCTAATCCTCGCCCGGCTAGGCGGACCGAAGGTGGCGGGCTGGGAAAGAGGCGGTCGGCACAAGAAAATCGCACCGGGTACGGTTTGATTCTAGGACAAGGTTCGGTAGCTAAACCTACACCGTAAGGGTAATCGTAATCTCGAGATTTATGCGGTGTCATAGAATGCAAAGTCACGAAAAACAGTTTATTCACTGGCGATCCGTCGAACAAATCGATAGGCAGGTAGGGTGAGATTCGGTTCTAGGGCAAGGACCAAGGTTCAGGCAGGCAGGCAGACAGACGGCTACCGTGTTTGGAATTGGAGAGCTAAGTGAGATAAGGGGAAGAGGAGGAAACAGGATAGAATTTTTCGAAGAGAAGTGTTTTCAGTGAAAGACCTGCGCAGAGGTTGGAAGGGTTAAAAGGTTTGGTGAGTTCGTAGGATGAGAAAGATAATTGCTGGAACTCTGGTGCAGAGGAGTTTAATGCAGAAGTGATTTTCAAATTTTAGACATGAGGTGATGGAAGGGCGGGAAAATATTATGGCGGTAGAAGAGCGGTTGAGCGGAGTTGTTGGACTGAATGACTGGCGAAGATAAGGGTGGGAGTTGGGCAGAAGAATGAGAAGAGCAAAGCAAGAGCAGTTTGTTAAGCTAACTGAGTGAGGCAGCCATGGGCAGTGGAGGATTTAGCTATAGGCGTGGGGGCAGGTTCGCCTCTCCCTGCGCCCCTTTTTGTTATATACCGGCGTCCTCAAACCAGACCTGTGCATAGTGGTCTGCCAGAATGTGGCGCCGCTCTGGAAATGCTCTTGCTCCCCACGCAAGCAATCCTGAACGGTTCATACCCATGGCCCATGGGTATGAGGCGTTCGTGACTTCATTTAATTAGCGTCGACATACCAGGGTGGATAACCAGTCCTCTCCTTCGCCGCTTCTTTGTCCCATTGACAATGTAGGCCTAAGTGCGGTCAGTAGGCATGAACTTAGGCCTACTGCACAACTAAGTTAGCTAGGGAGCCCTAGTTAGACAGAAATAATTAAATATGGCATCTGTCCCTGGGGGTATTTGAATCCCCACTCAGGGTTTACATTCGAGCACGGTGACTGCTAGACTAAAACAAGATTAGACTTGAAAATGCGCGATATGAAGTCTCTAAATGAATGGAGCACGGCGTATTGCGAAACGATAACCATTACATCGTTGAAGAAAAATCGCTAGTCTATAGGCGTTCCGTATCCAGTGTGATTTACCTATTTTGACGCGGTTCTTTGGTCACGTGGGGTCGGCTGAATCGGTTGCAGCCGTAGAGAAAATGATTCATCCGTTGGCCACTACGGATGCCGGACGCGTGCTAAGGCCTGCATCGACGTTTTCGTTTCAATACGAGAAACTATGGTCTATGGAACGCCAAAACAACCTAATCCTATGCTGCGGAAGACTACGACATTAAAACTAGGTCAGGAAAGCAGTTCAATGCAATACAATATCAAACAAATTGATGCAATGCAATGCAAAGAAATGTAAAATACAATGCAACTGTGTACAATACAATGCAATGCAATACAACACCTCCGTCACATCATCCGAAAATCGCTCCACAGCCATAGCTGCTCCACCAGTCTGAAATAAACTACCACGCACCAGAATTACAACATTTACCTGACCCATCATACGAACTCACCAACACTTCACTCCTTGCAATCTCTGCGCAGGTTTTTCACCCAAAATTGAAAACACTCCTCTTCCACAAATCCTACCCTGATTCTTCCACTTATCTTGCTTTTAATTCCTAACATCATCCATTCTGGCCGTCTGATTGGCCGCCTGCGTGACTCTTGGATCTTGACCTGGAACGCCTACGATTCCTCGCTCAGTCGATGGACATATGGCGTGTTAACACATGCATTACTTACTTACTTACTTACTTAACTGAAACCCTTCCTGCCCCTATCGATTTTGCTTTGACTGAGTGTCTATGATAGGCTGGTTCCCGCGATTTAGCTTTCTTTGTGTGCTGTAGGAATCTCGAGATTACATTTACAATACAACAGAGTGTAATTCAATTTAATATCTTTATACGAGCCTTTGACCGCGGTCCATTAAGCACACTTGGAAATGCAACATGTAACGCTGGCCCCATCTTTGATTACACAGGATTAGAATAGAACACTTCTTCATCTAATTATAGCTTCTTCGGACATCGGGTTTTAGCACAAATGCAAAATGAACAAACTGAACACAGACAATTTTTACCGTTTTTTAATATTGTGCAATAGTCTGGTATTGACGGTTATTGCTGATCATGCGACGTAATGTGGCTGCTCTTCTGATGGTTGAATATGACTATGCGAAGGGCCCTTGAAACTGAGATGCGCAGTATAAATTGTACTCCTTACATTACAACATTATAACACCATATTGTGCACAATTTGTACGCAACTGTGCATTTCTTGTGTATGCATTGTCGATTTTGTCGAGAAATCTCGGGCGACCGACTTGTCAGCCCATTGCACGGGATCCGTTGATAGTTCATTATTGTTCTAACGGCTTGCCATAGTGGCGCGTATTATAAACGGCGTATTGTGCTTACGCTGAGGATCCTACGGAGTTCTTTGTCAAAAAATCGATTGACCGCCTGAGGCTCAACTCCAGTGGCTGGGTGCAGGTAGGGGTAGCTGGCCACGGCCTATGGAAACAAGGCAGGGCGCCTCTCCTCGGCTACAACAGTACGGCTTCCAGTCTCTGCGTTTCTGTCTGTCTGTCTGTCTGTCTGTCTGCCTCGCTGCGTGCCTGCCTTCCATTCTGACTCTCGAAATGGTTGTGCACGAACGACATCTGTCTGTCTGTGTGTCTGTCTGTGTGTCTGTCTGTGTGTCTGTCTGTCTGTCTGCCTGCCTGTCTCTCTATCTGTCACTTTGACTCTCAAAATTGTTGTGCACGAACGACATCTGTCTGCCTGTCTGTCTGCCTGCCTGCCTCTCATTCCCATAAAAGCCCTGTTCGAACGATATCAGTCTGTCGGTCTATTTGTCTGTTTGTCTATCTGTCTGACTGATTGTTTATTTGTCAGTCTTTTTGTCTGTCTATCTGAGCTCAGTTTTTACAGCTGTCCAGACAGCCTCATTACTGCTGATCACCTAATTAATTTAATAATAATTCTAATTACTGAAACGGCTGCAACACACTATCAATAACAACGCCCTGGAATGACTGTATTAGTATAGTATCCACTGACACTAGACACTTAGATGGGCTACACTGTCTGGTAACTAAGCACAACTCATGTGGTGTAATACAACTCAGTTCAATGCCATGCAGTACAATACAATATAATACAAGTAGGCAATGTCACAAAGAGGTTCCACTGTACATCGAAGAGAATCCATGGCATTCAGTACAATCTGCTATCTTAGTATTTTAACAACTACGAATAGCAATTGATTTGTAAGCTTTTGCGTTTCCTGAGAGACGACAATTCGATTCGGGGAAATTTTTGGCCCAAAGTTGGCTTTCCTTAGTTAGCTACATCGGTAAACGCGCACGCTAAGGAGCCTCTGTGCAGGAGGATCCCCGGTTCGCAACCCGATCATGGCTTATTTCAGAGATTTGAATCTTAGGCTAGCACGGTCCGTGCATGGGGACCTTAAATTGCGTGGCGCCCATTCAAACGGGCAGCGGTGATGAAGGATCTCACCCTGTAGATTCATTGCAAACTGAGCAGGGTCGAGGACATACCGTGTACATTTACATTCTACATAAAATGTAGCGTTGACGTTGCATATACAATTGTCAGACGGTTATGTTGAAGCTAACAGCATCTGGCGAATGAAAGCACGAAGGAACGAGGCATTGTTAGGCGCTGTCGGCCATCTAGCGAACATCCTGGCAACTACCATAAAGTAGCGAAAGCAGTAGAAAAGAAGAAACGGATACAGACAGTGGCGTAGCTAAAAGGGGGGCGAGTGATTCGGGATCGAAGTTCAGCGAGGGGTCGGCCTAGGCAGTGGAACGGAGTCGTGGAATATTTGTAAGGTGCAAGTTTCAGTTTCAGTTTCAGTAGTTTCTGTTCATCATTTATGCGTATCGCTTGTGTTTATAAAAACGAAGTGAAAGAAACTAAACGGAATTCAGTTTAGGGAATTGTGAGAGAAAAGAGAACAGCTGCAGAAGGTCCATAGAGCTTATGGCAGCTTCTGCGAGAGGCAACGCAGAAGAACGATGAAGTGAATGGTCATGTTGACGGAAGCATAGATCAGGAAGCCTTACTAGAGGTAGGCGCAGGGCTAACATGTCAAAGAGAGAGACTAACAAACGTTGCTGTTATTTCCACTGAGACTGAAAAGACCGGTTCTATCATTCGGTGAAGTTCTCAAGACTTTGCATCCAACCAGGCTAGAAACGTTTTGTTTGGAGTTTATTGTTAATGTTCAACGGGGTGGCGGGTCTCTAAATCGCTGTTTTCATTAAACTTCAAACTTCTATTCGGGGTGGGAGCGATTGCCATCACTCGCCCAGGGAGCCAAAATGCCTAGCTATGCCAGTGGATACAGAAACTTTCATTTAATTTTTTTCATTTTGTTGGGTTCGATTCGAATATCAAACCGGGTAACAGGACAGTAACCCCCCCCCCCCTGGCAATAACTCACGGAACAATAAGAATTACCAAACATCCCAAACTGAATATCGGACAATCATTAGACAATTGGGCAGAGAGTAGACATGAAAGACTTAGCATAGGGCCTACATCAAAAACTATCTATTAGACAATTATTAAACAATTGAACACATTAACAATAAACAGCATTTTCTGTTAAATATTTAATTTTATACTGTGACGCTGCATGGTTCTCTAATATATGTCTAATGAATTAATATACAAACTGTATGATTAATAGACATTATTTGTATATTTATATAATTAATATATCAGTATAGGGTGTTACTGTCCGTTTTTTTTTTGCATGGGGGGTTATTGTCCAAGGGTTATTGTCCGAGGGTTATTGTCCGGGGGCTATTGTCCTATAAGCATCATACCGTAGTTAAGTATTACAGCATTACACTGTTTAGGCAAGAAATCAAATAATAACGAGATGCAGCACATATTAACTAAATGTAAAATGCAAATGTACATGTTTTCTATAGCGACCGTATGGCTTTGACCCTGCTTAGTTTGCTATGAATTTATTGGGTGAGATACTTCACCACCGCTATACCCGTTTGAATGGGCGCCACGTCATTTAAGGCCCCCTTCTTCCCTCTGGCTGGAATTAATCCCTCCTAGGAGGTCCCCTGTATGGAACTAATACCATTAAAGTCTCAAGGAAAACTGAAATATTTTTAATAGAAAGCGAGGAGGAGAAGCTCGTAGAGCTTTTCTAGTCATCCTGCAGAAGCTTGAACACAATTTTAGACGAATTAGTGAACCGAATAACATTCACGACATTGTGTATGGAAAACTTAATGCGGTCATGCATAGCTCAAACTGCTGAAGGAATACAAGAAAAAGTGCATTATTGATACTTGGCTAATAAAATGCTTTGTCAGAAGATATAAAATGAATGTTATTGCAGTGGCGTGTGTTGGAGGGAGAGCTAGAATGCTACCTGTGCGTCCCACGTGCAACAGGT
Source organism: Norana najaformis (assembly GCA_964023275.1). Lineage (NCBI taxonomy): Eukaryota > Metazoa > Annelida > Clitellata > Crassiclitellata > Hormogastridae > Norana > Norana najaformis. The sequence continues at coordinate 32,897,469 of OZ029913.1, read as the reverse complement.
GTTGAGTGGTAGAAGTGTCAGTTGTTAGACTGGAACGCCAACCAATAAATAAGCTTGAGCGTGAGGTGAAGTTAGTCTGTTGGTCGACCTTTTGAGGTTTTGTCCTCATTGGTTTGTTCATGTCGTTTTGAAACTGATGCTGTCCTCTGTTGTGGGTGACTTGCCTGTGTGCAAACAAACCAAAGATTTAAGACCATACTCGATAATTTAACGGTTAAAACGACAAAATCTATATAAAATGCGAGAAGAAATTTAAACTCAAGATATCCTATAGACTGCCTCCCTACCTATGGTGCAGACATCTTGGGCCGTTTCATGTTTACAAGAGCCGCATAGAATCACGAAATGTTGGCGGAATTTTGATCGAAGTATTTATCGCTGGAAATCCTTCGATAACAAGAGAAATAGAACCCAAGGAGAAGAAAGACTGACACACAATGGGATGCTGAGTGATTGTCGACAGCACACGCACGTCCGTTGCCGCAGGTTTCCCCTTGCAGATGATGACGACAACGAGAACGATTATGATGACAACGACGACGACAATGCTGTTGCTGATAATGATGGTGATGGAGATGAAGACAACGACAAAAGATGGCGAAGATGATGATAGTGATGACATCGATTTGTTGCTGATAAGGACGACAATGATTACGGTGAAGATGATGATAATAATGATGATACTGATGACGATGATAACAACAACCACGATGATGCTGAAAACAACGAAGAAAATGATGATGTTGTTGATAACTACTATGGCAACGATGACGATGATAATGATAAAGATGTTGATGATGATATTGACGACGATGACAATGACGATATAGTTCATAGGTATAACCTCACCGAGTATAGCCGGCGAGTGGTGCGTGCAGGGCTCTTCATGCGCCGTTGCCGGCTGAGCGCTGATCTCTGATGTCAGCCTCGCTGCGGTGTTAGGACTAATATAATCTTTCCTCAACAGGCGACACTTCTTCATTCGACAGATTCAAGCGGCAGGCGTTGTGTTAAGCTGAAACATTTGGTTCTGAAGGAAAACTGTTTCAGCTGCAAAAACACATTCAAATTGGCTGCAAAGAATTTATTTGGGTGCTGACGGAAAACTGTTTTGGCTGCAGTAAGAGCTGTTTCGACTGCAAATGCAACTGTTTCAGTTCAAACGGAAACTTGTTTTGGTTCCCAAGTAAAACTGCTTTTGGCTTGAAAGGCAAAGTTCATCCAGTTGTAGAGGAAGACTTTCGAGTCTTGAAGAAAGCTGTCTCGGTCGAAAAGAAAAAGCGGTTTCGACTTCAGCAAAATAGGGATTCGGTCAGAACAATGGTTCGGTTCGCTCCAAAGAAAATCGGTTTCGCTTTTGAAATGAAACAAAGTCACCATTGCCGATTCTTTACAAAGCAAGAAACCGGTTGTAGTTCTGCGCTACGATAGTATTTCTGCGAGTACTAAAACAACAGTATGCTACTCCAGGTACTTAATCGCCGTTGCGGGTACTGAACAGCAAACAATCATGCTTGCGGCCAACAACACAACGCTCGATTGTCGCGACGGAAGTGACATCGCCAACTGCACCGGAAGCGACCAAGAATCGGACGTGCTGCGGATCACGTCACTCGTAACTGCTTACGGCGCCATCTGTTGTGTTGGTCTCGTCGGTAACTGCCTCGTTGTCTTCGTTATCTCACGTTACGTCCGCATGAAAACAGTCACGAATCTCTTCATCCTCAATCTGTCTGTGGCAGACATCCTCTTCCTCATTGGACTTCCGCTTATAATGATCACGGCCATCCTCAAATACTGGGCGTTCGGCTGGGCCGTCTGCAAGATCTACTTCGTTCTCACCTGCATTAACATGTTCACCGGAGCGTACACCGTGACGCTGATGAGCGCCGATCGCTTCATTGCCGTTCGCTTCCCCGTCCAGTCCATCAAATACCGTACCCCGTTGTACGCCACCGTCGATGTGGCCCTTACCTGGGTACTGTCGTTTGCCGTCATGTTTCCTATTGTCCTGTACGCGGACATTGTGCCACAGGAACCCGGTTCAGCGTACTTCCGGTGCGTCGTCCAGTGGCCAGTCGATGGCGGACGTACCTATACCGTGTACACGTTCGTCGTCGGGTTTCTTCTTCCAGTTGGGTTCATCTCGATCTTCTACGCGCTGCTCGTTCTGCGCCTGCGCACTAACCGCAAGCGAATCCAGTCGGCAGAAAAGCGCCGCAAGTTGACACAACACAACATCACTGGACTCGTGTCGATCATCATCATGGTCTTCATCGCCTGCTGGCTGCCCTACTGGGTCTTCCAGGTGAGAGCAGGTTGACCCGCGGGTCTCATCTGGTCTGCTCCAGTCTGTTTGGTCGGGACAAACCCTCGCCTAAATTATACACGACCCACGGTCACATGCACTCATAAGAGTAATAAATAATCAAGTAATCCGAGAACTCATATAGCGCCACTGTAAAATGTTCCGGGCCAACACTGACTCTACGGAGCCAACATTTGCCGACGGAGTTTTATAGTCCATTAAGACAGGCGATGGAAATGGTGCGCCCGTCAAGAGTTGCCCTGGTCCACGCTAAAGCCAGATTAAGACTTATGAGACTGATAAGGCTTAAGACTTAAGAGTCATGTATGTATCATAACACTTGATATAGCGCCTTATAAGTACCTCACAAAAGCGCTGTACGCATGACTATCTAATTGATCTAAACCAGTGCGTTTTAAGACCGTTTGAAAACATACGCCGAACAAAGCAAAGTGCAGTTGTGCGTATACACAATGTAACAGCAAAAACTATAAGAATATGTTAACTCCGAGATAATATCCAAAGTTAGAATAATTTTCTTCACGAAAACTCTCAAACACAGTGAAAATCGCACGAGATGGTCATGGTGGGTGTAAACACCCTTAGTGGCACCCCTAAGAGAGAGGAATCGCTCTGTCGCTCACTCGATCGATTGATCAATCGAGAGAGACAGACAGACAGACACAGACAGACAGACAGACAGAGACAGATGCAGGGACAGAGCGAGAGAGAACGAGAGAACAGAGAGATGGTAAATGGGTCTCATCAGTAATAATGTCTCGGACGTTACGATTACTGCTCAGAGCGGACAGCAAGAACTTTTGTTGTAGCCGGAAATAGACCAGCCGTGTCCTATCTGGGTCCGTCGGACGATTTTCGGTTGACTGTTTGACCTCGGAATCGATCCTTCTTCTTATTGTAAAGCTGTCTTTTGTGTCGACGTTGATGCCGACAAGTCAATAAACGGCTATTCAATACAACATACCTACATACATATCTGAATGTAATGTTATGGTGATTAGTCAGCAAGTTTAAAGCTCGCGTTCTTCTCGCAACTATAGAGGATATTATTTGCAGCACGTACAGTCTGTAGTTCAGTATTCAGCTCAACTGCAGAGCGCCAGATGTGTTTACTTACGAAGACCATGCAGGATCTGGCGATGGAAATTTGACTTTTGATCTCCTGCTCGATGGAGCCACTGTGCACTGTCTGGATGTCGAGATAAGTAAAGGCTTCAATCTCTCGCCTGCAGCTGTTGACAATGACTGGCCAGATGGGTAATCCGAAGTGGTCTGGATCTTGGTCTTGTCCCAGTTGATGCCCAGACCAAAACCTTTGACTTCCCTACCCATAACCTCCAGCGACAGTAGTAACACCACTGCTACCTTCGCTAGTAGTGAAACATCGTCTGCATAATCTAGATCTATGCAGACCTCCTTCCCAAGAGTGGAGCCTACCATGCTACAATGGGCCATAATTTCGTCTATCGGGGCCACGAAGACGTTTGGAGCCATCGGATCACCCTGTCGTGGCCCATTGTGAACTGTTAACCAATCGGATGTAGCCCTTTCTATTCGCACGCAGCTCAGGATGTAAGTATACAAGGCGCGCGGGAATTCGACAATCTTGACCGGGACGCCACAGCTATGAGGTGAACGCCAAGAATGCCTCGCTGTCCACCGAGTCAAATGCGGCCTTCAATCTACAGCGGGTGCTGGTACTCGCGCCGGGTCTGAATGAGGATGTTTAAGGTGAAAATCATGTCTTTTGTAGACCTGTCTGGAGTAAATCTACTTTTCCCCCGTCTCGTATGCTTAAGGAGCAGGTCCTTAAAACAATATGCGCGAAGAATTTTTCTGGGACAGGCAATGGGTTATTCCATGATAGTTTTTACATTCCATCCTGCTGCTCTTGCCTTTATAGCATGGAAATATGATCCCTCTTCTCACGTCCTCTGGGATTATTTCTGCCTGCCGGCCTGGCAGGCAGAAATAATAACCTGTATAACCTTTGTGCTCCATCTAATCCTACACTGTCCTCTCTACTTGACAATCTCTGGCGTACTTCTATAGATGTCCGGAATCTTTTGATTCTTCAGAACCCAGAAAGCATCAGCAACCTCTGACTCTGAAAGCAACTCCAGGTAAATCTCTGAGTCCTCAATCTCTACCCTTGATTCATCCTGGTGCTCGACAACGTGGGTGGCTGGTGTGCGGTTGAGCAATGACTCGTAATGCTCACGTCATCTTGTCAGTTATGCTTCTTCACAGCATAAGCGTGTCCCATCTAAGGGCAAGATCAGGCTGCTGATCCTTTGACAGGTCCCTAGGAGATGCCAGAAGATAGATAGCGTCTGTTGAGCATCTCGGACAAAACTTTCTTCAGCCAGCTTAACTTTCTCCTCGGTCCACTGCTGCTTATCTGCCCTAACAGACTTCTTGCACTTCTTGTTGAGCGTGTTACAATCGGCTTCGGCTCCAGCCAGCCTTGCCTCTTTTCCTTGGCACTAGATCCCGCGTTTTGTCACTGATTCACTCTTTCTCTGACAGGCTATGATGACGTAAGACTGCACCGGCTGCCTCGTGTACAGCATCTCTAAAGACATCCCACACAGCGTGATTCGCCAAACGTTTTGCATTAAGCGCTCCCTTAATTCTGTCTCAAGCGCCTTTCTAGCAATGGTATCCTGTAGGAGCCTCATGTTGTATCTCCTGGGTGCCTCTGCACGGTTCGTGTTAGGCTTCAGCCTGGTTGAAGGAGTCGCACTCCAGTCTGTGCGAGACCATACAGTTGTTAACTGCCTCCACCTGGTGTCAGCTAGGATGTGATCGAGCTCCTTCTTTATGTTGCCATCGTTTGAGAGCCACTTATGCCGGTGGATGTGTCGCCTTTGAAACCATGAGCCACATATACGTTGATGCTCTTATCTACAATCTTAAAGAACGAAGACGTCACCAACAATACATAAATTCTTTAGTCACTTGTCAGGTAGGCGTGGGGGGTAAACTGGTGGCTGGTTCAATGCAGACATCTAGTAAGCCATTTTGTGTCACCGTCTTCCCAGATTTGAGGACAGGGTTATTTCCCATGGCTCGAGTCTCCTCCATAAGTCACCCACCCTCTCGGCAGTGGAGGCCAAGTTAATTTAATGGCGACCTGTGCTCGCCATATCACACTTTCGTCTTGGGGTGTCTGCGGTATTTGTCTGGAGGATAGTGCCATCCATCGCCCCCTGCGCCTTAATGACAGCACTATTTTTCGTCTGCTTATTTCGCAGCTGACCTCATTCTAAAGGCAATTCCACTATTCATCACCTATGGACTCGCTGGGTTGTAAATCTGGATTCGCCTTTATGGCACCACATCAAATTTTCATCTAATATTTTTCGAAAATATGTAGTTGGCGCACACTCATGAATCAGAGGGAATTGATGTCAAGCGCCAGGTGTCGTCAGTGTAGCTGGAACAACTGTATGAGTGTCGGACTTCTAACCTTCGGAAATGTCGAGGTTTTGAAGCTTCGCATTTGACCGCCCAACATAACGTCTACGACGACGAGAAATGTCGCGCAGTTTCTGCGAAAAACGAAAAAGCTTTAAATTTTTCATCGTCTGCTGCTGTGAGAGGCAATATACAAACACACATATATACATACACACATACATAGAAACATACATACATATACATACATACATACAAACATACATACATTCGTACACACATGCATACATACATACATGCGTACGTACATAATTGAGTACTTGCAGCGTACTACGATCATGTGACCATCGATTGATGCCCTGGTCATTACGATAACGGTGCTACAAAAGTCACTAGACAAGATTTGATTGGACTAGATTATCTCTTGCAGTAGAACTGTTCTGTCCTTTCCCCCGAATCCTCTGCGCCTCCTTGACTCTATTGTTGCTAGCCCACACCTTTTAAGCCTTTCTTCATAGCTCCGACCCTTGTAACCCCAAATCATTTGTGTAGCTCTCCTCTGTACTTGAGTCCAGTTGTTTTGAGTTTTGAGCTTCAGATACGGATGCCATGCCTGGATCCAATACTCGAGCTGTGGATTCACCAGTGATTTGTTCAACCTCCGCATTTTATCCTTGTCTCTGATAACTGTTGTCCTCTTATCATATGTAAGGTTGAGTTGGCCTTTCTGCTGTTTCAGCCCACTGTTTTGAAGATTTTGCACTCCTCATGCATAATTACACCCAGGTCCCTTTCATCTTCACTAACTCGCGATACAGTACGCCCCATTTCATATGAAAACTCTGTTCCTCTTTCCCGTATGTATCATCGAGCAATTTTACAAATTAAAAAGTCCTGTCACCATTTGTGCATTCTTCTCAGATCCTCTCGTACTGCTGTACAGAGTTTTGTATCATCCACAAACTTAGAAATTTCGGATAAAATTTCGGATAAAATTCCATCATCTATGTCGTTAATGAAAATTATGAACAGCAGGGGCCTAAACTATGACCCTTGTGGCACTCCACTTAGCACCCTTGTCCACCTCGCGTGTGCCAGGGGCTGCCAGTGAAGACCTTCTCCATATACTAAAGGCATCATTCGACAACTGATGAACTTACCATTCTCACAGAACTAGGGTCTTTGATAATTTTTCTAACGGCGCTATGCAATCGTCTTAGTGTTACTGAAACAGTGACAATGACATGTATGTATGTATGCATGCATGTATATACGTATGTAAGTATGCATGTATGTATGTAACTGGGCATTTATATAGCGTTTTCAAAGAATCTGACAAAAACATTTGTATTCAGCTCATTGTTTTAAAATATATTTTCAGTATTTCGTCAATGTAAGATATTTTAATAGATGCATGAATACCATACTGGACATAAATTAAAGAATGCTGCATAGATTTACTCCTTTTAATTTAAGGTGAAGATTAATAATCAATTTCACTTGTTATCCAGCAAATCAGTTCCAATCTTATAACATGAGCAAAAGTCGTTTATAAAGTAGTTAACTTTAGTAATATTGAGCGGAAGGACCGTGATAAGTCTACGTGTTGTTTGGATTTTAAGTTTTGATAGTAACATTTCTTATTATACACGTTTTAAATTGATTGAAATTTTATAAACTGATAGATTTATTAGCCAGTCTAGTGCTTCACCGAAGAAATAGTTTATTTAACCCCGTTTAGTCTAGTATATTTGTATTTATTTAATTAGTTGGAAAGCCTCCTGTTATCTCTATTAGGTTCATTTATAATTTTTCAAACGGCTTGAAACCAGCTTGTTTACGTTCACAAACTCTGTTACATATAGCGAACCCCTTCTTCTACGCATCAAAATTCTAATATTGGTCCATAACTAATATCGATCTGGAACCTGCATTGAGCTTGTGAGTCGGCTCATAAGCTGGAGGTTCCTGACTTGTCTCCTTTAGACTGTAGGTTAGGAGGCTGTGCAGCCGGCTTGAAAGCTGTTGTCGATACTCCCATTCACTTTCTCATCCCAAATTTAGGCACCAGTGTCGAATTGTCGAGTTATTCCTATCATTTGACAGTTATGCGTCTAATCCTGCTCTCCAACTATTTGCTTTGGTGTTGGGGATGCTTAGTCTTGGATGGCTAGTAATAAATTTCTTCAGAGTCCTTCAAAAACTGAATTTTGTCTTCTAGGTATAAGTCTGATAAGTTGGCTTGTGGCTCAAATCCCTGATTAGTTGAACCGAGACTTCATCAACGATGATACAACCTGATCCAAGTGTATTGCATTAGCCTTTGGTTATTTGAGATAAGTCATTAGATGGCGCTGTAGATTAGCTAACGGACATTTAAGCAAATCGTTCCTGAATATTGATTATTCTTTCGTATTTCTTACCCGAGAAACCTTACATGATGAGGCCAAAGGAAACGGCCGTCTTTGATGCGTTGTCGCAGCACTGAGCTGCCAATTACTGAGGTATGCAAGATGAACACAGCATCCCAGTATTATTACGCGGGCAGCTGATGGCTTTAGGATAGTTATAAATACGCCTGCAAACTTCACATATTAAGACTTTTTTTACAACATATCCACTCGACTAGGAACATGTACATACATATACATACATACATGCATAAATACATACATACATACATGCATACACTACGTACATACATACATGCATGCATGCATACATACATTCATACACACGTACATACATGGAAGTTGCTTTTGATTCTAATATGCCTGTCACCAGCTATGTAAGTCGTCATACAAGTATATTTGCTACATACGCAGAATTAGGCGTTATGTCCCCATGTCTTCTCTACTATCCTTGGCTAGCATATTGGTCTCCAGTCGCCTTGACTGCTATAACTCGCCTCTTGTTGGTATCACAGAGTCAAACATACAGAAACTCTAACGAGTTCAGAACTTCTTGGCTAAATCCAGAACAAATACTGGAGACAAACTCAAGAAATTTGGAACAGAAAGAAAGCAGAACTAATCGCGCGCAACATCAAATTAGTGGCGTTATATTTCTTGATGAGATTGGCAAGCGTTCGATGGCATTAATTTGCATTTCAGGTCGCATTAAACGATGTCGCCTAATATGGAAACGTCGTTTAGAAACAAAACCAGACGTGTAGGGAGACGGATTTGGGATAAAAATTTCATCATGACAGATCCTTGGAGTCTCAAGTCTTTAACTCGATTGTGCTTTACGCCTAAAATCGCGCGGCCACATACTTCCAAATTTCTTGCGTTTTGCGGTTGACGAACTTTTCCTTGCTTGGCTTTTAGAACGCCGCAGAAGTATCAAATGTATCAGAAGTATCAGTATCAAAAGCGGCAGATAGCTGGGGAGCTGTGCCAATTTGCCATTGCATTTCAGTCTGCTGCAGGGCTGTTTTACAAGTTCAATTTAGTTGGTAACTATGTAACTGACGAGTCAGATATCTTTTGGCATCACAGGCCGTTGACGTCATTAGGTGTTTCTTTGATTCTTTCAGACTTTTTCCATTTCCAGTTTATAATTTAATATCTTTCTTTTTATTTCTTTTCTTTTTCTTTATAAGCTCTCCATTTCGATTTATTTTTTCTATTCTTGCGTTTTCCTTATTCATAGCCTTAGATTTTGTTCATTCCGAAGTTTCGGTCGCTCTTCTTGGCATCTAGGTGGCATTCAGAAAGTGATGTCGGATACTTACTTACTTACTTAGTACTTAGTCCTTCCTGTGCAGGTCTGCACATCGGGCAACGCAGCTTCTCCATTCATCCGTGTCATCGCCAGTCATTCCGTCTCGCTTCACAACATCTCCAAACAACTCTGATTAAACAGATCGTCTCTGGTGGTCTTTGGCCAACGCCTTCTTGGTTTTCTGTTCTTCTGTTTCCCTTCAGAGACCCTGTTTATCGCTTGGTTGGCTGTGTCCATATTACAAACTCCATATTATATAATACATGATACTGCATGATCAATCCATTTCAATTTTTGCTTTCTCGTGCCATTCTCTGTACCCTCTTGTCCTGTCTTCTATAGTTTAATTCGATATTTTATCATGCCAATAAATGTGCAGAATTATCCTCAGCCATATATGATGTGTTACCTCCGGGTCTTTTCTTATTTGCGACCTTCGTTGGTCAGATCCATGCTGCATGTTGCTCATTACTACAGTTTCATATTGACGAATTTTGGTCCTTATACTACATCCCTTGTTATTTCTTATCTTCGAGCAAACGCATCGTTTGCCTTTCCTATCCGTTTTTGTCACAGCTGCTTTCGGCTGATATCAAGCTAAAAAGGTAGCAAAAACAATCGACGAACTCAGCCTCTTGGTCACTGATTATGGTCTTCTTTATTTTAATTCATATTCTAAATGATTTTAGTCTTTTTCAAACTTTTGATGCTTCCTTTTTAGCTTTATATGCTCATGCTTTGCTAGGTACTGTCCAGCAGAGCGATTTCATCCGCAGTCCAGATTTCTTAGCCTCTCACCACTTAGTCATTTCAGTCCAGTTACGCCGTCCTCGATCACTTTTGTCATTACCGAACTCACAACCAGAGCAAAAATCATCGATAATAGAACACATCCTTTAAATTGTTGCATCCCTGTTATGATCTGAACCCATTCATCCATCTCTCCTTCCTATATCACTGCACTTCCACCGCCACCAGAAAGACTCCTGGCGATGTCAATGGGGTAGATGAAATGAGACGGTCTTCCATTCTGTTTTTACCTCAGTAGTTTTGCAGTTTTTTTACAATCATTTTTTGCTCCTCTGTTTCATTTATTTTTGGAATTTTTATTCTTTTCATTTTCTTAGGTTTTCATAATTTCATTTTTTAAATGCAATTTTTTCATGTTTCCGTTCAATCTTTGTTTAAGCTTATCTGTTATTTTCAAATTTATGGACCAACTGCAGGCAGATGAACCGAAAGTAAGTAGAGGCTGCGAGGTGCCACTCCCATACCCTGCTGGAGAAAGCTGCACTGAGAAACCGGCTTTATACGCAGAGAAGGTGTTTTTGAACTGATGGTAAGAGATAATTCACATGAATACCAAAGTATAGCTTAGCCAAGGACGGACTATTGAAGCCCCAGCTGATAACACACTCAAAATTCATGTCTGAATGCCGCAGACACAAATTTGGCCAAAACGCTAGTAGACAATCACTGCGAATCGCAAGCATACGATGCTTTCTTTGGCTACGTTAGTGAAAGACACTGGCTACTAAGAGGAAAGATATTTTGACTACTACAAAGAAAGCTAATTTTTGGCTAATATGAGGAAAGATATTTTTGACCACTACAAAGAAAGCCACTTCGGCTATGTATGAAGAAAGCCGCTGTGGCTATTACATTAACAAGCCACTTTGCGTAATATGAAGCAAGAATCTGGTAGCGCCTCTGCGTGTTGGTAGCCATATAAACTGTGTATCTATCGCATTGCATTATGTATTACGTCTGATTACATTACGTGCTCCACACAACACGTTGGTCTGCTTCATTACCCGCTGAAATAATCTAGTGTCGAGGCCACATTAGTGTCTGCTCCTACCAGACATTATTAATCTTTACAGCGAAAGAGAGAGATAAAGAGAGAAAGAGCGGGAAAGAGAGACACCGTCACGTGCTAATCCGGTCAGGGCAAAAGGATTTCTCTCTAACTTTTCCGGTTGCCGCGTTGTCGGTCGTTGTTTGCAACGGACAGCGAGCGCCGAGAATACCGATATGACATCCGGAGCAAGCGAACGGCATCGCTTCCAAAAGCGAGGTACATTATCCAGAATTAGCTGCTGAAGCTCGGTACAACCAGTATCTCCAGTTTCCGCAGCCATAATCCGCCGCCGTCGTCTTATTGTTCATCTTTTTCTGCTTCGGTATATTTCTATGCGTTGCTCGTATACTATGGTCCATGTTCCTCTTTCCGTCTTCTTCCGTCTTCTTTTTCTTCATGTTATCAGGAAGGTTTACGTCCCTGTCTCAATTCAATAGGGTCGACAGGAACTGCGCTTAGCCACCTGTTGAAACCTCGTTGTTCTACTGTATGCTTCCGTAGCGACTAGAGCACGCAGTATGCTTCTTATGCACTGGACAGTCTTTCTGGAAGTACTCTACACTGAATATCCGAATTGTTCCTTCAGAAATAGATCAAGAAACATTTTCCCCTTATCTTAAGTCGCATGTTTCCAGAAAGACCCGCATCAGCGCCTTTGAAAGGTTTTTAAATTATGTATTAATTATAAATATTATATTTTGTATATATATTTAATCCGGACATAGACATTGTTACAAGTTCACGTGTGATCTGAGAGAGTAGGTATGTTTGGTGGAGAGACGTGTCCTTGTAACATCTGTGAAGTGACAGGAGTTTGGATAGTTCGGAGTGTCTGAAGGAGTGGTGCCTCACTAAGCGGGAAAAATAGTATAAAAGAGGGAGCTTAAACCGTAGGAGAGTTCTTTCTTCTTGACGAACTGATGTTGAAACGTTGTTGTCTTGAATTTATATGGTCTGATGTCGTCGCTGAAAAAGAAAGTTTTAACATTTTAATGTTGTTGCTGGTCCATACCCCGAAGGACAACGAGCTACGAACGCCAGCTCGCAACAACATACATACATGAGTGTAAAGTCGAAGAATAAAATTAAAGCCCGAATAAAATGCTTTAGAGCTCAGGACCCTCTGTGGCCAAGACCACGAACCTTAGAATTCCTGCAGATCCCATGAGATTTTTAGGTGTATCCGGACCCTGATCGGAGATTTTAATTTTGCTCTGTCGACGGACACGAGTGTCATACAATTAGGAACGATTACACGTATTCGATTTCTGCACTGTTTTATTTCGGAAAAATGAGTTTGCCTCCGTGGTTTAACCCCGGACACTGCCTGGAGATACATTGTTTCGTTGCTTTTATGCACTTCGTTTCGGAAGTGGGCTTACAAAATTTCGCTGATGCACCGAATTTAGATAAAGTAAAAACTAGACAAGAATTGTATAGGAAACTCCAATAAATGTAGTCCTTCGCCAAAATCTGATTCTTGTCTATGTATATATGTGCGTGGATGGATTCATGTACATGTAAAATTTAAATGTACATGTTTTTCTACAGCGACCGTATGGCCTCGACCCTGCTCATTTTTCAGTGAATTTATCGGGTGAGATCCTTTACCGCCCGTTTGAATGGGCGCCACGCCATTTCAGGTCCCCGTGCACGGACCGTGCTAGACCGAGATTCAAGTCTCTGAAAAATAGCCATATCGGTATATATGCATATATATGTACATATATTAATTTATACAGGCAGTATCTAGGTTCATCGCTTTGGCAGAAGCACTGTCGTTGCTAATGACTAGGTTTAAACAATGAGATCTTAAATACACCATAGCTTGCTACAGTGGCAGTATTCAATAATAATACCTTGCTGTCTATTTGGCAACTGTAACTTGGGATCAGCCGTGTTTCATTAGTGAAAATGTAATGATTGATTTCGACAGATTAAGTAAATGTAAATGCACATGTTTTTCAATAGCGACCCGGCTCATTTTTCAATAAATTGATCGGGTAAGATCGTTTACCACCGCTGCCCGTTTGAATAGATACAATGCCAATTCAGATCCCCGTTTTCGGACCACGCTAGCCCGAGATTAAAATCTCTTAAGTATAGCCATGCACTACATAATTGAGCCTAATGGATGAATATAGAAATTTTGATACTCATGTCAGTGTATCGTATATGCGAGCAAAAAATATATTTTTATAATTATATTATTGTATGTTTATGTAATTATGTAAAATGTTTATACTTTATGACATGTTGTCATGGCAATTGATAAGATACAAAAAAATAATATGTAAAAAGGAGGATTGACAGAACAACTGACTGTAGTAGGCCTAATATATATATATATATATATATATATATATATATATATATATATATATATATATATATATATATATATATATATATATGATCTATATTGACTTAACTCGTTTGATAATGAGGTCTGGCTACACTCGATTTCAGTCAGATAGAGCGGAATTTAGTCCAATCAATTCCAAATCAGTCTAAATCCTGGCCGCGTTTAAGATGTGGATATGAAGGAAACTGGATAATTAATGGAAGAAGACGGGCTAAAGAATGGCATAGAACTGAGAAAATGGCTTTGCTGAATTCCATGGCCTGTCTGAAGGCAACACACTGAAGAATATATATATATATTCATATACAGGCACATGTATACTTCTGAATATATATATACTGTTTCATACGACATGTAGGATAGGACAGAGTAGGTTGAATTGCTCTACGTTGTGTGCCTTATGTACATTTTGGCTGGAAAGCCGATCGTATATAAAGATGTTACGCTGAACTTTGGCTCCGATGAGATTTTGGTTTGGTCCTGTGTGGCCCTATTGTTACCAGTCTCTCAACGATTGGTGTTTAGTTTCCGTGCGACGATGACGTGTTTCGTTCTGCCAGGCCGTTTTGGTTCTTTTTCAGCTGTTTTTCGTCACCGTCTGTTCGCTGGTCTCGTCGCCGCCAGAGGGCGTCGTCTTCTTATTACGTCGGTCTGTTTCGCTTACACAATAAAAGCATTTTTATCTAAAGCTGATATCTTATTCCATACCCCTAGGCAACCTGCAACAATATATGCGTACATGCATGTACATGTATACGAATCTGCCTGTGAATGTGTATATGTATTCATATACATGATGTAAGTCTATTCGACGCATCCTGGCATCTAGCTCTCGAGTAAAGTGTGTAGTGTAAGCGCAGTAATTCATCGGAATACATTTTCCACTGCAGCTTAGATCAGAGTTGTCCATGGGTTGGATGGACCCACGCGTCGGGTCGGGTCGGGTCAAGAAGACTGTGAATGAATAATTTAGGCTGATATATTCAACAAGATGAAGCGGTTGTTATAGAGTATCTCTCAGCTTACTCACTTAATAATGCTTTTATAGCGCAAAACCGCCCCTCTAGATCCAGGTTTTATTCACTTTTAAATTAGCACAACCTTCATTTTCTTTCTTGGTTTAACACTAACCGCTAGTAAATGAATCGGGTGGTCAGAATTTTTATGTTAATGGTGGGTGGGTTCGGGTTGGTTCCAGTGTGTGTTGGGTCGGATCGGGTCCTTAAAAAGTGACCCATGGGCAACTCTGGATTATATGTCATGGCCGCAGGTATATTGCAATTACCTGGCCAGACTGGTAGACATCGCTGGCAGGCACCTGTCTGTCAGTCAAAGAAGACAAACGCACTGATTAGAAGGAAGGCCCGAGGTGTTTCGTCTTTCATATGTTTCTTTCTTTTAGTTCTCCATCGGGAAATATGTATCGTCCCTGATCCGATTTGCAGTCCAATAACTTCTAAATTTGATCTAATCTAATCTGATGAATAAATCGCTTATAAACCGATTCGCTTCAATCTCATCAAGTCCAGTTCAGTAAAAATTTAGTTCAATTCAGTCCAATTCTAAAAAAAACAGTTGATTTCAGTCAGATGCATTGGCATTCAGTTCAATAAATTAATTCAGTCGAATTATTTCGGATATGTTCATTTCAGTCCAACAAATGAAATTCAGTTACATGCTATCAGATGTTGTTGTTGTCCATGGGTTTAACGACATCTTATGGCAACTAAGGCCGTTGACGTCTTCGACATGAAAATGTTGTTGACGTTGTCCATAAGTTCATTTCTTTCTTCTTATCGTTTCCTTTAAGATTTTTGTTTCCGTAGGTAATGTATGTATTTTTTAAAAATTGATTGCAGCACGACATGGATGAGAGACCAAATGCAGGCGAAGGAGGTTTTGTTGACTGGTTGATGGCACCTTTGTCGACTTCTTGTTGGTTTTCTTCTTGTTGGAAGACTGTCCACTGTCCATTACGGCTCTTGTGTGTCCATTAAGGGTCTTCTCAGTTGCTATAAAGCCTTTTTTTCAATATCTGATATATATATTTTCTGTAATTTTTTCTTTTCACTGGCCATTTCGGCTCTTTTGTAGCCGTCAGGCTGTTTTGTGGCCATTTAAGGCTTTTGTGGCCATCAGGCTCTTTTGTGGCTATTTAAGGCTCTTTTGTGGCCATCAGGCTCTTTTGTGGCCATCAGGCTCTTTTTTGGCCATCAGGCTCTTTTGTGGCCATAAGGCCCTTTTGTAGCCGTTAAGGTTCTTTTTTGGCCGTCAAGGCTCTTTTGTGGCCATTTAGGCTCTTCTCAGTTGCCATCCATATAACAGATTATTTCACCATTAAAAACAGAACAATATTTTTACATATATACATATAGAAGATTTTCAGATAAATTTTTAAACAGGCTAAAACAAATTAATTACAGAATTAGTTTTATTTACATCACAAATGTTTTGTCAGGGAGAATATCACACATACAATCGAAAAATATTTACAGATTATATTTACATTGGAATAATCCATTTTATTTAAATGACTCTATCTTTGTTGATGCTCATCAAGATTTTATAAACCTCTAGGTAAAGATAACGGTTACACAGGATGTTTTTTACAGTAAAGTCTAGTCTCTTTTCCTGGCATTTTTGTTTTAGTATATATGGAATATTCTGTTGTTTACAGTTTAATAATACATGTTCAATTGTATCAGGTACCTGACATTGTATACATAAGTCTGTTAGGCTCTTTTTAATTTTCTTAAGCCATGTGTTAGTTAGGATATGTCCTAAACGCAGTCTAGTAATTTGAACTTCCTGTTTCCTATCAGATTCAGTTCGGTTCGCCCATTTCGTCAATTTCTTCGGATGAAAGTTAACTTGCGTTCAACCGATTCAGTTCAATAGTCCAGTTCATTTCTGCCAATTCTTCAGAATATTTTGTTATTCTATTAAATGCACCTGTTCTGTGTTTCCTGTTTAATTCTAACAAAATCCAGTTAAGAATAGTGCACAGTATTGTGGTATAATTTGTTGTTGTTGTTGCTATTATTATTATTATTATTATTATTATTAAATAGGATAAAAGTAGAGCAGAATATACAAGAATAGAGTAGATGATAAAGAACAGAGCAGAGCAGACAAAATAAAATTGAATAGACTGGAACACAGCAGAACACTTAGCACTTAAAAGGTGCAATATCAAGTTTCTTAATACATGCATACACATAGTACAATACATTAAAACTAACACATAACAATACAATTATAACAATGCCATACAATATAATGCGTAACAATACAATATGCACCAATGCAGTACACTGATTTTGGAACATGGCGCATTAAAAGTCATCGACGCTGCAGGTTTCAAACTATCACATCTCATTTGCTGCTGCTGATGCTGCTGCCACTGGTTCAGTTGCCATGGTGTTGTTGTCGTTGTTTCAGCTGCACCTTGTCATCAATCGACCGGACTCGCTGACAGCGTGGGAGTTCTACCTGTTCCAGTGCTTCACAGTCCTCAGCTACGCGAACAGCTGCATCAACCCCATCCTCTACGCCTTTACGAACGAAAGCTTCAAGAAGGCCTTCCTCGGCGCCTGTCGCTGCGTCAGAGATCCTCTCCGGACCCTGGCCAACCAGACAGAGGTCAAGCCTAAGCCCAAGGCGCTCGATCTGACGACCTCGACGCCGGATATCCACCAGATTCACCAGTTCAAGGGCAAGGCCAGACATATTAAGGTCGAGATTGAGT
Organism: Norana najaformis; assembly: GCA_964023275.1. Lineage (NCBI taxonomy): Eukaryota > Metazoa > Annelida > Clitellata > Crassiclitellata > Hormogastridae > Norana > Norana najaformis. The sequence goes on along the minus strand of OZ029913.1, from coordinate 32,880,020 downwards.
TTTCGGTGCGTCGAGGAAACGTCCGAACAACGACACTGATTCCTGACCAGGAGAACGACGACGACGAATAGTTGAGACCAAGAGAGGATAGGGTGCAGGGTTAAAACCCCAACTGCAACACCTGATCGGACTTGAAAACTGACGCTTTTCAAACGATATAAGCAGAACGCATCAGTAGAACAAGACTAACTCTATCAAGAAAAGTATTACAAACGATATAAGGATGATGATGATGATGAAGATGATGACGACGACGACGATGATGATGATGACCACGTCAATCACCAAACACGAGGCTGATGGTGATGATGATGGTGACGACTGCGATGATGATGATTAAGACGACTGTGATGATGAAGAGGGTGTTAATGATAAAATATTGTAATGGATTATATAGGACTAAGTAATCGCTTAAATTCACAATAATAATCATAATAATAATAATTTTTTCACCACCTGAGGGATTATACCTACCTCGGGAAAAATAATAATGATAATTTCTGAAATCCTAAGAGATCATAAGTACCTCGGGTAATAAAAACATTATTAATGTTATTATTATTATTATTGGTAATGCTGACAATGTTGTTGTTGTTAATGTTGTCTTGGTCTTCGTAGCATTTGCAAATTGGTTTGAAAAACACCTGGCAATTCATCTAGCTCTCATCCTACCAACACATTTATTCTACGTTGTTTGCCAAAGGGGTTCATAAATGACTCAATGTCAAAATGATGACCAGGCTTGTTATGTTAGGTCTCAGTGACAATAGAATTTCACCAGTATGAGCGAGATATATTGTAAACTATATATACATGTATGTAGATATGTAAATATACTATAAACTTTATATATATGTGTAGATATATTGTAAAACATATATATAAACTATTGCAACGAATGTGCAATAAGCATGACTGCTTTTGAATGATTTGAAATTTCAAGATGGCTACCTAAAGCGGAAATGTAGAAGTGTTATACAGTACCGTTCAAAAAATGTCTATAAATTGTTTTAAATGCGTTTTCTCTCTACAACACCACGACATCAACAAACTTCGACATTAAACGGAACTGTAGTTAGCTGAACTAACAGCATCTACTGTTTGTGCTCAGTGCTCGGTTTGAAGCTAATGTTCGGCACGACTGCCGTCTTCGCAAACAAATTGCTGCGCAAAGTGCTCAGGACAGATTGAAACACGTGAAACAACCACGAGAAACTTTCTTCCCTTCATTCCGTGGACACAGGCAGCAGCGGCGTCTCTTTGCAGCTGGAGCCACGACAGTCGATGGCGGCCAACAGCGGTGGATCCTAAACGTGCACTTTGCAGCTCTGACAAACATCTGCAGCGTTGAGATATTTGATCTCATTTCCATATACGGCTCGACCAACACACATCCAAGTTCTTTGAAAAATGTGACACGTCGCCCGATGCCTTCAGATGCATTCCAGTTTGAAGTAATCCCTAGCCGTACAATGAATGCAGCAATTGTGGCAACATCGATGACATTGAAAAACAGTGCTATTCACCTTTCGCCTGGAAATGAATTTAGTAGCGGGATGACTCCACCTTTGGAAGCAGTATGTTGGAGAATAATCTCAGGTTTCCTTTCTACTTCCTCCGCTGCCTTGTCGTGATGCGTACTAGACAGGGTGATGACCTTCCCTAGTTTTGACACAAAGGAAACATGTGTCAGTTGATCATGAAAGACACATACTGAACTGAGGTCATGTCATCATGACTAGCTTCCATTTCCAATGAATCAGAGCATTGTTGCTGCGAATTGTTCCATGTGTCAATCCGTCACTCAACAAGTCTTGAACCAGGGTGGGGGGTCATATACGACCCCAATTAAATAAAATTCAGATAAAATTCAAATAGAAGCAAGCAAATCTAATTATACACGGAAATAACGCGACTGTCTCTAAGGAATAAACTCTTAAGATCCAACTTCTGATTTCCAGTACCTAAGGAGTAGCACTAATGAAAATATCACAGGGATCACAAATGACTCCAGTTTGTAGGATGAACAGTTAACAGTAAAGCAGAATTAAAGAATAAATGGAAAAGGTTGAGTCAGATCATGGACGCTGGCAAGTGAAGGTTGGGTGGCATGGGAGGCGCGGAAGGGAAAAGGGGACGAACAGGGAGGCTACCCTTATTATTGATACTAATACTACCACTACCACTACTACTACCACTACTACCACTACTACCACCACCACCACCACTACTACTACCACTACTACTATTATTATTATTATTAATATTATTATTATTTTAAACTTGAACTGACTATCATAAATTTCTAAGCACGCCAGTGGGTAACTGGGTGTTGGTTGGGTTTAATCAACTATCGATCGAGAATGTTCATCGTCTGAGTCGGGGCTGGGAAACCGTAACGACCTGATTAAACGCCTAGGTACCTTGACTTGACTTTAGCGAAACCAGCTTAAGGCTAAGGAACTCATGGAAGCCTGTGGTCTGGAAAATTTGTATTTCAAATCAGCGCCATTTGTGCTTTCGATGCATGTCAGCCGGTCGTGCGATGGTTACTACAATGGCGCTATATAAAACATGAAGAAGCTCTGCGTTTATGTTCATTTTTCACACTCGGCATTTAACATACCATGATGGGCAGCCAAATCAGTATTTGTGGCATCTCCAGCCAAGCGTTCAACTTTAAAATAATAATAATAATAATAATAATAATAATAATAATAATAATAATAATAATAATAATAATAGTAATAGTAATAGTAGTAGTAGTAGTAGTAATCGTCGTCGTCGTCGTCACTGTTGCATCCATCAGTAGATCAGAATCTGAAAATGTTTGTACGTAGTGAGGGAGAATGGCAGAATCAAGTTTTTCTTAAAATCATTTAATAGCCCACTAAATAATTTAACTTTTACACAGCTCATTTTAAGAGTTCTAAAAACCGAATAAATTAAAAGTACAAAACTACGAGGCGTTGATCGATGGCGCTTAGAACTAGCAATGCAGTTCAAAACGTTGCGATATAATATGATAAATTTTCTAGTGGGTCGTTTGAGCCAAAGACGGAGAAGAACATCAAAAGTTGATTTAGAGCAACAAAACAACTCAAAGAAATTCGTAGACTGCGTAAGTAAGTAAGTAAGAATATACAAGACGTGTTTCATAGTCCAGTAATCAGAGCGTTTTGAGGTCCTAAGAAACGCTATATAAAATGTTCATACACGTACATACATACATACATACATGTATACATACATATAAAGATACATAAACACATACATAGATGCATATATAAATTTATAAATGTAATTGTAATCCCTCGTATACTCGTATATCGGAAACAGAAGATTGAAATGGATGGGACATGTAATTCGTATGGACAAAGATAAAAGAACCAATTAAACAATGATCTGGTTTCCAGAAGGGAAACGGAGGAAGGGGAAGACCAAGAAAGACCTGGCCAGAGACCATCAGAGACGATCTTGGATGTCTCGAGATGTCCTGAGACGAGAGGCCGAAGACTAGCGGTCGACAGAGATAAATGGAGAAGCTGTTTTGGCCGATATGCAGACCTGCGTAGAAGGACTAAGTAAATAAGTAATCGTAAAACGAAATTTGTCGAGCGCCGCTTAGAGAGAAACCAAACATAGGTGCTCTCTGCGCCAGCTTTAATGATGTTAAATGTCATTAAGAACAGAACGTTGATCCGCTGCTAAACATTGCTCAGATAACCAGAAAGCCATCAGTGACAAGCTCCCGCGTACGCAGAACCCAGCCAACAGATTCTCAACTAGAATTGAAAACAGATGACAGCATGTTCAGAGTTCCTGAAGCAACTAGCTTCCAAGGATGAGGAACGACGATGGACTATGTGGTCCGCCACCGATGGCTCACGGTTGCCTCACCGTCCAGCAGTCCCTCGTAGATGAGAGACGACACGGCGTCTGGATACATACATACATACATATATACATACATACATACATACATACATAAATAAATACATACATACATACATAAATACATACATACATACATAAATACATACATACAGATATACATACACATATACATATATGTATACATACATACATACATACATAAATACATAGATAAATGCATACATACATACATACACACATACATACATACATACATTCATACATACATACAGACATACATACACATATACATATATGTATATGTGTATACATACATACATATATACATACCTTCATACATATATACATACATACATTCATACATAAATACATAGATAAATAGACAGTAATGTGTTATTTTGACATAGTTAGACAAGACTGCCACAGGACAAGGCTACAATTTATAAAATGACAGCATCAGTCGGAGTTTTTATGGCCATAAGGCTGTCTGGTGTCATCAGACACTTTTTGTAGGAAGATGCGAATCAAATGTTGAGAGAAGACGATACAACATTGAAGCACTAGACACTAGTGAAATGTGACTGGTGGCTTTGTGTCTCCCTTAGAGGAAATTATGCACCGACATTTAGCGCACATGTTAGCATTGTATGTGTGTATGTGGCTACTTATGTAGCGCATTTAGGAACCTCACAAAGGCTTTTTCGATTGCAGCTTAATCAAGAAATAGTGATGGTATATAAATACATACAGGACGATAATAGATAATAACAGAAATGGCGTCGATTGGTGGGGGACGAGGAGACATTACTAGCCCAAAGTTTAGTCCGGGGTTGGGTTAATGGTCAAAAATATTTAGCCTACATGAACCTTTTGTCCACTCTAGTCCTGGGGGCCACGTAGCATAAAATACGTGAAGGGGCCTACTCAAACTCGTAATCGTATTCTTTTTATTTCTGCAGTGTCGAAAAAAGCTCAGTTGAGCAAACCAGCTTATTTGCAGGCGCTTAATCAAAATCAGAGTCGGGTTTGTTTCAAGTTCATATCCGAGGGTCAGGCAAGTAGACAGGTAGACGGCTATAGCGATTTGTATTTGGAATTGAAGCGGCAAGGCTGTTAAGGAGAAGAGGATAAATCAGGGTAGGATTTTTTATCAGGATTGGATGACCTTTCTGGCCCCAGAAACGGGCGGCAATAGTGTGGGCCACAATATTAGAAAATATATAGCCTGTATAAACCTTGGGCCACAAAAGTTTCTGCCTGTTACTAGACATTAGGTTTATAAAATGGCTCGCGGAGTATGAATCTACAATTCTGATGAGACTGGAGTGGTCTGAGGAAGCATGCGATGGGAATTCAGACCACTTGGTCGCGATTGAGCAGCAGCTAATTGGATTCGGCTGGCCGACTAGACCAACACTCTCGTGGTGACAGTTGTTCGTCTGCAAAATACACAATAAACAGACAATATTTGCCCGGCATATACTGTAAGTTATACAGTCCTTAGAATTCATGTAATGCATATTAAAAGGGGTCGCAATGCGTGGATCGGAGAAAACGCGGAGACAGGAGAGTGATGAGGGTTTCAATGGAACTGAGGAAGCTGTTCGAAAAGAGAACGAAATTACACCTACATGAGTAGGCTATTATTCCAAAACAGAGCATCGTATTTACTAAAGGCGCCAATAAAGGCGTCTGCAACGACGCACGTATATATATATATGTTATATATATATATATTATATATATATATAATTTTATCCACCTGCTTCGTTCTTTCCGCTTCAGATGTTTAATGACTATGGCAGCAGGAAAACGGGTTCGACGACGCACTCGTGTTAGAATCGTAATTCGCTCTAGAACGACTCAACCATAGAAACGGAACTCGCTCTTCTATGGAGCGTCGTTCTGCTATAAATGTCGAGTCCTCTGCAAAGAATTTTTCGGGCTGCAGATGAAATCAATGGCCGCTTAGGCCTAGGCCTATGTAGGCCTACAAGACGCGTTCACGTGCAAGAGAAGAGGATTGTTTTTGAAATCGTAAAAGTGCTGTGGTCGCGAATGAAGCAAGAATAGAAAACTGCATAAATTATACCTATGTTGATTACCGCCTACTTACACTGGTACACTAAACATAATTATAGCATGAAGTAAGGTAAAGTAAGGTAAGGAAAGGTTGGATCAAGATCAATAAGGTAGGTAAGATAGGGTCAAGTATGGTATGGTAAAACAAGTCAGGGCAAATCAAGGTACACAAGGTACAAGATTAATAATAAAGATTAGATCAGGCAAGTTTACAGTTAAGATAAATTTAGGTAAAGTAAGGTAAGGTAATGCAGTGTCATTGTTCCCGTGAACTACTTTGTTGGATTTTGATCGGATTGTTTCAGAGACCGCCAGACGTTGCCCACTTCATTACCATGGCGCTTTAGAAGTCCTTAGATTAGGTGAGATTGCTAATGATAAGAGAAGCAGTCAGGTCCTCGCGTAATATCTTTAAGTGTCAACGAAGACGGATGCACTGATTGATTGTACAATATTTCAAACAATGAGGAATATTTCGGACTCATCCGCCCTATGTGAGGCAGCGAGACTGTCATCTGTGCATTCCTCTACTACAGATGCTTGAGGATGCTTCGGTTGACAACAGTTCGTCCCTGTCTGATTGTTTAGAACGCCAACCCAACCATACAGCTCTACTAAAAGCCACCTGCTTCTAAGCGATCCATCGTTTGTTTGTCTGTTGTCTCAGGGTGGCCAGACAAGTCAACATCGGCGACAGGATGGCGGACATCTGTTCGTCACAAAGAATTAATCAATTGAACTGTCTCCAAGTGTCCTGCTGCATCAAGCTGACCTCTCACGGATTAACCCGAGTGCAATCGGAGAAACACACTCACTCGGTCGATAAAGTTCATACGACTGCAGCAGTGTTAACTGACCATGTAAAGTAATCAACTGTTCAAGGTAACATAGTGAAATGTAGTGCAGTGCAGTATAACGTCGACAGAGGGGATGTGAAGTTCAATTCACAAATATAATCCCATGTGTGTTCGGCAGTGCTAGTGCAATGTAATTAAACGTAGCAACGGATTGCCATGACATCATCGGCGCATTGTAACGTGACCGAGTGGAAGATAGTTCAATATTGATTTGATGATGGAGGTGATGACGATGATGATGATGATGATGAAGAAGAACAAGACGGCGCCTACAGCCGAAATCAAAGGAGAGAAGGCGGTGCCTGAAGCCAAGACTAAAGCAGCGGAGAAAACCTGGAGCTGGTCATCGAGACCCAGCCGACGGGCCCCAACCGTTCCTCAGGGTCAAGGAGCCACAGCGCCTGACGAACGTCAGCCGGCGGGTCAAGGTCGAGGAGACGTCGACGCTCGGGTCAGCGAAGCCCACGATGCAGGCGCCATCGAAGCAGATGACGACGACGGCGAAGAGGAAGGAGTTGGTGGTGCTGGATGTTCGTCCGTTCCGCACCGGAAGACCTCGCGCTCCATCGAAGATAAGCCGACAGAACGCTCTACACTCACGCGACCGCTGACTCAGGGTTGCTTCTTCACCACTGCGCTTAAAGACAATATCACGAGATTTGGAGGTGCACCTAGTCGTCCAGTTTCCAGCGTGACAGCATTCACAGATCAAAAGGATTAAAACCTTCCTTTGCTAAGCTAATCTAATGACTTCTGTGGCGTCATTATCATAATCTATGAGACATCAAAAGATGGTCGCTTCAAGTGAAATTGTGATCCCTTTAAGAAATCCGGTCGAAATACGATAAGGCAGCTAAACGATAGGACAAGCTACGGTAGGTAGTAGAATATTTCACTGTAAACTCAACACCAAACTCTTCAAAGTTCAAACTTTCTTATTCAATTGGCATATCGTCCTCCGTGCAAAGTCTCTGTGTACCTTATCTAAATCTTTATCTGTAACTGCATCTATACCTACATCTGTACGTGTACGTGTATCTTTGAACTTCTATATATATATATACATATATACCTTCGATCTCAAACATCACCCTCCGTAGCTGCCATGCTCTCTGCCTGATTCTTGGATCTTGACCTGGAACCGAACACTTTTGCCAATCGATTTTGTTTTGACTGAACGCTTGTGAATAAGCTGGTCCCCGTGACGTGGCTTTCGTTGGGCACTGTAGAAATCTCTGGATTATGATTATCTGTATCTGTGCCTAATGTGCGCCTCTCTGTGTGTCTATTTCTTTACTCGTATTTGTATCTGTACCTTTTTATGCACCTGTATTTGTATCATCCTTATCTATATTATTTATATCAATAGTCTGTACCTATATCTAAGTCTGCATCTGTATCTCGTCATCATCGTCGTTATCATAATCATCATAATCATAATCATTATCATCATCATCACCACCACCATCATCATCATCGTCCGTCCGTCCTTCCGTCTATCCATACGTTTTACTCAGTTGTAAACTTTGATCTTCGTTCAGCAGATGGCGCTGCGCATATCTTCAGCACAATACTTCGGTAGAATAATGACAGCCTGAATAACAGAAGGCCTGATGGACCTACGTTGGTGACTGATACGATGTATAGGCCTAATCGCTCATAATCAGCTGAGATGGCCTGTGACAGAAATACAATCATTTGCTTACTGACACATAATGACACACTCGTACCGAAACACCACAAGCTGCTGACACATTCGAACCAGAACATGACGTAACTTGAGGCATACTTATGCCGGATAGTGAGTGACACACTAATGAAATACAAATACAAGAATACAAGTATGTGGCATACTGAAGGCATGCTAATTCTAAAATATGACATACAATTACTACACTAAAGGTAGAGTATGCATATTGATGACACACTGATTCTTGGGTATAACATAACGAAGATCTCACAGACATCACCAATGTCATTGTCACAAAAGCCTACGTTAGTACCCGCTGACCTTACATAAGAGCGAAAAGAGAGTTCTACAGGAGCGAAGAATGAGGATGGGCACAATTGAAGAGAATTAGAAGGTAGTTCTTCTCCTACCCTGCACGTTTGTGGGCATGTGCTACGAAAGAGTGGAGACTGCTTAGAGAAAGAGATCATACAAGGCACAATTCCTAGATTCCGAGCACGAGGAAGACCAAAGATGACATGGATCGATAACATCAAGACGCAGATTGAATTATCGTTCGACCAGTTATAACAGAAGTCAAGGAACAGAAGCAGATGGTGCAACATTATCCGTGGTGCAGCCAATCCTCGACTCGAGGACGGCTGAAGACAAGACAAGACAAGTAACCTTATGCACAACTGCACAGGACGAGTCAACTGTTCAAATTCTGCATAGTTGACTGTTGCAATGTGCTGACTGCAACTACATCATAGACATTTCGTACATTCGTAATGTATGCTCATGTGTAGTAACGAAACAATTCAGCATTAACATACAACAGAGTAAAAAGTAACAGATAATTAGTATGAAATTCTAATGTATGTACGCATGTGATGCATGTGTGTATGTATACATGTATTTACGTGTATGGATGTATGCATGCGTGTATGTATTTTTCGAGTGTTTCAATGGTCAGGCTTAAGACTAGCTACAGACTAAGGCTGACGCGAAAGCCATGAACTAGTTTCATAAGGCTTCTGGGCGCACAACGTTCCTCCGTACCCGCGTTCCCGTTTTTGGTCAGGTATAACCTTAGCGGACAGATTACTAGCTTGGGCGCTGGAGCCACCCTCTGCACATAATTATATCCGCCTTCTCTCTGTCTCTCTCTGTCTCTCTCTCTGTTTCTATCTCTATCTCTTGCTCTGTTTCTCTCTTAGCCTCTGTCTCTCTCCCTCTGTCTCTCTCCCTCTGTCTCTCTCTAAACCTACTTTAAGCTAAACTGTGTGGCCTATACATATACTACGTATGTATGTATGTATGTATGTAGGTTCGCACATACATACATACGACTGTATGTAAGTATGTATGATCCTGGGTATTTTATAGCGTCTTTAAAGTATCTTACAAAAGAGCTTCTTCCTATTCTAGCTGATGTGGGGCTAATTATTTAATTAAGCTAAATGCATGCATTCTAAAGATCTGTTGTAATAATACACAAGGCGTCAATCGATGGCTCTTCAGGTTCCATCATATGGTTAGTGTTTATGATTACGACTATGAATTACGATGATTTTTGTTACCTGAAGGAATTCTTGTACCGGAAATGACTAGTTGTAATAAGAAAAAAACAAGCAGTCACTATTGTTGCATGGGCACTCGAAGACATATACTTGTCATAAACTAATTACAGACACTGTGGCCTATAGCAGACACCTTCGTCATTCTATTCCAAAATGCTACGACAATTTTTTTATCGTTATGGGCGACAGCTTGCGTGCCTTATTCACTTTCAGAGCATAAACTTGAGTGGCAAATTTATAGACAATGAAATACCACAACTCCAATTATTAACTTGTCTCACTAACACTATGTCAGACACTACTTCATCATCACGACTTCCCAAGTTTTACTTCTGAATCCCGCCTCTAGGTCGGTGTATAGTTTGGCCAGACAATGCTTTGCAAGCAAGTCTACTGGTTCCGGTATAATCTATGATCGCTCACCCGTCGGGTCCAGGCAAGGGCGGATCCAGGGAAGGGCACGCCGGGCCTGCCTCCGGAGCAGGTATACAAGGATTGATCCAGGTGCCACTTGGGCCATTCCCCTAAACTCAGTATGGCCATGGCAAACGTGTCCCCTGCATCTGCCCTTGTAGCCAGAGGTGGATATAGGATTTGAAGTACGTAGGGGTACGTCGCTTACATGCTATTTACATGCTACCTGCATACGCCACTGTGGTCTCAGATTTGCATCGGACTCGTGGAGATGCCCAACTTCCACTTTCTGTCGGGAATCGAATTTCCACAGGTGAATGATTCTAACCGGATCCAGCAGGGTCGATATTATGTTTCCTCCCAAACATTCTTGCATGATACAATCAACCTCTCGAAGCACTTTCCTGTTCGCCCAGAGAGCGCAAATACCTTTCCAGCAATTTTTCCAGTTGTATAAATATACATAATTGAATAAATAAGTACCTAATAATGCTTTCAAGCTTAATTCTCTCATCGGTCTGGTCATTAAAGTAGATTTTCTTTTCATGCCGCTCATCTAAGTCGGTGATAAAAGATAAAGATAACAAAGGCAAAGATAACAAAGGTTAAGGGAACTCATTCGTTTATACGCCTCTATGGACACTTTGCAGAAGCTCAGTCCCGGATTCAAAGGATCATTTGACTGAGGCGAAAACTCGCCCACATAAGCCAACGACAGGACACCTTATAAACCTTATGACGGGCGTAATAGTCACTTTATCTTTCCGCAAGAATGGAGGGTCGAGGTTGCCAGGTACTCCATGGATTGTCAACGAACCATGTACTAACCAGGCTCAATGCTCCTTAAATTGTTACCACTTCACCAAGTTCCTAGTAGACACATATATACTGCTACTCACTGAAATCACATATAGATATAACGCGATGTGCATACAAGTTTTACTGCACTATTTTAAGAGTTGATTAGAGGCGCTACATGTTTGGTGATCCTATGTTAGGTTCAAGCATTATGGTATGGCATGGTATAGCTTGTCTTGTCTTCAACCGTCCTCGAGCCGAGGATTGGCTGCATTACGGAAAATTTTGTGCCATCTGGTTCTGTCCATTGTTTCCAGTAATAACTGGTCGAGCGATAATTCAGTCCATGACTTGATGTTATCGATCCATGTCATCTTGGGTCTTTCCCGTGCTCGGCATCCAGGAATTGTGCCTTGGATGATCTCTTTATCTAAGCAGTTTCCATTATTTCTTTAGCACATGCCCGAAGTTTGATAGCTTCCTCTTTTTGGTTAATCCGAGCAGACTCCTCTCTACTCCTGCCCTCTCTAGAACCCACTCATTATCGGTATCGCTTATTACCACAATAAAAGCAGACGTGTATATTTGTAGCCGTTGTCATAAGTTGAGTAAGTCCTGAGTCATGCTTGGGTGAGCAAGCACAGCATTCACAAGAAACACAGACAAATACTCGGAAACAGAGATAGAGACACACAAAAACACAAAAAGAGGAATATATATATATATAGAGAGATGTAAAGGCAGAAACACAGAGATTCACCGAGAAACATACGCAAACACAGAGACAGAGACTCAGACAAAGAGTTAGAGAAACTAACAGAGACTGTAGACGGACAGGGGGACGGAAATAGAGTGAGAAACAGCGATATACACAGACAGAGACAAGGATAGGCTGTGACAGGGACAGAGACTGAGGCAAAGATGCAGTCATACACTAAATCTGCAGAAGCATAGGATGAAACAGACACAGTTAGACAGACTGACAAGAAAAGAAAGAGACACATAGGCGGTAAGAGTTAGATAGTTATCGACAAACAGACAATGATTCCGGCAGACAGACAAGGAACAGTAGGCTTTAATAACTCTTTTTCGTAGGAAATGAATGCGCATTCCGACATCCTCCATACCAATACACCTGCGCACCGCGCAAGCCGTGCTAAGCTCCCGCAGCTGCAGCATTGGATTGCTGGAAACTGGCAAATCGCACGGTATTTCGCAAGATTCGTCAACAATGAAGTTGTACCCATGAAACCATAACCAAAGGTTTAACCACAATCCCTCCTAGATTAACCTTATCGGAATTAACCCCATTCGAGCTCTCAACCTAACCAGACGCCTACGCCTAAGTCACAGTTCTGCTGATTCTCTGTGATACCCTTACAGTTTTCACATCAACTAGACCTAGCCCCAAATTCATTGAGTTGTCAACCATTAATCTAAGCATCATTCAACCGTTATTCTATTTTACACCATGAACGTAAATCGTATATTGTAAACCAAATCTAAGTTTCAATAGCCATAATTAAAAGCTAAACAATTTATATACGAGCTGTACATCATGTCAGAGGAATTATCTGGATATTAGCCTACCGTAGGAAGTTTGCTTCATAAACCTGATTACACCTTAGTGACCTCACATACCATACTTTACGTACCTTACATACCAGAGCCGTAGCTGCTCCACCCCTCTGGAATAAACTCACGCCAGAATTGTGACAATTATTATCTGATTCGTTATTCAAACTCACCATGACTTCACCCCTTGCAATCTCTACTCACATCTTCTTTCACTCAACACTGAAAACTCTCCTCTTCCGCAGATCCTATCCTGATTCCTCTTCTCCCTCTTATCTATCCAATTCTTCCTCTTATCTATCCAGTATAGATCCAGTTCCAACCACCAACCACCTTAGCCGTTTGACTGCCTGCCTGACTCTTGGATCGTGACCTGGAACCGAACCATTCTTGCCTATCGTTTTTGTATTGATTGAGCGCCTGTGAATAAGCTGGTTCCGACTTAGCTTCCGTTGGGCGCTGTAGAAATCGAGTTTACGATTACGATTACGACTACTTTACCATACCATACTATAATGTGATCGTAATCCCGAGATTTCTACAGCGCCCAACGAAAACCACGTCACAGAGACCAGCTCATTCACAGGCGCTCCGTCAAAACAAAATCGATAGGCAAACAAGGTTCGGTTCCGGGTCAAGATCCAAGTCAGGCAGAGAGACAGCGTGGCAGCTATGGTGGGTGATGTTTGGGTTTGGAACGGAACGAGAGATAATAGGAAAATGAAATGGTAATGATAGTGATGGTGATGATCTGGTTTCCAAAAGACCCAAGAAGAGAGGAACAGAAGCCTCACCCTAAAGTTATGTAATAATTAGATATATATATACATATATATATACATATATATATATATATATATAGCACAATGGCTGTGATTAAACCGGTAATCCAATGCTTGAGTTGGAACCGTGCCAACTCTTACGCCACCCGTTGCGATTATCCCGTTAGCCAGCTGCTCGTTCTACTACCGACATCTGGCGCGTTGATATCGTGGGAAAATTCCCTCCTCTGCCCGGGTGGGGAGGGCATGGGGCTCCTCTCCTCTCCCGGGGATCTTGCAGTGCCCCTTTCCGTGGCTCGCGCGCGCGGGAGAGGCCTCCCTCTCTTCCTCTCGTCAGTCGTTCTTTGTCAGAGACGATGGTGATGATGATGGTGATGATAGTGATGGTGATGATTGCTCGACGGCCTAACGCTCAATTCCTCCTCCGCCGTATCCGGGAAACTACACGTCTTTCAGGTCACGGTATGTGAACTTCTTCCGCTACCAAGTTACACCTTCCAAGTTATATCATTACAGCTGATACAGTCATTAATAATAATAATAATAATAATAATAATAATAATAATAATAATAATAATAATAATAATAATAATAATAATAATAATAATAATAATAATAATAAATAATAATATTAATAATAATAATATTAATAATATTATTATTATTATTATAATAATAATAATAATAATTATTATTATTATTAATAAAAATTTGTGTTTTTAAAAATTTCGATAACATAAAATTAGGAATTTCTAATTAACACAGTTATTATCGTATCAGTAAGACTTATTATTATTAGAATCTCATATGTGATATTTGATGTTGTCCGCAAGTTAACAACAGTTGGTGTAAAATAAGGATGTTAAGGATGATGATGATGACGATGACGACGATGACGATGATAATAATGATTGTGGTGACGATGATGATCATGGTGACGATGATGATGGTGGCGATGATGATGATGATGATGATGATAATGATGATGATGATGAGGATGATGAAACGTTGATATCCAAGACTGCGGGTGTAGTTGAACGGGGACTGGCCGTTTTATGCGCAATATGCCTCAGTTGAAGCTTTTCTTGAGACAGTCACTGGAGCCGAAGTTGTCAGCGACGCGTGTCAGTTTTCAGTTTTAAGACACTTAACAGATGCTCCACTGCACAATATTTTGTGTTGAGGCTACACAAATGGATGTATAGGACCAGCGGATGAACCGAAAGTGAAGAACAACCATTGGTATTTAACTAAAGGTGGTAACAACATCAATACTGGTAATTCAAATACTCAAACCATCGTTTTAACTATGGAGAAATTTTTATTGTCATTCACGGATTCCTGGTCTTCAGTTAGCTATGTGGATATAAGAAAATAAGGTACGCAGCATAATATTAATTAATTACTTAACAACAGTAAATTAGTTTAAGGGATCGGTCACTGAAAAATAGATGTTATTATAATGACATCAGTAAGTAATTACCATCTTAGGCTTTACAGTTTATTATATAGATATTCATATACGTAATTATAGTAAAACCTTATGCAAGATAACGAAGATTCTACAGCTTGCTGAAATTAACCAGAACTGCACTGGAATAAGGCATGGCGCGCCACCAGCTGTTGCAATGCACAATATTTAGACGGTACTTTAGTAGTCTTCACGCAAACATCAGCGAACAAATGTGTGTGGTCGACAGCCAGACAGATAGACAGACAGACAGACAGACAAAGAATTGCATGTAGTGATCAGTGATACGAGGAACCAGACCTCAACAGAGAAAAAATAATAATTAAGGAGAAAATTAACCTAAGTAATGTAGGCCTACTTGGAAACTGCTACATCATCATACGTGTGTATATAACAGCCGTTTATGTTGACCAAATCGTATAAATTATGCTCTTCCGTTCATCCGTCCTATGACGTCTGAACTTTTCCAGTTCAATACTCTCTTCTCTTCATCGTCACCTTTATGATGAGTGCTTACAGCCTGTGATACTATGTAGTTGCTGTGTAGCCATGTAGTGTCGTAACGAAGATCATTAGTGTCGTCCTCCTTCTTTATCCAGGCTTGGGACTGGCACCACCCGAGTATGGCAGTGGCAGAGTTAGTCCTTGTTCTTCGGCTTCCTCGAGATCTCCAGTTGCTGACCTGATTTCTCCAAAGTTTATTTGGTTATCTTTCTAGTTCGTGGTCTAGCACTGAGTAGCTTTCTGAGCTGTGCATTCCACTCACGCTTAATCCCACCGGAATAAATTTTGATCAGCTTCCTTTGACCAACTATTTGTCGCGTACCACCTAAGAAAGTCCTGCGGCTTCCCTGCCTTTCCGCTCACTTGTCCGCATCTCTGGAAATCACTACCACCGGATTTGCGGAACCATTCCTTTTCTCTCAACTCATTTTGCAAACAGTTGAAGAATTCTAAAATAAGCGCGGTATAACTAATTGTAATAATGATGATGATGATGATGATAATAACATATGAATATGTTATGGTACAGCTACGTATATGAAATATATAGAGTATACTATTACTGAGCTAAAATTTCTAGGAAATACTGCAGGCCGATATCGGCCAATATAAGCAGCCCTTTCGTCCGCATTTTATGGAGAATTCTTAAGCTGGCCGTCGTTAGCTTCCATAACATAGCAAAAGCTTATCGCAAATGAATTGTAAGAGAATAGTGCAATCATTTCGAAGAACCTCAACAACTGTCCCAGAGAGACGTATAAACGTAAGTGTATATATGGTTCGTATTAAATGTGTGTATGTATATGGTCGTTTTAATGTATATGTGCTCGTTTATTGACGCTATATATGCACAGATATCTACGTGGCCTAAACTGGATGTTTATGGGGATAATCGATCACTTGCTTTGGCGCCGGAAACCATCTGCTGCTATATATAGCCCGGAGTGTTTATATTTAACGCGGCAGAAGGGAACAAGTTGTGTATTTATAGCTTGGCTGCTATCTGTACGAATAGCTACCTGTTCGGAAGGGCAGGAGGTCTGTTGCTTCTGTTTTAACCTGTAATCCGTCCCTCCCTCCGTCACACCTCAACTTTGCACTCACCACATGGCCCACGACCAACTTGGGGTGGACTCCGCCATATTCTGCCGAAATGGGGCTGCTCAAGGACTAATAAAGTGTTAGAAAACTTGTTTTAGTGATACAGGGGCCTGGCAGGCCTGTCCGTCCATCTGTCCGTCCATCCAACCATCTGTCCCTCCACCCAACCATCTGTCCATCCATCCAACCATCTGTCCATCCATCCAACCATCTGTCCATCCATCCAACCATCTGTCCATCCATCCAACCATCTGTCCATCCATCCAACCATCTGTCCATCCATCCAACCATCTGTGCGTCCATCCATCCATCCATCAATGAATGTTATTGCCAGCTATAAATTCTAATATTACTTAACTGCGGTGAGGTTGAACATTTGTAATGATTAACAATTATGCCAGCATGTAGTTATGTATTCATTTATGTATACATATATATGTACATATATATAGAGAGAATGTAATAGCTTTGTGTAGGTTTTAAACTATAGTCTATATTTATCATTTGCTATTTTGGTCTTACAAAAGTGTGCTATATATGTGCTAATACGAAAATTATGTAGTTGAGGAAAATGTACAAGGCATGCTGCTGATTGCTCAACAGATAATCATTGATGCATATATCAGACATGCATTATATGCAACAACATTTGTTCAATATATATGTACATATAGAAGCCATAGATATTATTTATTCTATTTACATTCTGTTATACATAAGCAATTTGTAATAGATGAATATGTATAGTCTTTGCGTTTGTGGTCTTTTTAAAGGCTTTGACCTTATTCCTGACCTTCGAGAGCTGACTCTTTCAGAGTTGTCGATTATTTCCGCGCAATATCTATGTAACTCTATCTTATGCCATACATCAGTGGCGGATTAGCTATAGGCGTGTGAGGGGGCTGTTCACCGCCCGCGCCCCTCTTGGTTATATACCGGCGCCCTTCCGACCAGACCGATGCATGGTGAGCTGCCAGAATGGGAGCCCATCTGGAAATCCCGTTACCCCACACAAGCAATCCTGGATCCGCCACTTTCATACATACGTGCAAACTTCGTGCATATAACTGTATATGTAAGATACAACCGTGTTCAGTAGAGATTATATTTAAAATAATCTACATGGAACATAGCGGCTGTTCTGCTATTTAGGCGAAGGTCGGCATAAAACGGCGACTAGTCTTTGATAGGGGAAAGGTATGTGCGCAGGTAGACGAAGCGCAAATACCTGAAATTCACGGAGTGCGGAAAGGAGTGTGAGGAGGTGGGGTGGGTTAGGGAACTGGAAGGTTCACTGGCAGAATGGAATAATCTTCAGCAGGCCAGATACTGCGACGTGTAACTTCCGAAAAGGTAGCAGTCAATGGCTTCGAGCAATATGGTAGAAGAGAAGAAGAGCCCTTGACCTACTCACCCCTGAAGGCAGCCAGAGGTATGAAGAGGATGCGATTTCATTGTTACTTAGTTTTGACATATGGGGGTGGTTGGGTGGGTGGGTGGTCCTCTACATCGCCGTCGAATTTTCCTATCGACAATATAGGCTACAGTCGTTGTACTGGTTTTATAGCTGAGCCCTCAAGAGGGGGGCAAGCGAAAAAGAAATCTCGAAATATCTTTCTGCTCTTGAACCCCGACCTCTCGGTTGACCGTACAGCACGCTTACCACTAGGCTATCGCGCATGCGTATGGTAAAGGGGATTCGAATCAATCCTAGGGGTTTGTGGCAATTGCGCTGCCGTATGGGGATGACTTCTTTTGAACCTGTTGGTCTTCTGGCATAGGGCTTAAATAAGATTTGTAGATGGTCAAGCCGACCCCAGCAGGATGGAAGACTCGGCGCCAGTTTTCATGATAGACTAATTCACAATAGATGGGTGACCGTTCGGGGAATACTTTTTGTCCCAGTTTCCACCAACCCTGGCCTCAGATTATTGCGGTCCAGGGAGAACTGGTCATATCTCGGGCTCGAACTGCTACTGCACACCGTCGTAGTTTCGCTGTCGTTGGCCCCGCCGCATGGAATCTGGTGATCTTGGGCGGGAATTCCTCTCTCTCTCTCTCTCTCTCTCTCTCTCTCTCTCTCTCTCTCTCTTTCTCTCTCTCTCTCTCTCTCTCTCTCTCTCTCGCTGTCTCTCTCTCGCTGTCTTTTCCGTAAGCGTCTGAAGACCACTTTATTCCATACTAGCTCTGGAACATCGGGCCGGGAGCGCCTCTGATGGGTCTGTCTTGAAGTGTTGCGATGTAAAATCTAAATTAGAATTACAAATTACGCCAAGCAGTGACCTGGATCGGGATCGCTTGATTTCACAGCTTTGCAAGCGTCGTATCAACAGCTCTAAGTAATAAGTTGTTACTGTCAACATATAGCATGTGAGATGAGAACCTTAACAGTCACCAAAGGTACGTTACGAGTCATGAAAGAACATTTGCTCATGTATTGGTTATGAGATATTGACCATTGTAATGGCTGAACTGTGTATATTTTCAGATTGTGGAGTCCTTCGTCGAAATAAAGAATAGAAAGATAGCCTGCGATACATAAAGCTTTGCAAAAATAGTTTCGTTTCTGTCTGAAAATCAGACGGCTGATTTCGATTTCAGTGCGAAAACACCAACCATCGCTTTCGCTTTTAGATTCGGGTAGACTACTTTCGCTTCAGGACCAACTCTCCAGACGAATAAAGTCTTCATTGAGAAATTCTGAAGACAGCTGCCTAGCGAAATGACTAATGTCCGAGTGCGTGGTTGAAAGAGCGCGAATTAGATTGAGTGCAAAACAGGTGCGAAAACTCGCTACTTCTCAACGTATCACGGAGTTTTGATTTAGAGGAAAATCCCACTAGAGAGTAGTTTCGTTTTCCTCCAGAACTAAAAGACTGAAACAACTGGCTGCCTAGATATAACGCCTCGATTAAACTCTTGTTCAAACGACGGGAATGTTGTCTCTGGCGCGTGACCTTCTGAAGAAGACCAAAGACAACCAACAGATAAAATGCCTAACCGTGACCTTCTGGTCAGACTTTGTCAGCAACCCTTCCATCATGTACGAACTGTTCCAGCCGACGCCGAGGAAGCTGACCTACAACCCAGACCGGGTCAAGGTTATGGGCACCGAGAACGGAATGGTCAAGTAAGTTACAGTCAGCTAAGTGCAGACCAATGGTCATCTAGTGAGTAGTGGCCCATGGTCAAGTAACTGAATGTATGTGTTGTGTCTTGTTGTATCGTATCACATCTCATCTCATTGCTTGGTAACTATTGTTATTGTCATTGTAATTTGTATAGCGCCTCTTCAAGATAAACGGCTCAGAGGCGCTCCCGAACTGACAACGTAAAATCACGGTCACACAGAATGGGTTTCAAGCGCCGACGGAGAAGAGGCAAAGAAAGGCCAAGGTCATTTTGTGGGTTGCTAAGTAACTTATTCCAGAATGGAAGTTCGGGCCAGCGGGACAGCAGAATGTTTGTATTAGTGTATGAATGTATGTACTGTATGTATGTATGTATGTATGTATGTATGTGTGCATGTATGTATGTGTGTACCTGTCAACAAAACGCGAGTTTCGTTTCATATATTCACTTGATTAAAAATTTCAAACACAACTTCATTTACAAGTGTAGGAAAAGTATGGATAAATCAATGAATAATACAGATTAAGTAAATGTAAAATGTATTGTGGTAGAATATAGCGCATACCTGATAATATACCAGTGCATTTAGCAATTTTTATATATGTGATATATGCTCTGTCCGTATTAGGTGAGAGTCAGTATAAACTCCAAGAAATTTGCATGAATTCACTTGCATAATAAGTTGGTTGTCGATACAAATGTTTAGGAATGATTTACGAATAACCTCCTTATTCTTTCGAAATAGTATTAAATTAGTCTTAAGTAAATTCAAAGATAACCTATTTTATGAAACCAGCCAGCAAACAGTACCAGTTCACAGTTGGCTGGATTAATCAAAACATCAAGCGTTTGTTTAGATAAGAAAAAAATAGTATAATCAGCCAAAAAAATATAAAATGAAGTGAATTAGATGAGTTCAAAAGGTCATAATCTACGGCGTCAAAAGCTTTTGCCAAGTCAAGGAATATTCCGACAGAGAACTGTTTACTGTCAGTAAGAAGAGGAAAATAGAAATTAGCTTATAATTAGTGACATTTTCTTTACTTCCTGATTCAAAGAATAATTATTATTTTAGCAATTTTAATACCAACAGGAATAACTCCTGTGACAAATGAGCAATTAGTTATTTCAGCCAGCAGGGGTGAAGGGATCTAGGCCATCTGTGCGTAATTCTTATTAAAGAGTGGGAAATGTTACTATTTCTTCCGTTGAAGCTAGACATAGACCTAAAGAAAGAGAATGAGAATTCCTGAAGTTTCGAAAGTTTTAGTTTAAGGAATGATTTGTACTAGCGACTGTGAACACCAGCAAAGAGCTCATTAAGTTTACTTGCATTGGAATTAGCATCGTTCCATCCATACTGAGACCGTCCATGGGTTTACCTCGATCACCTGCCCGATCAACCATCGCACAATACTGCCAAGTGTTCTAATGCTATTTTTAAAAGCAGTGAATTTGTCAACGAAATACTTCTGTTCAGATTTAAGTCTGATTTGCTTGAATATGTTTCTGTAGCTGATATTTGGTTTTATTTCCATCAGAAGGATCTTTTAGATATTTGAGATATAGTTTAGATATTTTCTTGCTTGATTTGAACAGAGGAAGTGTCATTCACGGTTGCTTTACCCGATCATACGCAGTAGGGTTTACAGGAAACCAAGGGCAGTGCCGTATCGTACGCTTTCCTATACATATTAACAAACTGTGTATAATAAAGGGTCACGATTTTCACAAGCATTAGTTATCGAGGTTCAGTCAATCCTACCTGACAGTGAGTGAAAGCGTTCAATCGGCTCATCAGTAATTAGTCGTTTAACATGGATTTAGCATACATGTAGGTATGTACGTATGTATCAAGATACTTAATATAGCGCATTTTAGTACCTCACAAAAGCACTGCACACTTGTCTGTCTAACTGATCTAAACAGATGTGTTTTGAGACAATTTGAAAAACAGATTTAAACGCAACAGTACGTAAATGCATTGGTAGACAGTTCCATAAGGACGGTCCAACACATGAGAAAAACTTTAGAGCTTTAGAGCCTTGCCATGTGAGCAGTTTTACTTGCATACATTCATGGGCTCGAGTAAGCATACATTCATGGGCTCGAGTAAGCAAGGCACCTGCATATCTCCATGGGTTGCAGGGGGGCAACGATCGCCGACCCAGCTGATTTGATATTTGAACACAGGCCTCCCTGATGTATGCAATGGTAGTACCAGCAAGTAAGGACATATATCAGGATGATCTTTAACGATAATCGCTCGGCTACAGGAAACCAGTATAAAGTTTCTCACCTATATTCCGAAATATGCGAATACTTCGGCTTTTGTTGGCACAGTTAAGGACAGACTGGAGCTATATGTATGTATGTACGCACGTATGTATATATATATGTGTGTGTGTGTGTGTGTGGGTGTGTTTGTATTGCGCCTTTTCTGAACCTTTCAGAAGCGCTTTTATCTAGCCTAATCGGTATATATTTGGTTTGTTTGTGTGTCTGTTAGCATGCGCTTAATTCATGTCAAAAGCATTTTCTGAACTTTGGCATTTTCAGGTAGAAAATTGAAAGTTCTCACCAACTTAGGCAGTAAATCAGTTCCTAGAATTCAACAATGTGTCTTCAGAACTTCCACATACATACATACAAACATACATACTTACACATACCGACATGTCTGTCTGTCTCTCTCTCTGCCTGTCTGTCTGTGTCTTCTTGGTAAAAACACCTTACACCCACCCATATTAATATAATTCCCAGTAGTCTTTGTATACATATATATACTTAGGCAGCTCAAAGACGTTTTCATGTTTTGGCATTTGCGAGCAAATATAAGATTCGCACCAAGTGAGGCCTCACAAATCACTTGACCTACAAATTAAAACTGAAAGACTGTCACTGCATTGCAGTCTATCTATCTATCTGTCTGTCTGCCTGTCTGTCTGTCTGTCTGTCTGCATGCCTGTCTGTGTTTCTGTATGTTATATAAGTATGTGTGTATGCACTGTATGTATCTGTCGATAGTTGAGAAACTATCTCTGCCTATCTGATTCGTTGTTCCCATCTGCGCGTCTGTCTCTGTCTGTCTTTCCGCCTGTCTGTCTGTCTGTCGTCGGGAAACTTTTTGCGGTTCCAAAGGTTACTGATTTCACACCAAGGTCGCTCAGTAGGTTTGGGCTTCAGAGCCTTGCCATGTGAGCAGTTTTACTTGCACACATACTTGTGCTGACTTACTGGTAGTCGTGAGGGTCGTACCCCTGTTGAATGCCAGGTGGTGAATAGGTTGAGAATAGCTCATGCCACAAATCCTCCGCTCCTCCTCGCCTTCCTTCTCCGTCTAAGCATCGCAGGCATTTGACTTTGGCAGTGATTTGTTGTGCACAAAAATGCTTTAGAGTTGTTAACATCGACTAACGAAGGACTGAGAGACATAAAGACAGACATGTAGACAGACAGACTAAGACACAGACAGGTAGAACAACAGTCACACAGACAGATAGGTGGACAAGAAGTCGGACAGATTGAGACACAGAGAGAGACAGATGGCCATTCCGAGACATAGACAGACAGATGGATGGACAGACAGGCAGCGGGACAGTTAGACTAAAGGACGAAGACACAAGCATACAGACATACATAAGGACAGACAAACGAGATAAGCAGACGATGCACAGAAAGACTGACAGACGATCAGACAGGGACACAGAGACAAACAGAGACTGACCAACTGAAAGACAGGCGAACATAAACAGACACAGACACATCAGAAATGCCCACGAGACCCTTGTGTCCGAGACGAGACCCAGACGTTCATCTAGCAATCCAAGACGAGACCGAGACTGAGGCCAAGGGACTCCGAGACGAGACCAAGATGTTTGGCGTCTGAGACGAAACCGAGTCCTGTATGTCCCTGAAGTGTACTTTATGTTCAATACTCAGCAGTTTTGTTACTTCTCTAATGTAGATTATGTTGACTGCCATTTAAGGAGGTTTCGAAATGATTTATAAATTATTTTCAAATTTTCTTAGTATATATTTATTGCCACTGTACTTACGGTTGCAATTGTGCTACAGAATTTGGTTTTGTGGTTACTTTTAGTCTTGCAAAGTAGCTAACAAAACTCCATACTAGTATACAAAATTCCACCACTGCCATACTCTGTACTCCGGGGTGCCAGTGTCAAGACTGGATAACGGAGGACGAGGACGATAATTATTATCTTCGTTATGACACAGCATCACTAAACAGAAACTACAAGATTTATTAATGCAAGATGACAGATCGACAGCAGAAGGCAGCAAAACTACTACGCAAAGTTGTAAACATTCGCTCATAAAGGGCCTACTAATCGTAATCGTAAACTCGAGATTTCTACAACGCCCAACGAAAGCTAAGTCGCGGGAACAAGCTTATTCACAAGCGCTCAGTCCAAACAAAATCGACAGGCAAGAAAGATTCGGTTCCAGGCCAAAATGCAAAAGTCAGGCAGGCAGGCAGTCAAACGGCTATGGTGGGTGATGTTTAGAATGAGGATCTGCAGGATAGATAAGGGGAAGAAGTCATCCAGCAGTGACTTCAATTACTGAATCAAACAGAAACTTAAGAGGACAGACGGATGTCAATGTAAATTATTTGTATAGGTGTCCTTGGTCAACATGTGGTATCCTAGTATAGTCTTCTAGTGTACAGTTAACAATTTAGTGCAGACAGACTTCTATAGTCGGTCGCAATAAATCATTAGGGCCTACATATGTATTCGTGAACGCGGTTCATCCAAAGGTCCACATACCAATAATATTATACAGACGCAGTAGTAAGTTATGGAGTGCTAATGTCATTTTTTGAAACTAGTCATTAGGAATAATAGCTCTGCAGTAAACGCGTTGAAGATAACCACTGCACGGATATTACGTTACGTTGGTCGAATACTGTTAATGGAAGCAGACGGCATTTATTTTGTATTGAAAATGAGACGCTAACTTGAAATGCACAACAGCGGCTTCAGTTAAGAGCTGGTGAATTCACGGTGTTTATCTCTCGGGCTTTCTTGGTGGCTGGTCCAAAGCTTTGCAATTCGCTGCCCAGTTTTATGCGTTTTGTTGGTTCTCCATACTGTGGTTTAAAACTAAACTTAAAACTCATCTGCTTCAGCTTGCTGCCTACCCACTGTAATGCTCGACTTCTGGCTTACTTGACTTGCTGGATTTCGACTTGACTTCTCTAACGGATTATGAGTTTGAATGCGAATTCCTTTGAAGCTACCATCGATGGATGCTTTATACATTATGATAACGGTGTTGTTAGTTATTGAGTTACTTATAGAAATTATTGGTTTAGATTAGAGATCCTTAGATATCAACGTACGAGGTAAATTTAATTTCCGGCTAGACATAGTAGCACCAGTGACCAGTATCACAAACATAGAGTCTTGGGGCCTACTACTATCTTGCTCATGAGATCTGAACTGGCGGGACTCAGACGAAACCTTAGACGTTCTGCCCCGAGACCTAGAATAGATCGAGACGTTGGGGAATGTGTCCGAGACGAGATCGAGACGAGACTTTAGGCAAGTATGGAAACCGTCTCGAGACCCAGGCGTCGAAACTGAAACTACATACATACATGCATGCATGCATGTCCACATGCAGAAGTACATACTGTACTTACATACGTACATGCATAAATACAATTCAAGCCAGAATTGATGAACTATCTAATGATTTCTGTAGCTGGCTTCCTTGTCTTGTTAAATATCTCGTGGTTTCTGTTGGTGTAGCCAGATCTGTGTGACTTCAGTTGAGGACATAGAACTGTTGCACGAGGAGGTCATGGGAGTTCCAGTTCTCATTCGCGCATGGGCTGAGTTGATCCACAACGACTACATAGGCGCCGCTCATCCAGGACCGCAGTTCGAAGGTCTAACTCCTTACTCAGTTGCTCCTCATTCGCTTGCTTACTTGTTTGCCCACTTATTCGATCAATCGTTTATTGGCCCCTCAATCAATAAATTATTGCCTAGACAGACATCATTCAAACATAAAACTATAATCATTTTGTCAATGATTAAAATAAATTATGTTGTCAATCCTTAAAGTCAAATTAAGATTCTATCAAGCAGTCATTCAAGCTGTCATCCAGTAAGTCAATGAATTAATTAATTAGTTAATTTATCAATCATTTAATCAATAAATCATTCGAACGAATGATCGATCAATCAATCAAGCGATCAGATAATTATTAAATGAATAATTTGATAAATTAAAGTTCAATAAATTATATAAATAAATAAGTCAACTGATCGCCTGATTAATCAATATTTTGATCGATATCTGAAGGCGACCTCGCACTGCTCATCGATACATCTCATCCGATGATCCATCCAGAGTTCGAGAAAGGACTTGAACTCGCCAAGAAGGTCATCCAATCGAGAGGGCGATTCTGCTTACAGGTAGATGTTACACTGCTCGACAACTTAACAATGTAAGACAAAGTAAGATGAGATGAGAGAAAATAAGTTCTGAGTGTAAGTTGAGGCACATGAAATAAGAAAGACACAATAAGATCAGATCAGATGAAATTACCAAGGTAGGGTAATACACAGTGTGGTCGTCCATTTATTACACGTCTTTTCGCGAATGATGTGGTCATTTTGGTTAGTGGGTTTTTCGGCAGAGGCGCAGACAAACAATACAACATCTGGACAACGTTACCTTACCTGCTCCAACAACGATTTATTAAATGTCATGTAAGGTGGGTTTTTTATTATTATTTCTGAATTTATTAAACGCCACTATCTAATGACTTCGCATCAATCGATGGCGCTGAGCAGTTGCGAGTGAGGAACTTACTCAAGGTCCCTACACAGTAACCGTCTCAGAGGACGCTCGAACCCGTACTCTCCGGGTAACAAGCCTGGCGCTCTAACTAATCGGCTACTGTGCCCCATAGATACAGAGGCATCAGGTTGATGCTTTGACAATCAACCCCAATGCCATCGATATCCTGTCAGGTTAGCATCTTGACTTCGGCCCTTGAGGCGGCAATAGACGAATTCGAAGGCCATGGATACGAGGGCAGGACTTGTCGCTTACTTTCCAGCTTACGCCATTATCAGATTGGACTATTTGTGACAGAGACAAGTCTGTGCGAACAACTTGTCCTTGATTGTTGCATAGAGTCCATTAGCAGGATCGAAACCGCAGTCGTTAGATAACAGAATAAGCGCGCTACCGGAGACCACCGAGTTGATTTTGATCCTTAATGGAAAATAGACAACAGTACAACTAGTGTGAGTTAGCAGCTTGATTTCGTCCTCTGAGAGAAAGTAAGCAACAGTGCGAGTGGTGTGGGTTAGCAGCGTGATTTCCGTCCCTGGGGGTAAACGGATAGGCAATCGCGTGTTTAATTAAGGACAATGCGATCGTGGCTCCAATGAGTAGCAGGCAACTGAACGGAAGCGGAAACAGACGAAAGGATAATCCTGCTTTCACGTCGCCATGGTAACTGTAACTATACTTCCGGCCGCATCGTGAAAGGGTTCAGCCACTAAGCATCAATACACGATAAACAGATTATTCCGTCTGTCTGGCTGTCTGTGTATTTGTATTTGCCTATTTTTGTGTCTGGCTACGTGTGTGTGGGTGTGTCTGTACCTGCATGTGTGCTTGTTTGTCTGTTTGGCTGTTTGTGGGTCTTTTGTGTCTGTCTATCTTTCTGATTATCTGTCTGTCTGTTTGTCTATGTGACCGTCCTTCTTGTCTGTCTGTCTGTCTGTCTGGGCTGCTGAGCAAATTGTTCAGTCGTTAAGTCAACTTGAGTAATTACTCGCATCTAGCGTATGATTAACGCCATCTCTTTCCGAAGCGTTTGATGGCAAAGTCTGATATCTGACAGAGTCCACAGATCACCTTAGAGTCCGTTTAAGTGGCTTTGTGGTAGAGCAGTTTTATTGACTGACTGATTGATTGACTGACTGACTGACTGATTGGTTGATTGATTGATTGATTCATTGACCAAAGCATAGCTAAGCGCTTAGCTTAGTCTAGACTAGTCTAGCTCAGCTTTGCTCAGCTCAGATCAGTTTAGCATAGCTCAGATCAGTTCAGATTAGATCAGAATCGACTTTGCTGCTGCTGCTGCTGCTGCTGCTGCTGCTGCTGTTCCTGCTGATGGTGATAACGTTACGGCTGTCATTTGGTCTTTAGTTTGATTTTGGACCGTCGATCGATCAGTGGTTGAAGACGAGTTATCCGCAGGGATGCTGTAACATCAGGGGCGTCCGCAGCCACCAGGCCCGTCTCTACATCACCAACTTCGACAAACCCGAACACTGCCTTGACTGCAACCCTCTCTGGTGCCTGTTGCTCGCTCCCTGCTGGCTTCTATCCGCTCCCTGCTACAAGGTAAGCTGCCTGGATGATGATGGCGACGACGATCATGTTCGCGGATGATGCTGTTGAAAAGAACGAGACGAAGGGATACAGAAAGGAAGCTGAAAGTATAACAACATGAGAGAAAGTAGTAATATGTATGTATGTATGTATATGTATGTATGTATATGTATATGTATGTATGTGTATGTATGTAAGTATATGTATGTATGTAAATGTATGTATGTATATGTATGTATGTATATATATGTATGTATATGTATGTATGTGTATGTATGTAAGTATATGTATGTATGTAAATGTATGTATGTATATGTATGTATGTATATGTATGTATATATGTATGTATGTATATGTATGTATGTGTATGTATGTAAGTATATGTATGTATGTAAATGTATGTATGTATATGTATGTATGTATATATATGTATGTATATGTATGTATGTGTATGTATGTAAGTATATGTATGTATGTAAATGTATGTATGTATATGTATGTATATATGTATGTATGTCTGTATCTGGACACTTACCATAGCGCCTTTTAAGGCCCTCACAAGAGTACTATAAGCGCTAAATAATGTTGAAGTTGCTAAGAAGAAAAAGTTAATTAATGATTAGCGAACAGTGTTCAGTTAACTCGAAGAATCATCACCGTCGATCTCCTGCAGACACGCAGAGTCCAACCGACGGATTCCTTTCCAGAGCTGATAGAAGAGAACATGCTCAGAGTTCCAGGGCTGCGTAGCATCGAAACAACAAACGAACTCCAGCACCAAGCTGTCCCTTGCAGATGGCGGAAGTCGCTGCGTCCGGACTCAAGGTTTATGGAGGACTACATTCTCCAAGAGCTGGCCAATTGGTCGTAGAGCGTCTCCGCAGTAGAACGGTCATCAGCAATCAAAGGGCTCTCTTGACCTTTCCAAATGGAGCTTGATACTGTCCAACTAGTAACCTCAAATCCCTGATGGTGGAAAAGCCCACTGGCGGCGCACGAGACTTTGATAACAAACGTCCGAACATCATTCGAAACACTCAAAAGCGATGGCGAAAGAGAGAATTAAACCCTAGAACGTATACTAGGTCACATTAGAACGAACGAAAATTAGGGAGCCAACTCCACATGTGACCAAGTAACTGATCGAAAACGACACGCGAAAGAAACATGCGGCAATCTTGGCTACGTGGACATGATAATAATAGTAGTCGTAGTCGTAGTAATAGTAGTATTAGTAGTAGTAGTAGTAGCAGCAGCAGCAGTAGTAGTAATAGTAATTATAGTAGAAGAAGATCAAGGAGATGATGACGATAGTTGTGATAAGTGTGTTGATGATAACAACGACAACGAGGACCCAAAGAGGATGACGATGGCGATACTTCTCCTTAGAATGACTAGCAACTAAAAGGAAGACGCTGTCGGTGCTGGCAAATGCTAACTAAGGCTTTGTTTACTGCGATGCTGCAGGTCTATCGTCGTTTCAAATGTAAAGATATTGTGATCCAAATCAACGCTCCAGTTGTACGAAGAACGATTCTTCCAAATGGAAAGATCGTCGAAGTTACAAAGTAACAATCAACCGCTCAACGAGGTCAGTCTGTGTCATCGATAAGAAGGTAAAGGTATCGATAAAAAAGTGAAGGTAACACATGCAGAGGCCAATCCGTTGGAATGCTTTTCTGAATGTGGGAACTCCCGCCAGTAGTAACTTTCTTAATTATCTTAGAATTGTTTGCTTGGCTGATGAACTTTTTTTCGTAATGAACTTTAACACCACTTAGGCTAGTGTAGGCAGCCCTTGTATATAAAGCGTCTAGAAACATACACACATACTTGTTCACACGCTTCTATGTGTGGTCCTGAGATGGATGTATCATTAAGTCCCGCGGCCCCGTACTAACATGGAGGCCGATCATGCTTTCTCGTGAACTGGACCGTCCCTCTGGAACAACCTTGCGTTAAAACTACTACTGTTTCGCAACAGACAGCTCAGGAAATGTTTTCAACCTGTGTTTTAGATGTGTTACGTAGATAGACATGGTCCAGGGCTTTGAGAGGTTCATAAAAGGCGCTATATAAGTATATGTAAGTAGGTAGGTATGCATGCATCATACATTTATACATGGGTGTGTTTTGTGGGTGAAATACCTCTCTGGCCTGGACTATATGTTGACTAGCAACAATGCATCCAAAATGGTTATGATCTGAACTAGAGAAGTGGAAGTTCCTAACTGCTCCAAACAATGGCACGTATGCATGTACATGTTGCATGCACGCATATATCTGTGCGCATGTATACACGTACGCATGTATTTATATGCACATATGCATGTTTATGTTTGCATTTACATACGCATCTATATGCACACATGCCTGTCTATATGCACGAATGTATGTATCTGGACGTACGCATGAACGTATGCCCGAATGTATGTCTATCTGGACACATGTATGTACGTATCTGTATGCACGAATGTATGTGTGTACAAAAGGTGTACGGATGATTTGAGCAGATGTGTGGGCGAATGGGTGTCCATGGATTCGTGTTTTCTTGCACCATCTTGGCGAAATATTTGCATATTTATAAACTGCTGAGTAGTACTATAAATACCAGTGTTTATAAACGTACTGTACATTTACATCGGTCTATGTGTATATATATATATAATATATGTATTTCATGTATAAACCTAGATGGGTGATGTGCATATATATATTTAGGACATGCGATGCACGTGCGTGTGTGCGTGCGTGCAAGCGCCGCGTGGTATTAACAGATCGTATAGGCTCAGGATTCTGGAGATAAAAGATATAAGACGCGCGTACCTCTAGACATATATACATACGGAGTTGCATATATACACAGCATATACATGCATGCGCACAGATGTAAACATAGAAAGACACATACATACACATGAATACATACATACATCCATACACACATGCAAGCATACAAAGATACCTGTATACACATGTATATATACATCCTTACATTGTACTCAGGTCCAGAAGTAATTAGGTATATATACATATATTATGAGAGGATGAAGATATGTATATTGGTATTTCGAGGGGGTAAAGAGTTATATAAAAATATATTCGGATAACATGAAGATATGTATACATCGTTAACTTGGTGCCAAATGCTGGATTTGATGCTAGCGCACCTGCTGCAATCTCGCACATTGCCATCCGTTTCGGTAGCAATCACAAGCGTATAGCAGATTGCAACCGATTTGCAACGGACAACAGCAACAACAACAAAATATACGAGGCCGAGAAAGAGCTGCTACGTATGCTGCAAAATGATTTAGCTTAACTAACTATAGCACGGCGACAATAACAACCAAAAACTAAATATAGTGCTGCAATTATAATAGTAGGCCTACTATGCTACAACTAGGCCTACTGCAATGAAATGATTACTACTGACCAGTAATAAGCAACAGTGAGGCAAAGTAAGGTAAGGTAAAGTAAGGTAAGATAAGAAAGGTATAAGGTACGATAAGTTAAGTTAAATAAAGGTATGACGAGTTAAGGTGAGGTGAGGTAAAGCATGGAGAGATTTGAATCTTCGACATCTAAGTTGATAGTCCTGCACGTTAACCACGAGACATTCTCGCTCCTCATATCGACACCTATCAAAACAAACACTGGGAGGGTATATGCGCAGTTTCTACTTAAATATTTATACGGATTTTTATAGACCTGTATACATATTTCCGATGTCAGCCGTATAGTCTGGGTAACCGGAGTTGCCACAGAAGTCGTTATGTTTGATTAGATGTTGACAGAAGGGACCGAAGGTATACCATGGAAAGTCGACGTTATTGACGCTTTTCTTCGAACTTTGTCTGGTTCTTTCTTCCAGTTGCTTGGCTTCTAGTTCTCTCTTTGGTTATTTTCTCATGTACTTATCCAATTTCATGCATTTCTTTAATGTTCCTGCTTTTAAACTTTATTAACCAACACAGTATTTTCGAAATTGTTTTTCTTCACAAAATCTAAGGGAACCTTCATCTAAGCCAATTCGGGGGGCGTTTAATTGGCGTGGCCATCCAAATATTATAGAATCATTGCCGAATTGGCCCTAAGCAGTTGCCTTTTGCACTGAATTGGATTTTAGTAGATTAGATTTGACTAGATTTAATTTGCATTTCACAGATCCTTTTGACACTGCTGTCTTTGCTGGCTTGAGTCTCTCCTGCATCTCGCAACTACAATCTGTCTTGCACGCGGCTGCTCGTCTGATCGGAGGTATCCCTAAGTTTGGCCACATCTCTGCTTACATTTCAGAGGAGCTTCACTGGCTGCCTATCCAAGCGAGTATAAAATTTAAAATCCTGGTTCTTGTACGTAATGCCTCTTGGGTTGCGCCCCATTTTATCTTAGGGAGCTCTGCGTTTTGGCCTCCTCCATTCCGGGCCGTAGACTTCTTCGTTCGGCGGTACGGGGTGACTTGCTTGCCCCATCGGTTCGAACAGCTACGGCCCGCGCAGAGGTTTTGCTGTGGTTGGTCCTGCTTTTTGGAATGGGCTTCCTAATGGCCTACGCCAGGAACTTCTTAGTCTATCTCCCCCTCTTTTCCGCAAGCGCTTGAAGACCTTCTTATTTCCAGTTCTTCTGGGTTGTAGGGCCGGGAGCGCCTCTGAGGAGTTTACCTCGAAGTGGCGCTTTATAAATTTTTGATTACATTACATTACAAATTCAAATTTTGTTTTGACTGATCGCCTGTGAATAAGCTGTTCCTCGTGACGTGGCTTTCGTTGGGCGCTGTAGAAATCTCTGGATTACGATTACGATCCATTGAATTTTTGTTCAATTGATTTTATGATGCAGGTTCCAGGAATGCACACGTGACAGGTCACGTGATTCGTGAACCCGAATGACCTATCTGAACTCGAATAACCCGGTGACGTCAAACCAGACGAGAACCACGTGGCCAGGTGATGATATCTGTGACCAAAAGACAAGATGACTCGCGCAAGATGGCAATCTTGAGATTCAAACAACAGACATCATTAGATGGCACAAGATGACATCGAATGAATATATGTAATGAATTGATACGATGCACCATAAAATAATGTCAGTACGACGTCATCAGATGAGTGTTTTATTCTGCTGTCGACAGAACTGATGGTCACGCTTCGAAAACGATTAGAAGTTTTTAATTGCGCTAAATAAATGTTCGTATATAAATGCACAAGGCGTAGACAGAAGCCACAAGAGCCGGAAAATAGATTCTCACGGTCTCGGACCATAGACTTTTGCATGGATCCCCGTAAGGAAATCGAAAGTGCTGTAAATTAGTTAGTTCATTCATTCATTCATTCATTCATTCATTCATTCATTGCTCTGATTGACTGAAGGAATGGACGAATGCTTGCAAAATTCATTGTCAATCGATCTTTTAACCGGTCTATTCGAAGTTGTAGCTAGTTTTGTGTATATTCTATGTATATAGACCATAAGAGTCGAATTTTTATTGTTAGGCATAAGAGTCGAATTTTTATTGTTAGGCCATAATGCTTCTGGCTACGCCCACTGACAAACTCAACGACGCTCTACTGAGTGTGATATGTCTATGATTTTCATCGATACATTGCGCATGCCATTTTTGTGCCGGATTTGAAAAAATTGTCCCAATCTCATGTTTATGTATTTTAGGCTTGATTACTGTCTAGATAAATAGAGGCATGTATATAGCGTTGTCGGTGCTAGGTAAATATTAATCAAGTGCACTACTCAAGACAGGTGGAACCGGTGCTCCGTTTATTGGCGTGCGGTGTACCAAACCGCTAAATAATTCACAGGGCGAATCGGCCAAGCGAACACATATAGGCTACGCCTCGTAAAGCTTGGTACAGATTGGGCAGAAAAAGACGATGGTATTAACTTTGTTAAATGTCTCTGCATGAAGAAGAAGAAAAGATAGAAAAAAAGAAAAAGAGAAAGAAGACGGTTGAGAAGAAGAAGGAAGAGGAGGAGAAGAAGTAGAAGATGATGATGAAGAAAGAAGATAAAAGAGATGATGATGATGATGACGACGACGACGACGACGATGAACAGTCCTTCTAAATAAACCTCAAGAGGCAACCTTAGGTATAAAGTGTTAACAACATCATTTTTCTTAACCTCGGCATATGAGGGCGCGTTGGAGTTCTCTCCCTTTCCACCTGATCTCCCCGCCTACAATGTACGGTCAGTGTAGGCCTACTCATTTTATAGCCGAGTTTGTTAGGGTCGCACGTGGAGCAAAACTCACGAAACAACTTTCTGCTCTGGCGGGGATTTGAACCCCCACTCAGGGCAGACATTTCAGCTCGCTAACCACTAAATATAATGTATTTTGCGCTAGTCTAAAAGTTGAGACCCTGCGTTTTCTTGCAACGCTGTGTGCATAACCAGTTTGTAGCGTGCTGACCCGATATTCGATATTGCGTGGCCGTATATCGGTAGACCTACTGGGTGGGGCAGACTAATCGCGATAAGTTAAATAGAAATTTGTATCCAGTCCTTGTGAAGAAAGGCTTAAGGGTTCGGTTCACTGCATGCATTGCATTGCTGTCCAGTTGGGATCTTCGGCTCGAAACCGAAATGGACTGGAATTATCTGAGATGGAAAGACAAATCGAAAATAATCGACAGCTACCGGAAAGAATTGACAGGGTTAAAGGTTAGTTGCCTACCATCAGCATCATAATCACTATTATTATTATCATAATCACTGTTATTATCATAATCACTATTATTATCATCATCATTATTATTGTTGTTGTTATTAATATTATTATTTTCGCCCAGAGGTACATATGATCCCTCGGAGCTTAAAAACTTACCGGAGAAGAGCAACAACATCTGGATCGACCACTACTCGTCAAGTTCTGGCAGAGAGAATGTTCTGAGGAAAGCACCTGCGTTGAAGCGCTGAATTGTCAAAGCCAAGCGTTGAAAGAGAAATATCGTCTCTCTTTCATCCCCAGATACATTTCTGAGCATCTGTCCCAGCGCGGTTAAAAATGTTGTCCTATTATTAGAAATGATCTTCTATGATCCTTCTAGTTTATTTGAATTTATATAGCGCTTCTTTCAGAAAAAAACTTCCCGGTATAAGAGCTCCGTGAGAATAAGTAACTCTTAGGACTGATGTAGTCAGCTAAGTACGAAAATCCAGTTACGAAAGACTGAATTTATTCATCTTAACATCGTTACGGTCGTCGTAATTAATTCGGTTTACAAGAAAATTATCCTGAATTTCGCTATTGTGTTAAATACTAGGCTTCATTGCGTCAGAGTTACGTTATATTACGATAATTAATTAATTAAATAGTTAATTAATTTAAGTTATACTACGTTACACAATGTTACACTGTTACATCCTCCGTAGAATTTTGTAGGTTAGTGAGTTCTTTAAACAAAATTTAGTGTCTGCTGTTCCAGACATAAAATGTATGTATGTATGTATGTATGTGTGTATGGTTATATGTAGACATTTGTATAGCGCCTTTCAGGTACCGCACAAATGCGCAATATGACATTGAGTCAGACACAGCATAGCCGACACAATGTGGTCTATAACCAGACATAGAATGTCTTAAACTCATGTACTCAAAAGGTCTATATGTGATATAGGCCTATAAAATGTCCGTTTGCAGGCCACAGTGTGCGTATTTCATTGATAGACTTCATCCGTAGGCCTTTAAATGGAGCGGAAAATAAGAAATTTGGAAAATTTAACTTAGTTCAAAACTAAGTCGAAACAGTACTTGCTATCCTAAGAATTTGTTTACGAGAGTTAAGGCTTCAAACCAGGGAACCTGTAAGTAATTTGTTATTTTCGCTGTAAACTTTTCTACCTGCAATAGTCAACCAATTATCTGCTTATCAAGAATATGGCGAGAAGAGCTAAACATTGTAGAATAGCTTCATCCTTTGTCGGAGCAGTTACTACAGTTTAACTGTATTTGAATGTAACTTGTTGCATAATTGTTCTTATGAACTATATGCATTTGATAGTGTTTTGACCACATCAGTGTCTACTGTCATCAGACCTGAGTTCGGAGTACTGTATGTTGCGTAGGATGAGTTCGAAGTGCTGAAGCGCCTGTTGACTGAGACGGAGAAGGAGAGGCAGCAGGAGGAGGCGCAGAAGAGGGAACTGATCCTACAAGTCCAACGACTGACTCAATCCAAGAACATTCTCGAAGCTCAACTTCTCAATGCCAAGCAGAATAACGTAGCCAACGCCCAGGTACACTGGACAGAAAGGATAGTGTGGCCAGACATAAAATAAATTGTCTGGTGGTGGAAAGGATTCGTTCTGATGCATACATGCACACACACACACATATATATATATACATATCGAGAGAAAGCCATCATCAGCATCATTATCGTCAGCGTCACCGTCGTCACCATCATTATTATTGTCGGGGTCATCATCATCATCGTCGTCGTCGTCATTGTCATCGTAATTATTCTCGTCGTGAGGGTCTATATTGTCGTAGTCATCAGCGTTATCATCACCATGGTTATCATGGTAATCATAATCATTATTGTCGGAAATCAACAATGTTATTACAATCATCGTCATCATCATCATGATTATTATTATTATCATATCATCATTATCAACAGCATTACCATCATGATCTCCACCATCACCATCATCAATTGAGTGCTTCAGTAAGCTACACAGAAAGAGTAAATCATGTTGTGCAGCTGAATTTGCTGGAGAAGCGATTGCGGATTACAGAGGAACGATTACGACGACTGCACAACGACAAAGCAACGAAACTGACGGACACCGAAGAACGACTAACAACGGAAAACGTAAAGCTTCAGGTGCGCCAACATAAATGACCAAATGATAGAATTAATGACTTATCTTATGACCGAATTACTTCTAACATAAATGACAAAATCACCGAATTGTTTGACAAACATTCACCGAATTAACAACCAGCCGAATGACCGAATGAGGAAATGACCAATTTAACTTCTGGCGTTTTGTGCAGGTTGAACGGAAGGAACTGACGAGACGGCTTCAGAGGCTGGAGGAAAACCATCGATTCCTTCGGCTCAAATACGAAGATGCTAAAAGCGATGCAGGACCAGAATCTGCTGCTGCCGAGCCCGTATTAACAGAGACGAATTCTTTCATGTCAAGTTCAGATGTCTTACAAGAGAGAACCAAGGTTGGAGAAGGCTTCTTTTCCAGCCTATATTCTTCTGACGTCAATTCAAATAATGCTGGTGACGAAGGCGGCGATGGTGGAAGTCGAGGTGGAATTGGCGGTGATAGAAGTATTGACGGTGGAAGATGTAGTCATGGTGATGGTGAGTGATGGTAGAGGTGACGGTGATGGTAGCATTTATGGTGGTAGAGGTGGTGGTGGTGGTCATGGTGGTGGTGGTAGTCATGGTGATGGTGGTGGTTGTGATGGTGGTGATGGTGGTGGTGAAGGTGATGGTGATGATTGTTATGATGATGACAGCGATGATGTTTGATCGCAGGCGTTTAAGAATGAGATTTCTGACCTGCAAAACACTGTGCAGCAGCTGAAAGAGAACTTAGATGACGTCACGCAACAGAAGCAGACGATCCAAGAACTAAAAGACAAGTTAGGATCTCATGATTGTCGTCGTCTTTACATGTAAATGTAAATGCACACGTTTTTCTTTAGCGTCCGTATGACTTAATCGGGTGAGATCCTACACCACTGCTGCCCATTTGAATGGGCGCCACACCGTTTAAGGTCCCCGTGTACGGACCGTGCTAGCCCGAGATTCAAATCTCTGCATTATAGTGATTAGGGTGCTGGACTGTCAGTCCAGAAGTTGGGGATTCTAGATTCCAACAAAAACGGAAAATATATCAAGATATCTGAGACATTAGCGATACTAGCGAACTAAGCTTTGAAATTAGTACACTGTCGGTGGAAAGATGAAGCGACCAGGGGAAAGACTTTGCCATATGACCTCGTATGACGAGGCTAAGAAAATGATGTCGTTTACTCCTCACACCCGTTGGTTGCCACTCAGGATTAGCTAAATGACTGCTCTTTTTCTTCTGTTTGAATGTAAATGTCGATATATGGTTTTCTTCTGTCAAAGAGCCATTCACGAGCTCTTAGTGGAGAAATATTCGTTGGCGGCAAAGATGGAAGCCATTGAAGACAGATTTGCAGCCATTGAGGCGGAGAACGAAGCCCTTCGACAAGCCCTTCAGACCGTTCCAGACGCCTCGCCGATGCCGATTATCGATGCTGACCGAGAAGGAATTTTAAAAGGTGATCACAGCACGTGAACGGCGCTATATAAATGTCCGTTCACATGACATGGCATTACATAAATAGTACATTACGAAGCATCGCAATGCATTTTACATTACACTACATTGCATGACATCTGGTGCATCATCATCGGCCTAATATTTCAGTTGAGAAGGGTTATTGATGTACTGATGTAATTGGTTTTCTGGTAAATATAATTAAGGGTTGAGCTTCTACGTATAGCGTAAAGTAAATCGGCGAAACTTTACATCACAGGAAAGTTCAAATTAAAGATAGAACTATTCAAGTAATCATGAAAGATCTAATGATCCAATCAAAAACCAAACGATCGAACGAACGAAGGAAAGGAAGAAATAATGAATGAACGAATGATTGAATAGACAAACAAACGAATGAATGAATATCTACGAACGAACGAGTGAACGAATGACTGACTGGCTTAATAAACAAACGAAAGAACGAATGAATTATGGAATGAATAAATGAAAAAACGAGCGAATAAATGACCCCATGAAAATTTTGATACCTGATCGACAGTGGTTATGATAAAACTAGTCAAATGATTGCTTGCCCTGTCTCGAACCCTGAGCGCTCTGTTGACGTTGCCTTAGGGAAGATGGAAAGCCTCAAGATGGAAGTGTTGACAGTTCGAGCCGCAGCCTCCAGTCACCATCGCGCAAAGCAGCAACTCGAAGCCGAACTGACATCACTGAGATCGGTGGCCGACTCCAAGGTCGCGGCGCTCGAGGAGGCGCTGGCGGAAGCAGAAGAACTGAGAAAGGAGCTGTCGGTCGGCGAATCACGGGACCGGAAACAGACGCGGCATATTGAAGCGCTTCGGCTAAAGGAATCTTGATTTTTTATTCATTGCTTGTTGTTCTTTTTAATAGCAACTGGATGTTCTTTCTATTATTAGCTGTTCTTTTTATTAATAGCTAGGCCCCTATTCTTCTTGTAGCTATTTCTTCTTTTTCATGAGCTTTCTTAGTATTGACGTTTATTACTAGCTATTCTTAGATCAGTAGTTGTTCTTTGGATCAGTAGTTGTTCCTTGGATCAGTAGTTGTTCTTTGGGTCAGTAACTGTTCTTTGGATCAGTAGTTGTTCTCAATAGCTGTTCTCTGCTTTAGGTCGAGTCGTTCGAGTCGAGCGTTCGACTTTGGCGTCAAAGACACGAATCGATTGCTGATGAGAAATCGCAGATCGAACGACAAACCTCGAGTCTCAGCCGACAACTGACGGAGCACAAGAACCTGGTCGGCTATTCAGAATGATGACGATTTTGTTGCTGTTGTTGACGATGAAGTTTTTGTTGTAGTTATTGATGATGATGATGGCTTTGAGGGTGGCCATCGTTATAATTATCATTACCTTATTCGTCAGCAACATTGTTCTCATCATCTGATCGATTAAGAAGAAGAGGATGGCAATAATGATGATGATGATGATGATGATGATGTCATCGTCACTGTCATCATCATCATTATCACCATCACCACTATCATCACAACGACGAAAATGATGATGATGATAATGATAATGATGATGATGATAATGATGATGAAGGTGATGATGATGATGACGAAGACGATGAATGTAACGATGGCAAATGACGATCAAGTTTGGTTTGTTTGTTCCAAATTCGATTTGTCTTATTCCATGGTCGGTTCAGACAGAGGAATTGATGTCGAAACTGGACCAGAAAGAAGAGGAATTGGAGCAGATGAGACGAGATGCCGCCGACTTGAAAGTGGAAAAGGAATCTCTGGCGAGAACAATAGACGCACTGAACAAAGAACTCACTGTTTCCGGTCTACAAGTAAAACGCGGACCTGTTCTCAGAGTGGGGTTGGTGGGTGGCTGAGCGGGTGGAAGGCATGGGCTTTGTCGGTAGGCTGATGGGCGGCGGTATGAGTGCCTGTTACATAAATGTGGATGCGGGTGGAAGGTGGGTGGTTATGGGTAGTATTAGACATTCTGTGCAAATTTTTCTGGATATATAAGATCTGTCTGTACTAGAAAAAATTGTCTCTAATTGGGTGATTATTCAATGGGAAGCCGGGTGTAGGGAAGCTTACCAAGGACCTCCGAACACCGTAAGCAACTGGTGGATGTATTTCCCTAAGGCCACAAGTCTCTAATTGGGTGGCTATTCATTTGGGAGACGGGTTCGCAGAAGCTTGCGGATGTCCGCGAAGCATTTTCTAGCGCGCTTCCTGATGTTGAATAGTTGTTGAGCTGCTCGCTTGACGCCGCACAGTCGGCATAATAGGGTCTCCGCGCATTTCCCAACGTCACAGCAGCGGCTGGGTGCCGGCAGAGCTACGCCTCTCCTGATCTTAGCCCCATGGTACGCACAGTACTTTCACAGACAGGTCATGTGTTTCCGCCTCACCGCGCAGCAGTCATGCACATTTATCCTTTGCAGCTGCCAGCTGTGTTCTGAGGCATATCCTTAGCTAGACATTCATCTAAATGAACGT
Organism: Norana najaformis; assembly: GCA_964023275.1. NCBI lineage: Eukaryota > Metazoa > Annelida > Clitellata > Crassiclitellata > Hormogastridae > Norana > Norana najaformis. The sequence continues at coordinate 32,838,978 of OZ029913.1, read as the reverse complement.
GCGAAACGTTACACCTCCATCTAGTAAATGTACACGTTTTTCTATAGCGACGCTATGGCCTCGATCCTGCTCATTTTAAAATGAATTAATCGGGTGAGATTCTCCACCATCGCTGTCCGTTTGAATGGGTGCCACGCCATTTTAGGTCCCCGTGTACGGACCGTGCTAGCCCGAGATTCAGATCTCTGAAATATGCCACGATCGGGTTGCGAACTGGGGTAGGTGGTATATGGATAGGCAGTTGGTGTGAGGGAACTCGGCCGACGCATCAAACCCGGTGGCTGGGTCCGGGCCGGAGAACATCAATCCACCACCATCCTCGCGATAGTGGGCAACAACCCAAGTGGCTCCCGAACTGTGGCTGGGAGGCGCGGTTGGGGGTGGCGGTGCCGGCTTCGGTAGAGGTGAGGCAGATGGAGGAAAACACTAGTCTAGGCGAATTCAAACCAGCCTTTTACTTCTACTTAGGCTAATTTTTCACGTTCATATTCAGTCGATAATACGAACAAACTGTCGTCAGTCATTCGATCATTGGCTATTGATAAGTATATATGTTCAATAAACCAATCAATCGATTACCCAGCCGATGATTCAGTTAATCGATCAATCGATAACTGATTACGACAGATCATTTAGATTATTCGATCATTCATTCATCCATTTATATAGCACCACTTCAAGATAGATATTCAGAGGCGCTCGAGTAGAGATATCTTGTAGCTCAATCAGTCGATCAGTCTGTATTGTCGTTTGACAGTTGAAATCAAAGATGATCGCGTGTGACATCTTAGAGTCCCGCGTTTCTCATCTTCAGTCGGACCTTCGCCAGAGGGAGCAACTCATCTCGCAGAGGATTCTGCGCTCTCTCACTCAAGGAACTCAAGGAACCAAGATGGCCACCTCCAATTCCCTTTCCAGTAGGAACGTCGCGCATGAAGTGAGAACGGAGTCCAATCTTTTGGCCGAGTTCAGCTCCCGTATCCTGAAACTGGAACAGGAAAAGGACACCCTTCAGTGCTCAGTTAAGGCAAGTATATCCGTAATAACGTCTATGGCGTCACAGTATGTTACACGTTCTTAAAAACTATCTTAATAAACAGTCTCCTGTCCGAAAACGTCAGTCAGTAATACCAGATAAACGCTAGTAGAAGTAGATCACTAACCATAGTCATTATATAGCAATTCAATACAGGAAGAACTTGAACAGTTGTTATGCCGTCTCTGCCTTCTTTTCTAGCTTCATCCTATTTGAATATATATAATATATATAATATTATATATATGAGTACATTGACAGCACATGTAGAGCAAAACTCCTTTTATTATAAAACAGTTCAGTATATGGGGAACAATAACATTTAATCTCTTCAATAGATATACCTTCAGTTTAATCCACCTTTTCTAATGTTGCCTTCATCATACGTCTTTACCCTAACGTCGTTCAGTTTTAACCTTTAACTCAGAATATTTTGAGCTTCAATATTTCGCCTGGTCTTCTGCAGACTAAGGACGAAGCGATCGAGAAAATCGTTCGTGAGAACGCACAACTGAGAACCGAGGAACGCAAACTGCGCCAGAATCTTTCGAAGGAACATTCGAGATTGTGTCAGCTTACTTGCGAACGGATCGATCTGCTAAGACGGCTGCGCGCACGTTTTATTCATTCATTCATTTATTTGTTCGTTTGTTTCTTTCTTTTTACTTGGGACTATAAGCAAATGATATTCTGCTACAAAGTTAGTAAGTAAGTAATGCATTTGTTAACTATCCGACAGACATTCTTTGGCCATTCTCTTGAAACTGGTGTCTGGTAACAACATACACTAATTTAACTATATAGAACGCTCATCAACAGAATCTGTTTCTTATTATATTGCATATCTGTGGCCCTCAGGCAGTGTCGTGGGTCTCAGGAGCCTCGTAGACCTCGGCTACTTCTGCCCAGTGGATGGTGGTTTTGGAGTGCCGTTGTTGCTCAGAAGCGACCTACATTGGTGTGTTGTGCATTACGATAATGGCACAAAAGGTAATTTCAGAATAGAATATAATAGAATGCAAGGGATTAGATTGGATTGGATTGGATTAGACAATACTTTGGCCATTGGCGATAGACCCATAACAGGCACTCATTATAGTTTGAGGAGACACAGCAATATGCTTCTTACCTGACAGATGATGCCGAAGACAATTTTTCACGATGTAGTGTTTGTATTATTAGAGCATCAGTATAAGCTTAAACTGACGCTGACCAATTCCGCTGCTGTGTCTGAACAGGTCAGAACCGATCATCAGCACGATGACCCGCGAAGTGACCACCGCCTTTCCACAACTGGACATCTGGCCAGCGAACTGCCCACCACGACGTATCCCAGCAACGACCCCGCCACGGTCAGGCATACACAAGGTCGTCGTCATAGTGATGACACAATTCGAACAAACGAAGAGGTGATCATTTAAGTCAAGTCTTCCAATTACTTTGGTTATGTTTTCCGGTTCATGTCCAACCTGTAGTTGTTGTCTTTGTATGCATGCATTGCATGGTCTAACACCGAACTACATTGCTGACTCGTGCATGCAAGTCACGCTTAATCCGAGTAGGACAAACTTAAGATCAGCTTCCTCTGGCCAGCTGTTTGTCCCACACTACCTAAGAAGGACTTGTGATTCAAGTGTCATGTTGCACAGCGGTCCACCTGTTTAGAATTCACTGCCATGAGTGTGTTGTGTAGAATGTGCCTTATAGAAGTCACTGCCATCGGCTTCGCGGGATTCTTCTCTTTCTCTTGTCTTTTCGTAAACAATTGAAGACTTTTTCGTTTTTCAGCTCCGGCGCTTTTCATGTGAATGCATAATTTAGCACGACATATAAATATTTCATTATTAAAAATACGCCTAATAAATTAAATTAACTTTACGAGAAGCCGTTAAATTCAAAGCCTTTTCATGCGAGCTATCTGTGTTTCTTCTCAAGAAAGTTGGTGAGTTGGCTTTGTGTTTGAATCCACAGGATCGGTGGGGATCTGTGTTGATGGATGAGCCGACTGAATCGAGCTATCGTTGGAGCGAAGAAAGATCCAGACTGGTACAGGAAGTGGCGAATTTCAAGGACATTGTTTGCCAGAAAGAACAGGATGTGATTCAACTGCGAGCAACGGTGAAGACTTGATGAATTCGATGCTTATCTGTCTGTCTCTGTCTGTCTGTCTCTGTCTGTCTGTCTCTGTCTGTCTGTCTGTCTGTCTGTCTGTTTGTTACAAGCACGGGCATACCGACACCCAGTGAATACGTGTGTCAATCTGTCCTTCCGAGTATATACCAGTCTGCTTGTTTATGTAAGTTTGTCTCTCTGATCTTATCGCTCTGTCTTCATGCCATTCATGAAGACTTAGTAGAGCCTTCTTTCTATACGGATGAACCTTTTGAATTAATTATTTATTCATTTATTCCAACACTTATTTTTTTTATTTTTACCCGAGATAATCGTAGGCCCTCAGGAGAGAAATATTGTCCTTAGACTAGTAATGACGTCAGGTACGTACAGCCACTTCTCATCTGGTTCTTTATTTATTTAATAAGTTTTTAACAGACCATGTATAAGCCTCCCTCAACCCAGCTATCAGTTTCTGCTGTTGTTCAACAGGTTGATTCGCTTCAGCAGCAAGTACGCCATCTGACGACCGTCAACGAAATGATCGAACAAAAGCTCATCGTCATGGACAAGGTTCGGATGACATCGATTTCACATTAATTTATGTGTAATTTAAGATATCAATGACATATCTAAATAAGCAAAACGGTGCCCTGTGTAGTAACATTGTAGAAGTTTATAGCTTAGAATAAATGAAAAATTGGAAAGAAATTTATACTTCTGCATTCTTTAAAATCGTTCCCAGGAGCAGGATAAAGAGGGACAGAGTGAGTTTCATCTGGTTCAAGGACGCATGAAACTGCAGACAATCGAAACGGAGGCAGTTCGTAGACAACTGATCGAAATACAGGAATCACACCACAAGGAAAAGATGGCGCTCCAGAGAGGTAATGTAACTGCATGCGATCTAATGTAGAGAAGGCAGTTTTATTTAGCGCAGTTTCAGCAACAGAGCGATTTCAAAATCGCTTTGCAGAACCGTGACAAAAATGAAAATATTAGGCGCAAGTAGTTGAAATCGCCGCTTGGTTTCCGAATTGCTACCTGGAACAGAATCTGACTCGGTAGGCCTATATGCCTCTACGAATTTGTCCCTAAATTTGAAACACAAGAGGAGACCAACTGAAAAAGCTGGAAGCTGTTAAGGGTGGGCTTGATGTAATAATAATTAGCCAGTCAGACAGCCAGCCAGTCAGACAGCCAGCCAGCCAATCAGCCGACCAGCCAGTCAGTTAAATCAATTAATATTTTGTAAAGACGTTGAGGACCTGTGCCAGAAACTGAAGGATCGAGATGCGACAATCGTCCGATTGCAGGAGGACCTCCGTGGAAAAGTACGAAGCCTCGAGAAGTACGATTCGCGTGAAAAGGACAATCTGATTCGGGAGAAGGAGCAGCTCGAAAAAGACCTACAACACGCCAGGTTAGGCGCTTTTGTAGCTCAATGTGGTTACCCTTTCGATTTCACGAAATGCATAAAATGACTGACTGACTCATTGACTGATTCACTAACTGATTGCCTGACATTTTGACTGACTTGGCTGACAGACTTGACTGACTCACAGATTTAGTGATTTAGTGACTTCCTGTCTGAGTGACTAAGCTTTCGGTTGATTTGTTGATCGACTGACTACCTTATTTATTTATTTAGGTGTTGCACTATAAATCGACCTTGAAACTGAAGTTTTCTATTAAACTGCACTGTCTAAATTGATTTGTTTACTTTACATTATGTTACACGAAATCGTTACGTTGAATGTCAGAACGCAAAATGAAGATCTCAAAGAATCGCTGAGAGTGAAGAATTTGCAGATCGAGGCTTACACGAAATTGAACGCCGACATGGAAACTAAGTATGATGAATAGTTCTTCTTTGCTGTAGTACTCTTTAAATTAATACTGAAGAAGAAGAAAAAGATGAAGATGATGTTGATGAAGAATAAGAAGATGATGGAGGAGGAAAAGGAGGAGAAGGAGAGGAAGCTGAGCAGTCCCTTAAACTAACATCGAGAGGCAATCATGGGCTTGAAATGTTAGGGACTTCATTTTGCTTAGCATCGGCATACGAGGATGGGTGGTCTACCTCGCTACCTGATCTTCTCGCCAACAATGTGCGGTCAGTGTACTCATTTTATAGCTGATTTCGCTACGGGGTGGGGGCCAAGTGGAGCAGAAAATTCGAAATATCTATCTTCCCTGGCGAGAATTTGAACTCTCGATCTCTCGGTTGTTAGTCGAACACGCTAACCAATAGGCAATGAGGTACCTTGCCAAGCACTATTACTGTGGCAAAAATACTTAAATACGGCACTGTTTAGTACTAAAGAACAGCAACTTAACTGGGGACAACCAGACACTGTTTAATTACACGAGCGGCTTGAACGCTGACTGCCAATGACTCTTCCTCTTGCCTCTGCGTTCGGGGTTCAAACCCAAGTGAACAGTCAGTAGATAAAAAGAATCGGTTGCTCCACTTTGAATGCATTTAGTTTTTGGCATATTCTCTATTGAATTTATGTTTTCAAACCATCATAGACCTACTATTTGTATCGTTTGATTGTTCCTTTGACTGTCGATGCGCCATTTCTTTTTACTGTGATCTATGCAGTGTTGCTTGTAAAGTATGGGAGTTTGGGGTGTTGGTTTCTCACTAATAAAGATTACTCACTTACTTAAAGGGTGCCAAGCTGTTTGATTGTTGTTGTCGTGTTTGCGCCTCGGCCAAAGGGCCTTCAATCCCAGAACGAGGACTGTGGTTGGTCGAAATGATATTTTATTATCGGTTGCCTTATCCCAACTTACCTAAAGTAAATTATCACCTCTCAACTTCCTAGTAGAAATTCTTTAGGCAATTCTTTAAATGGTCAGATATAAAAGTTCGATTAAAATATTAAATTAATTAAATGACATTAATAACACAGCAATTCAAATCAGATACTTATGCAATATGCATACATTATTAAAACTATTCGTAAACGTTAATTATTCTTCTTTAAACATCGCTATGTCATTTAAGTCATACTGATATGAAGAATTGATGAAACTATAATAATAATAATAATAATAATAATAATAATAATAATAATAATAATAATAATAATAATAACAATAACAACGCTTATCTATAACATTACAGCGTTTCAATGCAGTCGCCTTCCACGGTACATTTGTGGTGCCGAATCTAGACGAGGATTAGCCGTTCCAGAGTCCCTCTCTCTCTTTTTCTCCGGAAATTTTTGAACAACCAAGGGAAAAAAAAAAAAAAAAAAAAAAAAAAATAACAACAATAATAATAATAATAATAATAATAATAATAATAATAATGATAATAATAATAATAATATGAAATAATAATAATAATAATAAATTAGATAATAATAATAATAATAAATTAGATAATAATAATAATAATTTAAATATATTTTTATATTTAAAAACGCATTTCCTGATCACGAGACACTTTACGTATGAGCATAATGTCACGCTTTAACTAGATTCTTGGCTCTGATTGCACAAACTTTCTCATCGTCGTCAAGTGCTGCCCCCGTGATACAGACAACTCTGTCATGTAGTTGGATATAAAGTAGGCGGAGATTCATATAGCGCCTTTAAAGGGCATCTTAGGGTCTTTGCATTCGTGACGCAGAGAAGATTCGGAGGTAAAAGATCAACGTCTGCAGACGGACTTGACTGCCGTGACCGAGAAACTGGCGGTGCTCGAAAGCAACTTCAAAAGGAAATCAAAAGAATGCCGACACTTGGAGGTTAATTGCTGTCCTTCGCATTTGTAATTTACTTAAATAAACTTACTTATTGTCAATTTATTTACAATTTTGGATTTATTTGGTCTTTATTACTATTCTCCATATTTTAAAATTTTATCACTCTTGTGTTTTCTTTACTGAGTTTTTCTATCTTAGGTAAAATATTTATTTTTTATACTAGTGTAATATGAAGCTTATATAATACTATAATTTGCATAGCACCTTTGAAAAAATGATAAGGTAAAGGTTAAGCTGAAATTAAAGGTAAAGTTAAGGTTAAAGGTTAAAGTAAAAGTGAAGGAAACAGTTAAGGTGAAATATACACATACATATAAGACAACGGGTTGTAATTTTTGTATAGCGCATTTATGATATATTATGTGCGTATACATACATGGTGACTTATATAGCGCCTTTCAATATCCTCCAGAGACTCTGAGAATCTTGAAGATCATTAAATGATTACTAGCAAAGATAGTGATATTTGTGGATCAGTCCATTTTCAGTTTCTGTGTGAAATGCTGAACTCAGGCGGTCAGTGGTCAATGTTGCGCCGATCAGTGGGCGCAGTATCAATCAGAGATCGAAGACGATGAACAAGACCAGCACATTCCTGAAGAAACGAACCCGAAGCTCGATGATCTTTCGTCTCAAAAGAGTCTTTGTGTGGAAAAAGCGAAGCGATACAGCGCTGAGAAAAAGACTGAGACGCTGCTCAAGCTGCTACAGGAGCTCCGGAATCGCAAGGTTTTCATCTTGCCTTATTATTATTATTATTATTATTATTATTATTATTATTATTAGTAGTAGTAGTAGTAGTAGTAGTAGTAGTAGTAGTAGTAGTAGTAGTAGTAGTAGTAGTAGTAGTAGTAGTATTTTCCTCCATGTTAAACTAGCCTAAGCTAATGATTTCTAATCTAATAAGATCTCAACTTATGTGCTCTAATCTGATTTGATCCGATCTAATCTGATCTAATCTTATATAATCTAATCTATATATCCGATATCGTAATGCACAAGATATCAATCGATGGTCGCTTCAAGCAGTCAAAAACCGTGATCCGTGGGAGAATTCCAGTCGAAATCCATTAGGTCAGGGACAGAAGAAGTAGAAGCAGAAGAAGAAGAAGAAGAAGAAGAAGATGATGATGATGATGAATATGATGATGACGACGACAACGATTTTGAATTTATTATTTAAAGCACTTATTAAGTGCGAAAAGTCAGCAAATCTGGTTCAGAGGCAAAGATAATGATGATGAAGATGATGATGATGATGATGAAGAAGAAGATGATGTTGATGGCGACGACAACAGTGATGCGAATGATGCCAACTGATCTGGACCTCGTGAGTCCATGACGCATTCACTTTTTCCCTCTCCGCAGTTTGGCTTCAACTGTGGAGTGATAGAACTTCAGCGAAAGTTGGACCAAGCGGAAGTGGAGCTGGAGACGGAGAGGGAGAAGCACCGGAAGCTGAGGGATGAACAGACTAAGAGAGACAATGTAACGGACATCGGAGAAAACTATATTCTCTCGCTACACGAAAGAATCGCCGAACTCGAGGTCAGAGGTTTAGAGTTTAAAGTTTAACATACAGTAGTTGAATAGGCATGGGGGAATTTAAGAACTTTAAAATCTAATAATGAGATTTTTGAGATTTTATCGGAGATTTTAACAGTTTGAAAGACTCCAAAATCAGATAGTGAATTCGTTGATGGATTTTCTCGATGTGTCAGCGAGAGATTGCCCATGGAGACCCTCTCCAGCTACACGTTCTTCTATACATATAAGCATACATTTCTGCCTACAGTTATGGACTGTGAATCCAGTTCGAAGCGGCCATCGATTGATGTCTTGTGCAATATGATAACTGCGCTATTATAGTTCTCAGATCAGATTAGATTAGATTAGACTAGATTATATTAGATTAGGTTCTTTTTTATTACTCTTTCAGGCTGAATTAACTGCTGTGCGCAAACAGTTCGAGTCGTGTAGAGAAGATGCCTTTGCCAAGCAAAAGTCTTTTCAGAACGAGTTACAGGTCCAAATGTGAGTTACTATCTACGAATGTCTAATGGTTAGCCACTCTCGCCAACTATTAACTCACGATGTAATTAAGCGAAATATGGCAAGATAGAGTAGGATAAGGCAAAACTAGGTCATACACTAAGTAGGGCAGGAAAGAGTTCGCTCGCGTACTGTTGTCTTTTGCGGGTAAGGACTCAAAAGTGCGTTGCCTGGTCTGCACATACGGTAGCTGTCTGTAGTTTTTTGTCTGTTATACAAAGTGTCTGATAACAACAGACAGACAATAATGTGGCTAGAGCGTTGAAATGCAGAGTTTGTTTTGCAATTTAAGCTTATAAGGCGTATAATTTAAGGAGCATGACGCTGGCTGTGACCTTTACAGGACGTATGTATGTATCAGAACACTTGATATAGCTCTTTCCGTACCTCACACAGGTGCTGCGCATCTCACACTCTGATAGATCTAAACAAATGCGCTTTGAAAATGTTTGCTGTGAAGAGGCAGACGCAACAGAACGTATGTGTAACGGAAGACTGCCCCAAAAGGAAGGACCGACACAAGAGAAGGCACGATGGGCCCGAGTTGAAGGGCGGAAGCGCGGCATCAGCGAGCAGCGGAGCGCAGCGATCGTCGACCCAGTTGATCCGAGAACGGAACACATAGCTCTTTGATGTATGATGGGGCAGAGCCAACCAAGGACGGTCGTCCCAGAAGCAGCATCTTAAACCTAAGTCGTTCCTCAGGTAGTCAGACACAAGTCTATGCTGAAGCAGTATATGTAATGACCCATGTGGCCACAGTAATATCTGCTATTATCAGATACCACTCGACTGCTTAAACAGGGATGTATTCGATCAAGAACGAGCCAAGCTGTTGATGTGCAGTCAACAGATGTCGCTAGAGATCGACAGCCTCAGGGTCCGTCTGTCGGAGACGGATCGGGAGAGGACGGTCCTTAAGGATGAGCTTGACTGCATGGATAAGGATACGCGAGAGGCCCACAGTTGGATTGATGAAATGGAGCAGTCACTCAGCAACGAAATGGAAGCGATTGAGGACCTCGGACGCAGGTATCCTCGGCCGAATCAGTCGGTCGATGCACTCATCGGTCAATCGATCCACACATCCACCTGTCCGTTAGTCCGTCCGTTTTCATCAGTCTATCAGTTCATCCATTCATCCACTCAAACATCCAGCCATCCATCCAAAAAATCCATCCATCCGTCCACCAATCCATCCATCCCTTCACCGAATCATCCGTACGCCCTTCTACTTATCCATCCATCCATTCATCCATCCATCCATTCAGTCATCCATCCATCCACCCAACCATACATCCGTTTTTCCACCAACCATCCATCCACCAAATCACCCATCCATCAAATCAAATCAAACTCACGAAATATAAGTAAAAAACGTTGTTACCTGTTCATAGGAACAAGAAGCTCGAATTACTTTCTGTTCAACTTCGTTCCAGACTGGAATATGAATCAGATGTTGAGCTCGCCAGGTTTTTATTCTCTCGGTCAAACATCGTAAACCCACTTAGCTATTAGACCATAGTGTCGTAAATTAGTTTCAGAATTGAATTATTACATATTTTTTCGAATAACAAAATTGGGGCTTAGTGTTCTTGCTGATGTGATACTGATAACAAAATGACGTATGTGGCTTCGTTTTTGTCTGTATCTATATTTGTATCTGTATTTGTATCTATGTTAATACCTCGATTAGTCAAGTCTTAGATAAACCAGGAAACATTATCAATCAATAGGCCTATAATTAAGCCTAACGACCTCAACGGGAATCCAGAAATTTCGCCTTGATAAATTTTAAAATTTTGCAATCAGAGCCAGTGTCACACATTGTTTCTAGTTTCTTAATTTCACACCAGTCTTCTTTGGTTTTTTGTCCTTTTTGCATGATTTATAATGCTCAGTTTACACTCGAGTGATCTCCTTTCTATAGTTTTGCTAGGTTTAAACACCATCTACATCTCGGATCTAAAATGATCCACGGTTTAAATTAACAACTACAATTAAATTTATATCTTAGTCTATAATTGCATCTAGCAATTAAGAACTAGATCTCAATTGGATTAACAGCTAGATACACATTTGAATTTACATTTACAGCATGCATTTCCATTTACATGTGTGAGTGTGTTATTACGCTTACTAGTCAGCAAATTTAAAGCGCTTTTATATAGGAAACTTTCACGGTGCAACGTTGAAGAGTCATCATGTTATTGACTTGTTTTCGATTGGGTGGCGGGTTCCCAAGTTATGATAGAATTTTCCATGACATCACTGGGTTGTTGATTTATTTGAGCACGAGCTAATCACGTGCTTGCGCTTACTGGACGCATCCGCTTCCACGCATCGAACACGTCCTGGGGCGCTGATGTTACGCCGGCTGGCGCGTAACTTATCATGTGGGTACTTGAGCTGGAAACGACACGCTTACATTACGATGAGCCATACAGCGGTGTGAAGTGGTCTGTTGTGATGGGGGGAAGAGCCTATAAAATGCAGTCGACAATGCTTTGTTGGGAGAGCTCGAAAATAGTCGCAGTCGGTCGTGTGCTCAGTTGGTACTTTGAGTCACAAATGTCTTTGAAAGATTAGTACGTTTAGCAACCGTATGTTAACGTTGCAAGTACTGTTGTCGTTTAACTCTTGGTCTTTTTAATTCTCATACGAAAAGTAAAGACTGTGTGTCTTTTCTCGCGTTAACTCTGTGCTACAAATCGGGCGAGTCGGCAGTTAGATGCCTCATCGATTGAGAAACTTCGAAAGATCGCTGACAACATGTATCAAATGTAAACGTGTATACATTCCTCACCGATTTTGTATTTGATTAAGCAGCGCGCGATAGTTTAGTGGTTAGCGTGCTGTTATGGGAAACCAGAGGTCGTAGTTTCAAATCCCTGCCAGAACATTAAGTGTTTCGATAATTTCTGCTCTCTGCTCCACTCGCGTCCGTAGTGACCTCAGCTATAAATAAGTACACTGACAGTAAGAGTATACTTTCGGTGGGAGGATCAAATCAGACAGCGAGGGAGAGGACTGGCCACCCGCCTTTCTAGGAGAATGAAGTTGCTAACATTTCATACCCATGATTGCCTCATATAGTTATGGACTGCTATTCTCTTCTTCTTTCTTGTGAGAAAGCTGGTTCCCGCGAATTAGTTTTTTTGCGCTGTAAACATAATGAGTTTACGATTACGATTACATTTTTATTTAGAATCTTCCATAGAATCAGCAACTTCTTAAGTGCACCTGACTACATACATTACGATTAGGCCAGCATCAGTTTACTTAGTACTTACTTAGTACTTAGCTCTTGATGTACAGGTCTGCAACTTTGGGCAACGCAGCTTCTCCACCATCTATATCCATCGCCAATTTTCCTGCATCATCACACGACATCTCCAAACATCTCCGATCGTCTCTCGTGGTCTCTGGCCAGTTCTTTATTGGTTTTCCCTTTTTCCCTTTCCTTTCAGGAATCCAGTTCACCGCTTGGTTGGCTCTTCTATCTTTGCCCATAAGAATTACATGTCCATCCAGTTCACTCTTCTCTTATGATGATAATCTCTTTGTTCTCTTGTCTCTCCTTTCTGTTATAGTTTATTTTTATATGCCAGCATCTGTCAAGATTTTGTTAATTTACGATATTTATTACGTCACGAAATGTGAAGAAGTTTTCTCAACCATCTACGAGGTGCTGCCTCCGGTATTTTCTTGTTTGCCACTGCCCTTGGCCAGGTCACTGGCAATAGAAGGTGCATGTATTGAGTCTGAGAGCTTTGCCGATCTGGACTATGCTGATGATGTTGCCTTTCTCGCCGAAATTCTGGAGAGATATCTCCCAATCGCAACATTTGCTTTTCCTGTGCGTATATTTACCTCCCAGTCGCAACTTCTGTCCGCCGTTGTTAAGCTACCGAGGTAGACTACAGAAGTCACCCACGAACACAACCTCCCTGTCATCGACCATGATCTCGTCCATTTAATTCCGTTTTCCTTTCTTCGTAAACTTCGTACATCAATTACATTCTGTCTAATTAATTATATATCTTTGCAACTACTCGTGCTTTTAAGATGACTTCTTACATATTCCTAAACACCTGAAATAATAATAATAATAATAATAATAATAATAATAATAATAATAATAATAATAATAATAATAATAATAATAATAATAATAATAATAATATTAGCAGCAGCAACAACAACAAAAACAGCAACAACAAAAACAACAAAAACAACAATAATAATAATAATAACAACAACAACAACAACAATAATAATAATAGTAGTAGTAATAAGAATTAATTACGACTTACGCAGGGCCGAGGTGACGTGTAACATCCGAGAGTTGATTCGACGCATGGAGAGGCAGATGGAGGCTCGACGGGAATTGGATCTCCGGCTGAGGGAAACCGATTCCAGACGATTCCATGAGTTCCGGACACAGGTAGACGCGACTCACATTCTCCGACGGCAGACAGAAGACGTATGTAAGGAGAAAGGAGATCACTGAAGCATATCCGAGGAAATTCTAAAATGAGACCACTGAAGCATATCCGAGGAAATTCTAAAATATCTATGCAATAATAGCTAGCCTTAGACTTGTGTGCGCAGTCTGGCTGTATATATGTGGTGAAGAACGTTTGCGCTATCTAACGAATAATATGAAAACAACATAGCTTGTTCTAAAAAGGCGGTAAGCTGGGGTAAATTAACAAAATCTAGACAGATTCTGGCAATTGGGTTTATGGCTTTTATACATATAATTATCATTATTACTACTATTATTATTTTTGCCCCGAGGTATTTATGATACCACAGGAAGTAAAAAATTATCCGGATGAAACATTGTGTTCTGAGATGGCTAGTCTTCGCTGATGTCTGGCTCCTCAAGAGTGCCCCGGGAGGCAATCGAATTAAAACGCTGAACTGTGGAGGCAACACGTTGGAAAAGGAAAGCGGTCTCTCTTGGGTCTCCGGAAACCCTGGTCAAATACTAATAGGAAGCGGATAAATCGCCATATTTGGTTACCTTCCTCTGAGCAGCCAACTCCGCCGCAATGCCTGCATTCGTTGTTGCGTGAGGGAAGTAAGAGTCGGCCAAAATGTCGAATAATAATAATAATAATAATAATATTATTATTATTATTATTAATATTTCTAATTATATTAATAATAATTTTATTATTATTGTTAATAATAATAATAATAAAATTCTTATTATTATTGCTAGTATAATTAGTAATAACAATAATGATAATAGCAACAACGACGGCAACAACAACAACAAGAATAATATTAATGATGATGATGTTGAGTGGAATCATGATGGTCTGCAAAAAGTCTTCCGACCATACTCCAGTTGTGTATATATCTTGGCAAAACCTTACTACTGTAACTCCATCATTTCCTTGTCACCATGATTTTTTAGCATTTCTGTCCGTCTTATCTAATCCTTCAGATTTGTTGTTTTTCAATTCATTTTATATAATGCAGCTAATTATTTTCTTTTTCTGCTGGCAGTGCGGGCGGAAGGTAAGTCCACGTTATCAAGTCATCTTATCATTGATGTGTGGTAAAGTAATCACTAATTTATTACCAGCCTCGTTCAACATTGGTCATCAGAGGTGTTGGCTAGTCTGGAGTTGAAGGATCCTTCGGCTAAAGCGCAAACATGACAACAGCAACCAATAACGAACAACCTTGGTTAATGGTTGACAGCTCGACAACGAGTTTTCTTCTCTACATGGACAAGGACTAGAACCCCGAACCCCGAAGTAAAAGGCATTATCAGACTGCCACCGTTTGACCCGTATTTAATCTAGTCTAGCTTAATCTAACTTTGCTTAAATCTATTCCTACATAATCTAATATTAATTAGGTCTATGGGCCCTAATCGTTCATTATCTAGATCTGCTTAGTCTTATTTTACCTATTCTTATCTTAAATAATCTAGCCTGACGTAATCAAACCTTATTTAATCTTACTTTATTCAATCTTACTGTCGACGATCTTTCGAAGTGTCAATCGATCGAGTTTCGCCAGATTCGTAGCACTAATCTCACCTTATGCCTATGCATGATATAACCTTAAATATTAGACCATATTTAGTCCTTTGCTGATCTTACCTTACCTAATCAGGTGATGGCTTTGGAAGCCACTTTGCATCAGGAGCAGTCGATGTATGCAATCACTCGAGCGGAACTGGCATCAGTCAAAGAAGACAACGAACGGCTTCGGCAGCAGCTGAAGTCGGCCAGGAACCAACTCCTCAACGCAGCAGAACCAGCACGGTAACCATCACCTTGTTTTGACATTTGGTTTAAGTAAGTAAATAAATTAGTGAATAACCTTTTATTAATGTAGTTGGTCCATGTCTCAGCCTCGGGGTCCTGACTTTGATCTGAATCTAGGTGTCGCGACCCTCACAAACTGCCGTCGTGGCCTTTTGAGGGTGCGGCACATTCCATCTCGAAACGGAGGAGGTTTATTCTTTTAATTTTAAACTAACGAAGAGACTAAAGCCTACGCCTATATAACTGTCCTAAATCTAGCGAAGTTCTCAACGAATCTGATACGAAGCGTCACAGTCTCTCATCTGCGTGAGAATACGTCGTAGACCAACGATGTCACTGCCCCTCTCTTCGACGTATGAGTCCGAATCGATTCCTTCTTCAGCGTTCCCTCGTTTATATACAGGCAACCGACCGAGATTAACTCCCAGGGTGGCCCGAGTAACATTGGCCCTCTGGGTCCTTGATGGATTACCCTTTTAACTGGGTATGAAATTCCACCTAGTCCGCCCTGTTTCATTCATTCTCGTTGCGCGAGATTTGTCATTCTGTCGTTTCCCCAGTCCGTGGGTTCGGGTGGTCGTGCGGAGGGAGAGAGGTGGCGGGGTCCTTGCGGAGCGTTGTCGTTTCCTCTGATCGGATTCCGCGCCTTGATGTTGGCCGTCCGCTCCAGGGTGGTCTTCGTGTGTGGCATCCTTCCTGCAAATTGACGTTGCCACCACGTTCTTGATCATCTTCCCGCTTCTCCCCCCACTCCGGTCTGTTGATGATACATTACAGGCTGACACGGGCATGTCCACCGGAGATAGACTAAGGTAAAATCTACGGTTAGAACGGTTAATCTTAAACCTAGCGATAGATCCACTGTTTAATGCCATCTTCTGGATGTCATGGCCGTTAACGTCGACGTTTTTCAAGCATGTAAAGATTCATTTTTGTTCAAGTGTGACGATTACTAATATCTACTGATTAACGACTTCTCCCGACTGTCATGGTCGTTGGCGTCGACCTTACTTTACGTTACACAGGATTCATTTGCCATGTATTTGAAAATTGTTAAGCTGTAACGATTAATAGTTTCCGGCGTTTAGCGACATCTTATGGCTGCTAGGGATGTTGACGACAATCTTACCTTATCTCAAAGGACTTTCATGATACACGAACACGATGAAACGCACGTGGTACATTTATACCGTACTCGAAAACGACTTAAATGGGCATAACTTAGTCACTTACTTTCGAAATTCACTGTTAAATAGGCCGAAGGGCCTAAATGGCGTCGGGCTAGAAGTTTGAAAAGGTGCTTAGGTCTAAGCATAGCAACCTTAGGGACAACTCTAGCTACCCAATTCAGCGCAATGTGCATTCGCATTTGCAAAATATTTACAGGCTTATTCATATTCAAACTAAACGTTCGATTTATGTTAAGTTGATCGTAACATAATAGGCCTAAGTAGGCCTATATTCCTTGATCGTCGTTGTCTTATAGGTCTACCATTGTTTTGTGCAGAAGCAAGAGTCGGT
Source organism: Norana najaformis (assembly GCA_964023275.1). Lineage (NCBI taxonomy): Eukaryota > Metazoa > Annelida > Clitellata > Crassiclitellata > Hormogastridae > Norana > Norana najaformis. The sequence continues at coordinate 32,822,179 of OZ029913.1, read as the reverse complement.
TGGAAGAGATTAACGAGATAATCGCCCGTTCGCAGATGAGGGCTCAGCAGATAATCGCTTCCGGGGACGTCACTGTACAAGATACTGAGTCGGGGTCTCTCATGATAAGCACCGGCGGCACAAGCTTCTCTAGGGTCAAGTCCAGCCTAGTTTCAACAACGACCCTTCAGTCAAAGGTCATCGGATCAAGCAACGCCCATCATAACAACGAAGGAGACGATGTCTAGTCCGAGGCGTGTACACTGCGGCCACTTCAACTCACTTCTTTCATAGGCTAACTTTAGTCACTTGATTTTCAGAGTAAGCTTTTAACACTTGGCTCTTCAATCTTGAAATTGCTTCTCTTTCAGGCCTAGCAACGCCCGTCAGAACTAAGGAGAAGCAGACGATGCCTAGGCTTAAGCCTGTACTCTGCAGCCACCTCAAACTCCTTATATAGGCATTATTTACAGACACTTGATTTCAGAGTTAGAGATTTATAGTAGGGTTGTAAAACTTGCGTAAATCGATTGTCATTCGGGAATAAACTGAAATTCAGCTGCTGTAGTCCGGTTATCTGGTCTGCCTCAAACTGCACACATAGCACACACAATTAAACTAAACAAGTTCTTTTTAAAATGGTCTCCAGATGTATCCTGAACAGAGTCAAGTGCAGCAACACTTAGGCCTTACTGTAATGGAAAACTGTTCCAGAGTTAGGACCAACACAATAGAAGGCAAGATGGGCTCGTGGTGATTTGCGGATTTCCTCTTTCACAGATCCTATTCTGACACCCCTTCTTCCTCTTATCTCTCTCTGCTCTCCAACCCCAAACATCACCTCCGCCGTAGCTGCCACGCTGTCTCTCCGTCTGGCTTTTGGCTCTTGACCTGGAACCAAACCCTTTTGCCTATCGATTTTGTTTTGACTGAGCGCCTGTGAATAAGCTGGTTCCCGCGGCGCGGCTTTCGTTGGGCGCTGTAGAAATCTCGGAATTACGATTACGATCATGATCGTCGGACGACGAAGACACCGCGTATTGGGGGTAGATTAGCCTTTCGTCAAAAAGCTGCACCTGTACGAGGCGAATCAGGCTGGTCGGACTTTGTGTACTGTTGACTGGCGTGGATTTTGCTGAAGAAACTTTCAGCAAAATCTGGGTTTTGAATGACAATGTTGAATGACCCAGGAACTCTGAGCTGATTCTGTCGTGGTTTAGACCGAGTGGTTCTTGCGTAATGTTTTGCATGCGAAGAAGGCGAAGAAAACGAAGATGATTTGCTGGTAGGAAATGCTGGATCACACGTGCTTTGCGGGAACGTGAGAGACGTAGTAAAACCTACAAACGGATTCAAATGCATTTCGGTTCTTGTTTCTGGCCTTTTTATACGGCCATCTAGCGAAAAGGTAATAAAACTTTCGGCTTCTAAAATTTCAAAGAGGATTAATCGATAAAATGTTCATGAATTAATAGGAACTGGACAGTTCGTTATGGCAACACGGATATTAACAAAAATTCGCCCAAAACGGTATATTAAACAGAATTGTGTGATACAGGTACAAATCCATAAACTGCCCATACTGTATATTTGTCGCAGTCATATACAGATTCGACTATGTAAGCAAAATGCACAACCGGGCCGGCCTCTTAGGATTCGGCCGGCCTATTTGTTTTGGTGCGTAACGAGACTTTTTCTTCTACTCCTCCTCCTCCTCCTCCTTCTCCTCCTCCTCCTCCTCCTCCTCCTCTTCCTCCTCCTCCTCCTCCTCCTCCTCCTCCTCGTCTCCGTTTCCTACTACTACTACTGCTGCTGCTGCTGCTGCTGCTGCTGTTGCTGCTGCTCATGCTACTAATATTACTACCACCACCACTACTGCTACTACTACCACTACTACCACGAACATTTTTAACGCGCGCACAGTTACACAGAAATGTCAGGCAGAGGCACGGTTAGGCTGTCGCCAAGTGAAAGCAGTTAGAAATCCAGATGTTTGAAAGTTCGTGAGAATAGAGTTTTCAGGCGTTTATTGAAGGAAGAAAAGGAAATCGAGATTCGAAGAAACATTGGCAGGCAGTTCCATTCCTTTGGGGCAGCGGTGTGGAATGCACTCGAGCCCAGGACATTTCTAGATCGTGACTCATCGAGAGACCTGTACCTGAAAATCGTAGGCTGCGGGGAGGGATGGAAAGAGACTTTCCTTTGAAGGCAGGTAGGCGTACTCATGGCAAGAATTTTATAGGTCCGATAGGGTAGTTTAAATCTTATCCGAAATTCCACAGGAATCCAGTGCAGCTGGCTTAGTAGAGCTTAGGAACTTGTACGAGGATGTGCACGCAGCACCACAAGAGCCAGGGAATTTTGGATGCATTGAAGCCTTTTGAGTTCAAGATCTGAAATACCTGTAAAACCGAGTTGGCATCCTTAAGGCGAGAGCAGACCAGAGAAAAGGCTACGGTTTGTGCCATGTCTTTAGTAAAAACCGACCTGGTGTGACTATGGGCTCTTTATGGGTGTCTTATGGACCCTTAAGACCAAACTGGCCTGGGTGGTGCATTTTCTCGATATAAGAGAAGCTGTGTTTGAACCTGCTGCATTTCCGGATTTTGGCGAATCTGTATTTGGATCTGTATGCAACGAATAGCATTGCCTCTGTCTCCTTGATATCTCTGCAGCCTTCGACACCATAGATCACAATATCTTACTCCACCGACTTTCAACCTGGTTTGGTTTTGCTGACACTGCTCTCCTGTGGATACAGTCTTATCTCTCCTCCCGCTCTTTCTCTGTTAAAACTTCGGAAGCCTCTTCTAAGTCATGCCCTCTAACTTGCGGAGTTCCACAAGGCTCCGTTCTTGGACCTCTTCTGTTTATCCTCTACACTACCCCACTCAGTTCACTCATTAAAGCATCCTCCGTTGACCATCACTTCTATGCTGACGACACACAACTATTCATCTCTTTATCTCCAAATTGTTTCAATGAGTCTACAGATCATCTTCTTTGTGTGGTTAAACAAATCTCTTGGATGACATCTAATCTCTTATGCCTGAACCCATCTAAAACTGAATTCATACTTATAGGCCTACGTGACCAGCTCGGGAAAATTCCTGACCCCTCTATCTCCCTCAGCCTGGACTCTGCCTCCACCCACACCTTTGCCTCCATCCACACCTTTAATACTAACTCCTCTGTCCATAATTTAGGTGTTATTTTCGACCAGAACCTTACTTTTTCTGATCATATCACCCATCTTTCCCGCTCTTGCTTTATGCATATCCGCGACCTTCGCAGAATCCGTCCTATGCTTGACTTCAAAACTGCATCTATCATTGCCACATCCATAGTCCATGCAAAACTTGACTACTGCAGTTCACTTTTCCTCAATATTGACACAACCCATATAAACCGCCTACAAGCTATCCAGAATGCTCTCGCTCGTGCTGTCACCAAAACCCCCAAATACCATCACATCACCCCTGTTCTCAAATCACTGCACTGGCTTAAAATATCAGAACGAATAGGGTACAAAGTCTTATCCCTCACCTACAACACACTTCAATCCTCCCAACCCTCCTATCTTCGTCAATTATTTACTATCCAACCACTCCGTTCAACCCGCTCCTCATCTGTCCTAACATTTCTTCGCCCTCCCGTCACCTCTTCCTTAAAATTTGGAAATCGCTCCATAGCCATTGCTGCCCCACCCCTTTGGAATAAACTCCCGCCAGAATTGCGACAGTTGTCTGGTCAATCATACGAATTCACCAACATTTCACCTCTTTCAGTTTCTGCGCAGGTCTTTCACTCAAGACTGAAAACACTTCTTTTCCAAAAATCTTATCCTGATTCTTCCTCTTCCCCTTATCTCTCTTCTCGCTTCAATTTCAAACATCATCCACCGTAGCCGTCTGACTGCCTGACTCCTGGATCTTGACCTGGAACCGAACCCTTTTGCCTAGCGATTTTGTTTTGACTGAGCGCCTGTGAATAAGCTGGTTCCCGCCACTTAGCTTTCGTTGGGCGCTGTAGAAATCTCGAGATTACGATTACGATTGCCAGAGTGCACACACACATTTGATTAGACCCATATGGACCGTGTATGGGTCCATGTCTATTCGCGAATAATTCAGTACCAATCATTTTTTCGTGAACTTTTCAATCAGTGTCTCGGGTTATGAATTTTAGATGAAATTTTACTTTTCGCTAGGTGTCGCGCTAAAAACCTGAAATTGGATTTGCATTTGTATTTGTTGATAGGTTTCGCCGCTTACGGGAGAGTTAAGTGCAAAGAGGTTATACTAGAGTATATATCATTGGTTAAGGGCGATTGAGTGCACTACATGTAAACATTTAAGTCATAAATGTAACGCAGTATATGCCGTCGCACAATAACTGCGTAAATTAAAGCAAACGTATTCTGCAGACTTGGCGAAAGTCAGATGTGCAATTTGCGAAATCATGCTTAGTACTTACCAGTTGTTGTTTACATCTGAGAGAGGTCACATTGCGGCATTAGATTATGCAGTTAGAAAATATTATGCAATAAACAGTATATTGCAGGTATCAGTTGTAGAATAAAGGACGTGCCGAAGAAGAAGCGAAAGACGTAACCTAAATATATTAAATTTAGTTGACGTCGAAAGCGGCTTTTCAAATGAAATAAGAGCATAATATACTGTTTATGGAAAGGTTTGGCATCAGTTAGATCTTTATCATATTATTTTCACAATGATCACATTTCGGTATGTCGTAATGTAATGTAAGTTTCATTATGTAATCATTAATTTAATTAATCAAATCAGTACAGTTCAGTAATTTGATTATCAAAGTTCTGGAATATAATCTGCAGACTTAATAGATAGTAATGTAATGTGACATAGGAATGGGAAATGTTGTGTAAGTTAGCCAGGAGCTCTTTACCTGCATAGGAATGCTACTTTCAGCATAAAAATGAATTTCTTTCCTCACAAAGATGCCATTCACTTCACTTAGGTGCCATTCTCTTTACCAGGATGCCAGAAGGGCTGCCAACCATCCCGGATTCGCCTGGACAGCCCTAGAATCGGCTTTGTTCATCCCGTGTCCCGGATTGAGCCCAAATTGTCCCGGAACTTGGTGTAAATATCCACTTCCCCAAATGTTGTTCCAGTGATGCAAGCAAGACCAAAATTCCAAGACCAACACCAAGACCAGAGGGTTCAAGAACAAGACCAAGACCAGAAGGTTCAAGACCAAGCAAGATCAAGACCATAAGCGTTTCGGAATTCGCAGCGATATGTTATTCTAAAGTTATGGCAATATAAAGTCATTCAGATCAATACAAAGTTAATAGAAAGTTGAACTGAATTGCAAAACAAGGAAAAAGTTAAGAATTTTAATTTTAACAAACTATTTTTTAACTTTCTAATTAAAATTTTATTTCAAATAACATTATCAATACAACAGAATTTAATTACAATTTCTATAATGAAGCATGAATAAAAATTCTGAATGCATTTACTTAATATTCATACTTACAGATGAGGGCTGCTTTTTCTTAATTCTTAAAGAAACTGAAGAGTCACTCACTCCGTAGTAATCTACTACGGAACCGAAGAGCGGGAAAAAAGACAGAAGTAAACATGCCAGAAATCAGTTAAAAGCAAAGAACTTCAGGTCGATCTAACGATCGCAAATAACCAGTAAATATCTAACAACGACTAATCCCGTGAGTTGCCATCAAGACCACACGCTCGAGACTAATACCAAGACCAGAGGGTTCAAGACCAAGATCAAGACCAAGACCGGCACATTCGAGACCAATACCAAGAGCAAGACCGCATTTTTTTGGTCTCGAGACGGTCTCGAGACCGCTTCACTGTGTTGTTCTTTTCGCTCACTAAACTCGAACAGCCGACCATAAATCAGTTTTACAGAGTGACATAGAGAATAGTTAGGTTATTAATCTTCCTTTATGGAATTGTGGCACAGAAACAACAGTGTTCAAGTGTTACAGTGTGTAGCAGGAATCTAATTACAGCTTTCAGTGGATTGTTGATTCAAATTTTATATCTAAGCCACTTGTCTCTTGATGATTTGAGTCAAATCATTTGGATTCTTATTTTTAACAATATTTGCAGTAGATCCTACATTGGGCTGACGCAACATTCATCACATACAGTGATGTGAACAGGGTAAATTGGTACTGGCATATTGAGTGACTATGTGGGCATCCCGGATTGGCAGCATGAAAAGTTGGCCGCTGTAGATGCCAGTCCTTTCACGTGGATGCCACTCACTACAGCTGGTTACAGCTCACTTTGTCTGGATGACATTGATGCTGTAGCCGGTCGTAATGCCTCCATGTTTAGCATATAATTGTGTAACTCTACCCTGAGTTTGAGGTATGCTTGATTATTCAAGCCGATTTATGATAATTAGGCAGGACATCTGAACTCCTATTTAGGTAACCCTATAGGTCGGCGCATGTAATTCTGTGACAAGAGAGCAGTTAGATTGATTTGCTTGGCATCAGTTTACGAGTTCACTGTTGCAGCGATGTCATATGATGCACTGTGAAAGCTGCTTTAAGGTATAAATTACCATTGCTTGTGTTGTATTGTGACCAGAGACAGCATCAACTTCTCTGATTTGATTTCAGATGTCATTAGAATAGGCTGAAGTTCTGACAGGACTTGGTTTTTAGTTGGCATTTATTTTTAAGATGTGTGTTAGAAGGAGATGGTTATAGCATTTTAAGTTCAACCATAATACTTAACTGCAGTCCGTGCATTTGGAGTGGAATTTTCTGGATATTTTCCTCTCATTAAGGTGGGTTTGCTATGCTGGTGCATCGTTTCTTTTGCTTGGCTTCATTTGCTCTTGTCTTTCTAGCTCTTATTGCTGTTTTTATCCCAGTTTGTTGTTTTTGAACCTCCAGCTTGGCCTGTCTCGCTTTCTCTGCTGCTTCCAATTCAGCATGTCTTGTTCTTTGGGCTTCAAGCTGCTGCCTCTGTAAATGTAATTCAACTTGCCTTGATCTCTTGGGCTCTATATCTTGTTCCATGCTTCCTTGCAGCTTCTGCTCATTCTTATCTTTTTAATTCCATTTCTTCTTGTCTTCTGCGGTCACCTTACGCTCTTTCTTTCCTTTCTGTCTCCATTTGTTGCCTTTGCATTTCCATTATCTGCAGCATTGCTTCCACAGATAATGGAATGGGAGGTTTTCTCCACTTCCTCTGTGGCTTTGGCATGAAGTTTGCAGAAATCCTTGCTGAAGGAAAACGAATTTAGTATTTGACCCAGTACAATAAGAAGGCGAAGAAAAATCTTTTGAACCAGGAGAAACAATGATTTTGTTGTACCCGAATCCAGAAATAAACGGATGTCGTTTTGGCACAGACCGGTATGGTTTTCATGGTCAAAACACTCATACCTGATTGACTGGGTGATGATGGAAACAAAATTGTTCATACCAACATGATTCAAAAGTATCTTACACATTTTTTCATATGTGGTTTAATTGCTTATGATGACGGTAATTTTGGAGAAATGTATGAATTACCGAATGAATCCAAGAAAGTGTGTAAACTGGTGGAGTTAGAATATGAACGGATAAAAAATTTGACAGACCAAATAGTCCTATTACTTTGTGTAGATTACTTGGTTTTGCCAACAGTTCATCCCAAAAATTGCTACACCACCATCATCAGTTATTGTTTTGTTTTTGCATGTGCTGATCACACTTGCTTATCGCTGCTGCAATATTAGACATGTGGTGGTATATGGTGTGATTGGCCGTCAGACCCCTGCGGGCAGGCGGGCTGACATCAGCAACTAGTGCTGATATTATGTGGGCGCTTGCAGTAAGTTTGTGCAATATTGAGAAGCCAGTCTAAACCAGTTTGTACTGGTCTGCTGTCTTGGTGGGAAAGGGCCTATATAAGTGATGTTAAGAGAGCGCAAAGATTTGTAGCAGAGGTTTGATATGTGCTAAGTTGAAAGCTTAAGTACAAATGTTGTTGATAGATTCATGCTTTTAGAAACTGTGCTGGTGCAAGCACTGTTGTGATTGAACTGTTTGTTTAATTATAATTTAGAAAATAAAAGACTTTGTGTCTTTACTCAAGTTAACTGTGCTATGAAACAGGCCAGTTGATGCTTTGAAGCCCAGTCATCGAAAACTTAGAAAGATCTTTGACACAACCCAGGGAAAGAAACCCAGGGAAAGTTACTTAACTCATACGCAGAAACCAAGGAGGAGTAATTCAAACCATGTTAAGACTCAGTCTGTGGAACATGGGGATCCATAGAAAGCTATTCAAATGTGGAACACAGTGAAGGCTGCTGAATCCTTGAAAGTTACTTAACCCTGAATAATGCAGTGAAAGCGGCTGAACTCAGGGAAACCAGATATAGCTCCTCAACCCTATGTAATCCAAGCTACCAAACTGAGAATGTTAAACGAGTTGTTTGGATTGCTTTCAGATTCGCATTTTCAAGCAGCTTTCAGTGTAGGAAAATGAGGGATTTTGATGACATTCTGGACGAGGTTGGTTCCTTTGGACCGTTCCAGATCACTGTGTTTCTCCTGGTCAGCAGCTTCGAGACACCAACTGCATGGGCGATGTTCCTTCAGGTTTTTGTGGCAGCAGATCAGCCGTGGACATGTTCCTCGTTACTTCATTATAATCAAACCAGCGGTGATAATTTGAACAGTGTTGAACCAGTAAATGGTAGTCTTTATTCTGGAGACAGTTTCAGTCATTCTCAACGTTGTGAGCTGATTATTAATGGCAGCTGTGGTGAAATAGTATATGCAGGAGAGTTTACGACTATCATAAGTGAGGTATGTTTGGAGAATCTTAAAAATACTTTTTCTGAATTACATATTATGTACTGTATGTATGTGTGTATGCTTGTAAATACCGATAGCCTGAAGGAAGAGCCCATACAAAAACAATATGAGTTGCAGTTAAGGAACAGGTTTACCATCTTGGAGAATTGAGAGGATGTAGACGAGACCAACAGAATGGGAGAGATGGAACTACGCAGTCATAAAAACTGGTTGAAAGATTCTATGTTTCAAAAGAGGATGCAAAAAGGAATCGTGGATCTTGACAGAAATGTGGCAGGCAACAGATGAAAGGAAACTTCTTAAGCAGAAATGGAGCAGACAAGGATACTGAAGTTGGCCAAGAAGAATTGAGTAAAACATACAGAGAAAAGGATAAGGAAGTTAAGAGGAGTGCATTAAATACACTTATGAGGATCAGAAATTTGGCCAATGACGGTGGCAAACAAGAAAAGACTTGAAACACCACATCACAGATGGCTGAGAAGAATTCTACACAATTTGTGGCATGATAAGATATCAAATAAAACTATAAGAGAAAGGACTAGACAAGAGGATATAGAGAATATCATCAGAAAGAGAAGACTGAAGTGGATTGGACATGTAATTCGTATGGACAGAGATAGACGAGCCAATCAGGCAGGGAAATGGAGGAGGGGAAGACCAAGGAAGAACTGACCAGAGACAACCTTGGGTGTTTGGAGATATCATGGGATGAGGCAGGAAGATTGGCAGTTGACAGAGATGAATGGAGAAGCTGCGTTGCCTGATGTGCAAACCTACACAGGAAGGACTAGATCTAAATCTAATATATATGTGTATGTATGTATGTGTGAGTGTATGTGTGTATACATAAGTATCTATTTATGTATGTATGGATGGATGTATGATGTAAGTATATACATGTATGTATGAATGCTTTTATGTATCCGGGCATTATTCATATAGCATCTTCTACAAATTTTTCACTAAATGCTGTTGTAAAATATACTATGTGAGAAGCTTACTGTCTAGGCAGAGCATTTTTTAATTCAGTTGATACTCCTGAGTATGAGAAAGAGTTACATCATTAACTTATGGGATTGTTGTCCAGATACAGCATTTTTTAAATTGATCGATTCTCTAGAATGTGAGAGTCACATCGTTAACTTTTTGTGTTGTTCTTGTCGTATGCATGCTTCAGCCGAAAAATTTAAAGGAACTGTAGGTCATGCATCGAAACCAGCTCGTGTGTCTATGAATTTATCAGATTGTATTATTCCGTTTTTCAATGAAAAGCCTTCACAGATTTGTTTACTTTTGTTTCATTTTGATTTTTCAGTGGAACCTTGTGTGCGACCGTGAATACATCAAGTCATTGATAATGACTTTCCAGATGGTTGGCGTTCTTGTTGGTGCTGTGTTCGTTGGCCAACTTGCGGACATGTATGGTCGACGCAACATCTACTTCATCGTTTATACGTTACTGCTTGTCGTGTTTTTTGGGTCATCTTTTGCCAACTCTTGGCAGCTGTATTCTGCCTGTCGCGCAATTATTGGAGCACTTATTGGAGGTAGTTGTCCATTCTGTCTGTAACATGAATGCAATAGACTGGTTAGTTTGGTGCTAGATGTGGAGTCATGCCAGTCCATTTGTCTTAAATGCCAGTCCTTCTTCCTTTGTCTTTAATTCTTTCTCATTTCAAATTTTTAGAATTGTTCCTTTATTTATAGTGCCATTATTTAATGACTATGTATGTATGCATGTATGTAAGTATGTGTGTACGTATGTATATACATACAATGTATCAGAGTGTTTATATAGCACCTTCAAGAACTTGTCAAAAGCACTGCTTACACAGCTAATGAAATGATCTAAGAGGTGTATAACATAGAGCATGCTTAGCATTTGTATAGGAAGGACTTGCTTTCAAGGCCCCTACTCAATAACCTTTTCAGGGGAGTCTCAAACCCATACATTCCACGTTACAAGGGAAGTGCCCGACAGATCTGGTGTTTTCTCCTTCTTGAGCCATCATCTTAAGTCTGATTTCGTTAAAAACTTGTGTTTTTCTGCTGTATCTGTACCAAGCTCAATTAATCATATCAGTCAGTGTTTGCCACATAGACAGGGTAAAATCTGCTTTCAGAATCCAAAAGGCAGATTGTAAACAGAAATGTAATTTGGAACAGTGGGTATTATTTATTATTTGAAAGCTTTGGCTTTTCGCCTCTGATATTGGTTTGAGTCCCAGTCTGATCATGTGACATTGGTAGCGCTGTCAAGCTGTCTGTAGCCTTGTTGGCCTTCATCTTTTACAGGAGCCCCTCCATAAATCCCATGTACATCTGATTTTGTTAATGTGCAAACGTACATACGCATGCCTGACATGCATGTCTCTCTATTTCTATGTCTATATGGTTGTCACCTGTCATACCTGTGCAGGTACGTTGGTTGTTAACTTTGTTCTGCCACTGGAAATGGTCGGCAGAAAGTGGCGAACATTCTGTGGGTGCATTGGCTTCTGGGCCTGTGGGGTGATGTCGCTTGCCCTACTCGCCTACTTCATTCGGGAGTGGCGCATTCTTTCCATCTGCTGTTCCATCACCGGCTTACCTGCGCTGCTCAGCTACTGGTAGGAGGACAACTGTCTGTACTGCACAGATTCGTAGGATTACCTATCAGATATGTGTTATTTGAGAGGCTGGTCTCTGCTGCTACAGTTTCATTACTTTGTTTTATAAATTTCTAGAAGCAGTGAGTTAATATTAAAAGCAATGCATTAAATGCAGGGATTCCAAGTAGTGGTGGGTCATCTGTAAAGGAAGTCAGCTAAAAACGGCCTACTTTCAACTCCTCCTTCCCCTTTGCTGACATCCGCGCTCCAACACAAGAAGGTTAGGCTACTCCGTTGATCTTGCAAGGCCAAAAGAGCTACTTTGATACAACCTCATCAAACAAAGGGACTCCTAATAGATACACCGCAGTACAGACTGTCTGCTGTCTGACTGAAATTGGTCTTCACGGCACAGGCTGTAAACATAAACGTTTTTCTATAGCGACTGTATGGACTGGACCCTGCTCATGTTTCAGTGAATTATTCGGATGAGGTCCTTCACTGCCACTGTGCTGAAATAACTCTGTACCAAAAGTTAGATACGGACGTCCACATTGAGCATAACCCATTTCCCCTTGTCTGCATTTGGCTGACCTTTCCCTCCCCGCTTTGCAGACATCCTTTGTGGACAACTCGTAGCCAGCTACTGAGGATAATAACGATAATTACTAATTGTGACAGTAATAATAATAATAATAATTGGTTAGTTAGTTATCTAGACATTTATATCATGCCAACAAGAACCTCTCGTAAGTGGACCCTAACAGCATGAGTGATGCAATGGTTAAGTAAGTTGAGAAGTTCGTCCAATGTGCTTTTTAGAGGTACTTGAAAGGTACTGTATTAAGTATTTTGAGATATACATACATGTATGCGTGCATAATCTAATCCATTCTACTGACTTCTATGGTGCCATTATCATATTGCCCAAGGCATCAATCGATCGCTCGAACTGAAATCATAATCCATTAGAAAAGCCAGGTTGAATTCCGATCTTACGTACATACTTGTGTACATTCATTCACTGGTGAATATTGCTCAGACAGTTGGATAATAATAATAATAATACTTTAAAAATAAGTCTATTTGCAGAGCCTTCTGTCTGCCTGAGATACTGATATAGATATTTAAGAAATTGCTCTAATTGGCTGATTCAGGTTTATTCCAGAGAGTCCTCGCTGGCTGATCCAGAAAGGAAGACTCGAAGAGGCAGAAGCAATTATCCGCCACATTGCCAGATGGAATAACCGTCCTGATCCAGACCTGAGTGAACTCATGGCTTATGTCAAGGTTTTTAAATTTAACAGTAACCTACCGGTAATCTAGCTAAACTGCTGGTATATGTCAAAGTTTATCCTTTACCTGTAACTTAATCTATCTTAATCTGGTCTAAAAACTTCTGGAGAACATGGCATCAAAATGGAGCACATGGTGTTGGTTGATTCTAAGTATAATTGATATGACTGCCAAAATCCGGTGTGAGTTTGGTGAAACCCAGTAGAGCAGTCCACAGATACAAGATAAGAGCATATGGAAGAAGACCTAAGCCAGTTAAGGCTATGTAGGTAAGCTAAGTTAATCAGTAATTTAATACACATCTCTTTTAGCCATGGTCTTTTGGCTGAAGCACAACAGAAGCAACAGCAGACGACCAATTCATTACCAGATCATAACAAAATGTCTATTTTGTATGGTACACTTGTATTTGAACATTGCTGTGGTTGCCGAAGAGATTTAACAAACGTTGCCAATGCTATAAGAATATTCTTATGACCGTTTCAATCTAATTTAGAGCCAAACGGAAAGTAAAAAGCATTTGGTTAAACATATTACGAAGTTTCTTTAAACTGACACTATTTATACACTTGTTTGTTTAAGATTGTGATCATGAATGTTCAAATTTTTGTTCTGCAAAAGGAAAAGGAAATACAACATTGTAAAATTAAGCGCTACGGATTCTGGGACCTCTTCCGGAATTTCTCAATGACAAAAAACACTGTGATCATGTTGTATGCCTGGTGAGAAAACTCCAGTTTTGTTCATTTTTTTCCAATGCCTTTATATGTGTGGCGATTCTTCTAATGTTCGCATTGCATCAAGGTTAAATGTTGGCTAGAATGTACATAGTTAATATAATTAATGCTTTGGTATAATGTATATATATGTGTGTTTAATTATATATTAAAGCCAGCATTTACATAGGTAGATATATTGAATAAGTTTGAGCCAGCATAGCAGGACATAATAATAGTTAATTATTAGTCTATGTGGAATGGCTGAACACTCTGCACTCTCACATTTATGCCAAACTTCAACTAACTGTACAGTATGAACAGATCCAGGCATGTTTATCCTATACATTGCCGCATATTTGCAGAATCTGTCATTTTGACATAATTTTAGTCTAAACATGGATTTTGCTAATTAATTCTTGTACATTTGGACTACTGTTACCAAGCTGATGTTTTGGATTTATCTGTTTATTTCGCTTATGATTCTACCAATATATGTTTTCCAACATTATTCAGTTGCATGTCATTGAAGCCTCACCAAAATTGGACCAGTTAATTTTTCAAGGGATGAATGGTTCTCAGCCGGACAGTCGAGCCTCAGACCTAGAGATCTACTTATGCCATCCGTGACCGGAAAATCTTGGATTTGGTGATAAAAGGGCGGAAATGGTCTTCGGAATGGCGTCAATTTGCAACCAGTTATGAATGCCTATTTTGCTTGTAAGACTTCTGATGCTCTGTCTGCTGAACGGTGGTTTTATCGTGTACCATGGACGTCACTGCCCATCGTCATTCATCATCTCTGATGCAGTTCAGCCCAGGAACTCTGAACATTGTTGTCATCTATTACCTCTGAATGGGACTTTGTTGGCTGGATTCTTTTTGTGTGCAGGGGCTTGCCAATGGTGACTCTTCTAGTTATCTGAGCATTGTTTGCCTAATGAAGAATGTTTTGTCCTGAACGACTTCAACATTATTTAGGCTAGCTTAGGCGACACTTTTGTGAAGTGCTTAAAAGGCACTATATCAAGTGTCTGAATAACTAACTAACCAACATATCAAGGCAAAATAAATTACACTGCACACGTCTGCTTATTTATGCTAGTTGCACACTAATTCAAATTTCCCTTGCGTCATCTGATACAGTATGCTCATAAGCTGCTTTGAAAATTGAATTTATATAATGCTGTAAAAAGCACAATTCTTTGCAATTACTCCATTGTGAGTACTACTGCTTGAGTATCAAGTACAAATACCAAGTACTACAGCCTTAGTAATTGCTTATATATCCTCTCTGTCCTGTGGACTGACCTTCTGGATATTGACCTGATTGCGGCTTGGCTATGGTGCGCCATCGGTTGATGCCTTGTGCATTAGACACCGGCGCATTAGAAGTTTCTAATTATTATTATTATTATGCACATCTGTTCAGCATTAATACTCCAGAAAAGTACATTTACTATTACATGTAACAGTATTTTATATTCAGATGGTCTGTTTCTAACAGGTTTGTCAGCAGTGCAGTTTACTACGGAACATCACTAAATGTCGGAAATCTGTCCGGAGATCGTTACATAAACTTCTTTCTGTCCGGTCTCGTGGAAATTCCTGCTCTGCTGCTTGTGGTCTTTATTAACAACAGGCAGGTACAGACTCCATTTCAGCCATGAGGATTTTCTGGGTGGAGCACAGAGTTGATCAGGGCAGAGCACAGAGTTGATCAGGGCAGTCCAGTTGCTGGACAGCCCTTGTGTCCTTTGAGTGTGTCAGTCTTTTACCTCTGTGTCTGGGATTCAAATCCTCGTGCATCATCTGAAATTTACGATTTGTTGTTAAGTCTTGTAACCCATATGGAAAGATTGTCCAGTTGTTGGATTGCTGTTGTCATCTTTGTGGTTCAGACGAAAGATCCTTGAATCGCCAGGATCATGCATGATTTTCTCACATAAAGGCTCAGTGGTGTGTTTGCTGATGTCACTGGGAAAAAGAACAGTTAGTTCAAGATACCATTCTTATTCTTGTGTTGATTTTTCATAGAAATACCCCTGGTGAAATAACAGTTATGATAGTGTAAGTTCAATTGCAGTATTTTCCTCTCAACACATTGAGTTACATTGTCTTTGTTTGCCTAACACCTTAGGAATTGAAAATGTTTTACTTTACCATATGTTGTGTGTTGTCTTGTGTTCCAACAGGATTGGGAGAAAGAAGACATTGGCATTGCTCATGTCTGTTGCTGGTGTGTCGTGCTTTGCGATTCTGTTTATCGATTTAGCAGGTAAAATATGTAAACATAGCCAATGTATGTACATGTATATACTGGTATGTATGTGTGTGTATTTATGTTTGTAAGCATGCATGTATTTGTCTGTATGTATGTGTATTCTATTGTATTTGGTGACTTATACAGCTCTTCTTACAGAACAAACTACTCAGAGGCGCCTCCAGCATGAGAACCCCAGGGAAATAAGAACATTTTAAAACAATGAGCTGACAACAGAGACCCTTGCCCGAAACGAAGGCGTATGTCCATTCCATAGAGATGGGCCAACAACACCAAAAGCCCTCTGCTGTGCAAGGGAGGACTTAACATGAGGAATAAATAGATCCAGACGATCTAGAGAATGTAGGACAGGATGAGACACTGGAGTGTAGGGGCCAAATAAGATCACAAAGATATTTTGGAGCCTGGCCCATGCGAGCTCTAAGTACCAGAGACAATAGTTTAAATTGAATACGAGATAGGATAGGGAGCCAATGAAGTTGCTAAAATGAAACGTGTATGTATGTGTGGATGTACTTATGTATGTATGTTTGAATACATAACAGATGGTAAGGTAAGGATATATATTTCAAGCAGAGGCCGATAATACGATTCCTCGCTCAGTCTGCCTACGATTCCTCGCTCAGTCGATGGACATGGCATGTTAACAAATGCATTACTTACTTACTTACTTATTATTATTATTTTTATTGTTATTACTGTAGTACATAAATATATAAATTGCAGTCACATAGCAGTATTTAAATGACCTTTGGTTAGACAAATTTTAACTCCAAATATAGGGTTTTGAAATTTCAGAGTTGAAGCATAACATGGTTTTTGTTAAACTCAGGAAAACTGGAGGAACTGTTCTGGCTCACGACATTACTTGCTATGCTCGGAAAGTCTGGAATTTCCGGAGGATGGGCTGCGGCTCAGGTTTTTGCAGCTGAGGTTTTCCCAACTGTTGTAAGGTAGGATGAATGGAGAGATTGGTCATTTACTCAGTGGGAGTTTAGTGGCATTGAGGTATGGGGAATGAGGAAATGAATTAAAGTGATGACTGAATTAGGTGTAATTATTGCACATTAACTCAGTGCTTTCATGCATAATTTATTCAGTTAGAGAACAAATTGATGTAGTATTTGAAGAATGTTTGAAAGAAAGAATCAAGATTTTAGAGTAAATTAGTGTTTCAAGCAGGTACGATGAACGAATAAATGAAAACGAATGTTTAAAAATGAGGAATGAGTCCATGTTTGAATAGAACAAATGAATGGTTGTAAAGCATATTAACAACTAAAACTGTTGTGAGATGTTGCCTGTTTTCTAATTTTCTGCTCAGCCACTGAATCTGTGTGTACCAGTGAGCATGTGTGTATGTATCCATGCATGCTGATGAATATCTGTGTACTGGAAAAAATTGATTTAATCAATCTAAGCTAATCATCCCTCAGGTGCTGTATCAGTTACCACACTGTGTCAAGGTTGCATTATAAATGAGGTCATGTTCTGTAGTTAAGTTAAATTTGGGATCTGTGTTCCATCCGAATTATGTCAGCATTCATGTTTTGTTGATGTGTGTTATAAGGAGGTTTTGGTGTGTGCAAGTCTTATATTTGGAAATTTGTGTAATACTCTTCTAAGAACCTCCCACTATGGGAGAATTCCTCTCTTGATTTACTTGACACATTGTAATTGCCGCTAAGGCTATATTTTGTTGTTTGTATTTTGTAGGAATGTTGGTGTTGGAGTAAGCTCCATGTCGGCAAGAGTCGGTGGAATACTCGCTCCACAAATTGTTGCTCTGGTTTGTTGGCTGAATTTTCTTCTGTAACTTTTAGCATTTTGTTTAATTTGTTTTTGCCACGGATTATGTGATATGTTGTGATTGTTGATTGGGCCTTGTGATAAATTGAAATTGTTGATTTACCTTGCCTCACTGTAACTGACCTGCTACTTTAGCCTGAGAATGATGACGTTGGACTGATGGATACACCATCTGAAGCACATGAAGGGCAGGACTGGCAGAACCAGAAAGGTACAAAGGGGCCAAGAAGCAAGGCCATGTTTAACTTTGCCCAAAAATTTTTGACGATCGTTCTTTAGTCGTCAGGACTTTTGATGACATTTTTATGTTGGCAAAAGCTTTCATGATTTTTTACCCTCAAGACATCTGTTGACCACTTTGTCGCTAGTTTCCCAGTTTTCTCATAGCTTTTCCAGGAGTTTAGTTTAGTTTTCCAGGATTGTTGATGACTTTTGTTGTAGCTAATGACAGTTTTTTTATAGTTTCCCACTTTTATCATGACCAGATTGCTCCCTGTATCTGCTTTTGAAGGATGGTGTCATTTAAAAGGGTAAAACCCAAAGAAAGATCATTTTTGGGCAATAACGCAACCAATAATGTGTCATTTCTCTGCACTTGCCATCCCCATTCCTTGCCACAAGGGGTTTTAACTTCCCACCAGGACAGAAAGGTATTTCACAATTTCTAGTCTGCTAGTGCCCACTAATGAACACGGCTATAAAATGAGTACTTCAGTTGTACACTGTTCACAGGGGGATTAGAGAGGTGAGGGAAAGACTTGGCCTCTCACCCTTTTAGGTTGAGGCTAAGAAAACTTTGCATGGATGGAATTTCTACAGCACGTTAAGTGACCTTGTTCTTCTCCTACCACAGAACCAATTGTATAGTAGTTTCGCTTTCAGAATCGGTTGTCGAAGCCTCTGCCGTTCATGATATTTGGAATTCTTGGCATCGTCTGTGCTGCTCTCTGTGTGTTTCTACCTGAAACATTCAACACGCCACTCCCTGATGCTCTACCGCCACACCAGTGGAGCCACTGCCTCGTTAGGAAACGGCGCCAACAGATGCAGTGCCAGCCGGAGGTGTTATCTTCGCAGTCTGACGTCTCAACAGTTAAGACAGGCTCCAGCGAGCCGAGTTTGCTCAACTGCCAGAATACGTGCTCAGAAAAGCACAGTCAGAACATGTGCTCAAACAAAATCTCAGTTAATTCACAAAATGCTGATGGTGCTACTGGTTCCCAAGTCACAGGAGGTAATGTGTGTGGTGATGTTAGCACGGTTTATGTAAAGCTGGGAGATCAGAGGACAGCTGAATCATCTGCTGGAGAAAATCATGCTTACATTTCCCGTTTCTGATTTTTAGAGACAATCAGGTAACTGAGTAATGTAATGTAATAATTTATGTAGGACCTCTTAAGGATATCAACTCAGAAGTGCTGTGTTCCTAACGAGTTACTCCTTGTATCTGAATACTGAACTGTGCCAAGTACAAAACTGTAACAGATACCAACTTGTAACACCCGGTGCTGTATGTTCATATGTGTTCAAGTGTTAAAGATATAAAATCTCAAAATTTTATGTCATTTTAAAATTGTTACTCTGTGGAATTGTTTTCTATACTGGCTGATAAATTTTAAGTTGCTTTCTTGTCTGCAAATTCGAACTTAACGTTATCACTCCATCCATCCATCTCTTCTGTACAGCATCTGATTTTTGTTAATTTTGCTTATTTTGCTACGTACAGCTGTTAAAATAATTCTTTTCTCCCAGTTAATTATT
Organism: Norana najaformis; assembly: GCA_964023275.1. Classification (NCBI taxonomy): domain Eukaryota; kingdom Metazoa; phylum Annelida; class Clitellata; order Crassiclitellata; family Hormogastridae; genus Norana; species Norana najaformis. The sequence continues at coordinate 32,802,901 of OZ029913.1, read as the reverse complement.
CAGTGATTGTGTCCACAAGAATATTGTTAATTCTTACAGAAACCAGCTTTGTTTATGGTAAATATGAGCGAATATTTTTTACTTGGAGGTTATTTTCTTATTGCATTCAAAGTGCCATGGAATTGGTTGATGTTCAACAGAGTTTGAGAAGGTGAGTCCAAATTTAGCTGAGGCTGAATTCGAGCAGCCAAGCTGAGTGTTAGTGCTACTTTGGCTACTCGCACTGCATATATGTATTCTAGATGTTTCTGTAGTCTTTTAAGAAGGTTCGGTTTATATCAAAACTTGTACCTAAGTCAACTGTGCATCTTACTGATATGTTTGCACAGCAGATGTTAGTAAATTATTCACGTCACTGACTGGTCTTTGACTGATATTAAGTAACAGGATATTTAGCTGTATTTTTTATAATGAAGAGAAAATACTTGTCATTGAGAGATTTAACCCTGAATGATATTAAGTAACATAGGATATTTAGCTGTATTTCTGTTGATTAGAACTGTTGATTTACTAGGGTTTTTATGTGGTTTTGCGAGTGTCTGGGTAATTTTTATTTTCTGTGGTTATTGTAGGGCATTTGAATGTTTCTCACTAGCATTGGAATGTTCTCACTAATTATTGTCTCAAGTACATAATAATGTGAAAAAAGAGAGAAATGCTTACAAAGGTTATAAATTTCAGTAAAAAAATGTTGGCATTAATATTTGCTGAAAATCCCTGCATGCTTATTGTTGGTAAGTGAACTTATAATGGAAGTGTTTGTAAAGTATTTTATCTCAGAAAATCTCATTTATGAATTCCTCAAGTGGTTTGCAGATGGCAGCACTAACTAGTACTTTGAACCATCAGTATTTCCTATTTTTCAGATGTTTGTGTCATTTTCCTATTGTGATGATCTCTGTGGAAACTGTTTGTAATGAGGTTTGAGAGCTAATGAGACAGATAAACAGTGTCCTTTTGTTTATATTAATTATTGAACTTATTGTGATTTTGTCTAAGAAACTTTGTCCTGCTGTTTGTGTTGAACTTTTCGTGATTTTGTCAGACAAACAGTGTCCTGTTGTTTATATTAATTATTGAACTTATTGTGATTTTGTCTAAGAAACTTTGTCCTGCTGTTTGTGTTGAACTTTTCAGGATTTTGTCCGACAAACAGTGTCCTGTTGTTTATGTTAATTATTGAACTTTTCAGGATTTTGTTGGTTGAAATTTATCTAAAGCTACAGTGAAACTGTGTTACAGTGAATGAATAAATGGCTTTGATTTACAAATAACTGCCTGGCTAATGAGAAATGAGCCGTACTGCATAGTTTTGTGACTGGAATTTTTACCTGGTGTAAGAATTTGTTTTAACCCAAAGGATTGTGTCTGAAGAATGTGATTCAAAATTTATATCAGACACTTTATCTAGACTGCCTGATCGTTGTTGTCGTCGTCGTCGTTATTGTTGTTATTACTACTATTATAATTTATTATTTTATGTGGCCCAAGGTACCCATGATCTCTCAAGACTTATAGAAAAGGCTCGAGAGAAATAAAATCTGTGGGTTGGCTAAATCTCTATTATTATTATTATTATTATTATTATTATTATTATTATTATTATTATTATTATTAATGTGGATAGGATTGATCCCTCAAGAATGAAAATTAGGACGCATGCAAGGTAACGAAGTTTCACTGTCATATAGACAGAAATTTAGAACTAAAGTTTGATTGCCAAAGTAGCAGTTTTAATTATGGAAGATGTTCTGGAATTGCAATATTAGGCATAACTGTAACTTATTATATTAGATTTTCTAATTTGTTGTCTCCTTTCTCGTTTGAGTAACTAAGTACATTGAGTATCTTTTCCATGACTAACTCCAAGGTAAAGTGAGGTTTGCTATCTTAACTCCTTAAATCATACTTCTGTAGGTGTGTAGCACCAAGCTGCTGGCCTTTGAGCAGTTATTTCAAAGGTGCTATATAAATATACACACGTGACATACGGAAAAGTCAAAGGCAAGTCTCGTGTGGGGAAAACTGCTTGAACGTGCTTTGCCTAGGTTCCAAACTCCATCTACAATCTCGCCTCTCACACATGTCTGCAGCTGCCCATACTTTCGGATGTGGTATAGGGGTCATCCGTAAAGGATCTACTTTTTACCCCTCCCTCCCCTTGTAGGCATCTGACATTACCTTATCCTCCCTGCGACGGAATCCAAAGGCATAGATCTGTCTGTCATACGACTGAAGCTATTGTTTACGCCACAGGCTGTAATGAAATGACTATATTACCAACTTTCAATGCGGACGTCAGCAAGCAGTGGGCATAAACTCGTACCCCCTTGTCTGCATTTGGCTGACCCCTTCCTTCTCTCTTTGCTGATGTTCTTAATGGACGACCACGTATGCCTTTCGTCATTGGCTTCCGCAAAAGACCGATCCCTTCCAATCGTTCGGGTTACTTCTGGTTCCCAGCCTACGTTGAAGGGAGTGCATTAGTCGTAGTTGTAAACGATCGCTTTCTACCTAGCACTGTTTCCTCGGCTCGGATTGGTCGATCGGAATCTGCCCTGGCACAGAAACTGACCAATTCGCCTGGCTCTTGCGGACTTGATCTTACATGTTGCAGGTGAATAAGCTGGTGTCCCTGGCGCAGCTTTTTATGGCGTTGCAAAATTTCGGAGGCTTACCCCTACACTTAAATTACATAATTTCAAATTTCAAATGTAAGCATTGCTTAAAAGCAAAGCGCAGAACATCAGCTTATAAAGGGATGTCACATGAATCTTATTTAATGACTTCCACAGCGCCGTCATCATAATGCAAAGGGCATCAACCTTTGGTCACTTCAAGCGAAACTTGGCTAGGGGATAATCTATAGTGTTCAGTGTGATGGACTGTCAATCAAAAGGTTGCGGGTCCAAATCCCTGCCAAGGCAGAAAGATATTTCTGTTCAGTTTGCGTTCCCAGCGAACTTAGTTACAAAGTGAGTGGCCTACACTGTTAATTAGATTATCAGATTGCAAGGGAGACGACTGGTCAGTGGTCCTTGCTCTCATATGCCAAGGCTAGGAAAAGTGAAGTCGTTAACAATCGTACCATGGCGGCCTCTCGGGGCTAGCTCACAGGTCTGCTCTTCTGCTACAAGTGAAGCCTTGTTTAAAAAATAGTAATCTTTTTGGACAGGTCTTGGTCGCATATTACCAGTTTATTTACAAGTTTAGTTCATACTCGCCATTAATTTTGGGCCTTCTGATTTGGTCGGTTCTGTATCGGAACCAAAAATTACGTCACTGAAGAGACCGTTCAGAATTATTTTGCAAACTTAAAATTGTAGACCTACATCAAACATTACATGACTCGGCATAACTGATTTTAACGAACAAGTGAATCAAAAGGTACAAAAGATAAATCAATCATCAATACAAATAGGGCCTACAGTACAAGTTTCTTTCGGCTAGTCGTGTTTGAGTCACCCTGCGCGGAATATTTGTTTGGTTCTTCCGATGTTTTGGTTCTTTTTGAGCCTGGGAAGGCGTAAATGCCTAGTATGGACTGAACGCATGTAATTATAGAATAGGAATATGCGTCCTGGTGGAAGACCCATACGTCTCCAGGCGACATGACATAATAAGAAGACCAAGTTCCAGCTGCCATGATACCAGTCAACGTACACTGATATATTGAGGAGCTGTTGAGAGATACGGGATGGCAGCGGATTGCATCAATCAAGTTAAGAATCCTTGAAGAGGTGGATCTTTGGTTTTAATCGAAACCTTATCAGTGGCAGATAAAGGAGCTGGAGGCAAACGAAACTGAGTTAGCAGCAGCATTGTTGGTTTATGGACACAAGCTGGGCGTTCCTTGATTACTCATAGGAAGTCCGCCAGAGTCACCGAACTTAATTTAGCAACCGATCCCAATGTATGACATTCGAGATACTTGTTTACGTGTCTGCGTTTCAATGATGGCGTCATCGATGGGGCATCGATTGGCGATTTAATATCCAATCGCCTCTGTTTCCCTGGCGACGGACCCTACATTTTTTATGCGATCGTTTTTACGCCATCGGCTGTCAATACGATTATTGAGCGCGTTCCGTGTGCATGTGCTGCGCTGCGCCATAGGTCCTGCTCCATCTAGCGACGGCTGACTTCCCTCGTCTCGTTGATCGCTAGAACCTGGCTGGGTCGTTCATTAGCATGGCACGCATTGGTCAGATTTGGCGCTGGTCCTAAGTACGCTTCGAGGACCAGCCTTTGCTCCTCCTGACGTTTGCAGTTCGGGCGGAGTCGGCAACGATCGGGCGATTGACGAACGAACCAACCAAACAACCAATCAACGAAAGAACGAACGAACGGACGAGCTGGTGGGATTCAACCGTCGACTGGTGGTGGTACACACGATGGAGTGCGTCGTCGAGGATTGTCTGCGACTTCCGGTTATGCTGATTCTCGTCCTTACAGCACTGGGTATGTCGAAATGGATGAATGGATGAATGAATGAACGAGAGAACGAGAGAAAGATTGAATGGGCGGGTAGAGTGATTGGGTGTGAGTGGACGATCGGACGGTCGGATGGACGAGAAGGAATGAAGGAAGGAATGTGTTAGAAGGGGAAAAACCGGAAGGAGAGAATGAATGAATCTTTAATGACCGAATCAGTTAAGAGGCTTCTGTAAGATGAGGTAATTTAATCGTTCATTTGCCATATGCATTTTTCAACAGTAGTCCTCAGAAGAGATCGTTATTGGGCTGAAGCACGAAAACTACAACAGCCATTCCAACAACTGGACAGATCTTTGCGGGTTACATGGTCTTGACAACGAGTTGTTGGTTTCACATCATTAAAGCCATACGGTCGCTATATAAAACCGTTTACATTTACTGTACATTTAAACGCACTCCGGGATTCAAACCCGGACGCAGAGGTGAAAAGCAAACGCATTCGCAATCGGCCGGTCATATCTGAGCAGCAGCTAACTGCAATGCACAGCACCCTACATCTAGTAGAAAAAGAACAGTCCCAGTCACTGAGGCAGGCGTGGGTTTGAATTGTTAGCGACTTCATTTTCCTTAGCCTCAGCATATGAGGGCGTGTGAGGGTCATTCTTCTCCTTGCGGCTCTATATTCCCACTGATATTGTACGGTCAGTGTGGACGTTAAAGTAGAGTTGACTAGGTGACGCAAATAGAGCCGAAATCTTGAAAACAAACGTCTGCCCTGGGGGTTTGAACCCACTGCATTTAATGTTTCCATAGATGAACGTCGTTTTCTATGGGCCTGCTGATTAATTAACACACTAATTGCTACAAAATTAATGGCATAGTGCCATAAAAACTAAAACGTAGTTTTTCTAAGAGATTAAAAAAGATGCTACGTCTGATTGCAATTTCTGCATCGACCTTTCAGTCAAAACTGAAAACATTCCTCTTTCACAGATCCTATCCTGACTCCCCTTCTTCCTCTTATCCTTCTTTCCGCTCCAATCCCAAACATGAACCACACCTTCCACACTTTACCCTACCTTAGTGTACCTTACCTTAGCTTACGTTACACCTATGGGCCACACCTTGCTTACTGTACTTTTTAGTAACTTACCGTACCTTACCTTAAGCTATATGACCTTAACTATGAACCACACCTTTAACCACACCTTTACTTTATCTCGCCTTACCTTACCAATGAACTGCACCTTTATTAATTAACCTATAATTTTAACTGAACTACCTTACGATACCTTACTTTACTCTACGGTACGTATGGACCAAATCTTCCTTAATTAACCTTAACTTGCCGTTATTACCTTAACTTGCTTATGAAGTCCACCTCTTTCTTTCGATAGGGAGCGCACGTGTTTTGTTTTACAAGCTGTCTGGTGTTCGGGCTATTCCTTCTCGCGAGAGCATTTAGAGAGGAGCGATGAACTAATGTAGCCGTCCGTTTACGATTGTAGTGGACTACAATCCACATTTTCATAAAGGAAATATTATTTCTCGAGGGGCCACATAAGTCCTTTGTATTTTCACAATTGAATATAAACACAAACAGTTATAATCCATAATGATCCCCAGCGGTCCCAGTGCTTTGTCTATGGCCAGTGAACGTGACAAGCGCTTGCAGCGAATCGCATTACATTGTCTTCGCCAAACTGCTGAAGCGCTTGTATGGAATTCAGCAGCGTGACAAGTGCTAATATTAAAATAACAACACGTGATGCACGGTTGAAAAATACCCCCATACAGGTCTCCGTCAATTGCAACGCATAAGTCTTATCATCAATCAGAAAACCACGTAGCGCAGATATGAAAGCCCCTATAGCGCCATGATGGTAATATAACGTATTTGCTCATTTATTACACGCGACTCTGTCAACAGACGAGTGGGCCTAACTAACATCTCTTGAATTCCCACTCTTTGTAGACCTTATAAAATATCCCCCGTTTTCATGACTCTTACTTTCCAAGTTTCCAAGTAACCAACTCATTGGCTTGAAAACTCAGATGGGGGTATTGGACCGGTAGAGAGAGAGAGAGAGAGAGAGAGAGAGAGAGAGAGAGAGAGAGAGAGAGAGAGAGAGAGAGGGAGAGAGAGAGAGAGAGATTAGTAATCTGGTGGTTCTAACACAGATGAAATGTCTTCTCAACCTCTCAAAACCGATGCTATGTTCCGTTGTGCTGAGCTGTGTCGTGTTACATGGATCCACCAATGCCTGGGTTTGCAGTGCATTGAGACCTAACATGACACACCGGAATTCGAACCCAAGAACGCATAGGTGAAAGTCAGACGCATTAGCAGTCGATCACTGGAACTGCGCGGAGCTGGTAGTTACGCAGGCAGCCAATAATTTATGCAGAATTTCTGAACAAAATTGATTTCGCCTATAATTAATATTTGACCGAATTGCGTTATTGAATTTTCATAGCTCCAGTTCCTTATACGAGTGCATTGTTGAGCACCTTCTTTCTCTTTCTCTGTCTCTGTCTGTCTCTGTCTGTCTCTCTCTCTCTATCTCTGTTTCTTTCTGTCTCTCCCTCGCTCTCTCTCGCTGTCTCTCTATCTCTGTCTCTGTCTCTCTCTTCTTACTGCCTCTTTCTCTCTCTGTCTCTGTCTCTCTGTCTCTGTCTCTCTGTCTCTGTCTCTCTGTCTGCCTGTCTGTCGTTTCTCTCTCTCTCTCTCTCTCTCTCTCTCTCTCTCTCTCTCTCTCTCTCTCTCTCTCTCTCTCTCTCTCTCTCTCCTCAATCGATTACCAGAGATTCATAGCTCCATGTCCTTATACAACATATTGTGTACATTGCGTACATAATGTTAGGCCTATCCTGATATATATATATATATAATATATATATATATCCAATATAGATATATATAATTGGATTTCAATGCGAGATTTATTTATCCCTTATGTATATTCCTTAGCTAATGTTCAGGAAATAAGGCCATAGTTTATGCAAGGAAAGGCATTTATGGGCATGATCTTAAAACGCCTAGCACATGTATAGCCCTACAGGGTTAATAGAATGTGTTGTAGATCCATATGAAACAGCGAGCGAGAAACACAGACAGGGACGTTGAGAGACACAGAGGCAGAGACAGCGAGGCAGAGAAAACCAGAAAGACAGGGGCACAGAGAGATAGAGCGAAGAGAGACAAAAAAGAACGAGGAGAGTGAGAGGAAGTGACAGAGAGAGAAAGAAAGAAAGAACGAGAGTGATAGAGACGGAGAGAGACGGAGACAGAAACGAGAGAGGCAGAGACGGAGACAGAGAGAGCGACAGAGAGAGCGAGAGGCAAATACTCGCAGAGGATTTTACTGATCCATCAAAAATAAGCGTCCCTCTTCGGCTTCCGGGCTTTTCTGTTTAGCCAGACACCATCGACATGTGCTTTACACAACCAACTAGGCCTATATTATAGGCCTACATTCGTTATAATAGGTTATATACTATAAATAGCCTGTATGTGCATGCGTCGATCAATACATGCATATGCATAGGACTATATATAGAGATCAATACGGTAGGGAGGTGTAGTGTTCTTGATCCTGTCTGGCAGCCGACCGACTGCGTAATGGCGACCATGAAGTACTGTGACTCGGTCAGATAGGGCGCCCGTTTGTATGCATAGGCAAACGCTCGGAGCGGCGCTCGGAATCCGCGGAGAAACCTACGCCATGCATGGATACAGCTGCATTTGGCGGAGTTAGGGAACGATGCACTGGCTGTCACTTATGCTTTCAATCCAGCAGATATGACACGATCTGTTCAGCCAAAATCTTTAGGCACACAGAGTAGGCTTATACCTTATACATGTGTCGGTATATATGTATGTGTATAGGCTATATATATATATATATATATATATATATATATATATATATATATATATATATATATATATATATATATATATACACACAAATAGATGAAGAAAGGCTGTGGTTGTGTGCATATATAAGTGCAAAAATGCCACTTCTGTAGTTCAGATGCGTTGTGCTTCTGGGATGTGCTAAACTGTGCGGACTGTTTCTTTTTAATGTCGACAATCTTTCGAAGTGTTTGGTTTGGTTTTACTGACACTTGTCTCCTCTGGGAACAGTCCTATCTCTCCTCCCGCTCTTGCTCTTTTAAAACATCGGAAGCCTCTTCTCAATCATGCCCTCTCACTTGTGCAGTTCCACAAGACTCTGTTCTAGGACCTCTTCTATTCATCCTCTATCCTACCCCATTCAGTTCACTCACTAAAGCATCCTCAGTTGACCATCACCTTTCATCTCTCTCTCTCTCTCCGCCAGAATTGTCTCATCTTCTTCGTGTGGTTAAACAAATCTCCTCCTGGATGACGTCTAATCTCTTGTGCCTGAACCCATCTGAGACGGAATTCATACTTATTGCCTTACGTGACCAGATCAAGAAAATTCTTGACCCCTCTATCTCCCTCACCCGAGACTCTGCCTCCGCCAGCACATTTAATAATAACTCTCAAGTCCGCAATTTAGGTGTAATATTCGACCAATATCTCTCCTTTTCTGATTATATCACCCATCTTTCCCGCTCTTGCTTTATGCATATCCGTGACCTCCGCAGAATCCGCCCTACGCTTGACTTCAAAACTGCATCTACCATCGCCACATCCATAGTCTATGCAAAACTTGATTACTGTAATTCACTTTTCCTAATTACAAACAAAATCCAGATAAATTGCTTCCAAGTAGTCCAGAATGCTCTCGCTCGTGCTGTCGCCAACTCTTTCAAATACCTTCACATCACTCCTGTTCTGAAATCACTTCACTGGCTCAAAATACCTGAACGAACAGAGTATAAAGTCCTATCACTTACCTATAACACACTTCAATCCTCCCAACCTTCCTATCTTCGACAGCTATTTACAATCCAACCACTCCGTTCAACCCGCTCTTCTTCTGTCTTAGCACTGCCGCTTTCTCGACACCTCATCCTTAAAATTTGGAAATCGATCCATAGCCATAGCTGCATGCTCCACCACTCTGGAATAAACTCCCGCCAGAATTACGACAATTATCTGATCCATCTTACGAACTCACCATCACTTCACCCTTTGCAATCTCTCCGCAGGTCTTACACTCAAAAATGAAAACACTCTTGTTTCGCAAATCCTTTCCTGATTCCTCTTCTTCCCCTTATATATCTTGCAGATCTGATTTCAAACACCATCCACCTTAGCCGTCCGACTGCCTGCTTGCCTGACTCTTGGATTTTGACCTGGAACCGGACCCATCTTGCCTATCGATTTTGTTTTGACTGAGCGCCTGTGAATAAGCTGGTTCCCGCGTCTTAGCTTTCGTTGGGCGCTGTACATATACTGTACATACATACATATACAGAATTTCGTTGCAGTGGGGGTACGTGGTCAGTACTCGATCAGAGTGCACCTGTCTTCCGTGACGTCTGCTGAAGGAGGTCAACTGGAGGTCAACTGTGACGTCACGAACCGGCTCGAGAACACGAGTTTCTTCATCGTGTGGGTCAAGAGGACTCATGGCGAAGAGGTCGAGATCGGCACAAATGGTCACATCAACGACCTCTTCAACCGCACGGGCAGGTACAAGGCCAGATACGATGTCCCTGCCCCCAATGACTACGGGAAGGTCAACTTCTACCTTACGATTACAAGTAAGTGCTGTCACATCCGAATCCAGTGTAATGTCACGCAGTTTAATATGACACTAGCAGGCAACTGCGCGCTAGTTATAGGCTAATCCCTTATCTCTGTCTGTCTCTGTCTGTCTCTCTGTCTGTCTGTCTCTGTCTGTCTCTCTGTATCTCTCTCTATTGACCTACCTACCTACCTACCTGCTTGTCTGCCTGTCTGTCTGTCTGTCTGTCACTCTCTACCCTATCTATTCTGATATAATCTAATCTAATCTGATCCAAGGGCAGATCTAGGGTCAGATTAGATTAGTGGGGCGAGGAGATACTGTCCAGGATCTAGGATGTAATGAAAATTAATCAAGAGGATACGAACAGCCACGACACCATAACCTTTTCCCGCTTTAGATAGGCTTCAATCCTGTCTGGTTCCAACAGACACTTTCTGTGCTGTTTAAATTCATTGTCAAATCGTCGTTTATTTGTTTATTTGCAGATTTAACTTCAATCGACTCGGGAGAGATCGGTTGTAGGATTCCAAACAATGTCGAGATTTTACGAAAATTCACAGTTGTTGGTAATAACTGTCGATTGCGTTGAGAATGTTAAAGTATCTGTAGTTAAAGTAGTTTCAGTATTTTTGGCCATTTTAAAGTATTTATGACTGTGTTTAAATATTTGTGGCTACGTTTAAGTGTTTGTGGCTGTGTTTAAGTATTTTTGGCTACGTTTAAGTATATGTGGCTACGTTTAAGTATTTGTGGCTGTGTTTAAGTATTTGTGGCTACGTTTAAGTGTTTATGACTGTGTTTAAGTATTTGTGGTTACGTTAAAGTAGTTGTAGCTACATTTAAGTATTTGTGGCTGTGCATGCAAAATGTTTGCAGTGTAAGTGTGTAACTGAACCAGATTTCGTGAATCGAAGTGCCTTTTCCGGGCTTGGTATATAGTTTTAAGCATCAATAATGTATGTATGTATGTGGGTGAAAGGTTATGAGTTATGGTTAGGAGTCAGAGGTGTTCGTTTGCAGATTAGAGGTTGGGGTTGGAGTTCGGAAGATAATTAAGGTTAGAGTTTAGATTAATTAAGGGATGGAGTTTCGAGTCATTGATTTTGACTAGGGCTACAGCAGCTTAAGGTTATGGGTTACTAACTATTTCTTTATTATTTTTTTATTTATTTATACAGAACACTTATATAGCGCCCCTTCAAGAAAACTACTCAGAAGCGCTCCCAAACCAACCTCGGCGAAAGAGAACAGTCTTAAGAGAAGAATAGAAGACAGAAGTAAAATCCCGGGGCAGAAGACGTAGAGTAACAGGAAGTCCATTCCAGAGGGTTGGCCCAGCAACAGAGAAAGCACGACGCTGCATGGTAGAGGTGCGAGCGCGCGGCACTAGTATATTACCACTAGCAGCGGAGCGAAGAGAAGCTCGTCCCAAATTGGACCGGACAGGTAGGCAAAGCTCCCTCAAGTAAGAGGGGGCAATACCCAACAAGGAGTTCCAAACAAAGACGATGACCCTATAGTGGATGCGCTAACTCATAGGAAGCCAGTGCAACTCATCTCGCATGAAATCAGAGACATGGCCAAACCTAGAGATGCCACCAATAAGCCGAGCAGCCGCCCGCAACACACGTTCCAGGCACAAAAGCCGTACATCAGGGAGTCCAACATATAAAGAAGAGCAGTAATCCAACCGACTAGTGACAAATGCATGAACCAGAGTCTTAGATGAGGTGACTGAGAGGGAACTTGAGACAACACGAAGTTGCCGTAACTGGTAGTAGCAACTACGACAAAGACGATGTACCTGAACCTTAAAAGAGAGCTCCTGATCCAACTCAATGCCAAGCTCATAAACAGTGACTGAGAAGGTGATGCGAGGAAACTCTAAATGTAGTACAGGTAGATTGATTTTAGCCAATTGCTGCCTAGTGCCCAACCAAATATATTGAGTCTTGGAATGATTCAATCTCAATCGATTCGAAGACATCCAAGCCACAAGGGAGTCAGAAGCACAACACATAGCTCGAACAGCAGCTGCGGCATCAGAAGCAGAACAATGAACATAGGCCTGCACATCGTCGGCATAGGACTGGCTTGAAGCCGAGCACGCAGCTAGCAATGGATATGGATAGGGTTATAGTTATTAGTTAGTATTAGTATATAAATATTACTAAATAATATATTTATATCGCATTAATTTAGAATTCACATTAAAGACGCAGGTAGCGGTAAAAAGGTGTCTTCATTTGTTTGCGAAATCATATCGGAGAAAGAGAAGCGTCTCGCTAGGTGGCGGTTGTCAATTTTCCAGATGTGGACCAGTGTGCGCAGCTGCGTGGAAACCACATGTCTTTCTCTCGTAGGATCGGACAAACAGCTGGCCAGAGGAAGCTGATCATAAGTTAAGTTATGGGTCTTATGGATCAGGACTAGGGATTTGGTAATGACTAGAATTACTAGAAGTACTCTACTATTTAGAGTGTTTTGTTCACCTGACCTGATTTGACTCTGTTTTGTGTTGCTGCAGTTCCGGTGACATCAGTGCGTCTGTTGTCACGTGACATGGACAACACTCACGCCGTTGCTTACGAAAACGGTCAGAACGTGACCTTTGTTGAGGACGAGAAACACAAGTTCTTCTGTTACGTGAACGGGAGTTACCCGCAACCAGAGGTCAAGGTTACGATCGGTCGACGTGACATCACTCGTCTGTTCGACGTGTCGGCCCAGCTCGTCAAGGACGGTCCAGTCAAGGGCCTCCAGGCCCATTACTACAAGGTCGAGCTGATCAACCAGGGACTCGAGATGGAGTATGAATTCAGTCACGAAACAATGACCTGCACTGCCATTGACCCTGATTACGTGCTTCCGGCCAAATCGACCTCCATCAACGTTCACCTATCGGGCTGTAAGAGATCTGCATTTATGCATTTAAAAGATATTACTACTGTTGTTTAAATGCTTCTCCATAAATTCCTTAGAACACTTGGTCCTGGGGTCAGAGGATCATTTGACTGAGGCGTAACACGACCACAACAATTCAACGACAGGGCACCTTTTTCAAGAAGTTGAAGTATTACTGCTGGATGTAATTAATTAAGTTAACCAGCCTTTCCCGTGCAAAGCCTCTGCTTGCAATTTCGAAATATTGTCTCGTTTGGAGAAGATTCTTTTTGCTTCCCATTACCCACAGGCCATGAAAACATTTGCCTATTGCTGTCCTGATATAGAAAACAAACCAGCAAACCGCTTTCTTTAGCAACCTTTTCTGCTCTCATATTGTTCGTCAGTTAGCGCCAGAGTTCACCATCACATGTGCAGCCGAAACACCCAGGCGCGCGTCGAAGGCGATTATTGTACATATTTATAATATATTGTTGAATCATAGAGTTCTGGAAACGAGGTCATCATCGTGTATGTATGTATGTATGTATGTATTTATTTATGTATGTATGTATGTATGTATGTATTTCTGTAAGTAAGTAAGTATTTATGTATGTAAATATGTATGTATTTATGTCAGTAAGTCAGTATTTATGAATGTAGGGCCTATGTATGCATGTACGAGTATGTATAGCTGTATGTCTGAACCTTTAAATACTGTTGCTTGAACACCTCTAAAAAGCACTGATCATCATCATAATCATCATGATCATGATTATGATTAAAATAATAATCAACATAATCATCATCATCATAATCATACTCGATGCTGCTGCTGCTGTTGTCGTTGCTGCTGCTGATGATGATGATCCTGTACTGCTGCTGCTGCTCATGATGACGACGACGACGATGATGACGATGATGACGATGACGATGACGATGATCAACGGTGAAGTTGATATTAGGTCAGTGTTAAGTGTTCAGTAGTCGATCGGTTTCTCTCGTCATGTGCGTCGAGAGCGTGTGCGTGTCTGCGTTCACTTACATCGTTGGGGTGAAAGCGAGGTCCATAGATGGCACTTTATATTTCCCATCATGCATCGGTTGAAGATCATTTCCGGTCTTGCATTCAGCCGCTGCCCAGCGCCTGACGCCATCCCACAGTGACTGATGGTAATGCGATTCAAATCCCTAATGGCGGCCATTATGAGCAGACGACCGTCTGCGCGGCAGCTCACGTGATCGAATCATGTAGCCTATTTTGCTAGTGTATACACCAGGCTATAGGTGGCCGATCGCTAACGGGCTGACCTTTGGCCTCTGCATCCGAGGCTCGAATCCGGATGTGTCGCGAGAAACTGATACTCGCTGTCGTGCCACGTGACCCACAACGGACGGTTGCCCGGGTGCTGGATTGCAGCTGTCGCGTGTGCGCATAAGCCGTCGCCCGCTCAGAGGACGAGGCCTCTGGGATTACTGCTGATAGTGGCGCATAATAAATGTGCACTCTTATTACAGGGCGTGACTTGCATGTACTGATCTATATAAACAGTGGAGCTCTGTGCCTTCTACTGTGCAGGCTGCGTTCAGATGAGCTGACCCTTCAGCTCCGCCATCTTGCTCTTTGCACCAGTCACTGGGAAAATTAATTTGAAACTGTTTTCAGTTTTAAGCTTACCAAGCTCACTCATTCTGAGGCGTCGATTTCTGTGGAAGAAGGCGTGTCTTGGAAGAATCCCATCGTTATGTCCCCATAATATTTTAAAATGTCATTAATTTCAAAATGACACATACTCTGTAAAAACTAATAGCTTCGTCACTAAACCATGCTTCACGTCGACCTTAACAGTAATCAGACTTGATTCTATCACGTAGGTCTACACACTGAAAGCAGTGATCATGATCAAATGATCATGATCAAATGATCATGATCATGTATGTCAGTGCGTATACATTGTTAATCTGCGTTAACTTAATAATAACCATACCCAGATCACGTTAACTTTAACAGGAATCAGACGTACATTCGCGTCTTCGTTCAATGTTCATAATCATTAGACTTGAATATTGTAACTTAATGTAATTGCATATATATTTGAACGGCACGGTGGTCTGTTGTACAGCGCGCTGGGTCTGTGTTCCAACGATTGCAGGTTCGAGCCTTGTGTGAACGACTCTATAATGACCCTGGACAAGTTATTGGTGCAATTTTCTCGAGCCTTACATTCATATTTACTTACCTTGCGCACGTAATAAGTACAATAAATTATAAGCAAATAAATAAATATGTCTATATATCTTTGCAGATCGGCCGAAGTTCCGCTGTTCCCGGCAGTCGATAGCTCAATTGTACCAGCCGAATGTAACTGTAGCGTGTGCAGTCTACGCCGAACCACCAGCTCGAGAGGCTGCCGTTCGCTGGAAGAGGCTGCAGTCCCAGGAACAGGACATGACCGTCAGAGCAGGTCACAGCGACGGACACTACTCCGTCGAACTGGCACAAGGGGTAAAACAACGACTACTGAACAATGCAGTGATATATGCAATGCAGTACAATGCAAAACAATGCAGTGTCATGCATGAAATGTGATATAATGCGCGACGATACAAAACAAGGTAATACAATAAATACAATATACCAAAAAATACATTAAAAAAACAATGCAATAAATACAATATACAAAATAATACTAAACAGTTCACCATTGTAAAATACTAGATAGTTTAATTAATTAACTAGCTAATCTCTTTGTTCGTTTAGAGCATTTTCTCCTCAGGATATCTCCGTATAAGTTTTAAGATTAGTTAGAGTAGATCGGATCGGATCGATTAAGGATTAGATTAGATTAGATTAGATTGAATTAAGCTTTGTACTGTTTGTGTGTGATTTTAGAAATCACCGAATGAGAAAATAATCATTTTGAAAATCGACAAAGCATTTCCGCAGACGTTTCGAACCTACTATTTTGAAGCTGCTAACAATCATGGAACCAGTGTCTACGAAATGGATCTCAGCAAACCAGGTGGGTTGAAAGAGGGTCTCAGCATATCAGACGGGTTAAAGAAGACTTCGGCAAACCAGGTGGGTTTAAATAGACAATAAGCAAATCAGATATTTAAATAGGACCTCAGAAAACCACCTGGATTTGAAGAAGATCTCAGGAAACCAAGTCGGTTTAAAGAGGACTTCAGTAAACCAAGTGGGACTTCAGCAAACCAAGTGGGTTTGAAGAGACAGTCAGCAAATCAGGTGGGTTTAAAGAGGACAATAATGACGATGATGACATTGACAGTGATAATAATGTAGGTGATGATGTTGATTGTGATGAATGACTGTGACTATATTATCATTTAAGATTTGAGGATATTGACAATGATGATAACAGTGATGACGATAATAACTTTTAAGATTATGACAACAATGACGTTGATTATTGAAGTTAACTACAATGATGACGTTATGGTTATGATTATGACGATGTATATCATGTGGCTATTTATATAGCCACTTTTAAGAATGTCTCAATGATACTGATGTTGATGACAATGAAGATGCTGACTACTCCAAGAAAGACAATGAGACTGTAGCTGCTGTTGTGATGATGTGGAATCGGAGGAGTGGATGGATGTGAGTATGAAGGAGTGGCAGCAGTACTTGCAGTACCAGCAGGATGAGTGGAAGCAACGTTCTGAGGATGAAAAGTATTAAAGGATGAGGAGCATTATGAAGATGAGTGGGAGGAGAATTATAAGCATGAGGATGACCGTAGTCTTGTCTCTCTTCAGGGCCTCCTCAGCCTCTCCTCAGTGACTCCGGCCGTCTGATCATCTCCGTCATTCAGCTGTCGTTTATCACTGCGAGTATCTTCCTCGTCTGATAGCGGAAATCAGTCCGCCGATCAACCATGTGCAGACCAACTGTCCTCGATGCCAACCAGATGGGCATTTCAGCCAGATCTTCCTATGGACACAGCCGTTTTAAAGTTGCTGTCGGATGTGCTTGTAGCAGCAGCAGCAGCACCTACGACACGTGCCATGGTACCCTTTTGAAAATGATGTCTTGTAGCAGCAGAAACTAGTGTGGCAATTACTGTCTGGCAATAACGCTCAGCTACTTTTGCTGGTATGTATGCGTGTTTATGTATGTATGAATTTATAGCTCAAATGCAGTTTTAGTTCTTTTGGCTTTTATGGGTAAATAGAATACCATTTGAGGCCCCATAAATCACTTGACCCACAAATTAAGCTGAAAGATTGTCATTGTCTGTCTGTCTCCCTGCATGTGTGTGTGTCTGTGTCTCTGTGTGTGTGTCTGTGTGTGTCTGTATGTGTGTCTGTCTGTATGTCTGTTTGTCTCTCTGGCTGGCTGGCTGGCTGGCTGTATTAGCTATGTATATAGCGCCTTCAAGAATCCCTAAAACAAGGGTGAGTTATCAGTGAACGATTGACTTACCTTGCCAGAGAGTAAATATTGCCTGTAGCGTTTTAATGTCTGCCGCTAATAGACATCGCTTTTAAGAGTGTACTTAGGCCTACATGTTTTTTAACTGGACACTTTCATAGATTTTCCTGTTTTATCACAAAAACTTGAATCTGTAACGCGTTGCACAGAATCGGTTGCTGTAGGCACTGGCTCAGGCAACACAATCTCATTGGATTACTGCTGCGCTTGTAAACTCAGCGCTTAATCACCGGGTAGAGAAGGACTGTCAATTTGTTAAGTCAGCGATTAAGCAGACGTCAGTGGAGACATGCAGCCATTGAGTCAGCGCTTGAGGCAAACACTTCTGCACTCTTATAGGTAATGTCTGATAGAAGCCGACACTAATGTGGCTGCACCTCTGGTGTATATTGCCAATTACTGTGACCCGCATGCACCTAGAACGTTGTGATCATGTTGACTTCACCGTCATTTCCTCTTCAACGATTATGCAACTGATTCGTAGATTTTACTTATAGCCGATTTCAATTAATTCTGCTTGTAGCTGGACTGTATAGATATCAATCACTCTCAGCTATCTTGTTGTCTGAATGTGCATTTTTGTCGGTGGTTTATATTAAACAAGTGACTTTGCTATGGATGGATTTACAAGGTTCGTAATTGTGACACTTTCAAGCATATGCCTACACGTATCTAGATTAAAATAGACTGAACTTGAAGCCAAAATAGCATGCACATTTATACGTAATTATGTAATAATTAAATTGTATAAATGTCATGTAATTATACACTTCTAAAATTGCATAGCCACACTGTAACGTAGTTATATAATGATTTATTAAAACTAATGCAAAACATGTAATATACTAGTGAAGTGGATATATGGGCGTCAATCCCAATGCGACAGAGGGACCGAGAGATGGCAGTGGATTTACCCACTCAAGCGCAACACGTGACATAATACATAATCATGTTCCAATATTTTGGTTGGGGACGTTGACGCTTGTGTCGTCCAATATTTATGAATTTTGTCGTGACTGAAACAGGTAATTATGTAGATTTTCTGTAAAGTTATGTAGGATTTTTTACTTGGTCCTTTTGCAAACTGAGCTTGTGAATCCGTCAGCGACTCCTAACGAATGAGAAAAGACAAACAAAACATGTGTCCCGAGGTTCAAAACGGATCGACGCCACTGCGAACACTATAGGCTATATACACACTCGATATACTGTATATATATATTACATATATATGTATATATATAAAAGGAAATCCTGCTGGAATTTTTCGCAAATTTTACAGTGAATTTCACACTGTAGAGCAGTCACGTGTTCCAATAGCTAAACTGTCAGAAAGTTCCCGCAAATTTCACATAACGTTTTTCCCGGTATGTAGGCCTACATCCAAACGCAGCCAAGTGTTTTGATATCGCAAAACGCTGGAATTTTTAAGTGAAATTTTTAAGAACGATCCCTTATGAGATACAGATCTAGCAAAACGACTGAGAGACAACCCTTGCCTCGGCCTGAGTCTATAGTTTCGCTGTAAGCAGTCGTTTCTTTGTTTCGAAGGCAAATTCATTCACGTTATCTCGCACCTTATTATTTTCGGTCATCTAATATCATCTAGACTAACGTTATCCAGGCTTACGGGCTAGCACTTTTGTCAGATTTCAAGTACATACAGCATCTTTGACAGGCTCTTGAAATGCGCTGTGCAATTGTTCAGATACATATATACCTACGTATAACTACCTACCTACCTACTTACTTACCTACCTACTTACTTACCTAAATACAAACATATATGCATACACCACCTTGCTGATTTCGGCGTCGAATGACTTGCGTCACTTAGAGGGAAAAGTTTGTCCTGCTTTTTGGATAGATGTTGTCATGTTTGCGCTTCGGCCGAAATATCATTAACCCTCGAACGTCGTTTGTGAGGACTAATACTGACAGCGGTGTTTAATAAATAAACGATGACCTTAGCTTATTTTACAGCATCTAAGACAATATCGTCACCTAACCTCAATACCCAGTGCTACCTCTGAATTCATTTTCATTTATTTCATTCGTATTTCATTTTCTAATGTCATCTCACCTAATGCCGTTTCATCTAATGTCATCTCACTTGAGGTCATCTTATGCATCTTTTCAATCCATATCGTTTTCATCAACGATCCGTTAATCTCAGGAATGCTCTTCTCGGAACTGTTAGTGTATTATGGGAGCAACAAATGAGGAATTCGTCTACACTTCCTTGCCTTCCTTCACCTTGTCTTTTTTGCCCCTTCTTTCGTTTCCCCGTTTCCTTGTCTTACTTTATCTTACCTTATCTTGCCTTTCTTCGCCGTACTTTATCTTACCTTGCCTTTCATTTCTTTACCTTACCTCTCCTTATCTTTCTTGTTTTACTCTTTCTTTGCCTTCATATAATATATCTTTACAAGCTTTTCTTTCTGAAACGTGATATACATTCCTTAACTTACCTTTCCTTACCTTACCTTATTTCACCTTTTCTTGCCTTGATTTACTTTACCTTACCTTATCTTTCCTTTCTATGTCTTAATTTACCTAATCTTACCTCATCTTGTGTTGTGCTGCCATTGGATCTGTCTAATCATCGTCATACTTCGCCTGTTCGCCTGAGGTGATCTCATCACATCTTACCTGTCATTCCGTTCTCTCCGTAGCAAATCTGCGGCGACTACATGGTACGATTACCTGTCAGAAAATAATCACTAATTCTAATTATCGTTTCCAGGTAACAGATGTGCTTACCTTGTGCTTAACAGACACCTCGGTAAATTCAAAGACCAAGAGATTCTCATCATGTATATAACACATTCTCTTATATAATATATGACACATGTATATAACTATATGCGTAGTTAACTGTCTGGAGAGATGTGTAAAGGAGGCGTACCCCACTTAGACAGTGGATTGGCGTCCGAAGTCGTATTTTGCCTACCTTACCCGAAACAAGCCTTCAGCATCTCCAATGTCATATGATATCATCTCATCTAATCTCACTTCATCTATGGTAATCTCGCATGATCTCATCTTCTCTGATGTTATCTCATCTAACGTCATCTCATTTAATGTCATCTTTCCTTATTTCATCGTATCTAAGGTCATGCCATCTAATATCATGCCATCTAATGTCATCGCATCTAATGTCATCTCATCTAATGTAATCGCATATAATGTCATGCCATCTAATGTCATCCAATCAAATGTCATGTCACCTAATGTCTTCGCATCTAATGTCATGCCATATGATGTCATCAAATCTATTGTCATCACATCTAATGTCATCCCATCTGATATCACTCTCATCATTCTCTGATTCTCTTCACTTTATGCCTAGCTTATGTGGCATAGAGGGAATTGCAAAGCCAGTTCCTTTCACCTCAGCGTCCGAGTTCGAATCCTGATGCGTATTCGTGTGAGATTGGCTATACGTTGTTGTTTTTTTCAGCAGAAAAATTCTTCAATAGCCAGTCAGGACTACGCCGCTTAAGACTGAAGTTGGTAGAATCGTGTTAAAAATGAGCAATTACCATGCTTTACCTTGTCTTACCTTATCCTCTCACAACTTTACATCCAGAAGTCCGCTTTTGTGTTAGACTCTCTTTGGAGAGGTTTTACAAACTCTTTATAACTGCACAGACAATTGTCTATTCTTTATTGCAGATGTTAAGATGTTTATTAATAATAATTAGTATGCAATCGCGTGTAGTCATTGGCATTTTACGTCGTGTTGAGGCTGGAACATGAGGCTGTTTTAGTCTGTTTATGATTTTAATGTTCCCATTTTAACTTGAAGTTGTTAATGTGCCGGCGCCTAACTAAAGGATCCATTCTTCCATAACAAGAGCTGCATTCTACCCTGATTCCCTTCCTCAGAATAACGGGTTTATTCCTGAGGTATCATGCACAAAATACATTTTCTGCCCCAATAATCCGCCATTCGCATATCGGACTTTGTTTTTGTTGCGCTACATTTATTCGCTCACGACATATCAGAGGGACCTTTGAGGAAAAGGCGCCATATCATGTGTCTAGATACATACACAAAGATATAAAAATGATAATTCAAGGTCTGTGACTCGTTGGGCTATATGATTAAATATTTGCGTTGTAAGGCAGCTGCGAACATTATTCTGTAGATACCCTGAGCAACACACGAATTGCGTAGAACCTTCGATCTTTGCCCAAGTGTTAGACTGTTGCGCTACACAGCTACAGGAGATAGAGTATTTGCTCCAAACGAATGGAACTGGTCTCCGCAGTGAAAGCACGCAAACGAATATAGCTTAATGACTTAATACCAAATATTTTGTGTGCGGGAATCGATTTCAAATCACAAAAAATACTACAAAGGAATCAACACGTAAAATCGACATAATTTCGCGTTTACCTTGGCGCGTTACCGCAAAATCCGCGAATGGAAATTATTTGAAGACGCGTCTTATCGTCATGGAAAGTGCATGGGATGGAAAAACGTATGTATCTCCAATATGGTTAAATCAACAGGATATACCTGTGCAGAAATGTGATACTGATTAATCAACGCTCAAGGCATTACTAAAATTATTTTTTGAGAAGGTCAATTTTTAGTCTTAAAAATCCATGAACCTTCGCGGTTTTTAAATCGACTTTTTGGCGAGCGATAATCGCTTTAAAATAGAATATTATGATAAAGGAAAGACAGCTAAATGAAAGTGCGCATAAAATTCAAAATTTACCCATGCAATACATAAATTAATATGGATTATAGTATTTGTATTGCAGGGGATTGTACTGGATAATAAATTATTGGCGGAAGGAAGTCTGTCTGGACCGGCGGATTCAAGGGGACCATCACACTTGACCCCAGACGGCTCTTCCCATCTGAGTTTAGGGATAAGGAGAATGGCGGGTGTCTCCTCGATGTTCTCTTCGTTATTTGAACTGGTGTTTTAATCTCAGAGGGATGTAGGCATGACTCTTTGGAGCTGCCCTGGTGAGGTTGTTAGTCCGCCAGTTTTGAGGGTCTCACTAAGTCCACCTTTGCGGACCCCTTGATTTTCGCCACTGTATTGCACTGTTTGTGTCCGTATCGTCGGTGATCAGAAATCCTAATCTGTTTTCGACTCCTTCCTTTCTTTTTCTGCGTTGACTGAAGTAAGAATCAATCACCTGACGACGTACACAAAGCGCACCCTGTCGGTCGGTCAGTCGGTCTATTTACGTCTGCGCATGCGCGTTTTTTATGTATCCGTTGGCGTCGCTGATGTAAAGGCGTAAGGTATTACATGGGATTATAGATCAGACTTTGTGTATACATTCAATGGACGTTTTCCATTCACCCGGTTGGATCGGCCTTTGGATGCGATGAGAGGAAGGGAGGGCCTTGGGAGCAGCGGACCGGTTCCGACAGGAATGGGCAGGCCCGGGCCTGATTCCGTCGGCCATCCGTTGCGGGGTGGGGGGCGACATCGATTTCCTGCCTCTGCTCGTCCATTGTTTTGCCAGTCCCTGTGAATATTGAATATTTCATGTTGGCATGGCGCCGGGGAACACAACCACCTCAGCCCATCATCTGGGCCGCCATTTTGGCGACGCTCCGACTGGTTTAGCAGAGTGTATCGGGACATTTCTAGATGTCTGGGACGGCAAAGCTAGACTTTGCCACGAGGAAAGTCTTTACCATTAGCTCATTATCATAGGAAACATTAATATAATAACTTTAAGGCCCAGCCTTTTAGAGCTGTCAGATAGTCACGTTTCAGCGTTTTTGAGGCTCTTTATAATCGCTATATTAATGTTTACATATATACGAATACATCCCCATATACTGGCACATTACGTAGCTGCCTACCTAGCTACATAACTAAATACGTACATACGCACATACTTACATACATAAATACTTACCTACCTACTTACATGCATACATACAAGCATACTTACATTTACTTACATAAATACATACATATATACATACATACTTAGATAGGCCTACATACATACTTACATAATTGCTGACTTACATACATACATGCATGCATACATACATACATACATACATACACTATAGCAACGCTTCTCTAGCCATTTGGTATTAAGCAAAAACGGATTAAATTACATTTCAAATAAAATAATTTTTCAATAATAAATTACGGTAATTCACATCGATAGATGGTTGTTTAAGATGTTCAGTGGAACGCCTTGTTAGGAGATCGTCTTGGTTACTGTCATAATTAAAGTCATCGTCATCATTATTACCTGCGACTTTTAACGTCAACGCTGTTTCTTGCTTCCATAGCAATCTTTCTAAGCGACGCTGGAATTTATCCTCGCCCGACTAAAAGTATAGAAGACTTTAATTTGAGAGGCAATTTAAAGCCAAGCGATACTTTCAGACAGGAAACGACGTCAATATTTGAAGAGCGTCTTTTTTCTTGAACACTGTTTTTTTCCTTCAGTTGATATCCATTGCTTGACAGACTGCAATGGTAAGGCAACATTCTCACATGCAGCGTGCCTTAACGGACACTTCTAAGAAGCATGGTTCTAATGCTTCGTAAGCCCTACTTATCAGCAGAAGCAGCAGCATTAGTAGTGGTAGTAGTAGTAGTAGTAGTAGTAGTAGTGGTAGTGGTAGTAGTGGTAGTGGTAGTAGTGGTAGTAGTAGTAGTAGTTGTTGTTGTTGTTATAGTAGTAGGAGTAGTAGTAAGAGCAGCAACAGCAGCAGCAGTATTAAGAATCTTTTCTTCTTCATCATCTTAATCATCTCGCCATCATCGACAACAACAGTAACATCTTGTCGTTCTGTACCCAGCTGTCCTGTAAACGCAAGAGGCTGTTGATATCAATGTTGTTGCAAAGCATCAGGCCAGTGAACGTTGTTGTTGTGTAGCAACAGCGTACATGGTGACTCACTTGCCTGGTAACAGGCCGACTGATGACGTCTGTCAGTGACGTACATCTCTGCGTTCAACTCGTTTGAACTGGCAAAGTCTGAAAACAGACATGAACGTCAGCGACAGAAATCGAATCGTAGACTTTCGGCTTTTCGCTCTTCCTTCTCCGCCAAGAAAGGAACTTGCCTAGAAAAGGAAAATTAAACAATTGAACCACCTGAGGATATGGTCTTCGTCACATGCATCGTTCGTCGTGATGATAATCATTATTATCGTCATAATGTTCATCAAATCATCATCGTAATCGCCATAATCATGATCATAATATTCGTCATCGCGTTATCGTCGTCTTCATCATCTCCCACACTCGTTCTTCTACTCTTCCACCATAGGCTCTCCTCTCTCTGCTCATCTCCTTGCTTTTGTCTCTGATTTTCTCCTCTCATCTTGTCTCACTGCTGTCTGTCTCTCTTCCAGTCTCTTCCTTTCATTTCTCCGTCGGTCGTCTCAATATTTCTGCCCTTCCCAGAATCCTTCGCCCGGTGCCACCTGTTCGAGCGGCCGCGGATCACGCGATCTTCGTTCATTGGCGAGATTTCAGAAACCCTATCGGCTGATTATAACTTATTAATCTTTGGAACCCAGGATCGATATCCTCACTCCTTCCCTCGCTCTCTCGCTCCCTATCCTTTACCCTCAGCAGGAGGAGGAAGACATAGGACTAGGAGGAAGAGAAAAGGAATGATTTACGGGAGGAGAAGGAGGACGACGACGACGAATAGAGGAAGAAAGAGAGGAAGAGAAGAATGAGGAAACAAAGTAATGACTTTCGGCTGATTGATGATTAATTGCAATCTCCAACGCGCTTCTATCTTCTGGACACGCGAGGTGAGTGGGGATGGAGGAGCTGTGGAGTGTCCGGCCTCATTGCAGTGTGCGATCAATGCAACAGTTTTACTACCTATTTATGTAGCGCATATTAAAAAAGCAGAGCTAGTCTTGCAGATTAAAATTTTTAACTTAAATTAACCTGAAATAATTTTTGTTTTCAGACTTATATGTCACTGCCCAGGGTCTTCGCAACCGTTAAAATCAATCAATCCATCGTTCTTTCGTTCGTCCGTCGGCTTGTTCGTTCATTTACTCATTCATTCATTATATATATTTATTTATTTATTCATTCATTCATTCAATTACAGTAAATGTTGTTCGTTTACAAAACAGGATGTATAATTTTCCAGCGTTTAGTTAGCTGCAACAAGTTATCTTGAAATTAAAATCAGGCTTTGTTCCCCAAACTCGCGAATTTCAACTAAGTTCTCTGACCATCCAATTGCATGAATTAGACTTGTACTGTGTTTTGGTTGCTGGTCCAACTCTCTGGAGCTTCCTGTCCGCCACAACACAGCCCAGCTCTATCCTTGATCAGTCCATTTTGACCTCGACCCAACCGTTCCTCTTTCGACAGGGTTACCCACCATTGACTCTCATTCAACTTGAGTTTGTTGCGCCATCGGTTGATGCCTTGAGAATTAAACATCGGTGTCATATAAGTTACCGTTTATTATGATCACAGGTGTTCGTTATCATTGTTATTATTATTATTAAATTTTATTATTAAATTTGTTGTTACTACTACTAGTAGTATTACTTCTACTGCTACCATTACTACTTCTGCTACTACTACTAGGCTATTATTATTTCTAAAGCCGAATTTCTGCATCGGATGAAAAGAAACCTTAATTTTCTACTTCTAATATCTATTCTAGTCAAAAAGCAAATACTGAGTAACATAGCAACAGACTATAGTGTCAACTAACATAGCACAACGTAGAGTTGCATAGCATCAAGCAGCAAAGTATAGTAAAACCTGTTTTACAGTACGCAGCCTAAAATGGCATAGAGTGAAAATAACTCTTGGCGTGGAGCGACTTTGAGAGGTACTAAGAAGACGCCTTCTGAGTATCTACTGTAGTTACATTCAACCATACTATACAGAACATACATGGCACAGCATGTCACAGGATGCGATACATCATGTCACAGAGCTCCAGGTGATAGAGGACAGCATGAGTTGCTTTGACCAGACCGCATACATACACAAAATGTCTGACTGCTGCTGTGGCTAACAGCTCGACATCCAAGAGGTCTTTTACCTAAAGTTTCGTAGTCATCTAAAGAGATTTCGTTCAGTTACCTTGCATATTGAGAGGTCACGGGGTCAGATGCATAGCCGTCGATCACTAAGGGACACGTATTCCAAAGATTTCAACAGAATTTGTTGAAACTTACGCGGTGTTTTATAGTTTCCTTGTTCACATGTTTCGTTTTCTTGTCACATATTTTATAAGCTGGAGAATTTTCATTTGTTAAATGATTCCGAAGGATAATCTAAAGTAAACCAATTGGGTCGGAAAGGCCATCGATTGACGCCTTGTGGATTTACAAAGGCGCTATAAAAGTCATTAGATTAAACATTGGATCATATAATTTATCATATCACATCATATCATATCGTACGCCGTGCCATACCATACCACATCATACCATTTCATACCGCACCATACCATACAGTATCGCATTGTATCGTATCATATATTATGTCATGTTATTTCATATCAGTTTGTACGAGAATAGATTAGATTAGATCAGATCAGATTAGAGATCGTATTTATACGAAGCGCCAGGATTCGAACCCCGAACGCAAAACTTCTGCAAAGAAACTGAAAATTGATTTCACTTTCTACTGTTTTAATTATGATTAGGCCTACACCTCAAGGACAAGGAAATTAATAATTTTTTTTTCTTATATCATTAATTTCTTAAATCATTAATTAATAATTATTTTTTTCTTTTATTATTATTGTTGTTGTTGTTGTTGTTGTTATTATTATTATTATTATTATTATTATTATTATTATTATTATTATTATTATTATTATTATTATTATTATTATTATTATTATTATTATTATTATTATTATTACTCCCACAAGTAGACCTACTACTGCCTACTAGCCTATCAATACGATTATCATCATTATTATCATCATCATTATCATCATCATTGTCTTCGTCGTTATCGACATCAGCATCGTTATCACCGTTGTTATGATTTAATATTTGACGAATTGAACCAACCTTCTTGCCACTCAGAAACTTCTTAGAGCCGAAAAATTCCCTTCTTGGTCACCTGGTCAAAGCTATCCGTCTGTCCATCTGTCCATCCATCCATAAATCTATACATCCATCCATTCATCCATACTTCCATACATCCATCCATCCATCCCTAGTCTAATCTGCGCGTTTGACCGAATCCAGTGCTGACTGTGCGTCCCTCTCTCTGTCTCTCACTCATCCTCTTCATCCATTCTGCCTCAGCGACCGGTCCGGTCCAATCCTTCCTCGATCGAACCGCCAACTACAGACAATCCGCCGTCACGCTTACGTGACCCGCACCAGTTATCGACTCCGGTCGTCATGGAGATCGAAGACGCAGCCTACCTTTGCGCCAACTGGTAAACCGCACCGGGCATCGTCATCCGGTGTGGCATTCGAATGTCTTGGAACCTTCACGTAGTGCCTCTGTAGACTCTTTCGGAGGATATTACTAACATTGGCCTTCTGAAAAATAATCGACTTTCGGCCAGTGCAGCAGGCATTCGAATTCCGCTGCATCGTGGGAAATAGTTAGGATGCTTTAGCACAGACAATATGTAGCAGCATAGATTACATTATTAGCGTAGGTTGTACGTATAAGCATAGATAGCATGTAATAGCAGACTGCATAAAGTAGCATCGACTGCTCACATAGGCCTACATTTCCTGTTGTTGTCCTTTAGCCAAATGACTTCAAGACATAATTATAGACTGTTCATAATCCGCTGCTGATCCTAATTTACTAGTATTATCTTAAAATCCTAGATGTACTTTATTTACCTATGATACCTGAACCTTATCTATTATGTCCTAAAAGCATAATGAACTATACTTCATGCATCGCGGCTTACGCCAAATCGCAAACCTTTGGACGGATTAAAAATGCGCTCCATAAATTTGCGATTACAACTAAAACCATCTGCGCCGCAAGACAGTACTCCATCCAGTGCGATTGTCCCTTTTCTCACCTGCTGGCTTACCTCATCTAAACGCACCTTGTGTGCGTCATTCGCTCTCTGTCTCTGTCTCTGTCTCTGTCTCGGTCTCTGTCTCTGTCCCCGTCTCTGTCTCGGTCTCTGTCTCTGTCTCGGTCTCTGTTTATGCTTCTGGCCTAATGATACTTGACGTCTCATTTGAATACGAGTCAGTTCCATTGCAAACACCATATTGAGACAGCAATGAAAGACTGACTGAGTGAACAAGTTATGACCGAACGGACCAATGAATTAGTAAAGAAGAGTGAAGGAATAAATGAATGAATGAATGAATGAATGGATGAGTAAACGAATGAGGGATGGGACGAATCAACGATGGTTACATGATCGAATATTAACTATTTTATAATTACGTCTATATACAAATTAATTACTGAATAGACCTCATATATCTATCTATCTATCTATCTACCTACCTACCTACCTGTCTGTCTGTCTGTCTGTCTGTCTGTCTGTCTGTCTATCTATCTATCTATCTATCTATCTATCTATCTATCTATCTATCTATCTATCTATCTATCTATCTATCTATCTATCTATCGACCCACCCACCCACCCATCCATCCATCCATCCATCCATCTATCCATTCATTCATCCATCAGACAGCCATCGTCATACACTCTTTTATTGATTCCAAATACAACATGTTATGCTTCACAAATAGTGCATAACTTTCGGAGATTTTCCATCCAATCATCTGTTGAACACCAGTCTATCTGTCTATATATTGTTCTGTCTATCTATCCATTCATCAACCCGTCTATCTATCATTTATCTATTACCTGTCAATAATTAAAGACAGAAAGATCTAATCGGTTAACTCGCTCCTTTTGCACGCACTTCAACGATACAATGTTGCGCCTTTTCAGATATTGAGATATTGTCTACCTTGAATACCCTTCCTCAAAATCTGCCTGTCCTGGCTGGCCACATACACCTTCCAGTAACGATTGAAAACTGT
Organism: Norana najaformis; assembly: GCA_964023275.1. Classification (NCBI taxonomy): domain Eukaryota; kingdom Metazoa; phylum Annelida; class Clitellata; order Crassiclitellata; family Hormogastridae; genus Norana; species Norana najaformis. The sequence goes on along the minus strand of OZ029913.1, from coordinate 32,773,420 downwards.
TCTCTTTCACTGGGGCTGGGCCGGATGCACCTCTGGTTATTTATCTCTGAAGGGGCGCTATACAAATGCTGTGAATGAACGAATGAATCAAAGTAAACTAATGATATCCATCCCATTTATTTATCCCACCATTCACATACTCTCCGCCCACCTACCCATCCATTAATCCAACCCATCCATTTATTCAACAATCAATCTATTCACCACCTACCACCCACCTATCTATCTACCCACTCACCTACCCAGCCATCCATCCATCCACTTATCCTTCCATCCATCCATCAAACCCGTCCATCAATAAATCCATCCATCCATTCATTCATCAAATAATCAAGCATTTAATCAGTAGATCAATCAATTACGAATAAATCAATAAAATATGAAAGAAATGACAACTGATTCAACAAATAATTAAAAAACAACGAATCCACTAACAAAAGATGAAAGAACGAGCGATTGGATCTTGCAGAAAACAAAATGTCGTTTGCTTCTGTTTCATTTCAAACCTTAAACCGTTATTTATAAATCGAACAAAGACAGAGCAAGAATTCGTTGTTTAACAATCTAGTTTTACAGCACGACATATCATGACGTCATGGTTCCTCTCTCTGTCTCCAAAGAATCCAGAAAACCTTTCGAAACGTCACTGACATCCAACCCAATTCCTCAGCGTCTCTCAGGGTGCAAGGGAGAAGAGCTGCGTGAACTATTGGTCTTCGTCCCAGTACACATAAACAAACCCTCACTCTAAACCCAACTCTTAACTCTGACCTAATATTAATGTTAATTTTAAATCTAACCCTAATCCTAAGCAAAAAAGAAGAAGCTTCTTAAGCCAACTCCGAGGGGCCGCCATAGGTACGAATTGCGACTACGTTTTTTCTTAGCGTACGGGTGACCAGTCCTCTTCCTCGAAGCCTGAACTTCCCACCGACAGCAGTGTACAACCAGCGCACCCATTTCGAAGAGTTCGCTAGATGATGCTAGCGATGAAAGAAATCTTGAAATGTCCTTCTCTCCAGACGGACATTTGAACCCTCGGCCGCTGGGTTGACAATTCATCAAGCGCAAGACAATAAATTATAACACATCTAATTACGAAACTAACTTTACCCTTACGCTATTCCATAATCATAACCACTTGCTCTACCATTAACGCTAACCCAGAATTCTTATCGTTTAACTCTAAATCCTCTTAACTCAAATCCTTACTGCTCGCCCTAACATCAACAGCTAACCACTAACCCGGACTCAAATCTTAACCATTAACTCTAACCCCAACACTCATCTAAGATTAGCACATTAACTCAAACTCTCTAACCTCAACCTGAGGTTAACCTCTTAACTCAACACCTCTAATCTAAACTAAGGTTAACTCCTTAATTCAAACCATCTAACCTCAACCTAAGGCGGCTAACCCCTTAACTCAAATCTTCTAACTTTAACCCCAACCTAAACCTCTTAATTCTCCTTGCCCCATATACAGTACAAACAGATTCTGCCAGTCACGCATATCCCATCCGCATAGACATGCAATAAGAAGTAGAGCAGCGCTACAAGGATCACGTGACCGAATGACGTGCCTGACTAACTGCAAAATTTCTTCGAAAATTCAGAAATTCGTAGGATGAACGATCCCTGCAGACTTTTGGAATCGTTCTCTGGCTCCAAAACAACGGAACCGTTCCCACAGGTTCATCGTCTCCAATTTAACGAGCGTAGCTGGTGTGCATCTGAGACTGCATTTTCTGCAGCATCATGTGCATTCTTTTGATCTGAAAGAATAAAGGCATGCAACGTTGCATCCTAATAGCACATTTAACTAGTATCTTCGAGTCCTCGAAAATGGATGAATGGAGTGAAGGAGAGACGTTCGGACCGATGGATGGATGGATGGATGCATAGTTGTATGCATGTATGTATGTATGTATCAATGTATGTATGTATGCATGTATGTATGCATGCATGTATGGATGGATGCATGCATACATGGATGGATGCATGGATGCATGTTTGGATTGATGGATCGATGGATTGACGGACGGACGGATGGATGAATGAATGGATAAATGGATGGACGGAGGGTGGATGAATAGATGGATCGATGGTGGATCCGTGGACAGACGAAAAGGTTAACTGAACGAACGAAACAGCAAACGAACAGTTGAATGATGCATAGAGGGTCAGAAACAAAGGAGGACTTGAGAGTTTCGCGTACTGGACAAGAGAAGGAAAGAGGCGAGAAAGAGGTAGGCCATTCCACACACAGACAGACAGACAGACAGACAGACAGACAGACAGACAGACAGACAGATATGCAAACATTGGCATACCTCTTCCTCCTTCTCCTTTAGCAATTTGTCAGCATCGATCTTGGTACTGTTGAAGAAAATAGGCGCATAATTAACCACATAAGAATATTTCAAATTAATTGTCATTCTAAATTGTTCAGTTGCCTAAATATTTACGATGATCTATTTACGAAATCCTCCAGCCAACATCGATCCACCCAACAGTTGCCCTGGTTTCGCTATATCTCTTCCATGATCGCTTCCTTCCATCCTTCACTACCCTCTCCTCTCACTTTTCCCTAATACATTACTTCCATCATTCACTCCGTTTGTCTATTCGTTTGTTTTGCCGTCCATTCATCCGTCCATCCATGCTTCCATCCATTTTTTATTCATCCGACCCTCAATCCATCCATCGATCCATCCATCACTCCACCCGTCTATCCATCCACCCGTCTATCCATCCATCTGTTACTCATCTATCCGTCCATCAATTCATCTCTCCACCCGCACATCTGTTTTTTCTGTCTTATCGTCCCTGTATCAATCCATCAATTCATCAAGCCATCCATCTATTCATTCATCCGTCCGTACGTCCTTTCCTCCGTTCGTCTATCCATCCGTCCATTGATCCGTCCATCCTTTCGTCCGTCCATCCACCAATAGGTCCAACCACATTTTCATTCATTCGTTCGTTCATTCATTTAATCGTCCATTCATTTCTTCGCTTGCTCGCTGACTGACTATTGACTGAGTGACTGATTGATTGATCGATCAATCGATTGATCCGTTGATGGATCGATAGATAAACTATTCTATTTCTTTCATTGGTCTATTCACAATTTACCCCTCCATCCATCCATCCATCCATCCACCCATCCATCCATCCATCCATCCATCCATCCATCCATCCATCCACCCATCCATCCATCCATCCATCCATCCATCCATCCATCCATCCACGCACTCCATTCAACGCCCCGCCCAGTGGAAAATTCTGTTACGCTTAACTCTCCAATTTTAAAGATCCAACTTCGAGTCGAAGCTTTTCAGAAGGCGCTATATAAATGATTAGTACATAACCGATTGTACCTGATCGGTGACATGGTTTTGGCTTTCTGGTCGATGACCCCGGCCCGGAAGTTCTCGTAATGAACGTCCTTCGTGACCTCCTTGAGGTCATGCAGGTGTGTGCTTTAATAGAAACAGGTGCAGACACAACAGATGCCATCTGTCTGAACGAATGTGATGATGATGATGATGACGACGACGATGATGATGATGACGATGATTAAGACGACGACAAAGATCATAATGTTGTGGGTGATAATCGATTATAATGATGAAATAGCGTGACGACAGATGTAAATGTAAATGTAAATGTACATGATTTTCTTCAGCGACCGTGTGGCCCAACCACATTTCCATTCGTTTTTCAACGAATTTATTGGGTCAGATGAAGATGATGAGGAGCAGAAGGAGGATGGCGACGACCAACGACGACAATATATCGATGATGATGATGATAGTGATCGATAATGGTTGACTATAATCGATTATGGTTATCGATGATACTGATGCTGAGGATTATCGATGATGATGACAATGACGACGATGAAGACGACGACAATAACGATGATGATTAATTTGAAGACGACATTAAGCTAACCTGACAAGAAATTGGCGAAGAAGTGTTACATCCGAAACTTCTGGATTCTCCGCTGTAAGTAGAAAATAAAGCCTCATATACATGTATTGTGTAATAAGTAATATGTAGGCCTCTGAGTTGCTTACTGGAGCGCCACATAAATTTTAAAACAGAGGGATTTGTGGGAGTTTGGTGCAGCCAACACATCACAGCTTTGACTCTTTATTTTTACATACATATGTTCTAATGAAATTGGACATTACAAAAATTACTTTGTAAAGTAATAAGCTGTAATGTAACGAATTGAGCATATGTGGGCCTATGTATGTATGTATGCATGTATGTATATGTATGTATGTACGTACGTAGGAAAGAACATACCTGCCAATGTATATATGCATGTATGTATATATGCATGTAGGTATGTATGTATGTATGTATGTATGTATTTGTGTATGTATGTACGGAAGTCAGCCCGGCTTCTCCCGTGGATTATGATTTTGATTGCGATTTCACTTGAAGTGAGCATCGACTGATGCCTTGGGCATTACGACAACGGCGCTTTAGAAGTCTTTAGATCAGATGATGTAGGCCTATGTATGTAGTTATGTGTTTATGTAGATTATTATTAAGATAGCCCGTTTATAAGTACTGTGATCGATGGCCTATGCATGTGGTACAGTAAACCGATATCGTCCAACTAAGCAACTACTGTAATGCACCTAATAAATGGTTGACCCAAATAGCCGGACATATCATCTTTTTTGACATCTTGTTTGATAAATGAATGCAGATGTAGATATTACGTTAGTTATAGCATTGGACCTAAGGCATTTGGACATCAACAAATTTGCTCTGTAATCTAAAGCAACAAGCTTTAATGTAATGTAACACGTCAATTATGTTGCGCCTTTCTGTTGCTATTGTTCGATGCATGTATTCATTTAAGTAATCGTAATCTCCTGATATCTTCAGTACCCTAAAAGCTAAGTTGTGGAAACCAACTTATTCACAGGCGCTCAGTCAAAAAGAAAATCGGTGAGCCAAGCCAAGCATGATCAGTTTAAGTTCCGGGGTGGCCTTATACAAAGGCCAGTCAAGCAGAGAGGTAGACGGCTGTGATGGATGTTGTTTCAGATGGGAGCTTAAGGAAAGATAAGCAGAAGAGGAAGAGCAGGGATGTGACATTTTATAAGTAATTACTTCAGACTTCAAATGGTAAGGATTGAAACACGAACCTTCGACAATTCCCCAGGGATAGACGCGACCTTTGACCCGCTTCCCATCCACCTCTATTATGGCGTTTCCGCCAATAACTGCAAACGGATAGATTGCCTGCAAGAAATAAAGGGGTGACTAATAAGGTTGCCATTATTGCTAATAATACTGTTATTGTTCTTTATTTTGCTGCTAATAGTATTATCTTTTGTTTCCGATAATGTTGTCTTTTACAAAAAGGGTATATCTAAAGGCAATATGAATAATTTCTGTTACCCAGAAACGTTATTGTGATGTAATGTAATGCCATGTAATGTGAAGTGATGTGTTGTGAAGCGGTGTGGTGATGGTTATGGACAAGTCATGACCTTTACGAACTGTAATTCAAATGTTATGTACTGTAGTTCAGTGGCGTAGCAATAGGAGGCGAGTGGTGCGGCTACCCTGGGCGGCACTGTCAAAGGGGAGGCAAAGAGGGCGGCAGATGAAATTTTAAAGGCATATTTTTATCATCTACACCCAAAATTATAATAGTGATTACATAAAAGACAGTGACAGCCTATGTTCCAAAGACCCAAAGATGGTGCTCATGAGAAAGTACAGGCTCTAGATTCAACTCTGGAACTGAGTTGACCCACTTTCTCTCTCTTTCTGAAATCCATAGCACCCAGTGTTATATATTTAAGCTAATCTGTCATCCCGGTAAAAGAAACCCTCTTCCCCATTCTTCTACACCCTCCTCTCTCTCTCTCTCTCTCTCTCTCTCTCTCTCTCTCTCTCTCTCTCTCTCTCTCTCTTAGGTTAAAATAATGGGCATATCAGATCACAACTAATCTCTCTGTGGATCAATAATGAAGAAAATCTTTCATCGAGCAATTTTACGCCTGTTATAGTTTTCAGGCCCAAAGAGTCAGGTTCTAGTAAACAGCACGAAGTCCTCGATAGTTTCCTTTCTCTAAGGCCATCCGAGACATCACAAAAATGTTGGGCCAGTGGCGGACAACGTTGGTCCAACATTGTCCCAATGCGTGTCAGATAGCTGGGATGGCTGGCATACGAAGATATTCAGCGATACGTCATAAAGTGGAATATTTCTATGGTTTAATATCCAATTTTATAATTTTTAACACTATTTTCCTTGTATAGCTTGCCTTTATAAAAAAATGAAGCGACACAAACTAAGCGAAGCTCATTTTAGGAAGTTGTGAGAGAAAATAGCAACAGTTGTAACAAACTGAATGTATCCATCTGCAATAGCATTTCTGAACATATTCAAATGGTTTGGAACTGTACCAGGACTATACGGACTTAATCGCTTCAATCAAAAGTGCAAAACGAAATGGGGGAAAGCCTGGATTATTCTCCAACTGGACAGCAGACGAGGACTATCGGAGACAACTGGAGATCCCTGTGAGCCTCAGTACACAAACCCCCGAGGGATTGGAGTGGACCACGTGGTCGTCCTATGACTACATTGGTCGTGAAGAAGTTTCTCGTAAGCCTGAACATATGTCTTCACACAGCATGAAGGAAGGTTCAAGACAGAACAGCGTGGCGTAGCATCGTCGACACGGCTACGCTCAGCTCATGAGTTCGCCACCAGAAAATGCAGGCATTCAAGATTTTGGCTACAGCTCTTCAGAATCTGTTGATAGTGCCAGTCTCATTAGCTTCTTGTGAACGTTCTTTCAGCAAAAGGTCTACAGTGTTACAAAAGAGACTAACAAATCATGCTGTTCTTTCCACTGAGAATTAAATAGTCGCTTCCATCAATTTCAGTGAAGTTCTCAAAGACTTTGCAACTATCAAGGCTAGAAAAGTTTGTTTTGAGCTCTTTCTGTCATGATATTATGTCGTCGATTAATGTTAAACACGTGACGTTTCTCTAAATTGCTGTTTTTCACTAAAATTCAAAATTTCTTTTGTAGGAAGGAGCGATTGGCATCACTCGCTCCGGGCGCCGAAATAACTAGTTACGCCACTGCTGTGGTCAATGTAATAATTATGTGATGTAATGCAACATTGTGAAATAACAGTGCAATGTAATTTAATGTAACTGATCCCTTATGTGGCGCCTGTTACTTAACCAGGTAGATCAGTAACCAGATAAACTGATCCATTAATTCTACTAATCAGTCCCTGTTTCAGATTGTATTCAATCGATACAGATCGATTAATTTCTAAATCTGTTAAATAAAGGCCGAACGACCAACAGGTCGAAACTTGACCGTGACCTTGAGCGCCCTGTCCTTCCTCCTGAAGTCTTCGTCTTCGTCGTTGTCCGTTGGCGGAAGCTCGTAGATCTGGATCTTATGACCTCGTATCTCTTCCATTACCTTTATGCAGGTGCATTAAAATAGCACGTGAAGCACCGCAATGTAATAATGCAATGAAATGTAATATAATATGACCAGGGTTTTATATAGCTCATGTAACGAGTGTACGAAATCGCATCAGCATTAAACAGTTTCCAATGATGCATTACCATGCTCTACATTGCACTTTGATGACAATTATAATTCGTGTATCATAACAATTTATGATCATCGAAATTGTAAATTACATTATACCAAAGTTACACTATCGGATATGTGTCAAAAGTATCAAAAATATATAATAAGCCTACATGATACCAAACAGATACCACCGACAGATAGGTGTTAAGAGTGAATGAGGACGGAACAACAGTGTTCCGCCTACAGGGTAGCCCAGATTCTAGCATCACTGGTACAATTTTGAAGCATTAATGCATACATTGTTACACGGAAATGAGCAAACGTGATGCTGGTGCAAAACAGGTAGTGACTGGAGCAAATGCCGTTTGAAATGTGATTTCAACTGACAAAGTCGGGAAACCGGACAGTCCAGTGAGCCGTGGGTTCGAGACTCAGAGATACATCAGACAAATTCTAATGGAAGCTGTCCTTTATTTGTGCGAGCAAATCATTTTTGGTATTTGCTGTACGATTTGGAATAACAATTTTCAGACCTTTGAGAACTCCGTTAGTTACAATTTTGGAGGACACCTGGGGCCAAGCGTTAAGTTAGAGAACAGGGTCCCTCTGATCTGTCCTGTAGAGCCGACGATGCCTTACAAGACAAGGTTAAGGATGACACCCCTTCCTCTTATCTCTCTCTCTCTCTCCTCTCCGACCCCAAACACCACTCCCCATAGCTGCCACGCTGTCTCTCCGTCTGACTGTTTGGATCTTGGCCTGGAACCGAACCCTTTTGCCTATCGATTTTGTCTTGACTGAGCGCCTGTGAATAAGCTGGTCCCTGCGACGTGGCTTTCGTTGGGCGCTGTAGAAATCTCGGAATTACGATTACGATTACATGAAATATCAGAGCCGTGAAATAAGCCACATGGAAATAAAACAGACCCTGGTTTTGAGTTGCTTCAGTTCCGATGGAGTGAGAACATCCGCCTTGGCGATGATTGGCACAATGTTCACTCGATGCTGTAACCGCTTCATAAAGTCAACATCTATAGGTCGTAACCTTTTGGAAAGCAGAAACGCAATAAATAAAAATATGCTGCCAGCAATACACGACAACCCGAAAATAAACAAACACAGAGTCGGAATCCCGTATATCGGAATACATTGTTATGGAAAATGTAAACTTGAAAGTGTATCCCTAACTCCGGGTATAACATACTTCGAATTTTAAACCAAGATGTACTCTCTGAATCATAACTGCTACCCAAAATCAAATTTACATTTGACCAACAATAACTTTCGAAATTGCATTTGCGACCTTGGAATATATTTTAAACCACGACATATTCTCGACGCTACGTTTGCAACCCTGAGAATATAATTCAAATCAAATAATACTCTCAAATGAAATCGTGACTATACGGAACATATTTAAATCACTCTCAGAACTGCGTTTGTGACCCTGGGCCATATACATTTTAAACCAAAACGTAACCCAAACCACATCTGCTACCCTGGAAATATACAGTTGACCAACATATAATTCGGAAACTACATTTGTGACCTTTTAAGCCACAACATACTCTTGAAATTACATTCGTAACCCCATGACTAGAGCTGTGCTGCCCAAGTAATTGTTTACCCCAGTAATCAGCGAGTAGATGAATAAGTACTCGCGTACTCGCCAGTGACGTCTGTTATGACGAACCATAAAGTAAGTTGCTTCTTTCGCCAGCCATAGATAATAGATTCAATTATACTGTTCAGAAAGCGATGAAAGAAACGATCGGCTGTGATAAAAACTTTAAAAACTGGCAACGGACTCACACTATCTACCCTAAGTTTCCATTCAAAAATTAAACAAAATATCATATAGCCTTATTTTTTAGTAGTTACTCGAGAAGGAAAAAAGTACTCGACTCCAATTTGGAGTCGAATAACTCGAGTACTCGGCTCAGGTCAAACTATACTTAACCACGAACTACATTCGCTACTCTTGAAATATATATTTGACCAACGCAAACTCTCAAAACTACACCCGCTACTCTTGATGATCTATATATATATACACATATGTATATATATATATAATATATATATATATATTTGACCAACATATACTCTCAAAAATCATCCGCTGTTCTTGAAATATAAATCTGACCAATATTTTAAAACTTCATTCGCGACGATGCAGATATGCCTCATGCCCACGTATACTCTCGACACGACTTATACGATCGTAACAGTACAGATAAAACACTCGAAATTCCACTTACCCTCGACCATAAGGTGAGATGAAGTAGAGGCAGCAGTGGACTCGATGATCCTGAATTGTCTGGCGGTTGAGTCCCGACTCATCCTTAAAGTACTGTTCGAACTGATCCTGAATGTATTTGTTCACTGGTTTCCAGCTGTATATACAAGAAAACCGTAAACTTATGTGTTATAAGCGGTAGCAAAATGAACCTCATTTCGGCGATGAAATTAACCTTAGAAATATGACAAAACAAGGGTATTAATGAGTACATCAGGTGTATGAGTACATCATGTGCACACTCTGTTGTATAGAGGTAAGACGCAAGGAACAAGGTCGGTACAATCCACACAAGCCTAGGATAAGTAATAGAAGTAACTAGCGTTTGTGCACACGTCAGGTCATCTCTTGTTTGGAAGAACCACGAGACGAAAATGACATCGATCTTGAATGAAAAAACTGAATTGCAAGTGGGCTGATTAATTTAATTAACCTCCAGATAACATTAAGTCAATGCTTGGCCGCTTGGTTTTGTCAACACGACTCTTGCAGGCCAGTGAAATTAAAACTACCCAACCTAGGTTAGAACTTGGATGGTCGAGTACTACGCCACCTGGCATCCACTTAGCCCTCTAATCTTTGCTGGAGAGTTAATTAGCACCAACGCAAATTTGGAAGTTAAACATGTATCTTGTTTGTGGATTGCTGCGGCAGTGTTTGCGCCTCAGCCGAAAGATCACGCTTCTGAGGAATTGCTATAGAAAGTAATTAAGTAAAGTATCCCATATCCCACAAGTGAGACTTTGGGGAGGCGCTCATCTCGTTTTCTTTAGGGCCTTGAGCCGGCAATGGACGAATCCCAAGATCCTGGACATGGGTCCATCGCAGGACTTGCCGTTTACTTCCCAGCTTATGCCGGTACCAAATAATACTGGTCGGTGACAGAGGCACGGTGTGCGCAAACAACTAGCCCAAGGTCGTTACGCGGAGTCAAACCCGCAATCGCATGACATACCAGTTGACCAAACGCGTTATCGATAGAACACCATGCCTCAGAGCATCTGTTTTTTTCACCTTTACGTCTATTCCAGGTATGCTGATTATAGTGGTTATGCAACAAGTCTATAGTTGCCAGTGGAAAGATGAACATTAAGATGAGAAAGATGAACCCAGTCGCAAGTCATATTTGCATTCGGCATTGTCTAGTGTAAAGAATCAGATTAATACCAAACTGCAAATCTGGCTACGGATCGGCTGTGTGTATTAGTTAAGCAGGAGGTCTGTTTACCAATCGGTTGAGTTGAGCGCATCGTTGAAGCCAGGCGTATCTACGATCGTCAGTCTCAGCCTGACTCCGTGTTCCTCGATTTCCATCTGACGCTTCTGGATTTCAACAGTTTTCGACAGTTTATCTGCAAATAGTTGAAGGTAAGGTAAGGTAATGTTACACAAAGTAAGGTAAGGAAAGGCAAGGTAAACAAGGTAAGGTGAGATAAGGCAAAGTAAGGTAACAGCAACAACAACAGCATCAACATTATATAAAAAATTAATAATAATAATATCATCATCATCATCGTCATCATCATAATAAAAATAATAATAATTAATAAAAAAATAATAATAATTGTTATTATTTTTTATTATTATTGATATTATCATGATGATAATAATAATAATATTAATAAAAATAAAAATATTAATAATAATAATTATCATTATCATTATTATTATGATTATTATTATGATTATTATGATTATTATTATTATTATTATTATTATTATTATTATTATTATTATTATTATTATCATTATAACAAATTGGCTGACCTTCGGCTCCTGGTAAAGTCCTATCATTGTAGAAGTCGTCGTGGAAGAACATGCTGCTAATGAGGGTAGATTTCCCCAGACCAGACTCACCTGGACATTAAGAAGCCTCTAATTATCTACCATATTCTACCTTAGTTCATCCACTGTATATTTAGATAATCATACCAACATAGCTAAGCAATGTAAAGTAACCGAACTACTGTTATTCCTAAATATGCGATTTCGTTGACAGTGCAAAACTAGCAGAAAAACAGAGAGACAGACGACAAAAACTCGACCAACCAGACAAGCACCGACTACACTCTGCAATCAAAGTCTCTTATCGTTTAGTCTGCTTAGGGGAGCCATCGATGAGTGCAACTGGCACAAGTGCGAATTCAGATTAGGAATTTGTGCATAAAACAAATCAGGGTGTGCCTTCATTCACAGGTCGCCTCTGGGAAGTGAAAACCGTGCACTTAAGCACGAAAATTACTTTGATTTAACTCTGCGCTTAAGCAAAAAAATTACTTTGATATAAGTTAGCTGTTAAGCATGGAAATTAAGTTGCTTAACTTCGCAGTTAAACATGAAAAGGCGCTAATGTGAGGTACTAAAATGCGCTATATTAAGTGCCCTGAACCACACATACATATATTCATACAAAACACTGCAATGACGATGAAATGGCGGTCATTGATCTATCTCTGTAACGAAGAGTGAAACTGTCGTAACTCTGGAATTAGGGGCGAAAATGGCCGACATTGCCCATCACAGAACTGCAATCAGAAGCGAAACCGACATCCGTTGTCCTGACTCTACTCACCAACGACCATCAGGGTGAAGTCGAAGCCTCTTTTGATCGCCTTCCGGTGAACCTGGTCAGGCAGCTTCGCAAATCCAATGCATCCATCGTCGGCCTATAAGTGACGTAGAAAGATTATCGACAAAATATCCGTCTATATTTAGAAACACACATATATATTAATAAGTAGGCTGGAGGCAGGCATGTTGCAGGCATATGTACATACATAGATACGTGCATACATGCATGAATACATACATACATATATATACATACATACATGCATGCATATATGCATACATACATATATACGTACATATGCATACATACATACATACATACATACATACATACATACATACATACATACATACATATACATATATACATGCATACAAATATACCTACCTACATACATACATATATGCATACATACATATATACGTACTTACATACATACATACATACATACATGCATACATACATACATACACATACATATATACATACGTACATGCACACATTGATGCATAAATATATAAATGCATATATACATTCATGTATACAAACATACATACATACATACAGACAGACAGACAGACAGACAGACATGGACGAACAGACAAAAGCAGAGATTTAGACAGAAACAGACAGAAACAGTCAGAGATTTGAAAAGGGATGGATTGATAGAGGGATGGATGGTTGGGTGGAAGGAGGGAGCGACACCAAGGGAGGTGTGGATGAAGGGACGAAGGCGGAGAAAGGGTGACAGTGAGTAAAACCAGGAGAAAATTGGAATCAGGCAAGAAAAATGCAAGAGAAGACAGTGCACCGTAGAACCCTGAACTGATTAAACTCCTCCTCCTCTTCTTCCTCTTCCTCCTCCTCTTCCTTCTCCTCCTCCTCTTCCTCCTGCTCCTCTTCCTCCTCCTCCTCCTCCTCCTCCTCCTCCTCCTCCTCCTCCTCCTTTCTTCCTCTATCATGTGAACTCGAACCTTATCTGGACGGACCAGAAGTAAACTGAACGACCAGCTCAGCAGTCCACGGTCCTCCCCTATTTTGCTAATCCCACGCACTCTCACATTATGTCTAACAGCATCTGAAGCGCTTTTGATAGGTCCTTGACAGGCACTGCACAAATGTTATTGAGTGGCTCTTAACGGCGCTATAAAAATGTTTAAATACCTACATACTTTCACACGAGAATCAGACAAAAATTCGTCAACAGTCTGGTTATTAACGACAGCTGATGTGGTCCACAGTCACACAATAACGAAATTGTTTCCAGTAGCCTGATCATGGCTGAAGTGACTGAGGCCACTGCAGAAACTATGCTTTACTTGATCAGAGCGTTTTAGCCACATTAACGGACTGTGTCTCATTGGCTGAAAGCCGAGTATGGAGGCTTGATCTTCGTGAGACGATCATTTCGCATGTAGGACTTTGCATGCATGCACGTCTGTCTGTCTTTCTGTCTATCTGTATGTTTGTGTGTACGTATGTATGCGTGTATGCAGTCATGTATGTATGTATCTGGACAACTGGTTTCATACAAACATCCCTACCTCTCAAATAACCGGTCATAGAGTTGACTAGATGGCTGAACAGTTAACCTTTTTCTTCACAATAAAGATAGGCCAATCTGACTGGCCCAGCGGAAATTCACTAATTCTTTTTTAAGTCCTTGCTTTTGTTTGTTCTAAATGTTTACAGAGTAGTGTACAACAGTGGCGGATCCAGGATTGCATGCGTGGGGGCAAGAGCATTTCCATAGGGTCTGGTCTGAGGGGCGCCGGCAAATATCCAAGAGGGGCGAGGGGAGCGGCAGTTTGTCCCCTCCCCTCTAGCTAAATCCGCCACTGGTGTACAACCATTTAACAGTCTTATCGATCATTAGGACGATTTTATCAACGAACTTTATAGGGAAACGATAAATATGCTGAATCTAAATGTTATCGCCTATTTATGTATATATGTAAGTATGTATGTAGTATCCCAAATTGAAAGCTAACCTTAATGACGGAAGCACAAACTGATTATACAATTTGCCTGGATACATTTTGCACTCTTAAGTACTCATACGAAAGCGTGACCAGCAGGTTCTCTCGAAAGCTTTATGTATTCGGGGCACATCCAGATTTCGAGGGGCTGTGGATCTTCTTATACTGAAATGGACGAATGAAAGCCCGTCAAAAGATAAAGGACTCTAGAAAGCAAATGTGTCTTTTAAAGTAGAGCTTCCACGTGTCATAGCGGAGCGAACAGGAGTCCTTTATAGTTTACGTCCGTTTCTCAGGCCCTTGAGCCGGCATTCGACAAATTCCAAGGTCATGGACACAGGGCTTATGTCGCAGAACTTGCAATTTATTCCAGTTCACGACGGTACCACCTAGCTTACTTATTGGGATGGTCGTTACCTAACTTCACCTGACCTTCCTTGCCTCACCCTACCATACCTCATTTTGTCCATCTTCGAGATACAAGCAGTGATAAACATTTTCTACGGCTTTGCGAATTGCTTCAGAATTTATATAGCGCTTTGGAGAAACCTACACGTAAATTGCTCACACAAGTGGCTCATACAAATCACCCCTATACAACAAGGTAGACGTATTAAAGCACCTTACTTCCGCAGTCTGGCTAACCCCTTCATGCCTATATGTATACAGTGCTTCTACATTTACAGGTCCAACTAATTCACCCGTGACAAGAGTGAGGGTACACGCACTTCGGGTCGTTTGTCAAAGACGACCGACATTTACCCGTCTGCATTCAAAGCTTTTTGACGGACGGGGCGAAGATTGAATGATTGGCAATAGTGTCTGACAGAAGCGACAGAGAGAGCCAGGGCGCAGAGCAACTATCTCGCATTGATAACTGTAGATGTCTAGCACCAGACAAGACAGTTATTCTCCCGACAATCGACACGGCAGTAAATCTATTAACATTCCATGTAGATACATACGATCTATATACGTGTATACTAATAATATTGCATGCTCTAAATTATTTATATAAACTGCTGCTGTGATGCAAATTAGCGTTCGCTTGGCCTCTGTCTGTTACATTTTATGAATGATTGATCCCCAGTCAGTCAGTCAGTCAGTCAGTCAGTCAGTCAGTCAGTCACTCACTCACTCACTCACTCACTCACTCACTCACTCACTCACTCACTCAATCAGTGTCAGTCTGCCTGCCTGCCTGCCTGTCTGTCTGCCTCCCTGCTTGCCTGCCTGCCTGCCTGTCTGGCTTTATGTATGTATGTCTGTATTTCCGTCCGTCTGTGATTTTCTAACACATTTTCCAATGACTATGATAATGATGACGACGATGATGAATATAATAATGATAATAATGATAATAATATTAATAGCAATATTGATGTTGCTATTATTATTATTATTATTATTATTATTATTATTATTATTATTATTATTGTTAGTGTTAGTATTAGTGTTAGTGTTAGTATTAGTATTATCATTAGTCAACCTTGATAGCGAGTGACTTCTTTCCGTCGTCTGTAGATCCGGTGGTTAAACTTTCGAGAGTCAGCGCCTTCTTTCTCTTCTCCTCCCCCTTTCCAGTCACCCCAACTCCAACTCCCCACGTCGTCCCCCCATACTGACTCGTCGTCGTCGTCATCGTCACAGACGGCAGCAGAGGCGGAAGTGGTTCGATCTGACCCTCGACACCTGAACTTCCGCTGATGACGTCCAGTCTGCCAGTACTTCCAGGGTGATGTCTCGAGTACGAATCGTAAGTTTCCCCGCCATAGAGGGTGCCTCTGAGTGGGCGATAGGCTCCATCTGGTGGCAGAGCGAGTGACTTGTACCCGACCTTTGAGGCGATCGCCGCCCGTTTGCTTTCAAGCAGCGCCGACGGCAGAGTGACCTTGTTCACCGGTGGATTCGGAGACCTGGGGGACGTTACCCCGTCGCTCCCGCTGCTCTCACTGCGCGACGGTCCGAGTCCTTCGTCGAGCGAAGGACTGACCGGATGTTGGGTCCCGGTGCGGTCCGTCTGTGAGTCTTTCTGGTCGGCAGATTCTCGGAGGGCCTGGAGCTCAGCGAGACGCCGAGTGGTATAGTCAGACAGACCGACACGACTCGCTCTCATCGTCGTCAAGAACTCTGGCTGAGGCACTGATCGTCAGACAAAGACCTCGATGGTCAGACTGTAAGAAGCAGAAGTTAACGAAACGCCTTTAATAAATATTACTTAACCCATTAAAGCCCAAGCTTTCCCCCAATTGCCAATCATTGTGATACTTCGGAATATGACAAATGATGCAAAGGTTAGGTCCTAGGAACTTACATTTATGTGATTTGGCGATCAGCCGCTAGGTGGCGTGTTGTTCCCATTTGGGAACAATGGGCACATATGGTACTGTGTTCCCATTTGGGAACAACATGCAAAATTATCGCAGAGTACCTATTAAAGTGACAGTTTTCAGTTACTACCACAGTGTATTTTATGCACACCACTGCCTGCTTTGATAGAGTATGAAAACCACACATCAGCGTTGAAGTAACTAGTTTTTAAAACATCATAAAGCAGTGTCAGTGTTAACTTTGTCACATTTGTGACAGCCTAATCCTGCGACTAAATACAATGATAACACCTTTAACATATTCTGGATATTTCTCAGTGACCTGCTGCAGACTGCAAATTGTCTGTCTCAAATGCGAGTATGATACTGCTGCTCGCAGTGCAGGTGAAGTGGAGCCATGCACTTTGTGCGTTGAAGCCTTGTGTTCTTCTTACACGAGCGATATCTTGCTTGCCTGGCCTTCGGAACCAGATGATGGTCGGCTCCATCATAGCGAATGTCACTGACTGGGTGGCTAGCTGGTCCTGAGAGTGCTGGAGGAGGCTTGTACGACCATTGTAGCATTGTTCGGACAATGTGCCATCGGAACTCCAGGTGATCAAACTATCCAACGACCTCAATGTGAAGACGCCAAGCAGCAACAACGGCTTTGTTCAAACCGTTGATAAAGAGTCGCCAGCACCACTTCTTGAGCGAAACACTGGGCGATAGTTAAACATGAGGCGGTCCGGCTCATATGGTGACATGCCAATTAGTTCAGGATGCTTATTGCTAACCTTCTCAATGTCAGTAGTGGCTATTTCATGCGTATTTGCTCTTTTCTTGACCCATTTGGGTTGCGATATAAAGTCCACTTTCGGTTTCTTTAACTTTGGAGTGCATGAGATTCTTGTACCTGACTCGCATCGTCTGCACCTCTATGCACAAAAACAGTAACTGGCCCAGAAACATCAGATGGAAGAATCGAAGGCAATAGGTCATCTTCATCCGCAAATTCTTCATTGATACACCATCCACTATCGCCGGTGGCATACTAACTATGTCAACATCTTTGTCAATAGCAGACATTGCATCTGAAGCCCCTGTTGGGTGAACAAACTGCTCAATGTTGTCATCTTCGCTATCTGCAGCAGGCTGTACCATAGCAATTGCCTCAGACAAGGAGAACTTTCTTTTCAACATCTGAAAACGTAATCATACAAAAAGCGCGATTACTGCTTAAACTAAAAATTCTAATTTGTCTCATATTGTTCTATAAATGTGGACAGCAGTAATTCTCTTGGTGTGATGCTTTCAATCACTCAATGCATTTCCTCTTGATGTTCCCAAATGGGAACACAGTACCTCTTGTGCCCATTGTTCCCATTTGGGAACATCAAAGATTTATCAAACATTTCTACTTCAATACATTTCTTTTTTACAATCATCTCTGGCATGACTATAGCTACACTATGTTACACTTACATCACATATACATTTTCCAAATTAAAATTTCCTTACCTCAAATGCAGATGAGAAACCGGACGCAACCGAATATTCCCAAAAACACGCAAATTCAAAGATGGCTACCACATACAGAAATTACTGCAAACTCATGATTTGGCTAAAAAGTAGTATATGGACTATCTAACAGTTAAAAACTACCCACAGCAACTAAATAAAATAACACACTTATTTTATACTTAAATTCATCCGCGTGTTCCCAAATGGGATCAATGGGCGCTAATGGGTTAAACGTAAAATGAATTAAGATATCTTAAGACAAGGTGGTTACCGTCGCTGCTACTAGTGGCTACCGTCGCTGCTACTAATAGTAATCGCCAAGTTAAACACCCAACTTCATCAGCGTGATCATCATCATCGTCGTCGTCGTCATCGTCATTTCGTCTATTGAACACAAAATTGAGAAGCTGATGCAGGTATTCGCAGATTATAAGGTAATGGGATATACGTATAGAATCGGCAGAAACCAAAGAGACCAGTATCGCGTTCGACTACAGCCGCCTATTAACAGTCAAACTGAGATGAAGAATGAAAGAAGATCGTAACAAATGTAAATGTGAATATCCGAAACTTCCCAGCGCCACACAAAAGCCGGATCACGGTGACCAGCTTATTCAGCGGCGCTATATCAAGTCAAGTCCGCAACAGCCAGGTTGTTTGGTCAGTTTCCGTGTCAGGTCAGAATCCTCGGGGACCAAACCGGAGAGACACCATGATGCTACGGTGGAAATCGTTGGCGATGGTGGCCATGGGATGGCACAGGTGCGGAAGCAGGATAGGATAGCTTGAAAAGTTCGGTTTCAGTCTTGGGTGGACGGCGGCAGGAGAGAGGGCAAGAGGAGAAGGATCGCATGGACGGGCTAGAAAGGGGGATAAGCGAGCTGACGGAGGTCTTCCGGAAGTTCGTTCCAAAGAGCTGGAGCCGCGTAGATTAAGGAGTGGTTGCAAAATTTGTGAGAGGAGGAAAATCGAGGCCGAGATAGAATAAGGTATGAGGAAGACCGAGTATGATTTATTTTACTTAAATCCAAATCATATCCAAAAAAATAAAACCGTAACACTACAATAGAAATAAACAAAAAAAGAACTAAAATCGCAATTCTAATTGACGATGCTAATACTCCTGCATTAACTAGAAACAGACTATTTATTATACGATACGATATATGGTATTAACCAGAAACAGCGTCGTATTTAATTAATCCTGATGACGGTATCTTGAGAAACCTTCGTCTGGTGTTTTGTCGACTTCCAACGAATGTCAGACGTGGATCTGTTCACGCCAATCGCAGATTGAGGGAACGCATTTAATCGCAGACTTTGAAAGAAGGCTCTTCATGTCAGGCTACGTGAGACAGAGAAATAGAGCTAGAGACAGAGAAGTAAAGAGACACAGGGAAATAAAACAGACAGCGAAACAGGGAGAGACAGAGAAATACGGAGAGACAGAGAAAAAGAGAGAAAGAATGGAAGAAAGAGAGTGAGAGAGAGAAATGTAAGCGCAATAAGATAGAAAGCGAGGAAGAGATGGAACAGAGAGAGAGAGAGAGAGAGAGAGAGAGAGAGAGAGAGAGAGAGAGAGAGCTACAACTAGACAGACAGAGACAGAGATAAAAACAAACAGCTGCAAACAGAAGCCGATGATAATTAATGGCAGAGCATCCTTCCCAGCTCCTTCTGCCGCCGTTACAGGGCACAGACCCCGGAATAATTTACCCCTACGTAGAGAATGAGACTTTCCTATGCGCCTAGTACGTGGGAACCCTTCCCTGCCATGTTTATGTCCTACTTTGGGGTTGAGGTGGGACTTAATTCACCCCGGCGACGAATAGTTCCCCATGATCGTCGCGTATCGGCTTTCACCAATCTCCACCCTTTGGAATTTCAAAGCACACAATTTATGGGAGCAACGAGATCAACCCCAGATTGAGGAGGTTGGGCAAGGGGTAACGCAGAGGGAATGGGCGGGGTTTCTGCCCTTGGTGTGAGTTGACAGACCCGAAGCCTGGCGTGGTGGAGGGGTGGAAGACTTTCTCGGGTTTCAGAAGGGCCGCTGCTTTACGTTTTGACCTGGCGGGGTTCAATACATACTCAGGTGGAGTTATAAACATTCTTAACAGTTATGCAATGACACCGATAGGTGAGTAATAGGTCTGATCGCCCGCTTGTATGCATGTTTTTCTATCTGTTGGTTGCATGTCTATATGTATATATGTATCATGAATGTAGTTATGTATGTATGCAAGCATGCAAGTATGTATGTATGTATGTATACAGTTATGTATAAATGTAGTTATGCATGCATACATGTATATATGTATGTAAATATGTATGTAAGTATGTATGTATGTGTATGCATGAGGTACGTACGTATCTATGTATGTATGCACGCGAGCATGTATGTATGCGTGTTTGTATGCATGTATATTACTATATATGTATGTATGTATGTATGTAGTTATGTATGCTAGCAGTTATGTATATATGTATGTATGTACGTGTGTATGATATACGTAAGTATGTATGTATATATGCAAGCATGCACGCATGAATATATGTATATATGTATGTATGTATGTATGTATGTATGTATGTATGCATGCATGTATGTATGTAAGTGTGTATGTATGAATGTATGTATGCACAAATGTCTGGCAGCATATTTGCTTTTAAAAACTGTCTGCTTGCATGACTGCATCTGAGGCGCGTAATATCTGTCTGTGTGTCTATCTATTTGTCTTTAAGCCTCTGCTAGTAGACATATTGGGGATTCTTTGTGTGTTTGGTTAATTATCATTCTGCCCAGCCTCTGTTCCTTCTGCTTCTGTCCTTTTGCCTGCCTGCCTGCCTGCCTGCCTGCCTGCCTGCCTGCCTGCCTGTCTGCCTGCCTGCCTGCCTGCCTGCCTGCCTGCCTGCCTGCCTGCCTGCCTGCCTGCCTGCCTGCCTGCCTGCCTGCCTATCGCTCCTTTTGTTTTTCAGTGTGTCTGCGTATACCAGTCAACCCTTCAGGAGGTCAGGCGGAGCTTTCCGAAGCCCTGGAGTATCAACTGTCAAAAGATATCATCCAGAACATTAGTGATAAATGCTCTTCAGATCACCTCGTTCAAGGCACGTATCGGCCAATCCGAACATCTTTATACAGTCAGTGGTTCCCTGCTTGCCAGTAAAGCCTACTGTTGCTGTCTGATCGCGCGCAACTGACCTTTGACCTGTCTTGTTGAGAAGGCAATCTGCCAGCCAAGGACTTAGATTTACTGCTGCTACTGATGATGATGATGATGATAATTATGACGACGATGACGACGATGATGATGATGCTCATGTTGATGATGATGACGACAATTATGATGATAATAATGATAATAACGACGATAAGGGTGATAACTATGATAACAATGATGATGATGGCGATGACGACGACGACTCACTCACTGAATCCCGATTCTCGATTCTAACTGACGGACTCTCATTTGTAACGTTCTAACAAATTCTGCAAAGTTCTAACAAAAGTTCCACTCGATTGTAAAGTTCTGACAGACTCTCGATTCTATCTGTCAATTCTGACTGTCGAGTATAATTCACCAACCCTCGATTCTAACTGACCGACTCTCGATTCTAACTGACCGAATATATGCTTTGAGACTAACCAAGTGAGTACCTGCCGTATAAGCAACCAGGCCACGAAACTATATGACGCCCTATACAATTATAATTGCATGTGCGTACGCATGTAGACCGAAGCGTCGTGAAAAAGCGCGTATGCAAACTTTGCATACAAGAAGCACGTCTATGCAGCCGCTGGCCCAGCAAAGCAAGCAGAGCAACTGTAGGGCTTCTAACGTCCTCACCCGTAGCCCCAACCCATACTACGCCCTACTCGGCAACAGAGGGCGTTTTAAATAGAACCGCATAATATTATCATAGAAAGAGACGCTAACCAAGCATTTAAGCTCGCCTTTAAAAGGCACTTGGAGCTCTGTCCAATACAGCATTCAGCAGTCATGTTGAATCTTAAAAACCAATGACACTATGACCCCTGCATAGACATGCCATTGACTGATGCTCCCTCGTTAGATATTGGCGCATAACAAATACCGAAATAATAATAATAACAATAATATACATATGTTATATATATATGTATCAGTGATGTTGACAAGTTCAAGATCCACGAGGCCAGGACCTATGAAGTTTTCTTTTTATTTTAATTGAAGTAGAAGTGATAATAATAATAAGAAGAATCATCATCATAGTAGTGGTAGTAGTGGTAATAGTAGTAGTAGTGGTAGATGTAGTAGTAGTAGTAAAGTCAAAATTCGGACAAGAGTATACACAGACTGACGAAACGCAGTAGACAATGCGGTCTGGAAATTACCGAGCAAATAATTAAACACGACTGCCAACAGACTTACTTACTTTCCCTTTTGGCTGAGAAACGATATCTCCCGGCGACAATTGACGCACCCACTATATAGATATATATATGTATATTTGTAATTACCAGCAGCAACTGCATCTGTCCCGTAACCATCACCATCATAAAAATACTATGTATATCAAATTATATGCACGAATATCATGTACCTATATACAACTATGACAAATATGTAATATTATATATACATATATACAGCAACCACTACCATCATCGCTCCCTCTCCCGCTATTATAGAACTGTTACAATTGTAGCAATGTGTATATAGCTGTCTATACATGTAGATACATGATATATATGCGTATGTATATATATATATGTATACAATTATGTTAGTGTGTGACCTACCCGCCTAAAATTGCCAGAAGGCATACATTGCACGTATGTTCTTCACGGTCTGAACAAATCAATTTGTCCTTTTCTATATATATATATATATATATAGACAACAAATGCATGTTGCATATGTATATAACTCCATGATGCATATATGTACATAAGTCTGTACAGTATATGCACATGATCATATACGTGTACAGTGCGTGTGTGTGGGTGTGGGTGTAGGCGTGTGTGTAGGCGTGTGTGTCCCTCTGCCTCCCTCCCTCTCCCTCTCCCTCTCCCTCTCCCTCTCTCTCTCTCTCTCTCTCTCTCTCTAACCTTTCTTCCCAGGCTCTTTTTTCCTAAATACTTCCTCTTTTCTTTCCCAACTCTCATTTCTCGTTCTCTCTTCCCGCTTCCTCCTTCTCCTCCTCCTCGTCCTCGTCCTCGTCCCATCCTCTTTCTCTCCGTCGCAATATATCTCCCATCGCCTAACTCTTTCGCTTTCGAGAAAATGCCTCAATCGACTTGAATATATTGTGTGGCCGTTCGCAACAGCCCTGAATTGTCACAGCAAATACCATATTGTGATCGTAGTTAACTTTCTGATTAAAATCCGCCCAGGAAATCATTCCTAGTGCCAGGGGAAAGCTGGAATAATGGGGCCAGAATGTAGCCTTGAACAAATCTAAACTAATAGATTCTTTAACGCCAATCTAGTAATGCATTGGATTTCAATCGTTGGTTGATTACATGTGAGCAAAAAGAAGGAAGTCAAGAAGAAGACGAAGAGAAAGAAGGAGAAGGAGGAAGAAGAGGAGAAGGAGAAGTAGAAGAGGACAAGCAGGAGGAGAAGGAAGAGGAGGAAGAGGAGGAAGAGGAAGACAAGCAGTCCCTTAAGATAATTATGATAAGCAGACCTTAATATGAGGTGTTAGCGACTTCACTGTTTAGCCTCGGCAAATGAGGGCGGGCAGCCAATTCTCTCCACTGCCGCTTGATTTTTCACCTACCGACAATGTACTCTTTTTATAGCTGAGTTCCCTAGTGGGCGCAAGTGGAGCGGACATTTTGAAGCCTCTTTCAGCCCTGGAAAGGATTTGAACCCAGACCTCTCGGTTGAGAGTCCAGTATGCTAATCATTTGACTATCGCACAACCAGCCGACCATATTTGTATTTCTGGAACAGCATAGGTGAGACAATAAGGTAATGTAATTGTAATTGTAACAGCTCTATTGCTCAGACACAAAACGTAAGTCTTTAGCGTTCGAGATATTTTTACATTCGATATCTATGTTCAGTATTTAAAAATATCAGTGGCGCTACCACAACACAAATTAATTTCCAATTAATGCGCTAATGACAAGTAAAATAAATTTATCTGAACCTTATTCTCAAGCAGTCGTAATCTGAAAGCACTTACAAACACGTATAACCCATGTCCAGGTAACTGTGAAGTCCGTTCTCAGTCTTATTCACATTGTGGCTGAATCAATGCCTGTTGGTATCAGACATTGCCCTTAACAGTAGATTTTGTATGCCTTAATACTTAGTACAGCCCTCTATTGTAAATTCATTTGGCATTTTAACAAGCACATCCGCCTGCAGGACTATACCCAGGCTGAGAACCGGGCTGAGCCATGGCGGTACCTTCTGGTCCTTGCCACCGTCGTATCTCTCTTCCACCCTCTTCTCTGGTAATGATACGTGTTTATATCTCCGTGGGAAGGATTTCTTACTCACAACTTTATTATTCGAACGGGATCTTTAGTTGTTCACCTTTGAACTTCATCTCTCGATGGCTTGTTAAAAGTTCTTAAAATGCAAATACATCTACTTGAGTTGCAAGTGCAAGAACAACTACTAGGACTTCGGCGCCAAATGTAAATGTAAATGTACACGTTTTTCTATAGCGACAGTATGGCCTCAACGCTGATAATTTTTCAATGACGTGATCGGGTGAGATCCTTCACAACCGCTGCCAATTTGAATAAGCACCACGCCATTTAAGGTCCCCGTGAAGGGACCGTGCCTGCAGCCCGAGATTCAAATCTTTTAAATAAACGACGACCGGGACGCGAACCGCACAGAGGCGCCTTGACGTACACGTGTAGATTACCAGGCCAGTACAGTTACAAGTAATAGCAATATAAACTGAATGCTGAATTCATACAGCGCTATATAAATTGCAATTACTTCTTTACGATCACCCGAGTATAAATACAAGTAGAAGTACTTGGGTTGCAATTTGCAAGTACAAGTACTTGAGTACATTGAACACTGTGGAGGTACGGTAGCCGATTGGTTAGAACGCTCGGTTTTTAACTCAGTTATCACGGTTCGAGCCTGTCCTGAAGCAATTGCTAGGCAGAGACCTTGAGCATGCAAGTCCTTCACTCACAATTGCTCAGCATCATCGATTGCTGCTTAGTCATTATGTAGTGGCGTTTGATAAATGCAGAAATAATAAATAATACTTGAAAACCTTACTCTATAAGTACTACAAGTACGACGTGCAGAGTACTACATCCCTAACCCTCGCAAATTCGCCTTAGAAATTGATTATCACAACTTCTTCGCAATTCATCCGCAGATATTTTATCTATCGAGCATCATCCTCGCAACATAACCTTTGAACTTTACCTACTCAGCTTCGTCTAGGGGAAACACTTGACGTGGTACTTAATATCCGGCGCTTCTGCTTGCAAGGATTCGAACCCCGTCCTCTGGATTAGGAATCCAACTGAGTCCTTTGGATTGGAATTGAAATCCACAATTTGGATTAGGAGTCAAGCTGGCTAAGCACCTGACTACCACGTCCCTAACAGCAGACCCCTGATCGCCTTCAAGGGTGTAACTGTAACTGACCCTCGTAAGTGTGTCTAATCTCAATTCCTATCTCTGTTATCGCGCCCAATTATTCCCCCAATCGAATGGCGAGGGGATGTGTCCCTCTGACTCCCACAGACGCGACAACAAACCCTACTGCCATATTTTACGGGGTCTAGGTGCTCCAATTTATTAAACCCGTCCAAGCAGGGGCTTCGGTGAAAACGGAAACCCCATATAATATGACCGTCGATCTATCGGACTTGCACGAAGAACCCTGATAATGTCTTATATACACAGATATGTAAATATACCCCACACATCCGCCCTTAGATTAAGAATATCCGATATATACATTATATATTTAAGCTATATGCAGGATATATAATTATATGCTTAGCTTTATAAATAGCACGTCATACATGCACATGTGCATATGTATACAGTACTGTAAATATTATGCATCAAGTATATCCAGTAATAGAATACTGTATATCCGATATTGTATAATCTTATATATAGATAATGCATATATATGTCAAATATATAACTTTGTTTAAACAGGTCGTTGGTAATCATATATGTGTGTGTGCTCCGTACCTTATGTATATATATGCATACTATATGAATATGCATATATGTGTGAATTTTTTCTCGTCATCGGACTGAGCCAACTGCTATTAGCGCTTTTGCGGTGCATTAAGTTTCATTAACTAGCGCTTTATAAATATTCTTATAATAATAATAATAATAATAATAATAATAATAATAATAATAATAATAATAATAATAATAATAATAATAATAATAATATGTATGTATGTATGTATGTATGCATGTATGTATGTATATCTATGTGTATGTATGTGGGTATGTATGTATGTATGTATGTATGGATGTAAGAATTTAGCTATGTATGTATGCATACATGCATGTATGTATATATGTATGTGTGTATGTGTGTATGTATGAATGTATATGTGTATGTATGTATGTATGTGTGTATGTATGTATGTATGTAACAAGTGCGACCTCATCAAATATAGTCCTTTGATCAGAGATAATCCCTAGTGGATGTGACTTTTGCATTGATTCTCAGTCATAATTGAATCCCTCAAATTTCTTTGAGTTTGCACCACGCTATTGTATTGGGATGTACGGTGGTTTACTGCGAAATGCATTTGCGATGAATTGCTTGTTTTCCACAATCTTGAGATATCATTTTCTGCGTCAGGTAAACACAAATAACAATGAAATAATATATTGCTATAATAATAAATTCTAAAAGATAAAAGGTCAATGCAATAAACATAATTTGGGACAACTTGTCAGCTCTTCTTTTTATCAGTCTTTCCGTTCCAATCCCAAACATCACCCACCGTAGCCGCCACGCTGTCTCTCTGTCTGACTTTGATCTTGACCTGGAATGAACTCTTTTGCCTATCAATTTGGTTTTGACTGAGTGCCTGTGAATAAGCTGGTTCCCGTGACGTGGCTTTCGCTGGGCACTAGAAATCTCGAGATTACGATTACGATTTTGCTTTCTGCTTTCTAAACCTATTCTGATGGCCGGGTGCGCCGTTTTTTTTAAAACTGGTCTCAATCGCTAAGTGGCGCCACGGCACAGAAACAAGCTCGTAATCGTAATCGTAATCGTAATTCCGAGATTTCTACAGCGCCCAACGAAAGCCACGTCGCGGGGACCAGCTTATTCGCAGGCGCTCAGTCAAAACAAAATCGATAGGCAAAAGACAAGATCCAAAAGTTCAGATTAAATCAAATCATATTCTTTCTGATCTGAATGGATCTGATTTTCTTATGATCTGATCTTATCTGAATAGATTTGAGTGATCTGAAACGATCTGATCTTATCACAATAAACAAAGATCACTTGATGCGAGCGAGACCCTTGTGACCGAGACGAGACCGAGAAGTTCACCTAGCGTCCGAGACGAGACCGAGATCAAGGTCTTCGGCCTCCGAGTCGAGACCGAATCCGAGACATCCGGGTAGCATATTGGCATTTTATTTACGATTTCATTGCATACTTGTCATTGGCCGGTTGCCTGCTAATGAATATGCAACGCATTTAAATCATCCCAAATTACAATGTAAGTAAGTATTTATTTCACATGTATCAAACCCACAAGCATACAATTTAAACGCATGTTATATAATACAATAATCCACCGACGCCAAGAAATCCTCCTCAGGCTATAGGCACGGATTTAACGGAAACTACCAAGGCAAGAAACTTCAGAACAATCAACCTAATATTGAAACATGTTGGATAATTTTGTGCTTTTGCTCCATAATTTTCATTGTCGGATTTGGATAAGTTTATTGCTGTGGCTAGCTCAACGGTGGAGGATATAGTTGGCCAAGGCACATTAAGAGGTAGGCTGTTTGGAGGTGCGGCTGCTCTTGTTGGTAACAGCGTAGTGCGCAACCTGAAGATACTAGCCAAACGAGATAGGCTCACTGCATTGAAAATTAAGAACTGCCTCTTGAGCAATGTTTATTTCCGTGTGCAAAGTAACAATGCCTATGAACATTATTGCTAGAGCTGGTAGAAGTTATTAAAAACATTTTTAGTGATAAACTTGACTGCAATGTCATTCTGGGTTAAGACCTTAATCTAGAGTTTGTAGATGAGTTCTCATGTCTTGCAAGTTTTAATGACTTTGTTAACTCTGCTAGGTTCAAGCTGTGCGACTGCAAATCTGTCAGTCCGACAAGTTCACATAATACTACAGCTGTAAATCATTTATTCATCACTTCTTCACTGTTTTATAAAGTTCGGTCACTGAGGTAACTGATACTGGTCTGAATCTTTCTGACCATTTACCACTATAATTACACTTTTCTGACTCTATGGGTTATCCTGATTAATAATAACGAATTTGTCAGACATGTTTGCAATAGTATTAGGCCCGGTCGTCTAAGGTGGGATAATCTAGGTCTTACTTCCTATTATCATGCTATTAGCGTGTACCTAAATGATATTGATTTCTCAAATATTGAAGCTAAGTAACTTTAGTTTTCTGTTACTTCCAGTCTGGCATTTCTTGCATTGGATCACCCTTATAGAACTGTCTTCCATTAACAATTAGAACTTTAACCCCTCAAAAAGCTCAAGAGACATTTTTCTGCTAAACTTAAGACTCACGTACCTTGTTAGATCTGTTAGATAGTCGTGCCTCAGCGCCTTTGTAAAGTTCTAAAAAAGGCGCTATAGAGGTTTCAGATATCTACTCACTGTACATACATGCATACATCATCACTGTAGCCAAATAAACAGTAACTACGACAACGTATTCTCTCGTAATCGTAATCGTAAATTTGTAAAGCGCTGCTTCAAGGTAGCCTCATCAGAGGTGCTTCCAGCCCATCCCAGAACTGCTGGATCATACGGTCTTCAAGCGCTTAGGGAAGGGGGAGGGGAAAGGGAG
This sequence comes from Norana najaformis, assembly GCA_964023275.1. NCBI lineage: Eukaryota > Metazoa > Annelida > Clitellata > Crassiclitellata > Hormogastridae > Norana > Norana najaformis. The sequence continues at coordinate 32,744,089 of OZ029913.1, read as the reverse complement.
AGAAGCTCCCGTCGAAGGTCGGCAGGTAAGTCATTCCAGGAAGCAGGGCCAGCAAAAGCAAAGCTGCGGCGCTGAGCAGTGGCAGTTCGAGCTAGAGAGACGGCGAGATCGCCCTGAACCGACGAACGCAGTGGTCTGCGGCCAGGATTAGAAGAAAGGGGATGCAGAGCTCCCTTATATGTAACGGAGCACAGCCAACAAGACAGTTCCGCATGAGAGTCAAGATTTTGAATATCAGCTTATCCTCTTCAAAATCGTGACCCTCGTGCGGAACTGTCGTGTTAAGCTAATTTAATAAGCTCCCGTATTGGCAGCCAAAGCTCTGTGGGTCAACATCTGGACTGTGATCATCGTCATCGCCGCCGCTACCATGATACGCGATGACAAACTGACAGCAGACAAACTGCTACACAAAGTTGCAAGCTTTCGCCTAACAAGGACGTGTGAAATTCATCCGAGCAGCAGTGCAATTATAGATTTATCGAATTAAAGAACAGAATGTGAATAGGACATAGGCCTATTGACAGAGGTCAGTTTTATTGATTTCTTCTTTTGTCCTAGATCGACCTCTCTGTAGTCTGCTAGTAGTTAGCAGCAACTTAGTACCGGCAGTCGAAGTCAATCATTGCGTTGTTCTCATGAACACGGTTGGTCCTAAGTAGCCAGAATGTAGGCCAAATATTATTATGGTTAAACAGAAGTAAGCTATTGTGTGCTAAATCGCATTGTTGGAAACTCATCATCACTGGGCGCCGCTGCCAACGCGCAGAAGACAGCTGCTGCGTGGCTATTATGTTGCGCTAGGCCGAATACTGCTATGGAAACAGAGTCGTTTTGGTTAACTGAAAATTAGACACTAATTTGAAATGCACGATGGATGACTGCAGTCAAGGGCTGATTAATTAACTATCCTTTCGATAGAACCGTCTTAAGCTAATTCCCGGTCTATAGGCCTAAGCTGGCCTGGTTAGCTACATTGGTTAAAGCGTACTTCAAGGCGCCTCTGTGCTTGAGGATGCCGGTTCGCATAACGATCGTGGCAATATTTCTGATATTTTAATCTAATCTAATGACTTATATAGCGTCGTTATCATATTGCCCAAGGCAACAGTCGATGGTCGCTTCAAGTCAAAATCGCAATGCAAAACCATAATTCGTTGGAGAAGCCGGGTCGAATTCCGATAGGTTAAAGAAACCAGAAGCGATGCTACAGTGGGTAAGCAAGTTAAAACAGATAAGTTTTAAGTTTCGACCTGAGTGACATCACAGAACTGATAGGTTAGAGAAACCAGAAGCTAGGCTACAGTGGGTAAGCAAGTTAAAACAGATCAGTTTTAAGTTTCGACCTGAATGACATCACAGAACTGATAGAAGGAAAATAACTAGGCAGCGAATTCCAAAGCCGTGGACCAGCAACCGAGAGCGCAACACAGTTCGGGTACGTGGCCCAGCAAGAGTCACAGTGTCCATTGATCGAATGCAATATTTGCTAGTGTGACGGTTGAGCAAGGAAAAGAGCTAGGTAGCATAGGTCTCGGGTAGCATGGTTTGTCTGCTGCCCCTTTACCTTGACTGGCGTGGCACCCATTCAAACGGACAGCGATGGTGAAAGATCTCACTCGAGGCCATACCGTCGCTATAGAAAAACCTGCACAATTACATTTACATATCTGCGTATACACATAGACGCCTATATATGGGTGGGCCGTGGGCACTGCAGCTATTCTTTTCAACTTTTCACAAACATCGAGTTTCGGAACATTCCTCCAATACCTCAACAAGCGAGACAGATGAGACCGAGGAGTTGGCCAATCTGTCCAAGATAAGACGCAGACGAGACGTAAGGTATACGTCTCGTGACCGTCTTGAGATCGAGACTACAGCCCTGAAGGGATCTAAAATCTGAGCTGAATAGATTGGATCTGTCCATCAATAACTTAAACTCCCTCCGGTGTAATCCATGCAACCAGAGAAACTGTTGACGAGCACCTGTTAACCGCGGCTGATCAATAGACTTTAATGTGTATGTGTGTGCGCGCGCGCGTTAGTATGTGTCTGGTAGTGCATATATATTCCAATATTTTCTGAAAGATGAAATGTCGCTAAATGAAATCAAGTCTGGGGTGAATAGAGTAACCGAATTCCCCAGGCACGACGATTCTTTCCACTCTCCCTCGGTACGTCATCAGAAATCTTCTTGAGGAATGCGACAACTGCACTGGGTGGCATAAGGAAACGAATCTCGTGGTTCGGTAATAACAAGAGAGAATTAAAGAGGCGCTATGCTAAGTGTCTTGACACATACACACATACATATACATACATATGCATATACATACTTAAATGCATACATACATTTGTACACACATACAGTACACTGTAATTTTAGCCAAGCATTTGTGTAGCGCCTCTGATTAACATCTCGCAGGCCATTCATCAGTTGGATGGAAAACGGCGTTTTTCTGTAGTTTTATTTTAAGGGTTTTAAGTATGATTAGAGTTAGCTCTCAGTTTGCGGCTGTATACTATGAATTTCTCCAGTGCACTAAGAATTTCTCCAGTGCACTAAGAATTTCTCCAGTGCACTATGCATTTCTTCAATGCACTATGATTTTCTTCAATGCACTAAGACTTTCGACTACGGTTTCACTTGTAGTGATTATGGTTTAATCACATTATGACTACAACGTCATCGAAGTCATTGGAATAGATCACAGAATAGACAAGGCTTACAAGGTAGTGGGATGTTTATGGTAGAGCTAAACCAAACAGTAGACCAACTAGGGCCATAAGCGAACTTTCAGAAAATTTTGAAAAATGTTTGGAGGTCCTTCAAGGTCTCTAATGTCTAAAAAATTTCTTCCATTGGCATAATATTTGCCCACTTGAGACATTTCTCGAATCCTGCTGTAAATTTAAAAACTGTCTATCCTCTTCATTCAGTCTCAGTTAATCGGCATCGGTGAGCAAGTAAGTGAACAGAAAGTACAGAACATGAATGAATCTCCTCGATTTTGCATTTAATCGTTGTTTGCTAGTCTAATCTCTAGCATAGCAACGCTTATATATTTAGAATCTTTACATTAGTATCTGTCCAACAGTAATACTAAACATGTCTTCATAAGCTTAGTAATTACTTCTAAAAATATTTCCCAAAATTATATACATTTTGCGCAAGGTCACAAGATTTCTGGAAATTTGGAGACCTTGAGGGACCTCTAAATATTTATATAATTTTGTGCTAAAATTTTACAGATTGTCTTATGTGTTCACAAAGAAAGGTTTTGGATGGTGAGATTTAAGATTTCGTAACAAATTTTCCCCATGCAATTATGGGACAGTAGTACTGTACATATCAACCCCATAATTTATAAGAATATTGTCATAATGGCTTCATATGTGCTGCACATAACATTGCCATTGGGGAAGCCTCGAGTTCACAGTCAGTTCTTGTTTTGAATATAAAGATGATAACTTTTTACATGTTACGCGTGGTTACTGTTAGAAGTTTCAGCTAACTGTGACATTTTGGTTGCGTTTTAGGGTTGCGGTTGGTTATTGGGTCTTGGCTATGATTCTGGTAGGCCCTAATGGTACGGTCGTGGTAATGGTTGGGTCTGTGGTTGATCATGCACGTGGAATCATAATCATCACTCCACCTCCTCCTCGTCGTCGTCATAGTCATCTCCATCGCCATCATCAACGTCATCGTCATCATCATTAACATTGTCATCATCAGCAGCAGCAGCAGCATTTGGCAGAGATGGATTAGATTGAATGATTTCCATTATATTCAGCCATTTGTCAAGTCCAATGATTTTCCCGTCTAATTCAAGTCTTTGTTATGTCTTCGTTTACGTGGAAATGTGATCCTCGTCTTGCTTTGCTTTTCCCTTTGTCCAATATTGCACGTATTGCCCTTTCTGCCATCCTTTCCAAATTACAAAACCATCGGAGTCGTCGTTGTACAACTTAATCCGGCAGAGTAATTCTTTATCCTCACATACAAGGACAGTCCAGTTTCCAATTATTTGCAGTCTTGGGCATTTATATAGCGCTTTTCAAACACACTACTTATCTGGATATTGGCATTGTGTTTTATAAGAACCTCTCAGTCATTACTTCACCCGGTACGTTTTTCCTTGAACGGCTTTCTCTCAAGAAGACATGGTGATGAACGGAGCAGACTAAATCCAGACGCAGAGAGAGAGAGAGACAAAGAGAGAAAGAGACAAAGAGAGAGAGAGAGACGAAGAGAGAGAGAGAGAGAGAGAGAGAGAGAGAGAGAGTAGAGTTAAAGAGATCAAGCCCTATCGCAGCAGGTCCAAAGACATACGGTGGAAGAAAGAGAGGTAAGAAAGGGCAGGGACGAAATGAAATGGAGGGAAGGTCGAAGAGGGATGGATTGAAAGAGGGACGAATGCAAGAGATGAAGGAGTTTCCAATTCAATCGATGGATCAATCATGCCAGGACTACGTCGATAGACCACTCACCATGATTGCCATATATATATATGTATGTATATATACATGTATATTTGTCACAAGGGCAGTATATACAGGCATATATGTATAACGCCATATTTATGGAATTCTGTGTATAGGGTGCGGACCGGTGGGTTAGGATAGGATAGGATAAGATAGAATACGATCAAAGATAAAAAAGATAGAATAGGATTTGATAGGCTATATAGGATAGGACTGGATATGATAGGTTACGCTACGATAGAATAGAATAGGATAAGAAAGAAAATGACAGGATAGGTTAGGATATATAAGATAGGATGGTTTAGAATATATAATAGGATTGAATAGAATATAATAGGATAAGAAAGGATAGGATAATACAGGAGGAAGAGACAAATGAATGGGATATGATTAAATGCCGTCGTGTTCCCATCCTTTGCCCTGTTCTTCAGCCTTCTCTTCCTCCTCTTTCTGTTCTCCCCCATCATCATAGTCTCCACTGTCCTTGTTCAGTTGCTGCTGCTGCTGCTGCTGCTCCTGCTGCTGCTGCTGCTGCTGCTCCTGGTCTTCCTCCTCTTCCTCTTCCTCCTTTGCCTCTGCCGCGTTCTCTCCGAGGAGTTCCTCGGTCGTTATGTCCCACTTGTACGGCCCTTCCTTGACGAGAACAATCTCGAACTTGAGAAATCCGTCTGGACTAAGAGAATGATGGACGGCGTCGACCTTGACTCTCTGGGGCAAACGGAAGGTCCGCTGCAGCCGGCGCTGTGTCACCTGCGACCCGTAGTACCCGATCTCGGCGTCGTAACAGGCCGTCACCTGAAGCTGGTTTCCGTCAAGGAGTGCCACCTGAACGTCGTCTGCGGTGAAGTCCGGTCCAATATGGGCAGAGAACCGGATCTTCCTGCGTCCGTCGTCGTCCGTGATGATTGGAACGACGCTCGGACCGGACGGACGTCTCTGTGCAGGCAGGTGGAAGGGCATCTCGACGGTCAGGACCCCGTCCTTAGAAAGCTCGCAGTGCATCATCCGAGCCTCGACGTACTTGGGCAGATCCAGCCTCCGTATCATCGTCTTGCGGAAGATGGAGCACTCGCGGGAGTCATCCGTTCCTCGGGCTACGAGGACCAGCTGATCGTCAGAGGCGTCCAGGTGGACTTCCTTAGGGCGGAACTGGCTCACATCGAAGACGGCCTTGAGGATCGGCATCCCGTCGCGGTCGTCGATGTAGGCCGTGTCGACCGGATGGGCCACTCCTTCGGCCTTCTGTGTCTCCGTCGACTTGAGGACAAGAAACTCGCTCATCTCGTCGAGGTCCTCCTGTGCACAAATATTGGTATGGTACAAAGACTGTAACTGTAACCGTCACTGTTAGAGAACATTCACACATCGGCCTATCCCGTGAAGGTACAAAGACTGTAACTGTAACCGTCACTGTAAGAGAACATTCACACATCGGCCTATCCCGCGCTGTGCATCTGCGCGCTAGTCGGGCAAAGTGTTCTGCGCTCTGTTTCAACAGATGCTCTATTGCTTTCCGTTTTACCATTTCCCTTTCCCTTGCTCTACCCTTTCCCTCTCTTCCCTGCCCCGCTCCGCCCCACCACTGCCCTTTTCCTCGGTTTATCCGTCCTCTTGCCCTTCCCTGCCTCTTCTTTTGCTTCTCCCTGCTTTCTCTCTTTTCCTCTCCCTCTGTCTCTCCCTCTCGTCTTCCCTCCTTCAATTCCTCCCTTCCTGCCTCACTCCCTTACTGCTTCTCTATCTCTTTCTCTCTATATATTCTTCGTATATATATATATACATATATATAAATATGAGAGCCTCATATTATTCGTGAACTGGCCAATCGTCTAATTTGTACCTTATAATTCGCCAGATAGCGCCATCGCTGGACTACGTACACATGCGTTAAGCGAATTATTACATTATGTAAATGTCAATGTAGGCCCACACATTTTTCTATAGCGACCTATAGGTAGGCCTACTTGATAATTACTCTTCATATTGCATTGCATTATGCTGTGCTGTATTGAAAGTTATTGTGTGCTGCAGGCTCTGTATTCTAATGTATTGTAATTCTGACAACCTGCCATTGTTGTTTTCGTCTTTCGAAATCTTCGTCATCGTCTTCTTCGTGGCTCTTTTTTTTCGATTTGGTGGAAGAAGTTCGATTGATCTTGTTCTTGGTCGTTTTCAAGAACTTTCGAATGGCAGCCTACAAGACCACGACGATCTTAAAATTACAAAACGAGGCAGACAAACTGCCATAACAGTCTGAATAGGGTCCATGATTGTACAAGTGAAGAAATAAGTCAGTCAATCGCTCACTCACTCAGTCAGTCAATCAGTCAGTCAGTCAGTCAGTCAGTCGGAAGTCCAATCAATCGATTCTCTTTGCATTTATAGTAAAATAAACAAAAAGGTTTTGCAACAATGTTTCGATAGTGCAACGTGTCACAATCACGCGAGCGCCCATGAGGCTCATAGACATCAAATGGCTGTCGTCAGAGTCATTGTGTTTCACAGTGCCTGACTGCCATAGAGGACACATTAGCTGTCTGACTGTAGGCCACAATGACTGCTTTTTAATTGCCAGATGCATATCTTGTCGGCGCGCTCGCCACATTAGTTCCTGGCATCAGTAGACATTACTTGTACTTATCAACCGTGAATTCCATTCAGCTCATGCCTTCGTGCATGCAAGTATTAAACGACGTCACTCTATAAATCTTCATTCCAATTAGTTTGACTGTGAACTGACTGGTTAATTTCCTTGCAAAAAGCCTGTTTCAATTTCCACTCAATTTGCGTTTCCCCGGATTTCCCACGTACCTTATCGTCGCCACAGAAATCAAGCGACGACCGTATTCGATGACTTCCCTATATACCAGATTAGTAGACCCGAAGGCAATATCCGATGAATGTATAGACCTTGTCGCAGTTGTAATGGCCAAATCTAGATTCTACAGCACCCAAAGAAAGTTAAGACGCGGGAACCAGCTAATTCATAGGCCTTCAGTTAAAACAAAATCGATAGGCAGGTCAAGTCAGATTCGGTTCCAGGTTAAGATTTATGAGTTAGGCAGGCAGACAGTCAGACGGCTACGGTGGAAGGTGTTTAGAATTGGAACGACGAGAGACCTGAGGGGAAAAGGAGGACTCAGGATACGATTTGTGGAATAGGAGTGTTTTCATTTTTGACTGAAAGACACGTGCAGAGATTGCAAGAGGTGCAGTGTTAGTGAGATCGTATAGGATTGGTCAGATAACTGTCGCAATTCTGATGGGAGTATATTCCAGATGGGTGGAGCAGCTATAGGTACTGGGTAAGGAGCGATCTGCAAATGTTAAAGATAAAATGACGAAGTATTAGGGCAGAAGAGAGGATTGAGCAGACTGGTTGGATTGTAAATAACTAACGAAGATAGAAGATTTGGAAGGATTAAAGTGTGTTATTGGTAAGGGATAGGACTTTGTACTTTATTCGTTCAGGTATTTTAAGCCAGTGAAGGTATTCGAGAACAGGAGTTACGCGATTGTGTTTGGAGGTTTTGTTAACAGCATAAGCTAGAGCATTCTGGATTGCATGAAGGTGGTTTACCTGGGTTGTGTCTATATTTGAAGGTGGTTTACCTGGGTCTTGTATATATTCAGGAAAAGTGAATTGCAGTAGTCAAGTTTTGCATGAACTATAGATGTAGCTATGGTAGATGCAGTTTTTCGAAGTCAAGCATATGCCGGATTCTACGAAGTTTACGGATATGCATGAAGCACGAGCGAGATAGATGGGTGATGTGATCGGAGAAGCCGAGGCTTTGGGCAAAAATAACACCTCAGGTGCGGACAGGAAAATTAGTATTAATGGTGTGGGTGAAGGCAGAGTTCAGATTGAGGGAGATAGAGAGGTTGGGAATTTTCTTCAGCTGATCATCAGGCCTGTATGAATTCAGTTTTAGATGGGTTCAGGCACACAAGAGATTAGATGTCATCCAGTAGATTTGGGTAACCACACGAAGTAGCTAATCTATAGAGTCGGTGAAGCAGTTTGGAGAGGAAGAGATGAATAGTTGCATATCATTAGCATAGACATGATGGTCAATTGAGGATGCTTGAATGAGTGAGCCGAGTGATGTAATGTAAAGGATGAGCAGAAAAAGTCTAAGAACACAGCCTTGCGGAACTCCGCATTTGAGAGGGCATAATTCTTAGGCTTCCGATGTTTCAACGGAGAAAGGGAGGGAGGAGAGAAAAGATTATATCCAGAGGAGACAAAAGTCAGGGCCGATATAGAAAATCGGGTCGTCCATCTTGAAAGAGGATCTCCTAAAATAGACTGACCAAATCACCGCGAGCTATTGACCAGCTGACCACTGGTGCCTGGGAGACTTGCCATCGCAGCTCTGTCGTGCCCAGTGAGTGATCGCCTATGTGCTGTCCACCCGCGATGATCAGTTTGTCCACTCAAATGACATGTCGTTGTCCGTAAAGCAAGAGTACTGCCGAAATAGGGGACTTGAAGGGAAAGATTGGGGTCTGATTGAAGCTGAAATAACTACGAATGACATTAAGCTGACAAAACGTGGGAAAAGAGCCCAAAGATTATATACTGGAGCCGCTCTGATTACGATTGGAAGTTTGGAAACGACAGAGCAACGCCAGACATTTTTGAAGAGCTCTGGACTGCACTTAGAAAAGAGCCTGGAAAGATGATGTTTAACTACAGCCAACACATGGGATAAAGCAGTTTGGAGTGCGGTGGAGAAAGCCTACAAAGGTTCATTTGTGACGGAATTAGATGAATATGAAAATGAGAAACTCTGAAGCTGAATTATGGTCCTGAATGAAACAGTTGAATGAGCCACTTGCCATCTTGATTTTTACCATTTCCGATCGTGAAAAAATGTACGTTTCAGCATCTGAATCCGATATAATTGTTTCTGCCATGTGATCTTCCCCCGCTCAAACGCCATACAGCTGCAATCGACCCTATCCGACATCCTAGACAGGCACATTCCCACTAAAATTCTGAGAGTTCTGGTACGCACATCACATCCATCGTATAATTCTGGCGTTGCTGCTGCTAGAATGCTGCTCATTCACCTAAACAGATAAGGGCACCATTCCCGCTTACCATAAAAATTTTATCTCGTCGAGTTCAGGAGACATTGTCAGAGGGTACGCAAACTTTTGACCTGTGCCAAATACATCTACCTTTATAATCTGGTTCCCGAAAATCCTGCTTCTTCCCAGTTCATTGTTGCATAGTGAAAACAAGATCTTGCACCATCATGAATACGATGTTTTACCAATCTCCTTCCCACAAACGTCCCTTAATTTCCGCCCATTGATTGTGGTTTTGAAATGTAGGTTTGTTCTGAAGCGATCTTCGAGTGATGCCTTTTTCATTAAGATGAGGGCACTTGAAGTTTCTAGATTAAATTAGATTAGATCAAACTAGATTGGACTGGACTGGATTAGATCAGATTACAATATATTTTAACTGCACACTTGACAAGCATGAAAATAAAACTGGCAAAGAACAGTAAAACAAGTGCAGAAACAAGTTTATTTTATTACCACAAATCACAAAATAACGTATAAAATATTTCATTTAATCTACAATAATCATTGCTATTACGTAGCACACACTGCCCGTCTTCACCACGGCTACCAGTAACGATCTTGTGGAACAGTAAATACTCAGCGGACCTTCGCCTAATTAGTATTCAGAGCCATTTGCTGACGCCTCATATAGAGCAAACCTTGTCAGACGTTTGCGCGAGCAGAAAATCAATCACAAAACGGAAACTAACGGGTTAGAGTTCCTAGGGACCGGTACACGAGCCAGAAATCAGAAATTTTATCATCTTCTCATCTAAAATGCATAAGACAAGGGATTTGCGCTTCGAAGCTGACAAACATGCCTCGAAGATGACGAATGATGCGCACGAAAGACTCGCAGGAAATTGTAGACGAAGTCGGTTATTATGCGAACGTTTCGATCCAGGGAAGCGGCATCCTGCCAACAATACATGTACGTCCAACCGTCCAACTTAATCCTCCTCACTGTCAGTCCGTGTGGTTTTAGTCTGTCCAAATGTCAGCCAGACCGTTTCTGCGCTCGGGCGGATCCGGGGAGAAATTCGGCTACGCACCTGTCTGATTCAGAGGCATGCCACTGAGTTTCCCTAGCTGGTTAAATCGAGGGTTACCTACTAAATTAATAAAAACAAGAAAAGGTCATGATAAAACTGGGAAACTAAATAACTGGTTATTGACTAAACAGGAAATGAAAATCCTTGACAAGAAAAAATGTCAGGTGATCAAGAATCTGGGATACTAATATAGGTAATAAAAAACCCGACGACTAGAAAGAAGAAATTAGTTCTGCTCACTGACCTTCCAGCAAGTTAAAATCGGCGAAGTTAAGTACGACCCTACCTACCTCCCCCTCTCTTACTCAGCTTCTGGATCCTCCAGTGGATGTGCATAACATACCATAGATAGGCCTACCTATGCAACATACGCAGTTTAACAACCGTCCTGTTGCCTGCCTGTCTGCCTGCCTGCCTGCCTGCCTGCCTGCCTGTCTGCCTGCCTGCCTGCCTGCCTGCCTGCCTGCCTGCCTGCCTGCCTGCCTGCCTGTCTGCCTGCCTGCCTGCCTGCCTGCCTGCCTGCCTGTCTGCCTGCCTGCCTGCCTGCCTGCCTGCCTGCCTGCCTGCCTGCCTGCCTGCCTGCCTGCCTGCCTGCCTGCCTGCCTGCCTGCCTGCCTGCCTGCCTGCCTGCCTGCCTGCATTGCTTTGTCTGTCGGGCCGCCTGTTTTTATCACATGCCTGGCTTGGCTTTCCCTTTCTGTCTGTCTGCCTCTGGCTGCCTGTCTGTCTATCTCTTATATTTTGTAATAGTTCATGTAAGCTGCTCATTCTCGACTATTTTGTATCTTACGTGATTCTCTTTTTTTGTTTAAACTTACAAAAGCAGACTTTCTTCATTCAGCCTTGTCTTTAACTACGTGGATGGATGCTTCGATTTTTAACCATCTTTAAATTCTACTTGCAAATATGGCAGAACACTATAGCCAGTGTTGGGTACTAGTCAAATAGTAAATAAATATATTTAAATAGTTCTTAATCTTAACTATTTACTTTACTATTTTAAATAGTTACGTAAAAGAACCTATTGAAATAGTATTTAAATAGTAGATGCTTATTACTATTTATTACAATGCAAATAGTAAACCACCAGTCTGCAGAGAATAAATTAAATTAACTTCTGTAATTGTTTACTTATTATTATTAACTTTAAGTTCGTTAACTCTAGTCTATAGTCAAGTGGTCGTCGTATCGAACTGTCAGCCCAGATGTCGGGGCTTCAAATCTTCGCCACGGCAGAAAGATGTTCAAGATGTCTGCTCCTCTTGCAGCCCTGCCGTACTCAGCTATAAATGAGTACATTAACCGTACACTATTGGTGGGAAGATTAAAAGTACTAATATATTACTAAGGTACTACGGTATATGGCTTAACACAAATGGCACATTACACGCGTACCTGAGTCGCTCTAATTCCTAATTGATCTAGTTTGCCCCAGCTTCTTTATGTCTGACCTTCTTGTTTTATACATTTCAATAGATTGCTCCACGGACCGAAGTAATGGATATCGTCTGCTGTCTTACATCAACTCGGCAATGGCAGTCTGCAGGGAGACTCATTTTTTCTCGTCTCTTGGCCAAGGACCATTGATCGAGATGTAAAACGCATGCGCCAGACGCCATTACGTTTGGTTCGCCGACCTTGCTGTCGGTTGCCGCAGTTTGCATCCGTCGTTTGATAAAGTCTTTGGAAAGCCGAGAAAATAACGTCTCACCAGCTAACGAATATATATATATATATATATATATATATATATATATATATATATATATATATATATATATATATATATATATATATATATATATATATATATATATATATATATATATATATATATATATATATATATATATATATATATATATATATATATATATATATATATATATATATATATATATATATATATATATATAATATATATAATCCAGCGCTAGATGAATGACTGTTTGGTGCGGAGTTCTTTGCTGAGTGAACGAAAACAAATCTGATGCACGTCATGGGTGGCTTTCAAAGCCAACACCTCAGTGACCCGTTTTGCTAATGACACAAAACACGCTCTGACTATCTTGTTCATGTTTAGAAATGAATCCACGCCATTTTCAGGCAAAACCCTTTTAAAAATATTTCTAGAGAGGGGTTTTTAAAAATCTAATAAGGAGAATGATAGGCTTCTGGGTGCTGTCAGGGCTTATAAGTAAATGTAGCACACTTGTTTATACACCTCTGTAAAAAAGAACTCATCATAAATATGGTTTTGAGGTCGAAGGATCATTCGGCAGAGGCACACACACGACCACAGCAATCCAACGACAGCACACCTTCTACCGTCACTACTTTAGGTGGTACTCGTTTAAATAAAAGATGAAGGACTGAATGGGCGACAGGTGGCGTGATATTTTACTGACGATCAACCAGTAGGTGTGACAGTTCCTGACTTCTTTGTTGTGCCTGCCAGAGTTCTATAAAAAAAAACAAGCGCCTACCTATGGCACTCAACGATCCAACCTTGCACGCCGGCTGTTGTTCTCGCTATAAACTCGACAGGAGCCGGGAAGGGAGGCATGGCTAGTGTGGCCTCTCTGAATCCGCCCTCGTCTATTCTTTCATCCTTGCTCACTTCGATTGCATCAGCGCTGTCTTTGGGGCATTGCATCAGCGCTGTCTTTGGGGCATTGCATCAGCGCTGTCTTTGGGACATTGGATCAGCGCTGTCTTTGGGGCATTGCATCAGCGCTGTCTTTGGGGCATTGCATCAGCGCTGTCTTTGGGGCATTGCATCATCGCTGTCTTTGGGGCATTGCATCATCGCTGTCTTTGGGGCATTGCATCAGCGCTTTATTTGGGGCATTGCATCAGCGCTGTCTTTGGGGCATTGCATCAGCGCTGTCTTTGGGGCTTGTCGGGACTCCCGATTTACCAGAAACAGTCCGGCCTCAACTACGCATGGCCAACTCGTTCCGAACTACACGCAAGAGAATGTGCACTCTGTTGGTCGAGAACAGAATAACGATCCTTCGTCTTGGGAATCCTCGATGGTGGGTGCGGCCTCATGGAAGATCTCTGTACGCCTGTCTTCTTGGACTGCCCTTCTGAACAATCTTCCACAAAAAATCCGAACTCTTTAATTCATCTGTTGCGCGTATTGCACGCACAGCGTCAGAAAACCTGGATCCAAGCTCGATCAGATAAGTCTACGCGAACAACTTATCCAGAGTCGATGCATGGACTCCGCTGAACAGCCTCGTACCTGCAATCGTTGGATTGCAGATCCAAGGCGCTAACGATTAGACCACAATGCAGAAACATATGAGAAACATCATCCATCAGAAAGGAACAGCTCAAGAAACTTTTGCAGCTTGTCCATTTATTTGACTTTATAAATTATATAGTGTAAAGGGAGTCGATAAGGCGGGGCGCCAGAAGGACCATGCCCCCACTCTAAAATCTAGGCAGAGGTTAGTTAGTTAATTATCTATACACTTAATATAGAACCTTTTAGGTACCTCACAAAACACTACCTACGCTTGACTAAATTGTGTCAAAGTTCACTGACACCAAAATGTTCACAAGTATAAACATGGTGCTGAGGTTATAAAGAAATCAGCCTCGACGCTGTGGTTCCACTCAAGGGCAAGGAGTCAAATAAAAGGCGGAGAGCAAATTGCTCAAAGTTCGTCGAAAAGTAACGATGACTTTTAGATGGTGGTTAAAAATTAAATTTCAGCGAAATAAAGTATGAAGGCCAGCGCTCAACCAATCGGCTACTACCGTGTCATAAATTTTAAATTTAAATTTGTTACATAGCCATCTTTCATCACTCTTGACAGGTTAAAAAAGGCGCTATATAAATGACGGCGTACATGCACATGTATGTGTGTGTGTTGAATGAATACCTTTAAAACGAATACAGTAAAACAAATACGTGTACATGATAATATACAAAGGCCCATTGAGCCTATCATTTCTAAGATGTAAAACAAGACGAGAGACAATGGCTCACCATTTGCAGCAGCAGTATCAGCGGTGGTGACAGCAGAAGTCCGTACAGCTTTTCAAAACAACAGCGTTAGAACTGCTAACAAAGGATTCGATGTGTGGATGCAATCCATTCTCTGTCTGTCTGTCTGTCTGTCTGTCTGTCTGTCTGTCTGTCTGTCTGTCTGTCTGTCTGTCTGTCTGTCTGTCTGTCTGTCTGTCTGTCTGTCTGTCTGTCTGTCTGTCTGTCTGTCTGTCTGTCTGTCTGTCTGTCTGTCTGTCTGTCTGTCTGTCTGTCTGTCTGTCTGTCTGTCTGTCTGTCTGTCTGTCTGTCTGTCTGTCTGTCTGTCTGTCTGTCTGTCTGTTGCTCGCTGCAATTCGTTGAGAAGTCGACTTCCGTCGACTAAGCCTTCTTCATCCAACTGCCGTTGGAGTCGCCGCCTGACAGGTATCGTCCGCTGCTGATGCACTCCAGCGGTCGCTTTGGGGAAGGGGGTTTCGTCTTACCCCGCCTCTCCCTCTTCCCCCTTAAATATATACTCACAGCAGCAACGCAGACCAACTAAATTCGTGCTCCTTGATTTAGATAAAGAGGCAAACGAAGAGAACGTAGTTGCTTATGTTTGTCTCCCTATCTCCGTTTGGATCCATCTGTGTGACTAGTATTAGTCAGTCAGTCGATCAGTCGGTCAGTCGGTCAGTCGATCAGTCGGTCAGTCGGTCAGTCGGTCAGTCGGTCAGTCGGTCAGTCAGTCAGTCGGTCAGTCAGTCAGTCAGTCAGTCAGTCAGTCAGTCAGTCAGTCAGTCAGTCAGTCAGTCAGTCAGTCTGTTTTTCTGTCTGTCTTTCTTTCTTCTGTCTGTTTAGTTGTCTGTCTATTTCGCTCTCCATAGTTGCCTTGCTGTCCGTATCTCTGTATGTGCATGTGCATGTCTGTCTAACTGTATGTCTGTCCGAAGTCCTCCTATGTCAGAAGAAGACTATGTCTGTTGTCATCGGGTTCGTGGTAATAATATTCAGCTGCGGTCGAAGTGGAAATTCCGCCAACGATAAGACGCCATCTGCCGCCGGAAGACACGAACGACAGCAATGACTGCGATCGAATCTCCTGCCTATAAATAGCCAAGAACAATGTCCTCATCCTCCTCTTCTTCCTACTCCTCCTATACTCTTGTTCTCCAAACCTCCTCTTCTTTTTCTCCTTCTCTTTCTCCTCCCCTTTCCCCTCCTACTCCTAATTCGTCTCCTCCTTTTCTCCTCCTCCTCCTCCTCCTCCTCGTCATCATCTTCTTTCTTCTTCACTTCTTATGCTCCTTCTTCTTTTCTAGACTCCCATTTGGTATGTCCTTACGTCACTCATTCCTCCTGCTCTCACTCATGCATGACTTCCCTGCCTCCTTCCTCTCTCCTTTCGCTATGGTTCCAGATATGTCTAAACCTGGGGATTGACGCACAATGGGTGGACAGACCTTGCTTTCTTCCTACCGCCACAACACGATGGTTGAGGCCATGCGGTCGCCATAGAAACCGTGTGCATTACATTTACTTTAACGGCGGAATTCACAAGAAACGAACTTTTATGAAAATTGCAAGAATCTCGAGTCTACAAGAACAGAAACAAAAGAGTGGAACAGTCCTTGAAACGGAGTCCAAATCAGTTGATTAAGTGAAGACTTCGATGGAAAGGTCAGGGAACCGAATCCCACAAAATGCTCTGCATGTAAGATTTGAAGGAAAGAGGAGCAAAGGAAGACCATGACTGAGCAGAACAGATCGTACAATCGAAGACATAACAAGACTTAAACTAAGCATTACAAAAGCCATGGGTTTGACGAATAAACAAAAAGAAGGGAGAACATTTATTCGCACCCTCCTCGTCAAATGGCTGGCGTCAGGATATGATGTTACCGCTGCTGCTGATGATGTAGGTAGTGAAGTTGTTGTTGCTGATGACGATGATAATAATGAGGATGAGGATGATGATATTGGTGTTGTTGTTGTAAATGTCGCTGCTGATGATTATGTTGTTCAAAACAATTCAAATCGTTTATTGGAAACTTTTACAAAAGATTACATATAGATGTAGTTAAAACTGTAAGGTAATGTAAGGAGATGAAGCTATTCTAGCTTATCTAGTTTTCCTCGCCATGTGCTTATCACGAAGATAATTACCGTGAGCAGAACAGTTGTTATTGTGGTTATCGGTGAAGATGACGATGATTACGACGACGATGATGATATTGAAAACGACGACGACTGCAACTATGACGCCTACGATGATGACGTTCATCCAACACGAAATTCCACAAGGCAACATAGAAGTGAAGCCTTGGTCAGTCCATCACTCAGGAATACGTTGCCTAGCAGCCTGCAACATGAGCTTCTTCACATGTCTTTGCCTCTTTTCCGTTAACGTTTGAAAATCATTCTGTTTGATTGAGGTTTTGCGTTGTCAGGTCTGGAGCAGCTTTGAGTTTCTCATGAAGTGGCGCTATACAAATTTGCCATTAAATTAGACATTTGCTTAATAAACTACACAGGTTAGGCTAGACCATACTTGACTACAGTTACTATTATACTATTAGGAGTGGACACAAATCGATGCACGTGAATTTTGCACATTAGGCAGTAAACGACTTCTACGATGCTACTACTGTCTTATGATCAGACCCATAGAAGAAAAAATATTACAACGATGAAACATTAAAATCTGGCCTCATATCCGCTCGGTTTACGACAAGTCAAGCTGCTAGAGAACAGAAGAGAGATTTTAAAAGGCGCCATATAATTATATAGGTACATAGAGAAGTAGGTTATAATAGACTTATTTAGATTTTACGTGCCTTGATATAGCGCTATATGAATGTTCGCTTATGCCAACAATTATTATGTACAACTAAAAGCGTGACAGCGATGTCGGTTATGTATTGCTCCAGTGCCAAACATGGGGTTCCATTTGGAAAGCTTAGGCGCATCTACAAGGGGCAGAGTGTCACGGTCAAGCTCCCGATGTCATCCGTCAATGCGAGGAATGTCAAGACTACTCGCCATATGTCGCCCGTGGTAAACGAGGAATTGTCTCACCCGATGGCGTTACAGAGCGATTTCCCAACATTGCTGCATCTGCTAGATTTCGTTATTAGACTGCATTAGTCCATGGCATCATCATCATCAGCAGCAGCAGCATCGTCAGTTCCTGTCGCCAGCCGTTTGGCGGCGATGTGTGCGAATAAAATGATCTCCTATCTTTTGGGTCATTTGTCATATTAAGTGCTGTTCTCATGTTTAGCAGCTTAACTTGTCGTAAGCCAGCGGATGTTAGGCTAGGTTTTAATGGTTCGTTCTCTGACCGTGTTGCGCGTGCACCACCAGATGAGGACCATAGAGGAGCTCTACCGGGGGCAGCAATGAATAAGGCCTCCAAGGACTGGAAGAGACCACGTGGCAGACCAAGAACCACGTGGACTATAGTAGTAGAAAAGTATCTTGAATGTCACTGTTTTGGGTTGAATACTACTTGGAATAGAGCCCAGGACGCGAATGCGTGGCGCCACATCATCGATAAGGCTACCCTCACATAAAGTATGGCCCAGGAGAGAGACAGACAGAGAGTCAGACAGAGAGAGACAGAGAGAAAGACAGAGAAAGAGAGAGAGAGAGAGAGAGAGAGAGAGAGAGAGAGAGAGAGAGAGAGAGAGAGTTCACGTCTTTTTAAGTCCTCGTTTAGCCTATACTGTCTCTTCAATGCAGTCGTGGTCTGCTTCTGCTTCTCTTTCTTTCACATCTTCCATGTGATGCACTCCGTGGGATTCGCTCAGTTGGCTCTCTTTCCACATGACCAGACCATCGAAGTCTTCGCTGAACGACTTTATCTTATACAACTGTCTTCATATCAAAGAACTGTCATATTTTATCATTTCTGATATTTATAACTTTGAGATTCCTACAATTTTCCATAGCCTGCTCATTTCTGTTGTGAGGATTCTTTCTCCGTCTTACTTTCTCATTGTCCAGCATTCTGATTCATATGAATAAACGGGTTATATAATCGTCTAGTATATTGTTGCTTTTGTCTTCTTGGTTATTTCCCTTCTTCTCCGTATCTTGGCCATTCTTCCAAATGCTTGTGATGTGCATCCAATTCTTCTTTGTATGTCTTTCTCAGTATTGTCCCTCAGGTTCTCAGACCTACCTCCGAGACAGACGATCTGCTCTACCTGTTCAAAGGGGCTCTCCTTGGAGGCTGATGTTTACTAGCGTCTCTGTTCTATTCAATAACCATTGTTTTAGCTTTTCTGCGTTAATTAGTGTTCCGAATCTTCTACTGGTGTTATCTGTCTCCATCGTAATGTCTTGTAGATCTGTTCCGTTTCTAGTTAAGAGACTAATGTCGTCAGCAAACAGAGAAGGTTGTTCATTATACCTCCGTTTAGTTTGATTTCTGTCTCGGTGTGGTTTTGACTGACTGCAGTTACTGCCTCTATTACTGAGTTCTTAGGTATGGTGATAGAGACATCATCTGGAAGTTTTTATCGCACTCGAGATTTTCACTATATTCCTGTAACCAGTTTGATCAGTTTTTATGATATTTCTGAATTTTGCATCGATATCCTTATTCCGTCATGCCTTACATTGTCGAATGTTTCTTTGAAGTCTGTGAAGTTGATGAAGACTTTCTGGTTGTGCTCGATGCTTTTGTCAAGTATCTGTCTCTTTGCCTCCACCCCAATCGATGAAACCTATCCACGCTATTTGAATTTGGTCAATTGTGTTTCTTCCTGGTCTGAATCCGGTTGCTCTTCTCCAGGTCCTCTCAACAAAAGCCTACTGTTTTATTCTGTTTTGTGTCATTTTGGTGAATACTTTCCCTGGGACACTGTAGGCCAATACCATTTGGGGAGCTCCCTTTCTCATCAGTAGCCTACACTACAGACATGCACAAATCAGAAACGAATAGGCTACAACTGACTCTGGAAACACCTAGAAGCTGCTAATAGAGGGCTGGAGGTAATCTACAAGAACTGGCCGTCGGGGAATTATTATAATTTTAGTAGTAGTAGTAATAATAATAATAATAATAATAATAATAATAATAATAATAATAATAATAATAATAATAATATTTCGACTTTTTTGTAATAGTTATAATAACGATAACGTTAATGATAATAGATAACATTATTAAATTAATAATAATAATAATAATAATAATAATAATAATAATAATAATAATAATAATAATGATTTTTGAACAACCAAGGGATTATACTTACCTTGGTAAAATAATAATAATAATAATAACTATTATTATTATTATTATTTTAAAATTATTATTATAGATGTAAGTCAGTGCATGCAGTATGTAGTATAGAGAAGGGACAACGGCCCACTGGATCATCGCCCATTGAGAAGCATGTTACCTACGCTTCTGCTCACTCACTGAATCCAGTCTCCCAGGGCTTCCAACCTCAAATCGCACTTTGAGACGGATGTGTTCTTCGGCCGTGCATTACGGCTCATATCAACCGACGCCTGAATCGAATACAAATCGAAGAAGCCTGCAATTTAAATTCGCTTCTCCATCTCCGTCCCTTCGTCCCTCCACCCAACGCTTTGTACTTCCCCCTCCTCTCCACTCCACTGCTTTACTTCTCCCAACCGATCGACATGGTCTTTAGAATTCCGAACACCAACAAAACTCACGTCCGTATTTTATGAGACCAAAACGCACCCATCCGAACGAATACGGGACCTCTAGTGGTCGTTTCCTGTATCCCCACCCTCCCCTCACCACGATCGATGAAACCTAGCGACGCCATTTGAATAACTCGAGATGTGTTTGCCTTCGCGGCGACGGCGACGCAACGGAACGGCGGACACGACCTAGACAAAGGCGCCGAAAGATCGAGCGCATTCGCCAGCCGTCTAGTCAAACTGTGGCAAGGCGCGTGATTTTAAGCGTTGCGTGACAGACAATGTGTGGTCACGAATGAAGTATGCAGAAGTCATGTTGGGGGACTGTTGTTTTATCGACTCTCAGACGACTACACTCCATTCTTGCTGACCCAGTTGGCAGGGCAACGCGCGCTGAATCGAAGAGCGTGACCTTTCAGACTACTTCATAGATCAGTCTAATATACAGCTGTGCGTCCGCCCGCCTGTATGTGTCTCTCTCATCCTGTCTATCCCGGTCTCTCATTCCTATCTCTCTGCCACCTTGTCGATCTGTTCGACTGTAACTCGAGATGTAAGTCAACTGTAAGTCTACATCTGAACGTAATATTGCGCTGCTTTGTCAGCAAGTTTTAAGCAGGCGTTTGTATAGGAAATATTCATGAGTCGTCGGGTTCTTGATTTTTTTGTAAATGCGCGGATCACGTGCTGGCTGACACGCAACGAACAAGTAGTGAGGGCTATGTGATTGCCTAGCGGTGTCCTTCCTCAACATTGATTCTTGCGGACACGTATTTTATCAATTGAGCCCTCTCGCGGCCTACCTTGTGATGAATCAGCTGGTTTTTGGAAAAACGGCACTGAAGGATCTCGCCTAACAGATTCATTTTAAACTGAGCAGGGTCGAGGCATTGCTGTCGCAGTAGAGAAAATGTGCGTTGACATATACCCGTGAAACCTGTCCTTGTTTTGAGGGTGGTCCAGCTCCTGTCCTTACCCGTAATATGAAATATGTCCTTATCTTGCTACTAACAGAATATGTGATGATTGGACGGACGGACATATACCTGTACATATACTGGACGGACGGACAGAGACACATAGGCAAGCAGAAAGAATAAGAGACAGAGTCAACGCGTAGGCCTACAGTGTAGGTACTGTCGACGATCTTTTATAGTTGTCAATGATCGGGCTTCGAACCGTCGACTTGTCCGATTCGTAGCGAAGCGTGAAGTTGAGAAGAGACATACAGCGCAGCGTATAATCAATTATTTTAAATTCAACCCTGATATTAGCAGAAATTCATTGCAACTGTTTGCACACACTGAACGATTTCTCATGAAATGTGGTCTTTCTTAGTGGGCGTGGCTTCCCAGCTGCTTTCGGTGGCGTCAACGCCTAAAGACAGCTAGAGAAAGTAAGCTCCTTCTAGTCTATACAAGAGGTAGGTGCCGTTAGCAGTGTGGTTTCGGACCCAAAATCTGCTTTCTGTATAGGAGCACTTCCGGCCGTATGGAAACGTAGAAAATAAACAAATTCTAGGAAATTTGATTTTGTCTTAAAGTGACAGCGCATAGTTAGTTACATTTAAAAGAGCATTTAGTCTTGACTGTCGATAATTTTCTTGGACTTTCATATAGAGTTATTAGATTTAAGTGACTAGGCAAAATTTCAAGAGCCGCTGCTGCATAATTTAAATGAGGCAGCTAAGCCAAGAAATATAGAGCCAGTGTGTCATCAGTTTTACCATCCTGGGTACACCTATGGTGTGATTTTATTACACTGCCCCCCCCCCAGTCGTATCTTGATTAGGTCATTAGCAACGGTTTGGGGCCAGTCTGGCGATCGCCCATTTGGGTTAAGTGACATGCCATTAAGTTGCCCCGAAACCGGTGTTGGCGATATTGCCCTCAGAAATGTTTAATTTAAACGCGTGTATGATAATACTGTTAAATAGAAAAATGTAGCACATCGGACAAGAAGGGTTAAGAAATAAAGGGCAAAGAGAGCAAGAAGGTAGGCAAATGGGGAAAACTGACTGAGAAAGGTAGATCACAAAAATGTCAGAAATTTTCCAATGTACAAGATCTCACTATGGTAAAATTAGCCGCCCCATCTCTCAACTCGTGGATCCGCCAGTGTATAGCAACAACATATTTAAAATGGTTTTGCCTGGAAAATAAGCCTGCTGGTAATTTTCAGTTTGATCAGTGGTCTTGGCTGATGGACTGGCTGCACGTTAAAGGCATTGACTTAATTTTTGAGATTCAGCATGGATTGAAGGTTTTTATATTGAAGTCTTGTTTGACTTGCTTGGTTGCTTCTTTTCATTTTCCATAGTGAATGATCTGTAAGGCTTTTGCCTCTATGTCCAGATTCGAATTCCATTGCGTCGTTTGAAATCCCATATATGTTGTCCAGTCAAAGAGCCATGTAATTGAAATGGAGCAATGTTCTTACATTTACATTCTTTGTGTTTATTTTCTAATTAGATGTGATGCAATGATGAAGTTGAAGATGGCGATGATGCAGATGATGATGTTATTGTTGTTGTTGATAATGATGATGTTATTGTGGACGGTGATGACGATGACCGATAAAGGAGCATTTGGGTTCCCAAGAGAACTAAAGTTGCTATATAAATATTCAGGTACTTGTCTATTGTCCATATGTCATAATTATTATGATGCTGATTGTGATGGTTGTGATATGAGTGATGGTGGTGGTGTTGATGATAATGATTGCCTGATGATGGTGATAATAGTGACAATGATTATTTAATATAGTCTAGTGTAGTATGTCCTCTTCTATGAGTACATTGAAAAGTACACAATGTTAGATATAAGTGTAAATTGCATCATGCATTTACACTGTAGTGTAATAGCAAATTTTATAATGTGCCACAATGAAACTGACTTTAGGCAGTTGTGATCATAAACTGTTTAACAGGATCACAAAGAATTTATGCTATGGATGTCGCACTTTGGCAATCCAAAAAATGCATTTCTTCTCTACTTCCCGATTGCGTTTCATATCAGCCGTTCAGCCGGTGTGCGGATTCTTTGGCTGGCTTCCATGTCAGAGTGGATCAACGCGATCTTCAAGTGGTTTGTATTTCTTCCAGTGTAAGACTATTGCAGATCCAAGGGAAGATATGTCTGCCTTGGTCCATTCCATTTGGGATTTAGCACAAGGCCATAGTAGTCAGGGATCTACCCTTGCACAGCTGCTCTTTGTTCTTTGCACTGGCTTTTTAAACTCAGAGGGAGGCATGACTGGTATAGCTTCCTGTGGAGAAGCCCATGGTCAGTCGTGGAAGGTATGAAGAGGGTGGATTGGGAATAGGGCCATCTGGCCATGCCACTTTGTTGCCTCCCAAACTGGTTAGGATGAGGGTTGCAGTCTAAACTGTAATGTTAAAGGATAATTATAAAACTGGGAAACTAGAAAAAGGTCATGAAGAAAACTAGAAAACTAAACAGTCATAAAAAATCCTGGGAAACAAACATTTGAAAAGGTAATCAGGAAAAGATGAAATTTTTGCTAAACTACCAGCAAGGTCAAATCGGCCTAAAGATCCTCCGCCTTTGATGTAAGATAAGTTAGTCACCTAGTCATTTACATACTTCTGTCAAAATTAGTCCTTGACATGGTCCTGGGGTCCAAGAATATTTTGGCTGAAGCACACACAGGACAATATCAATCCTGTTATGTTTTAAGTGGCTGGACAACAAATTCTTAATTTAATGTGACAGATTGTAAAGCAATCACATTAGCAATCTGCCACTGTGCCATTTGATATAATTTAATGCAAAAACCATTTCTATAGTATCTTTTAAAAACACTCCTCTTCCCTCTCTTCCCCTTATCTATCTTACCGCTCCAGTTCCAAACACCATCCGCAGTAGTCATCTAACTGTCTGTCTACATTGCCCTTAGATCTTCACCTGGAACCAAATCTGACCTCTCCTGCCTATTGAATATGTTTTGACTGAGCTCCTGTGATTAAGAAGGTTTCTGTGACTTGGCTTTCATTTGGTGCTGTAGAAATCTTGAGTTTACGATTGCGATTTTAAACACTGAGCATGGCTAAAGGAAAAACATGCACATCAAATCAGTTAGGATAGTGAGAGTTCTCTTGAGAGGTTCTTGAAAGGTGCTAACATAATGTGCAGATGCATAATTATGTACGTACATAGATAGATGTATGCCTACATATGTACACCTGGTGTTGAATTGAAGGTTGTTGCATGGCGAGAGACCGTACTGGTGGATTCATGAAACCAAGTGGTACCATGAGAACAGCCGTGTCCTGGACCAGTACCACTTGACCTGTGAAACAGGACCAGGTAAGTTAGGGTCATCATAATCATCAGCATCATCAGTTCCTATCATATTCCATTTGGCAGAAGTGAGTACAAATAAATGATCTTCATTCTTTTTGGTCAATTGCCAAACCTAATTATTGTCTCGTGTTTGTCCAAGCCTCGGTTTGTCTTCAGTTATATTGTCTCTGAACAACATAAGTAGTGTGTATTACTTAAATATTAGTGACATAAAGCATTAACTAGGCTGCACGAAGGCTGTATGCCTCACAAAGCTTTGCAGACTAACATGCAGGCTAACACAGACCATTACTCCGTTTCATCTCCCACCCCAACTTCAGATTCTTAATCTGCTTCTGAATCTGTTACTCTGCAGTACAATGATATGTATTTTACTGCAATGCAGTAGAATCGTAGCAGTAATGTACTGCTGTGAAATAAAATCTCTGATGTTAGCAAAGACTTACATTTCACGATCGTTCTTTTGTTTAATCTTTTAAATCCCAAAGATTTAATTCTGCCTTAGGTAAAAAGAAAAATAATAGTTATTATAATACTAATTCATTTTTATTTAATAATAATTTTAATAATAATTCTAATGTCTGTTCCTTCTGCCATAATTTTCTTATCTTGTTGAACATTTAATTCCTTATGGTAAAATAATTGAAGTAATTGGCTTCATTTATACTATGAGTTGTTTTCAGGCAATTTTTTCAGAGAATTTCTTTACCACTAGCATAATTTTCTTAATTTTTTCCTTCTTGAATTTTGTCATTCTTGGTTTTTCCTTCCTGATATCTTACCTTGGATAAGCAAGTTTATTGCTAATAATAAAAATATTATTCTTGCTTTGACAAAGTTGTTCTTTGTTATGAATCTAGGCAGTCCATCGGGTCATGCAATGGTGACATCAGCGGTACTCTTCATTCTTGTAAAGGAGGTCATCCAACCTGTCCTGTTTGCAGTTTCTAAGTCAAGGTCTCAGTTGTGCTTTAGCTTATTATCTGCTCTCTTGTTCGGCAAATGTTCCTTGTAGGAAAATCCTCTGTTGCTGTCTGTTGCTTAGGGTCATGAAAGCCATTGCGAAAAACTGTCCCAATTTTGAGAACTTTACCTCAGCATATCTGTGACAGACACAGAGCTATTGTGTACATGAGAACAACGAACAGTTTATTATAAAACTAATTTAGTCATTAATTTTGTATCTCCAGATCTGGTGATACAACAGTTAGAGAGTCACATCAAAGTTCTTACAAATGATCTTACTTGTGGGAGACTTACATAAAGCCAACCAAGACGAAACCGGTTTTGATAAGTAAAGACAAATTTCCTCAAAAGTCTGACCTTGTGACTGGTTGATAATCATAAAAAAGCTAATTGTATGTGGTTGTTCATAAGGACATTTGCAAAAATTACCCACTTTGGATCTCTTCCTTCCTGCTCCTTGCCTGCGTTTGATTGGCGTAACCCTCCCGATCCCTCTGCGGATGTCTGCTGTCCAGTTGAGTACTAAGGCCTAGATTAGGCTATCCTGTTGATCTTGCGCGGCTAACTGTGCTATTGGGTGGGGTGTTTGGTACTGCCATATCCAGCAAAGGAACTCGCTAATTAAGTCCAAGGCAAATACAGACTGTCTTCTGTCTGACTTAAGTTGGTGTTTATGGCACAGGCTGTACTGAAATAGCGGGCTTGTGCATTGAGCAAAACCCCCTCCTTCCTTTTTTGCATTTCAGTGACTCCTCCCAACCCCTTTTTGCAGATATTCTTTGTGGACAACCCCTAAAAGGAATTGCTTACGTTTAAATTTAAAAACCGCATTTGTGTCTGATGGGATAGATGATATTCAGGATATAAAAATAATTTCTGCCTTAACCACAAAAACCTGGTTTTAATTTTCACTGTTAGTTTAGCCTGTGATATACTATGCATGTTTCAGATACTCAGCATCTGGATTATGTTCATAACATCAAATCCAACCTCTCCATTGCAATTTGTAAACAGCCTTGGTTATTATCAAATGAAATAATAATATGCAAAATTTTATATTTGAACCGCAGCTGTATATCTCACAGATTACCATTGCAATGCCAAAATTGAGTGGTCGATGTAATCTCACCTGATTTGCTGACAGGGCAGTGTGTATTAATAGCAATTTTGATTGTGATTGGCTGAGATAGCGGCAGAAACAATATTTATTACCCAACTTACTATGCTGTACATCTTACTGCATCATAAAGTTAAAGAATACCAACTTAATACAGCATGAAGTAAGGCTTATATATGTCGCCTTATATATGTCTCATATTATTCACCATAGCAGGCGTTCCCTAAATATTCAGCAGGCCAACTGTCTAATTGGCATCAATTTCATTAGCATACGATGCCACTGTGAACTAAGCCTTGTGTGTGTATATATATATGTGTGTATGTATATAGTTTTTATGTATGTACATAGCAGAATATTTGTGCACCACTTTTCTGAGAACCTATCAAAAACACTGACAGAATAGTTATTTTTTGGCTTTTCTTTGTTTTTGAAGTCTGCACACTTGTGTAGATGATGAGAAGAATTAGTTTTACTAAGTTGAGTGATAAGGCTTTCTCTGATTTGTTTCTAGATGGCTGGGAGAATTCCTGCCATGGCTTGGCTACACCACAGTTTTGGGTCTCATATGTGTGTCACGGTGTTTCATTGCGGCTCACTTCCCTCACCAAGTGGTCTCGGGAACATTTGCAGGTCAGTGGAATGCAAGCCTAGCTGGTGTAGCAAATTGCATGACCTAGACAGAGTGTTCAGGGAACATTTGCAACACATAGGTAACTAGGCATGAATTTCAGCGGTCTGGGAACACTTGCTGATGATTATAATAGTGCTTGTCCTTGATGTGCTGCATGTTTTGTTTAGCATATCGTTTTTTGTCATTTGCAGATTCTACTTGATAATTTTCATTTGTTTAGGAAATCTGATGCAATCCACAGTCTGCGCATTTAGAGTAAATTCTCTCATTTGCTGCCATTTTTGCCTGTTTTGAATGGTGTTTGGATGTTTGTTATCATGCGCCACAATTTCACTCGTCCATCGTAAGGGGTACAGATTGTTTTCGCTCTGGACAGTGTCAGCTTAGAGTTGGAAAGCCAAGAGAATTCTTTGAGTGGCTCTGATTGTTCAACTATCGAGCTGTACAACCAACTGGCTGCTGCCAAAGAATGTCCTCATTCACGGACCGGGTGTCCGAAGGATGTCTAGACGCTGTCTTCTACCATCTGTGAGAAACTCATGGACACTGAGATTCTTGTGTGATGCCAGCTTGTTTGCCTGTGGTCATTCCTCTTGTTTGATGCTGCATGGTCCAGGAACTCTGAACATACTGACAACTCTGGATGGGAATCTGTCGGTTGGGCTTTGCATGTCTACGAGAGCCCACCATTAGTGACTGTTCGCATATTGGCAGACGTTTTATTCGTAATGATTTTAACATCATTAGGCCGGTGAAGGTAGTGCTTTTGAGGCATTTAAAAGGCATTACAGTGTCTGCCTGCATACATACATACATGCATACGTACATACATATATTTTTATATATTTTACTTCTATCTTCTATTCTTCTCTTAAGACTGTTCTCTTTCGCCGAGGTTGGTTTGGGAGCGCTTCTGAGTAGTTTTCTTGAAGGGGCGCTATATAAGTGTTCTGTATAAATAAATAAATATATACATTGCATGCATACTTATAGGCTACTAGATTTGCATTGTTTTATTTTAAGCTCAGAAAAGAATGCTTTTGTAATTTTAAATTTCTGTTTCAATGGAAGTAACAATTGCATTATTTCCTTTACTTAAAAATGAGCACCTGTGTCAGATATGTTTTTCTCAGTTTTTGGTTTCAATCTTTTTTCCAGGGTTCCTGCTGGCTGTTACTTCATATCGATTTCAGTCCTTGAACTCCCTGTCCCTAAAGGTCTACTTGGTCACATCTTTGCTGCTTCTTTTGGTTGGTTTTTTGATCTTCCTGGTTGTCCAGCTAGTAGGGATTGATCCATTCTGGTCACTGACCTTGGCTGAGAGATGGTGTCAAAGCAAGGAATGGATTCACCTCGACACAACACTGTTTGCAGCAATCATAAGAGATGCCAGTTGTCTTATGGGTGCGTAGTTACGGCCTTCGAATCTGTTCTCTTCATTTACTTTTATTATAATATATGTATTGTTGTTGTTTTTTGTTCTTGTTGTAGTAATAGTAGTAGTTGTAGTTCTTGCAGTAGCAGTAGTTGTTGTTGCTAGAAACCAGCTTCTCTGTATGATTCATTTTAAATACTGATTTTTGTTTGTAATCTCATATTTAGGTGAAACTTTTAGAATAGCAATAATTTTTTTTAAATTTTATACTTATATAGCACTACTTTATAATGGCCAATGGTGCCAAGTATAGCTGTGCTTTGAAGACTTGGTCAGCTGAACCTTTGGGCTTCTCTTAACATTTTAATATGATAATGGTATGTGTCAAGAATTGAAGATTGTTGTGGCCTCTGAAAGCTACTAGCGTCTCTAGGCCCCCATGCCCGAAAACCTAACACAGCCAGTGCATTTTCATGCAAAGTTATTTCTCAGAGATTAGAAATGACTTTTTTGTTTCACCTGAAGCAACCATCGATTGATGCCATGTTCATTATGACAGCGGCACTGTAGAAGTCATTATATGTGATCAGGTGATTTTCTTCATTCCAGGTCTTGGTCTAGGACTTTACTGGGCATCAGACTTCATCAGACAAGACACAGGGCAACGCCTGTTATGGAAGGTGATGACCAGCTGCTTGTCTGTGGGCCTCATGCAGGGATCTCAGTTCGTGAACATTCCCCAGGAGACGCCACTTAAGTTCTATATGATACTCGGCGCCATCTATACTCTTCTGATTTTCACTGTTGTCGTTATACAAACATTCAGCCGCTTCTCCACTAAATTCCGACCAGGCAGTGTGGCCAAAAATAGTTAATCATAATTTGTGAAGAGCTGTATAATGTTCTGTAAATATTACTGTCAAATTTTTGTTTCCATAACAGTTTTTTTGAAAAAGTTTGTGCGTTTTTCTGTTCATGATTTTGTTTGGTTTGCAAGATTAGTGTCACATGTAATGGGGATTTACGGGTTCTCCACCCTTCTGAAACATTTTCAGTTATACCCTCACTGAATACAAAAATTATACAAGGTTATGGTGAAAGGAGAAAAGGCAGAGAAAGAGTAAAAAGAGCGCAAAAGCAGAGGATATGGTAAATAAAATAAAAGGTAAACTTTATATGGTTTGTGGACAAAGCAAGGCTAAATTTACAAAATCCCTCCAATTTTTTATGAATAGGGTCTTGTGAGAGAAGGTACATAATATAGATACAGGCACATTCTAGTGAAGAGATGTGAACTGCATTACCTTGGCCTTGTATGAAAATAGATATATTGTGTGACTGACACACTGTCTACTTACTTGTTAATTCTGGATTTCAGTAATTTGACAGTAATATTTACAGAACATTATACAGTTCTTAACAAAACAGTGCAAAGATTAAGGAAGACGAAGTGGAGAAAGAGTGGGCTCAGACGGAGGTATTGTGGCATGTTGCATGTATAACCAAAGATTTTGGAGTACACTATGATATTTATGGCACTTCTATCTTTTCTGTGTAACTCACATGTGTTGGTCAACAGAGCAAAACAGCGGCGCCACCTAGGGGATGGTATGATAAAAAAGGGTCAGATCATGATGTGCTGTACATAGCAAGATTTCACGTGGTTCAGAAGACATGTAATCTGTTAGAACCACCACAAATTAACCAGGAATGTTTAATGGCCAATCCTTAACAGCTTCTTAAAAGCTGTGGTAGTGTCCACTGGGACAGTACTATCATCCTGTGAATAAGGTGGTTCCCACAACTTAGATTTCTTTTGGAGTTCTAGAAATCTTGAGATTATGACCCAAACTATTCCACAGTTCTACAACTCTAGCACTAAAGAATTTCTGTCCTAATGTTTCTTTTGGTTTCTTTAATAATTTATATCTATGGCCTCAAGTTGCGCTGTTCGGTGCTAATTCAACTGCACTGCTTTCTTTCCGTTGATGATTTTATAAGCTTAATTAGATCTCTGCTGCTCCTCCTCTCGGATGTTAGTTCCAGTTTTGTTCAGCCTTTCTTCGCAGCTTAGACCCTTGTAATCCCAAGTCATTCTGATAGCTCTCCTCTGCACTTTCTCCAGTTGTTCTATGTCATGTTTCAGATATGGATGTCATACCTGGATACAGTATTCCAACTGGCCTCACCAAATGATTTGTACAACCTCAGTTATATATAAATATATATGTCCATGACTAGGCTAACTACGTGTATTGTCCTCTTCATCATTCCTGCTTGGCACACTGCCTTGAAGGTTTTCAGCTGTTGTGCACAATCACACCCAGTTCCCTTTCTTCCTCGCGAACTCCCAATGGCTTACACACATTTCAAATAGCAAGTCCTCATTTCTTGTCAGATACAGCCACGTTCAATGGGGCCCTTTAAATCAGCGCACCCGAAACTTCTGTGTCACGGACCGGCAGGAATTTACCAACTGCAGCAGGACCGGTGACCAATTTATTCATTATTCGGCTTTTTCGAAAACCTAAAATTTCCTAAATTCCTAAGTCTAAGATGTGTTTTAAAATCGTGTTAAATGCATTTTTAGCCAATTCTATGACTCTATTGCCCTTTAAAATGCTAGCCTAATAAGTATAAGAAATCTTTCTAATTTATATGAGAAAAACGGCGGAACCATTTCTTCGTATTCTGTGTTTCAAGAAGGTTGAGGACCGGCAACTGAGGGCTCGCGGACCGGTGTACTGCGAAATTTCTTCCGGCGACAAATTCCTTCCGAAAACTTGTGTCATTGGTTCACGTGACATATGAGGTCAGATAGCAACGTAGACGCCTGAGCTTCGTGTTCATTGCGAGATATATTCCGGTTATGTTACTAAATACGCGTGATAAGTAACAAATATTTCTAACAAATAATTAATAATAATAATTATTATTATTTAATAATTAATAATAATTATTATTATTTAATAATTAACAAATAATTGTGAAAGTCCGCCAATCATTCCGCCCGTGACCCACTTTCCTTTATCTCGGGGCGTAGTGTATGTAAAGTTGGAAGTCATATTCATATTCGCTAGATTCGAGGTCATGCTAATGTCCAGATCCCCAGTGGTTACCGAAATGTTAGTCATAGACATACTCGGCTCTTATTAACATAAAAGAGCGTTATTAGCCCTACGCTGTACCCATGAGCCTATTCAGAACGCTCAACAACTAGTGGTCACATTAACAAGTCTCTGAAGCATCCCTTCAAACGCCCATTGTATTGCATGGTAGAAACTACTGCAAATTCGCGAGCAGAAATGACATACTCATCCAGAATGGAAACCAAAGCGCTTCACAAACCACACACCCTAAACTTATGACTATCCAAAACGACCAATAGCTATCCGTTACACTAAGTAACATTTCCGCTGGAAGCCTTGAAGACTTTCCATTTCGGTGCATTGTTCTGCATGGCAAGAACTATTGCAGGGATGGGGCGGGTGGTCTGTGAAGCGCTTTAGTTTCCATTGGGGATGAGTATGTCATTTCTGCTCGCGAACTTGCAATAGTTCTGACCATACTGTCCAATGCATTGAAATGGGAAGTTTGAAGGGCTATAGCTGAGATGCGGGTGATTGTAACAGATATGTTCTGGGTGTTTTGGTAGTAATGTGGGCGAGGAGTATGGTGTTTGATGCGCTTTGATTTGAGATGAGGATGAATATGTAACTTTTGCTGGCGAAGTTTCGTCGAGATTGAGTTGCTTATTATGGTGGCGAATGTGAAAATGAATATGCGGACTAATTTGACAGACAGCGGCTTCGACCTTTGAACTGCAAAACGCCCTCTGGGGTTATGACGCCAAACATTTTATTTCTAAAAATAGAACTGTGCTACAAAGACTTACCAGTTTCAACTGGCTTGTTTATACATTAATTCTATAATATAGCTATACTCGTGTAAAATTTGACACAGCTGTTCCTAATTGACCAAACTGAGCTACTGCTCCATTCACAATTATTTAGTCTAGACTCCACGTGATAAGCGTTCAGTTTTCAGGGTAATCGTAATTCCAAGATTTCTACAGCGCCCAACGAAAGCCGCGCCGCGGGGACCAGCTTATTCACAGGCGCTCAGTCAAAACAAACTCGATAGGCAAAAGGGTTCGGTTCCAGGTCAAGATCCAAGAGTCAGGGCACTGGTCAGGATTTATCCACTGTTTTCAGACGAGGAAATTTTGTTCCCAAAAATAGAACGACGACCAACTTAACACCGCTTCGCCCCTCAGAATCACATTTTGTCCTAAATTTAATTGCAGGATCCTAATGTAATTAGCCCGGTATCCCACTTACACGCACTAATTACAATATTTCTTTGCATGGAGAGTAATCTGCTTCTTCAACAGACTAATTATTTATAAATTCGCCTAACTAACCAATCCGGAAGGTATTTGTCAACGGAAGAGATTTCGCACGTATACAGTGCAAAATTTCATCCTGGCAACGGCAGTGGGCGTGGCCGGAAGGAATTTGTCGCCGGAAGAAATTTAGCATGACACCGGCACTGGTCCGCGGACCACCGCTTTGGGAAGCGCCGCTTTAAATAATATGACCTGGCTGATTGGGCCCACAACGTGGTCGATTGGAGTGCCACCATGCGGTTGGCATTTTATAAGGTAAAGGCAGGATAAATTGGGTGTCGTGTCTTAGTGTACTTTAAGATCTTTGGTGTAACCATGCAGTTACTAGTGATACAGAGTTGGAAGGTGTGTAAGTCACCAGCCATGGGGCGAAATGTAGGACTAACGTACTAAAGTTTGGCACGGGTTACCAGGTCATACTGAGAAGTAAAAGTGACACAGCCAGGGAATTTTAATCGTAAACCCTGCATTTCGTCAGCGCCCAAACTATGCTAAGTCGCGCGAACCGGCTTGTTCACAGGCGCTTAGTCAAAACAAAATCGGCGAGGCTGGTATCGTCAGGTTCGGTTCCAAGTTCCAGATGCCGCAGGTATACAATGGATGATATTTGGAATTGCAGCGATGAGAAAGACGAGGGAAAAGGCCCTATCAAGATAGGATTCTGTCCTGTTGTTTCTAGTTTAGAATGAAAGGCCTGGCCAAAAATACAAAGAGGATCAGTTAAACTATTGATCAGCTAGCTAACAAATAATACCGAAATTTTTCAACTTGTTCGCGCACTTCTAGCCATAGCAGCTTAGTAGTTACGGGACGTAAAGTTATATTATGGGAACAGTTTAACCTGCAAT
This sequence comes from Norana najaformis, assembly GCA_964023275.1. NCBI lineage: Eukaryota > Metazoa > Annelida > Clitellata > Crassiclitellata > Hormogastridae > Norana > Norana najaformis. The sequence continues at coordinate 32,710,127 of OZ029913.1, read as the reverse complement.
GGAAGCGATCAACCAGTTGAGCTTAATGTAATGTAATTAGGACAATTTGTATAACATCCGAAACATAGCGAACTACTTCTTGGGTGGTTTGCAGTTCTCCATACATGCTGGTGTTACAGCACACATACACTGGTAGACTGTTAATTAAACTACAATAGAAGTAGGCCTAAGATTATTGAGTTATAGCCTATAATAGCAGTCTACTGTCTTCACTAAACTTCGTCATAATAATGTCATTTTTATCATTGTGTCTGTTGTTGGCCAGTTTTTAGGTGTTATTAGTCACCATATTATAAACAATCGCTTTACAAATAACACTGACAACAACATTTGATGTCAACTGGAGAACCTAATGCAACAAAACTGCCGCAACAGGGTCGCTCAATTACTACACAATATTTTATATAAGTTTTTCAAGTTAGTTGATATTTTAATGTATTAACTTTATCGTATGTTATTTACTTATTTGTTTCCTTTATTTTTATTATCTTACATTATTTTATTTGTTTTTTTTTATTTATTTGTCATTACCTTTCGCTTTGTCTGAGAAGTGCGCCATGCATAATCTAGGCAAATTGATTTAGCGCCAGTTTAATGTTTTCGCGTCGACACAATGATTACTCATAATAAAACGATGACAACGCATGCCGAGCTACGGAGGCTCAGAATGACCCACTTGGAGCTCAGAACAACTGGCAAAAATATGCCATCATCTGTGAATCTTTGTCCAGTCTTTTGTTTTTCGCTTAACTATTGATTAGGCCTACACTACGTTAGACGGGCTTGCTCTATTCAATCATATATATATATATATATATATATATATATATATATATATATATATATATATATATATATATATATATATATATATATATATATATATATATATATATATATATATATATATATATATATATATATATATATATATATATATATATCCTGACTCCCCTTCATCTTATCCCTATATATATAGGGATAAGATGAAGACGATATATATAGAGGGATAAGCTGATATATAATTTAAATATATAATATATTGGTCGTCATCCTAATCACATATTATCATCGTATAGTACTCAATGTTTCCTGTTTTGCCCAGCTTCAGAGTACTCGTTTGAACTTTGTAACGTTGTCGTCAGCATCAGTTCATGACGTCACCCTCTTGGCGGCGATGGATGCGAATGAATGACCTCCATTCTTAGTCGTTCGCCAAGTCCCGTGCTTGCTTTTCACATGTTACTTACTTTTTCTGATCATATCACCCATCTCTCCCGCTCTTGCTTTATGCATATCCGCGACCTTCGCAGAATCCGCCCTCTGCTTGACTTTAAAACTGCATCAACCATCGCCACATCCATAGTCCATGTTAAATTAGACTATTGCAATTCACTGTTCCTGAACATAGGCTCCACCCAAATAAGCCGCCTTCAAGCCGTACAGAATGCTCTTGCTCGTGCTGTTACCAAAACCCCCAAACACCATCACATCACTCCTGTTCTTAAATCACCACACTGGCTTAAAATACCTGAACGAATCGAGTACAAAGTCCTATCACTTACATACAACACACTTCAATCTTCCCAACCCTCCTATCTTCGTCAGTTATTTACAATACAACCGCTTCGCTCAACCCGCTCTTCTTCTGCCCTAAAACTTCTCCGGCCTCCAGTCACCTCATCCTTAAAATTTGGTTATCGCTCCATAGCCATAGCTGTCCTGGAATAAACTCCCCCCAGAACTGCGACAGTTTTCGGACCCACCATACAAACTCACCGATGCTCCACCGCTTGCAATTTCTGCTTCGGCCTTTCACTCAAAACCGAAAACATTCCTCTTCCACAGATCCTATCCTGACACCCCTCTTCCTCTTATCTGTCTCTGCTCTCCAGCCCCAAACATCACCCACCGTAGCTGCCACGCTGTCTTTCTGCCTGACTCTTGGATATTGACCCGGAACCGAACCCTTTTGCCTATCGATTTTGTTTGACTGAGCGCCTGTAAATAAGCTGGTCCCCGCGGCGCGGCTTTCGTTGGGCGCTGTAGAAATCTTTGGATTACGATTACGATTACGATGTTCAGTCCAAGGCTCACTATCAATCCGTTCGTTGATCTAACATCTCGACAGAACGGGTCATTGTGACACACCGTACATTGCATAATAGGCCTAATTATACCAACAGGCCTATCTATATACCTTTCGCCAGCAGTAGCGGCAGAAGCAGCAACTGCATGATGGCAAACATAAGCAGCAGCAGCAATGCGCATGCGCCACAGTCCACGAGTATCGTCATCGTCAGCTGAACTCAAGATTTCTACAGCGCTCAAAGAATGCTAAGTCGCCGGAACCAGCCTATTCACAGGCAATCAGTAAAAACAAAATCGATAGACAGGAAGGGTCAGATTCGGTTCCAGGTCAAGATCCAAGAGGCAGGCAGGCAGGCAAGCAGGGAGGCAGAGAGGCAGAGAGGCAGGCAGGCAGGCAGGCGGCTACTGGGGTGGTGTTTGGAGCTGGAGCGTATAACCACGTTTTGTATTTTATATGCATGTACATAAACGTGATTATATTGTAATAGCTTATATATTATTTGGAAGATATACCGTAATATTTATTATTAAAGTATAATATTGTTATAAATATTGTATATATAGTACAAATTTTATATTCGTGTTTGTAGACATGTATGTATGCATAATAGGAAACGTGGTACATGTCTGCATAATCACTTTGGCATATATATGTATATGTAGATGCATATATAATACAGTTTATTTGAATGTATTTACATTGAAGTATATACAGTAGAAAACGTGGTGTATATATGTATGTGCATGTGTATATATTATATTACAATATGTATATATATAATATATATATATATAATATATATATATATATATAATATATATGTCGGGTACGTATGGAGTGCGGTTGGCCATTAGGGAACGCGCTCAGCGATGACGGGTAACGTCAGATGCAAATCAATCCAGTCGATGCGCTTAGTCTAGCAGCAGCCTCTTCCACGCTCACGCCTTGGAGGCCAGGCAGCAGCAGCAGCAGCGTGCACGAGGCCGGCGGCCGGGGCGAGCCAGCTACAGTGCGGGCTGCAGGCCTCGCGTGCCCAAGTATACAGAAAGCTAGGGCGCACGCGGCCTCGTTACGCGCATGGCCAGGACGCGCGTCGAGGCAGCTGTGCGGGGCGCAATCGATCGATGCCGTACGAGACGATCGCACAGCGTAGAGTACGATGTATTCCCCCCCCCCCCGGTCCAATGGAATTGACTCCCGGTTCCGGTTTTTCGGTTGCATGATTGTACGCGTTGTGATTTATCCGCCGTGGATCGATGCCATTGGTGGGGCCGGCCGAGCCAAGGATAGGGAAAGACGGTGGGAGAGAGGGAGGGACGGAGGGAGAGGGGCGGGCTGGTGCTGGTGGCCGCCGTGCTGACAGACGGCGGGTTTGTTGCAGCCAACGGATACGGAGGGTTGACGAGGAGGAAGAGGAAGGAGAAAGGGAGGAGGAGGAGGAGGCAGTCGGACGGACGGACAGTCTCTCTCTTCGTTGTTGTTGTCGTTGCGCGAGGAAGTTTTACCCGGATTCCGACTCCAGAAGCAGAAGGCATCGTGCATTACCTCGGATCCTGAGCCGTCGCGGCTTGCGAGGCTATTTCTCATCGAAGGAACCGTCTTATCTGGTCGTCGCTGTTCCCTCCGTTCGCACCCAGCTGCCCTGCGGACCCGTCTTGTCAACGTTACGACGGACGGCCGGCATTTTCTAGCGCTATTATGAATCGGTGATTGATTTTTCAAGGAACCAGCGCAACGTTTCGGGCGAGAAGAACGACATCTGTTGGTGAGTGAAGCTGCGCGTTCTTATCCAGTGAGTGAGTGAGTAAGTGAGTATGAGTGCGGGGCTGACCGATTTGGGTTATCGATTACTGTTATCCATAACCTGCGCTGCCCCAAAAATTTAGGTCACTTTTCGGTTCGTCAGTAATTTAACAACTTCAGCGACGATGGAATTGCAGCACACGGTGGCTGGTGTGATTCGAGAGCGTTGGTGTGCGCTGTTGGCCCTATGAATATCAATGATTCGCTGTCGTGATCCTAGACTGTGATGAATATGTACGCGTTCTTTAGTTTATCGTAGGATGAGGAATAATGGATGGTTGGATGGAGGAATTGATGGACGAATGAATGGAAGGACACACGTATGGTTTAGCCGTTCTTCTGATACGTCTTTCTGTCTGTCCGTCCGTCCATCCGTCCATCATTCCATCCATCCATCATTCCATCCATCCATCATTCCATCCATCCATCCATCCATCTGCGCACACACGCACTTCCAGTTAATCTTATCTAATGACTTCTATGGCTCCGTTATCATAATGCCGAAGGCAACAATTGACTGTCGCTCCAAGTGAAATTGTAATCAAAATCAGAATCCATTGGAGGAAACAGATTGTATTCCGATAGGTCAGAGAAACCAAAAGTTAGACTAAACCAGAATCATCCAGCCATACCTGAAAGATGGATGTAGGATGGATGGTTAGATGATCGGCTGGATGGATGGCTGTATCGACAGACAGAAAGAATTATGAATGGGGTTGATGAATAGATGGATGTATCATCATCGTCATCATCATCATCATCAGTTCCTGACACTATGGTGATGGCGGCAATGGATGGAAATAAATGATTTCCATTCTTTTGTCAAATGTGTTTGTATTTCGTCCAAGTCTTGTCTTGTTACATCATTGTTTCTGTTGTCTATCCAGCATTCTGCCCATCTCAAGACGTTCCTATTTAGAGTTACTTAAAAGGCGCTTTATAAATCTAGTGATACATACATGGTCATGGTCTTTCTTTTGCTTCTCTTCTCCTTCACATCAGGCACGTAGCACATTGCATGGGATTTGGTCAGCTGGCATACGTTCCATGTGACCATCAAAGTCTTCACTGAACAACAGTTTTATCCAGCAGAGTTGTTCGCTTATCAAAAGGGTTGTCATATTTCATAATTTCTAATAATTCTGTGGTCTTCGGATTCTGGCAGTTTGCTCATTTCTGTTTTGAAGATATACTTTTCCGCAATTTCATAATTTCTTATTTCATTCATTTCTTTTTTTCACTGTCAACATCTGATCCATATTGACAAACGGGTTGTTTCATCATCATATTTATTTTGCCTCGATGGATTTGTAGCTAGATGGATGTATAGACAGATGGACGGATGGGCGGGTGGATGGATATATGGATGAGTGGAGACATGGTATATGAATGGTTCATAGCTGCATAAATTTCTTAGTGAATGCTTTGATGTATAGGTCTGGTAATCTGTCCACTGATCACTGATTGGTCAGTTGAATGATAATTTCTTACAGACATTTGAGCTAACGGGGAACATTACAACGCTAGATGTCGCTAGCTGCGACATTCCTGGTATGCGTTGTTTACAAGTATTATTACTGTTCACATGTGCAAGTAATTGTTTACAAGTGTAAATAATGAAGCAAATAAGTAAGTAGCATTTCATAAAATCTGTGATAACAAGAACAGTGCGGCTTTAACCGTGGACGTTGGCATGGCTTTGAGAGGAGGATCAAGATTGACTTCTAAGGTAAGGGCAGATCCAGAAGTAAAATAGGGGCCAAATTGGACTGAGCCGTATGTAATGGGGACTTATGGGTTCAGCTCTGGCCTAGAACTATTACCCTTTCACCTCATTTCATGAGAGGCCGTAGGACCTCTGCCCCAGGTATAGTAGTGGGGGCCATGGTTTTACCTCAGTCGAGGTTGTGCATGAATGCAAATTGAGATGCCTTTTGACTAAGTTTAATTTTATGGGCATCAAGGTAAAACAGAAGACACTGTTTTGGACGACTGAACAAAGTGATGAATTTTGTGACCTATAAGAGAAGTTGAATGGAAGACTGGCTGAATAGATGAATGAATAGTTGAATGAATGAGTGAACAAGTGAACACACAAAGGAATGAATGAATGTACAGAGGTCATGATGTATCCATGGATGAATCAATAGCTGGTTGAATAAATTACTGTATAGGTAGCTGCATGAATGAATAAATGAATAGCAGCAGGACTGTAAAAATAGAAGTTGGTCTCATGGTGGACAGTTCTACCCATCATAGGAATGGCTGTGGTGGGGTGGAAAGCCATCAGTGTATCGCCAGGGGTGGTAAGTATCGAGTAATTGTAGCAAAAGGTGGAATAACCCACCAACACTGCCAAAATTCAAAGCACTAATTTTCTGTTGAAGAATGTATATTTACAAACAGGATCTTAAACTTGATACTATTTATTTAAATAGATAGAAGGGATAGTTATTTGGATTTCACAGAAGAAGGGGAACATGAGATCAAGATTGAACAAAATCATAAATCTTAGAATCATCATGCAGAAAACCAGAGAGCATCAGCAGCCCCTCTGTGCTTTGTTGATTTTAAGAAGGCTTTTGATTGTGTCTCACATGAGAATCTCTGGCTGGCCATGACAGACATGGGTTACCCTATTCATATCATCAAACTGCTTTCTGCATGCCACTGTAAACAGTAGGCTAGAGTGAGAGCAGCCAGTTTATTATCATGAGGGTTTCATGTCAAGAAAGGGGTCCAAGAGGGCTGTGTGATTCCACCTTACCTATTAAACATCCTGGCAGAAATGGTCATGAGGGAAGTGCTAGACGGTTATGAGGGTGGAATACAGATAGATGGGAGAAGAGTTACAAATCTGCAATGTGCTGATGAAATTGTTCTATTGGCAACATCGGAAGCAGAGCTGCAGAAGATAGTGGATCATCTTGACCGGGCAAACAGCAACCAGGGTCTGTTGATTAATGTGGACAAAACCAAGATCGTGGTAACAAATGGTACAACCTGCAACATCAAAGTACAAGGTAATCAGCTGGAGCAGATTGACACATTTCCATATCTTGGCTCACTTATAACCGAAGACTTTGACTGCAGTAAAGAGATTCGATCAAGACTGGCTAAAGGACAGGGTGCTGGGGGCACCATCAAAGAATGTATGGAAAAGTCATGGCATGTTGCTTTTAACAAAGATACGACTTCTGAAAGCTCTTGGTTGGTCAGTAGCACAGTGTGGTTGTAAGAGCTGGACTATAAAGAAAGATGAAGAGGCAAGAAGCAACGCATTTGAAGTGGACTGCTAAGAAGACAAATGAGTGAGTCCTAGAGACAGCAAGATTAGAAAGGAGTCTGCTTGGATTAATCAGAGAGAGGAAGTTTTCATACTTTGGGCATATGCTATGAAAGAGTGGAGACTGTTTAGAAAAAGAGGTCATGCAAGGCACAATTCTGGATCCTGAGCTCAGGGAAGACCCAAGATGACATGGTTCGATGACTTCAAGTCATGGACTGAATTGTCATTTGACCAATTATTACAGAAGCTGATGGCATAAAATTATCCGTGGTGCAGCCAATCCTCGACTCAAGAATGGTTGAAGATAAGACAAGATAGTTTTTCTAACTTATAAGCATAACTTATAAGAATTATAATAATAATGATAGTAGAAGAAGAAGAAGAAGAGGAAGAGGAGGAAGAAGAGCAAGAACTAGAAGAACAAGAACAACAAGAACAAAAACAAAAACAACAAGAACAGGAACAACAACAAGAACAAGAAGAAGAAGTGGACCAGACTCTTAAGCTATCACTGAGAAGCAGCAATGGATATGAAATGTTAACTACCATACTTCATTTTCTTAGCCTTGCCATATGAGGGCTAGTCACTCCAGGCCATTACTCTTGCGCTTGTTGAATTTCTTCACTTTGATATTCAGTCATGATATAGGTAAAGCATCTCCCTCTTACAGGAGTGGCCTGGAGGAAGACTCGTGCAAAAAGAAGACTGTCCACGAGGGACTTGTTAAACATACTCGCTCGCCCATCGAGTGTATCGATACAGCTTCCGTCACCAGTTCAAATATTGCTGAGTGCCCTTACCCTCTACCCCTGGGGTCGGGGTTTCAGGAATTCACCCTGCACGCAAACTTGCTTTACAGGAGGCCGCATATCACTCTCTGTTACGAACCTAGCTACTGTCACCTGTCCCGGCAGGTGCACTCGTGGTAACCCATCGACAAAGGGTGGGTGACAAGCCGCTCCCCGGATTACATTCTCTGTCCCGATGACGGCCAGTGATCAGGGTGCAAGTCGCTACTGCATCGATCGGTTGGCACTCGACCCGTTTCTGGTAACATTTCCGCATTAAATGGGCAGCGGTGGGCTCATTCCCCTCCGTCCCGAACGGATCGGTCACAGACAAGGCCGGAGAGCGCAGCCTATAAGTTGTCTGATGGGACGGACAGAGCAGACGGGTGTTGGCGCACCCCACTCAGGGAGTCGAAGTCGACCTCACCACAGGATTCAAAGTTTTTCACCCGCGCCGCGACGAGATCACACGACGCAGATTACTAGGCTCTTCCTCCCACGGTATCCAACCAATCGACCTCTGAAAAAGGTATACCTCATTGCTGTCTAACATCACCGACAGAAAGCATTCGGTGGGCACACTAGGGTGACCACTATCGCACGTACAAGTGCTGTGGCACCGTTAGAGGCCATGGGGCGACCGTAGCAACCGATGTCACTCCTAACCCAGCTAAGCGTTACTCTGCAGGCACAACTCACCAGGAACAGACTAACGGACTCACAGAAGAGAGTCATAGTTACCGTTTACCCGCAGTGTGCAGTCAGTGTACTCGTTTCTGGCTCCGTCTTGAACTTCGCAGTCAGTGAAAGATATGTTCACTCCAAAGTATATTCTGAACTGCAGTGGTCTCTTAATGTTGGCTAATTGCTTGCCTGACTAAGTGACGGGCATCAATGCTGCAAGTAGCAAGGTGCTTAGTAAGAGGCAAAGCAGGCAGATGGACTGATGGAGAGAGATGGGCAGTCACTTGTAGGAAAACATTCATAAGACTAGATTTGTCATATGCTATTGAACCCTTATTAGATTTCACAACATTTGTACTGTCAACGCAGACAGATCGACAGTGAAACACACAGACGGGCAGAAAGTTACCTTTGGAGGGAACACTGACTGCAAATTTCAAAAACGCAAGTCAGTTTGCAGGGTCATGGCATATGCGCAGACAGACGGATGGGTGGATGGATGGACAAACTGGTGTGGGGTCTGGTGATAAGTGATGGTCGAAGAGCAGCTTAGAGATACAGCCCAAGGCAAAAATAAATAAAAATTTAGTATTTATAGCTTAAGTTGATTATAGACATTTCCTATGCATACTATTTTATATTGTGTGATTTATTATTATAAACATATTACTAGAAATGAGTTATTTTAGGATAGTTTCATAAATAACTGTTACAGTAGAGGTGTTCCTGGACAAATAGTCACTTTAGATATGCTTTGGAGTCATGACTTTTTTGATATACGGTTGAGGATCATTACGTACTTTAGAGATGATTTAGAGCCAGTACTTACTTTTGGAATGGTCCGGATCCGTTACTTACTGTGGGGCTGGTCCAAAACCATTACTTACATAAGGGGTGGTCTGAAGCAGCTAGAAACGAGTACATTGACTGTACACTGCCAGCGGGAGAGAACTGGCCACCCACCCGCATATGCCAAGGCTAAGAAAATGAAATCACTAACACTTCACACCATCGCTGCATCTAGGTGCTAGCTTAAGAGTCTCGTCTTCCTCTTCCTCTTCCTCTTCCTCTTCCTCTTCCTCTTCCTCATCTATCATTGTTTTTATTGCTATGCATCATTTTAGAATGTTCCAGAACCCCTAGCTTACTTTGGGGTGATTTAAAAGCGGCAGTCACCTGTGATTTAAAGTAGCAGTACCTTTATGAGTGGCGTGAAGACCAGTCATTTAGGAGTGGTTTAAAAACCACAGTACCTTGTGCTACTTGCCTACCTACCTACATACATACATGCATACATATGTGCATGCATGCTTACATACATACATACATACATACATACATGTGTATGACTCTTCAAACCCTTCTGGAGAGTTTTCATAGAGTCATTGTGATAATTGTTCAGTTATTTGACATTGTGATAATTGTTCAGTTATTTTTTCCATATTTATAGTAATACATGAGTAATACACAGTTTTCTTATAAGTCTTCTTACAGGCAGTTTTTAAAATTGAAGATGTGGCGGATGAGCAGTGAGACTTGTCTATAAATAATAATTCTATTTTAGTGATGCTTGGGTGATATAAAAGTTTGATATTTAAATTCTTTGGTCCGTTTTAGTTTATTTCTAATATTTGAACAATTTATGTTTCCATTAAGACCTTGTTTCATTACAAACCCTCCCCGCTATCCAAGCAGTTACCGGTGTGTACCTATTAGATAGCACAGAAGACAGTAGGCATCTTCCGATCCGCAATATAGGGTGCAGACGGTTGAATATGCGCTTTCGCAGGCTGTGCAGCTTTAAAGGTAGAACGGCGACGCTTGCGCGCTGCATATAGATTCATGAGTCAAAACAACTTGATATCGTGTGGTTAGTGTTATTTACAGTACAGTCATGTACTTAGAAGTTATGAAATATAAATATTCAGACGAGAGGGCGGCCGGGCATTAGGCTAATCATTGCCGTTCGGGAGACTGGTCAATGCGCTTCTGCGTAAGTCATAGTCGAAATATCAGCTGTCTGATTCAGGTACCACCTCAAAAAGATCGGGTTTCATGGAATGAGCCCCACCCTGTTGTAAGGTCGTGAAAGGGGTTGTGAGAAAATGTGGAAGGACACTCCCAGGCTGCTTGTTGAAATTCAGGCAGCGAAAAGAGATAATGGGTCAATGTTTCAAGATATAGAATGGTGGTGAAAGGAAAGCCTGTTGTAAAGAAGGCACGCATTCAAGGAAACGACTATTGCCGGTAAAGTAACGAACCCTATTCTGAGAAAAGGCCATCCTCAGGACGTTGCCCATCTCGCGAGTCGCGACTGCGGAAGAGGCATAATCGGATTGCAAGACAGAACTTTACAGTGTTATCTTCCATAAGGAAGCAGTCAGTCCTGAACCTTCCTTGAAGAAAACAGACACTATGGGCAGAGATGGTATGGAAGGACCAATCCATGTCGAGAGCAGAAGGGATAGTGTTGCTGGTGGCTTGAGCGTAGAATAGGTCTGGAGTCATCCACACCCTGTGAAGATATATTCAGACCCTGAGACCATGACAAATCTAGTCCTTAAAATTGTTCATTTGTAAACTTTTAATACATGGGTGCCTGCATATAGCATGCATCTTCATAACATGAATTGCAATATAACATGACTAGTAACATGGATTCCATATTTAATTTAGATCAAGACTTCATTATAGCCCAAGTCATTTTAAGTGCCACATATCATACGGTGCCGGAGAGTAGCATTATAACAAGATTCTGTTGTACGGAACAAGGACATTGACCATGATGGATATGGAACATGTTCCACCCAATGTTTAGATCCAGCAGAAACACATACTGTTATGTCCCCAAATATTTTTGCATTTTTTGCATGCCTAGGACAGTCGGCTCTTCTCTTGCTTAAATGCATTTTCATTTTGTAAAAAATAATTATAGTAATAATAGTAGTAATAGTAATAATAAATAATATAGTAATAAAATGTCACAGCACCTTCTCCTTGCCAGAAATGGATGACACATAGCCATTCCAGACGTCATTATTACTAATATGGATAATTTTTCTCTCCTGAGGGAACACATACCTCGGGTTAAAAAAAGTAATAATAATTATAATTATAATAATAATACTAGTAATGAAAATTAAGTACATTAGTTTTTTCTGATGCTAACTGATGAGTGTGGGTGTTTGGCGTATTGTGATGTTTAAGATAATTAAGTAATAATAGGCTAATAATAATATACAAGTACAATGTAACTGGATCTTTATAAGTTCTAGCCATTCCCAGACTTTTTCTTATTTCCCAGGGAATTTTATAAGTCATTAGGGATCATTTCTACCTGGAGTAAAAAATGATAATTATTGCAGCATAAAATGTAACAGCTAATTAATTTTATGAGGAGGGAAGGTGTGAAGAGGAAGTATGTTTACCTTTCAATGTTGGGAAGGGATCAACACAACTAGTACTAAACATGAATTTACAATAATGTAAGTGTAAATGTGAATTTACATTAAAGTCAGTGTAAATGTGAATTTGCAATGTTGTCTTTACTTAAATTCAAGGACTTAGATCCCAAAAGTAAGCAGCACTAGTTTTTTTTTCAGACGCCAGCAGAATGGTCGGCTGGACGTGTGTCGATGTTTGGTGGTTTGCATTGTTTGAGGTAACAGGCCTTGTACTTACGACTTCTGTGTCAACTAGTCCTAAAAGAGGTAAGGCCAATTTTTTGCTTTTAAGAGCCTGTCATGTAACATACTGCTGAGTCAATCATTTTGCCAGTTTGGCAGATGAGTGACAAATTTTATTGACTGTAAGACGTAGTATGAACTGATTGACTAAAAGGATTTTGATTGAAATTGGTTGATTGTTAATTGACTGGCCATATGGTTAATTAAAATTGGTTAATTGTTGACTTAATATTAAGGCCATACGGTTAATTGAAACTCGTTAATTGTTGATTGAGTGGCTATACATTTGATTAAAACTGGTTGATTGTTGACTTACTGGCCGTATAGTTAATTGAAACTTGTCGATTGTTGATTGAGTACCTATATGGTTGATTAAAACTGGTTGATTGTTGATTGAGTGAATATCTCTGAACATATGGTTGATTAAAACTGGTTGATTGTTGACTGATGACTAACTGGTTAACTGAATGCTCAATCGTTTACAGAAGGAGAGGAAGTATGTGAGAGCGAGACGTTTGAACCGATGTGTGCTGAGAACCATGTTATCATGATCGTTGAGGCCAAGTATGGACGGATGAGGCTGGGCCGATGCGTCCAGACCGACTACGGATATATCGGATGCTATGCAGACGTACTAGAACACCTGGACAATCTCTGCTCTGGTCGCCGAACGTGTAGTCTACGCATTCCGGACTCCAGTCTTGACAAGGCCAAGTCGACGTCCAAGTGTCCACGCGAGTTCAAGACCTACCTGAACGCGTCCTACAAGTGCATTGAAGGTCAATAATCTAGTCTAATCTAGGTTTAATCTATTCAAATCTGGAAACTTCCAAGCACTCAAAATAGTACCGGCTTCGACTGGGGGGTCAGAGGGTCTTGTGCAGCTCCAGGAGGGCTGGAAAAAGGGGTTGTTTTGGCTGAAGTCGTGTATGGTTAATTGCCAGATGGCCGCAGTAGTGCTTTAGCTAGAACATTGACATGTATGCCTGCCACCGTTGGAAAGCTGTTGCCAGTCAATACTAGATGTACCGGTAGGTTCTGTTTCACATACTGACAAAAACATGCACAGTACATTATAGCAGGATACGTCGATAAATAGGTGTCAGTGGGTTAAGCCAGAAGGAACAACTGTAATCCTGTGTCTTATTCTTTTGTACTGAGGAAAGAATAAAGCTGAAGATCCTGCTGTTTGGATGGGCATGGTTCAGGTTTGGCCCGGCATGCATGAGGGAGCTATCTGTGTCTTCAGTCTCAAGTCTACCAGGTGGGCGAGCAGTGTACGGTGCTGCCCGTGGAGATGTGCAGGTGCCCCGCTTCGAGACATTGACTCAGGCCCATCATGCCTTCTTCTGTTTTTGACCTTCCTCATGAAACAATCATCCGCTGCATGTCTGTGCTGTTTCAGTCAGCTTTGCTAAACAAACATTTTCATAATGCCTTAAAATCAGTTAGATATATGTGTGCAGTACTTTGAGAGGTACTGAAAGGCATTTTATGAAGTGTCTTGATACTTACATGCTTGTGAACATTGCTACAGGAAAAAGTATATGACTGACTTTATGTGATTTATTTCAGTCGAAAGTGTTGGTTGTCATGACTGTGGCCGTCAGGAATTTGCGCGAACGAGCCAGCCATCAGCCTTCATCGGTTCCATCGTTTCAGTCGAAAGCCCTGTCCACTGTGGTTCCAACAAGTGTCCATGGAACATCGAGGTTCCGTCTGGTCAGACAATCAACATCACTCTCTTTGATTTCACGATGGAGCAGCGCAATGGAGACTCACCGTCCCCAGACAAGTGCTTTCGATATGCAGTCATCAAGGAGCGCCAGTACACACGTGACACCCCCGTCTGTGGAGGTCACGGACGGCAGCAGCTCATTTATACGTCCGTCAGCAACTCAGTCGAAGTCCACATCGTCAGCCCTGAGGTCTTTGTACGCCTCGGACAGTTCATACTTCACTATGAAGGCAAGTAAAGGAATAAAGATGGCTCACCCATGGGTCTGAAAAGCAGAGCCTGTTAGTGCAAGATTGGCCTGTGCTCACAGACATTGAGTATCCACAGCTAAAGTAGTGTCACAGATTTTGTAACAGTCATGAGTCAAAGGCCTTCAGCATGTCATTATTGGGGCATTTTATGCTCCATTAATACCTTCGAATTAATGACGCTTATTGGCCTGTTATAAGTCGCCCAAGGTGTCTGTTGATAGTCCATACTGACTGCAACAGGTGCCATGATCCATTTAATCCGTAGTGACTGTCTTTCTTTAGGCCACACAGACAGTCTGAATTTTAGCCACAGTGTGACTTTAGGCTATGCTAATGTCTGACTTTAAGACACACTGACTTTAGGCAACACTAATGTCTGACTTGAGGTCATACAAATGTCGGACTTGGAATCGCTAGCTGTCGGAATTTAGGCCACAGTGGCAGTTCTTTAGCAGTTAGCTAATAGTGTGCATCTCAACGTTTATGAAGAACCTTGTAAGGACCTGTCAAATAATAATTGGACTGCTTGTAGCTGTTGGATGTCCTGACATTCCCCAACCGGATGAGGCCATCCTCAAGCGTCATGGTGACCGGGTCGAGGTGAAATGTCGCAACACAGAACAGAAATGGGAACGCCACTGCGTCGCAAATGAGTGGGTTGGTGAGATGGGAACATGTCCAGCCCGTAGTAGCGATGTCACTCCAAATCCAGAAGGAGTTCTGTCTGTTGGTAAGTTTTCTGTAAATTTCCGATTACATTACGTTTGTGAATCCTCAAAGGTGTACCCTGGAAAATCCGGCCAAACCACAACCCCATTTGATTTTTGAGAGCCATGCCACTGAATTGCCCTCCAGGCGGTTACACCTACTAGACATGTAAAGTAAAAATGGTTGTGATAAATCTGGGAAACTAAAATAATTGGTCTTAATTGAAAAAGGTAATAAAGATTTTAAGACTAATGACACTGTATCCCCTGATGTGCATTACACCCCTAAGCTAAAGCTGGATATGACAATCAGAAACAGAAATCAAAAGGAGAATAGCGCTTGCAGGGTCAACCTTTAACAGGTTACAAAAGGTCTTCAAACGACATGATATAAAACTGGCGATAAAGCTAAAAATCCTCAACACATGCGTGATCCCAGTACTAATTTATGGATGTGAGTCATGGAGTATTACAAGAGCAATGGAGAAGAAACTGAATGCAGCAGAAAACAAATGGCTCAGAAGAATACTAAGAGTTAGCTATAAGGACCATGTAATGAATGAAAGTATTAGACAACGAACACAGCAACCATTGATAAGTAATGTGATCAAGAAAAGAAGGATGAAGTGGGCAGGACATGTCCTGAGGATGGAGGAGAACCGCAATCCAAAGAAAATCTTTAAATACAAACCGGACGGAAAGAGAGCAATGGGAAGACCGAAAAGAAGATGGATAGATTGCCTTGAAGAGGATCTGAAAGGTGCCGGAGTTACTATCTATGGGAAAACGGAGGGCAGACGGAGAATGACCCTTGAGGAGATGGCCGGGAAACGAGATTTGTGGAGGGGTGTCATAGAGATCAACGACTGGATCCAGTCCAGAGATGATTACATGACATGACATGACATTAGTTGAGCTAAGCTATTCTATTCTAAGTACTTCCGTGGCACCATTATCATAGTGGGTAAATGTAAAGTTGGAGCCAACTGCGGCCAATCACTGGGTAAACAGACATGAGACATTAGAGCACTGAGAGCTCCACACAGCAGTTCTCCAAAGAGTAAGTAAATAACTAATGAGTAACGAACACTGTAATGATGTGTTTGAAAAAAAAACTTACTGGGTTAAATGACGACATTTGTATGCACCGCTGTTGTGCACAAATGGAACTTGATGGAACCCGACGTTGATGAAGTGCGCCCACTAGTCACACATGTCAGATGCATATGAAAGGCAAACTGAAGGACAATTTGGCACAAGTAGCACTTTGTTTCCGATGTATCTGCAGGAGTTGATGTGATGAAGTGCATATCATCATCATCATGATATCATCGATATCATCAATATCAGCACAGGAAGTTTTTAATAGGCCTATAGGTTTAATTAGTGTGGAGGACCTTTATTATTAGGTAACTAGCAAAACATGAAAACAATTCAATATTCTTATATGTATATCAGAAACTTATCCGTTGGATATATTTCTTTCCCACAAAAATGATTTTACGCAAACGTGTCGTATCATGTTCATTACCCATTGATTACTTATTTACTTACTTATTGGAGAACTGCTGTGTGGAGCTTGCAGTGCTCTATTCCCTTGCAGTCTGGGGCGGCCACATTGTTTACCCAGTGATCGATTACAGGCGTCTCAAACTTTAATTTTACCTCGTAGTGTATCAGTCATTAGTCGTTGCTTCACGAATAACTGTAGTGAAACATTATAATCCTGTGGAGAAGTTCCAGTTAAAAATCCAGTAGGTCAGGGAAGCCAGATTCGCATTATAACAAAAATTCTGATATAATTGACACTGACCCCAAATTAAGAACATTCCCTGGATATAACACAACCTCGAGATAATATCGTAATTGTGGTTCTTGATGCGGCTCTCTGAGATAGCGCTGAAACCTTCAAAATATGTTTCCATGTATTGTGAAAATTAATTGTCTGCTCAAAACTGCATTGAGAGGAGTGGGTGAGGCAAAGGTCAGAGTAGTTAGCATTCCGGACATTGATATCAGCACAGGAAGTTTTTAATTGGCCTATAGGTTTAATTAATGTTGATGACCTTTATTATTAGGTAATTAGCAAGAAAACTTTCAACTGCCACATATTTCAAGAGCCCCATTTGCAATGGAAACTGATCTAGCCAACAATCAAAATGCTGCAGAAAATGTTAAAGTTTTAAGTAAGAAAGTAATTTATAACTGTGAGAGATTTGGATTTGTCAAGATTGAAAAGGATTTTGTTAATTAATGTATCGGAAAATGTGAATGTGCTGCAGGGCTTCTGACGGCCATTGTGATTGGTATTGCATTGGTCATAGCTGTCTGTATCGTCACAGTGGGACTTGTCTACATCAAAAGGTATGTATTGTAATTGTAATCACAAATTTATATAGCATCTTTTAAAGAGAAACTCGTTGGTACTTTGAGTGTGGCTGTGTATGTATCTGGATATTTATATACTGCCTATAGAGACCCCCTCAAAGGTACTTTGAAATTCCGGATTGGTCATAAGTTCTAGAAATGGTTGTGATAAATCTGGGAAACTAAAATAAAGTCTTAACTAAAAAGGTCATAAAGATCTTAAGACTAATGACACTGTATCCCCTGATGTATATTACGCTCCTAGGCAAAGGCTGGATAAGACATCCACATTATTTGAGCTAAGCTAATCTATTCTAATTACTTCTATTGCACCGTTAAATTGCAAGACTTCAAGTCTTTGGCATAGAAAACGTTGCATTTGAGAGAAAACTGTTTGCATGCTGAGTCGATTATTAAAGGAGATCAGATTTATTTTGCTACATTATTATTCATTATTATTTTTTATTATTATTGTTGTTGTTATTATTATTAATATTCATTGTTATTCAACCCATTATTTTGCAGCATTCTGAATAGGTAGATTTTTGGGGATTTTAATAAGAAAACACTGCCTTTTGGCTGAATTTCATCAGAAGTTGCTCAACAAAGCCATGATCTAGTTGGCATTTTCTCTGATTATGTTCATAATTGCTGCGTTACAATTGTTTGAATTTTATAGGATGATACTAAAAATGAATACATTTTGATAATGTTACTCAATTTCTGCTTGACTGGGGGTCTGCAAAAGTTTCTGTAAACCCGGTCACCTCTGATTTGCCGCTTTTTATGCTATTATGCACAACCGTACCCATGCTAATGGAGTTTAAATGAACATGTGCATGATGTTTTTTTTATTTGCTATTAATAATTTTTCCAAGTTCGATGTAAAAGATTTTGAATTTTATGAAAAGTGGCTGTTGCTTATACCATTTAAATTTTGTTAAAGTGAATCAATATAGGTACATACATGAGAATTTATAATTTGAATAAGTTTCGAAAGTCAGAATAAGTTATAAGTAGTCAGATGTTTTGTTTCTCAGGCAACACAGAGAGCTCCAGCGACCGGAAGCTACTCTCTACGTGAGACCAGGCCAGTGCATTTATGAGCTTCGTGATCCAATGCCTACGCAGCCTCTACCAGAAACTGGAACTCTGAGCATCCGGAAGCCAGCCGACCGAACGCAGAAAGGCACCGGTCAGGTCGTACGACTGGCAGCTGGTCGTCGGAACCTGTATGATGCTCCGCGGCTCATGGAGTCGCGGCCACTCCCGTCGATACCGAATCTGACCGACAGTGGCTGTGCATCGGGCGATTCCGTACGTATGCTTCGGATGTTCTCGGACTCTGCAGCATCTACATCGATGGAACAGTTCATTCCACACCATCGCGCCACTCCAAGAATGGCGTCTGGGTCTGGGCCAAAGCCGTCGACGTCGACGCAGGAGACTAAGGTGATGCCGCCCGGAGGCCAGCCACGGGTAAAGGCTGACGTGTCACAGGTACCGCTTGTATCGTGTTCAGTTGGTCCAGGAATCGACGCCGGACTTGTTCCACAGCACTATACTGTTCTCGATCCGAATGAGGTGCGGCAGTTGATGCATGGCGGGACCCCGGTCGCCGGGACCAGCCACCAGATGCCGCAGTCGCCTTGGTCGTCTGGGGCAATGCGAGGCGGTGACCAGACAGCCTGCACCAGTGCCTGCTCCTACCCTTCTTCGTTGCCCTCGCACACGGACGACTGCAGCAGTTCAACAAGTGGCGAAGAGGGGCATCCGCTCAACGGTGCCAGCAACGAGATACCACTGAGACCAATGAGAGAGGTTTCACAGCCGAAGATTGAAACCAATCCTGCGGCTACACCATGGTCTGGTGAACCAAAGGCAGAGATGAACAACAGTGGAAACAACAGCTGGCCGTGAAAGCGTTTGACAACAGGCATTCAAGGGAGGTGTTTCAGAATGAGGTTAGCAGCTGGCAAGAAAAGAGTGCATCAAGTGTTTGTTGAAGAGATTAAAGGCTGGTCGCAAAAGAGTTTAATACCTGAGGAGTTTTCATAGAGGATGTACACAAGTGTGTGTTACCTGGTCATTAGAGTTTAACATCTGGTCATCAAAGAGTTTAACAGCTGAGTTAACAATGGTTTTTGAATGGATTTAAGCACATTTTTGGAGGGAGTTTAACTTTGGCTGTGAGCAGGTTTGATTGCTGGTTCTTTAACTTAAAGAGTTATCTGACTTGTTTTTACATGAGTATTGGCTGTCGAAAGCTTTAACAGCCAGTCAAACCATCTGTATGTATAATGAGTTCTGGGCATGATTTCTATCAAGTCCTGTTATGTACATGTTGATTTTGTGTCAAAGAAAGACGTCACAACAGATGAGATACATTTGAAAATTAAACATGAAGTCGTTATTCAGAAGGCAGCGGACTGTACTAGTCAGTTTTTAAACGTGAATGCTGTATTTGTTCAAGGTGTAATCTCATGAAACGCCAAGTATGCTGTAAGACTGTTTGTCACCTTCCGGAATTTAAGGATTTGAAGGGTATTTACATGGACTATAACTGGTCATACTGTGTAAATTTATGCCAAATTAGGTTTGGTTAACTACAATTACTTTGTTCACAGTCGACAGAATTTATTTGAGATACCACTAAATGTTGTCTGTCAGTACATGGCCAGATTCAGTACACTTGCCGTCAGATCAGATATATGTGTACATTTCATTCGTAAACTTTGGGATCTGAGTAATTTGGTCACTTGAAACAATTGACCTGTGGCATCTGTCATGAAACTGCACTGAAATTTGGCATTGAATGTGAATTGTGAATTTGTTTGTTCATTCCTCTTTTGCAGCATATGTCCTGATCCAGAACTATGTTGCATTGCCTCTGATGGATTCCACATATATCAAAAATCGTAATAATCATAATTAATTAATTAATATTAACGTCTTTGGTGTGTGTATTTAAAGCATGGGATGTTTAAGCAATGGCACACCAAAATTCAAATCATTTTCACAAGGTCAGTACATATAGTATGGCAGTGAGACAGTAGTCGATGGTGAATAAGACCAGTGATCTCCATTATTAGCTAAACGTAGATGTACACAGTTATAAATAGGGACCTTGTGGCCTCTACCCTGCTCAGTTTGTGATGAATTTGGTAATTAACCTAACCTAACGAGGGTCTTAAGTGGTTCAGAAGACATGTAGTTTGTGTTAGAACTACTGCAAATTAACCAGGAATGCTTATTAGCCAATCCCTCCTAGCTTCTTAAAAGCCGTGCACTGAGACAATGCTATTATCCAAACCATTCCACAAGACTTACTATACAACTCTTTCAGTTAAACTTTTATGCCATAGGCTGGCATAGTAAGCTACGTTGGTAAAACGTGCGTCAAGGCGCCTCAGTGCCTTAGGGTGATAATAATAAAAATATAATATAGCACGGCCGAGGCAGAAGAAAAGGGCGCTGTACATGAGTTCATAAATCAACAACAGTCGTAAAATATCGTAAAAGAGATGTCTTGAGCCATGACTTGAATTTGCCCAGGGATGGGGCATTCGTCACAGGTCAGGAAGACTGTTCTACGCAGTGGGTCCAGCGACAGAGAAGGAACATTTGCCGAACGTCGTGGAAGAACTCGGGACATGCAGTTGATTCCTCGACGAGGACAGCAGCCGATGTGTTCTGACTGTCTACTGTTCGAAAGCAGAAGTCGGATATAAAGTCCGGAAGAAGACTGTTCAAAGCCTTGTATGTGATTAGGCACAGTTTGTAGGTGATCCGCTGAGGAACGCGCAGCCAGTGTACAGTAGGTTGTCACGCAGCAGATCATTGACATGTTTGAATGGTGTCCGGTCGGTTCGCATACTGATCGTGGCGTATTTCAAAGATTTGAAACATGGACTTGCACGGTCAATACACGGGTACCTTAAATGGCGTATCACCCATTCAAACGGGCAGCGGTGGTGAAGGATCTCGCCCGATAAATTCATTGAAAAATGAGCAGGGTCGAGGCCAGACTTTCACTATAGAAAAACGTGTACATTTCCGTAATTAATAGCTCGTAATCGTCAAGTAAAAAACGCTAAAGTGCAGCTTCTAATCGAATGACTTTCAAAACGCCGATATCGTAAGTCATCAACTGATGTTTCTTAAGTTTAGGCTTCAATGACATCAAAGAATTGGCAGAACGAACCGAACTGGGCAGTGAATTTCAAAACTTTGGACCAGCTACTGAGAAGGCCTGATAGCTCAACGCTGTTCGGGTATAGCGCACAGCAAGAGTCACAGTGTCCATTAATCGAATGCAATGCCTGCTAGTGTTAGGGGTTAGCACTGATTATAGACAGGTCGGCTGATTTAAGTTTAGTACCTTGTGTACTACAATACAGATTTTGAAACGAATTCTTTGTTCAATGGGCAGCCAGTGCACTACTGTTCAACAGTGATTTTACTTTTTCGGGTCGGAAGCATCTCTGTTGAGTTTATCCTCTAAGAGGCGCTTTATAAATCCCAAATTACAATTCAATATCGTAATCCGCTGAAGCAGCTCAGTTGAAATTCGATAGGACGTGGAAATCAGAAGTCAGGCTAAGCAATTAGAAAATGATGACCTTAGGTTTAGACCAGTTAACCACCAAGAAACTGATAGAATGCGCACAACTGGGCAGAAAATTTAAAAGCTTTGAGCCAGCCACTGAAAGCCAAAAACTGTCAAAGCTACTTTAAGTCTAAGTGCAGGCTACCAGCTTCTGAACAAGCGCTGAATAACGGTTATCTCTGGGCGAGTAACTCCATAGTGCCGTATAATGCACCGGTCTTCGTATTGCCGTAATTGATCCACTGTCGCAAATAAATTTTTTAACCAATTAAACCCAACAATTTATAATTTTTAAATAGTGATTGCAAAAAACAACTTCATTATTTTTGCATCATTTATTCCTGACGACTTCCATTTTGCATGGTGATGCCATTTTTAGTTATTTGAAACTTGTTTTTAATTTTAAAAAAATATCAAATCAGTGTGATTTGCCATGCCATCTATATCATAATATTTCTTACTTACTTGGCTATCTGTATGCCTTCGCATGACTCTTGTAAGCAATACTTTTTTCTCTAAAATAGCGACACCTTGCGATATCAACGATTTTCGATATTGCTCAAGGACGGGAATTTGTATCAAACTTTGTAGAGAAAAGATTTGTCTGAATTTTTTATTACGAAACTGTCATAATGGTTAAGCTGTCGATGTCAAAGGATACGAAGAAAAGAGTGTCGACCGTACTGGCGGTTGCAAAAACAGCTTTCCACTATGGCTACATACCGCTGATACTTTATCTGGGTGAGTCGGTGGTGCACACGCATGTGGCGATATTTGGCAGACTTTTTTTCAGCTTTCTTTATCGGTAACAAAAAATGTAAAACAAACAGCCAAATCTTGTTGCATTTAACTAATTTCGTTGGCACATCTGGAATTTTTGTACTGTCCATAGGTAAGCTACGAACCTGAACGTGCAAACTGGGTCAGTCGTGCTAGGATTTGAAAAGAAATTTGAGCCCCACTAAACAATACCATTAGAACGGTCGTGGATACCGTAACCCCGACGTTAGCCTATACACGGGACTCGAATAACGCCCGCTACGCAATTGGTCAATACATAACACGTGATTTTGTGCACGTGAACGGGGCTGACGGGCGTGATTGAAGATGCGCTCGCGTCCGCCGGGCGTGACCGAATTGGCAGATCCTTTCACGCCCGAATATAGTAAAGCGTAACACATGCTGTAAGTTAGGAAAGGACTGCTGCAAAAATTACCTAATTTGGACCCCTTTCTGATAAAATATCTGTATATTAATAACTGGATGTTGTTATGAGAACCTGCATAATTGCCTATCAGGCATTTGCAAGCAAACAAGAAACGGGGATTTTCTAAAAACAATTTCAGTCCAACAAACCCACAAATACATTTCCTTTTGGGAAAATACAAGTTTATTGCTTCATAGCCCATTTTAATGCGTTTTTTGTTGGCACAAGGTGACCTTTGGTATTTGTAATTAAAATGCATGAAATAGCGATCAGAGTATGGAATTACAACATTATCTTTATAAGAGAAATTGATGGAAAGCTAGCTAAACTGATGCAGCCTGATGGCCACCATTTCAGAATCTAGAAATCCATCCGGAAGTGACCAAAATCACAACGGAAGTGCAAAATTCACGTGACCTGCTTTAGCCAGTAGCGTGACGGATGTTAATCTAGTCTCTGAGTTTCTGCTAACGTCCCGGGCGTTAACGGAACCACTACGCATTAGAATTATAGACATGCGATATCAATATTATAGGCAGCACGAGGGTCTGTGGCATTCTTCTCTCTGTGCTCGGGACAAGTGTAGCCGTGCAAACAATTCAATGCCTTGCGATTCTGCCCAGTGCCTTCCTCCGTGCTGTATAAAAGCTGACATTTGGGGTTGTGTTATTTCTAATCTAATAATAGGCGTCATCATACATTAGCGGAAGGAAACTCCACAGCTGGTCGGTTCAGTGCACATATCTAGTATGCCCTTACGGACTGTCGTCTTTCTCGATTTGATGTCCAGGTTATCTCCTATAGCTCGAGTTTCATCCCAGAATCACCCACTTGACAGTGAGGGCCAGGCTTATTTAATGGTGGCCTGAACTTGCCATATCATATATCTGTATGTACAGGTATCTGACAGGGGATGTTGCCATTCATCCTGCCATACCTTGATGAGAATGCCACTGATGATCCATGACTGCCTGTTCATTGGGGAACCCCACCTATTTTGTAGATAACCTACTTGCTGGAGGCCATTCCGCTATCCACTACCTGTGGACGCGCTGGGTTGCTGCTTCCTTCCCACCCTGTGGCAATATTATATTTTATTTGGTGAAATATTGGGTAATCTTTAACTTTAGCCCCTGCTATAATATCAGAGGCAACAGGCCTACCCAAAGCCAAGCCTAGTGTAGATATAAGGTAGGCATTCCTATATCTAGAATGTTCCCTGTATAATATAGTACATGCATGCCAAAGTAAAGATCAAGATCAATTTTAGACACCTGTACATAAAAAGATGAAAATGTACGATTTTGTTGAATGCAAGCGGTTTAACTTTCGGCAGGTTCTTTGAATATATAGTTGCCGCGCTGCTTCTACGCTTCTTGGGTGATTGCCATCCCTCACCCGGTTACCAAAATATGGCACGGCACACCATCAGTTTGACTTGTCATATGAAAATATACAAGCACATACAAACAACTAAATGATATCGGCTCTCTCAAAATCAATTTCTAAAGAAATTTCATGCTTACACTTTAACTCTGTCTTCAGTAGTTGCTGAGATATTATGTTTTTGCCCTTAAAAGTGAAATGGGATCAAAACCCAAAAATATCTTGCTAAGGCCAGATTATTGGCTAGAAAAATGTGGCAAGCAAGTGGTTAAGAAGTTTTAAGCAGCACAAGGGAAGAATAGTGTTATTGTCTAACTTTGCTGGAATTCAACATGAAAGAAGTATACCTAGAAATTGCCAGTTTTTGTGGTTTTCGTATTTCTAATTCAATCTGTTGTTTAATTTGTTACAGGGTTTAAACACGGAGCCGAGCCTGGGACGCCACCGTTGACAGTTTTCAGGTATATTGCAATCCACTTGACAGTAGCTCCATCTTTACTTATCTGCTCCATTGCCTCTGATTGGACATGCTTAAGTTTGTTCTTCTTTTTGTCTCCATCCTTCTCTTCTGCACACTGTTCCATCCAGCTGGTCATTAGTTGCTGGTATACTTGTAAAAACTGTGTGACTGCTCTTTGTGCTGCGGAAGTTGACTTAGGCTTTGGTTGTTGCCATGTGCGTTAGACTTGAGCTCCAGAGAAAATACTGATGTAATGTAAGGAAGGTACAAAATCTGCGAGTGTATTCCTCAGAAACAGGATTTATGGGGGTTCTTAGCTGAACTGATGACACAATAGCAGCAACCTGTCTTTAGTTTGGACACGAGTAATTATTTGCTGGCTTGAGACGCATTTGTCTGCACTAGCTTTACCCAACTGCATTTTTCCACATTTGGTGTGTCTCTGTCTTATGACAAAGCATCAGTTGGCGGTGCTGAGCACTTGTGCGCGAAGGACTTGTTCAAGGTTCCTACTACGTAGTAAATGTCTCAGAACTAATCTAATCTAAAGACTTCTATAGCACCGTTATCATAATGCCCAAGGCATCAGTTGATGGTTGCTTCAGGTCAAAATTGCAGTTCAAATTAATAATCCTTTGGAGAAACTGGGTCGTTGCAGCCATTTGGCTACCGTGTCATGCCAGTTGACTGATGGTGTTAGTGCACTGTAGTTTACTAATGGTGTAAGTCAGACATTAGGAAAGGTGGTGTAAATGTATATCAGCATGTCTTCAGTAAATGCTTCTTTTAAAATGTAAATGCTTTTGGTGGTCAAAGGCAGTTTGGGCTTGCAGGTGCTGGTGTCTGGGACTAGCTGCACCTGAGGTGCTGTCACAGAGCAGAGTCGATGCACTTAAAAGAACTGGTGGAAACATTCTTATCCTGTAAGGCGAATAGATTACGTGACTGACTGACTAACTGATGTCTTCTGATTTTTCCCAGTGTGTCGTTGTTTGTAAGGCATTCTTGTCTTGAGTTTACGCTTCATGGTGCCATATAAATCGTCTGAAAAACAATAATGATAATTAATATGTTGCCATTTGTCTTGCAGCCTTTTGTGGCAGTGAGCATTCTACAGAACCTGTTCAGAACCGTCGTGAATGTCTGCAATTCTAGAAGTACGAGGGTGATGCCTGATCGAACAAGGAATGTGACAAACAGAAGTTGTCTCGCATCTGCTGGGAAGCTTTCGAAATTGCCGTTAATCATGATCAGAACTTGAGAACTGACGCTGTGTGGATTCCTGTTGATGTTTAGAATGAAATGTCTTTAATGTCTGGTGTTTGTTGTGCAAAAAATAGATTTACTATCAGACTTACAAGGGAGGGAGCAAGTAGGCGAGGCCATACTTTGCTGAAGAGTTTTGATGACCTTTGTCAAGTTGTCAGCTGAGCAGATTTTTATATACTTTTTCAGGAATTTTGATAACTTTATAATTCCTCATATTTTTATGACCTTTTTGAGTTTCCCAGGCAGTGTGTAACATGCATGTGGCCAGCAAACAGAAAGACCCTATTAAACCCTACTAGTTTTATTAGAGGGATAGAGACTTTGGCGGACTGATTATAGCAGCCTAAGTCTGAGGAGGGTCATCACTTGTCAGATAGTGGCTCTGATTTGGTCTGCAGCATGGCATAACGTACAATGGTTAGACAATTGCAGACAAAGGATAATATTTAATTTGCTGCCAAGGCTGCTTGTGAACCAGTCTTCAGTCCATGTTAATTTAATATGCTTTTTCCAGGCACTTCCTGCAAGAGATGTAATTATATGCTGTTGACATAGCCTGCTTCTAGAAGTAAAACAAAATGACATCAGTCAACTATAATTGTATATAATTAACATATATTAAAATTTAATTGAACTGAGTAAAATGACGCAACCTTGCATTTTCCATCCATCATGCGTATAAATAAATATATATATAAAGTCAATTCATAACATGAATAAATATTATTGTCCAAGTACAAAGTTAATCACAAATTTAGTAATAGACTAAAAAGTTAACTTTGCTATACATGTACTGTATATCCTTCATTCAAGATACTATGAGGTCATAATACAAATCTACTGGGGTTTATGTTAACTCCACTTCATTTCATCATAGAGAACAATATGTTATGATGTAATAATATTGTGACATCATTGGTTTTAAGCTTATGTTGAAGGACAATGCAGTGTTATGTAATAATGATGACCTCTGGCAAGATATCTAGTTAGGGGCTTCTTTTTTGACCTAGTTTATGTCTGAGACAATGTATTGTGATGTTACAGTTTTGCATCTTGCATTTCTGTTTAGATGACCTCAATTTTGACCTGCTTTCAGTCAAAGGTTACAATGCAGTGTGATGTAATAATACTGTGACATTTCAAAATAATATTTCTAACTGGGGGCTTGTTTTTGACCTAATTTGTATTGGCAATACATTGTGATGTAATAACATTGTGATACCAAACATTATGTATTAAGTTTCCATTTAGAGGACTTCTAATTTGGCCGCATTTCAGTCATATGCACATAATTTGTTCACATTTCTATTCATTTCTATTTTTGAGACCTCCATTGTGACGTCATTTATTGAGTATTTTGACAATCGTAATAATAATTATAACAGCATGACAGACATCATGCATATTAATATTCATTATAATTACTATTCATGATTCCTGCACTCTGCTGCAATGTAGTCTGAACCAATGCCTATAAGAGAGATATTCTGTACCGTTTTTAATGACATGGCAAACTTACCAAGCATAATATTGTGATGTCATGGACAACAATGAATCCTTGTTAAGTACGGTTAATGAACTAATGATTATAGAATACCTAATACATAATATAGAAGAATACATAATTCATATAATAGAAGAATACATAATACATATTGTGACGTCATTTATATTAACGAGACGTGATTATTATGTCATAATTAATAGTAAAGCTGAGGCCTACTTCTGTTCTGCTAACTGCACGCGAATGTTGGCTAAAGGAGTACGGACAGCTCCAGAAGCATCATTAGGAACATGTGCTAATTAATGTATACAATAACATGCTAGAATTAACCTGTTGCCTTGCGATAATTAAGTTTGTTGCACGAATATTTGTTTATGCTTTCTCAGCTGGCCATCTGCAGTAGGTTGGTTCATCCGTTTCTTCAATAATCCCCGGTGGAGTGAAGCAACAGTGTAGTGCTCCAAAAATTCGCCTGTGCAAAATATGTCGATAAAAGCGTTTTTAATCTGACCAGCATACACGTCGGTAGGGCCCAACCGACGATTACACAAACGTTACGCGGGTCGTGTAATTGTTACCCTTTCGTGTAATCGGCAAAATTCGGTTAAATGTGGTGATTTTGGTATTTGTACCGTTTATTGTTTTCAATCTCTAACTTGGCTAAGCAGGGCTAAAAACGCCAAAAGTATACAGCAGTTGAATGTTTTTGTCGGGTGACTTACGATTTATGAAACTGGCCGTCATTAACTGCTGACAACATAGTCGGTCGGCTGCGTGATCGATCTAATTAGGGATATTATAAGCTGTATTTTGCTTTGGCCATTTCATTTCAGGTGTGTGATGCAACTATGTGGGTCGTTTAAATCGAACATGAAATTTCCGTAAAAATCGAGTTTTTCTGAAAAAGAATCCACCGTGTAAATCATATTTTTTCAGTGAATTAGGTAGGCTCTACATATCGTCTGCTATCATACCTAGCTCTATTCCCTTTGTGTTTTAATGCGACGAAGAACACCGCGCGTTTACGTAAATTGATGCAGAATAAACAGACAAGCGATTATGTTTTAGCTAAAGAATCCATGAACTAGTAGGGCTAACTGCATTCGCAGTTTGCAGAAAAATTAGGCGTAGGTTCCCAGACGCAGCAGGTTACTGCCAGTTGAATAAAACACGACATTCGGAAACGTTGAACTTCGCAGCATTTTCTCTAAATGTGGATGCAACTGGATATCTGTGGATGCAACAAGATATCTGAGCATCCAGTACGATTTAGATTCAGCACGCAAACAAGATATCTGGGAATCGCCGACTGGGTGGTCTTCGTTGCTGTTCTCAGAAGCCGAAATCAGCGACGTTTATCGGAGCGGAGTTCCCGCGGTAGTTAACGATATCGGCGATCCTCGCTTTGTCTGTATCGCTCTGCTGCAGGATGAAGTTGGAGTCGAACTGACGGGCTCCCTGCGGCAGAGGATCCTGCATTGGAGGCGGAAGGCGGTGTGAGTATAGGTCTTCGGGCGGCGCTTGTCCGTAGGGAGTGTGGCCCGTGACAGGATAAGGCCCGTAGTCCCCACCTCCACCGCCGATGTAGCCCATACCGCTTCCGCTGCTCTGATTCAGGTACGTCTGATCGACTCCTGGGTTGGTGCGGGGAAGTCGCTTCTGGTAGGTGGGGTCCTGGTCGCCACGGGGTCCCGGGGCGTTGCCGACCTTCGCCTGGACAACGGGAACGACCATGACGGAGTCTTTATTGGTTACCGCTGGATACCTGCTCTGCGGCCCATAGTCTTGTCTTCCCCGGAAGTTTGCCTTCTTGACGACCGGGACTTTGGCGACTGTTGTAGTCGTCTGTTTGATAATCGGGGGCTGCTGGGGAGCGAGGGCGGACGGAGGAGGAGCAGGATCCATGACGGGGACGAGGTATGGATTGAAGGCGATCGACTGTGACGGACCAGGTTCGCTGAACTGGATGACTCCACCGCTAGGAATTGGATCAGTCACCACGACATCCTGATCGACGAAAATCGCGTCCTGGTCCATGCCGTAGACCACCATCGGCCCACCCGGGGCAGAAGCGGATTGGCGAATATACGGGGTGCGCAGCTGACCTGCGGGCGGCGTCTGGGCAGTCAGACACTCCTGGCCCTGGATCTGAAATTTCTGTATTAGGCCTGGACTGGGCGTGTAGAAGAAGCCGTGAAGCGGCGGCTTCTCGTAGAACTCGGCTGGGGTGTCGTCAGCGCATTGGCAGCTGGTGGTAATTTCCAAGGCGTCGTTGCACTGCGCCGCGGTTGCGGTCAGGCATCTCTTTGGCGGCCGGTCGCAGGCCCAGCCCCGCTTGTTGCTGAAGGCATCCATCGCAGCCTGGACCATGAGCAGGGCGACGTCGTTCGACTGGCAGACGAATGCATAGCAGTCGGTCAGCGGTAGCCCGTTGCTGCGACCCGTGACGCAGGCGAATATCGGCGGGTAGGGCGACCCGGCCGCCTTCGGGTCGTCGACGGGTACGAAGGACAGCTCGCCCTTCTCCGCGTAGCAGCCCTGCTGGAGATTCTGGACAACGGCCTTGACGGCGGCACACGACTGGAGGGTCTGGATCGGAAGCCAGAGGTCGCTGTCGAGAGGATTGACCGGAGCCATCAGCAGACCGCTCGTGTAGACCGTGAGGGTGGCGTCCACGTCTGTGTCTCGCGACTGACGATCGTCCTTCGTGTAGAGTTCGCAAAGGGGCTTCTGGATCGACTCCAGGCTGTCGAGGGTCGCCTTCGGAGCAGCCCGACCAATGTAGAGTACCCGAAACTTGGCCAACGGTACGTGTGGCTGGTCCAAGTCGATGGCGGCAACGGCCGGTCCTTTGTCGTACGAGTTCATTTCGATCCTGTCGCGATAGCGTCTTTTCTACCTGGTTAATTCGTTTCTTTGCGCGAGAAATCCTTCCCCGTCTTCCTAGTTTAGCTAACAGTACCACTAAAACTTCTTCTTTTGTCAGGAACAGTATTGTCAGACTCTGTGATCGACCTATGGATTCAACTCTTTCCGTTTCATCCAGTGGCCACGTCTTGAGTGAAGTGGTAGGCACTTCTTTCGGTATCAGTTGTTCGTGCTTCTCACGCCGGTTCAACGAAATTGCACTTTCTGTCGAAACAGCGCTTTCCTTTGAAACGAGGCTTTCTCAAAGTGGTACAGCTTGTCAAACTGTGCAGTGTGTCCGGATTGTTATTCAGTTTCTCATTCGCAGACAAAAAACGACCACGCCATTGAGTTGCACGTACAGAATGTGTGCTTGTGAAGCAGGACAACTCCCTGCACAACAGTTTGTGCATACGAGATCGTGCACACTTGTGTAAGAGATCGTGAACACACACACCAACCACTCAAGCGCGTTTTCCGAGGGCGTCTACTCTAAGCACGGACAATGCGCGTTTCTATTCGATATGTCTCGGTCCGTTTCGCTCGGGTGATTTCTCGCTACGGTGGTCGATTTCGGCTTACGCTCTGACCGACCTTCGGAAGGTCTGATGTATGTGGAGCATGACTGTGGTCCGGTAAAGCGCGGAATTTTGGTGCTGATCTTTGTTGTAACTTGGCAAAGAACGGCACATACTGATGATTTTATTACATTAGACTAGTTTCCTATGCTTATATATGCCCAGTATAAAATGAAAAGGCATCAGAATTAAAAGGTAACGTGTAAGGTGTATATATCAACGGCCTAATGCTGGCACCCATAATTATGTCGTTAAGCACTGAATACTACTACATTGCTCACAATTAAGGCATCACCGATACCTCTAGTTCTCTAGAGGCGAACTCCGCTGAGCTGAGCTACAGCTGAACTGAATACTAAGGCTACATGGTATACAGCTGTACAGTACAGACTGCATTTGTTGCAGGTACCCCTCTACAGCTATGCGACATCATACATGGACGACCACGCACAAAGGCTGTGAATACAAAGCTCGACACCTTCGACATACAGGCACCCCGCAGCTACATGTGATTTTAGGATCCCGGCCTTAAGGTCCGAGTACAGTGACTATCTTAAGACCCCAAAGCGCGAACCTGCACGCTGTGTCGCAACGCAGGCGGCCCCAACAGCCACTGCCAACCATATTATGGAAAGGTGGGGGGGGCTGTGGGCCACATGACAAGGAAGCAGTTGAATAACAAGGAAGTGTTTAGAGAGTATTGTGTTATCATAAACTTGGCTTCTATGGGGACGAAGTCTAATGCATGTTTAGATTGTATCATGGGATCCTAAGTTTACGCTTCATTTAGAACACATGACTTGGTGCATCAGAACGAGAGTTAAGAAAGTTCAGAGTAAAAGTGGGCCTACAGTTCTACTTCCAATAGCTTTTTATCGGTAGTCACAAACACTAAAATAGCAGCATTATTTTCATATAAATCTATCATCGACTATTTGCCACCAGTCAGACAGGGTCACAGCAATACCCACTTTCATCGGCCGCTTAATGAATTAATGTATGAGGTTCCCAATTTCGAGGAAGCTCAGTCTGTTCACAGGAGTAGCTTGTTACGGTGGGTAGGCCTAAGCCTTTTGGAAGTGGAAAAAGCACTACAACAGATTTTGATTACTAAAGCAGTTTGTTTTATAAACAGAAAAATTGAAAACCACAAAATCTGAGATCAGAGAAAGCTACTACAAAAATCAAAACAACTCCCTCCATCGGAATCGTTCTAGCACAGTTACAGAAACACAGCCATAAACTTTGTAAGGCAGCCATATAGGCTAGTGCCGTCCCAATAATTTAGGTGGTCACCCTGGAATGGTTTCATCCGCTTCAGTATTGTTAAAAGGTAAAGGTAATAACTGTTTATAAGCCTATCTAGAAACTACTCAGAAACATGGCCTGAGGTTCTTTTGCCTAAATTCAAAATATGACCAGAGCAATTTACCAAGTGGACAGCTTTTTAACATCTCAGTTTGTATTGGTACGTCTCAGCAGCCGCTCCACTGGGCAGTCTATGGGCCATGCCTCCGTACTGAACGCTTGACTCTAGGTAGTTCTCCATAACATGTACATCACCTCTTTATATGTTCTAATGGAAATTGTCAGGGCCTGTAGAAGAATGCTATTTCCCCTTATCCGTTGGAAGCTCCTGGCTTCTCCTATACACCCATGTTATATAGGAAACGTTGGACTTCCAGCTGTACTTTAGAGACCAACCCATCAGGAATGGTGGGCTGAGTTGTCCAAATGGCCTGGAATTCACTGACAGTCACCCTTCCAAGTACTAACTAGGCCCAATATTGCTTCACCTCACTGTGCTTGCCGGCGTCATATCCACAGCACGTGTCAAGCCACACCATAAACAATGTCAGTGTTTAACTTTCTGAACAGCTTCCTCATCCTGCAAATTCATTTATTGTAAGCAACAAAGGGGGCAGACGAAAGCACCAAAGCCTATTTGGGTTCACTGTAGTAACTTGGGTAAGTTTATGCCAGTGGTTCTCAAGCACTCGTAAAAATGGAAGAAAAACGCACGCAGTTCAGTTAGCCTTTGAAACAAAACAAACATCTAAAAGACAAGTTCAAATGAACTGACTTAGCCCAAAAGTTGCTAAAATCTGTTTGAAATGCAATTCTTGAAGTTGCAAACAAAATATTAAAAAACTACCAGAAACTGTGGAAAGAAGCTAGGTCTAAATGATAAATCCATGAAAAGGAAATGTTTGGAAACTTTGTCAGCAGAAGGCCCACAATTCAACACCAAACATTCCAACCATTAATAAACCAGCAACGACCATTAGAGTCACGTACAAACAACTGGCTTAAAATTTTAATTAACTATTTAAATAACAAATAAAGTGTAATTTAGAGCATTTATACAATACCAATTGTAGATATCTATTTTCAAAACAAGAATTTGAACAAAAATCCTTTAAGCCGAAATGCCAGCCAAAATGTACTGAAGTAAGCCTGACAAATTGCATAGAATCCAAGAAGGCCAAGAGATACTATGCATTTTAAGGTACATAAAAGGCGATATATAAATATTCAGATACATTTATATATATATACACATGGGAAACTAATTATATAATATTGCCTTTTCCAGTCACATCAAGTATCCCTTACTGATAACACGGTTGTCTTAAAATGAGGTTGCAATCTAGAACTGAACTTAAATTGGTATCCAAGTCCATGGCTGCATTACAGCCAAAGGCGTTGGTATGGTTTTCAAAGTGGGAGATACAGAAGTTTTGAAGGTTGGGGTAAGTGAGCCAAGTCATAACTTCTTTAACAAAAATAATTAATTTAACAACCTTTTTTAGTTGTCGGCATTTTTCTATGCTCTTTGCTACTATTACAACTTTTAATATAAGAGTTTTACCATACCAGCATTTAGACATACAAAAAATGTATTCTCTCGGGTCAAAAGAGGGGGCCTAAAGCACCTCTGCCCCCAGATTTTCCAGTGATGGGCAGGAACTCCAGGGAGG
Organism: Norana najaformis; assembly: GCA_964023275.1. NCBI lineage: Eukaryota > Metazoa > Annelida > Clitellata > Crassiclitellata > Hormogastridae > Norana > Norana najaformis. The sequence continues at coordinate 32,675,820 of OZ029913.1, read as the reverse complement.
CCACGCCCACTCACTTGAAAATCTGCAACAGAGGTGCTTTTCGTGCTATAATAATGCACATTACAAAGAGGTTTTGGTTTATTACTTTACAGAGCACCAAAGAAATCGAGTCTTATCAAAGGCGGATCCAGAAGGCAATTTGGCTACGTCCCATTTGATATAAGAGGACATGCCAGTAAGTTGCTCCCCAGCAAAGTTGACAAACACAAGAAAACTAAAGAGAAAAGGTAGCCAAAAATGCATGGAAGTGGAATATACTACAGGAAAAATGAAGTAATCAAGAGGAAAGACAGTGAAAAGTCAAGCAAATGGTTCAAAAATGTCACAGAAACCTAGGGAAACAGAAAAGGTTCTCAGAAATAATTTCTGAGACTAGAGATTAGTCATGGGTCCTCAAAGTGGCAGTGAAAAAGAAACAGCTGTATAAAATTTGTCACCAGACAACACCTCAACCTTGGTAAAATTTGGGCCCCCTTTGTCAATTTTGGATCCGCCAGTGTGCTACTGCATGTAGCACCAAAAACGAATGTCATGGTACTGGGTTCTAAACACTGATATCAGACTCACTGCAAACTATTTTATGGTCACTGCAAGCAAGGACTACAAGAAGTACAGTGTACTCATAAGTGATTTAAAAAACAAATAATGTTGAATTTACAGTTAATTAGTATACTGCAAAATCATTATCAGACGAAATGGGATTGTTGTACATTACCGCTAAGTGACGTCTGTGTAAAGGTTGGCACTGCAATGACTTCCAGTCAGTAGCATGACAAATAAACAGTGACAGATTCGAACAAAAATAATAACAATACTGTTAATGTTTGTGACTACTAGTAATTAGACTACCAGGAGCAGAATTGTAGGCTCACTTCCACTCCATTACCACCTACTCAGGGTGACAATCCCATTATTATCAAATAAAACTTATACAGCTAAATCACTCTACACATCAAAAAGCTCAAAAATGAGTAATACATTACAAGCAAATGACTAGTAGCATAAATACAAACTCAATTATCAACATCCTTAACTACAATCCAACAAGTACTAAATGCAGGAAAAACAACTAATTAGCATAATTAACTAATAATGATTATCAGTAATTATCAGTCCAACAGATTCAGTATCATTACATATAAATATCCACAATTAAAAAGATTATCATTGATTTGCAGTAAATTATAAAGGTTATCAATACTACCAATATCAATATTAAGCATTAGAGTTGGTCACAGTATCATGGTTCGTAACTGCATGGTAAAAGCAATTTCTGATGAAAGTCCAGTGCTCAGCCAGCTTGTGAAAGGCACACGAACTGGCTTTTATTTTTGAAAGGAACAACGAACAAAGTCCTGAACGTGGGAGAAGACAATCATTTGGATATGGAGATGGAAGGAATCTTGGCATACAACGTATAATTAAATTTACAGAAGAGGAATTTTACTGAAATAACTGGACTTCCAATTTGCAGCAAGTCATATCTGGAATTATTCCCTACATTTCCTTGTTAAGAATTAAATAATTTAATTGGTTAAAGTTGATACCTCAGGACCATTCTGATTTCAGTTCAGGACAACAGGTTATTAAATAGCCTCAGCATCAGCTGATTTAAAACCACCACTTTTTAATGATCTCAACAATCACCAGCTGTTTCTAAAACCATTATCTTAAAAAGCTCTCAACATCAGCCATCTAATTTAAAACCATAATTTTTACAATTAGAAATCTCCTTAATTCACACAACTTCCATAGAAAGCTACTGCAACACTCACTTGCAGCCAAAGAGGAGATCACAAATATGTCACATATCATAAGATTTACATGCAAGAGCTTTCCAATAACAACTAATGAACCACTCGGTGTCAAGAAAGAATATTTTGATCTGAAAATGTACGTCAACAGTGTACAAAAATTGAGTCATGACAACTGTGTATAAAAGTGCAAAATTGTGAGTTGTCACTGTGTTAATACTCATGAAAACATCTCAAAATCCATAAAACCTTAAGATTACTTTATAATATTTAACAATATATAATAACAATGTTTAATAATAAATATTAATTGCTGCAGTGTTCATAATTGTAGTTGTTTTCGAGTATTTATATATTACAACTCCACAAGAGCGTTGTCATTTATAAGTCGTTATCACTGTAAGCAGCAATATCATAATCCCAAATCATCATCATCAGCATCATCATCATCATCATCATCATCATCAAAGCCATCATCATCAGTCTACATTTATTTGAACATTCCAATCAAACTGTTTATATGTTGTAACATTTACATAAAGTAATGTTTGCCAACCAACTGTAATGTTTACAATGTTTACTAACCCCTATTTACATTGTAAACTTGTCTACATAAGTTCACCAACAATGTTTACACATTCTTGCTCTGTCATGTTTACAAACCATTATTATTTACCATACCTTCAAGAACAGTGCATTCTGCTTCAAAAGGAGATAGCAGTACAAACTTCTTTACCCAAGCATAACCCATATCACATATTCCACCTGGATCAACCTGGGTCAAAATGGAAATATTCCACAGAAAAATTTAAGGCAACAGAGTGACACATTTATATGGTGCCACTGCGCCACTTAAAAAACACCTCAGGTAAATGAGCGCAAAAAACACCTCAGATAAACGAGTGCAAATCGAATCTGTGTGTGGAAAGCGAGCATTAACTCAATGCAGTCTGCTTAGCACTAATGCTATAAACAATATTAAAGAAATATTATTAATAAAATATATGTGATTTCAAAAAACTTGCTTCAAGTAGAAAGTTGCAGAGAAATTTTTATAAACATGAAATGTTTGCCCTGCATTCAAAAAGCTTCAAACTAGAAATTATTTCATAATAAAATTCTAAATACACTCTCCCTGACTCGACTCCCTGCCAGAAAACTAGCTACCTCAAATAACCAGATCAAGGTGTACATCTTTAACAACATACTGAAATGTTGTTTGCCCACAATGGCCTGTGTTGCTGATGGAGGTTAAAGGAGTTAAAAGTCCTTGAAATGGAGTTAAAGTGGAATGCTGCAAGAACTCATTGCCAACAAACACTTCACATCAGCTGATTTTGGCTTCACACAGTGTTCATGAAATTGGCAGTAGTTTGCTATAACCAGACTAATGAAGCCTCACATCACCATCCTCAGTCCAAACATGTAAAAGTGACCCTACTTACTTAATCATGACTGAAATGCAGCCAAGGCTAAAAGCTAAGACAAAAGAGATTTTCGTTCAAAGTATGTCAACATTGCGTTCGTATTCGTAGTCGTCAAAATAACCATAAATATCGTCATCATATTCAAAGCCATCGTATTCATAGGCATCTTCTTTGCTGCTGTTGTCCGCGGAGCGACCTGTCCCACTCTCTTCTGTGTCAGTGTCGTACAGTTGTTTCGTTTTCTTGTGTATCAGCTTTGTGAATGAATTATCAAAACGTTCACAACATGGCAGCGCACAGAAAAACGACGAGACAAGATAACCTGAAGTGACCAAAGAAATTCCGTCGACTGGTGGTGGAACTTGCAGTTGGCCTGCCGCTTGCCCTGAACGCAGGCAAGAGAGAGACGTGATGAATGGGGCGACGTTGGTAAACTTAAACACAGCTCCCTCCAAGAACGTGTACAGCTCGTAACTGCAGTATGGCATTTCGAGGGGGATGCGATCGGCAAGAAAGGACGGCACAGTACGGCCATAGACGATCCACGTGGCTTTGGATTCGTCCAGCATCAATGACATCTTCCCTGGGGTATGAACCACCACCCGGCCATCCTCAACTCCAAGGACGTGCGGATCAGCAAAATCGTTGTAACCAATACCAGGTGGGGCGGGAAGGTTTGGCCGGACGAAGGTGCGGTTCTTGACATCGAAAACTGCAAATGACACTTCTTTGTTGACACTGTACTCCTCGTGCCCAAAACGGTGCCGGCACCAGACAAAAAGATGTCGATCATCTCGAACCGCTACCCGCGCAAGGCTAACAAAACGTGTGCCCTGTATGGGATAGCATGTGTATGTCATGCTTCCCGGGTCACAGACAAAAACTTGGCCAGCACCTTCAAAGTTACCAACGATGCAAAGGCAACCAACACAGTGAGCCATCGCTGGTGGTACCGAATGGTTATCTGTGAGTGTTGTCTGACAGCAGCCGTTTACACTGACACGACTCTGAAATGTCAGAAGCATGAGCTCGCCAAGCTCAATGTCGAAAGCCATGATGTTGATTCGCAGCATGTCCGTTGGATATGGGAGGTTGTAGCTAAGGAACATGAAGAGCATTGCATCGTGGAGTATCATGCTACAAATGCTCAGTCGTGGTGGAATCATCTGCAGTACCAAGTCGCTGTGAACTGGCAAAACGTACCACTGTCGACGAGAAACATTATACACAAAGAATCTAAAATATTTCACTGCTGTGTTGCAATTCAAAGCGATCAGGACCTGCTCAGAAGCATCATCAAGAAAGTCATCGTCGTACAAATCTAAATCGAAGTCGTTATGCGCAACAGTGGCTGCACCAACGTAACTCGAATTTCCAGATGACTTTATCTGACTTAGGATTTCTGGATAAAGCTGCGACGATGGCATGGACTGAAGCTGATGAAGCAAGCGACTGCAGTCTTCTGTTGTCACATCATCCACAACACATGACATAAGTCGACACAGCGATGTCTGACGGTTATCCGCGTCATGTTGTATCCAGCGAAGAAGTCCACGAATGAGATTCTCTTCACTCGTGAACTGAATCATGTCGCGGTCTTTCAGTAGACGAGTGAAAATTGCTTCTGGAAGGTCAAGTATCTCCTCGCTGTGAATAAAGTAATCATGAAATCGGGCGCTTACCATCATCCGCGAGACTTCAGCCACCTCTTTCAGGTTGTGATGCTCTGCAAGGATGCTGATCCAAAGGCAGTTTGACAGATTTAGGTTACCGTGTACAAGAAAAAATTGTTTACAGTACTCTTTCACATCTTCAAACAGCAGAAAGTCCGCAATTCGAAGGATATCCTCCGAATTGTCGACGTTTATTTCGATGTCACCAGAGTACATAAAGTCGAGGACTTGTCTGAACGAATCTTCATTGTCCAGCTGAAGCGACTTACTCAGATCGATATCTCCACTCCGTTGTTCCTTCATGCAAGCGCTGAACATCGTCCTGAAGTAGGGGCTGGCAGCGGCCAGGACCGCCTTGTGTGCGTAGAAACACTGACTGTTGATTCGAAGCATAACATCGCAGAATTCGCCCGTCTTTCGCTGTTTTATGAGGCACTTGACGAGCGAATTATACACGTCCCTGTGAAATCCGACCCTTTCGCGAACCTGAACGGTCACCGCCATCGTGAATTTTAAATCAACACAATGATTCAGCGCCTAGAAGAACGGTTCTTTAGAGATCTAGGATCAATTCCTTCCTGGCATTCCGATCAGTTCTCTCCTATATAACAGTAAGTAAGTGGCACTCTAGTATTTTGATCGATAAACGTTACTCTTAACGCACGCGGTTTTCTCTAGTGGCCTCGACCCTGCTCATTTCAATGAATTTATCGGGCGATATCCTTCACCACCGCTGCCCGTTTGAATTGGCACCACGCCATTTAAGGTCCCCGTGCACGAACCGTGCTAGCCCGAGACTGAAATCTCTGAAATAAGCTACAGTCGGTCTGAGAATCAGCATCATCATGCACAAAGGAGCCTTGTGGTGCCCTTTAAACCTATGCAACTAACCAGGCCAGTTAATGTAATAAAGCATTTAAACGTATGGATTAATTTAATGAAAAATTAACACGGTCGAGGCCATACGCTCCCTACATTCACATTTAAGATTCTTGATCAAGGGAATGTAAGGATTTGAAGGGAAGCCAGAGAAAAAATAAGTAGTAAAATATACCCTTTAAACCAGGTTAAGCTATATAAGCCTAATTACAGAGGTACTAATTAACGAATGGTCAATATAAATGATTACTTACTTAATACTTGGCTCGCTTCAGCTTTTGACGAAATGGTCCAGCTTGTCTGTAGTAATAACTCCTGCTGTTGCACATGCAGATATTGGTAAGCTGTGCAGTCCCCTTATAGCGTATAGTTAACAGCTTCGAATTCCAACCAGTCCGAGATTTCTTAACCAAACCCTGTAAATAGTGCTAAACATAGACTGCAATACCTAAACAGAACTCTCAGTTGCATAACGCCATCCTGCGACTCTTTGCGCATTATGTGATGGTGCTACATAAATTACAGGCGTAAATGAATATTAATAGCAGCCAATAAAACTTCTGTTTGAGGCACATCGCATAGCCAATGAAAATTCTAGCAGGAGCATGTGCAAACAGATAGCCAATCAGAGGTCTAGCAGTGGGAAGAATAGCCAACCATAACAGATAGGATGCCAAGAGATGCTTGTTTTTGTGATGAATATAGGCATAGTCAGAGCCTGGGGCATAGTTATTACTTTGGTGTCTGGTATGAGTTGAACGGATTAAGTCGGATCATTGGACACTAACAGAAATGTTTGAATTGTGATCTGCTCACAGAAATGAACCAAAGAAAACCCACTTGAGAACAAGTGGCACATGACTTTTTTGAGTGGTAAGACGTGGCTGTTATTTCTAGACTGCTAAGTAGTCGTAATCGTAATCTCGAGATTTCTGCAGCGCCCAGCGAAAGCTAAGTAAGAAGGTAGCTCGGTGGCTGCTTTGTGGTGTGGGTACAACGCCAGCAAGCGTAATGATGTTAAGCAACGTCGAACACGATCATATCTAGCATGGGTGCCAATTCGTGAAATACTAGGCCATGTAGCCATCTTCGTCTCTTTTGGGTTGGTATAAAAGCACAAACGAATTTGAGAAATGTACTTCGTAATCGTAAACTCGAAATTCAAAGTTAAGCACAGGGCACCAGCTTATGCACGAGCGCTGCGTGAAGTCAGTGGGGTTGTCCAAAGATGACATGTCAAGAACCAAGTCCGGTTGCCAGAAGACCAGAGAGAGAGAGAGAGAGAGAGAGAGAGAGAGAGAGAGAGAGAGAGAGAGAGAGAGAGAGAGAGATAGAGAGAGAGAGAGAGATAGATAGAGAGAGAGAGAGAGAGAGAGAGAGAGGAGAGAGAGAGGCATTTGTTGCATTGCTCTGGTTGTACATCATCGGACAGATCCATCCGATCCTTGGACCATGCTTGTGGGTAGTTTGATCAGGGCTGCCAACTTTTGATTCTGCGAATCCAGGACGCCCGCATAGTCACTCGATATGCCAGTACCAATTTACCCTGTCCACATCACTGTATGCAACGAATGTTGCGTTAGCCTAGTAGGATCTACTGCAAATAGTCATTAAAAAAATTTGAATCAACTTCAAGAGCAAAATGTCTATTAAATTCCAGTAAGCTACCAGGCTTCAGGGCCTAGCATGACTGACGATGCATGCAATTTGCAGATGTCATTTATTGTGTCTACTAACCTAACTACTCTCTATTCTATGGTCACACTGTAAAACTTATTTACGGCCGGCTGTTCGAGTTTAGTGTGCGAAAAGAAGAACAACATTTGGTGAAGTGGATATTTACACCAAGTTCCGGGACATTTTGGGATCAATCTTGGACACGAGATGCACAAGGTCGATTCTGGGACTGTCCAGGCAAATCCGGGATGGTTGGCAGCCCTCAGTTTGATAGAGACATGAACAAGTACTTAATCTTCCTCCTTGTTTATCTTTAAACCGTTAATTAGCATTTGATGAGCAAATGTGCACCACATAGTAGTGGTGGTTATACAGCATTTGTTTGTAATGATATGAAAGTCATCTATTGATGACTTTTATTATTTAAACCTGTCAGAATTCTTTCAGAGAAAACACTACTCAATAAAACTTGATGGTGCAATGGTTAATAACAAGCAGCAAATGTTGATGTGGTTACAAAGGTTTAACTGGGATTAAGCATCAGGCTGTGTAATACAGACAGTAGTGTGATTTCAGATTTCTGGCTCCCACAGATTACTCAGATGAACCTCAGAGCCCTGTTCATACTTCATCAGGCTTTGAGCAGGTTGCCCTCTTTTTCAGATTCTGACCTGGGCTTCCCTGAAGCTGGAGACTCAGCAGGCCCATACTTTTGGACTCTATATTTACTTCAGTGAATGTTATCAAAAGCTGAATAATCAGCAAAACCAACTTATTCTCTTGCATTCTTAATCTGCATAATAGCCATTGCAGTAAAGAGGCAAAAAATCAGATTCAGTTGGATTTGATTTGCAGGAATGTATTTTAATTCCATGTCATAAGAAGAATGGGAAGAGTGGATCCTCATAACCCACCAAATGCCCCGCTGCCACTTTGGGAGTCATGGCTATACATTGGCAGTTGGATTGCAATCGCATCTAGTTTGATGTTTGCACTTTACGAAACATCCAGAGGTCAGTCTGATCTAGTCTTTTCTTGTATCTAGTTTAAGCCGTAGTGCAGGTTATCAGCTGTTAATATTTTAAGCAGAGTGTGAGCTACAAAATCATGGATTGGTCCAGTTGAAACTGAAGATCTTTAACACTGAGAAACAGCCTGCAGTGGTTGTGAAAGCTTAAACTCTTGTATTGTTTCTGATAAGTTATGCACCTTCACAGACAACCCTCAAGTGACTGAAGGATCTTTGGTGTTCCTTTGGTTATTGAAGGATCTTTGGCATTTCTGAAAGATAGAAGGTTTTTTATGACTCCTAGAAGGTGTTATACCCCAAAAATCTGATTGTGAACCTAGATATAAAACATAACTTGGAATTATTTTCATGCACGTGTAATTTCGTTCTCAACTAAGTTTTTTAGTAGGCTTGTCTGCTGTAGGCTGCCTCTCTGTTTCAACAGACTGACTTTTTGGATATTGACCTGACTGTGGCTTGAATTTGGTGTGCCATCAGTTGATGCCTTGTGCATTGAACATTGGTGCTATAGAAGTTTCTAACTAATAATATTAATGAATCTGCCACTACCACTGCTCCTCAAAGTATCAACTGATTCACTAGGTACAAAAATAAATGCCTGACACACTGCCACAATTAGAAAGTTCATATTTACAGATTACGCAGAGCACAGAGATGTAAGCTATGACCTTGATGTTGGCTGGAGCTTTCTTGGCAGACAAAAGGTTAGTCATAGCTGCAAATGAAATTTGCTAATTTCAGTATTAACTTCAACTGGTAAGTTATTACTGCTCATTTTTGTGTCTGTAATCTGCTTGTGAAGGCTGGTGAACTAATATACATTTAATATATATTTTTTTATGTGTTTAATAAATTATATATTTGACTTCTTATACCTATATTAGTTTACTTTTCTATAGTTAACTTGCTAAACTTATATAACATCAGTTAGCTTTTGTTAGAAGTTTACAGTTTTTTGTATGAAATGCAAAGTTTCCAGTTTTTGTTTTAGTTCTTGTTTTTAAAACAGGACATAACCGATGCTGAATGGGAGTTCTGGCGCGATTCAATATTTGGTGTTCTTGGAAAGTGGCTTCTAGGTCACGTGGTTCTCAGTCAACTCCTCAGGTGCCAGGCTGTGTTTGACGTGAGTTGCTTGCCAAAAAAATAACAGATTGGAAAAATTTTAATACAGTGTAAACATAGAAAGAAATTTAAAAATAATAAAAAAGAAAATATATTAAATTTTTTTTATAAACATGAGAAGTGACAATGCAATAATTGTGAAATATATCAACAGCCTTTGTTGCCACACGACATCATTAAACAGGATCAGTTCAGGTAAAATTGCTTTTTGTTTTGATACTACCATAATGCGAGACATTGAGGCATTTATATAGCACAGCTTCAGGGAAACTGTTCAAGATTATACCTTTGACATGACCAGAACAATCATGCCGTAATTCCTGTAACTGAGGCTGCTGGCAACGCGTATTAACAAGCTTTCAGTTCTCATAACAGTGGCAACAAACAATAGTAATCTCGCTTTATAGCTTGTCTTTGCAGATAATGGGCTCTCTGGATGTACTGCTGAAGGTAATTGAATTGCAATAATTAATAAAAAGGAAACTGCTGTAATTCCTTTATTTTTGGTAAATTTATACGTTTGTGTGTTTTTTACGTTTTTAGAAACGAAAAAATTTCCTCCTTGTCTACTCTCTGTTGTTCTACATTTGCGTTGTTGGATTTGGACCAATGATTCTGATTTTCATCGAGACTCTGAGCATCTTTTCACTGGCTTGGTTCACTTCTTCTCCTCTGATTGTGTGGGCTATGACCCTGACCTTCCTGATGATTCTGAATTTCGAGTCATTACGAGGACCTCTGGTGAGGAGATCAGTTTCTCTGATGGGTGTTGCAGGTTTTGAGTATGCTTATCGTGAAAGTGAAGTCCAATTCCTGTGGAGTTATTTTGTTTACTTTGAAGTGAAAATTCAACAGCATGTGACTAGCATAGTTCACAAGTGCAAAATTTGTATTTCATTATAGCTGGATTAAGAGCATTAAAGCTGTCTTCCTGTATCTTTCTTTAATTGTTATGATGTCATTTATTTTCAGCATAAGTTAGGTAAGGTAAGGTAATTGTTCATTTTTTACCTGCCCCTTTCAGTTATTATTATTATTAAACAGACATTTACAGTATAACATACGCAATTAACAGCCTTAAAGGTGCGTGCAATGACCCTAAAAGTCCTACCACATAGTATCGAGTAATATTCAACAATACTCTCATCTATAAACTTGGTCTTGGGTTGAAGGATATTTAGACTGAACTGATAACACAACATTGGCTATCCAACAACTTGAATACCTCTCATACATTTCATACGTTCATTGCTGAACAATGTATGGGAAGATATTCAAGTTTGATTTTACATGACACACGGATTCGAATTCCAAACAGTTAAATGAGATTAGTTATGGCTGCATTTACTTGCAAAAAGCCCAGTAATTAAAGCTTTAATAGCAAATTAGAAAAAACACGTTGTTCTTGTTTTCGCAACAGCTGACGCTCGGACTTCTTCAGAGAGGATCCTTCCATGTATTCTATTTTCAAGAATTCACACTCTGCATGGCTGTTCTGCGACTTACAAGTTTTGGCTTATGTTACTGTGATTCTCGGAAAAGAGCACAAGAACTTGTGATTTCATCAGCAGATCAAGGAATGGCAGAGGAAAGACCCCAAAAACTGGCGACAGCATCAGATTATGTGATGACAGAAAACGGACCCCAAAAACTGGTGACATCATCGAATCCCAAGCTGTTCAATACAGAAGGTGGCAGCTGCCACCAATACAAAATTATTCGTATAAGTGCTGGCAAACAGAAACCTTCCGATACTATGACTGAAGACAAACAAACAAGCTCTGCTGCAGAAAACTTTCCAATTTCTGGCAGTGCAACAGCTCAGCTTGTGGATCTGTTTTTCTACGTCTTCTATCTTCCACTTTTCGTTGCGGGTCCAATGATGAACTATGACGTTTTTTACACACAGGTTAATGTCAGTGTGTAAATTCCTAGTTACGCTATCCAGTTAGGTAAGATAAGTAAGGAAATAACTTAATTATTATTTGCTTCTTTCAAAAGACTAAACTTATCCTAACAATAAGATCCAAATGATAACATGCTTATTACAATGATAAAGACGATTAGATTAATGATAATCAATTTCATGATTATGGCAATTATAACTGCAGAGGGCTGACACTGGAAATGCCAGTCTCTGATAGGTGCAATATTTCATGCCCTTAGTGCCTCGGATTTATACTGCACTGCGTAACTTCATACAGGGTATAAATTTGCATTATGATGATGACCTGAATGGTGAATGTAACGATGATGGTGACAGAGAGAATGAAGATGACATTGGTGACAAACGAACCATAACTGACACATTATCGGTTTTTGTTTCAGTTTAATCATTCTCTTGAACGCTGGTCGTTTTATCGACTGAAACCAGTCGCCGTGGGTCTTTTCCGGTTTCTTGTCTGGGGATTTTCCTATGAGTTTCTGCAGCACTACTTCTATAGTGGAGCCCTCATTCACAAACCCACCCTACTTGCTGTGCTACCTCTCTGGGCTGCTGCTGGCACTGGTTATGCTTATGGAATGTTCTTTGTTGTCAAGTATGTCGTCATCTGGGCTCTCTGTGCTGCTGTCTCGCGGCTTGATCAACTTGATCCACCAGATGTTCCAAGCTGCGGATCTCACATCTATCTGTACTCAAAGATGTGGAAGTAGGTCTTTCAAGAACAACTGAACAGCACACTACACAGTTTTTCGGCTTTTTATAGTCAATGGCTTAACTGAAAGTACTGTACTGCATTTACATTAGGGCAGTGTTGTCTAGTGATGCTTTGTCATTTGACAACATCAGGTAGTGTTGTCAATTCATGCCTTGTAAAGGTAAAGGTAATAGATATGACTTTACAGAAACTTTCTAGACGTGCAGATCCGTGGTCAAGAGATCTGTCGATTGAGATGCAAACACAAACGCAGTAATCCAACGCCATTTTAAACATGCAAGACTTGTATGTATGTTAGGAGATCAAATGGATAATGTTGTCAACTGATGCATAAAGGTAAAGGTAATGATCATCTGTTGGAACATTGTAGGAGAGTGGTTCTGTGGTTTAGAAATTTTTTGGCTGAAGCACGTGCACTGGCACATAAGTCCGACAACAAGACATTTTCTATGTGCAGTAGATTATGAAGCCACCAGATTTTCTGAATAACCAGTGGATCTGAGTCATTTGTCAACGTTGTTAAGTGTGTTTTTATGTTAGTAGGTATGTATGTGTGTGTTTGTGTATGTATACATGTATATGTGTATGCATGTCTGTCTGTGTCTTTGTATGTATGTATGTCTGAATGTATATATATATATATGTATCTGTTTATTTATATACCACCTTTTAAGGACCTTCCGAATGTTAATTTTCTTATTAGTATTTCTGTATCATTGTGACAAAAAAGCATTGACTGAAGATGCTTGGCAGTTTTACTGCTTGTGAAACTGTCTTTCTCTTTGTATTTGCCTCCAGGACATTTGATCGTGGTCTCTATGCCTTTCTGAAGCAGTAAGTAGTACTAAATAGTATTTATTAATTTAATATCAGTTTCATGTACTAACTTTTTCTCACGACATACACGTTATCCTTTAGGAACAATAAAACTAAATCTTGAGTTAGAGTTTGTAGAACTAACTGTCCTTATCAAAACTGGTCTTTAGATTTCTTCGTAAACACACAAAAGAAATTAGTGGTCATTAATTAATTGCTGTTAGTAGATGAGCAGTTGTTAAATTAGTAGCAATTATTAAATTAGTAGTACCTATTAAATCAATAGTATTGTTTCGTCTTTGCTAAAATTATTATTATTGTTTTTTTTATTAAGGGAACATTTTAATCAACCTCTGTTTGTTTTCCATATTTTTATGAAATTTTTGCAGTTTCCAAATTTTATGATGAACCTTTTTCACTTTATGTGTTTAGTGGGGGACCCTCACTCTAACCAATTGAATCTGGTGGCCACTGCCTTACATTACATTACACTTGCTTTGTGTTGCTTATAGGCATATATACATTTTGCTTGGCGGTTCACGACACGGACTTGTACGTCGCATGGTGGCGCTGCTGGCGTGCTTTGGCTTCATAGCCGTGTGGCATGGCCTGCACAGCTACATCATCGTCTGGTGCTTCTTCAACTTTTTTGCTGTTCTGCTCGAAGCAGCGGCTGGCAGCCTTGCCTCATCTCCAGCTGTGAGGAATTTTGAGGTGGACAGCTTTTTATTTTTCAGCATTTTGAATAGATATCTACTGAAATGTTGATGCTTTTATATTGGTTTTTGTTTATAATAAAGGCTGCAGGCCTGTCTGTAGCACGAAAAAGCACTCTAACATACGTTCCAACTGTTGTTTGTCACACAGACTTTGGCTTGACCTTGATTATTCTGGGATATGAATATTGCTTGCTTTCTGCACATTCAGTGTTATGGTGGTCCTGTACAATGACTTAGACTTGATTACGTGATGTCAGTTTTATTGCAAGTTTTTGTTTTAAGCAATTCAAGTATTTGGGTTTTTTGTTTTAGGTAAAGCATCTCTCTCCGGCAATGGTTCGACGCTTGCATGCCTTTCTGATCATACCTGTTTTGGGCGTTTCAACATTTTCCTTAGTGGCTTTCTTTGCTGGCCTGGAAACGGCTTATGTTCTTTTCTACAGACTTATCGTTGAAGGTAAAGAAACTAAATTACTGTGCAAAACTGCATTTGAACATTTGCATAGCATTCTGAAATTGGCAATTTGTTGTGAGGCTGCTTGGTTTTGTTGATACAATGCTGGCAGGTGCAATAATGTTGAGACAAATCAAGCTGGGTTACTACATGTGCTTGGATGGGTAACTGCCATGAAATACTGCGTAACCTGGCGCCAACTTAGCCCTCCATCTATTAGTGGTTGGGCACCAACTAGTGGGAACGCAAGTTGGAAGGTTAAAAAGATGTCCTGTCGTTGAATTGCTTTGATTTTGTTGCATTTCATCAAAATTATCATTTGATCTTGAGACCACGCTTCTGAGAAATTTCTATAGAGGCACATAAACAAGTTTATCTGTACTTCTTAAATAACCTCTAAACTTTACCTGATCTCTTCTATAACCTCTAAATGTTGTCCATTATTCAATTGCTGTTGTGTTTGGTGAAAAATGACTACCAGCTGGGCCTCTGAGGATATAGGCTGATCACTTTTTGAGTGATTAGCTTACCATCAGTTTTGTGTTATTGCAAGAAAACTGTTTTAACTTCTCTCTTCATAGTGCCTGTTGCTAAAGCTGCCGTTTTTCCAGTGATGGCTACTATGCAATTTTGAGGGGTGCCATTGGCCAAACGTCTGATAGTGTCCTTTGATATGGCAGAGATCAAGCGATAATGCGCAAATGCTCTAGTGTCCTAGGTAGGTTGCATTCCATTAATTCTTCAGCCAGTTCAGATTTTGCATGAGTTTAGAAATTATTTGGACACCGTTTTTCATCAAAGTGTGGCCACCCCATGTCTTCCTAAACTGTTTGGATAAAGCAGAGCCTGGATTTATATTTGCAACCGAAAATTGAAGGAATTGGTGAAGCATTGCTGAGCCAGGGCCTTCATAATGGCTTCACCTGTGCACCATGGTGAGGTCTTAGTCATGTGGTTACTGCCTAGCAGGCTGCTGACGAATTCTGGATGATGAACCGGGTGACTTCAGGGTTAATCAGTTTTACCATCTGTCCAGGGATTCAAACAGTGCATGTAAGCATGCACCAAGAATGCTTTATTTGTTTGTCATCATCACCATCCTCAACACGGACAAGGATCTCTGAACTTGTCATTAATCAGTCATGGATGAGAATCTTTTGGTTTGGTTCTGTGTATGTGGAGTCTTTTTGTCTATGCTTAATTCATGCAAATGAACTTGTTCCTGTGAAACTACAACATCATTTAGGCTTACAAGGTTTAAAAGGTTGTTAGAAGGTGCTACCTAAATTTTTACTGTATAAATATAAGCTGATCTTCCTTACTTTCTGATTCATCGAACTGATCCTTGGAACTGACCGGATTCCAGGTCTGTTTTGGAGCGGTGTTGATTGATGCCTGGCGCATTATTATAACAGCACCATGGAAGTTCTAAGATTAGATCAGATTTCCTGTTACACGCATACTGTTTCTTCATGTGACTGTGTTCTGAAGTTTTTGTTTTTTGTTGTCATTTAGGCTTTCCGGTGTCTGTGATCTTGGTGACGTTTAGCTTGTACTGTGTCATCCAGACAGGCAAAGAGGTGGAGAACTACCAGGCTATGCATCATCAGCATCATTCAGTTAAGGCAGATTAGAATTTCAGCAAAGGCTGACATGCAGTGGCTGGACCAGCAACTGAAGTTTGGGGACTGAGCTCTGGAGAGCAAGGTGTCAATGGGGTGGAGCCTACCTACAACGCCAGGCAAATTTTATGGAGTTTACATTACGCAGAAGTGAATAACCGATTAGAACAGCAGTCCTTCCAGCCAACCAGAGACAGCTTTGGGTATGAAGTGTTAGCAACATCATCCTCTTACCTTGAGAAATGAGGGCCAGTCCTCACCCTCACCATCAGACCTTCCCACTGACATTGTACTCATTTTGTACCAGTATTCATTATAGGGGGTGCTTATGGAACATATCTTTAAATGTCCTGGTTAGTAGCATCCTACAAGTGTTCTGCAGCTAGTGACTGATTAAATAAGCATGTAATTAAGCAAGGAATTATTTAATTAAGATAGTTTAGAAATTTCATTCCACGCGGTACAGTGCCTAAACAACTGCAAATTTATGCAGTTAAGGTGGCACAATAGTGGCACTTTTAGAACATCTTCCATTATTTTATTATTAGATATTAGAGCAACTTCCATTGTTTTGCACGTGTCCTACCTCTTCTTGTTATGTAATGCTTTCTAAGTGATGTTGTTATACACTAAAAATGAATGTTTTTATGCAGAGTGAACACCTACAAGATTTTATTCTACCTGTATTTAAAACAGAAAGAGAAAAGTTGAACTTGTACCCAAATCCTGACAGTCAGTAACTTCCATCATCATATGACTGTAAAACATGTATCAAAACTACCACTAGTTACTTAGTCCAATTATTTAAAATCGAAACCTATTTTATACCGACTTACACACTTTCTGACCTATCCAACTTTTTACAATCAGTATTGTGTTTTATTGTAGGCTTAGTAAATTACATTAAGCCTGGCACATTTTTACTATGTTTAGAAATAGAAATCGTTTTGTGTATATACAAAGTGTTTAATATTAAAAGTTTTTCATTACTGACTTGTCTAAAGCAGCTTAGTTTTTACATGACAGAATGAACTACTCAAGTTGCATTTGTGTGTTTAACCAAGAACATGACAAATGCTTAATGCTGAAAAACTACCCCCCTAGAGACTCTGGAAGTGACAAAAACAGTATGACCTTTGTCTGGTTTTGCTTATTTTTTATGCTGGCAACACCCAGTGTCAGTTTTTGCCATTACCTTACATCACCTCCTTATCTTAGTCCTTGGAATCACAGGTCCTCGGAGTATGGACATTTCAGCTGAAGCACATACACAAACTCAGTCTAACAAGAGAACCTTTCCTTACACTTGATGACACTGAAAAGACAAAGGACACACTGGAAATCGAACCCCAAACATGAGGTCCAAGACCGGCAGTCCACTACCACGTCATTAATTAATACATGCTAATTACGGTATTAGAAAATAGACTCCAACAGGACAAGACATGTTAGTTCCAATCCTCAAATTTGCTAGGGCAAAACAAATCTTTCATAACTCCAGTTTCTAGTTTAAAAATTTGTCAGTCATCTCTCTTTGTACCAATGTTTTCAGTTTTCTCTAAGTTCTGCAATTCATATCTGCAAATACAGTAATAAATTCTAGTTGTCAAGGCTCCTGGCTTAATCCCACAACAATTGATTTCTTCAAAACTGCAGTTTCCAGCAGGAAAGAATCATCAGTCACATTCTCTGCATGAACATTTTCCGTGTCCTCTAAGTGAAGTATACACCTCTCCACAATCCAGTTACAATCCATTAATAAAATTTAGACCAAGTGCTGACAAAGACCGCTTAATCTTGAAAAGAAAAAAAAGTTTATTCAATACATAGGCTTCAAGCACAGTTCAACCCTGCCTCCTCTTTAGGCCAACAAAGCATCATATCATCGACTTCCAGCGAAGGATTAAATACATGTTTACATTAACAACCTCTTACGGCTGGAGTGCACTATCTATATTTTATGATGCAAGGGGTATAAAATTTTTCAGTGCACCAAAGTACTTAACTACACAGAAGCAAGTGTGCTTGAATTAGCTGTAACGATTTGCTTTGTATTTAATGCACATGGTTGTCAGATTTTAAGATGCAAGGTATCAGTACATATAACGCACAGAATTCCACATAACATAATACACAGGCAAATCAATTAGTGTTTTACACAGCATATCAAAACAATGGATACTTGGAATCTCTGTTTATTATACAAGGGTCATCGACACTTGAAGCGTATTTAACCCAGGGCAAGTCCTGGGTTGACGAGCTGCTGAACGAGTTCAACAAAGGAAATGATGAACCACAAAGAGTGAATCTGGCAGTGGTTATTTGTAAAGCAAGTATAAAATCTGAAACAGTGGACCTGCAATGGAGGGAGACTGTGATACTGGAAATGGATATAAGATAGGAATGAAGTTTATGTATTTGTGTAAAAAGGCACACCCTTTAAAAATGGCACTCGCTAGTGAAAGAAGAATCTGAATAATAGTCAAATCATAGAAATTTTGTTGGTGTAAACCATTTCATTGGCAAATTCTCAAGCACTTCACAGACTTCTCTGCATCACTGTGGCCAGCAAAAATCTGGAAAATGCAGCTGAGGGAGACTGGTTGAGTGCTGCTGATGGCACACAACCAGACAGTCGTTTTTTTAAATCATAAAGACGAGTCATCTTGTCCATCCGCTACTCCATAGCCGTTCTGCTGCACATGAGTCCGTAACATTTCATTCTCCTGCTTCAGTTGTGCAAATTCTTGTCGCAAAAGTTCGAGCTGCTGCCTGTCTGTTTCCAAACTGCGAAGCCGTTCCTCCATTTCTTGGTTTTGTATTTGCAGCTCCTTGACGTATTCACAAGCTTTCGTCAGAATTGCACTCTTGCTCTGCACAAAGAAAAAAGAACAATGTGTAATGCAGCGATTTACATGTGTAAATCGGTACTTTAAGATATCTATGCTCTTTCAAGATAAGTACTCTGAAAAAAGTGGCACACTGGCTGAGTGGCTGATGTGTCCGCTTTTCAACTCTAGGACCCAGACTCAAATCCTGGACCTATCGTATGAAATCAACAGAAATAACAAAGTCAAACTGGACATAACCTTGGAGGACATCATGTTCGATATGAATGACTTACTTAAACCCAATGTACACACACCCAAAACCCTACATGTGCACACAGTCCATGGAAGCACTCACAGTCCAGCTCAGCATAAACAACAGAAAATTCTCATTTACTACACGACTCTATCGACAGTAGTCCTGCAAGGCATGATCCCAAGGCTCACGGATGTATGTATCTGGACATTTATAGTGCCTTTTAAGTACCTCTCAAAGTATCTTCCAAATGAAGGACAATCCCTACTACATGGTTTACGTTGCTCAACAAAAAATTATCAATTTCATTTGACACACCAGGAAATGAACAGGCAAGGGGTCATCTATTAAGGACGTCTGTAAAAAGGGAGGAGGGGTCACCCAGTTTCAGACAAAGGGAAGGTTTATGCCAATGCTGTTGTCCACATCTATATTTGGTACTCTGTTCTCTGTACAGCCTGCGCCTTAAATCACCAACTTCACTCAGACAGCAGATGATCTGTACTGCATTGTATCCAATTACTGTCCCTTTGCTGGATGCGGCAGCATAAAAGCACCTCACACCGTAACAGTCAGCCCTGCATGAGCAGGAGGGTAGCCTAAATTAGGCCTTAGTACATCACTAGATTGTGGACGTCAGCAAAGATGGATAGGGGAGGGTAATGCCAAATGAGGACAATTTGGACAAAGGGAGGTCCAAAGTACCTTAGGTAATTTTGCAGACATCCTTTATGGATGAACCCCAGAAGCCATATCTTTACCCATGACAAAAACGCCAGCAGCCAATCACACTGATTTATTCAAATACTTAAACCGAAAGCAAACCGTTTGACTTGTGTACTCTATTCATATAGTTGCATTTTGTATATACTACCCTTGTAAGTTTATATTTATAAAGCTGGACGTGACTTGTGGCTGCAAGCTGGCCAAGCTGTTAGAATATGTAAATGTCAACAATGCCACTTTGAAACTCATTGTAAGTAATTAAGTGAGCTGCTTAGTGGGAGATCAGGGTCTCTTCGGATTCACCTTTAGACACCTATCAGGACACTGAAGGAACAAACTGTAACTCGACGATAGTATAGTGTTTGATTATGGCTTCACTCAGTTAAAATACATAAATAATAAATAAAGGTCGTAGCCCTTGAAAGGCTTAGACTTGAACATGTAAAATGGCCACAGAAACAAAATTTGCTACCTTGAACTCTCTAGTAATTGCATATGAGGAGATGACAGACCCTGGAAAGTTTAAATGTCTGCTTACAGCACCCTTGTTCACTCTCATTTCTGCAGACTGATGATGCAATGCATTGTTGGTCACTACAGGCGAAAGCAGCGCATTAGACAAACGATGTCGCATCTGTGGAGTGGCATCATACAACTAATTCAGACAATCTGGCTGTCCACAAATAAGTCTCCTTGAAATGGTGCAAGAGGAAGGCTACATAACATAACATTATCATGCAATGACCAGATTACATTACACTAATGCAAAACAATACTCTAGTTTTCCACAGCAGGACAGACACAAAACAAATTTGCAGGCAATAGTATAAAATGCTTAAAGAATAAAATTTTCCCAACTTACATCGGCTTGTTTTGACTGCTCACTGGAAAAGTCTGGAAGGAGTGATCCCAAGTTTGATATCTGAGTATTTATTTTGTCCCTTCGTCGTCTTTCAACTGCAATCCGTTAATCAGCCATGGATTTATTCATTTATTTATTGCACCTATTATGCAAGCAAGTCAGCAAATCTTAATCTGAGAGACGAGACCAACACACATGAACAACTTGTCTAGGTTTGTTACACAGAGCCCAAACCCACAATTGTAGGATTACAAAGCCAGTAAACTACTGAATAGGCCAATGTGTTGCACAATAGACCAATGTGTGTTGCAATCAACCTATCAACCTGGTTCAGCTGAACATCAGCTGTAAAACTGATGTAACTTAATTTGTAAATAGATGTAACTTAATTCACTGTAGTACAATCAGTATTTACTGGCTTCCTCTCACTACAATTTCACAAAAATGGTCATCGTGACCTTATGCCGGAATGCTCAGAATCCTTCGGACTATGCATTCGAACAGCTTTTATGAACAAGTATACATGTATTCACTCAACTATTCCTATGGAACTTTTAGTTAGTTAGACTTGTATATAGTTCATTTTCCTTTGCTTTAATGATGGTTTGGGTATATTCTTTGCTTTTATTCGTGGGTGTGTTCTCATTATGCACAATACAGTGTATATAACAGTGCTATATTTATACTTCTCAACTGCCATCTAACTTTAATCTGTGTAAACAGGTGAACCTAATTAAGCAGGACTCTGGTCTTGTCTGGTTCCGCTTTCCTAGTCATTTTTACACTGTTGTTAAAAATGTGACATTTCATATTTGGGACCAATAAAAGAATTAACAGTAGCCTAGCACCCTACGACATGAGCTCCTTGGTCTTTCTTTATCTCTGTTCCATAAGCACATGAAAGAAATTTTGTTCGATCCTGGTTTCTGTTGTTAGGTTGGGAGCACCTCTGACGAGTCTCTCTTGAAATGGCGCTATATAAATCTGTGATTACAATCACAATAAATGAAGACATGACAAGACTTGGACTAAACATGAGAAGAGTACCAATCTTGACAATAACTTAAAAGAATGGAGATCATTCATTCGCACCCACTGCTGCCAAATAAATGTTAGTACTGGAAATTGTTGATTACATGATGAAACAAAAGGCTGCAACAAAATGTCGGGCAAAATAAGCAAAGAATCAAACCCTCGTTATGTGTAGACCTCCGCTTATCATCTCTCATTACTCGGGTGTTTGTTTCCGATTTTACAGAAGTAGCTCCTGGAAGTAGAGATCGTTGGTTGGACTGGATAACATCGGATGGTGCCATCATGAAATAAACCGGACCTAAAATGGTCAACATTCAATGCAAAAAAAACTGTTTTGTCATTGGAAAAACAGCAATGCTACAAAGACAATTTACCTTTTTCAGCAAAAGTATCAACACAGGTAAAGGCAGATGTGCAAAATGTCACACAACAAAATCAACTGAATCAGTGTTAGGAACAGCAGCCTGCACAGAAGCAAGGAAAAAGTTACCAGTTCACATGGGGTCATAACCCTAGCTGTTTCATTTGTCTCTTTTAAGCAATATTTTACAATAGAACAAACTATTATTTGCTCAACCTGTCTTTCTGATGCTGTATGCAAATGCTCTGACGGTTTTTGATGAAACTTCCATTGGCAAATTGGCAGCAACTTTTACATGAATGATCACCACATATACAGATTTCTTTATTTTAAGCAGCCCTTCTGCACCGATACCCAAGTAGTAAAAAACATTTTCCTTTCTCTGACTGCATGAATTCCAAAGATATTTTAGTAGGTTGGAAAACATGACTGCAAAACAGCTACAGTGACTGACCTTCCAATTAAAGAAACTGAACTGAAACAAATTCTCCACTGCAAAACAGATAATGAATAGGACAAAAAAGTTCCACGAAGAACTCGCCCTAGTTGCAATGTCTCTATGGCTGCCCTTAACACCAAGTCTTACAAGATATTACAGCTATGCAACGAAATTGTACTGTGCCAAAAATTGTCCCTGCAACAAACTGTCCTACAACTATTTCCAATTGTTAAACCTGCAAAATTTATATACGAAGATCAACCTGATCCAGAGTTGATGGCTGTGGCAGTTGCACTTCGAGAGTCTAACACCTGGCTCACATCGAGGCCAGAAGGTAAGGCAGTTGGTATGTAAGTAATTCGAGGCTGGCTCGACTCTTCCGTTGAACCGTTAATCAAGTTCTGTAGAAGCGCCTGAAGTGGATAATAACGCAGTGCAATAAGATCTGGAATGTGTTTTAAACAAGTTCATTCAGAAGTTGTAACTACTAAGTAACTACCAATTACTTATTTACTGCAATTAGAAACTTCTTTCTGAACAAGTTCATTCAGAGTCACCACTGAAGTGGAAAATACTACGTACTAACAAGTAATACTGAAGTGAATAACAGTGCGATGTAGTTCAACTAGAAACTTGTTTTCAACCGAGTGTTAATGTTTTAAAGGACCATAAAACTGAAAACAGCGTTACCATCCTTTAACAGGGAAAACTGGGCAATCCTTTCTCATAGCTTCCTAGAGGTTGCCCAATACACAAAATGCAATGGAAAGTGAAAGGCAAATGCTCAGTTGAAAGACTAACGCATAACCAGTTAGTCAACAAACCACACAGGGTAAACCCATCTGTGCCATCAACATGCAACGTTATAAATCCTCAACAACATTCTTACTTGGCTAGACGTAACAAACTGTGGCTGCCCATCATCATTTGGTGCTACTTGTAAAACTCTGTATGTTATGGAACCTGTCAAAGAAAACAGAAAACTAAGGAATGTGCCAATTAAAACAATTTGATAGAATCTGTAAATCAAAACAAAAACCATGCAGCCTACCAACTGCAAAACCAGCCAAATAAATTTTATTTTTACCTATCACTTTAACACATAAAAATGTATGTAAAAACCTATGTATGCATGCACGCATGGCATGGAAGAATGGCATGGATGCATGTATGTATGTGTGTATGTATGTAGGCATGCCTTAATACAGCACCTTTTATATACCCCACAAAAACACTGCCTATGTAGCCTAAAAGTTCATCTGTAAGCAAATAAAGCTCATATAACTAGAAAAGTCAACCCTGGCAGGTTTTCGTACACAAGTAGAGCCAAACCAATGGAGTCCCATCAATGGCTATAAATGACTGGAATTAGAAACTAATATGTAGAAAATGATTTAAATATAAAAGCTGCAAAGTTGACAAAAATCCTTCTGAATCATTACCTTGCCCAGTGTCTGATCGAAGCTGGTAGCCACCATTTGTGTCCAATGTCAGAGAAAGAGTTGCCGGATCTTCATTGTTATCTGTCAAATGACGCAAACAGGCCAACAATTAATTCCCACTGGTAGACAAAGATGGTTGATAGCTGCAGCTAATATGATGCTGGCAAGCACAGTGAAGTGAAGCAATTTGATTCATGCTTGGACAGGTTACCACCCACGGACAATGTGCCATTTCAGCTTCCTTCATTGACCATCATCATACAGAGACTACTAAGGATCAGGCTCCAATTCATGCCCACTTGTTTCAAGGCAAGTATTTAGCCAGTCACACAACCTTCATAAAAGTCATACACAACTGTCGAAATGCTTCACAAGGCACATTAGCCTCTTGGCTCAAGTCGTCCCTTGCAAATTTGTCCCTTCGTATGCACCAGGACAATGCAACGGGTGACTTCAGTCGAGAAAGAATTTACCCACAGTGCACCTACAGACCTGCCTTTCCCTGCAGTCAGGTGTTCTACATAATCTTCATCAATATCTGTTGAATTCATAGTCAGCATCATCTTGCAAACTTTCTTATGGCATACTAACACTGCATTTGAAGATGACCACTGTACCACTTCTTTGGGCAAATCGTTCCATGCAAGCTTCACCCATTCACAAACCAAAGGCAAATCAGGTTTCTTCATGTTCCGCTTTTCCTTAACGTTGCCATGACCGACACCATCCACTCCATCCAAAATTTACAGACATGCTGTTTAAACAGCTTGTTCATTAAACTTCTAAGAATATTACTCACACATTTGTATGTAATCGTTTGACCCTTAAGTTAACAGGATCAGTTAGATGCCCACCAAACATATCCCGCACTAGCAGGCCCAATTTCACAAGCAATAAACCTGACCACATGTTCCAAAAGCATTCAAACCAATCCTTCATTCCATTATCATCAATTCAACCTTTGTTCATTCCTTCACCATTCCTTTCAGCAATCTTTCACTTAAAACAACCACTGGTTTAAGTTTCAACCCATCTGCTATGATTCACCTACAATTCTTCGCTCAGTCAATGGGCATATGGCGTGTTAACAGATGCATTACTTACTTACTTACTTATATGCTAAAAGGCTGAGGACCACAAAGAAATGCATTCACTAATGGCCATAATTTTGACAAGAATGGTGCCTAACCCTACAGTGTACAGCCTGATTCGCACTGAAAATGCGCTATAAAATGAAAAGATCTCTGCTGCATAGAAAGCCACGTGCACAGTTCAAAATAACAATTAATGTCTGACGATGGGTGGCCGCATGATTCTAATGCAGGACAATTTTTTTAAATTTCTGCCAGATATTTTTCAGTACATTTTAAAGCATATATTATTTAACTTTGTTAATTAATTAATTCTTTATTGTATCATCTGTTTTACAACATTATATATGAATTTCTTAACCGCGCATGCGTCGTGTGATATTCCACGGATGTTCCATGTGATCTCCAATGGGTGTATTGATGTCCTCTCTTTCATGTGTCATGCAGTCAGTGGAGGATAAATCTTAATCTTGACTTGACCCTCATATAAGCCAACCCCCAAATTTGGACTTTCAAAATTATTCAAAGTTTTTCTACTTATATGCAGAAATCTATGGTGATAAGGTTATTACATTTTGCATAATGAATCAAAATAAATAATACAGATTTGCCTAACTAATCACAGCTGTGGCTATTATTAATTTATATTAGTTAGGATTAAGACAATGCATTAGTTATTGTTAAAGATTACATTTTAATTGTGCAAGATTACTAGCCTTCCATCGTTAGCTGCACATCATCGGACTCTGGCTCTGATTTTGCACTGAAAAACAAAAGTGTTTATTAATGCTTATAATCATTAGTAGTGTCATTCTAAAGACAGATGCTCCTGCCGCCTACAGCCAAAAGATTACAATCAGTAGGTGAAAGTTCGTTCCACAGGTAGGTAAATGCATAGGATATTTGCTCATTCTTTTCACCATTAGTCCTTAGAGGCATGGTTCTTGACTGAGAGGTTTTCTGGACTTACATGCAACCCAACAACCAGACAGTCTCATTTATGGATCAAACACTGCAAAGGCCCAATGCTCTGTCACAAAATACCAGCCTCTGGTGAAAAAACAACCCCATCACTAATGAGCAGAAAAAGGCACGAAAAGAGGCTGAAACTAGAAGGCACAAGACATCAGAGGGACAGCTGGGACCTGACCACAATGGCATCCAGCAATAACAAGAGAACACTGAACAATCATCCCAGCATAATTTTCACCTATCTCACATTTTTATGGGATTTATGATGGCATTCAAAATATTTCTATAATACATGCAACTAAACAAATTTAAGACATGCCTGCTTCTGAAATTCTCTCTGGATATCAAATTAATGTCGGCTAGGGCATAAGGTCCTAGCAAAACGGTCTAAAGACTCGTCCGTTTTTAGATCTCTTCGCAAAATGGTAGATAAAAATTTAGCCTTATTCAAGTCACTCAAAATGAAAACCACTGAGTAGTATGATAAGGCTATTTTTTATAAGTATTCTCAGACCTGCCTTGGATTTTGGATGAACACTTTCCAGTAACAGTGTTCCAACTGGTTGGTCACCCTTACTCGAATCCAAACACAGTAAAGACTGAAGTTAACTTGACATCTAGTCTAGGGACCACAATATGCTTGTTTGTAACGAACCGTGGACAACGGTCACATGACATTTATTCTCAGTAAGATATATAGCCTGCACTCTGGCTTAATGACCAGGATGTGCAAAGCCACATGGCAGGCACTCTCAAATTGTATTTGCACGTGACAGCCCTTATTATATTGAATTTACACCATTACCAACTGCACTAAAACAAATTATATCCAATTCGCCATGAATTTAAAACTTCAAAACCGTTACGTTTTCACTGAAGCACCAACATATCCTGGAAAAGGATACTGGCATACGGACTGTTAGAAAATATGATGACTGATCCTGAATTTTAACAGGTTTCGTCTGATAGGTACGGTCTAATTTGGCGTTATTGAGGCCGGTAGCGCAAGTTTGGTCCATAGGGTAATTCGTCGTAACCTCATAACTTACACTCAAAATGGCTGAGCTGTTCGGCCCAATTCCACGTCTTCAAACGACACGGATCGACTAGAACCTCGATGGAACACTGTTTCTAGAGCATCAATGATCCCCCGACAGAGTTCGGCATACTTACGTGGGGTCGAGGCCATGATCGAAGTCGTCCATTACGGTCGGTCGGGGTTTGAATTTCGACGGGAGACACGAAGTTTGATCACGGGGTCCAACAACAACACACGGTCATGTGAGGAGCAACACCTTATTAACATAGACGCCGTAATTTGCATAATATTTGCATATAAAAACTAATAAACTGCACCGAATTTTGTACAACTCAGCTGAATAATTTTTTCGCAATAACGACATTTAATGTTAAAATAAGAATACATTAAAACTCACTCACTACCGCACTTACCATCAAAAATGATCACAGTCAACAAATACAATTTCCCATTATAACCTAATGGCACCCTATGCAATATTCTCTTTCTCAACCACGCGCTTCGCATACAAGTTTACCGCTTTAACACCGCTAACTTAAAGGAAATTTATGTTGCACAGTATAAATTATTTACCTGTATCGAAACATTCTGGTGACGTTTTATTGTTTAAGCAAAAAAAATGTAGTAAGCTAAACTTTTTATTCTCGAACTATTTTGTGACTGTATTAATTTATTAATTTGACCGCACCTCTCCCATAAATTCTTGCAAGATTTCCGCCAAAGATACTAAATATATTCATTACCAGACTTTAGGCGTTCGAGTAAAACGTCGTCACACAAAACATCTGAAAGCTCGTTATAGGCCTACCAGTAAAAATTGTGCAAATCTTTTCCCAGTCGACGTCAACAGCCTTTGATGCTATAAGATGTCGTTTAACATTGAAAAATACTACTAATATACCAGCCAGGTAATATAATCTTATCTAATCTAATCGCAATCGTAAACTCGAGATTTCTACAGCTCCCAGCTAAAGCTAAGTCGCGGGAACCAGCTTATTCACGGGCACTCAGTCGAAACAAAATCGATAAGCAAGAAGGGTTCGGTTCCAAGTTGAGATCCAAGGGTCAGGCAGACAGTCAGACGGCTACGTTGGGTGGTGTTTGGAATTGGATCTGTAGGACAGATGAGGAGGAGAAGAGGAATTAGAAAAGAATTTGCGGAAGAGGAGTGTTTTCAATTTTAAGCGGAAGACCTGCGCAGAGATGGTGAATTCGTAAGTCGGATCAGATAATTGTAATTCTGGTGGGAATTTATAATTTATTATCATACCTGCATGCGCTACCTACTTATGTTGGATTTTTACCTCTCATGTGAAGCCTTGTGCATTAATCCAGGTCTTTGAAAGGCTCGTACATGGCAAATATGTGGGAGGAACCCCATTACAGAAGAGAAGAAACTTTTCAGAAATAAATTTTCCGACTACAGCCTTCACTGCTCTTGTCGCCTCTTCGTGTAGACAAGAACTCTCTGTGTAAGAGACGACACCCTTTCATGTTACCTATTGTTACAACTAGTTCTGTAAATCGATGTATCGTTAGTTATATTTGGTTGTGCATGCCTGTATGTTACATTTGCTATAATTATAGTCTATTCTAAATGTGTGTGTGTGTGTGTGTGCGCGCGCGCGTGTGTGTGATCGTTCTACACAACGTAAATGCAAAAGCACTTGGCAGATGCAAATAAAGGCTACTTACTTATGTATAGAACAGTCAGTGCAGTAAAGTGAGGGCATCTAGTTGTAAACTAGGTACGGGTGAGTTAAAGCACCTCTGCCATCAGATTTTCAAGTGGGGGTTATGGCCCTCTGGCTCTGGCTTCTGTACCAATGGAAAATGTGGCACAGCCGCCTTTGGGTGGGTAACTTTCGGTTGAGTTAAAAAAAACCTGGTAGGTGTGTTGGGAAGGAAAGGGGAAATGTATACATCATTTTCCCTAAACGTCAGCAAATCAGTAAGAGCGAAAACTGTTATAGGAAATTTGGAGACATGGGAAAGGTCGTCATTACGTAAATAAAATTGAAAACTTGAATTTTTAACGCTAACGTTGTTGGGTAATACTGGTGCATTGATCAACGCAGTTGTCGATGGTAAAAATTCTGCCTAGGACTCGCAACCATAACGTGCAGCTATATAGTTTGCTGGTATAGGTGTGCCTCTGATACAAATTATTTTTGATGTCTGGCACGTTAATCTCTTAATATTCATTCATTCATAAGTAAGTAAGTAGGCCTACATAAATCAAGTAGGCTAGCCTGTGGAAGCTCCAGGATTGCTTGCGTGGGGGGAGAACATTTCCAGAGGGGCGCCACATTCTTGGAGTCCACCATGTACGAGTCGGATCTGAAGCATATAACCAAGAGGGGCGGGGGCCGCCTCCATCCCTATAATAATAATAATAATAATAATAATAATAATAATAATAATAATAATAATAATAATAAGACAATTTATATAGCGCCGTAGCACAGCCGAGGCCGAAGAAAAGGGCGCTGTACAAGGGTTCAAAAATCAACTGCAGTCATAAGATATCCTAAAAAGATGTGTCTTGAGTCGTGACTTGAATGTGTCCAGGGATGGGGCATTCGTCACATTCTCAGGAAGACTGTTCCATGCAGTGGGTCCGGCGACAGTGAAGGAACGTTCGCCGAACTTCGTGGAAGAACGCAGGACATGCAGTTGATTCCTCGATGAGGACCGTAGCTGATATGTGTTCTGGTTGTCGGCTGTTCGAATACAGAAGTCGGATATATAGTCTGGTAGAAGACCATTAAGAGCCTTGTATGTAATTAGGCACAGTTTGTAGGTGATCCGCTGAGGAATACGCAACCAGTGCAGGTTGTCGCGCAGCAGATCAGTGACGTGATTGAATGGTGTCCGACCATAGATGAGACGGGCAGCAGAGTTTAGCACTGACTGTATCCGCTCTAGCTGACAAGTCGGCAGACCTGCCAGCAGGCTATTGCAGTAATCAACCCTGGAGACGATGAAACTGTTGACCAGAGTGACAGCGGTTGAGGTGGGAATGAATCTGCGGATCGATTTGATGCGACGCAACTGATAGAAGCAACCTCGTACAAGTTGATTCACATGGGCCGACATGGTCATGCAGCTGTCAAAGCGGACCCCAAGGTTGCGAATGGTGTCAGCTGGTCGAACTTCGGCATCACCGAAGGCAAAGGTACTGTCGTCGAGTAGATGGCGACGTCGGAGGGTGGTGCACCATAGAAAGTCAGACTTTGATGAATTAAGTCTGAGGCGGTTGGACGCCATCCACTCTGAAATGCGCTCGATACACAGCATCACTCTCTGTTTCAGCTTAATAGCTTAATCCGCTTAATCCAGTTATAGCTTAATCCGCCACTGAATCTGCATCTGATATAAATAGATTAGGCTACTGAACAGCCAGTGCCGATTACGAAACAAATTCCGTGCAAGAACAGGTAGGAAGGTGCGCAATTCGATCGTGGCGGCACTAGAGGATTAGAAGTTTAGAGGGGAGGGGAATAAGCAAGCCGTACTAAACTTCGCCGAAAAATTTAGGACCCTTTTGTCAGCAACGTTTTAGCCCATGATCTTCTGCGGCTCAGCATAATTTAGGACCTTTCTTAGGCTTTAGTCCTTTTTTCCCTAAGATATTCATGTCTTTCTCAGAGGGTTTAACTTATAACTTTTCTGTTGATTCCACTTATTCGTATTTTTTAGTGTCGGGATGTTTGATGACCTCTTTGATATGGAAACCGTGCACAAGCTAGCTGGGACAACTTAATGGCGTGACCGCCAAGAAAATAACACGAGCAGCAAATAACACGAACAACTGAATGCAATCATATAAGCTACAGGCTCTAGAACTCATTCTAAACATGTCTGTTAATAAAGACTTGACTGCAGAAAACAAACAGGATATGCAAGCGTCATTTGAGTGAAAATCATAATAGGCCTGTGTGGTAATTAACACGTGCGTATGCCTTAAAGACATAAAAACTAAAATTTCCAAACATACAAATAAAACAGTTGCGTCATCGCTTGTACCAAATCTAACCATTTCTCTCAAATTTTTTAAACGTTTTCCAACCTCAACACTTCATATTTGTAATGTATAATATATACTTATATAACAATATTGTTATATAGGACAATATATATTTATATAAAACACGGAAAAATCAGTCAACTAGAAATACGGATAGACGTCCATACATTACGCAGCCAGGCGATTTGTTAACCTAGTTTTCCTGGCTATCGTGCGGTTAATGATTTAGTCTTCAATTTTCGGAAGCGCCCTACTGGGCTACAAAACGACTTCAGATCGCATACAGTCCAAAATCTGAGTAGTTCGGTCCGTTTTCTTCGCGTCTATGGTCTCTTTCTTTGGTTTTCGTCCGCTTGTTTACAACATAGCTAAAAAAAAAGTTAAAATAAACAAAACTCTTGCTGCTGCAAGATACTAAAAAAATAAAAAGTCCGGCAATGGAAAAAGAAAACAAAAGCTGCATTACCTGGTTAATAAGCTGATTAAGTGATCATACGGCTACATGGTCCTCGAGAAGAATTAATGACGTACTTCCTGTTCTTAATTACGTTTAACAACATTTAGGCTAACGTAGGCAGCGCTTTTGTGAGGTACTCCAAAGGCGCTCTATCAAATATCTACATAACTAACTAATTAACTAACTGACTCAGTAACTAACAAATAGGCCTATTCTGGGTGGACAAGAGAGCTAGGCCAAAAGGATCAGTGTTTGGGCCACTGCTGTTCATAATCTTACTAACGACATGAATGATAAAATTTTATCCGAAATTTCCAAGTTTGCAGATGATGCTAAACTACTATGTATATAGCAGTGCATGATGATGAAGTGGCGATACATATGGCATCACCTATCATTTTTGAGAGGATCTGAGAAGAATATGCAAATGGTTACAGGTTACTGGCAGGTGCTTTTTGATTTGCAAAAATGCTGGATGATGCATATGGGGAAGAGAAACAGTTTCAAAATGATATGGAGAGTAATGTATTGAGAGCTGGTGAGGAAGAAAGGAACGTGGATGTGATCATGCATTAGAGTGCAAAACCTTCAAGGCAATGTGCCAAAGCAATAAAAGAGGCAAAATCAACCTTAAGTATGATCAAGAGGACAACAATTAGCAGAGACAAGGATATACTACTGAGGCTGTACAAATCATGGTGAGGCCACAGTTGGAATACTGTATCCAGGCATTGCATCGACGTCTGAAAGATGACATAGAACAAATGGAGAAAGTGCAGAGGAGTGCTAACAAGCTGATTTGGAATTACAAGGGTCTGAGCTATGAAGAATGGTCGAAAAGGTGTGGGCTAACAACATTAGACAGAAGGAGAAGCAGAGGAGGCCTAATTGAAGTTTTAAGATCATCACTGGAATGAAGGTAGCGCAGTGGTAGAGGTTCTTTGAATTAACACCAAACAAGGCGACTGGAGGCCATACATATAAATTACTGAAGAAACTGAAAGAAACATTAGGGCAGAAATTCTACAGTGCTGCAGCTGTACACTTGTGGAATAGTGTGGATGACAGTCCGTCTCAGTGGACACTATCACGGCTCTTAAGAAGCTAGGAAAGATTCGCTATTACACATTCCTCGTTTATCTGCAGTAGTCTTCTGAACCCTTAAAACCTTTGTTATATTATGTTATATGCATGAATTTCTTTTAATTCAACTGGCTAAATTACATACATTCCTTTTGAGTGTCTGTGGATGTGCCTGATGCGCGAGATGTTCGAGTGGGCAAGGATTACTGATGCAGCTACAGTCAGCAAGAGCACGCTCAGAATGACGTTCCAAATGATTAGACCAATGACCGTCTTCCTCATGTCCATGAATGACTTCGTCGTGTCACTGTCTTTGACGCCCGGAAACACAAAAAAGTAGAATCAGATTAGAAACCGAGACCGAACATTAGGCCTACAGTTAAAGAACATAGCCAGATAAAATAAATAAAACATTAATTTGTATCCAAAGCCAATGCACAATGCCGCTTACTAATACACTAATACGCTTGAATTTAAAAAAAAACTTATTAAAAGGCATAAAAATTATATTCTGGTCGTTAAGTTCTACGCATGGGTCTAACTCATTTCAGCTGTAGTTGAATACATTTAAATCCCTTTGCTGGCTAGTGTGTCAAGTGGGGAGCCTTCTTCGTTGACTAAGGCCGAACGCCCTTAGATGCAGATTGTTCGGTACACTATTAAAGCACATTTCTTGGCACCATTTAGCTACACTCTGACTACCAAAAAAGGCTACACAAATGTCTGATGGTCGACTAGTTTTGTTGGTTTTACAAGACGGTCTATTTCATTTCTTCAGCAAAGTTCAGTACGGCCTGTTTATACTTGCCCTCTTTAATAATATACAATAGAACTGCATTACGTCGTATAATATTTAAACACCCTAAATAATGCATAACATATATATGCACATCAGGGTTTGCATGTTTTGTGTAATGTATAGTTACATTAATTACCGTGAACTACTTTAACTGCTTCTGAATGTCCATATGAGCCTTGTGCTCTGTCTGTGGTTGTTTCTGGCGGAGACGAGGCCTGAAAACCAGTTCAAGGCAGAATACTGTAAAGTTGTAATATCATTCAAAATAGAAATCTGCACAGTGATTCACAGTAAGCTTCTGTAAAGTAATTCAAAGTCACATTTTCAGGCCACGATGAGTAAAGTAGGCCTATAATAATCGTCGTCAACATATTAAACCACTAATTGCATCAGTTCGTATTTGGTTAAGCTCTGTTAATTTATTTATGATGGAATTCGATAATGACGAGGGAGCAAGTAAAAGGCAACTGACTAATTTATTAGTCCATAAAGTTCCGCATGGCAACTTCCATTATTTCGGTTCCAACCGAGTGGTCTCGTTGCACAGGACTTTCATTGTGACATTGGCCGACTGATAGAGTTCTAACCACCTAATGCAGGTTGGGCAGGTGCGACCCTCCCATGAGACTAACTGTCCATTAAGGACGGCGCAGAGGGGGAGGGAGGGACAAAGGGAGGAGGTTATGCCCAGTGCATCTCACTTTCGTACAGACAGTTATTTCCGTATAGCCCGAGTCGTAAACACCAAGTTTAATCAGACAGTCTGTACTGCGGTGTGTCTGGTTAGAATCCCCTTACCGGACGCGGCAGTATCAAAGTACCCCACTCCATGGCACAGTCAGCCTTGCACGGGCACCGGGGTAGCCTAACTTAGGCCTTATTACTCCGTTGGGGTGCTGCCGTCTGGGGAGATGGTAAAGCCAAATGCGGACAAGGGGAGCGATGGGTCCAAAGTAGGTCATTTTTAGGGGCTCATTTATGGACGACCACTAGACTCCATGCACCCCGTTACATATGACGTAACCTCTATATCTCTAAAGTCACCCTGGTTTTCCTTCGCAGTTCACCCCATCCCACCCTTCACCCCAACCAACGAGGTAAGGCTAAACAAGTTAAGATCTTTTATATACACCATCTAGTGACATTACCTATCTCGAATGGGGGCTCTGAGTGGGCCCTACGTTATATAGGTTTGGATTCAGCACCCCCTGAATTGCGGGATTCGTGGATTCTAGTTACGCGGCCAATTCGTTAATATGTGAATATATTACTATTGTTAATCAATGTTAAAGTATCTTACTGATGTTGTAGTTTCAGCGACGTCAGTCGGCCATTTACGGTCAATGGACAAATCGTCACAGTCTGGTAAAGAAACAAAAGTCGCTGCTCTACTTAGACACTTACGTTAATCGAACAGTTAAATCATAACAGTAGGCCTACTTGAATCGTCATAGTTTCTAAACGCACGAAGATATCAACGACATCTGTAGCCCATATTTTCAAATTAGCACACCAGACTTCTGCTACAAATCATCTCGCTCTCTGCTACAAAATGTTCGCATGTCTTAACTATGCAGTTTCATCCGCTAATATAGGAAATTACTCGCCAAGACAGCAGACCAGTACAAACTGGTTTAGACCGTCCTCCTGTTATTGCGCAATCATGGGGTTTTCCAAAACCCGCTGACTCATCACAATATACACTGCGCGAGCGCCCACTTAAAAAAATATGCGTCAAGAATAATTACTGCTTATGTGAGTCCGCCTTCCTCAGGGCTCTGAAAGCTAATCATACCACCCCTACCACGCGTCTGATGCCCGATAGCCGTAAGCACGTGATCAGCAAATCATGGAAATTTTGTATGCAAACGCGCACCCAAAACTTGCTGACTAAGCAGCGCAGTATTATGTTAACATTGTGGAATTAAAGTTCCAGAGTTTTCGTGCATGCGTTTTTCAACACAGCAATATGCACCGTTTCTGCGCAGAGATGTGCAAATTTCTAACGGTAAAGTAGGGTACCAGCTTTGGGTTTATAGTCCAGTACGCTAGACTGTCGCTCAGCGCCATCGAGTGCCTCTTTAAATCCCAGCAATGCAATGCATAATGTTCTCACCTGAACTGTTGCAGAGTTGGAGTGGCAGCGAGTAGGGCAAGCGCAGATTGTCAAACGTACAGCTGACATTGACTGACAGGACGCGGCTGTGACAATGGTTTGTGTCCGACGACAGTCGAAGGTTGCCAATTTTCGGGCAGAAGAAGGCGTTCAGGGCCGAGGGTTGGACGGGGCTGTAGACGGCCAGGCGAACACCTTCGCGGTCAGCAGCTATGTATGCGTAATCTTTCTCACCAAGTTGCACCTGTAGCGAGGGAATCATACATGAATATCAGGGATCTTAGGTGTAAATTTCGTGATTTCCTTCTTACAGATGTTTTTTTTTCATATCAGTAGGCCCGATACAATTTTTTTGTAGGTGAAAGTTGACTCTGTGGGTGTGCATGAAAAGTACTTTAAACCAGAGACCGTACATTTTTGTCACTTCACAGACTCCTCAATTAGACGGATAGTAGAGACAATGATGGGTGTGAAGTGTTATCGACTTCATTTTCCTTAGCCTCGGCACATGAGAGCCGGTGGTCAGTCCCCTCCCTCGCCGTTGATCGCCCCACTGATAGTGTATAGTCGGTGTACTCGTTTTATAACCGACTTTGTAAGGGACGCCAGAGGAACACAAATCTTGGAACATCACCAGCACGCTAACCACTAGACTGTGGCGCACCCCACATGGTAAAATGATGCTGAATGGCACAGAAATATTTACCACTTCGAGACCTCCGTTTCCCAGTCGGGCCCTGACTTCCGCCTGCCAGATGAGCGTGTAGTTCCCGGCCTCTACTGGTTCAAAGGAGGTGACACTCCACAGCTGGATCCAGATTGGGGACCTGCTGACGAAGGTGGCTGCGAGCGCCCGCACGACGAAGTCGCGAGGAACTTCTGATCCAACATCCAACAAGATCTCTGCCACAGGATTCGGACCTGTATGCACGGCATCTGCAATGAAAATGCACCCATTTTATTTCTCTTATTTTCCCCGGCTAGTTACATACCTCTGCTTTGTAGTCGCTCAGTCGATGGACATAAGGCGTGTTTACACGTGCATTACTTTCATACTTACTTACTTGGCGGAGCGTCCTGTGCCTATGTGGAGCACATATATTTTGTGGATCTGTTTAATAGCCGCGTTTCAAAAGCTCTCAAAGGCGCCGAATGTTTTGTCTTAAAATCTTCTGTGCCCAACTTCTAAACTTACATGTGTCAAGCTTATAATTATGTAAGTCGACGCGAACAACTTCTATAACGTCTTTTCAGTACTTTTCAAGGCTCCATAGCTGGTGACTGCTTCTTGCACATCCACAAGGATCAGAAAGAAAGGCTCTCCAGTGAACAATACAGTAAATAGGTCTAATCTGCCCAGTGAACCAATATCGCAAATAAGCCGAATCTATCCAGTGAACCCCTATTGTAAAATAGCCATAGTAAACCCGTATAGGCCTACCCGAGATTTCTAAGACTGATGCCAGTAAGACGAAGACATTTACAGCTTTCATGTCCAATGGCGCCATATTTATCTAGCGTCCATTTATCCAACTAAAATTCTGTGTTAAGATCCGTCGGAAAGTAACTGTGTAGATATTCCAACATTCTCAACTCTCCGTCAAAACTGTGCGTTTGTCTGCACGAATCAACGTTTCAGTTTTACTAAACGCGTTTAGCTGAACCTTATACAAAACTTCAGCATATGCAATGCAGCGACGACTACCAGTTGAACTGCCAACGATTTGACTCGGTCTCCCTCGACCTTTCAGCACGAGCTCAAACGAAAGAAGAGGATTGGCTTCGTACTAATACCAATGCTATATAATTACAACACGAATTAAGATCTCTGTTATGACCGTATGTACACTCCAGCTGAGAGCTGTAATTAAGGCAGGCCGTTAATATGTTTCATACCCCCATGTTCAGGAATCAGTTCACAATCTCGTTTGCTACTTGTGATAGGCGTACAACGAAATTTCAGCCGCGGTGCTTGAACAGCCACGCCTTACATAGAGTTAGTCCATATTATTAAGCCTAAAATTAAAAATCCCGCAATTTTTAGCATAACAAACGAGAGAGAAACGGGCTTGTCTGCGTAAGCAGTTATCCTAGCTGTAATGATAATGCTCCAATTATTTAGACCTAATTTGTCAACAAAACAACTTAACTAAGTATTTTTATTACCTCATGGTAAGCAGTAGCTGTACCTGCCGGTGTTCTGGAATGAGCCTCCTGGGAACGGTCGCCGTAATCTGGCTCTTCTTAGTTCCACAGACGGCGCTTTTGCTTTTTTCACAAGTCGCCCACAGGTTTGGTTTCTCTGATGTCGATTAAAGTGAGGATAAGCTCCTCAGAGGACACTGAACGACGAAACTCGTCTAGTGTTCTTTATTTAGATAACGAATTTCGACCTCGAGACTTAAAACAAGCTCCACCGTCATTGGCTGCTCCACAACACCATCAGGTGCATTGTGTGCATTGTTCCACTTATAATTATTCGCTACTTTAATTAAATATTCAGCTATATTAACTTAGAAAATGCCGAGGCAAATGGAGAGTGCGGTAGAATTTTAGTGCACTTAGGCCAACGTTGGCCGCGGGAAAACGTGGATTTGAAACGTATGCGCCGACACCCATTCATCCAGTTAATCTTCCCTGCCTGCGCTACGACATTAGTTTTATGGAATGTGAAAGCAAATGCACCATTAAGAGTTTTAATTTGAAGCTCATTTGTACCTTGCGACCGTTTCATATTCCGGGATCTTTCGTTTGACGTTACTGCGTGGTTTCCACTCAGCTATCTCAACTTGTCTTTATACCTCCCATGCTGCTCAGGTTCCAACCTCCATCTACCTACCTTGAACATCCCAATACCCATTCTTGGTGCAGTGCCGATATTATTTATTTTGTTAACTCAACTATTACATAGTTTTTTAAATTAATTAATTAATTCATTCATTCATTCATTCACTCATTCATTCTGAAACATGTCTCTCTAATTATATACTAAATGCCACAGTGTTTTTAATGATGTTGTAGCTGCTTTCCAATAATTGTTTGGATTTTTTAGGCATTTTATCTTTAAGCATTTTCGTACTGACACTATAGGAGTTTCTAGGCCAGACTTCTAAGCAGGCCTAAGCAATTAAAACTGCTGTTAAATTCCTCTGTTTAAGTTAATCTCAAGCCAGGCAACCGCATCAGATAACCTATTTCAGTGTTATTTAGTTTGCCAGTGTATTATTTGGCAACTTTCAGATTCTTTAAGATAGTTTGGTTATGGAAAAACAGGAGAAAGGCGTCATACTTGTATATGTTCCTCTCTGGGCTATTGGCTGATGTCTTGTGCATTAAACATTGGCGCATTAGAAGTTACTATAGTTATTATTACGGAACGGGGTCATCATGGCAACAAGCGAATTACAGGAAAGGTTTTTAGCCCCCAACTTGGGATGGTACTCATTTGTCAATCCCAAAAATATGCAGGGCTGAATGGGCAACTAGTGCTGCTTAATGTCACTGCACCTGCCAGCATTGTAACCACAGCAAAAGCCAAAACTGTGGTTCTGCCGGTTTTTCATAATCAAGCTTTAGAGTATACGACATCACCGTTTGTTAATTTATTTTTATAAAATTTACCGAAAATGATCAAAAGTTGTTACAAGAAACTGGATGAGATTATAAAGTATGGTAGATTTTGAAAATTTCGAAGCACTGGAATAAAGCGTTGCAAATGCTTTTCTGATCAATTAAGTAAATTTTGCGAAACTAAATGGCCTTAATAACCTAACAAAGCGAACAAATTTTGCAGTCCTCACAACAATACTGTTACTGTGCCTTCGACAAACTGCATCCAGTAGGTCTAAACTTGTAGCTAGCACAAAAGATGACCAAAACATGTAATTACACTTGTAATTACACTTGAATCTGTCGGTGAAGTCGAAGTGTAACAGAAATCGGGCTATCGAATAGGTCTAAACTCGAAGCCTTTTATCACTGTCACATTTGTCGAAACGTAATCACAATCCCTCATTATCGCTCAGTTGCACAAATCATTTGCATACGTTCAAAAAGGGCGTGCAACTGTTCCCACGCTAGTGACGATTTTTCGCACATTCTAGCATGTTTTGTGTTCGGCCGCTGTCCAGCTGATAGTAAATCGAATCGCCTTGACTTTAATGATGTTCGCCATGTTTTGCTGACACGAACCTCCATCTGATGCCTGACACGTGTGTGCAGTCAATTTACACACGATGGACGCAATCCGGCTGGAAAACGGTGATTTGGTTCTGGCCATATCCCTGGATTATTCCATTTATTTCGCATATTCGTTTGCTTTCTTGCAGATGTTATCCTTGTGCCTGCGTTTCGTAAGCGCGTGAGCAATAATCGCTTCACCGGTGCGGAAATCCTCTCTCGTCTCAATACAGTGCTAGCGTAGTTATTGTGGGCCACAGTTCCCGATGTCGTCTGTTGTTTTTCTCAGCGCTGACTTGATCTCTCTGAGAAACTGACTTTCCTGTTAACAGCAAGAACGAACAGACAGTAAGCTGTATGCTGATCTTATTCCCCTGACCCTTGGATCTCGGCCTGAGCCGCCTGAGACCGAACCTCATGTTACCTATTACCGATTTTGTTTTGACTGAGCCCCTGCGAATGACTCAGCCTGTGTATAATTAACGCAGCTTTTGAGCGCTGAGACAATCTAGAGATTACTAATACGATTACGATTCCAAGCACTGCTCTCGTGAATAAGCTGTTTCACGGCGCTTAACTTTTATGTATACCGCTTGAGGTATTTTCGAGTTTACGATTTACAATTTCCAGAGCAAAATAAAATTTGTAACGAATAAATGCAAGGTGGAACTTAATAATATTGCACATTTGCTATATCACGGATATCTGGATGCATAGTTGTTGCTTTATTTTAACTCCCTCGTCCAAATTATTGGAAGTACTTGTATTTGGAGATTTAAGCCAGCGAAGGACTCGGATTTCGATGCCATGGGGCGCCCATAGTCCGACAATGTGACTCGTTAACCCGTTAGCCATCATGCCACTTAATAACAATACTCTTATTATCTGCCTATGTACCTATATTGGTGTTTCCTTCACAGGTCCTTTTTCGCTTTCAGATGCTACCTTGAATCGTGTATTGGATTGCATCGGTTCTGGGTTAAGTTCGCATTGACCATCCACAATATGACCTGGAAACAATAGTACAAGAATTAACAACAAACTGAAAAACAGTGTCATCCAATCAATAAATAAGTAGTCGTTTATTAATGCAGGCCTAGAGCACTGACATTATTATTGACAACATGTGGACTTTCATAATATTAAATGTATTCAGTGTCATCTACTCTGTACAAAATTACCTTGGTGATGTATGCGTGTATGTATGTATGTGTGTGTGTTGCGCATTACGACACTTAATATAGCACCTTTTAAGTACCTCACAATGTGTAAGACATCCATAATATTAATTGATTCGTTCGTTCATTCGTTCATGCATTCACACATACTGTATATGCATATTTATGCATATATACGTACATAGGTATGCATGCATACATGCACACATAAATTTCGATATTTCAAAAGCGCTTTCAAAGGCGCTACAGCACGGCTATCTGACTTGGAATGGCTCGCATATAAAAACTTCAATGAGGTGGAGGTTTGAGCGCCTGGACCAAACGTAGGCACCCAATCGCATCTGCCCTGAACACTCAACTAATTCTAACTCCTTAACTATTCACAGAAGTCACATTTTGTCTGTGCCTTTGAGACGTTCCCAAAAGGTGCTGTATTAATATTCTGATACATACGCATACATATACATATACATACATACATACATAAATACATGCTCATAAATAAGCATATTGCTAAAAAGTAACAATCGAGGCAATAATTACAGCCTTTGAGGAGCTTGCGTTTCTTCCTCCAAGTTCTGAAGTACTTGACAGTTACGAGGACTGTGGCTAAAGCGACGCCTAGCAGGAACAGTCCGCCAATAGCTGCTCCAATCGCCTCGTCTGAGATCCGCATGCCCTCGTTCATCGGATCTTCACACACAAATAAAACCAGGGGTGCAAAAACCTACTTTCTGAAAAGGAAGAAATGTATATTCTTTCAGGTTTCTTTAGACGGCGTAACCAGAAACAATGGCGGTGCATAGGATATTGAACTGTCGAGTTTAGTAGTATACAGTGTACGCCGTGCAACATGAAGTGCTTCAACATCGCAATCTCACCATTATTAATTATTTGTAATTTGCCTTTCAACCAATCATAAAAGAAAAAATCCGATTTTAGTTTTCATTTCTATCTAAAAACCTAATCTGGGAATTTCATAGGTTTTTAACACCTAATAACCGTAGACCATGCATGATTGGGCGGCTTACAATTGTTCCATTCCTTGATTTGTTGATTTGTTTCTGGACCAGCATGCATTAGGGCACGCCTTGACCCAGTTCCCTACTCGACTGAATTAGATTATAATCTATCTTTCCTTCCTTCTGTGATCTTTGCTACCTACCATCATAGACATTACGCATATTAATATTCATGATGTTTATGCTAACCACCGGTGTGTATCGTAATGACGTCACTCGGAAGACTTGACGCTCGTTCTCTGTCCTCTTCGTCAGCGTCTATGTTGTCATCGTCCTTTTTGTATTCGCTGTAGCTGAAGACCCTAAAGTAGTACGTGGCTCCGCGGGAGGCAGTCGTCCAGTTGAAGCTCGTCGCACCATCGGCGATTGGTCCGGACAGAGGGACCCACTGGCCCACGGTCTTGTATTGCACTATGTAGTAGTCGACGGGGGGCTGGCTGCCCCGCGGAGGCCCCACCCAGCTGATGAGTAGGCCCTGACGGTGTTGGCGCACGGTAACGTTCCGAGGCTTCAATGGACGAAGTCCTAAATGTGATGTATTGCAATCACAATTGCCATAGCAGCGTACAGTAAGTACCAAGATGCGTATGACCTAATGTAACCTAATGTATTATAACCTATTCTAAACCCAATGTAATCTAATCTGACTTATGTAGCGCCGTTTTCATAATGCACAAGGCAATCAACGGCCGCTTCAGGTGAAATTAGTCAAAAATCGTAAACGGTTAGAGAAACCAGAAGTCAGACAACGGTGGGTATACATAAGCAAGACGAAACAGATAAATGTAGACCTGAATGACATGAAATAAATGACATAATGCGCAGAATTGGGCAGAAGGCTTCAAAGCATTGGACCAGCCACCAAGGACGCCCGAAACCCCAGTCCTGTATAAATCGAAAAGCCGTTTAGTGACTTGTCAAGATCAACATCTAATCAATACAGCTCTATAACAATAAAACACAAACAGATTGATGCAGAGGTCGATATGTTAACAGAAAAGGGTCCAACAAGGGTCAAAAAGGGCCCAGGGCTCGGGTGGCCAATTTCCAGTGTTAATTTGTTGCGACTAAGTGAAGGTAATTTTATGCAGGTAAACTGCAGAAGTACGTACACCTGCCATAAACCAGAAATGTTCATTATGGAGGTAGAGAGTTAAGCATACTTATCAGGTTTGTTTGTGTACTATATATTACCTGTGTCTGTGTGTTTGTCAGCCCGCCTGTCTGGTTACACTGGTCAACATAGAAATCGTTACTGACTGGAAAAGGCCCTAATGTGTAGCATCTTGGTGTGCTGAACACGAATATAACCATAAAAATTTTTTATTGGCTCTCGTTTTGAAAATATTTCATATAGTTCATTTTTTATGTTTCACCATGTAAATTTATGCAGTAGGACTGCGACAATATCCTAAATAAGTCTAGAATGATGTAATATTCCACCTCATTGCATAATCCCATCATGGACACATCATGCACAGTTGATTACGTCATTTTCTGATGCAATGTAAAACTACAGCCAGTCGGCTGCTGACGTAAGATGACGTCAGCAGTGTACTATATAAAGCGAGTCGGAACGGTTGAGCATTTACAATATTACAGACTTTGTGCGAGACAGTTTAAGTTACTGTTTTATAAAACTATTGTTACTTTATCCATTTACAGTAGATACAATACAGAACAGTAATGCCTCGGAAGTGCGTAAATACTGTGGACAACTTTTGTTACATTTGTGGGGAAGTGACATTTGCCAACCAGAAGAAAAGTATCACTTATCAAGTCAAGAAGGCATATCATGCTTACTTCGAATGCAAGGTTGGTGACCAAGACAAGCCATGGGCCCCGCATATATGCTGTGCTACATGTACAACACAGCTTTCACAGTGGTTGAATGGCAAAAGACCATCAATGCCGTTTGCAGTTCCCATGGTGTGGAGAGAGCAAAGCAACCACGTAGATGACTGTTACTTCTGCTTGGTTCCTCCTCTTTCCGGTGGAATAACGAAGCAAAAGAAGTCGACAATAGTCTACCCAAACATTCCGTCAGCATTGAGACCAGTTCCACATGGTGATGGACTTCCTATTCCAGAACCTCCAGCAGAATATATTTTCCTTGATTCATCTGATGAGGACAAGGGTGAGCCGACATGTTCTTCTCCTGGTCCGTCAGCGTGCAGTGATCCTGATTTTCACTGTGGTGCATCATCAACCCCACACAGAATAACACAGGAAGAACTAAATGACCTTGTTCGTGATTTGGACTTATCCAAAAACAAGGCAGAATTGCTAGGATCAAGACTCCAACAATGGAATCTTCTAGAAGAAGATGTCACAATTACTTCATATAGAAAGCGCCATCAGCAGTTGGAACCTTTCTTTATGAAGGAAGGTAATCTGGTATTCTGTTCCAATATTGACGACCTCATGAATGCCTTACAGATCACTCATGACCCACAAGAATGGAGACTCTTTGTAGACTCTTCAACACTGAGTCTTAAGGCTGTGCTTTTGCACAATGGAAACCGTCTTCCATCTATTCCATTAGCGCATGCTGTCCACATGAAAGAGACATACGATAACCTAAAACAGCTACTGCATTCCATTGA
This sequence comes from Norana najaformis, assembly GCA_964023275.1. Lineage (NCBI taxonomy): Eukaryota > Metazoa > Annelida > Clitellata > Crassiclitellata > Hormogastridae > Norana > Norana najaformis. Next base: position 32,631,463 of record OZ029913.1, on the reverse strand, counting down.
CTATAACAGGTACAAATGGCACCTGTGTGGTGATTTGAAGGTAGTTGCCATTTTAATGGGACTGCAGCAAGGATATACAAAATATATGTGTTTCTTGTGTGAGTGGGATAGCCGAGCAAGAGAGTTGCACTACGTGCGGAAGGAATGGACTCCCAGACAAAACATGGCAGTTGGACAGAAGAATATCCAGCACCCAGCTCTGGTCGAGGCTCACAAAATCCTACTACCACCCCTTCACATCAAACTAGGTTTGGTGAAGAACTTCGTGAAAGCCATGGACCGCACTTCGCCAGCTTTCCGATACCTGCATGAAAAATTCCCTCGACTCAGCGAAGCAAAGATTAAAGAGGGAGTTTTTGTGGGTCCTCAGATTAGAGAACTCTTCAAAGATGACCGCTTCAACAACTTGCTGGAGGGTGATGCGAAACAAGCATGGAATGCTTTTCGTCTAGTGTCTACAGACTTTCTGAGGAATGTTAGGGCAGAAAACTACAAGGAACTAGTAGAAGACATGCTCAAGCAGTACCAGAAATTTCGCTGCAATATGTCTCTGAAGATGCATTTCCTTCATTCCCATCTGGATTTCTTCCCTGACAACTGTGATATGGTTAGTGACGAACATGGCGAACGTTTTCATCAAGATATCGCAACAGTGGAGCAAAGGTACCAGGGAAAATGGTCCACTACAATGTTGGCTGACTACTGCTGGACACTCCGCAGAGATGCTCCCGAACACCTGTACAAGAGACAGGCAAAAAAATCTAAGAACTAGTCTATGACCTGGTTTTTACAAATATTAACTGTAAGTGTATCACTATTGGCATGCATTGTGCGATATAAAATTACTTCATTTCAGATTACAAAAAACTAGAGCCAATTCGGCATTTTCACTGTCATATTCGTGTTCAGCACATACAAATTGATAAGAACTGACTAATTTCATTTCAGTAACATGACTTTTGTAAAAATTTGTTGTCCAGTGTTATCTGTCCTGCTGACACAATGACAGACACTGTCCATCCCAGACCACCTTGCACATTCCATACATAGGAAATACAGGAATGTTGATTGACAGTATTGCCTACCTTCATTGAAGTAGTTTGGACCGGGATGTCTTGTTGTAGAGCGATGTGAATGACTCAAGTGTCGACCTGGGACAAGGGGGAACAGAAACAAATCTGTAACCGTTGCTCCAGTTGAGCGACCCACGACCGTTGCAGCCATTTAAGCGAATCATATACATTCGAGAAGTATGAAGGTATTGACAATAACCTGATTAAAATTTCATAGGAACCTACACTGTCTGGCAACAAAACAGAACAGCTTTTGCTCAGAGACATGCATTTATGTTAGGACATTTACAGAAAAACGTCAAAACATGATTCGATTACTACTGTCTGTCTGCCTGACTCTCGGATCTTGACCTGGAAGCGAACCCTTACTTGCCTATCGATTTTGTTCTGACTGAGCGCCTGCGAAAAAGCTGGTTCTCGCGACTAGCTTTCGTTGGGCGCTGTAGAAATCTCGAGTTTACGATTGCGATTATAGTATGTTTCTCTAAGCAGAAAATTGAAACCCATTAAATTTGAAATATGATTCTATTAATAAAATTTGTAACTCAAACTTTCAAGTTAGCACACGACAGACCAGCGCTGCAAATCTTCGCGCTCACGTAACAATAATTTGCGTCTCCCTATATAGACCCCTCCCGCCAAGACAACAATTTAGTTCAGACTGGCTTAGACGAGCCTTCTGAGAATGCGCAATCGTGTGTTTTCCAGAAACCCGTTAACTCATCATAACACAGACCTGAAGCTCTCCCGCGCGAGCTTCCACGCGTCAAATTGCGCGTCAGCAATAATTATAGCTAACGTTAGCCCACCTATTCGTAAGGCGTCGCCAGCCAATCACACCACCGTCACCACGCGGCCGTAAGTACGTGATCAGCGCGTGCACAAACAAATCAATAACCCGATGACTCATGGAAATTTCCTATGCATTCGTGCGTTTAGGAAATGTTACGATTTAAGTACTGTTGTTTTTGAGCAGTTGGTTTTAAAATTAGAATACAATTACGAAAATTAATGACTGTGTGTCTTTACTCGAGTTAACGCTACGCTGTGAATCGGGCTGATCCCCGTTTCTGAACCCGATCGATTGACAACTACAAAATATTGTCGACAATCATCATCATCAGCGTCATCGTCGTCGTCTTCTTCATCATCATCATGACCATATGACGTCGTCGTCTTCGTCATCATTATCATCAGTCATTATAATTAGGATGGACAGATGGGCGAATATAACTTCTTGTCTTGGCTGAGACGATGTTGCTGAATAGAGCGTCGCCGATTCGATTCCTTGACAGGACCATGACGTCATAGAACGTGTTGGGCGTCAGCTGATGAATTATAACGGATGTGACGTCATTCGAAACGACCCTCACCGTCGTCCACGGCGCATTCGTCAGGCCGCCGATTCGATACCTGACCGCATTAAACCATTGGACTATAGTTGCACATAAGTCAAGAATTATTATTATTATTATTATTATTATTATAAGAAGATTTATAAAGCGCTAGTTATTGAAACTTAATGCACCGCAAAACGCTAAAATAGGATATAAGATGGGTCCAGAGGCCCACTCCTGCCATGTTCTCTCCTATTACACTCAGAATGGAGATTGATGGCAGGCGTGGACACTGGATCCGCTGCTTACATGAGTGCAATATTATTCTGGAATGGCATTAGGAAGAAAATTTCGCTGAAGGAAGACGGAAAGGAGGAAGAGGGGAAAGGAAGGATGAGAAAGATGGAAAGAGAACGGTTAGGTTGACACGTAAAGGAGGAAGAAAAACGAAGAACGGAGGAAGAAATGAAAAAGGAGGGAAATGAGGAAAGAGAAGCAACAGACGATGGATGGTGAGGAGAAACATGAACATGAAAGCGGACATTGAGTGGAAATATGAGGCGGAAGGAAAGAGAAGTATGTGGAGGATACAGAGGATAGAATGAGGATGAGGAACAATGCAGAAGAGCAGAAGAGCAGAAGAAAAAGCGCTATAGCTAGGTTATCTCGTTCATTGTGATCATAAGGATCATCAACATTATAATGATCATCATGATTATCGTCAGAGTCATTATCGTCACTATGATGATGATGATGATGATGATGATGACGATGACGATGATGATGATGATGACGATGATGATGATACCAGACGACATAGTGAAGAGGGAAGCCAGTGTCGTAGGCCGGAGCCCACGAGATTCGGGCCGAGCTATGCGTTGTACTGACGGTCACGTTGTACGGAGGATGAGGAGTTGTCACTGCAACAGAACATCACGAGGATCAACATGACGAGGAGGATGAGGAAGAAATTAGGAAGAGGAGAAGGAGGAAGAGGAGGAGGAGGAAAAGGAGAAAGAGAAGGAGGAGGAGTTTATCACTGTGATGCAACAAGATGAAGATATCGACGAGAGTTGAAGTGAAAGAGAAGGAGGAGGAAATAGAGGAAGAAAGGAGGATGAGGAGTAGAAAGAAGAGGCAGAAGAAGAGGACACAGAAGAAGAGGATGAGGATGGAAGTGGAAGATGATGAGTAGAGAGGTAGAAGAAGGAGGAGAGAGTGTAGGAAGAGGAGTAGGAGTAGGATTAGGAAGAGGGTTGTTGGTGATATATGTCGTACATTCGACGATGACGAGGGTGGTGGTGATGATGCCAGAGACGGGGTTGGCGGCGAGGCATTCGTAGACTCCGTCGTCCTCTCGTCCCAGGTTGACGATTGTCAGATTGCCACCGGACGACAGGAGCTTCGCCTCCGTCGGTAGCACTCCATCCGCCTTCCAACAATCAAACCATTAATCAATCACGCAATCAATCAATCGATCGATCGATCCAATGATCGGTTGGTCGGTCGGTCAATTCGTTCTCTTTAGTCATTCGATCGGTTGTTCATTCTTTCGTTCATTCATCTGGCCAGGCAGTCAGTCAGTTCTTCGATCAGTCGATCCATCGATCATTCGATCAAAAAATCGCCCGGTCGCCCATACTATCAATCAATCGATGGTCCAATCATTGTTCCAGATAATGCCAACCAGTCGATCGATTTTGTCAGTAAACACATATATGCATATATACATACATACTTACGTACAGTACATATATACACATACACTTCAACATATATGCATATAATGCATACATAAATGGATCTATATATACACACGTATGCATATATATTGTAACAAACCTGGGGTGCCGAATCCCCTGTCAAGGTGCTGGAGTTCTACCACTCTACCCGAAGGCTCTCTCTCCCAGCGCCTATTTACGGCCAGTCCGCGAGATAAGCCCTTGGGGTCTTCAAGGAACCGAACGCCAAGTCGATTGATCAGCTATAGCCCTTTTATTACTCGCAAAAGACTCGAATCTACAGCATCTAGTTAAAACAGTTCTTACTCTAAACTTCTGTGCCCTTACAACAACAATTCAACCGCAACAACTCTCACAGCAACAACACCCGCAGCAAGAGTGTGTGTCTGTCTCCGTACGTCGTGTACCTCTCTGCAGCGCAAGTGTCCCAGTGTGTGTGTTCGCTGCAGCCCTTTATATAGGCGGCAAGTTCGCATAGGGTTCCCGTGCGGGGGAAGGCGAACTCGTAGAGTTCCATGGGTTCTCTGGCGAACCGGCCGAGCTCCATGGGTTCCCGTGCGGGGGGAAGGCGAGCTCGTAGAGTTCCATGGGTTCCCGTGCGGGGGAGGCGAACTCGTAGAGTTCCATGGGTTCCCTCGCGAACCCGTGGAGTTCCCGTGCGGGAGGAGGCGAACTCGTAGAGTTCCATGGGTTCCCGTGCGGGGGAGGCGAACTCGTAGAGTTCCATGGGCTCCCTGGCGAACCCGCTGAGCTCCATGGGTTCCCGTGCGGGGGAGGCGAACTCGTAGAGTTCCATGGGCTCCCTGGCGAACCCGCTGAGTTCCATGGGTTCCCGTGCGGGGGAGGCGAACTCGTAGAGTTCCATGGGCTCCCTGGCGAGGGAAATCCGCTACAACACTCCTCCCACCAAAGAGACCGAACGTCCCCTGTTCGGAACCCACCTCGCACAAACCCAAGCAACAAAACATATAGTCTCTAAGGCACACAAATTAAACAAAAATGGCCGACACTTCGGCTCCAAAAACAGTCACCGATTAAAGCGGTAGTACATACATGGCATACACAATTACTAACAGCAGCGAACAAGCAATTTATGTAAGCCACATGGCTTTACGAGAACTAAACAGCCGCACACGCGATTTGTTTTACTCAACCAAAACCAAAATAGCCACACTTGGCAGTAAACGACATGTAAATTCTCTCTCACCAAGTCAGTCCACCACGAGCACATCGTCGTCGTCCGCAGCCGGATTCCATGGGCGGACTCCAACAAGCGACGTCCTCAGTTGCACAACGCCCCTTTATTGGAAGCGTTCTGGCCTCCGGGTGGCGCGTAATGGCCGCCCCTCGGTCGGTTCCGGCATGATCTCCACAGGATCTTTTGGCGAAGATCTTTCTTGGCTCCAAACTCCCGGCTCCCGATCGTAACATAGCCGCAACTTGTCAACGTGGGTTACGAACGGCTTGGCCCTTGGAGATCGTTGCAGTTGATAGTTCACCGTCCCACACCGTCGCATGACCATGAAGGGCCCCGTGTACAACCGCTGCCACTTGGGACTGCGACCTGGAAATTTCCGAGGGGTATAGTACCACACCCAATCACCCACCATGAATTCAACCGGGAGAACCCTTAGGTCGTAGGTGTGCTTCCGCCGCTCCGCCGCCTTCCGCAAGCGTTCCCTTACCACCCTGTAAGCGGTCTCCATACGCTCACCCAGGTTCTCTACATATGATGCATAGGTCCCCCCCTTTTCCGCTGGGCCTGGCGCTCTTCCATACACCAAATCCAGGGGAGCCCTATTCTCCCTACCGAAAATCAACATGTTAGGCGAATAACCGGTGGCCTCATGGACGGAAGCCCGATAGGCTGCCAGGACATGCGGCAGCAACTCGTCCCAGTTCCTCTGATCCGTATGCACTATTTTCCCAATCATGGAATTCAGCGTCCTATGGAATCGTTCGATCAGGCCATTCCCACTAGGGTGGTAGCTAGTGGTCCTCACCTTGTCGATCCTCAGGAGCGTGCACACCTCCCTAAACAGAATCCCATCGAAGTTTGTACCGCGGTCTGTTAATATCTGCAACGGGGTCCCGTACCGGACGATCACCGTATCCACCAAGGCCCGAGCCACCGTTGCGGCCTCCTGGTTTGCCACCGGAATTGCCTCTACAAACTTCGAGAAATAATCCATCACCGTTAAGATGTAGACATGGCCCTTCCTGCTCTTTGGATGGGGCCCAGTGATGTCCACACCCACTCGTTCCCACGGCTCTCCGCAGGGTAATGGCTGCAGCGGACCCTGCCTGGGAGGCTGGCCGCGGCGGTATTGACAGCACTGCGAACAACGGCTGCAAAACCGCCGAACTTCCCTTGACCAACCAACCCAATAGCCTCGGCGCCTAACTTGCCAACGGGTACGGCGGACTCCCAAGTGTCCCCCTGTCACGCCGGTGTGGGCAAGTTTCATAAAATCCTCCCTCAAGGCTCTGGGTAGCAGCAATTGTTCTGTACCATCCGCTGCCTTCCTGTAGACTACATCGTTCCTCACATACAAGCTGTCCCATTGGTGCCAATAAGTCTTCACAGCTTCACTCTCCCACAAGATTAACTGGAAATCGGGCTTTCTCGCATCTGGGCTCAGCCATTCCCTTACCACTGCGAGGTCGGGGTCGGCCTTCTGCGCTTCCCCAATTCGTCCCTCCACAGCGGGCTCCACTCCTGCGGAAAGCTCAACTTCACCCTCTGCATCCGCACCCGCCATCTCGGGCCGTCTCGTGGCAGCCACTATCGCTGGGGTCTCTTCCCATCCACACTGACGGCAAGGCCGTCGGGAAAGGGCATCCGCATTCCCGTGCCTCCGCCCCGGTCGATGAACTATTTCAAAGTCGAATTCAGCGAGGCGTTCCAGCCATCGACTCTGCTGCCCGATAGGCTCTGGTGTCTTCTGCAACCACTGGAGGGCTGCGTGGTCAGTTCGGAGGATGAACCGTCGGCCCAACAAGTATTGCCGGTAGAGCTTGGCAAAGTGTACCACTGCCAACAGCTCCTTGCGGGTAATGCAATATCGCCGCTCCGCCGCCGAGAGCAGGCGACTCCCATACGCGATTACTCTCTCCCTATCTCCGTCGCATTGGGACAGCACCGCACCAATTCCTTCATCCGAGGCATCACAGTCCAGGACGTACTTCCCTTCATCCGTAGGCAGGCCCAGAACTGGCGCTGTTACCAAAGCCACCTTCAGCTGGTCGAAGGCCGCCTGACACTCTTCGTCCCACACAAACGATCGGGATTTCTTAGTCAGCGCGAAGAGTGGAGCGGCGGTGCGTGAGAAGTCTCGGATGAACTTACGATAATAGGCACATAGCCCCAGGAAGGCACGCAGCTCCCTTAATCGTTCAGGCGCTGGCCAGGACACCACCTCGTGAACCTTGGACGGGTCTACGGCTATTCCCTTCGGCGTTACTATATGCCCCAGGAAACTCACGGAGCGGCGTAGCATGCGACACTTGCTAGGTTTAAGCTTGAGATTCGCCCCACGGAGCCGCTGGAACACCTGCCTTAGCCTACCCAGATGCTGCTCGGGCGTGCTCCCATAAACGATCACATCGTCGATGTAAACCAGGCAAATCTCAAAGTTTAACCCCGAAAGCACAATATCCATAAGGCGCTGGAATGTCGCCGGCGCATTGCACAGGCCAAACGGCATAACACGCCATCTAAAAATCCCCCGGCGAGTAACAAAAGCCGTCTTATCTGCATCCTTAGGATCCATCTCCACTTGATGGTAGCCGCTACGTAAGTCTAAGGTACTAAACCATCCCGCATCAGCCAGGGCATCTAAACACTCGTCAATCTTTGGGAGCGGATACGAGTCTTTCCTGGTTCGCTCATTCAACTGGCGATAGTCAATGCAAAACCTTAGGGTACCGTCCTTCTTTCGTGCCAGGACTACATTAGCTGCCCACTCGCTCACAGCTGGCTCGACTACGCCATCTGTCAACATCTGGTCCAGTTGCTTATCAATGGCTACCCGATATGGAAGCGGCTGTCGCCTCAAAGGCTGACGAACGGGGCCCGAGTTCCCGGTGTCAATCCGATGCTTACACAGGGTCGTCCTCCCTAGGTCCCCTTCTCCCTCGGAGAAAACATCCCGGAACTCTATTAACAGACTCGCCAATTGCCTCCTGGTTGCCTGGGTCACTTCTTCGGGGAGTTCTTCCATCAAACCCGTGATAAAGGGTGCCTCTCCTTCTACCCTGGGTCTCTCTCCTTTCCCAGCACATGTCTCTACCTCTACAGGATGCAATCTTCCCAGAAGCTGGTTCTTAGGGAGTGTGGCGGGATCTCCATTGAGATTCACAACCCGAATCCGGGCAGCGCTAGCTTCATTCCCTATTAACACCCGTGCTACGTGAACTCCCGGCAGGACTTCCTTTGGCTCTGTCATCCATGCAGGGGCCACACTTGACAGATCCCCGAATTGCATTTTGGCGGGGATGTCGCACTGAGTCCTAGGAGGCAGCGTCATTTCCTCCGCGACCATCACCCGTCTACACCAGGCGGAACCATCCCCTTTTTCTAGCGGGATACGCCGGCGGCCTACAAACAGGGCTCCAGTGCCAAACCCCAAACGACAGCGATGCTGCCGCAACCAGTCCATACCCAGCATGGGCTCTATAATTTGATCGGACACCAAGAAAGTAGTATCTATAAGGAAACCCGGCCTGATCTTAATCGGGACACACAGCTCCCCAACCACATGGATCGCAGTCCCATTGGCAGCTAGCAGTACCCGGGTGCTGGGACGCAGCGTCAAACCCTCCACAACAGAAGACGGCACGAGGCTCACCTCTGACCCGGTGTCGACCAGGCACATTTCAGTCCGTCCATTGATGACGCCTCGGATGTAGATTACGTTGCCGTTGGTACCGGTCGATGCCCTCTGGCGAGTGTTGTGGTTGACCGCCGCCACCTCCGGTGTCGTCTGCGCCTCCGGACCATCGGGTGTCACTTCATCGGTACGAGCACGGGGCCGTCGGGGCTGACGGCACCGACGGGCGATGTGACCTCTCAGTCCGCAGTTGTAGCAGACCACATCCCGTCCCTGGTTTCCAGGCTGCTCCCTTGCCGTCTCGTCGCGTCGGTTGGCTTCCGTGTCGATCGCCAGATGGTTGCGAAAAGCCTCTAGCTGCCGCTCTATCTTCTTCTCCATGTCCCTTTGCCAACGCTGCTGTTCCCCACGCTGTGCTTTGAGGAATTGGTCCAATTGATTCTGGAGTGGCACGTTTTGGTCGGACTCCTGGGTTCCTCGAACACGGTTCGGTGGCCTCCGTCGTTCCTCGGAATCCGCCATCCTTTGGTACGCTTCCATCCGCAGCGCCATCCGGTACGCCTCGTCCAGCGTCTTGGGTTCGCGCTCCCGGACCTTCAGCGACAACTCGCGATCCCGAATGGCCTCAAGGAAAGCGTCACGGGCAAGGATTTCGGTCGTCTCGTTGGAGGGCACCGGATAAGCAAGTACCACCAACCGTCGGACATCGTGCAGGAGGTCGCTCAGGTTCTCATCGGCCCGTTGACGGCGATAGTAGAGTTGCGCCCGGAAGGTCTCTGCTTGTCCTTCGGTCCCATATCGTTGTCGTAACCTCTGCGTCAACTCCTCATACGTCACGTCCTGCCGAGCTCCGAAGTCCCAGAGTAACTGCGTGGCGGCCTTGTCGAGGGCACATCGAAGGAAGTCCACTTTGTCGGAATCGGTCCACTGATTGTGTTTGGCACATACCTCGAATTGTGTCAAAAACGACTCCAGGGATCCTGTCCCGTCAAACTTCCCAGGCTTCATCGGAGTCTTGCGGTAGACGACGTTTCCCCATGACGGCAGGTTCGAAGCCGTTTCACGTTCTCTCTGCATCGGTCTTCGTTCACTGCCGTTCACCACCGCCTGTCGTGAGCTGTCGAAGTCGATGCTCTCCAGAAACTGGCTACGGTCGAATCTGGAGGCCTCCATTGTCGCTCTTCGCACACCAGGCGTCGAACTACTAAGTTGATCGCCTGAAACGTCCGCAACGTCCAACAAAGTGTAGATGATGGTGTCGTCCTCGTCTCCCATGCGAGAGTTGATCAGTTTCGACTTGCAGTTGACAGGTACCCCACTTCTGGTACCACTTGTAACAAACCTGGGGTGCCGAATCCCCTGTCAAGGTGCTGGAGTTCTACCACTCTACCCGAAGGCTCTCTCTCCCAGCGCCTATTTACGGCCAGTCCGCGAGATAAGCCCTTGGGGTCTTCAAGGAACCGAACGCCAAGTCGATTGATCAGCTATAGCCCTTTTATTACTCGCAAAAGACTCGAATCTACAGCATCTAGTTAAAACAGTTCTTACTCTAAACTTCTGTGCCCTTACAACAACAATTCAACCGCAACAACTCTCACAGCAACAACACCCGCAGCAAGAGTGTGTGTCTGTCTCCGTACGTCGTGTACCTCTCTGCAGCGCAAGTGTCCCAGTGTGTGTGTTCGCTGCAGCCCTTTATATAGGCGGCAAGTTCGCATAGGGTTCCCGTGCGGGGGAAGGCGAACTCGTAGAGTTCCATGGGTTCTCTGGCGAACCGGCCGAGCTCCATGGGTTCCCGTGCGGGGGGAAGGCGAGCTCGTAGAGTTCCATGGGTTCCCGTGCGGGGGAGGCGAACTCGTAGAGTTCCATGGGTTCCCTCGCGAACCCGTGGAGTTCCCGTGCGGGAGGAGGCGAACTCGTAGAGTTCCATGGGTTCCCGTGCGGGGGAGGCGAACTCGTAGAGTTCCATGGGCTCCCTGGCGAACCCGCTGAGCTCCATGGGTTCCCGTGCGGGGGAGGCGAACTCGTAGAGTTCCATGGGCTCCCTGGCGAACCCGCTGAGTTCCATGGGTTCCCGTGCGGGGGAGGCGAACTCGTAGAGTTCCATGGGCTCCCTGGCGAGGGAAATCCGCTACAATATCAATATATATAATTATATATATGCATATACGCATCTGCCCATACACATACATGAATGTATTCATGCATATGGACACGAACAGGTAAATACTTACATACATATATACAATGTATACATATATACACACACAAATATACACGATACACGCATACACACACCTATGTGCGTATCATGTATACATATGAATATTGTATACATGCATACAGGTATACACGTGTGCGCATATATATATTATATATACATGCATGTCGATTTCTATGCATATATACACCTACTTTTACACAGATACATACAGATACACATATGCTTGTGCGTCGATATGATATGTGTTTATTGTAACTCGTGTGTCAGTAGGCTGTTCGATTGTCTGCTAATTCTGTCCTGTGTTCGATATAATTCGGTGGAGTATTGGAGAAGCCATCGATGTAATTCCAGTTTCCTGCGGCTCTCGCCCTTTGCTCGCTCCCTCTGGCGGCCGATGAAATCGACGGACGGCCGCTAGATGGCGCTTTATCTTGTTGGCGGCTTTTATTTGACGCATGCGCGTATCTGCGGGGATGGGGAAGAAGATAGATGGAAGGGAGAGGGCGAAACCGAGAGGAGAGGAGGAAGAATAGGATGGAGGAGGAGTATGAAGAGAAGGAGGAGGAGATGAGAAGGAAGCAAAGACTGCCTGCGGATGTGGACAAGAGAGTAGGTGAAGAAGACCGAGGAGAGGCAGAGGAGGAGGATGAACAGGAGGATAATGAAGAGTAACAGGAGGAAGAAAAGGACGAAGAGGGAGAGAGACAAACAGGAGGAGGAGGGAGAATGAGAAGAGGATGACAAAGAATAGGAGGATGAATAGTAGGAAGAGCAGAAGGTGAGGAGGAAGAAGAGGAGGACAAAGAGCAGTAGCAACAGGCGAGATTGGGGAGGATATTAAGAAAAATAGATGGACGACGAGAGATGGAGGAGGAATAGGAAAGACGAGAAAGGAACTAAGAAGAGGATGAGAAAGAGAAGGGGAGTAGGAGGAAAAGTGGAAAACGGAAGAGAAGAAGGAAGATGAAGAGGAGGAGTATAAATAGGAGGAAAAGAAAGAAGTAGAGAAAGTAGTAATAACAGGAGGAGAAAGAAGAGGTTGAGCAAAGGATGAGGAAGAGCAATACTGAGGAGATGGAAAAAAAGACGAAAAAGACCGATCAGTAAGGAGGAGGAGGAGGAAGATGAAGAAGAAGAAGAAGAAGAAGAAGAAGACGAAGAAGAAGAAAGGAAGAAGGTGGAGGAAGAGGAGGAAACGTTGATGGGATGTGGAAGTATTGGCACCCGAGGCAAAGTAAGAAGAATGTGGATGGCATTTATGGACTAGACACCATGATCGCGATGACAGAACAAGTCGAAACAACAGCAATCAAAGGAGAATTGATCCTAACAAGTGACAGACAGACAGACAGACAGGGACACATATAGGTACATGTAGATGGACAGACAGCATAAAGCCAGACATACAGGTAAATGGTGAGACAGACATAAAGACAGACAGGCAGACAAACAAAGCCAGACGGACAGGTATACAACAATAGCTACTGAGGCTGGCGACAGTGCGGGAGAGTGAGAAGGAGCAAGATTCAGATCATTGCTGGTGCAGCCAAGCATTGGCCAGATCGATGATACCTGAGATAATCCATGGATTATCGGTGGATTATCGACTGATTAGTGGCAAGTTAGTGGAGTTTCCGCAGGCATTTCGAAAATCCGGACAATGTTCAGATCTTTGAATTTTGCCAATCGGCCGGAGTTGTATCAGCTGTTACAGTTACTCTGCGTAATACTGATTTACGTTTAGGCCACGTTCTGGCTGATTGCGTTTGATATATATATATATATATATATATACAAATGCATCAAACGCAATCAGCCATATATAGAGGAGGAAACGTTGATGTATATATATATATATATATATATATATATATATATATATATATATATATATATATATATATATATATATATATATATATATATATATATATATATATATATATATATATATATATATATATATATATATATATATATATATATATAGGCAGTCCTGAACAAGTTCTATGCATGTGTTCTCATTTATATGAGATGATTGTGTATGTGCATATCATTACATTCGATTTTTTGCCTTTATCATGCTTTCTGGTTTTTAACGATCTGCTTATTTCTTGCATCTGGCTGTGAGCTATGAGTTAACTTGTTAAATTGAATACTTAACTGTTTAATCCTCACCAACCACCAATCGCCACTAGTGACTGAATTTTCAGCACCTCAGTCGTGTTCTTTGGGCAACAGTCGTTTTAAATTCTAATCATGAATATGCAATCTGTGCAGTTTGTAACAATGCTGTTCACTTAAGAGTAGTACTGGCTTGGACTTTGACAAATTGCAGATTCAATGCGAAACTTGGTCTTTCCGCAGTGCATTTCCAAGGTTCAGCCATTCGGTCATAGAAATGATGAATTTCTCTTCCTTGACGCAATTTCTGCTCTGGTTGTCTCTCCATCGCAACTGTTTAGCCAGTGTGATAAATTGAAATTGGATCCATTTGCTGGAGAGGAGAAGCGAGCTCCTTTAAATTACAGAGATTTTTATCCAGATGAAATCTATTTCTTTGCATCCAGTCTTTGTAGCAGCTCATATAAATCTGTTGATTCCTTACCCACTAAATGTCTCTCTTCACAATGAAACCCGTTTAAATTTATGCACTTAAACCGCAGAAGCTGCTAAACCAAAATACCTGAGGTTCTGATTCTCTTGTCACAGGTTTCAGTTACTGTCGTGGCCTTCACTGAAACATGGCTCTACACTATTACTATTGACACCATAAACAGTCCAAGTTGCCAATTTGTATCTAGATGCAGAAGTTCTGCATGGTAAAGGTGACAGTTCAACCCTTCTTATCTAAAAATTGCTGAATATTTTCATTGAGTCTGTCAGCTGTGAACTAGTATCGTTTGCTGACTGGTTTCGTAAAATAGGTTCTCTTTGAATTTACATGAGACTAACTTCATATTATTTTAGTAGCATATAAAGGTTATTCGTAAATCATTACTATATATTTTTATCGACAACCAACTTACACAAGTGAATTCGTGTAAATTTCTTGGATGTTATATTGACTCTCACCTAATACGTAAAGAGCATGTTTCTCATATATCAAGTAAATTTGCTAAATGCACGGGTATATTACATTATAAAGAGTTGTTGATGACGATATATAAGCCATATATAATTCGTCCGTAATTTATCCATAATAAATTCATAATCCAGTCCAAATCTATCCACAATTCATTCATAATACAGTGATAATTTGGTCATAATCAATTTGTGATCTACTCATAATTAATTGGTTATACATCCATAATGCATCCGTAATCCACCCATAATCCACCGGTAATCCATAGATTAGGCTTCGGTAATCCATCTACTGTATCCCTTCCTAATCTATTTATAATAGAAACTTAATCCATTCATAATACATTGATAATCCAGCAGCATTCCAATATACCACATGTCCATTCCAGCCACGTCTCTTTCGAGATTTCTGCGAATTGTGAGTAATATATCATGCTGAAGTTTGTTTCCTCAATTTAAAAAGCAACGTCTTTGAAAGTACTGACGAAAACTTCCGCCTTATCTTTGTGATTCCGTCTTTGAGGGCTATCAGCCTATTATGGATGGATTTTGAATGGATTATCGGAAGATTAGAAAGCGAATATTGCAGGTCATGAATGGATTATGAATAAACTATGGATGGATTATGGATGGCCTTTTAATGGGTTATGAAGGAATTACAGAGGAATTATTGGTGGATTAGGGATGTGTCATTAATAGACTATGGATCGACTAATTATGGATGGAAATTATAGAGGGATTACTTATGAATGATTAAAGATGGATTACAGATATTATTATTATTATTGCATTTATTAAGCGCCATTATCGAATGACTAATCATCAATCGGCGCTGAGCAATTGTGAATGAAGGACTTGCTCAGGGTTCCTATGCAGTAACCGTTCTCTCCGCGTTAAAAGACAAGCGTTTTATCTAATCGGCTACCAATTATTAATCGATTACATGGGGATAATTGTTGGATTATTCGTGAATTTTCTATAAATTATTCATTAGTTATTGATGGTTACATTGAATGGATTTTGATGAGCTGTAGTTGGATTATTTTGAGGATTGTTAGTTCTTCTAACAGTTTGACAATCTAGATAATCCTGCGCTTTTAGGCGTTAATCTGGCAGCCTGCAGGTGTATTCTACACAACTATAATTCACGTTAGAGCCTATAATTACTTTATTCATACGTTCTGTCTGCTAAGCGTGTACATTTATTGTACGAAAATTTTTAAACAAGCTGAGTCGTCTCATTGGCAGTTCCACTCATTTTTAAGAACAGCTTAACCAGATGACAGCACGGTACAGATTTCCAGATTTAGTAAATTACTTGTTGGAGCAGAAAACTTAGATTTAGAAACGAATGAATTATCTATTTCAAACGTTGCGCTTCAGATGATGACGTGTTTAAGATGGTTTGAGGATGGGTCTCAATCGTTGACTTATGCAACTGTTATTTTCGACAGCTGACTATTTTGGAAAAGTTGAAGGGAATTAAAATTTGATGGCTGGATCGCTGGAAGGGTGTATGGATGGATGGAAATGTACGCCTAGATAAAGACATTAGCAGTCAGGTCAGGTTGACATGAACACATTTCTGCGTGGAATAATGAGTACATCAGCTGGTGCGATTAACAGGGACACGGCGCATATAGACAGACAGATGGACAGGGACATAGATAGACACACACAAACACACGTACACACATGTATATATATATATATACGGAGACAGAGTGAGAGTGAATGAGAGAGAGAGGGGAAGATAAGGAGACAGCACTGAACGAGACGGAAATGGTATATTTATGGATACATTCAAGTAAGCCTCTGCTGGACAACTGGCTTTTTGTAAGAGCAAATGGTCTTGAAAATGTCGTTTGGTGTCTGATTAAACTGCTGCTTAGTGCATGGTAAGCTGATATATCAGACATGATAATGGCTTTGGCAGCTTCTCATTAGTGGCCGAAATATAGGTCTGACGTATTCAGTTCATTCAAGTATACTTTGAAAACAGTTGTTGAGTGAACTCGAGTTTTATTCAGAATAATAACTATTTGTTGAATCAACTATACTTTGAAGACTGTACTTAGCTCATTCAAGTGTACTTTGAAAACACTTTGTACTTTATATACTTTGCATTAAAGTATACTTTGAAAACAGCTATTTAGTTCAGTCTATTATACTTCGAATGCAGCTCCTAAGTCCACAAAAGCAGCTTTTGATGTAGGCTTGGAGAGTGGATTGGCACAGGGCCGATGATGGTAAAAACATGCATGAAGGCAAGCCACCGGAATCCTGGGAACTCTTCCCCTCGGTTAAGATGCGGCTTAACCCGAACGGGAACCAAAACATCTGCGTTCTCTCGCCGAAACCATTTCGGCGACTCATACCAGTCTTAGGCGGTTTAGCTGATCCATTTGCGATCCATGAAAAATGCATGTCGCGCCGGCTATTGGCGCTAATAAATCGATGAGACAGGAAGGATGACGCTCGGTCTTCGCAAAGGATTGACGCTGAATAATTTCTTTAGCGCATTTTGGTCTAAAATTCTCGCTATTCGGTATGCATTTAGCCGCTATATCGTAAACAGTTAATATTACATTACACTACCAAGTGTGGTATAATAATTAATATAATGCAATGTAACATGTTGCTAACTATCAAGAGTCCTTTCAACGTAAGTTTTAGTAGCGTTTCTGTTCTGCAGACTGGGCAAACTATTGATTGGCTCTGCACTTTGAAAGGTAGCGACTGCAATATCAAACGCCAGTGTGGCTGCTGTATAAAGCCACTTGGTTGCACAAAGCAGCAGCCTGGCAGAAGTATTAGGCCACAGCGACCACATTTGAATGTATAAACCAGGATATGATCCTTTTAGCTCAATTAATGCTTGCTGTTGCCAGACATTACTTCTAACAGCGCAAAAGTCGTTTCGGTTTAGATATGACTGCTTTCAACGAGAAATGCGTCGGACACAGTGCGCTCGTAACGGCTGCGCTATAGCCATTTTGACTCGACAATGGCCTCATTATATAGCAGCTTTGACTCTGCAATGGCGGAGTTACCGCAAAAGCTGCTTCGAAACGTCGAGATTATGACGCAATTTTGGCTCCACAGTGACGTAATGATACCAGTTGAAACCGACGTATTCAACGCACGTCCTGCAGTCATTGCATCGTCAATTATCGTTAATTCTGCTCAACATTTAATGGACAGAAACGAAGAAAAATAGAGAATAACATTTATTGAATTTTCCCTGTCCTTTTGAATCGCGAACGTTGAATTAAGTAAGAATGGCTGTCCCCCCTGAAATCTTCGGGGTAAAGCTCCGATAGTTTTATTCTGAAACGACCAAGCTGGCAACTATAGCCTAGTATATCTAAGAAGCCTGCGTTTGATCAATCATTCCAGTTGACGGTTAGGCGCGCTAGCTTTTCCAGCCAATCTTCAATTTAGAAAGGATTTTCCAGTTGTATAATAAGGAGATTTAAATTAACTCCAGTCCAGGTTTAAGCTTAGTTCTCCCTGTCGCAGACGTAGATATTTCATTTCCCATCCTCGTGTTTATACGTCTGTCTATTGAGCATCGCAGTTATACTACTAAATTTTAACTATCGTCCAGTAGCATTCCTTAAAATAGTTCCTTACAAAACCTCTTTGAAACAATACCGAGTTACAGCACACAGAACCTTCTACATAGTAACAGACCCTTACAAAAACGCCTCGCAATAGTTTCTCAGTATAATACTTTTTACAATATATGTCTGTCTGCCGGTCTGTCTGTCTGTCTGTTTGGATAACTGGCTGGCTGACTGGCTGGCTGGCTGGCTGGCTGGCTGACTGACTGACTGACTGACTGACTGACTGACAGACTGACTGACTGACTTACTGATTGACTGACTTACTGATTGACTGACTTACTGACTGACTGACTTACTTACTGACTGACTGACTGACTGACTGACTGACTGACTGACTGACTGACTGACTGACTGACTGACTGACTGACTGACTGACTGACTGACTGACCTTTCGCCACGTGATGATTGGCTTTGGGTCCCCGTCGGCTGAGCAAGGCATCGTGACTGACTGAGTCTGTTGTCTCTGGTAGAAGGGCTTCGGTCGCAGAGTGAAATAAGGCGGATCTATATGTTAACAAAACAATTTCTATAGCGCCATGTAACACTTTTATGCAATACACGTAGCAGCAACAACAATAGCAACGACTGAAAAGTAACTAAATGAATACATATTATGAACATTAAATCATAAAATAAATGTTTACCCAGGGGGACTAATGACTCATAGAAGTTTCAAGGAAAAATCGATTTCCTTCAAAGTTTGAATCTGAGTGTAAGACTAATCCGGAGACTTCTATAGCGCTGCTATCGCAACGTACAAGGCGTCACTGGACGGTCATTTCTAAGCAAAACTGCATTCACTGGATTTGGATAATCCTAATCCTTTGGAAAGACACGTGAGGCCCCTGAGACCGGAAGACAGCTTGAGGCTACAAAGCATCCGGATTTCAGCCCTGACCTAAACGACATCAGAAAACTTGCAGAGAGGACAAAAACGGGTAACGAATTTCAGAGCCTTGAGCCGGCTACCGAGAAAGACCGGGAACCGAGTGTCGCTCTGGCTCGGAACACAACAAGAGTCAAAACATCGACTGCGCCTCTGCAATATTTGTGAACCTGGGGAGGAAACAAAGACCACAGATAAATTGGTGATTAATGGTTATATCCTTTTAGAAACTATGAGAAACATTTTAAACTAAATTACAAGAGTCGTCAGAAATTTAACGATAGGAAATGGTCCAACGAATCCCCGTCCACGGTTGACAGTTGACGCAAAGTACTTTAGACAATGGCGCTACAGAAGTTCTTATGTTCACAGCGGGAAAGACGTATCTACGTAGCGCCTGCTAGTACCTCTGACGAAAACCTGAACGGGCGTTGAGCCCTCGCCCTCTCCGAGGGGCGAGTAGGGGGTGCAGCTGTAGAAGCCCTCGTCTCCGATCGTCACCGGTCGCAGAATCAGCGTGCCCTGCTTGTTGACCCGGATGTGCTTCTGATGGGTGACGTCGACTTGTCGTTTGCCCTTCGACCAGACGACCATCGTCAGAGGGGGGTTCGAGTCCACCGGGCAGTCGATGCGACCCAGCATCCCACGCGCCAGGTACAACTGCGACGGCATGTCAATCACTCGAGGCAGATCTCAAGGTAAAAAGGCAAAGGTGAAGGTAAAACACACGTCAATCAGGCCGATCTACGCAAAGATAAAGGTAAAGGTTACACCCTTGTTTACAGGTCTATAACTCGAAGCAGATGTAAGAAAAACTAAACGCAACACACTCGTTCATACGTTGCTATTCTTCCCTCTTCGTCTTCCTCTTCCCTTGACTCTCTGCCCCTCCCATACTCTTTTATGCAGTCTCATGCATCCTCCACTCGTTTCTTCCCTTCCTTTTCATCTGCTTCCACACCCTTCTCCATACCCCTTGCCTCTTCATCAAGTGTCCCTTACATGTGACGTTGAGGTAAGCCTGGGCCTCTGGTGGCGTTCCGAGGTCGTTCGTAGGGCGGCACTTGTACCAGCCGCGGTCTCCCTTGGCAACATTGTCTATGACGAGCATTCCGTCGCTAAGCAACCGGCTGCGGTGGGCGAGCGACGTGATCAGCTTGATGTCGACGCCGTCGTGGTACCAGCTGTAGGTGATGTTGTTCGGATAGCCCTCGGCCTGGCACTGGAGTCGAACCCTACTGCCCTCGACCACTGTGGCGTTGCGAGGCGGAAGGGTTATGTACGCACTACCTAGACGCATACAAAAACCCAGTTATCTGAACAATGACACACGGACGACACCGACGACGATGATTTTAAAATATTGTCGCCTTAGTCATTGACGGTCGTCGTCTTTATCGTTCTAGGACACATTACCATCAACGACCTTGTCGTCGTGGTTGTCATCGTCGTCATCGTCATCGTCGTCGGCAAGTTATCATCGTCGTTGTTACTGTAGCCGTCATCAACGTCGCCGTCATTATCGTCACTGTCGTTATCATCATCAGCGTCGCAATCGTTATCATGATCGTCGTTGTTGCTATCATCATCATCGTCGTCGTCGTTGTCGTCATCATCATCATCATTATCGGTTTCATAATCGTGAACGCTGTAATTAGAATGTTCTTACTAGAACACCAATTTAATCAAGCAACGTTGTTAATAAATGCACAACAGTTATAATCAACACTGACAATGCTGTGATGATATTCAACTACGACACTGGTAGCCCACATGGACAACAAAGTATGACGATGACGATGATGATGATGATTGTCGCGAGCTAGTCGCTAAGTCAAAGTTCAGAGACAAGTCATAAATAAATTTTCACAAGTTTCTTCTCTCGTTGTGTCTTTTCATACCTCCATAACTTCCACCCTCTCCTAGACTCATCCTGCCCCATATATAAGCAATTTTATTACGTAAGTAAGTGGGACCTGCCCACCCCTTGGTCCTGACAATGATGATGATGTTGATGATGGTGGTGGTGGTGGTGGTGGTGGTGGTGGTGGTGGTGGTGGTGGTGGTGGTGGTGATAGTGATGGTGATGGTGATGGCTATGGTGATGGTTATGGTGATAATGCTGACAATTATTCTTTATTCTTCGTGGTTGAAATCCTTCACTTATGAGTGATTTTGCTCTCATGACAAATAGAACATAAGAGAAAAGTCTGATTCTACCAGTAGACAATTACCTCCTGACGATATCCAACCGTTACCTGCCAATAAATCAAAGCAGAAGGTAAGTTAAGTCAGAGTAAGATTACGTGAGGTGAGGTGATGAGATGAAGTATAGTGAGGTAGGATGAGGTAATGTTCGATGAGGCAAAGTAAGGTAAGGTAAGGTAAGATATGGCAAGATTAGGCCAGATAAGGTAAAGTAAGATAATATATGAGTTAATGGAACATAAGGTAACAAAAGGTAAGGAAATGTACATATATATGAGCATTTGCATAATGTCTTGTAACAACTTCTCAAAAGCGCTGAAGTAAGGTTGTCCGAAGACCTAAAAAGGTAAGGTAAGGTTAAAGTAAGGTACGGTAGGATAAGGTGAGTAATCGTAAGTTAGGGAAGGTGAGTAATCGTGAGGTAAGGCAATTTAAGTGAATCAGCCATTAATTTCATGCCTTATCAACTGGGTGTCTTAGGGGCTTCGTCCTCCGTTTGAAAGATCAATCGACTGAAGCGCAAATACGACAACTAACAATTTCTGCAACTTCCTACGATGTTCCAAGGAAAAAAGAACAAATGGAGACAATCGGTCTAAGAGAAAAAACAGACATGAAGGCATCAACGAAATCAGAAGATGCTGTGTATTTAATGGATTAAGAGATGCAGCGGGTTAAGGTGTAGTTGACCTGGGGGCGTCCGAGCCGGTGCTGCATCTGACGAAAGTCATGTGCCAAGACTTAGACGATGCTTAGATACGATCGATTTCTGTCGCCTTATAAAAAATACCTTTACCCTTCAGCCCAACCCTCCTCCTCCTTCATCCAGGCTTGCGACTGGCACAGACGAACCTACGACTGAGTTATTTGTATTAAATATTATTATTATTATTATTATTATTATTATTATTATTATTATTATTATTATTATTATTATTACGCCTAGTTATTACTATTACTCTTATCATTTTGGCATTGTATTTATGAAAAATTAAAACTAATTCAGTAGTATTGGGGTGGGCACGCAATCATGAACGTCAGGAAGCCAGTGTAATGTTTCTTGCATGTATCCTAACATATGGGAATTTTTTCGTATGTTGGTCACATATCGGGCTGCACCTTCGACATGATATTGTCTGGACGAGCTCATACAGCAGATTGACTGCTAGCGTTTAGGTCACCGACGCATGCATGCATATATCTGACATTTTGGCTATTTGTATAGCGCCTTTTGAGCGCCTTAATAAAAGGCGCTAGAACCTCACAAATGAGACACTACTCTTAGAATGAAGTGTGTGCCACTAGAAGAAGCCATACAGTTCGAAGAGAGCAGCAATGATCTGCTACTGGAAGTTAAAAGATCTGCAATCCCCATCGAACCAGATCCAATAACTCCTCTTCCTCCGTATCTAACTCCAAAGATGCACGACTATCACAGTGAAGAATGCTCTCGTGCTCATCCTGGGCGTCTAGTCGGGGAAACTGAATTCAAAGCTGCGACGAATTTGTTGCGAAAGGCTGCCGCGAAGCGAAGTACTCAACGGGGAGCCAGCGCAAGTGGTTCAACGTTCGGCCGCCAAACTAATGCCGCCCAGCTGCCAGCATGATACCGACCAACCGATGAAAGAATGGAAGGAAAGTAGGAGGGAAGGCAGTTGTCGCGAGAAGGGCAAGCAGTATATCTCCCAAGAAGACCATAAGTTATCTGGGACGAATTTACTGCGGTAAAATATTACGAATAAACTGCACACGAATAAACTGCACACGAATAAATTGCATACGAATAAATTGCACACGAATAAATTGCACAGGAAGTGACGAAAACCACCAGTGACATCATCAGTCAAACGAATTCCACGGAATTGCTTAGAAATATTATTCCTTTTGTCTCGCTCTTTGTATCTGCTTATTTGTTTTCAAATGCAATGTGAACAATTAGTTAGTTATATAGCGATTATGGGTTTTAACTAGATTTGATCGGATAACATTAATAACAACATTAATAACAACATTAATAACAACATTAATAACAACATTAATAACAACATTAATAACAACATTAATAACAACATAAATAACAACATTAATAACAGCATAAATAACAAGAATAACATTGTTGACTACTTTCCGAAGTGGCCGATTGGTCGGGCCGATTGGTCGGGCGTCGGACTCGTCGATTTCTTGCATAACGTTAACACGAGAAAAGACAGTCTTTTTCTTACGTGTAATTAATTAAGTCAACAGTTCAATGATACCAGTACATCAATCGCTGACATTAACTGAATTACTTAATTAAATCAACAATTTAGTGATAACAGTACATCAATCATTATAAATTGCTCTATTACAACTGGTCTAGTCCCTAATAGTTTAAAGTCTGCTAAAGTAGTTCCTATCTTCAAATCAGGGGAAAAAAATAACTTTTGCAACTATAGGCCCATATCAATTTTACCCTATTTTTCTAAATTCTTTGAAAAAATAATTTATGAAAGGCTCGTATCATACTTTACATCAAAAAAGATTTTATATAAAAACCAATATGGTTTTCGTTCGGGACATTCAACATACATGGCCTTACTTAAATTGCAAGATAAGATCTCAGAGGCAATGGACAATAAGCAGTTCTCTATAGGCGTTTTTTTTGACTTGTCTAAAGCATTTGACACTGTGAATCATGATATTCTGTTAAACAAACTTGAACATTATGGCATACGAGGAATGTGTTTAAAATGGTTATCTGATTACTTACATAATAGAAGGCAATGTGTTTCATATAATGGGTACACTTCCTGTGAATCTTATCTTACCTGTGGTGTGCCTCAAGGCTCTGTCTTAGGCCCACTACTGTTTTTAATTTATGTCAATGATATATCGAACTCTTCCTCATTACTCCATTTTATTCTGTTTGCCGACGACACCAATGTATTCATGTCTGACAAATCTTTTGAATTGCTGGTTAATAAAATTAATGAAGAGCTAAAAATGGTATCAGCATGGTTCAAAGCAAATAAATTATCACTAAATATTAAGAAAACGAATTTCATATTATTTAGCTCACAGAGAAAAATTATACCTAAATGTAATCTCAGTATAAAAATAGATAATATAAATATAAATCAGGTGTCATCCACAAAATTTCTAGGAGTTCACATTGACGAACATTTGACTTGGAAAGAACACATAAATACCATATCTAAAAAAATATCAAAAAATATTGGTATTATCTCTCGTATCCGCCACAAATTACCCCAAAATATATTATTGAACCTATATTACTCCTTAATATATCCATATATCTCGTATTGCAACATTGTTTGGGCTTCCACATATCATACTCGCCTGTCTAATCTTAGAACCCTACAGAAACGCATCATCAGAATTATATTTAATCTACCCTTCAGAACCAGCACTCGATTGTCCTTTCATAGTCAAGGAATATTACCTTTTGATTGTATTAATAAATTGCAATTAGGTTTATTTATGTTTAAACTAAAAAATAATCTATTACCTGTGGACTTCTACCAATACTTTTGTATGAATTCAGATGTGCATGGTCACTATACACGATCATCTCATATGTATCATAAACATTCTGTTCACACTACTAATAGGCAGTTTAGTATTATAATATGTGGACCGTCATTCTGGAATTCTCTGCCAACTGTTATTACTAGCTTGCCAACATTATACCAGTTTAAAACAAATCTAAAATCTCATATACTCAATGCACGTAGTTAAGTATTTTTTTGGTGCTTAGTTAAGTGTTTTTTTGTTTTGTTTAGGTTTATGCAATGACATTGATTATAATAATTACTTATATTTTAGATTATTAATTGTTTTACTCAGTATTTTACTGTCACCTTTTTGTAATCCATGATGTAAATAGGTGACCTTAGTAGCGGAACTGTTTGTTCCTTTTAGGTCAGCCCATTGGCACCACTGTATGTGACAGACTTTAATTGTGCTTGTTAATTATTTTTTGGTTGTCAATAAAAAATATCTCTCTCTCTCTCTCTCTCTCAATCATCGACAAGTTCTCTAGATGCATGAATCGATATTAACAAAATCCGTAACTCAACTATCAACTGGCACACGACAGACTATTTCTACAAAATCTGCTTTGCGCTCACATTGTACAGCATAACATTCAAACATAGACATCAAGATAATTTTGCAAAAATATTGAGACGTCTATGATTCAGGGCACTGGATCCGTTGTATCGTCTGCGCGTCTAGAATACTCCCCTGGTGTTTCTTGCGATAAGGATGCCTCACCAGCTAATCGGGATTTCAAATGTGGCTAACTTCTTCTCAAGAGAACGTTTCTTCGCCTTCGTCAGTTCATGGCTCCCCTGGGCCCGACCTTTAGCTCCATCCTAACCCACCCATCCCCCTCACCACCCATCCGTCTCCTCTTCTCTCTTTCACCACCCACGTGATTCATTTTGGCTCACAAGTGCAAGCCACCAACAGACACTTCAGTGGCTAGAATGCACGCATGTTATAATTGTGAAGGTGAAAGATAAAGGTATCACATTTGTTTACACACCTCCATTGGAACTCCTCAGAAGCATAAAGGTAAAGGTAATATAACTGCTTGCATGCCTGTGCAGAATCTCCTTAAAAGCATGGTCCTGAGGTCGAAGGTAGATTCGGCTGAGGAGCAAACAAGACCTTAGTAATCTAACAACGAAGGATTTATTGTATCTGTAGTTCCTTAAAAACTGTCTGGTGTCGAAGGCCTACACTCAGCGTTGCCTACAGATACAAGACACGAAATTTCGTCTTATTACTACAAAAGGTTACATCAGTGTCGCGCTGTGGGTCACTCTGGCTGTCCTGTTGCCAGACACTTTCCCTTTATTATTACAAAATGATTACACCAGTGTCTCGCTTTAGGTCAGTGTCACCGTGTTGTTGGTATTGCACTCTTGTAAATGGGTTTGTCTGATTGACGTCCACATGGCTAGTATGCGTGTATCACGTGCCTGTGATAGTTGATTATGGCAGTCGCACGTGAAAGTGTTGTGTGTTAAGGCTAGAGCCGAGTATTGCTGGTGATTGCAATTCGTAGAAGTTTTTCATATTGGCGTTCGAAGTTACCGTTTTGGTGTAATACATCAATTACCGTTTTGGTGTAATACATTTTGGTGTAATACATCAAAGAAAATCTAAGAGACCCGTGTCTTTTTGTTCGAGTCAGCGATTACACCAGAAATTGGGCCGGTCTAGGATTTGAAGCCCGACAGCCACTCTGGCCGTCCTTCATTGCCGGATATTTGTTGTCTGTTAGTCTTCTGGCCACACTAAAGTGTGTCTGCTATTTCCAGATATTATTTTGAAGCGTAGGCCCACACACTGCTATGTATTGCGTGGAGCCAACGACTATTGGGCGCTAAATTATGCATTCTTGAGAATCCCTCGCTTCTTGGTGCTATGCTCGCCAACGCGTTCTTTGGTCAACTCGAATACCTCGGCGAGTAGTTGCTTTTTGATCCCGCCTGTACAGCGACGATGCTGCATGCTAATAATCGACGGCTCTTCTGGGACTCAAGGCGAGGAAAGCAAAAGCTTCGCTTTAACCAAACAGCTCGCGTCAATAGCCGGATCCAGATGGAAAAAAGATAAAGAATGGCCGACTGTATATTTAACGATGAAACCCATTTAACGATGATACATTAAATTAATGACGATGCAATCCATCTTGCAAGAAGAGGGAAGAATATTTGCAACAGCAACGAGTTAGGCACCGAAACTTGCAGATATCTCGCGAACAAAAATTAGAAATAACGAAACAGGGCGATTTTTGTATACGAATGCCAATCTGCTAATTACAAATTTAAATGAGGAATCTTGTGGTATGGTCATGTGGAAAGAATGACTTAAGACTAAACAAAGCCCTAAATGCTGCAAGAATCGATGGAAAGAGAAACACAAAGAGAGACGAATAGTACGCTGGATAAACAGTGTAAACGAAAACATAACAAGACTTGAACTAGACTTTAGAAAAGCAGTAAATCCGACAAATGACCGAAAAGAATGGAAATAATTTATTCGCACCCATCGCCGCCAAATGACTGGCTTCTTGAACTGATGATGATGACGACGACGAAAGACGATGCAGGTGATGTTGATAGTGATCATCATCGTTGTAGTTATCATCGTCATCATTATCGTCATCGTTTTCACCATCATCATCATTAATACTCATGTTTATTTATTAAAACTCCTGAATGAAAAATATTTACAGTTTATAAGCATTTTGGCCAATTTTGTGTGTGCTGCGACCAGACAAAACCTTGAAATATGCAGCATATATTCGTCAAAGACAGACAGACGGACGGACAGACAGACAGACAGACAGACAAGGACGCACTAACGAACGAACAGACGGACGAAGAGAGAAGAGCATGGCTGGTGGTCATTCCCTGCAAATTACTTTCCATCATGAATGCATTATGCATGACGGTTAGAAGGACTGGGTTCGGCTTCCGCTGTGGAGCAGAAGAAAGGGAGGGAGAGGAAGGACGGTTGGAAGGAGGGATGGAAGGAGGAAGTGGAATTTGGCAGAAGGGGAGTGGGAGGGGTGGTGGACGATTATTTACGAAGTGCCGCAAATTGAAAACTGCTTAGTCATGGCCGTCCGTCTCCCTCTTCGGACTAATAAGAAAAGACTCCATCAGCAAGAGGACCAGACATTTATGCAGCGCCTTTATTGGCGACTATTTCGAGCGCAGGTCAGGGTGAACTCGTTCGACAGACGGGGTAGGTAGTATGCTAGAGGACGGTTGGGTTTAAGAGAAGGGAAAGGTCAGACTGAGTACATGGGGTCTAAGTTGCCCCGACACCCGTGTAGCTGACCAGTGAAGGGGACAGAACAGGCGACAAATAAGGAGAGGCGCGATACAAATCCTGCATTTACGCATGCGTGTATGTATAATTCTATGCATCTAGTACCTACAGTACATAGCGCCTTTAAAGAGCTTCTCAAAACAACTATTCAATTTGGTGTAATACATCAATTACCGTTTTGGTGTAATACGTCAATTACCGTTTTGGTGTAATACATCAATTACCGTTCTACGTGTATGGATATGTTTTTGTTTTGAGTATTTATGCATAGCACAGCGCATGTTGCACACTGCGCCTACACTACGTACACACACGTACACTCATCTACTCATACACACACGCACACTGAATTTGTGTCAATTTCTGCTACTATTCTTCGATCCATCGAATCTTCCATCAATCCATCCACCCATCCATCCGTCTGTCCTTCCGTCCATCCATCCAACCATTCAACCATCCATTTTCCAATCCATCCATTCATCCCTCTACCAATCAGTTCATCCATCCACTTATCAATCCGTCTATCCGCCCATCTGTTTATCCGTCCATGTACTATTCATCCATCTATCCAACCGAACATCTAGTTTCGTGCATCTATTTCATCCATCCATTCGTTCGTCCGTCAGTTCATCCATCCACCCATAAATTCGTCCATCCATCCATTCATCCGTCCACTCATCCATCCACCCGTCCTATCCATCCAGACAACAATCTCTAGTTTAAACGATAACAAAAGGTTACAAGCCCTTAGACGTATATAAAAATAATTTACCAGCAACATTAACATATATTAACACGTGTAAATACATAAATTGGCCTAAATACACCCATAAACATAAATTACAATTATAATTACAATAGCTATTAACATAAGGCCTATACATGTAAACGGGAAACATGAATGCGCTATGTAATTTAAGTGTTCGGCATACACGGCATCTTATACAATCCTAAGGACTTCGGTCACCCAAATCCATGTAACACATCAATGCGAAAACCCTGCAGCATTACGAACGATGACGCTATAAAAGCTGCCCTAAAGCGACAGCGCTACATAAACTAATCATGCGCGATTCTGGCTCTTTGCCCTTCTGCGTGTATTGTAAACATTTGCCCCGGCTGTCTTTCTGTCGGGCGCGAAGGCGCCTTTGCATAATCCAATTGGCGCGCGCGGGAAACGCCCCAGGCTGGAACACGTTTCTCCCCTCTCGCCCGCCCCTTTCCTTCCCTCCTTTGGCGATTGTAGGCACAGTATCGATCCACCTTCCAGGGCCACCTGACCTGTTTTCCTTATCTCTCTCTCTCTCTCTCTCTCTCTCTCTCTCTCTCTCTCTCTCTCTCTCTCTCTCTCTCTCTCTCACACACAGACACACACACTCTCTCTCTTTATGTCTGACTGGATGTTTGCCTGTCTCTTTCTTTTCTCTTATGCCTTTGTATTGCTTCGACATTATTTTGTTCATCCACTCATCGCCATAGCCGCCCACATTGGCTAAGAAAATCTGCGTAAATGCGATGTGCTTGCGCACAAGCATGCACGCATGCATGCATACGTATATACATAGGCCTACATATATAGCTCTGTTAATGTCTATCTATCTATACATACATACATGCGGAAGCTATAAAATATGTTTAAAAATGTCAGTTTAAATTACATCAAAATATACACAAAGGCAGAGAACGATATTTATATTTAAGGCTATAGAATGCATATAATATGTGTATATATATATATATTTATTATCAACATATGAATATATATAAACAGTGTGCACACGTATATATGAATATACAGGCCTAAGCCGGAAATAATTTTCGCATCTCGTCACAATTTTCGCCAATTCTAATTAATATTTTCAGAGGGGTCCTTATTGTACAGTATATACGTCGGGGAAAACAGTCCTAGGTGATCCAGCTGATACGAGCGACGGTAGATGTCCCTTCCTGCCGTGTCGCTCCGTAATTCACAGCGTTCTAGTGTTCGGCGCCTCGTTTGGCACGACTCTGGTCTGGTGCTTAGCACGATCCCGGTGCAACGGCACCGTGTTAAACGAGCCTGGGCTTGGTAAGATTCGCTTTAAGGAAACGGCTAGCTTTGTCAATTTCTTTAATCTCGATGCGCCTTATTTTGATCGAAAATGACCTCAGTTAACTCAAGCCCCTCTGTCACTCATTAGGCTTTCCATTCAACAATTGGGTCCCAACTTTTCAATAAATCTTACCCTGATTTATCCAGCCAGTCGCCTTCATATTTCTCTCCACCTCAATATTCCACTCTAACAGCTCCTCTTTCTCCCTTCTCTTCCGTCCTTTACAGTCTGGTCTCAGGGCAACC
Organism: Norana najaformis; assembly: GCA_964023275.1. Taxonomy (NCBI): domain Eukaryota; kingdom Metazoa; phylum Annelida; class Clitellata; order Crassiclitellata; family Hormogastridae; genus Norana; species Norana najaformis. Next base: position 32,601,258 of record OZ029913.1, on the reverse strand, counting down.
GAATCTTGTTCTGTTTATGGTATGCATCTCTGGACAACCTCTGTAACTTAAAGCACCGCTCGTGATAAAGCTGGTATATTGCGCTCAGCTATTAGATAACCCTTTAGCATTTAGAATTTTCGGTTACAGTTAAGTCTAAGAGTCGAATCTACCACGCTCTTCGAACTATTAAGTCCTGCATAGTTAAAGTATAGTCCTCTAGTAGGCCTACAGGCAAAGGGAAATTTTGCCCATTTTCCTTCTGGAAAAACCTGACATTGAAAATTCGAACTGTTCCGCTCAAGATCTACTTCTAGCTACTCTCGAGTCGCGGCTTTTTAGATCCATCAGATTGCCATGGTTCGCTGCTTTTTAGATCCATCAGATTGCCATGGTTCGCTGCTTTTTAGATCCATCAGATTGCCATGGTTCGACGCCTTTCTGAGTTAAACAAGACACGTTATATTCGTTTTCATGCTTTTCAACTTGCTTACCCATCGTTGCCTTCTTTGACCTCTGCGATGTCGACTTTCTCTAAGTATTACTTTTTAAAACTAGCGTCTCATTTGAAGCGACCATCGATGATGCCAGGTGCATTATGATCACGGTGCTTTAGAAGTCGTTAGAAAAATGTCCAGATAGATGCATCCATACACACATACATTATTTCTGAGCCTACAGTTCTGTTTAACCGGAAACAGAACTATTTTTGTAACTGTTTAATACTGTCCTCGCGGAAATTTCAATCAGTTCCTCGCTTCATTTCGTTTATGTCTCTCGTTGTAGGTACTCAGCGAGAATAAGAGAAGATGAAAATAAAAAATAGAAAATTAGACTCTGTGTACACACATCTTGAAACGTGACTTATAAAAATAAATTTGCCAGGATAAACATAAATTGTCCGCTAGCAAAACAGTTGCATTATTGCTAATAGCATAGCATAACATATGCATTATTGCTAATAGCATAACAGATGCACTATGCTAATAGCATAACAGTTGCATTATTGTAAGTAGCATAATATAAGCATTATTTCTAATAGCATAACAGATGCATTGTTGCTAGTAACATAACAGGTGCATTATTGCTAAAAACATAACAGATGCATTATTGTCAGTGGTATAACATATGCATTATTGCAAATAGCATAACATATGCATTAATGCTAAAAATATAACAGATGCATTGTTGCTAGTCTTTTAAACCGTCGTTTCCACGATACACAAAACACTTTAAATGATCGTTTCAACGTTAAAACCACAATAGCAATCTAAATCGACTCACGAAACCCCCTAGGTCAGTCATGAAATGTGTACCAGTCTTGCAAAAGTCGTGACCTTTTTCTGTTCCGATGTTCCTGCATTATTGCTCCTCACACGCATGAATAGATTTGTATGCACAGAATATACAGCCAAGAGGGCATGCATCGGGAGCAGGATTTTCGAGGTCTTCGCGGAAATTTCATTTCAGTTAATCGCTTCGTTTTTTGTATCTCGTTGTATATACTGAGCGATAATGAGAGGATGAAAATAAAAATAGAATGTGGCCAAATAAGTATAAAACATAAACACATATTATTGTTCGGAATTCGTGTGAGACATATTATCGCTCATTATGTCTTGCGTGACAGAAGCTAAAGCCCAAAGTCGTCTATTATTTTTCATTTTTCATAGTTTAAATACTGAGATGTTTTGTGTTGAGCTCTGTGAAAACTCACGTTTCACACAGCTTCTTGCGCTGTGTAAAACACCAATTAACACTCAAATACTTCAAAAGATAGCCGTAAGCAGAGGGCAAACGAATCCTACTATCTTTCAAAATTCATTAGACACCAATTGTCGCTCAAATTCTTCCACGACATCTATTACTGTAGCAAGACACCCTCGAAAGCACAGATGATGTGCTTCATATGCCTTAAACGACACTTGTTGTAGCTCAAATATCTTATGCAGCACTCACTTCGTTCTGCTCAGTCGCTTCTGTCATTTCGTTCTCAACTTAGAACTTACCTTTTTCAAATTGTTTATCCGCCGTAGGCTGCCTCTCTGTCTTGTGGACTGACCTTCTGGATGTTGACCTGATTGCGATTTGGCTTTGGTGCGCCATCGGTTGATGCCTTGTACATTAGACACCGGCGCATTGCATGTTTTCTTCTTCTTCTTCTTCTTCTTCTTCTTCTTCTTCTTCTTCTTCTTCTTCCTCTTATTATTATTATTATTATTATTATTATTATTATTATTATTCTGCTTCTAAATGGCAATGCATTACAGCTTTAGCTTCTAACGCTCAGCAATTTGTCAAATGATTAAAGTTCATAAGATATTTCTTGGCAGAAGAATAGTGAATATATTAATAGTGAACCCGACAAGATTATATAAAGGCAAAATTTATCATTAGTGCTTTTCAAAGTTTAATACTGTGATATTTTATGGCACACCCTATGAAGGAAGCGGACGGAAGCGTTTCAGACAACATCTTGCGCTGTGTAATGAGGAAGAAACAGAAGAGATCAGATAGGAGGCCATTAATCTTGAGGGGCGCTTTAGAGAAAAATGCGTTTCAGACATTATACATTTTATGGTGTGTATCGAGAGGAAGAAGTGAATGATAGCAACAGAGAGTCTCAAGGAAGTGCTGTTTAATCGTCCAAAGCGCTTTACTGAAACCAGTGTTTCAGATCATTGCTTGTTTTGTGCGGGGAGGGGAAGGATAGCAACAGAAAGCCCCGACAGACTGTTATTTATGGTCCAGGGCGCTCTACTGAAACTGAGGCTTCAAATACTTGCTGTTTTATGCGAGGAAGAGAAGCGACGAGAGGAAGGGAGAACCAGCGAAACGTTGTTAATCCGAGCTGAAGTCGGGAAAATTGATACTCCGCGCGAGAGGTGTTTGTGGAGCACAAGCGAGGGAGAAGAAGAAGAAAGGGAAGGACTGAGGACTGGAGGAGTTCCAGGAGACAGAGAAAGGAAGGAGGGGATAATTTGCAAGAGGAAGAGAGAATAGTCGGAGTCTGTAATGGCGTCTGACATCAATAAAGGAGCTATCAAGAGAAGGGAAGGGAACGGAAGGGAAGGGAAGGAATGAAGGATACAGTGGTGTTCCTGGCGAAGAAATTAAGGAATGAAGGTAGAAGGAAAAAGTAAAGTGCGGATGCAGTTACAAATTCGCATCTGCGATTTTCTTCTAGTCTTCTGTCCGTCAGCATTTGAATAAATCGGAGAGGGACAGACAGAGACAGAGGTATTCACAGGGACAGCGATAGAGAGATAAAGAGAGAGAGAGAGAGAGACGGAAGGAACTACGCAGGCAGAGGCAGAGATGGGTAGAGACAGAGGCAGTGATAGTGAGGGAAGCAGGGACAGAGAAAAGGACTTCATCACATAGCATAATTGTATTACAATGCAGAGAACAACGAAGTGAACAAAGGAATTTAGAATCGATCATTTCAGAACATATTATGTTCGATCAAAACCAGACAATAATCAGTTGAAAATCAAGTAAGAATCAGATTAGAATCAAGCACGCCTTGAATCAGATAAACTGTGGCTGCAATCAGTTAAAATTAGAATAAGATCAGATTAGACTGACATCGGATTTAAATTAGCTTAGAATCAAAGAACCAGATTAGAATAACCTGTAATTGGAGCAGTACCAGACCACAAAAGATTGAGCAACTTATTACCCGATGAGGTAATATCAGATCATAATTAAACCCGATGGTTCGACATGGTAAGTCAAGAGATTAAGCCTGATCAGAATCGAACCTGATTCGGTCAGACAGAAACCTCTTTCAACCCGATCAAATCAGATTAAACCTCTTCACAATCTGGCAAGATGCGGTCACATAGAAACCTCTTTCAACCGGAACAAATCAGGCTAAACCTTATCAGTTTGGCTAGTTCCGGTCAGACAGAACCTTTCCCAACCGGATTAAATCAGACTAGACCAGTCCTTTCAAAACCATATCCTCATAAACCGTCTTATCTTTCTCGCCGTTCCATTCCAAACACCATCCGCTGAAGCCGGCATCCTGTCTATCTGCTTCACCTTTAGACCAAGACCTGGAATAGAACCTGACCATACCTGCCTCACAACTATGTTTTTGACTAAGCGCCAGTGAATGAGCTGGTTCCGACGACTACATATTACAAGACCAGCTCACAAATGACACAAGAAACATATCTCACCTTTAATGACGAGCTTCACGTGATGAACAACGCCCCCCGCTATGTTCTTGAAGCTGCAGGCATAGACCCCGGCGTCGTCCTTCCCTATACCTCGGACGATGACCCGGTTGCGTGCGATCGTCAGGCGGTCTGTCGGGGTCAGCTCGCGCCCGTCCTTGAGCCAGGCGACCGTCGGAAGGGGAGACCCAGTCGCTTCGCAGAAGATGTCGACCGTGTCGCCTTCGCTACGCATCAGAAGACTCGGCGAAACGTCGCCCAGGACTGGGGCAGCTGAACATCATAAAAGGTAAGGTAATGTAGATATGGTTTGGGTATGGCAAGATACATGGTAAGGTAAGGTGAGGTAAGGTAAGGTAAGGTAAGTCAATGCAGGGTAAAGTTTGACAAGGCCACGTTCAGAACAGATATGGAAAGCAATGTCAAGTAACATAAGGTACGTGAGGTCAGTAAGTAAGCAAAGTAAGTAGAGTAAAAATTAACGTAAGAAACGCAAGGCAAGGCAAAGTAAGATCATAACAGGTCACATCAGGTCAGATAAAATGCACGGCGGAATAAGGTGAAGTACAAACGAAGGAAATGTAACTGAGGTCAAAGTAAGGCATCATAATGAAAGATAAATAAGACTAAGGCGTACGGCTTAACATCAGTTACTAGTATGATTAGTTTTACAAAGCTGTTTAAAGGTAAGAGGGAGAGGTATAAGATATACACGCTTTCTCCATCCTTCAGCTCATCTGGTCATCCGTGTCTACCCGGCTGAACTATATCTATCAACATCATGCTGCTAAACTGATGATAGGGGTTTCGTTGTCCATCTATATTAACAGTATAACTCATGAAAGCAAACAGCACAGTAGTAGCAGATGTAGGCCAAATGTGCAGGTGCCATTGTGCCGTCTCTCTTGCCTTTGACTAGATATTCTTCGAATAAGTTAGTGAGAAAGCAAACCAGATGTTGGCGTAATTAATAGTTTTTAACAGTATAAAATTGATAATATTTTAAATTTTACACATTTAGATTTGAAATCCAGGGGCAAGTGTCCCTTTGGGTGATCATGCACTCTCCCATAAAACCTCCTCAGAACTTCAGTTTCTGATAATGTTGATGATACTTTGACTGCAAATGAAACCGTCGGCAATTTAGCCAATCGCACACACAAACTTTGCATACAAAGCATAGACCAAGGACACCATCACGCAAGTAACGTTTCTGAGTGTGTGTGTGTGTATGTGTGTGTGTGTGTGTGTGTGTATGAGTAGATGAGTGTACGTGTGTGTACGTAGTGTAGGCGCAGTGTGCATCATGCGCTGTGCTATGCATAAATACTCAAAACAAAAACATATCCATACGCGTAGATCGTAAAAGGAACTGGCTTCGATAGATAGATGAAACTTTCGAATGGAGGATAATCGGTACCTCTGTTTTTAGGGTAAAATTCCGGCCTTGCAAGATCCGCAGCTGAGGCGACTAACATTACCATCGTCGTCGTCATAATCATCATCGTGTTCGTCGTCATCATCGTCGATCGGTCGCAGCAGCCGACAACGGCCTGCTTCCGAATTGCCTCGCCAACTCGGCCGCCGCATCTCCTCAGCAGCGGAAGCATCCTCCTCCTCTTCCTCCTCCTCCTCCTCCTCCTCTTCCTTCTCCTCCTCCTCCTTCTCCTCCTCAATTCGACGTTGTCGTTGCCTCCCTCCACTGCGCTCTGCACCCACACTCATAGCAGGCCCTCGTTCTCTTCAGTCGCCGTCCGAAGGGGCAGCGTCGCATCGCCTCGTCCGTTCGTCCGTCGATCCCCTGTCCCCGTCGTCTGGTTCTCGGCTGCGATCGGCGACCAAAGTATCCGTCTCGTGGTCAGTTGAACGGTGCGTCGAATTACAGTCTGAGGCAGCAGCTGCTGCAGCGGCCACTCCGTCTCTGCACGATCGACGTCTAATGGGATGCATGCATTGGACTCTGTCTACATATGCCTTCTTGTCGCCTGCTTGCAGCTCGATTACGTTGCCACATACCCTGTCCTGCCTGCCTGCTTGCCTGCCTGCCTGCCTGCATTTCTGCATCAATGCCTGCCTGTCTGCATGTTTGCATGTCTGTCTGTTTGTCTGTCTGCCTGGTCGGTTACCTTCCTGACTGTGTGAATTAACGCCTGTGTGAATCAGTGTCTGTCTATCTGTCTGTGGCTGTTTGGTTGCCTAGGTGCCTGGAGTCGTCTGCGGTACGTGAAGAAGGCGTCATCGGTGGATTTGATTTAAGTGGGTTGAACCTCGTATCACCTTAACGCGTCAGCTGCGTCAACCTCAGGCAAATCTATGTGGCGCCATCACGTACAGGTAATCAGGATCCGATGGAATGACGCAGGAGCAGAGGGACTCGGGAGACGAGAGAAAGGAACAGGCACGTAGGAGATGAAAGAATAAGGAGAAAAGAAGAGGATGAAGGGGAAGAGGAAGAACAGGAAGAAATAGAAGACGAAGAAGACAGTAACGGAAGTTGAAGAGGAAGAAATTGTCAATGATCTGTAGAAATGTGTAGCCATCGGGCTTCAAATCGTCGATTCGCCGATTTGTAGCGTAGCGTTGACTCCATAAAAGACAAACGATCTTTCATTTTCGTTTATACAATTAACTAAACGAAAGTTCAGTCACAATAACATTTCAGACGTCGAATATACAGTTCTAAACACACGAATCTATCAACGACATGTTTCACTCGAAATAACAACTATGCACAGAGGAAAGTCTACTGCTTCCAAATCTTCTTCTTAATAACGAACCCGCAATATACATAGGATGTTTCCCACCAAGTCAGCAAGCAAGCCTGGACATGCTTCCCGTTATTGCGCAATAGTGGATTTCCAAAAATCTGCTGATTCATCACAACAGACGACGTTTTCCCGAGCGTGCGCTTACGGAATACTATGCCCGTAGGCAAGTATCACTGATGACGTCAGCCTCCCTGCATGCAGGGCGCCGAGAGCCAATCATAAACAAATAAACAATCCGATGTATCATTGGCAAGCCCTTGATAACGGAAACTTCCAATACAAAAGCGCCTAAAACATGATGAATAATGATCGGAAAAAATCTTGCTCACAGAAATGGAAGATGGAGAGGAAGAAATGGCAGATGAAGATGAAAAAATGGAAGATCAAGATGAAGAAATGGAAAGGAATAGGAAGAAATGGAAGAGGAAGACGAAATCAGGAAAATGAACATTGGGAAAACTACAGAAGAGAAAGGACTGGAGAAAGAGGAATAATGGAAGAGGAATAAGGAAAGGACGAGGAAGAAGGAAAGAAAGACGACAAGGAAGGTTGAAGTGACATCAAGAAGGGCAGAGGGCAGAGGAGAAGGAAGAGAAGGAGGAGCAGACTTTCGTGCTTCCAATGCGCTGCTCTCGATGTCTGGCGTACATGCAAGGTTACTATAAATCAAGTCAGACAGACAGACAGACAGACAGACAGACAGACAGACAGACAGACAGACAGACAGACAGACAGACAGACAGACAGACAGACAGACAGACAGACAGACAGACAGACAGACAGACAGACAGACAGACAGACAGACAGACAGACAGACAGAGTGCGAATTATTAGCGCCCCATGCGATTAAATGTTGTGTAGCAGTGACCTATATAGGCAGTTAAAGGTATTCGTTACAAAGTGTCACTTCGCCATCTTGCGAATACAGCGGCAGCAATGGCAAAGAATCTAACCACGAATATATATGAAGATGATGAACCGACCTAATGCTGCGCCCATTGTATCGCTAGAGGCGCAACTTACGTTTTGGTCCATATACAGTAAGGTTTTGAAATTATTCGCTAGGTGGAAGAAGCTTTACCAATGCCAATTAAACGATACCTATATAATCCATAAATAAGTAAATGTAAATGTATAGGTTTTATATAGTGACCGTATGGCCTCGACCCTTCTCATTTTGCAATGAATTTATTTGGTGAGATCCTTCACCACCGCTGCTCGTTTGAATGGGCGCCACGCCATTGAAGGTCCCCTTGCACGGACCGTACTAGCCCGAGATTTAAATCTCTGAAATAAGCCACGACCGGGACGCGAACCTGGGATCCTCAGGCACAGAGGCTCCTTGCCGTACGCACTTACCGATGTAGCTAACTAGGCCACAGTACATGGGCCGTACATTGTGGGAAGGTCAGAGGGCAAGGAAGATGACTGGTCACCAGCCCTTCCATACCGAGGCTAAGAAATGAAGGCACCAACACTTTATGGTTGCCTCTCAGGGTTATCTTTTAAAAAGGAATGCTCTTCTTCTTCTTCTTCTTCGTCTCCTTCTTCTTCTTCTTCTTCTTCTTCTTCTTCTTCTTCTTCTTCTTCTTCTTCTTCTTCTTCTTCCCTTCTTCTTCCTCTTGCTCTTCCTCTTCTTACTCTTCCTCTTCCTCTTATTCTTTCTCTTTCTCTTCCTCTTTCTCTTCCTCCTCTTCCTCTTAATCTTCCTCTTTCTCTTCCTCTTCCTCTTCCTCCTCTTCCCCTTTCTCTTATTCTTCCTCTTCCTCTTCCTCTTTCTCTTCCTGTTCCTCTTCCCCTTCCTCTTTCTCTTTCTCTTCCTCTTATTCTTCCTCTTTCTCTTCCTCTTCTTCTTCCTCTTCCTCTTCTTCTTCTTCTTCTTCTCCATCTTCTTCTTCTTCTTCTTCATCTTCTTCTTCTTCTTCTTCTTCTTCTTCTTCTTCTTCTTCTTCTTCTTCTTCTTCTTCTTCTTCTTCTTCTTCTTCTTCTTCTACTTCTCCTTCGTCCTTCGTCAAGCGTCTTAAGACCCAGCCATTTGTACCGACTGGCTTTTTGTACTCGTTCGCAGTGACCCAACGTACGATTCTTCGCTCAGCAGTTGGACGTTTGCCGTCTTAACAAATGCGTTACTTGCTGTGATGAACCCCTTTGTTTTGCCTGGACCTGCCGGCCGGGTTCCATCTCCCTCTGGGTAGAATGCAGATTTAGTTAGGCCCACGTGCCAGGATGATGCCTAAGGTCCCCTTGGCCCAGGGTAGTGCGGCGAACCATTGCGATACTTCACCAAGTCAGGGATGTAGGCCCTACATAAGCCCTCCACTGACGCAAACTGCAGCGATGAAGACAGTGGTGATGGAGATTACGGAACGGCTAACATCTTTGAGACAAAAATTATTTCACCGGACTTTTGTTGGGAGCAGAAGCCGAAGTAGGCCCAACAATTCGCAAAGGCGGCGGGCAGATAAAAATTGGTGGTTACGACGCTAACGAGAATGAAAGTGTAACGACTTCAGTTTCTGAATTTGAAATCTCTGGAACATTTTCCACTTCTCACAAATCTGGCTGTTGAAGAGTTAATTGTATCCTACTGCATAGTATTCTGTGAAACAGTTCATGCGTGGAAAGCCGATTAGACAGTAGACATGGCTACAAAGTCACGGTTAACGTGTGCACTTAAAACCATATCAAGTGCTGGTGTCACGGATCCATCTTGCTTGGATTGAGTGGCTCAGTGATTGCCAAATTAGCTGTTAAGCTCCCTTTTAACAACCATGTCGTGTACTTTGACAACTTCTTTGTAAGTTTGAGACTGCTATAGCAACTGTCCAATCGAAATACACATGCTACTGTTGTCGTTCGTTCTGGAACGGTTCGAACCAACAGAATCGAAGAATGTCCACTTCCTTTGGTTGAACAGTTCAAGAGGCAAACACGAGGACCAGCTGGACACACAGTCGTCCTTTATTGTTATGAGACGGAACTGTTATTAAGTGTCCTTTTGCCTTTTTGTCCTTTTTGCCTTTCTGGAACGACAGCAGTGTTGTGATATTAACACCAAACTGTTACAGTGTCCAGCCACATAGGTGGTTGCGTGCCGAGGACAAACGAGTCAACATCAAGCAGCCCTACGTTATCAATATGTGCAAGTTTCACATGGGACGAGTGTATCGTATGGACCAAAATGTATCAAGTTACAGGATAACAATTCGGTCAAGAAAGTGGAGATGGCCACTATTTGTCTGTTTACATCATGTGGCTATGCATAATTCTTTTGATCGTATACCGACTGACAGAGGCTGCTAAGTATCGTCTGCTCAACTGGATTATCGACATGACTCACGCAAGCGGTATGCTATGGAAAGGCCAGTCACTAGACGAAGTCTTGGACGTCCATAACTACTCGCCAAGGGAATACTTGATGAGGTTCGAACTGACCATCCTGAGCACTGAAATAATCCAGGCCATTGTCTCTCAAAGATGGTGTGGGGTGTTTTGAGTGAACGTTCGCAAACTGTGTCAGAAATGCTGTATCTGTCGACACATGGGGTTTTTCGCTCGGCTTCAAAAATTTTATACACGTGTTTTAGAAGGCTATTGGTTGCTATTGTTAGACACTAGTAACTTGAGACATAAACGGTATTATGTCTGTAAGCAACTGATTTCAAAATTTGAACATTTTTGTTCATAAATGCATTAAGCATTGAAACTTTGCTGATATTTGCTTATAAATTTGATCCAAAATGATCCCGAGTATAATTAGTTGTGTGTGTTTTAATTAGCTGTAAAATAGTCTTGAGTCAAATAACATGTACATGATAGAATACAGCTCTTGAGTACTCTTGACCCATTTGTGCCTTGAGTTCACAAGATGGGACGCTTGATTAACTTGCTTCTAAGACAAAAACAGTTAAACTTTTGCAGAAATCTTACTAGGTATTGCCCAAATTCTTCAGATACAACAAACTCACTTTGAAAAGATTTAGTAAAATCAGAAACTAATGGGTTAAACTAATTAGCTGGGTCCTCTTCATTTGCAATCTTTATAGCCTTACCTGGAATTACCATACCCATTTACAGATGAAACCCCCCCAACATTACAGGTGATCTTTAGCAGGAATTCCTCTCTCTCTCCCTTTCTCTTTTCCGCAAGAGCTTGAAGACTGCTGGCTTTGAGATATCGGGCTGGGAGCGCCCCTGATGAGTCTATTTTGAAGTGGCGCTATATAAATTCTACATTACAATTACAAGAATATAATGTCACTACATAATACAGGATTCCCCAAAGTTTCTCAAGTTCAGAGCTAAATATTGAATATTAAGTCTACACCAGCTTAGGGACAAGGACTGAGGTACACTGTTCCTTCACATTACTTGCTCTTTCTTTTCATTTCATCCTTTCTTTCATTCATTTATTCTTTCTTCTTCTTTTTCTCCTTCTCTTTCTCCTTCTCTTCTCTTTCTCCTTCTCCTCTTCCTCTTCCTCCTTCTCCTCCTCCTCCTTCCTCTTTTCCTTTTCCTTGTGGTGAAATTCTTAATGGCTGTCGTTCCCCCTTTGGAATGTGCGTCACGTCGTTTTAGAACCGTGTATATGGGCCACTGACACGGTGACAAACGTGGAGTTTCGTAAAATATTGAACATAAAGGAGATCTAATACAAATATTAATGAGACGAAAACTGGGTTTATTCGGACATAAATGCAGAATGGACAATAGCAGAAAACTAAAAGGTGTGATGATGGGAACTATGGATGGAAATGGACGACGAGAAGACCTAACAGAGAGGGGATGGATGATATCAAAGATTGGTGCCAGAACACAGCTCCAGCATACTGGTACAGGACAGCAGAGTATGGATACATGTGCTTTGGACACCTATGGGATTTCTGCCCATGGATCTTGGTGATGATGATATGGGCCGTGCTAGCATGAAATTCAAAACTTTAACATAGTCGTGAGGATTCGATCCGCCATCCTCTGATACAGAAACGCGACTATCGATGTCGGTAATATCTTGCAATCGATGCGACACGGTTGATTGATTGGCCTGTAAAGTCGGAGTGTCTGGCTGAAGCTCACACTGTGCGTTTCTATGCATTTTACGCTTACATGCATGCATGTATGTATGTATGTATATGTGTATGTATATATGTATATATGCATGTATGTATGAAAGCGCATTAATATGGCGCATTTTAAGTACCCGTCAGAAGCATCGTTACGAGACATTTATATGTATATACGAATTATATGAATGCACAACGGTTTGAAAAATCCTTTAAAAGGCTTTGAGAGATAAAACTTTGAGAGGTTCCTAATAGACGCTACATAAAGATACAACTTCAGGATCAGCCAGCACATGAGCTTTATCGTCACGGACATTAGTGTCTCTTGCTGCGAGACATTACTTCGAAGCATGTAAATCGACGCGGAAATCCTCGGATCCACTTAGTATAAGGTCGGCCAACAGAACAAAGCCTCGGTGGCTGCTACTCGTTGTTCAAATCCAGAGGGCGCCACTTCGGCATTCTACGGCGCTCGCACTCGTTCGGAGGCAATTTATCAGAATTCTCGCGTGTCGCTCGGACTCGCCCAGGAAACGAGCGTATACCGAGGGCTTCGGGATGCAAGGAGAAGGCTTAATCGCACGGGGTTTAATAAGAATCAAGAGGACTTCATTCGTATAAGTATAATGCAATCCAACATCTTACGTTGAGTCGTGTCTTTTTGACGATCTCTTACTTTGTGTCTTCTTGTCTGCCTACCTGGCATTGTGTGTATCTGTCTATCTACGCGTGTCAGCCATTTTTCCTGTATGTCTTCGCGTGTTTGTCTCTCCGTCTGTATGTCTGCGTGTCTCACTCTCCATCTGTATCTGCATGCCTGCATTGTTTGGCGCCACATAAAGCGGTTTCCCACTGCGAACGATCTTAGTCATCGTGAGAGGAAATGCGAGTGGCAACCGGAAGTGCGTTCGTCTGCAGGTCGTCACAATGGCGCCAAAAAACTCTGGAAGGAAATTGCGACGCAATATTAGCGCTCGAATTGCGTCGGTCCGAATAATTTCATTAGCCAGTCACCGGCCGACACAAAAGACGCTATATAAAGCCTCGCTACAACTGCTCCATCGCTGTTGTTGTTGCTGCTATGAATGGTGTCGTTGTCGTCGTGATTATTAAGTATGATGATGTTATTCATTCATTCATTCATTCATTCATTCATTCATTCATTTGGTCTGTCGCTCGGTCGATCGCTCAATCTTTGTTTGTTTGTTTGTCCGTCTGTCTGTCTGTCTATTTGTCTGCCATGTCTGTCTGTCTGTCTGTCTGTCTCTCTCTCTTTCTGAGTCAGTCGATCCTTGCACTGTTCTTCCAAACACCTTCGCTCCAGCCCTCCATCTCTTCTAATAGATCCACGCCTTCAAGCATCTTTCCTTCTACGCCTAGTTGTCTGCCTCTTTGCCCACCTGCTACTTGCTGCCCCCCTTCGCTTTACCCCCTGCCAAGCAGCCTGCTTCTCATTCTCATTAAGTCGTCTGAGCTGCAATGTATAATCCGTGGTGAAGATGACAGTCTCTCGGTTACGACGCCACGCAGGCGCCATAAGAAACGCCCTCGGCGCCATCTAGCGATCCGATGTAACTCGTCACGTGTCACGGTCCTCGGTCTTTATTCGCCGATAATTAAGATTATGGAACAAGTCGTCAGGAAGCACTGATGCGCATGCACACGCGCTCTACGGAGCCATCGACTTCCGGGCGTCGTGTTTCTACGCCGGAACAAATTGTTCCGTCGCTGGAACAAATTTCTCCGGCACACGGAACAGACATGTTGACGGCGATCGATAGTTATTGATACAATATCCGAAATACAAAGATGGCGGAAGATCTCGAGTTCTGCCTCTTCACGAACAGAAAATTTAAAAATTTCAAACTAGGCCAAGCCCAAGGTCATCAATTAGACCTTCATCGCTTTGCCACAAATCTGTTTGTGTTTGGCCGTTCGTCTGCATTTGCCCGTCTCTGTTGCTCTGTACGCTTCTGTCTCGTTAACTGTCAACAGATTATGCGGGTATATGTATAAAGAACTTCATATAGCGCCTTTTAAGAACCTCTTAAAAGCGCTACATGACTTTTTTAAATGATGATGATCATGATGATCATGATGATAACAGCAACGATGATGCTAATGGTCACACCTGCTATTCGAAGCTCTGAGTTTGACAGCACACGTTTCTCCTCGCCTCTCTTCTGATGGCATTTATTAAATCGGTTATGGCTACAGAATTTGTTCTTAGCACATGTAAAATTGTAGACGCACGGCTTGACACAGTTTACATCTGAAACGAATCTTCACCATAAGCACCAATTAACCATCCGCAAAACTAATAATTATACACGCCATGAGAAATGCAACATTTGCATAGCTCTCAACACAAATCGTACTTATTACCCCATCCTCCTGTTACTTCTCCTCCTACTCTTTCACCTTCACCTTCGCCTCCTACTACTCCTCGTAATTTTCCTTATTCTAATTCTGTATTTTTCACATTTTTCTGTGACTCACAAGTCATAACCACCAAAACGTTGAAGTCACCATAATTTTGTTGGGTCTAACGCGCAGTCTGCTGCTTGAGAAAGCCACAGAAATGATATATTAAAGTATGAAGTGTTAAAGTATATGACCACTAGAATTGAGAAAATAAACCTTCTTGATTTAGAAGAGCGAGCTAATTCTATTCAAACGCTAAGAAGAGTGAAGGGTGAGTTCCAGCTTGTAGGGATTCCGGCTCGATTGTATGAACCCGGGTCACCTGACGTCGGCAAGTAGACAATATAAATACAACATTTGCTGATTATTAAATAAATCTCCTTTTACCATAATTTTACCGCTCCCTGCTATCTGAAAGAATCGCTGCGGTATAATTTCCACCAATTTTCTCGTGTTTCTGATGAAATTGTGGTGGTTTATTCAAGTGTTGTTTATATAGTCCTATCAAGTAAACAAATTTTAGCTAGGTCCTCTTCGGAAATCCTCGTCTGTTTTGATTTCAGAAGAGCTCACGCTGTCTTCTGAAAGACGACGATCCCAATAAAACGGTCTCTACCGAATTCAGAGGGTCCTCTTCTGTAAAAAGTCAAATATCCCAAAAATATATCCCCTGAAGGATAAGACCCCTTAAGATATTTGCACCAACAACAGGAGCTCGTTGACTTGGTCTAGCCTGCCTGCGTCAGCTTATGGATCCTGGCAGTGTTAAAAGCTGCCAGCACTCTATGAAATAGAATGCATTAACGTGTCAGACCGATGCTCTATACTAGCCCTACTTAAGCCTGCATGAGATTACTGAATTAATTTTATATCTGTACTCAGACAGCTCTCACGCTGGCATGCACTACGTGCTCGAGCCACAGACTTCCGGTACGAATAGTTTGTTGTCGTACGGATCGGACAGTCTTGAGCTGTTGGCGTTCTAAGGCAAGGAATTAATTTCTCTTGACCTCTGTTGACCACAGGTTGAAGTTGACTCTGATGAGCGACGTGATTCACCAGCTCTTCGTCTCACCAACAGCTCTCCTCCAAGACTTCGCGGCATCGCTGAATAAACAGACTCGGTCGACGATCAATGTCTATCACGTGACTGATTGCTCAAATATCGAACAACCACACACAAGACACGGATGGCTTCTGAATTTCCGAATGTCACTTTACCGTTCAATTCCGACTATTGCCTCGAAGTTTCTCTTGCTCCGCTGGTCTCAGATCGCATCGCACGATCACACGACCCAATCGCTGTAAGCAATCGTTCGATAACTATATAGATCGTTTTTTTTTGATCGAACTACCGTTTCTCGTAGTCATTTTCAATTATTTGGAGCATAAGGATTAACATACACGAAACGTTTAAGCCTTAGACTAATTCCGTTCAACCTTACAAATAGGCAACGCAATACCACACTCACATTACCTTCATACTCTGCTGAAGTTTACAGATGAACCTCCTATGATTTGTAAACGGAACATAATACAATGTTATACAATACACCGCAAAACACAGAAAATTATGTTCACAGCAAAATATATTTCACTCCCTAACAATTAATTACAAGCGGGAAAGGCAGTCTGCCACCACGTTCAATTTACCTCTTGTAACGGCATGTTTCATCCAGCAACTTTTGCAAATTTACACTTAGTAACAATCACACTACCTTGCCAGCAGGCTGGCTGATGTCAGCGGTGATTCTGGCCGACACGCATTTTAATATGTGGAGGCACGCACATGAAACAACAAGCTAACGCTGTAATGAGTCAGCGGGTTTTTGGAAAACCCACTATCGATTTCGCAATATCGAGGGACCAGTCTAAACCAGTTTGTACTGGTCTACTGTCTTTGCATGGAGAGCCTATGTAAGCGGACGCAAATTCATTGCTGAGAAAGTGCGAAAATTATGTAGCAGCGAGCTCGACTATATGTATCAATGGTCTGGCATCTGTCTGTCTGTCTGTCTGTCTGTCTGTCTGTCTTTCTTTCTTTCTCTTTTGGGCATACTCTATGTGAGCGTAGCCATATCGATGATCTGACTTCACGCCTTCCTGTCCTCGGCTCTATTCCAAGCAGTATTCAGCCCAAAAGCCCCAAACCGTGACATTTAAGGTCCTTTTCCACTACTCTATTTCATATGATTTTTGATCTACTATGTGGTTTCTTCCAGTCCTTGGAGGCTTTATTTATTACTGCCCGTAGAGCTCTTCTATGGTCCTTGCCCGATGGATCGAAGTCTGCGAACCAATGAGTCGCAGTCTACGTTCTCTCTGGCGTGTGAAAAGTTGTAAGGTTGAGTTAGAAATGTCTGGTACAGATTCAGGCATTTGGAAACTGTGACAATTCACGTACTGTGGCGACTGAACTGTTCGTTTTTTTACAATTCCGAAAGTCAAAGACTGTCTTTACTCGAGTTAGCGCTACGTTACGAATCGGAACTGTCGACGGTTTGGGACTCTGTCATTGACAACTATGATAGATCATCGACATTTGCGGTATCTAACCTGATCTTATCATATTTGATCTAAGCTGTTCTAATCCAACCCAATCCAGTTGAATTCAACCCGATCTGACTCGATCTAATGCAGTCCAATCCACTCTAAACTAACCAAGCTAATCTTATCTAATCTCATGCAATCTAAACCAATATAATGTACGAAGTATCTAGGGGACCTCAAGGAAGCCCCGTAATTGCTTGGACTAGGGAACCTCAAGTGCATGAGATCTCGCAGACTCTCGCGTGATTATTATAAACAGTCAGAATGGCTGCGGACGTAGAATCTGAGTTTTCTGTTGGAATGAACTTTTTGTTTGAAATTAAAGACTTACAATGGAAAGAAAGCATACGAACAGCTTCATTATGTTCGGTGACAAAATAATAGATCCAAACTGTCCTTTTCCTGACTTTGACCAACTGTAAATGTTTCTGAATATGGTTGCACAGGACGCGAAAAATCGACCGCAAAATGGTTTATGGTTTAGGGTTTAGGGTTAAGGTTTAGGGTTAGGGTTTAAGGTTAGGGTTAGATTCTGACCCATACGGCATTTATTAACAACTAAGTTTATATTCACATTCACATTGACCCCCTAGCGTATGAGTTTAGGCGACCTCCTTGAGGCCCTCTAGTATTCCAATTTAGGCGACCTCTTTGAGGTCCCCTAGCAACGTCCAATAATGTATTTGCTTCTTTATGCATTCACTCGGATCTATATCCATGCGTTTTCAAAAAATGTTTGCTTGCGCCGCTTTCCCCTGAAGAGGTTGGTCTGTCGGTGTGTATGCTTGGGCGCATGTTCAGGCGTTTGTCTGCTAGTACGATTGCTCTTTCTGCCACCGTATCCGTGCGTGTGCTCGGACGAAAGCATCTCGTAAATAACTATTAGTTGGAGAGCGTTCTGTGTCGTTCATGCGTGCCATCATCCATCTTTTTCGCTCTTTACGCTTCAATTAATTCCAATTGTGGAGCATTCGCGTTCCAGAACGTCAGTTAGGACACGCTTATTACCCTCCAAGGAACGCCTTCGGCGCAAATGACTTAGCACCTTTTACAGACATTGTATCGATTAAGAAATGTTTCACAGCACTTTTTGTACTGCACTGCATTGCGCTGTCTTGTATATATTGCTTTGCATTGAATTTATTGCGTTGTCTTGTATTACAATATCTATTAAACTTCACTGGGTTTTCTGTATCGATTTACATTTTATTGTTTTATAACGTGTTGTATTTTACTTTAGAATATTACAATAGAACATAATGTATTATATGTATGCTGTGTTGTATCGCATCGTGTATTATAATGCCTTGTATTGAATATTGTTGTCTATTGGCATCTACTGTTCTACTTTATTTATCATCGTTTTGCTGTCACTTCATTGTGCAATAAGGATTCTGTTATATTAATTAGTTACGAATTTAATCACAGGATCAATGGTTAATCAAATGAGACCCTGCTAACTGGTCACAATGGCTCTATGCACACTAACTGGATGATCGTAGGCCACACTATATGGTGTAACGTAATTTAATTGTAACGTAATTGTAAACGTAACATTGCGCTGCTTAGTCAGAAAGCCTGAAGCGAGCTTTGCATAGGATATTTTCATGAGTCATCTATTTATTGATTTTTGTACCCGCGCGGATCATATGCTGGCTGGCACGCATCAAACACTTGGTGAAGGTGGTATGATTGCCAGACGGCGTCCTACGGGCAAGCAGGCTGACGTCAGCAGTAATTACTGCTGACGCGTATTTTATCACGTAGTCGCTCGCGCGGCCTATGCTATGATGAGTCAGTGGTTTTTTTGGGGAAAACCCTGCAGCTAGAAAGAGATCGGTCTAAAGCAGTTTATACTGGTTGGCTGTCTTGGCGGGAAAGAGCCTATATAAACGGAAGCAAATGCTTTGTGAAGAGAGGACGGAGATTTGTAGTTCTGGTCTGTCACATGTTAAATGGAAAGTTGAGTTACGAATGTAGGTGAAGAATTTTGCGTTTACCTACCTTAGTTACCTTACTTATCTTAGTACGTATACCATACCTTACCTTCTAGCCACGCCAGTGTCTTGTTAGCAGACATTACTGCGTCCACCGTTCTTCGTTCTATTTCAGACGCCAGTGTCTAGTTCTTGGACCCATAAACAAGCGAGCGGTGCGCAGTCCAATGGGGCCGGACGGTAGTCAGTCGGTGGTCAATCCATCAAACCAGACGTGTGTCGTTTCCACGGCACACCAGGCTCGATGAGAAGGAGCAGACACATACTAACGGATAGACGGACACGCACAGACATACAGATAAACAGACTGGCAGGCACACACGGAAAGACAAACAGACAGGCGGACGGACGGATGGACAGACGGAGACTGATACAGACAGAGACATACATGCACACACATTGATTTTAATTGTAATGCATATCGTGGTACAGCTTTGTATAGCATAATATAGCATAATATGTCGTGGTATGGTATATGTAGCTGAGTATAGCATAGTGTAGTCAAGCACAGTATAATTGAGTATACTATGCTATACTATACTGCATTATACTATACCATGACATATTATGCTGTGCTTTGCTGCAGTATACTATATTGTGGTGTACTATGCAGTACCATACTATAATATACAAATTTATAATATGCTATGCTATACTATATTGTACTGTTATACTAGACTATTGCATGCACCTGTGTTTGCATCTTTATGTCTCTGCATCCTCCTATCATGGCCATTTCCATCACAAAGCAGCTGGTCCTGAGCCTGTATATAGTATAGTATAGTATATTATAGTATAGCATAGAAAAGTAGTATATTATATCATGGTATATAGTATGGAATGGTATGGTAAAGTATATTACAGCATAGCATAGCATAGTACAGCATGACGTAGTATAGGATAGTACAGTATAAAATATTACAGTATTGCAATGCATTCTGTTGCATTCTGTTGTATTTTGTTGTATTCTGTTGTATTATGTTGTATTCTGTTGTATTCTGTTGTATTGCATAGTAGGCCTATATTCACTCACAGTGAACAGCCAGGTAGATCCAGGTTCCGTTTTTGTTCCGGTCGTCATGTTCGTCGAGGAACAGGACGGAACATTCGTACCAGCCTTCGTCGCTCTCCCGGATGTCAGCGATTTCGATGGACGCCTGACCGACGATGCGTATCCGTCCGTGAAACGAGGCGTCCATGCGTGGCGGGTAGTCGTCGAAAAGGATGAAAATCGGTGCTTCAAGGCCCTGCTTGCGCCAGGTCACGATATGTTGGACGTAGGTGTCTTCCGGGTACTTGACCTCACACTCAAGGACCCGGCTTGACCCAACGACCGCTGACTTGTGGACGGAGTGGCCAGGTGGACTGAGGCCTAGGTCGAACTGGTCTGCAACGAAAGAATTCAGTACAACTGTAAGTTTCCTAACACTAACGAACTTTCTTTTTCTACTGTATTCCAGTCCATCGTACAATACGTTACCCTATCTTACGCTAACCTACTATACCTGATTCAGACCTAACCTGTCTACACCAGTGACTTACTGACTGAGTGACCTACTGACTGGCTGGCTGGCTGACTGGCTGACTGATTCATTCGTTCATGTGTTCGTTCTTTCATCTGTTCAATCATTCATTCGTTCATTCATTTGTTCGGTCTATTGGTTGATCAGTCAGTCAGTCAGTTTACCAAAAGAGCAAACACGAGCAGCGAAGATTGAAGGAATGACAGATTGCAAAGGAACTGATAAGAAACGTTGCAGGAATGAAAGAAGGTAGAAAAATGAAACAGAAAATTGGATGGGGAATAAAACTGTCTGACAGCAACTAACGTTTTTGCAAAGAGAATTTGCGCAGCTTAAATATTCCCCATAAAATTGTTCATCTTCTGTCCAATATTCATATATCATACATAAATTTAGTTTTATCGGTCTGTCTGTCTGTCTGTCTGTCCCTCTATATATCTATCCGTCCATTCATTCCATTCGTCCATCCATGTATGTATGTATGTATGTGTGTATGTATGTATGTGTGTATGCATGTATGTATGTATGTGTGTATGTATGTATGTATGTGTGTATGTATGTATGTATGAAGACACGAAGCCTTTTAAGTATCTCAAACAGGCTGCGCATACTTGGCTAGCCAGTTGATCTAAATGAGTGGGTTTTAAAATCTGCAAAAGAACGTGTGCTGAACAGAGTCAATGAAAATGATTGCGTTAAATGCAGCGGAGGACAGTTCAACTCATGAGAAGACACGATCGGCTGGAGTTGAAGAGCATATCCCGGCGGGCAACTGCAGCACAACACAACGATCGTCGACCCGGCTGACTGAACACAGATGGCGATCCATCCATCCATGCATGCATGCCTCCATCGATCGATCGATCCATCCATCCATCGAGACAGGCAGACGATCACAAACAGAGACACACACAGACGGAGGTATACATATTTCTCGTACCTTACCTTACATTACCTTACGTTGATGTATGGTGTTGATAGTCTTTAATTGCTGTGCCTTTACCGCCATTGTGAGGTTCCTAAAAGGCGCTATATAAGTACCCAGATAAATGCATACATGTGCATACATACATGCTGGTACATATTATATCTATGATACATATATGCCGCTATGGGACGCTGCTTTCATCGTAACCCCATAGTCTTCATGGGGCCCCAGTGGCACACTCTCCTAATCCGACGTCGCTACGGTGCATCATTTGAAATGCTTTGCAATTGCGACTATGGGGCGCTGTTTGCATCGTTATGGGGCGCCAGTGGCATCGACGTGTGGTGTATGGGTCACCGTTTGCATCGAAACGATACACCACTCCAATTTGTGGCGCTGTTGTATTATGGTAATTTCCAATTGTCGGATTACTCTTGCACAGCCCGACCAGTAAAGTTTGCGACAGATATAGAATGCTGTCCAAGGAGTTATCGGATTCGCCAGTCTGCTAATGGCGCCACATAAATACCATCTCGACCGCAGTTGATAATACTGTTTGCGCTCGTATGGACGATAGCGCGCAGTCAGCGCCGTCGCTAAATACAGTTCAACGCAGTCACTGACCGAATGGGATTTAGATGAAATACTATCCGGCTTTCAACAGCTCAGGTTTACGATATTTTACTTTTTAAGATGGTCTCCTCCTAGTGTGCCCCTCTGCCTGCCTGCCTGCCTGCCTGCCTATCTGTTTTCTTGTCTACTTTCTTCTCTGTCTCTGTCTCTCTCTGTCTCTCTCTGTCTGTCTCTCTGTCTCTCTCTGTCTCTCTCTCTCCATGTATATATATATATATATATATATATGTCACTTCGTCTATCTTCCTCGTGCAGCTGTCTGTTTTCCTATCCTCTCCTCTCTGCCTCTATAGTATCTCTCTTTCTCTCTCTCTCTCTCTGCCTCTCTCTACGTCTCTGTTACCGTTCGTTTATCTCTCCTTCCGTCTCTCCCTCCGTCCGCTCGCCCTTCCGCCCGTCCGTCCATCTCTTCCACTCTCTCGTACTTTTTGGCTTCTTTTCCCAGTCTCTGCCTTACGTTTTTCGTCTATCTGGATGTCTCTCTCTCACTGCGAATAACTCCAAATCTAACCTGCTCTCTACCTCCCGCATGGCCCCGCCGTTCCCGTTCCATCGCCATATTGTTCATCCATCTACCATTTTCATTTCTTCCCGCATCAAACGAGAAACAGATCGCTGAATTACGGCGCCAACAATAGTAGTCTGATTGATTTTAGGTCTCGACGTGAGAGGTCGCGACCAGGATTCGACTCAGTTCTGGTGCTCAATGCACAGGCAGTTCCTCTGCCCACATGGCTTTTGGTTCGCCGTAAGGAAAAACCTCGCAATTGCCCCACGAACATACAGACCAATCCAATCCATTTCACACGCTCCCCATCTCCTTCGATGCTTTGCCTTGAGGTAGGTCCAGGAATCCGACGACGCCCGACTGCTCTATTCTGTGCCTTTTCCTTTACTTTTCTGCAGCCTAGTCCTTTGTGCATTATGAAGTCCTGTAGCATAGTTCTTGGTCTCATTGTAGTCTTCATTAGGCACTTCCGGATATCAAAAGACGTAATTCTTTTCTGTTTCGTGCCTTTTCTGTAGCTCAGTCCTCTTCCTTTGTCCATCATTTAGTCCAGCAGCATTGTTCTTGGTTTCTGTGTAGCTTCTTCACTGGTCTAGAGGATGTTGTTCTTCACTCGGTATCTGGGCTATCAATTCTCTAACCCGACGCAGCGCTCATGAGCTCAAGATGGAGCCCTGCGCTGATGTTTTAGGTAGCCTTCTAGAAATTTATGGCATACGATTACGAATTCTGTTGTCATCCTTCCTTCCTTCCTTCCTTCCTTCCTTCCTTCCTTCCTTCCTTCCTTCCTTCCTTCCTTCCTTCCTTCCTTCCTTCCTTCCTTCCTTCCTTCCTTCCTTCCTTCCCTCTTCCTTCCTTCCTTCCTTCCTTCCTTTCTTCCTTCCTTCCTTCAATTTCTTCCTTCCTTCCTTCAATTTTTCTTCCTTCCTTCCTTCCTTCCTTCAATTTCTTTCTTCCTTCCTTCCTTCCTTCCTTTCCTTCCTTCCTTCCTTCCTTCAATTTCTTCATTCCATTCCGGGCTAATTGTCTGTAAGGCTCTACACTTCAATCAACCTCACTATCTTTGTTCTGTGTTGACTCCCAAGACTTGGCACTACTCGAATAGATTCTAAGACTGCCTCACTTTGACTACACCCAAAACTAGGACAGCTTCTAGAGGGCCTGCCCTTGCCGTTGCTGGCCCTAGAATCAGGAACTCTCTTCCGGTAGATGTTTGCTTTTGCTCTGCGGTTACCATCCACTGATGCCTTTAGCATTATTACAATGGTGCTATTAAAGTTATTATTGCTATTGTTATTATTAAAATTTATATTTATATTTATAGTTATCAACTAAACTCCAATTCAATTCATTTTAATTAAATTCTATTCTATCTTATTCCCAATCTTGTCACTGGATTTAATCTCGTTGGAACTATTCGCGGCTGTTACAGTCGACCATTTCTTGTCTAATCTTTTCTAATCTAAATTTGTTCAATCTATTATAACCCAATCTAATGAAACATATATTAAAATTAACTTTAATCAAATTTATAAACTCTAAATTAATGTTGTTAATACGATAAACTCCATAAATTTAGAATAAACAGCAAAGAAATTTTCTGATGAAATCACAACACGACTGCGTTTGTTCATTTCTTCCACTTTACACTAGCATTAGCATCTCTGTATCTTTCCGTGCCATCCTCTTCACTCCCCTCTGTTGTTCCATATGTCCACCCATCCATCCATTCATCACTCATTCCGTTCTTTCGCTGGCTCCTCTTACGCTTCTCCATCTCTACTTCTAACTCTGTCATCATCAGTTCGTCCCTCTGCGCCTCTCGTTCTTACCTCCCTGCATCCTGCTCCTTTCCCTTGAGACTCACCATCTATTTCTCCTCCATTCTCTTTCCCTCCATCTGCATCTCAATGGTGCGCTTTCACCCCTATCTTTCCCCATTCCTTCCCAATATCATCTCTCTTGTTCTTTTCAAGCATCCGTTGTTTTACCAGCCATCGTTCCCTTCTTTCCTATCATCTTTCCCTTTCTCTTCGTCCGTCCCCTCTTTCGTCCCTCCCTCAATTCCTCTTTCCCATAGGACCTACCTCTCCTTCCATTTCATGCCTCATCCACTGTTCTAGCACTCCCTGCTTCCTCCACCTCTTCCTCCATCCGTCTCCCTCCTTCCATTCCTCTCTTTATCCCTCCCTCCATCCCTCCTTTCATCCCTCCATATCCCTTCTTCAGCAACCGCTGCTGTAACGTTCGTTTCATAACGGCCTCTATATCCGTAACTCATCGTGACACGGATAATTACGATCGATTAAACGGATCCTGGATGTTCCGCGTTCCGTGTTCCGCTGTCCGTTCCGGTTGAGTCGCAGTAGATCCAGACACACACGCAAATGTACGTGCACAAAAACACGTACACACTTGTACAAAGACACGTACACACGTGTACAAAAACACTGCACACGTATACAAAGCAATGTACACAAGTGCTAAAAACGTACACTCCTTTACAAAAACACGTACAAACGTGTACAAAACACGTACACACGTGTACAAAAACACTGCACACGTATACAAAGCAATGTACACAAGTGCTAAAAACGTACACTCCTTTACAAAAACACGTACACACGTGTACAAACTACGTTCATACGTGTACAAAGGCATATTCAAACTTGAACAAAAGCGCCCCTGCGTTCCCATATGGAACTTTGGGAGCTTTACCTTTTGTTAAGTCACTAAGTTCAAAATGTAAAATTGAGGTGGATATTTTGTAGACAGTCTTGTGCTTTATAGCATGGGGCTATATAATAGCGCCTTTTAACCTTTTCAAATAAATATATATATATACGGCTGGCTCCTTATATATACACACATAAATAACCTTACCCCATTTGGATGGCTATATATTTGTACTAGGTGTAAATAAGTTCACAGAATTGTAGAGACTTTGAGTTAAAGTCAATGTTTGCTGTAGACACTGGAATCTTTAAAAATTCCCCTGCAGCAGATAGGAAGCAAGGAACAATTTAGGAGATCTTTCCATGTATGTCCTTTGTGGTCGCACACTTCACATCGATAACATCGGATGCATTCATTTGTCATTTTCTGCAACGAACTGTTGTCTTATAGTCCATATACACAAACACAAACTACAACGATGCATGATACACAGCATTAAATATATATATATATATATATATATATATTATATAGATGCATTTATCAGATTCTTTAAACTGAAGCATAGGCATACATTGAAAGAAGGGAAACTTTGGCTATAAAACAAAAGTACGGAGACAAACAAAATAATTGACCATCCTTTCGCTTAGTTGGGTTCTCATAAGTAGTAGGTTTATATGTTTCTAGGTCCATCATTTGGTTAGCTATAGCCTCACTTGTGTCGTAAAATCACAGTCTCGTCTGTATCTGGTTTGGAGATGCGCCCGGCCTCTACACGTCTCCGGCGTCTCGGCCGGTATATTGTCAAACAAAAGCCTGTGCTAAATCTACAACAACAGTTTCCTCGACAGAGAACCAGTCTGAATGACAGCGCAGACGACGCCAAATGGCGGTCGCAAATGATGATGTATGCGATCGGCGTTTTTATCTGCAAAGAATCGACTGCAACTCGCGCCGATGCCGTCGTATCGTCTGCAATTTGGTTTATCGCGAAACGACGGCGCTCCTATGCACCATCAGATCTGTCGAGGAAGTCGCCATAACGAATCCACGAACGGAATAAATCGACAAGAATACGCTGTCGCAATTGACCCTCGACGCCGTTAGAGGGAAAGGCGTCCACCAGGCTGTAAAGCAGGAAGCCAGATTATTAGGTTGGTAGCATCGTAGCGGGCGCCATCAAGCTCTCTGCCGGCAGAGTAATTGTGGAAGATAGTGCTTGTAGCGAGGCCGGATCTTTAAACAACGCCTCTAGTTCGAAGAAATGCTTGAACTTGTATGGACGTTTATTGTACAGCGTTCTGCTGTCTAAGGAGTCGTTTTCTTCTTGTGGGCCTATATGTCTGATTTATGGCTTGTTGCCATAGTTTGAAAGTGATTCGAAACGCAGCGCTGGATACATATTTGACCACATAAGATTTCTAGCATCACCGGACAATATAAAAATTTTCCTGGAAGAGTTAATCGATGAAGCCCAAAGCTCTGGAGACAAAGTATTCATACACTCGTTAATATTAAGACGACTTAATATTAAGACGATTCACTCAGTTTTTCGGCAACAAAATCACGCCATGACCCAAGAGAATTCTACCTATAAGATAGCTGAAAGCAATAACTATCGAATTTCTAATAAATTTACACCAATTTGGCTCGTGCAAGCTAGTGCAAGTTGATGAAAGCGTCCACAAATCTTCTGTCGGAAAGTAATTTTTGTCGCAATCCGGAAAAACCTATCTGCTAATTGCGCACAAATGTGCTGGTCTTAGCTGCGTCCGAGTTATCGGGGAACTAAAGACCTCCTCCTTCCATTGATTCCTCCTACTCGTTTCCTAATCTCCCTCCCTTGATTCTTTC
Organism: Norana najaformis; assembly: GCA_964023275.1. Lineage (NCBI taxonomy): Eukaryota > Metazoa > Annelida > Clitellata > Crassiclitellata > Hormogastridae > Norana > Norana najaformis. Next base: position 32,574,171 of record OZ029913.1, on the reverse strand, counting down.
TCCTTTACATGTCCATTCCTTTTCGAGGTTTCCTAAAAGCCTCCCTCCGTTCCTCTCTGCTAGTATCCCTGCTTCCTTATCGTTAGCCACGCTTCCTGGTTGGATGCAAGGCGAAGTGCGATAGCGGATGCCTAGGCGAGATTTATACCTTGGCGATTCCAAAGCCATTCGGGCGATTAGGAGTAATTGTAAACCGCACCATTGTTCGGCTGGGCGGAACCGAATGCGGAACTAGACGGGAAGAAATCGTGAATGGCGAAGGTCAGAGGAGAAACAGAAGAGCGTCGTCCAGTGCAGATGACGTCTCTCGTGTATAGGCTCGGCTGCGGGGAACAGGCAGCACCGGTCGCTCGTGCGTCGCAGACATTCAATTTTCTCTGTTACTTTCCCTTCACGTAGCTGCGTACGTATCGCTATGTTCATGTATGCATGTGTATGTATGCACGTATGCATGTATGCCTGTCTGTCTGTCTGTGGGTAGATAGGTAGGTAGGTAGGTAGGTAGGCAGGCAGGCAGGCAGGTAGGTAGGTAGTTAGGTAGGTAGGCAGGTAGGGTAGGTAGGTAGGTAGGTAGTTAGGTAGTTAGGTAGGTATGTATGTAACACGGCACTGATATAACGCCAAAACCTCTCAAGAACGCGGTATATATAGGTAGCTATCTAAAAAGTTGCAACGTACTTAAGTCACATTTGGCTCTACTAAAGCAAGTCTATAGTTCACAATAGGGTAATCATCTCAACGAAGTGCATGAAAGACCGAATAATTCCGTAAAACGACATGCTTTTTACAGAATCATCTAAATGCGGATTTATTGCAACGCCGTAGCACGATCTTCACAAAGAATTTCCAAGGCATCACACGAACTTTTTTGTAGCGTTGAAAAATAGCTTGCGAACTCGTTGGTGTTACTTTTACATGAAACGTTTACTACATGCTGTTTTGCCAATTATTTTTACGTTGCGAACGTAATATTATCCTGCTTGGTCAGCAAGTGTTAAGCGAGCGTTTGAATAGGACATTTTCATGAGTCATCGGGTAATTAATTTGTTTGTGCACGCGCAAATCACATGCTTACGGTTAGTGGATGCTCAGGGCTCCAATGCATCGAACAAGTGGTGGGGTGGTGTGATTGACTGGTGGCTCCATTCGCGCAGGCTGGCTGAAGTCAGCAGTGATTCTTGACCACGTGCATTTATCACGTGGGCATTCGCGCAGGAAAATGTCAAGCCTACTTTGTAACGAGTCAGCGGGTTTTTTGGAAAACCCACGTGCTTACTAACGGAAGGCTCTAAACCAGTTTGTACTGTCGTGACGGGAAAGGGCCTATATAAGCGGACACAAGTGCTTTGTTGAGTTCGAGAAGATTTTGTAACAGTGGTCTGTAGTGTGCTAAGTTGAAAGTTTGAATAACAAATATCGTTGATAAATTCGTGCGTTTAGAAACTGTGGCGATTCCTTCTTCTACCCCATTAACTGCGGAAGCAATGTTGCAAATGATGGAAATACAAAGGGAGCAAATTGGAAAGAAAGGACAGGGCGGAAGCTGACTGCAAAAGACAAGAACTGCTGTAATTTAAAAGGAAAGAAAGAACAGAGGCTGAACAAAGAAGTCTAGATAAATCCAATAGAGAAAGGAGAGAAAAACAAGAACAGCGAGATAGAGAGGAAAGAAAGGATGGAACAACTGAAAGAGCTGAAAAGAACAAGAAAAGCCGAACTTGAAGTGCAGAAGTAGCAATTTGAAGCTCAAAGGCTAAAAGCAGAAGCTGCAGAGAAAACGAGGCGCGCTGAATTGGAAGCCGCAGAGAAAGTGAGACAGGCCGAAATAGAGGTTCATAAACAATAAACTGAGATTTAGAATCAGCAGTTGGAGCTGGAAAGACCAGAACGAATAGAACCCGAGTAAAACAGTCTTGAAATGAAAGAGATGCAAGTGAGCGAGAGATGGCGAAGAGTGAAGAAAGCAAATGAAGATCATGGAAATGGAGTTGGAGCAGTAAGAGAGAATCGGAATAGCAGATGCAACACAGATATTATGACGCACAACAAGTTGTCTATAGCTTGAACTACGTTTTATGAAGGAATGTTTTATTAACGTTAGGAAAACTTTCTTAACCTAACCGCTTGCTTGATAACTTTTCCGAAACGTTATCGAGACAGCGTAACGTAAACCATTATTCAACGTTCATCCAAACTATAAACACACGGTTAAATAACATTTGAGTGCTCATTTGAGGGCTGCCTGGTGGTATGCAACATCAGACTGATCCCTTATGATAATAAACCAAAAGTATAGGACGCAAGGTCGGAATAATTCTATAGGTCAATGACCCAAAAGCAATAATTGCAAGATTGGAACGATTTCGTAAGGTTAAAACCCAAAAGCTCTGAATGTAAGATCGGAATGATTCCGTGGGATATTAATCCAACAGCAAAGAATGCAAGATCGGAATGCTTTTGTAGGATAATAACTCAAAGCATAGGATGCAAAATCGAAATGATTCAGCTCAGTGCACTCCATCAGCGAACCATCCAACAGCGTTGCATCCTGTATCTGCCGATGGCTCACAGTCTTATAAATACTATAAGCCCAGTTCTATATAGTTATGCCTGTGGTCGCGAATCCTCTACAAATTCCCTTGCCACTCTGGGCCTCCCATCGACAAGGTTGTGTATGTGCGTGTGTAAGTGTGTGTGCGTGTGTAGGTGGGTGTGGGTGTGTGTGCAGCCGTGCTCTGACTAGTCGTTTGCTTTAAAGGTCGCTGAGGGGCTCTTCTTCTCCTAGCACAACTTCTCGCCAGTCGGCTCACAAGACTGCATCACTGAATTATATCAATATACCGTGATTTCGTAACAGCGAGCTCGGTTGGTGGTGGATGATATAGCGCCACTATTTGCGGAACGTTGACCGAGTCGTTTTTATGTCCAAGCAAAATTCGTCGCCGTACAGTCTCAATTTTGGGTTTCCATCGCTGCAGTCGTCATAGCTGTGTTCAGTGCAGAAGTGTTGTAGATGTCGATATTGCGTTCGGGTTCGATTCGCGGATATGTCGCCTGGCTGGGGAGAGAGTTAAAAGTATGCGTGGTTTTTAGAATTAAAGTGGGGATGTGGTCAAGCTCAGAAGAAGGCAGTTAGATAGCGCTGTGTTCTCTGAACGAAAGCGGGACCCTTTAACTGTCACTCGAATTGAATGCTTAGCCTCATTCGTTACAAAACACAGCAGGAATTTGAATAGTCCATGTGTAAGTCATTTTTTGCAACAGAACTGTGAGACAGCTAGAAGTGGCGCTACATGAATGAACAGATACAGCTGCAGCAGCAATAGCAACAGCAGCACCAGCAAGACAACTAGCCAGTAGCCCAAGCTACAGTGGTCAGCGTCTTAACCATAGACAGGTTACACAGGTTGTACCGCATGGAAAGGCTATTATTAGAGCAATGCAGGTTAGCCACTGGACTACAGGAAGAGTGCAGCTTAGTCAAAGCAATACAGGCAGAGGCAAGTAGAGAATCCCGAGACAACAAAGAACATTCCTCTGAGCGCAACTCTTATCCAGCTAAGCACGGCCAGTCAGATACAGAAATGGAAGAGGTATCCTAATTTAGGATGAGACGGTCAGGCAAAGGCCACGTAGGAGCTGAGGTCTGGTCAGCAGGTCAGCAGAGAGACTGAGGATAGAAATTAGCTGCGCAGTGAGCAGAAGCGGTCAGAAGGAAGCTCGCAGTCGGACGGGAAGGTTGGTCGACCATGACAACCGGAGAAGAGGGGAAGGACGGAACGAAAGGACGAAGACAAAAGATAAGGTTATGTATATTCTAGTTAATCATATTCCGATTAGGAGTTAGATTAGATTAAGTGAAACTATGTCGATGCCGTACGATGCTAATCTTGTATGTATGAAATGTAAGTTCAATGTTCATTAAACTATAATTTTATAATAACCTGAACGTCTCATATATATAAGGCTAGTGTCCCCTAGAGAATCAATCGGTGCCGGCCGATTAACCATCTTACATTATGGTGGAGAACCTAGGGTCCTCTTAATCCTCTGAAAGTGGCTCCATATAAATTTTTATTAACCGCATTTTTAGCTAAGGAGATTATTCTGATTGTTGTGCTGAGACAATGATGTCGGCATTCTGAGACCTTAGTCCAGGCTATTTTTAATCTACGGTTTAAGAACCTATCAACGAAGAAGTTTATATTTCGCCTAGAAGCAACGCATTAGAGGCGGCACACCTGACGCGAAGAATAAATTATTGGTACTAGTATCGCGACTTTGACACGCAGAATTCAGGAAGATTAACCGATAATTCTGTTTTAAATTAATGTTTATGGCAAGATCTTGTATGTTTTCAGTAAATATTTCTTAGTCTGCACGCAGAAAATCATAAAAATTCAGTTGCATAGGACACGCACGTATCTATAAAGTGACGTCAGTACGAAAGGATCCCTACCCATTGGTAGTGGAAGTTCTAAAGGGTGCTGGAAGATTGTCGCCACGGTATCCAACGAAATATTTTAATCTTTAAATATGTTAACAGTGAACTTTTATAAGTTATTTTAGAATGTCTGTCAGTCTGTCGAGTTTCGTTTGTCATTTCGTATCGTGTATCAAGAAACGGTCGAGTCTACGGCCCCGATCCTGGAAATCGTGCAAGCCGTCTTTCGGCAAATCAGCAACAGACCCATCGAGAATCGAGGCCCCACAATCGACTTAGTTTCGAAGGAAGAACAAAAAGTGCCAAGATTTTCTGGCTCATTGTCATGCATCTGTTGATTACAAAGGTCATAACATAACTCTATTTGACAAGTTGGTTACACTAGACTTAATAGTCAAAGGTCAGACTGATGGCTCCATTTTAAAGTTGTCTGCCAGTGTGGAAATTGCACCGCATGCTGTTGTACTGGCTCCCATTAGAATTCCTTATAGATTTATTGACACTGATGTCATCATTCAGCCATTGCAACCTAGTCCTCGACAGAAATTCCTAGTTGCCAACATTTTAGTACATCCGGAGACTACTGTATCTGTGGTACATATTCTGAACCCAACCCGTACTACGTTGACTCTTCCAGCCGCTTTGCCAATTGCACTGATCCAAACAGCTGACGGCAAGTCAATTCCAATATCCAAGTCGAATTCATTCACATCACACGATGAATCTACAGTGCCAGACTCGAACATTCGCATGTCAATGCTGAACAACTTAGGCATTCATATCGATCGCCATAATCTAACCCCAGAACAGTTGGATCGTCTCTCTACTCTCTTGTGCGGCTATCGTAAAGTGTTTGCAGGAGATATTTCAGTGATTCCTGATGCCAACCTAATTGCTCACCCAGTTGACACAGAAGAACCAGCAGTTCATCCTCGACAAAGTGGCACAGAAACCTGTAGGGTCACCTCAAGACAAACTCATCAAAGGCTTGATGACGACATCAGGCAAGAAAGCTTTTCGCTTTGGTCCTTGTCAGTAATCATCGTGTCACCACTCAAAGATAAGTCACCAAGATTTGCTGTAGACCTTCGTGATATGAACTGGCTGACAGCTCCCATAATTTGTCATATTCCTAAGTCAGCAAGTGTTTTTGACATTATGGCAGACAAATGTCCTTCATATTTCTCTACATTAGACTTAAAATCAGCTTATTACCAAGTCAAATCGGATGACAGTGAAAAAGGCCATTGTAACCATATGCCATCAGGACTTTATGATAGCCATCCATCATTCCATCAACTCAGGAAAACAGTTTTTACAGGTCCGCTATTTCAGTTTGGTCTCGTTTACGGACAAGATGTACTGGTCTGTTCACAATCCTTTGATGAACATTTGGAACATCTGCAGACAGTTATCAATAAGCTGTTGGAAGCTAATCTTCGCATTCTTCCAATTAACTGCAAGTTTGCTGTGTCTCACGTGTCACGAAGAGGTCACATTCTGTCTTCTAAAGGAATTTCAGTTGATCATTCCAAAGTGGAGAAGATTAAGTCTGTTTCCAAACCTCAAAATGTTAATCAGTTAAAACAGTTCATGGCACAGTGCAACTACTACAGCCGTTTCATCAAAGACTATGCCAAAATAGCAATGCCACTGAACGAACTACTACGTAAAAGTGTTACATTCTTCTGGTCAGACACATGTGATAAAGCTTTTCAGACTCTTAAAATTGCTCTTATGAAGACACCTTCTTTAGCTTTTCCTAATAGGATTCGTTCATTCTCATTATCCGTGAAACCAACAAGAACAGCTATAAGCTACAATTTGAGCCAGACTGACTCTACAGGTAGAGTCATTCCAATCGAATACGGAGGAAGAGCCTTACGAGATTCAGAGAAGAAATTCAACCTCACAGACTTGGAGTTTCTAGCATTGGTGGAAGCCATTCGTCATTTCACTCAGTATCTGACTGACCACCATTTTGATGTCTACGCTGCCTTTATCTCTTCTCATAAGTTACACGAGAACCAAGCTACTTCTGGTCGACTAGCTAAATGGTCTCAAATTTTACAAGACTACAACTTTACAATTTATCGTCGACCAAGCAAAGATGACACAGTTGAGGACACCTTATCCAAGAGGGAACATCCAGAGATACAGACAGTAACTGCAAACGATGAATTTTCGAACAACAACGGTTACATAGCCTCTGTTGACAATACTGACATTCAAGAGTCACGGGCAGTCTCTTTGGAACATTTCGAGCCTCAACAACCAAGGATTCCTATTACAGAAGTCGATGAGACAAATCACAAGGGTAAATCTGACTCTACTTTAAGTGAATTTCAAATATTCGGTCAAGCTAATATTGCAGAAGCTCAACGACGCTGTGTAGAATTGAAACCTTTAATCACTTATCTCGAATCCAAGAAGTTGCCAGACGACACGATACAAGCACGAAAAATAATTCTCCAGGCAGAACATTACTGTTTACTCGATGATCTACTTTTCCATTTCTATCAACCGAGAGTTAAAAACGTAAACAAAGTGAAGTCACTTATTCGTCAGTTAGTTGTGCCAAGTTCCTTGCGAGAACAGGCATTGAAAGCTTGTCATGACAATGTAGCGCATACAGCGCACGAACAATGTTTTCTGACGCTGATCCAACGATTTTTCTGGTCAAATATATATGTAGATTCAGTAAAGTACGTTGATTCATGTGAAGTTTGTCGACAAAGCCAGCGACTTTGAGAACGATGAGCACATCAACCCAGCTTCAGACAATTTGAGTCAAGAGTGGTATGAAAGCGGTATGAAGACACGTGATGTTGGTATATAAGGTCAGGAATGGTAAACATTTTTACCAAACGTAGAAGACAGAACATGTCGATAAGACGAATGTAGCAGTATTAATGCTGTAACGCATGCTTTTCATGTAACGCACGCTGGCAGATATGTAATCTACAGGGAAAACACAGTCGCAGACCCAGTAGTAGATTGAAAAAAAAATGCTATTCATGGCAGTACGTAGAGCAACTATGCATAAGGAAAAGAGAAGATTTGAAGTTTTTGAAATTACAAATTTCAACGTATGAGTGCACTCAACTAAATTTTGCCAATTGAGGAATATTACAGAGGACTTATTTTGAGAGAACTGGCCATTCTTTCAGAAGCTTTACAAGTTTCTTTTGTATATTTTTCATATTCCAAAATTTAAACCCGATGACTATGGAAAGAATTTCAAAGGAGGAAGTTGCATTACATGTACTAAGTGTCTAGAGAGAATAATGGGAGATGTAAGTCAGCAGTCTGATAAAGTCAAGTGTAACATGGAGTATTTTTTTTTTGACGAGTATTTTACTTTATCATGATGAGAATGTTTAACTGATCATTGTTGACAGTGAGTTTAGAGTATCATCATTTTGATACTAAGATTGGATTTTTATGTTTCATTAACCTTGGGCAGACCCCTAGTCCAAGAAGAGTTCGTAAGATCAAGTAAAGTAAGGTTCAGGCTGAGATAGCCTCAATTTATTGGTGACACAGGTCATCAGGTAACAAGACTAAGACGATTTATAGAGCACACAGTACGTATGAGACAGAAGAGTGACACTGTACATTTACAGTTAGTATGTGAGGTTCAGGTAAGACGCTATCATAATAGCCAGATACAGGCTTATGTGCAAGTTAAGGCATATATTCTTGTATAGTGTTTTTTTTTCAAGAACAATTGTCCGAGAATTTGTGCATCACTGCATGCAAGATTTTGTTTTGTGTACGTAAAGGCAAACGTTTATAGTAATGTAATGTACTTTAGTGTTCTTGAAATTTTGGTAGAGTAGAAACTTTGCTTATCCTTTACCATTTAATTAAGCTTTGTGTTTACCTAACGTTACTTACGATGTTTTATGTGGCATAGTGACATATTGCCATGACAGACGAATGTTAAAGTCAACTATGTGCAGTCAAGTAATGTATTGAAATATATCTGATATCTAAAGATGATCTTATCAGCTTCTCGCTCTCAGTTTACACATGCTTTACATACAGTCATTGCTCACTTTTATTAAGCTAAATTCAAACTTAAATGCTAACGTTTGTGTGTGTTTTCTTATTTTATATGAGAACGACGTGCTCTGATGTATCGCTGGATGTCGAGCAAGCGAGTGGTCTATTCAGGCAGAACAGACAAGCCTCGAAAGCTGTGACGTTACACATGCAGCTGCTACTCGCCTCGTCATTCCACTTAACAATTGGGAATTCCCATCCATGTTCACTTTAGACCATATACACTTCCCAGAAATTCCAGTCCACAATTCCAAATTTGTTCAGTTGTTTTAACCGTACATCAAAGCATGTCGTCATGTTTTTCAATTATGAATCATGCTAAGTCTGTGCATGTTATTTTTCCAGTCAACTCTAGTGTCTCTTATTCAGTTGTGACATTCATTGGATAATTTTCTGACATTGCATCATCATTTATGCGTAAGCTTTTTTGAACAACATTTAGCAGACATTATTAACAATCGCTTAGACCATTGCAACGCATTTGCACATTTTGGAACTTTCATTACTAGCAGTCAAGCATCTCATCTTTACATTTGGAACTATGATGTAACCTCATTTTACCTTAGAGTAGTTTCTTTGCAATTTAGATTTTGTCATTTAGAAATGTTGGACTTTGACTGTGACAACGGGGACGTTGTGTGATTGAAAACCGGAGGAACTGTGAGACAGCTAGAAGTGGCGCTACATGAATGAACAGATACAGCTGCAGCAGCAATAGCAACAGCAGCACCAGCAAGACAACTAGCCAGTAGCCCAAGCTACAGTGGTCAGCGTCTTAACCATAGACAGGTTACACAGGTTGTACCGCATGGAAAGGCTATTATTAGAGCAATGCAGGTTAGCCACTGGACTACAGGAAGAGTGCAGCTTAGTCAAAGCAATACAGGCAGAGGCAAGTAGAGAATCCCGAGACAACAAAGAACATTCCTCTGAGCGCAACTCATATCCAGCTAAGCACGGCCAGTCAGATACAGAAATGGAAGAGGTATCCTAATTTAGGATGAGACGGTCAGGCAAAGGCCACGTAGGAGCTGAGGTCTGGTCAGCAGGTCAGCAGAGAGACTGAGGATAGAAATTAGCTGCGCAGTGAGCAGAAGCGGTCAGAAGGAAGCTCGCAGTCGGACGGGAAGGTTGGTCGACCATGACAACCGGAGAAGAGGGGAAGGACGGAACGAAAGGACGAAGACAAAAGATAAGGTTATGTATATTCTAGTTAATCATATTCCGATTAGGAGTTAGATTAGATTAAGTGAAACTATGTCGATGCCGTACGATGCTAATCTTGTATGTATGAAATGTAAGTTCAATGTTCATTAAACTATAATTTTATAATAACCTGAACGTCTCATATATATAAGGCTAGTGTCCCCTAGAGAATCAATCGGTGCCGGCCGATTAACCATCTTACAGAACGAGTATTTGGTTGGTCCAGATGGAATGTACCATTCCTTGCAACAGAAAGTACACCCTTGAAAGCCATGTCGACACTGTGCCATTCCTTGCAACGATGTCAGAGAATACAAATTAAAGACTGAAAGTGACAGCAGCATCAGTTGGACTAAGAAAGCGGAAGTGTCGACATCTAGAGCTCTCCTTTTCTATAGAATAAAAAGTTCTCTTGTGCCAAAGCGTCATAGCGTGTGACGGGTGACACAATTTTTAATGTATGAATATCATCGCAAGCAGGCAGAATAACATAACCGTAGCCCTACTTTAACACATATAGAAATATGTATACACATCCCACATGCTCTGTAATATGTGTGATATAACCAAACATTATACATGTACCTGCGTATTATGTGTATAAAATGTACATATATATATATTGCAGGCAAACGTGCAGAACGTGACTAAAATGAAAAAGCTGTAACTAAGGATTTGAGACATAAAGTCAAGGACAAGGCAGGCAGGGTCTAAAATGATGAAGCTGGAAATGAGCATTTGAGACATATGTCATACTGTACAGGCAAGGACAAAACGCTGCTATGGCATCACTGCCTCTGTAGCCAAGCAGTAGGCCTATAATTTGATACCAGTGTGAAGTGGGAAGTCAGCAACAAGCCCTTCTGCGCACTGACCCCAATAATACGTCCAGGATCTTGGGTCTCGTTGCTAGTTGGCTTAAGCCTTAAGACCGCGAAATGAGCTTCTCCGTGCATCTCGCTAACAGATTTGGAAGGGGGGGACTTAATGAAAACAGCTAAAGAAGACCGCAGATGATGACGGAAGCTTTCTTCCACTTTTCGCAGACATCATGAAGATGATGACGGAAGATAATGACGAGAGATGATGACGAACGATGATGACGGAAGATGATGACGGAATGATCTTTTCCACTTTTTGCAGAACAGGTTACAGTCGTAGCTTATTACAGAGATTTGAATCTCGGGCTAGCACGGTTCATACACCGGGACCTTAAATAGCGTGACGCTCATTCAAACGGGCAGCGGTGATGAAGGATCTCACCCGATAAATTCATTGAAAAGTGAGCAGAGTCGAGGCCATACGGTTGCTGTAGAAAACCGCGTACATTTACCTTTACATTTAGACATCGCAGAGGAATAGACGCAATAGATAGGAGCTACAAAAAATGATGCGGCAACACAGAGAACTCGGCTTATCGACATCTGATTGGTCGCATGCATGTGCAGCGGAATGAATAGGGATATCACGTGCAAGCAAGTGCTAAAAATAGCAATAGCAAGGTCCGGGATAGAGAGAAGCAGGACTGTCATAAAAAGGCGGATCGTCCGGCAAGGCGCAAATAGCATTTGCGGACGATACAGCCCAGCAACAGCCGTCATAAATTCGGTAGACGACTAAATGGTCTAACTGCTTTGCAACTGCATGCACGGTTTCTCCAGTCTTGCCTCTTATCCTGCTCTTTTTGCCCTTAATGTCCTTCCTCTCTCCTCCTCCTCCTCCTCCTCCTTTCCTTTTCATCCTCATTTCTTCCTTCCCAGGGGCTCTCATGCTGGAAGCGCCTCTAAGTAGTTTGTTCTGCAAGAAGCACCATATAAGTTATCAAATACAATACAATTTCATTTTAGCATCTCTCCCAGTGAACTCTGGACTCTCCCACTCGTTATGTTGCTCTTTCTACCCAAACCGCTCTTCCAAGTGTCTTTCTATACTGCTCTTCCTAATGTCTCGTGCTTTCCTTCTCATTTTCGTTTGACACGAACATCTCCTCTAGTATTTTTCTTCTCCGTCTGCTACCTCTCTCCGCTGGTCCTAATTCAGCTCTCCTTGAAGACTCCTTCTTCTTAAGCCTCGAGTAGTTTCCATGTTTATACAGAGAATACAAATGAAGATCAATGGTACGCATATATTTCAGCCTACACTCTTGACAACACCATGATGGATTGCTTCTGTATACATTACGTGTACATGACGTCCCTAATGTATTATGCAGAATTTACATAAGACGTACATAACATAACATGCCAGCAAATGTTACTGAATTTCGTTGTTCGAATGGAGACTGAAACCATAGCTTAGAATGGTAAACAAATAGCTTAGAATGGTAAACAAATAGCTTAGAATGGTAAACAAATAGCTTAGAATGGTAAACAAATAGCTTAGAATGGTAAACAAATAGCTTAGAATGGTAAACAAATAGCTTAGAATGGTAAACAAATAGCTTAGAATGGTAAACAAATAGCTTAGAATGGTAAACAAATAGCTTAGAATGGTAAACAAATAGCTTAGAATGGTAAACAAATAGCTTAGAATGGTAAACAAATAGCTTAGAATGGTAAACAAATAGCTTAGAATGGTAAACAAATAGCTTAGAATGGTAAACAAATAGCTTAGAATGGTAAACAAATAGCTTAGAATGGTAAACAAATAGCTTAGAATGGTAAACAAATAGCTTAGAATGGTAAACAAATAGCTTAGAATGGTAAACAAATAGCTTAGAATGGTAAACAAATAGCTTAGAATGGTAAACAAATAGCTTAGAATGGTAAACAAATAGCTTAGAATGGTAAACAAATAGCTTAGAATGGTAAACAAATAGCTTAGAATGGTAAACAAATAGCTTAGAATGGTAAACAAATAGCTTAGAATGGTAAACAACTGAGCTTTCTACAGCACCCAACAAAAGCTAAGTCGCAGGAAGCAGCTTGTACAGAGGCGAAGAAGGTGAAGCAAACCCTTTAAACAAACCCCGAGAGGCTTCCTTGGCTATGATGTTTAGCGACTTCATTTTCACAGCCTCGGAATGTGAGGGCGAGTGGCCAGTCCTCTCCCTCGCCACCTGATTTTCTCCCCGACAGCGTATGGTCCGTGTGTAACCACTTTATAATCGAGTTCGTTAGGGGGCGATAGTGAACGCAAGTAGAGCTGGTTATTTTCGAAAACCTTTTTGTCCTGGCAGATATTGAATTCCCGACCTTTCTGATGACAGCGCACCAAACAGCTAAACAGCTAAACACTGGACTAAGTACTGTGCATCACTTACACACTGCTGCTTGTCCTTGTCTTCAACCGTCCTCTAGCCGAGGATTAGCTGACTGAAAATGGCCGCTTTTAAACAGCGAAAAACACATTATATATATATATATATATATCGCTCATAGACGGCTAAATAACACAGCAGACCGGTGCCCAACAAACGTACAAAGCATTGACTGTGGACGCAAGCACAAGAAAGAGAAGTTTAAGAGAAATGACGAATGTGCAGTGGACAGCTACGAGTTTTCAAAACCCTGATCGATGATGAGGGCTGATAGCCAGCAAGCGTTGTACTTTCACGAAACACTATTGACCATCACATAACATTCCTTTATAGCACACGAATCAGACGCAGACATAGCCTGGTCTAATCTACTCTGCACACATCTGATGCACGCGGTTCCATCTGACATGGCTGGCTTCAAATAAAATCCCCAACTAGTCGGACCAAATGTCGCGGAATACACGTCAGTCGTATTTCACGCGAAGTTTTATGCTATCCAGTCTACTGTATCTTCCGAAACAAGGAAGGACAACGTGACAGATCCGTAAATATTTAATGCATTACTTTCGGGCTTATTTATTAGAAGGAGAAATTGGCAAATGTAGTTTCCGAGACACGGCGTCACGTGATTTGTAGAGCGACCTCGCGGACATAGAGGATAAGCGCTACATACGGTTTGTATCGCCTGCACAGCTTGGCTTATAAAAACCTTGCATCCGCTGACAATGACCGCCAATGTGAGAGAGAAGAAGAAAACAATATGGCTTCGCTGGACGAAACGGCGCACGAACTGAACTGTCCACGAGGAATTTCGTGACTACAATTAGAAGTAATTATTGCCGAAGCCGGAAAACCTCCCGTAGCTTTACGCTGGCCGAGGAGTAATCTGCCGCTTTACATGAAATATCAGGAAATACCAACATGGCACGCCAGTCCAAACAAGTATCGACTGTCCTTTGTAAGTAATCAACCACGGTCCATGCTTCCTACATGGCTCCGGTTGTTACTTTACTTATTAGTGGTCAGCCCTAAACTTCGAAGATTCCATTAGCTGCGGCTTAAGGCTACCAATGGCCAGGTCTACTCAAGCACGCTATATATCGATTGCTACTATGCCTAGCATTGGTCAAGTCGCCTCCCAGGCGTTCGATCGATTGCTACTATGCCTAATATTGGCCAAGTCGACTCTCCATGCATTCCATCAATTGCTACTGACTACCATTGGATATTTCGACTCCTCAGGCATTCATTCCCTCGATTGTTACTACGCATATCATTGTCCAAATTTAATTTTCAGGCATTCTATCAATTGCTACTATGCCTCCCACAAGCCTATCCAAAATAATTTAATGAAGTATATAGCGCCGTTATCATAATGCCCAAGGCGTCAGCTGATGATCGCTTCAAATTAAATCGTAATCAAAAGTCTAATCCGTTGGAGAACCTAGTCTTCGTCTCAAACATTCTGTCGGTTGCTATCTATGCCTATCCTTGCCCAATTCGACTCCCAGCAATCCACTGATTGCTACTATACTGTGGCTACCGTGGGTCAGGTTGAATCAATTCAGGCAGTTCATCAATAAGCCATTTTGAATTTTCGGGCCTTACACCAACCGATACAATGCCCACCGTTGACCTAGTTACATCTTCAGGCCCTCTATTAAACAGCAACAAATCACTGTTGCACATCTGCTAGTATGCTGCACTCAGAGATTGGCCAAACCATTTTTCATTCTACTAAACTGGCGAGATAATAATTCTGCTAGCTTAGCTTATGTATCTATTCTGTCGTGTATTTGAGATGTAAGTTTTTTATTCATTATTATTATCTTTTAATTGAAAGTTTTAATATTTTAAGGTTTGTTCTTCGCACTGATTTACATTTTAGCATTTCAGCAAGTTGAAATTGTAATGTAGATCTAATGTCATCAACTACAAACGAATACACAACAAGTTGCAGTATGTTGCCATCGTAAGAATATATAACTCTGAGCCTAAAAGTAGACTACAATAAAATATTGCATAACAAAAGCTCCTTTCCTTTTTTCTCTGTTTTGCAGAATTGTATAAAATTTAATTATAAGTCCAATTTCAGTAGGCGAAACAGAAATTAATTTTAGGGCAATTTATTTTTCCACTTATTTGTTAGCTGTTAACGATGTTTACCCCTCTCCCGTAAAATTTTCAGAAACCTACTTCTTAAGTTTTGCTAACCCACCGACAACATGCAACACCGGCAGTGCTGTCCATGTTGTGAATTATGTCCTATTGCACGTGTATAGATATCATTTTTGCATACAGATGGATTGCTATGCGAAGGTTGGCGATGTAACTGGAGTCCAGAATAAGGCGCTCCGTTTGCGATCGATGCCATCTAAACAGATTTATCTGTAGCTCGACTAAGCGGAACTATGTCCATGTATACACATTCATATGCATATAGGCCTACGTATACATATAGGCCTACATATATTCACATACATATATTCGCGTACGCCTGATTGCAGAAATGGATTTAAGGGCGTGCATGCGACGCCTACTTTGCTTTTCCGGAAGCAGTTCATGTCACTGCGCTGCATCGTCCAAATGAGGTCAGCAGACGCCATGAAACACCTTACGCACAGCAGGAAAAGCGAGGTGCAAGTGGTAGAATGGCAAGAAGTTCGTTACTGTTTCGTGGTTCGAATCTGGGTGGATCTACACGCGTTGTGTAAAAGTAAAGCTTCAGCAAGTGGATTGCTACGATGAATCTGGTAAAATACTGCATACTAGGCTACATTTGAACGATTCCTCGATGTTTACCTTGCGTTGCTTAGGGCTTCTCTTCGAAGGCAGCCATTCACATTTTAGAACCGGATTGCGGTAATCTAGAACTCATTGTGTCTTCAGCGAACCGAAAGCTAATTTAAGCCAGCAAGCTTATTTATGGGGCTCAATAAAAACAAAATTACTAGGACAAAGATTAGGTTAGATTCATTTAGAGATCAAGCTCTACAGGCATAAAAGACAGACTACGATGAATGGTATTTGGAACTGCATTGACGTGGAACATAAGAAGAGGAACAGTCAGATTATTATGCTAAAGATTATGTTTATAGGAATTATTCATTTAAGTGCTATTAGATGGCATATAGTCACACTGCAGTGAGTGGCAGAAGACTAAGCTACATGTAGATGAAAAAGCTACATGTAGATGAAAAACCTCTGTCGTTAGGCAGACCAAGCTCAGTGTTGTTACGTCCAATTAAAACTGACGTCTAGCAAATGACTGCTGGCATTATTCGCTCTTGCAATGTTTCTGTAGAAGTAAACATGGAGTCTTCTTGAACGGCAAAAATAAGGTTTAGACCTATGTAAGTAAACCGTTCCGAACTTATTTGTGACATGATGACTGTTGTAGTCTGTTTGTCAGACAATTTAGCAACAGCAATCCCTTGTTACCTTGCAATAGCCACAGCTTGGGCCTACCTCATAGATTCTGTACAAACAGCCGCAACGAGAAACTGGAAATGCGTGGCTGTAGCTCTCTCTCTCGCTCTCTCTCTCTCTCTCTCGTTCTATTTCTTTCTCTCTTCTCTCCACTCCTCTCCTCTCCTCTCTTCCAACCCCTCTTTCTTGAATATAGCCCCTTATATTAAACTCTAATTGGCAGTGATCGGCAAAAATTTACCATTGATTGATGGACTATGCATTAGCCCGACACTAGCCAATTTACAATTCTATATATTATGGATATTCTCTAAATTGCCAACAGTCACAGCCAAAATTGCACGAATAATCGCGAAAAGTGTATATTAAGGCGACATAAGCCTATGAAGAGAGAAAACTCGTTTATAATATAATAGAAATACATATATCGAATATGACCGTAATCCCTGAACGTTGCAACTTACAGTATGAACTTATGCGACGGTTGTATCAAAACACACGCTGATGCATATACTTCGCTAAGTCGCTGCATCCTGTACACAACTGCATCGGCCATATTCGAAAGCTATGTTCGTCGTAGAACTATAAACTGAACCTTCAGCATTCTATTCTTAATGCATATGCCTACGGTCGTTGTAGCGCTATACAGAACGAAGGCAATGGAATATAAAAAGCCTATAGTCAAGGCTCAAGGAGATACCGACGTCTCTGAAAACCCAGCCTATTCAGTAGGGACTTCTGTTCGCAGAATGATAATATGTACGACGAACTGCCACTTCTAAAGATCGTTCGCAAACGGCTGATCCTAGTGGGGCTACAGAAAACTCAAAACTTTTATAGAAAAAAAGAGATTGCCATTTACGGTGACAGAAACTGTAATGCGAATTTACAGTAATTTAACATGTATAAAGCAACAAGTGATAGGAAATAAGTTGTCTCTTACACGCAGAGTCAGTGTTGATATTTATCGCAATCAGGCGTAGTTTCTGGCTGTCACAGTTTCTGTCATATGGTAGCTGTGAAAGGCGCATCTAGCTGTGGAGGAACGTAGGGAGACGTACCTTAGGTTTTGAGGAACAGTCATGTGTGTAATTATCACCTGCCTAGACTTTGGTACCAGCTTCGCTTCGGTAACCATTGTATGATAAAGCAGTTATATATCGAATGACTAACTCACTTGTAACACGAGATGAATGCAGGCTACTCACATTTCAGCGGTACGATGCTGGGCAGGCGGTAAACGTACTGAGGTAAAATGTAAAAATAAATGTAAATTTATAGGTTTTATATACCGACCGTATGGCCTCGACCCTGCTCATTTTTCAATGAATTTATCAGGTGGTCCTTCACCACTGCTGCCCGTTTGAATGGGCGCCACGCCATTTAAGGTCTCCGTGCAAGACCGTACTAGCCAGAGATTCAAATCTCTGAAATAAGCCACGCAGGGCCTATGAGAGGGTTGCAGCCGTTTACATTTACATTTTTTTTCGCTCCGGGGCCCGAAGGGCCCTTGGGGCCCATCAAAATGTAACGTTAAATGGATTCTGTTCAGAACTTCAGACTGTTTTTCTAATAATGCGGTTGTCAGCCTGTCACCAACGAACCCCACGGTGGGGTTTGGACTGGAGTGACTCGACTCTCGAAACAAATAATGTAGTCTAGAGTTGTATATTTTGATCTTAAAATTATATATCGGCCATATTTTACTCTAAACTGAAAGTCTTATATTTTATATATATTTTATTTCAGTCTTCATATATAAAAAGTAAAAATTATAAATAAGCCGTCGAAAATGTATGCTTACAAATCAGGAGCCCTGAAAAACAAAGAAAACGAGAGGAAAATAAAAAGGGGACAACAAACGCTCTTTCAAATAGGATTAAATGCCCCTAACAGACTTAACCGAAGTTACCAGGATTACAGCAAAAGGAGTTTCACTATGCCCACCTGTAGAATCTGAACCAGAAGAAACTGCTGAAAACCTCATCCCCGAACAGGGAACACCCGGAGGAGTTGAAAATAAAAATGAGGAACAGAATCCAATCAGTGGAGGGAAGTGGAGATCAAGGAAGCAAAACTTTGGATTCGGGAGATACAAATCATATGATTGTTGAAATGGAGTTAAATAATAAGTAGAGGAATAATGCTGGTCTTAATAATGGATGCATCACAACCGAGTTTCCTTCTCAAACAGAAATAGAAAAGTATGTTATCAATGTGGTAACATCCAATTGTCACCAGCAATCAAGTTTTCCCGAAAGGCATACTGAGATTTCGAATCACCAATGGAGAACAACATGTGAGAGATTGGCTTGTTTGGAGTCAAAAGAAACAAGCATTATATTGTCTTCCATGTCGATTATTTTGGCACAATACTAGCACATCAGTATCAAAGTCTCCACTGGCATCAGCTAAAGGCTGGACGGCGAGTGGAAAGTGGTGGAAGCTATGCAGCAGGATCCCAGAACACGAAAAAGCAATAGCTACAAGGAATGTTACTTAGCTTGGCGAGAACTAGAGAGGGGCCTGTTGACACCATATTGGAAGCGTCAATCAAAACCGAAGCCGTTAAATAGTAGAATATTTTTAAAAGCATCAACGATGTTGTTCTCTTCTTGGGAAAACGTGTTATGCCTTTAAATGGTTCGTACCATCGCATTGGTGATTTAAACAATGGAAACTTTTAATTCAGGTTTCATGCTTCCATTTGAACTTCTGATTAAAGTGAAGGCACACACTGGCAGGAGACCATATACTGTTGTCTAACAAATGTTGTATTGTAGTATAGCAATTCACTGCAGACTTTGTATTATAATGGGCGTTGGGACAAAAATAGGAGGGCTGTTGGGGAAGGCCCATAAGACGAGGCCCGAAAACAGTCTTGGACAACCTTACAAAATTCCTCTCAGAGACCCTGAAGCCACGATCGGGATGCAAAGAAGTAGACCTACTGCAGGCGATTACAGAACATCTGGAAACTTATTTTGGGATTGTCGACGATCATTCAAAGCTGTCAATTGTCGGGCTTCGAACCGTTGAATCGCGCGATTTATAGTGATTTATAGCGTAGCGTTAACTCGAGAAAAGACATACAGTCTTCAATTTTCGTATGTATAGGGTCTAATTAAATAGACGAAGAGTTCGGTAATTGATTAGTCAACATACAGTGTCTAAACTCTCGACTCTTTCAACGTTATTTCAAATTCAAACTATCAGCTGCTACAAAATCTTTCTCAAGTTTTCCTTAACATGCATTTGCAACTGTTTTTATAGACTCCCTCCGGCCACGATAGCAGACCAGTTCAGACAGGTATAGACCAGTCCATGACTCATCGCAACGTAAGTAAGTAATATTCGTTTATTGATCCCAAAAGAAATTGACAACAATCAATATACGTAAGATCAATGTTTCCCGCTCGAGGGCCCCGTGAAAAATTGCGCCCCAGCCGACGTCACAGCAAACCCCATCACGTGCTCGATGCGTGACGGGAGAGACGAATCCAGCAATCAGTAGCGCGTGATCACTAGGTGGCAGATATAGGCAGCCAATAACTGCAGGTACGTGACGCGGACGTACCAAACCATGTCAACAACCCAGTGGCGTTAGGGAAAAATTCCACATTAGAGCGGGAACTCGCCAGCCAATTACAAACAAGTCAACAACACGATAAGTCATCAACGTTAAGTCGTGAAAAAATCCTGTACAAACGCGCGCTTTGATCTTGCTGACTAATCAGCATAATATTACGTTCACAGGGATATTGTAATATAACGGCATGATAGAGCAATGTAATTTACGGAGACAACAGGCCCACACAGCCAAACAGGTATTGTCAGCAATAGAGAGGTGCCAGTATAAGAACAGATCTACACCCATATTGACTAGAAGTTCTGGAACAGAACCCCCACCCCGAGTTATATATTCATACACGTATATGTATATATGCACATATGTATAAGCATATATGTATATACGTACATGCATACATATATTACTCGGGGTGGGGGTCTGTTCCAGGATCTGTAATTAATATACATGAGGGCCTCTTCTTCTACCTGCACCCCTCTACTACTTTTCTCGCATGGCATTTTGGGATCTTGATTGTCCCCGTCCAAGTGTGTATGTGTTGAAACTTCGGTTGTCGGCTAAAGGATTAGGCCTAATCGATAAGAGGAGGCTTAGTCCAGGTAGACTGGGGGTTCGTTGGATAGCCCAAAACAACGGGAGGTAACCTTACCGCGTGGCGCCCATAGAGGCCAGCAGAGGGAGAGACAGAACCGAGACAACCGCCCTCTATACAGATAGTCTAGAGGGCGAGGAAAGACGACATTTTGGTTGCTTGGGGTTTGTAAGAGGACTTTTAAATTTAAGGTTTATAGAAACTATAAACTTAAATGAAATAAAATATGCTTAACTATTACGCATATTTTACTTCACTGAAGTTAAAATGTTATGTCTTGTCACGGGGCTATAATTATTTAAATCGACTGGTACGCCTAGTAGAAATTTTGACAAAAACGACGGTGGCCGACACGTGAGGTTAAATGGCATCAGTCAGACCACGCACGATCTAATGGGGAAATTGGATTGTTGTCCCGTAAACGGGACGGACAGGTCTCTCGATATTCTGGATGAAAGAATTGCAAATGTGCACGGCTTTCTACAGCGACCTTATGGCCTCGACGCTGCTCATGTTTCAATGAATTTATCGGGTGACATCCTTCACCATCGCTGCCAGTTTCAATGGATGCCACGCCATGGGTGTCTTTCGCTGTCGGCAGGCCTAATTCAGAAAGGCCTAGACGGGCTACTGACGCCAGACTCCTACAAAAAGACGGTTCTGTGACGACTTCATACCATCAGACTCTATCTCCACCTTATTCAATTCAGGAATCACTGGAGCCTTTCAGTCAAATGGACTATGCATGGCCTCATGCGTATTCACAGGGACCAAGGGCGATATAAGTGAATATAGTAGCCAAATAGAGTTTGATCATGCGGATTAAACTTCATCTGTAGTCGGTCATGTGCGGTTAGATAACTGTATTTCGATGTGTGCTTATTTCTGAGATATTTACTCATTTATAAATTCTACGTATTTTGGAAATTGTAGCAATTGTCGAGTAAATTGAAACTACGCTCGAATGTAAGCAGAATACAGGTAAAAAATTAAAACATGGTGTTGTGATTATGTAACAGTACCTGTTGTCCTTAACTGCCTAAGAATCGATATATAAAATTCGCGGACACTCACTGCTAAACCCCCCGCGAGGTGACAGCACTCCTCATACTATGGTTCTTGGAAGCGCTATAAAGTTGCAAAGTATAATCGTAATCGTGATCTCAAGATTTCTACAGCGCCCAAGGAAAGCTAAGTCGCGGGAACCAGCTTATTCACAGGCGCTCAGTCAAAACAAAATCGATAGGCAAAATGGTTCGGTTCCAGTCAAGATCCAAGAGTCAGGCAGGTAGGCAGTCAGACGGTTAACGTGGGTGGTATTTGAAGTAAAAAAGTATAATGTTTACTCAAACTAAATGTACGAAAGCCCAGGGATTGGGTGACGCGGAACCTCTGCCGACCCCTTGAGGTCACCCAGATTTCTAAGCGCGGAACCGTCACTTGTCACCATTCACTAATTCAGCTTTCTGGCCACACTATCTTGTGTTTTCCTGCGAGGCGTCAGACGCTGGCGAGTGCAGATGGCCGTGACTGCGACCCACACCATAAATTATCTGCAAGATTAATCTCCAGATAACTCGAAGTGATCTGTCACTTTGGCGACACGATGATTATTTCCCCAAAGCGTCGTATATAATTCGCTCTTTAAAATGTTTCGCCGATTTCGATTTGCTTTGGTCGGGGTCGACGCAGCCACCGACGCAGCAACGAGACATGGGCTCCTTGAAACAGCCATGCATTTCTGATTAACAGATCCAGGGCCATGCCACGGTATTTCCAGGGGTTTCGAGCACTTTGGTAGGGGGTTTATCGCTCCACTACCGAGAACAGTATTGAAGGAAGAAGGAAGGAGTTCATGACCATGGGAATACCGAGAACTATGCAACTGGACTAGACACCGTATTAGTCTTCACGGAAGCGAAGTACGACAGTGTCTAAAATTGGAGGGATTCAAAGACACATTATATAACAGAGAATGGCATCGTTTGATACCTAAACCTGCATAGGTGGACTCTATGAGGAACAAGGGTGCTCAATTGGGGTAACAGAGGAGTAAGAGGAAAGACATAGAACAGAGTGGCGTCCTTGGATTTTTGGGCTTGTCTACAGGAAGCCCAAAACTGTGTAGCTGAACTAGATGAAAGGCTACATGGAAGCGAATACAGAAGAATGGCGTCGTTGAATTTCCGGACCTTCTTGAGGTCAGAGCAATGAAAACGAAGCAGCTAGGAGGTTTGACTTGATATGCAAAGCGATGTGCGATGGATTGGGTTAATTCGAGCCATTCAGAACAAGGGAGGGGCAGGAGGTTGTTTGACAAATGTACACGTGGCAGACAGCTCACGCGTTTGCACTTCATCCCTGCGTTCGGGGTCCCAGAAAATTCGCTGTCGAAGAAAAGTTGGATGTCGCTGAATTGTTTCCTCTTCAGCCGAGAAGATCTTTCAACTTGATACTGGCGTTTAATAAATGGACCATTACCTTACCTTACTTTATGTTATCGTCAACGAAAGTAACGTGACTCCCCTTGAATAGATTTCTTGAGGACCCAAGGAATGCAGTACAACACCGCACTTTTATTGCGCCACTTTTACCTACAGTGACCAATGGCGCATGGCAGTCAGTCAGTCAGTAATCCAATCGGAGCAAATGCGTCTTAAACCCGCGCTTAGACGCTCTAGTGTCAGTCGTTTCCGGCTGGACTACAGCACACGGAGGATACAGCGGTGTTAAAGGTAGAAAGAGGTACTTAGACACTCCTCAGAAGCGTGCTCCTGGGTTGAAGGATCGTTCGGCTGAAGCGCAAACACGATCACAGCAATCCATCGACAAAACCTCGCAACTTGCGTTGGTGTTCGTTTACCAACCAATAAAGCACAGGAGGTTGAGTGGCGCCAGGTGGCGTGATATTCCACGGATAGTCTTCCATCTAACCGCTAATTGGACTCGATTTGTCTTTGCTCCGCTGCGCCTGACAGCCTCCTATCAATAAAACGAAGGTGGCAAACCTAGCGCTTACATGGCTAAATAGGCACGAAAATGAACCCGTATGGAAGAATTCTACGGTTATTCTTATTGAGTTAACGCGTTTTAACTATGAATTAACTCTGGAAGAATTCAGAGGTTGAACCCACGTGATCTCACATTACATTTCATCACGAACCTTCAGTAAAGAGCATTTTTATGCGGCACTGTAGTCTATTCGGTAGGGCGCCGGGATCCTAATCCAACGATTGTGCGTTCGAGCCTGCTGAACGAACTCCGTGTAACGACCCTCCACAAGTTGTTCGCGCACACTTGGATCACTCTTCATATTCAGATTTATTGACCTTGCGCGTGTGATAAGCGCAATAAATAAAATAAAGTGAAACAATACAAGACAGTTGCGTACACTATATTATTCAACAATACGGCGGGTAAAACCAATCGACCGTAACAAACGTAATCAACCAACCGTGACTACCGGGCGAGCCGATGGCAGTGTCGCCTTCCGCCGTCTCTTCCTCCTCCCTCTCCATCGCTGACGTCATAAGCAGCGTCAACAGAGCAATGACGACAATCCAGAAACCGGAAAAAGTTGCCTGAGACGTCGAAGAATATGGAAAGCGCATACTGATCGCGGCCGTCTCCCGACTGGGACCGCTTCCGTTATGAGCATGTTCCCAACTTCCGGTCTTTCAACACGCAGGCCTACCACCACCACCGCCACCACTACCACCACCACGGATTTAGCGTCTGAAACTCAGAGAAATGCTTCTAATCCAACTGCCAGATCGCCCACCCATCCACGACGACGATTCCTGAGCTAAAATCGCCGTAGCATTGCCCACGCTGCTTAGCTGGTTGCCTCTTACAACTCGCCTACACAATACCCAAAGACTTTCCGCCTTAAAGCACTCGCTCGCTTGCCGCGTCCGCCTCGAGGACTTTCGAATAAAGACATTGGACGGAAACGGTAATTCTGGTTGCCGACCAGTATGTCAGTGTTGTCAGTTAACAGTATGAATAGATACACATTTATTTAGCGCCTTTTGTTACCATGTCAAATGACCTGGTACCTCTGACTGGCTGCTTGTCCAATCAGCTACGCCTTTGCATTGCAACTGGCAACATTGAGTTATCGCACAGAAGTCCACAGTTCGCGTCCTTATACTGTCACGTAGACGTCCATAGCTAGTGGTTCGCTGAGCTGTGGCAGAACACGAACGCTGGCGTCGAATCAGATGTCTCCCTGCCTTGGCCGAACGAACGGCGAAATCGATTGTCCAGTCTAAGGAACCAGAGCCGTTGCGACCGCTGCCTGCCTCGACCAACCACCGACAGACCGAGCGAAAGACTGTAAAGGACCGACTGAACGACCGGTCGCATGTTTCCAATTCACAGGGGCAAGAGGTCATGGGCGGGGCTACACGTCGAGACTGAAATAACACGACTTCTCTTAATTAATATTCATAAGTGACGGAAACGTGTTCGAAGTTTTATACAGCCCGTCGCTGGTTTCGGTAATTTCTGTTTAACGCCCCCGTGCCATAACAATGATTAGCGTCGACCACCATATACAGTATTTAAGAGATTTTAATATCTGGCTTGCACTGTCCGCGGGTAACTTAAAAGTCGTGGTGGCGCCCATTTAAACGCCATTTCGTGAAAGATCTCACCCGATACGGTCGCTATTGGAAAACATGTACATTTACAGTTTACATTTATCCAGGTTTGGGACTGGCACCATCCGAAAAAGGTGCCCAGCAGAGTTCTAGTTGGTTCAAAATTGTTTTAATGATATAAGCTTGTGGCACATTTTGCTTGGTCGCTTTAAAATAAATATCCGTTTTTATGGCTCCTTTATTGTAAAACCAGTATTTGTAAATTTCACACAAATTAAGCCCCTAATTTCATAGTTTAATAGCAATTATGCACCTAGCCTTCAAATTCTTCTCCCAAATTTCAACACTTTCAAATTCTTAAGAAATTGATGCTGAGTAAGCAGTCACATCCCTAGAGTGCACTCAGAGCAACAGGGGTCCTGGGAATTTCCACCGTTCCCAGATTAGCAAATACATTCGGCTGACACTCCAAAGCAGGTTTGGAACACCCCGCTTACAACAGCGTCAGCATGGGGAATGTCTCCTAGTGAACTCGGCATAAAATGACTACGTGTCAGATGGTGAGGTAATCGCATACTGCTGAAACCAAGAAATGTTGCAAGTACTTTATACCCAATGGCTGCTTCATGGGGTCAGCTTGAAGGACTGCTTTCTATATAAATGTTCGGAATAACGCACACACATTCTGATGCATACAATAACCAAATTTTATTTGCTCCACCTGTTATAGACCAATTAAAGCCAAGACGTAAAAACACCGCCAACATAGTTTCTACACGACAAGACGCTGCCAGGGTTTCAACTAAACTGTTCACTGACGAGGAAAAATGTGAAAATGAATTCCACTGTTCCAACGCCAAACATCGCAGTGCAGCAACTGATCAGCGAGGCAGATCACTTGCCTCAAATGTCTTCCGCATCTGGGTTAGGTCAGCAGAGGTAAGCCAGGAACCAGGACACGTGGATTCCTTAGCAACAGAGGCCACAGTCCTATTTGCTTCCCTCAAGTTCCTGTAGCAGCAAGCGACGCTTGTGTTCCAGTTCACCCTCGCTGACACTCATCTCGCTGTCCGAAGTCTCCCAGCCCTTCTGAAAAGTCAACAGCAATACAAAACTATTTAGTTGAAGGTAATGCAAGAGGATGCAATGCAATGTAATGTAGATCAATGTAGCTAAATGAAATGCAATGTAGCAGAACGCAATATCATGGGATACAGCATGATGCTGTGCAGTATGTACTTATTTATGTGTTATGCATTGTATGCACGTATGTATCTAGACAGCTAACAAGTGTAATGCATTGTAATGCAATGTAATGTAAATTAAGGTGATTGAATGAAATTCAGTGTAACAGAAACTGACAACAACAACATCAAAAAGATGATGTGCAAGACTTGTATACCAATCATAAAGTATAACCATTTAGGGGTCATCCACATAGAACATCTGCAAAAAATAACCTACTTTGGACCTCTCCCTCCCCTTGTCCGCATTTGGCATTACTGTCCCCATCCCTCTTAGCAGATGTTTCCACTCCAGCAGATTACTAAGGCCTAGAGTATGCTATCCTATTGATCTTGCAGAGCTAACTATGCTACAGGGTGTAGTACTTTGATACTGCCTCATCCAGCAAAAGGGACTACAGTAATTAGATCCTCTGAAACACAGACCGTCTGCTCACTGCCTGAAGTTGGTATTTAGGGCATGAAATGTACTAAAATAACTGTATGTACCAAATTTGGATGCGGCCGTCTGCATTGGGCATAACCCTGTCTTTCCTTGTCCACATTTGTTCGCATCTGGGTGACCCCTTCCTCCCTCCTTCTTTGCGGATGTCCTTAATGGATGACCCCTAGACAACATGGGCAAGAACTAGTGTAACAATTCTTGATTTAGTTGCATATGCAATAAAACTTCTACCTCTGAGTGCCTTCAAGAACTTCTTATCTAAATACACACATGCATGCACACAACAAACACACACGTACATAAGTACATACACACACACATACAAGTTCATACATACATACATACACAAACATACTAGTATGGATGTATTTATGTATGTGCGAGCATGCGTGGGTTATAAAGAGGTTCCAGTACCTCATCCCTTTTGAGAGGTACATAAAATGTATCATATATTAAGTATCTTGATACATATATACAAACACGCACACATATATGTACAAATATACACATACATACATACTCGGTTGTAGTTTGCAGCAATTACCTTTTCCTTCTTCTCTTTCTTTGCAGGAGGAGCAGGAACTGCTGCTGTAGCTGGAGCTGGACTTGGCTGTTTCTTTGGCACCGCTACACTTGCCTCCGCAACAGCATCATCCTTCTTCCGTGTCTCGTCTTCAGAGGAACTCGACGGATTGATGGATGGCTGAAAGATAAGACAGAGGTTCTTAAAAGGTGCTGTATAAATTTTCAGATATATACATACAAAATGCTCAGCTGGAGCAGTTTCATGATAGTGTTTGCTCCCCTAGTGATGTCATTGTAACTTTGTGCTTCCTTCATTCTTTCTGAGAAGCTAAGGAAGCAGGAATTTTTTGGGACAAACATAATAATAACAGGAAAGTTTGACATATGAAACAGTAAATATTTCTGCACTAGTGTGTACCGACACATAGAAAACATGTTCTTGCAAAATGAATGGTACCAACTGATACAATTCAACTTATGGTATGCTGAAAGATTAAGAACAGTCAGAAGTTGCTGAAAGACAATTTGCATTGAGGCTCACCGATCGGGACGAATGTTTTCGCTTCTTCTTTGACTTCTTGTGCTTTCGTGATTTGTGTTCATAGCCACGTTCTGTGCAATACAACATTTAACCCTCAATGTAAAGTAATGTAATGGCAACCTTTAGCGTATCCATGCTGAAACCTCTTTAAAAATTATAACAACCAGCACTGCAAAGTGAACTCTGACAAAATGGTTGGAGATGTGGATCTCAGATTTAATTCTGTAGAAGGTCCCTTCCGGACAAAACATCATTACAATACAGAACGTAATATGGCTGCCACAGACAGCCTTATAAGTAGGCTCAAGTGTGGTTCTGTTTGAAGAAATGCTACTATGTGTAGTAAAAAGGCTACACATTTCAGTTCAGTTGAAGAAAATTACTTTAAGAAAGCATCTGTTCTATTTCCCAATGCCAACAGTTTTGACTACAAACTAAAGTTTAGTAAGTCTGAGTAGCTGATTCGTTAAGGAAAAATGACTATTATTTGTTGAGTCATGTAAGCTGTATGAAGCGGTTGTATGACTGTTGGCTGGCTGATGTTCCACAATGAAACAAAAGGCACTTCAGTTGCAAGGCATTATCACACACACCTGAGGATCAGAATAAACAGAGATGAGAAGTAACGCAGTAGACCAAGCACAAACCACATATTAGAAGAAAAGCTAACCCCAAAAGGATGCTATGAGTATGAAGTGTTAGCAACTTAAGTTTTTAGGATTGGCTTATAAGAGTGGGTGGTCAATCCTTTCCTCTGCAATCTAATATTCTGACTGGCACTGTACAGCTGATGAACTCTTTTCAGGGATGCAAATGCACTAAAACTCTTGGAATATCTTTCCTTCTGAGTGAGGATTTGAACCCCCAATGTCTTGGTTGGTAGTGTAGCATGCTAGCCACTAGACTACTGTGTTATCCTCATTTGCACAGGCCACATATGAACCACCAGTAAAAACAAATGAAGAACAGCTGTAAGAATTTTGTTACCTGATGGGGAAGAACCTTCAGGTGACTTCGATGCAGAATGAGACCTTCGATTTTTCTTCTTCTTATTATTATTTTTGCTTGACTCGTCTTCTGTGTCAGACTGTCAAGAAAAAAAACAAATTAACAAATTATAAGATTTTATAAAATTATAAGATTTTAAGCGCTGTAATGTGTCACATATGCAAAACAGAATTTTATACTGGTGCTAACCAGGAAATGGCAAGTCAAACATATCAAAGACTCAGTGTCTTGGACCCTTCATTCTAACCAAGTATGATTTTTATGAGGACAGCATAAAATCACAGAAAGGCTTTAAGTACAATGCCAAAGTGGCCTATAGCGCAACGGTCTTGAGGATACTTTTACCAAGCACCCTCAAAAAATCATATAACTCACTCGTGAGCGCGATCTTGATCGGCCTCGAGACTTCTTCGACTTGCGTGACTTCTTTTGTTGGCTGGATGAGTGTCGGTGACTGGAAGACTCCTCAAGTGTTGCCACAAACTCCCTGAATAGTCGAATTCGATCTGCCTCCAGGATCACTGCCTTAAAACTTGGATCTTGCTCAAAGTTTTGACAAACCTTAATTGTTACACACAGATTAAATTATCAATTACCAAATCAGATAAATAATTAATAACTATAGACAAAATTAAATAAAAGTAAAAAAGATTAATTTACTAAATAAAAATTGACACAGTGACAGATTAAAATATTCAATAATATGGTCAGCTGGGACGATCACTATAATGCTGCCTTTTGCAGCTCAATCAAATACGTTAGAATGATGCTTCATCAACTGGCTCCAGAAATCCTCATTGTGATGCAACTCAAGGATCAAATGCAACTTTAAAAAGTCATGGTAAGGTCATCCCATATTTATTACAAAGATCAGAAACAAATGATGAATAGCTCTGCAGACATGGTCCAACTAATTGTAATTGTAATTTGAGATTTATAAAGCGCCTCTTAGAGGATAAACTCAACAGAGGTGCTTCCGACCCGAAAAAGTAAAATCGATGTTGAACAGTACAGTCTTCAGGCACCTGCGGAACACTGAGAGGGGGAGAGAAAGGAGCTGAAGTCGCAATTCTCAAGGGAGATGATTCCAGCGAGTGGGACCAACTTAGGCAAAGCTTCTGGATTGGGCTGCAGCGGTACGCATGCGAGGGACAAACAGGAGATCTTGAGTGGCCGAGCGAAGGTTGCTGCGGCCCGGCAGCGAGGAGACCGAAGTGCAGAGGTCAATGAGGTAAAGGGGAGCAGAGCCAAGAACACAATTGCGCATGAGGGATAGGATCTTAAAGTGGACACGCTGCTGGACGGGGAGCCAGTGAAGAGTGTCACGAATATAAGACGAGATGTGGCCATACTTTGGAATGCCCCCCATGAGACCAGCAGCAGAGTTGAGCACAGATTGTAGCTTAGCAGTGTTGGCAAGCGATAGGCCGGTAAAGATGGCATTCCCAAATTCAACCCTGGTGCAAATGAGGGCATGGACCAGAGTGGAAAGAGTACGGCGAATGGTACGGAGCTGACGAAGATGATAAAAACAAGAGCGAGAGACGCTGTTAACATGAGCAGACAGGGAAAGCACCTGATCCACTACAACCCCGAGACCGTAGTGGAGAAGGAGATATCTGGAAATCTTTGGCGTAAGGAGGAGAGATCGATCTTGGCGAGCTGCAAGTGGCCACCAAGCCAGATGAACTGGGTCTTGTTACAGTTCAAGCAGAGGCGACTGGAGGACATCTATAGGTCAAGGACAGAGGTGGCATCGAGAATCCTCTGGACGAGGGCAGGGGCCGCCTCCGCCGGACCATGGGCATAAGCCTGGGTGTCGTCTGCATACTGAAGGACGGTAACACTCAGTGGAAGGAGGGTCCGAGCTAGATCAGAGGTACATAAAATATAGAGGAGAGGAGCTAGGACGGAACCCTGGGGAGACTGAAAAAGATGGGAGACCAAGGGGACCGCACGGGCCCAAAAACGACAGATTGAAGGCGGTCGGAGAGGAATGATGGAAACCAGGTGAGGGCAGAACCAGTGATGTCAAAGGAAATCTCCAAAAGCTCTAATAAGATGGAATGATCAACGGTATCGAAAGCAGCACTTACATCGAAAAGGGCCAGAAGGGTGACCTGCCTGCACTCAATAGCCCCAAAAACGTCAGCAAGAAGGCGAGTCATAAATGATTCGGTGGAATGGTATTTCCTGAACCCAGACTGAAGAGGGGGCATAAGAGAGTTAGTGTCGAGGTAGTGAGATAGCTGACAAGAGACGGATCTTTCAAGGAGCTTGGAGAGAAAGGACAGGTTAGAAATGGGACGGTAATTACAGGGGGCACTAGGGTCAACGGCAGGATACTTTGGCTTTATGCACGACAGCACTCCCAAACAGCCAAAAAGTTTTTCCTTGCAGGTTAAGTGATTTCCATGTGACCCATAATGTTATGCAGAATGTAAAATAAAAAGGTCAATCACTTGCATTAGAGCTGTAGAAACTCCTCAGAAGCAGAGCATATGAAGCATCACTTGGTTTAACCAAAACATGTTCCAACATAGCATGTTCTCCACAAGCAAGTGCATTGGTTTGAGTCGCAGCTGCTTAAGCTATTATCCTGATGCTAACCTGATGCAGAGTCTATATATATATATATATATATATATATATATATATATATATATATATATATATATATATATATATTATATATATATATATATAATGGCAATGTAAATAAAAGGGAAAATAAGAAATAAATTAATAAAAAAAATCAATAAATAAAAAATATGAATGAATAAACAAATAGAAATGAATAAATCAACAAAACATGAATGAATAAATATAATGAATAAATAAGTATAAATGAAGAAATTAAAAAAAAACATAAATAAATAAATAACAATAAAAGAATAGCAAATAAATCAATGGATAGAAAATAAATGGATAAAGACCTGATCCCAGTGACTTTTGGCTTCAAGCGGAGGAACTGCCTGTCTTAGCATGTTCACAAATGCACTTTCAATCTTCTTTTGCTGCATAAACATTATTAATATTTTACAATTAATTATTATACACAGGGAAGCTTCTACCTAGACATCTTTAAAAAGTCCTGTATATACAAACTCTGAATGAATGAGTGAACAGTTAGAATTGCCAACAAGTGAACCAGGATTTCTATAGTTAATCCAATCTTTCTAACCAAAAGACTTCTATATCATAATGTGCAAGGCATCAATCAATGGTCACTTGAAGTGAAACCATAGTCAACAATTTTAACCCACTGGCGAAGCCTGGTCAAAATCTGAAAGCACCATTAACATGATGCACAAGGCACTGGTCAGTGGTCACCTTGAAGTCCACAACTGCAAAATCATTCAAGAAGTCTGTGAATGGTCAGGAAGACAAGTAGGTAAGCAGAATAAGACAAGCGTCTGAGTTTAGATGCCAATGACATCAAAGACCTGACAGATGAAGAATCACGATAAGTTACAATGCTTAATTAAGATGACTGAATCAGATGAAATAAAATGTTTAATTACACTACAGAAATAGACAAGTTCCGATACCCTCTTTGCTTCTTCTTTTAATTTCTCCTTCTCCCGAGTTTCGGCTTTCTCTATCAGCTGTAATTTCAATTATATAATAATATAAAAAACCCAACATGAAAGAGCAGAAATTCTAAGAAATTCTTAAGTTTAAAATAAATACATTAGATATGTCAAAATACACTGAAAACATAAGCAACTTAAGATAAAGAATTATAATCACAAACAAAATGTACTAAAAAAGGCAATCGTAAAATGAGAACTTGAATGTCTTACGCTGTTGTAGGTGAGTTTGATGTTGCCAGCATCAAGTGTAAAAGTCTGCTTATCATACATAAGCCACTTTGCAAATTCCTCGAAGGTTGTGTCAACCTCCACTTGAAGGTTCTTTTCCTACAGAAAAACAACCAGCAACTTAACAAACTCCAACATTTCAGTTACAGATCTTCTGGTGTTTATATAGCACTGTTAATCAGCTTAAAGCTTATGTTCCAAATTCCTCAACTTAGACTGTTCATACAGTCATGGGCATTTGCTGTTTGCCATCAAACCTCAGGCTCATTACAGCCATCAGCCTCAACATGTGACCTGAGGGAAGTGAACCCTCCTACTAGTTCCACCTTCTTTCCCAATGCTCAACTTCAGTTTATGTGCAGCCTGCAGATGAATCAGAATCATGGAAATGACATTGCTCCACAGAGTGGCATGCTGCTAACTATGATTTAGCCCAGCCTATCATTTTCTTTTTACACAACATTTTAAATATGTGGATCCAATAAAAATTTGACATTCAAGGTCACTGACCTTAAGGATTTGTTTAATGACTTTCTTTTCATCATGAAAACGACTCTTCAGGTCTTCAACGTAGAACTTAAAAAGATCCAGTGGCGTTGATCCTAACAAGAAAATTAAAATCATCATATTTATCTGATGACAACGACCAACACCACCAGCACCAGCACCACCACACCCACCAGCACCACCACCATCACATGGCTTTGCCATACTTACACAAGATGACTTACCTGTCTGTCCAAGCATTTGTGTGAAGCGCACATCCTGAGAAACAATTGAGTACAAATCCATCCACAGTGACATCGAGTGCAATTTCCCAGCATCATGCAATTCGTCCAGAAATACCTGTGAAGAAATACAAGAACTTCACCACACTAGGAAAACTACAAGCAGTTCACAGAGTTGCAGAATACATTTGCTCATATCGATTATTCAGCACCAGCTGCCAAGCCATTACCCTTCAGTTCTCTCCCAAATGGGCAGCAATGGGACTGATTCCGAGTAGATATCTAGAAGAAGGTGTTACCATAAATGCTCACATACAAGTCGATGTCGCATATAAGTCACTCCCAATATTTAACCTCAGAGAGAGGAACGTCTGTGACCCACATATAAGTCGATGTGTATTTTTAGGATGCATCTGTGCATAACAGTACCATTAAAGCAGCTAAAGGTGCCTAGTTAGGCCAAACAGTGGATGTGTGCTCTGTCTATAGTAGAGCAAAGCTGCTAATCAAATGCAGTCTCTAATCACATTGCCTAAAGAACATAAGCACTGGATTACTTTCTTTTTAAAGCAAGGTTAAAAGCCCAAAATAATTTAATAGAATTGTAGACACTTGGCAGCATCTTAAAAATAATTTGTGTATTAGCCTCTGTTTTGAAAATCACACTGGAAGTTATTCAGGACTAGAAATAAGAATGCAGAGCAATAGAAAATATTGTTGTGTTAGCATTAACTGAATAGAAACAAAACCATTTAAGATGCGAAGCATGCCCCTTTGATGTTAAAACAGATTTCATCCAGCTCTTTAAAATCACTGCCATCATAATCATCACCAAAGTATAAATTAACTGTTTTTTACTAGTAAGTTTATTTTTGCATCATCCAGAAAGCCATATTAGGTATCACTGAGAGACCTGTGGATCTGCTAAAGGTTCATAATTATCATCTAGTATATTGTCCATAGGGTAAGTAATGCCACAATTAGAAATGAACCCTGTACCAGTCCTCACATAAGTCATGAGAAATGCAGGAAGAGGTGCCAAACAAGCTGGTTCACTGGAAAGTGCCTAGAATGCATGTTCCAAACACCTAGCTTGGTAATCTCTTCTGTTGTCTTCAATCTACTCTACAGGAAGGGCATTTACAGTGACTGCTTTTGGAAGACCATCCTTTTCATAAAGTCTTCCATTGGACAACAGTTTTACTTGATCTCGTCTAGCAGACAGTTTAGTATGCTCAGCTGTTCCTTATGAGAATGGATCTCCCCCTTAAGATTCAGTCCAACAAGTTAAATAGCCGTTAGAGGTTAATCTGTATCTTAACATCAGACAAGCAATAGTCATGTTTTTTGTGTTGAGAATTTATACAGTGGTATTTTATAACTGAGTGAACTTCACTTTCTAAAGGTTCAGACAGCATTTGTGTAGCACCATCAAAGTGAGCTATAATAGCTACTACAAAGCCAAAAGTTGAAGGCATTACACCCATTCAAAACGGAACAGTAAATCAGAAGTTATGTTTGAAAGATGGCTGTCTACATAATGCTGCAAAATCTATCGGCTATTTTGTTAGTCTTTATTAATAAATATTTATTTGATCTTGTTAAAATGAGTTCATAATTAATTTTTTACAAAAAAATTTAAATCTTCCATGGATCCACCTTGCGATCTTAGCTTGCCCCTCAAGTAAGTGTAGAAAAAAATGTGCTATGTAAAACCTCAGAACTTAACACATGCTAGAGTCAGAGTTTCAAATGCAAAGAAACATGAATACTCACGAGGAAAGCTTCACGGTGCTTGCGCTGACGCCTCTTGAGGGCACGTTTCTCTCGTTCCTTCTCATCATCATACTCCTGTTCGAGGAGTTTGATGTGATCTTGAAAGCAGACCAACGCATCCTCCTTGTCCATGTCTGAATCACAAAACCAAAAATCCCTGTCACTGCCTTTCTTGTGCCTTTTAACACACCAATGTGGTAGTCGTGCAATCTATTAGGCAGCTGTTACACAGGATGAAGTGTCAGCAATGAAGAACAGCATAGCCATATTGTACAGGTAGATTAACACAGTGCCTCTCAAAATCCACACAGAGGTACAATATATTGCAACACACAACTAATATTTGATAATACCCCTTTCAAAGTTTGGAGGTGCACTTTTAAGCCAAGCAACTTGAAACATCATGAACTACTCACAGACAGGAAGACGTAAGTTTTAAGTTTACAGTGAAACACACACTCAGAGAGTTGCAAACATGAGGTGGATATAACAATGAAGTAGATATTTGCATCGACATATGAGGAAAGAATGATGACGGAAGAAAGCTGAGCTTGCGACAACAATGCATGAGCCAAATATAACAATGAACAGCTACTGCAGGTTAGACAGCCATGACATCATATAATGCAAGTATAACAGCAGACAAGGCAAAAAGTGACCGTGACTGAAGTAGACATGGTAACAGATGAATGAAGTTGCCACGAAAACAAAGGTAGCCAGGGCAACGAACAGCTGCATGACTCACTCTGGAGGTCGACGTCTTCAGTGAACTGCGGATTGTCAAGCAGCATCTGCTGAGCTTCACACCAGGTGGAGCTGTAGGTCAGGTGTGGCATGTTGTCAAGAATTTCGTTGAAGACTTTTATATTTCTCTTCCGCAGCTGCTTGGCTTCTTCCTACTCAACAATGCCATACAATGATCCAATATACAAACAATTAATCTAATCTAAACACTTCTATAGCACCTTTATCGTATTGCCCAAGGCATCAGTCGATGGTTGCTTCAAGTCAAAATAGCAATCGAAATCATAATCCATTGCAGAAGCTGGGTCGAATTCCGATAAGTCAGAGAAACCAGAAGCCAGGCTAAAATATATGAATTAATGTGCTCTGTTTTATAAGCTGAGGATATGCATCAGACATCATAAGAGCTGCCCTTGGAGTTAAAATGTGCCCTAAAGGCATTGATAAATGGTTTCATAATAAATAATTACAGAAAGCTACTGCAAAACAATACAACTGTAATGTAACTAGACATTTTTATAGCCATATTTATCTTTCTCATGAATCAATTGTTCAAGAACACACCACTAAAACAAATAAGGTGACAAAGTCTTATATTTCAAGAGCAGCCCTAAACTATCTTTCAAGACAACAGTTGCCAAGAAGACAAAGAAGCACCCTCAAAACATGGGATGACCTCTGACCTTTTCCTTCTTCTCCAGCTGATGTA
Organism: Norana najaformis; assembly: GCA_964023275.1. Lineage (NCBI taxonomy): Eukaryota > Metazoa > Annelida > Clitellata > Crassiclitellata > Hormogastridae > Norana > Norana najaformis. Next base: position 32,537,436 of record OZ029913.1, on the reverse strand, counting down.
GAATGTCGTCGTAGAGGTCGCGACGATCACGATCAGGAACACTCTTCCACAGTTCATTGTCAGCAAACAGCTGATCTGCTTTCCTACAATGCATGAACAAACCTTGCTTCTACATTATGTTACAGACTTTCCATCCAGCTCTTCTTAAGGTCTGCCTACTTTAGCAAGCTTCACCTACATCCCTTAAGGGTTTGCCTATTTATAACATGTTTTGAATCCTGAATGCCGAGACAAATGGCAACTACTCAGTAATTTGCCAATGCCCAAGAATTCCAGAAAGCTCACCTATATTTAATTGTTGAATTCATTTTATCAGTTGTCAGAAGAAATTCCTCCAGGTCCTCCTTTGCCTGCTTGGCTTTCAACCGCTGTTCCTCCTAGAACGTAAGCACTCATAATATAAAGTAGTCCGACCATTTGTACGGCAACCATGCAAGAGCTTTTCTGACATATCACATATCTAAATAACACATGTCCATCAATGTCGGTACACTCAAACATTCAAGTAATCAGCATTTCAGTCTCATTCTAGACCTGCATTTTTTAAACTTCAATCTTTGAAATTACAACTACCTTTACAAAGCATCACCCATATTCTTATACGCTCTGCCTACATACGTAAAGCTAGATCAATTTACTGTACCTCAAAGTCCACCCAATTCTAAGATGCTCCACTACTTTACCTCCATCTAATTCTAACAAACTCCACCTATATTCTTATAAGCTGAGCCTACCTTGACCAATAAGCTTGACCAATTTACTTTTCCTTAAAGTTTCAATTTTAGAAAGCTCAACCCATCTCCTCTGAAGCTTTACTTAATTCTATCAAGAAACTCTACCCACTATCACTAATTCTTACAAACTCCACTCACCTCCAGTAAAGCTTCACCTAATTCTAGCAAGCACTGCCTACCACCATTAAAACTCTGCCTAATTCTAGCAAACTCTGCCCACCTCCTTTAAAGAAGCTCTTTTGGCATGAACGACCTACCTTTTCTTCTTTAGCCCTCTGTGTCTTGTAGGCGTTGAACGCTTGCTTCTTTTCATTCAGGTGTTTGAGTGCTCCATATCTAGGATCATTTATGATCAGCTTCATCGCCTGTTCCCAGCTACATGTTGACGAAACCTCCTGCAGAATGCCAAAGAATGACAAAAGCATCAATTAAAACTCTGATTTTTGTGGTTGACTTAATGCAAATTTTAATTCAATGGAATCCATGTTCCTGAATGTGTTATATCAGCATTCGTTTTATAATAAGGAGTGTTTTTAGCAGACTGGTGTAGCGAGACCATAGCAAAATGTACTGATATAAATCTGAATAACTGAAGGAGCTTCAAGGGCTAACCTTTTCACGCAAGAGAGCCTTAAAGGCTTCAATAGCATCTTTCTTGTTCGTGAAGATGTACTCTTTCTTATCCTTTTGCGACATCTGTTCTGCCTCGTGATCGCTGAAAACAAATATTAAATTATAAACCAGTTGCTGTTTTGCTCCCCTGTTTTACTCACTTATTATTCTTAATTGGTCATTTTTTAACTCATTGCTAGCTATTTAGCTATTCAGCCTACTTGCACAAAAAGTGGACATAAGCTTTAGGTAAAACAGGTTAAAACAGCTGTAAACTGTTTAGCATGTATTGCATCAACTTTAGGCTGCACATGTACTATACTGCAGTAGCCTTAACCTGTAAGTGAAGTCAATTACAATAGCTTCTAAAATGCAAAGTATCTAACTTTACTGGTAAATATGTACACCGGACCCTTCTTATAATGCTACCTTTGAGACACAGTCAATATCATGCCACAATGAGGCTACATTACTATGGTGTTTCATTCAAAAGCTGACTTCGAATTCATGAACAGCTTCAACCATGTTATATTGGAATTAGTCAGAAAGATGTAAGTGATAAAGTTGCGTACAGTAACTCAACAGCAGCCCTAAAACTAAGTCTATATCGGAAGCGTAAGCTTCTGCAAACTAAGTAGAACTGATGCATTATCTGTAAAGTAACAGAAAGGAGACTCACCTGTCAACTGGACCAGCAGGACTGGCTTCTTGAGACACAGGTGGCGGAAGTTCAATTGAGGCCAAGGTGGCTTCCATGGCCTTCTGGATGGCATCCGAAGGCTGGGAAGGCTGTGGCAGTCCAGGAAGACCAGCTGGCTTTGTCGGTGGAGCAGCAGCAGGCAGTACACTGGCCGGAGCCCTATCCAAAACACTGTGACAGATAAGAAAAATGGCAACACACTGCACCATTTCACATAATACAAGTCTTTCATAATATCTGAAGCAGCAAGTATTTAATAACTTTGCATCTGGACAGGTCAGATACATACAAGTGACAAGGCTCAAGACTGCCTTCTACTCTGCCGCTCAAAAACCGGATGCATCAATAATCAATCTATGTATGTACTGGGTATAAACGTATGTATGTATGTATTTATGTAAGCATCAAGAGAAACTTATAAAACTGATGCATAATTTTTTTTGTATTTGTAACTGCCATTGTCTAGTTACAAAGCATCAGTCGGTGGCACTGAGCAATTATGCATGAAGGACTTGCTCATAGAGCCCAGACAGTAACCAGCTATGCACGTATATATGTGAGCATAAAGTGAAACAGGTACTTCATTTCTCAGCCGTGCAATATACACGGAAATATTGAACAGTGAGCGAATTTCCATTTAAATTCTCTTATTGCAACATCAGTTTTTGCATGTGGTGATCAGACTTGCCTCCTAAACCTTCACATCCAGCTCCTAGATTCACTGTTCACACAGGATATTAATCTTAGCCCAAGCTGAACACTTTCTCAAGGAAAAGGTGTCTCTGCAATGCAGGCTAATAAATAAATAAATAATAAAAAAACTAGTGGATAGCTACATTCTGCTATTTAAATGGTAGTTGCACTGCATTACAAAATTTAAAGTAAGTACCGGTAATAAACTTTAAAGTTTTGTCCACTTAGTGCACAAGTTTTTGATTCTTGCTACTCACTTGTTTTGTTGAGAATCTTGCTGGGCTATCAAAGCTGTAAAGAGAAACAAATTCAAGACCGTTTTCGATAATCTGCTCTATTGCACATCTACAGTACACTAGAGCCTTTTCATAACAACTGTCATTTGAATTCTGACAAACAACTGTCAGAAACATAAGTCCTAAATGAAATTCACCTGTGGAACGAGGCCTCATTATGACAGAAATTCTTGTGAACTAAAAAAGGCTTGCAAAGGCAGCATTAGAAAAAGGTTCCAGGTTTTTATACATAGCATCAGTCTGTGAAGGATACTACACAAGCCAAAATCCAGAAATGACTCTGGTCAATATTAAATGGATAAGTATCACTACAAATCTGTAAAATATTAGAACAATTAAGATCATAATAAACTTTAATGAAAAATTAATTGACCAAGCACTTTTAGAAATCCTAATTCAAAACAAACCTACACAGCACGACAGTAATAACAGTAATTATAACAAATTATAAAATTAATGAGCAGTCGCTAAAGATGCCTTAATGATAAAGATGATTAAATGATGACAACAATAGAAATGATGTGAAGATGAAGCTACATGCTGGTCACTATCAGCAGGTTTTAAACAGATTATTCCAACCCTGCAATTCTTCCAATTCCTTTGGCTTTGTCCATCGCGATTCCTTCGTCATAGAATTGTGATAGTAAACCTTGCCCGTTTCCGATTTGTGCTCCTTCCACGGACACTTTGAAATCAACAACTGAAAGGACATCACACATTTGTTTACTTTCACATATTTATAATTTCACAACAAGTCATAAAGAACTGGACATAAGAGATTTGTTCAAGTCCCAAAACAGTGACTGCCTTGAAAAAGACTTGAACCTGCAAGCTGTATTAGCACTGCTAAGTTCTGCGGCCCAGGGAACCTCCTTGTTCTGCGCTCTCGAACAGTGACTCAAGCACAACATTGAAACCATCTTTTCAGAACAATCTTCTGCTGAAATTCTGAAATGTTCTGAATGATGCACAAAAACATTCTCAGCGAATCTAAGATCCACTTTTTAGAACTGTTCCACAGCCAAGTTCCAGAACCTGTGAAAGGTTCTTAAAAGGAGGTATACAGATGTCACAAAATCATCTTGGGCAGATGGTCCCACCAACAACGTGCACCAAGACGACCTCAACCAGCGCCTGGTCAAAGGTTCAATCTGTGCAAGCAAGGCTCCTGTGGTCAATAGTATTAGGAGGCTGAGTCAACGCCTGCAACGAACGCTTAACCCTAAAATCTACATAAATTTACACAAGTCTACATAAATGATTTTGTCATCAGTTGACGCCTTATGAATTAGACACTGGTGCATTAGAAGTTATTATTATAAAAATCTCCAGTCGTGTCTGTAGGTGCTCGACGACGTGGGCAATCTCCAAAGTGTCATTTCCAAGTTGTCTTCTCTCCCAGGAGCCGTCGTCAAATGTGCTATAGGTGGTCAGAGATGACAAAGAAGTAGGTCAAAGATCAGAGACCTTTAAAACATTAGAGATGTTACAGACATTAGAGTCCTTAGAGACATTAAAGAATGGGTCACATCCACATGCACATGGGGGTAAATCATTACAAAGAAATAGGCCAAAGATTAGAGACATTAGAGTACTGAAGAATCGGGTAACATCAACAAGCTGGGTAGGAGTACACCATATATATATATATATATATATATATATATATATATATATATATATATACACACACATATATATACATATGTATATATATATAAACACATAATATCCACAAACATACATGCATGCATACAAACATACATACTGTCAGCCGATTGACGAAAAAATCATAAGCGCATGCTACACAAGTTACTTGTCAACAACACGAAAACATGAGCCCTTCTGACAGGTTATAAATGGTGCTACATAAATGACTTATCACATTACATGTGAAATGACCTCCGCCTGGGTCTTAAGTTCATCTGGCTTCTCCCAAGTCGACTGTTTCGTTTCATTGTTGTAGAAATAAGTCCGGCCATCTGGGGCTCTGTGCTCACTCCAAACCGTTGGCTGCACAAAAATAGAATTTTCACTCATGTTTATCTTTATAAATCATCATTATCTAACAGTAAGACAACATAAAATGGGGATAAGGTGACAAAACTAGGTATGTTTACATCCATCATAAAATACTATCTTTAAGTAGGTATGACAAGAAAAAGGGAGCTTAGTGTGTTTATGCATGAGAGTGCAAAACCTTCAAGGGCAATGTGCTGAACCACTAAAACACGCAAACTCAACCTCAAGTATGATTGAGAGGACAAAAGTTAGCAGAGACAAGAATAAAACATTGATGTTGTACAAATAATTGGTGAGGCTACAGTTGGAATATTGGATTCCAGTCTGGCATCCATATCTGAAACATGACACAGAACAATTGGAGAAAGTGCACAGGGAGTTACAATGGTCTGAGCTAAGAAGAACAGTTGAAAAGGTGTGGGGTACAACATCAGAGATAAAGAGAAGCAGAGGCGAGACCTTATTGAAACTTCTAAGATCATTGCTGGAAGGGAGGCAATGCAATGGCAGAGGTTCTTTGAATTAGCACCGGTGACTGAAGGCCACAGACATAAATTATTTAAAAAACCGAAAGGAACATTAGGGCAGAAATTCTATAGTGCTACAGCTGCAGACTTGTGGAATAGTGTGGAAGGTAGTAGTCTCAGTGGACACTAACACAGCATTTATAAAGCTAGGAAGGATTTGCTAATACACATTCCTGGTTTATCTGTAGTAGTTCTAACACAGATTACATGTCTTCTGATGTATTCTAAACCACTTAAAATCCTTGTTATGTTATATTACCTTACCTTTGAGTGCCTTCTTAAATCAGAAATGCAAACTTAGAGAAAAAGAAAGCTTTACCTTTTTTGGACCACTTGGGTCAGCACCTGGTTTCATCGGTGGCATCTGCGGAATGGCACCCATACCCATCACACCTGCACATTTACACCAAAAAGAATAATTAACTCAACATCATCATTATCATCAATTTTCATCATAATCATCATCATTGTCACATATTTTAATCATTTTCTTCTATACTTCTCTGCCTTGCACTGCCAGTGTCAAGCTGTGGACGATTGTTTGGCACCAGGCTTCTATGTTGTTAAGTCTTTCTCTGCAAAGGTCTTCATCTTCTTGTTATGCACTTCATATAATTCTCAATATCACACGTTTGATCTTTCTCTTCCTAACTTCCATCTGATGTCCACTGGCATTAGGTCTTCTTTTATGTCATCCTTCTTCTTACTTCAGTGTTTGTAACTATGTCCAGTTCAGAAGGTCACAAACATCAAAGTAAGAACAACAGTCACACAAATTAATCAGAAAGCAAGTTCAACCAATATTTAAACCACTTTCAACAGGAACAATTCAAGCCAAGAAATGATCTAAAACCAATCACACTAGAATCAAAAAACTGTTTCAAAATCTACTATAAACATAGATCAAATCCAACAAAGAACACCTGTTGGCGGCAAGGCCGTTGGCATCGTCTTAGCACCTGCAGGTGGAACTGGAATGTTGCCCGGCGGCATTACAGGGGGCCAACCAGGTGGAATTGCACCTAGTACATCAAAGGGTAAACAAATTTCAATATCACATATAAAATCTTATAAGAAAAAAATTATTCATGCAGCAGGACATTTTCTGCAGAACAAAATATATTTAAGAGTTGAACAGGTTTTGTCAGCAAATGAAAAAGTGGTCACTGTTCGAAGTGGCTTTTGCCATTGAAATAATTTATTATAATAATGCTGCTTGTTGGCCAACTTTTTGGGACCTTTCACTACAACAGCGTCTGAATTTGAGCCTTGCACAAGATGGTCGTGGTGTGAGGACTTTGGGCAAATCCTCTTTGCACAATTTTTTACTGACACCAAGTACACAGTGGTGTAAATATGTATGTATATATGTATCTGGCTATATATATATATATATATATATATATATATATATATATATATATATATATATATATATATATATATATAAACAATTAAGAAGCTCACAAAGGTGCTAAAGCACTACTATCTAACAGACCTAAAAAGAGTGATTCAACTTAGGTTGAAAATGTTTACGTTCGGTGTTTACATATGGAAGCACCAAATATCGGTGGTGCTTAATAAACATCATAAATAATCATAATATGGACCCATAGCAGGTATCAGAGGATGCAAAATAAGTAATGAGAAGTGAGCAATGTAAGTAAACCATAAATTTTTTTGAAAATCATACCTGCGGGAGGTAATATAGGTGGCATGGCAGATGGAATTATGGGCATTCCACCTGTCTTCATGTCTGGCACAACACTACTGCCACTTAGAGGTACCCCTGATATCGGTGGAACAAAGCTCGAAGGAATCGATCCTTGCCCGATAGGGGGCATCTGCAATCAATGCACCAACAAATAAACAATCGCTGATTCACAAAAATAAAAATTTAGCTTAAACTGATGCTTTGACTGGCCTGTCACCAGTCTAACTTAAAATATGTCCAAATATTTGTAAAGATAAGCGATTACAGATAATTATAACAAACACCCACTGACATCAGTCCTTCATGGAAAGCAGAAAAAGTCAAAAGCAAGAATGGTCAAATTAATTACTCTGTCAGTGAATGAATGAATGATTACAAGAAACTGTACAAACAATGAACAATCAATAATTCCTTCAGATAAGCTGCCAGTCATTCAATCACTGAATAAAGCAGAAAGTCCAGGCAAAACTTATTGGCAGTAAAACGTAACATCTAAAATTTATGTGTGCATGAAATAATCTGCTGTTGTAAGATCTACAGAATCACCAAAACAATGCAAAAAGGCACCCATCATTAGTCTGATTGGGGCATCTAAACCTTGGGAAAGATGCAAGAATCATCATAGAAATTTCAGAATCGTTGTGCTTTGCACATTAGTGTCTTCTGTGCATAGTATACCCGTCCTTTTATGCCTCCCACTTCTTAATGTTACATAATAAACTGGAGACTCATTGTAAAAGACAAATTTTCACAAAACATGGTCAGAGACATGGATCCCAAAACTCTTTTACCTACAGAAAATAAACTTGTGATAAAACTATAAGGTGGTTCTCAATATGGCTACAAAAAGACAGCATTCTAATAAGTTTCCAGTGAATTAAAAGAGGTGGTCTATTAACACCTTTGTTTCCTCATCATTTGTGCTTGTGTTTACCAGTTTACACCAAACCAGACCAGACCAAACTACAGTCTGTTCTGTCTTTTAACATTAGAGTAATTATAATAAAAGGGGAGGCCCATAAAGGAGTCAAACATACAGGACATTATCAAAGAGGGGATGGTGGGGTCACCCAAATCAGGACAAGGGAAGGGGTTATGTCCAGTGCAGACATCCGCATCTAAATTTGGTGCATGCAGTTATTTCAGTACAGCCTGTGCCTTAAACACCAATTTCAGTCAGACAGTAGTCCTGACACAAAAGTTTAGTGCATAGTAAAGTAAAATCTGATAATAAAAGTACAAAAAATTTCTTACAGAAAATGGCAAGCCAGCTGTTGGTGGAACATTAGTGCCTCCTGGCACACCATTAGCACTCTGCAATAAAACCAGATTATTGATCATATTACAGTATAAAATAAACCCACATTTTTGTTCACTTACTATGCATGCTAGTTTTAAGTTAAGTGGAGACTCAACTCAGTTAGCAGTTTTACTAAGTCTTTCAGTGAAGTATGCTTTGTTGCCATCAACTATTCGTTATTTCATTATTTTGTCTGAACCGTAAGCAATATACTGCATGAAATATTGTGTAAAGAATCGATTCTGCGTGACAAAAAGGCATCTGGTACAACGATAGCCACAACTGCGTTGTATACCGTTAATGTCGGCTCCTCCGCCCAACCCAAAGCGTAAGTCTACTGTTCCACATGCATAACAGCAAAAACGGAACTTTTTCACTCATTATACTCTCGGAGACGTGTAATCCGACGAAAGTCGAATGCGGTTATTTCCAGTGTTTAGACAGGCGCCTCTCGCAAGAGCCCGAGCACACGGAGGCAGCAACTAAGCTCAAATAAAAGCTGGTTAATCTCAAATCTGTCATAAATACAATCAAACTGCGAAATACAGTATAAAGAAAATGTTAACAAATAATTTTTAAAATCCAAGCTAAATTCAAAATCCTCACCATTTTTACCAATGAGATCACAGACCGGAACTCGACGCTGGCGTGCGGCAATGAAGTGAAGACATTTATTGTGCACTTGGCCTTTTTGATAAGAAATCGGTCAGTAATCTCGGACTTCAATATTATAAAAAGATATGCTTACAGTCATATAATAATGTTAACGGTACTGTTAAAAATAGTAATATTAATATTTTCACACTTAACAAGTTCAAAGTGTTATGTTACAATTTAACTTAGTTAAGATCTTTGTGCTGAGTTTCTAACTACCTTTTGCAGTTTAATCACTTTGGTGCATTAATACAATTTAAGCCTAAAATTAATTTCAGCTACACGTATACAAAGTCATTAAGATTTCACATCAACTGAAGAAAAATTGGACAAACTTGAATCCTTATAGGGCCGACCAGCTGCACGTGATATACTATACATATTCGTTTATTCATCAAAATATTCTGGGTGATATACCGCACCAGAATTAAACAAAATACACAGTTGGTGTAGTTAACTTTTACTGTTAGTCAGGAAAAGCCCAAAACGGCGTCCATAGCAGCTACTATGAGCGCTTATGACACTCGCTTTACTGTGGTATAATAACAATCTGACATAAATTGTAAAACGCCATTAGTAAGGCAATATAAAGGTCCCCAGGTGTTTTCAGATTCAGTTCAAACTTTAACCTTGACTGGTATCAATCAAGGCACGTAAAGAAAATTTGGAATAGCATGGCGCTAAATAAGATTTATTACGTACATATCAAAATCAGTACTCTTATCTTCCGGTCGCTAATGACGCTATTATTTGCGTACTTAAGGATTTTTGCCATTTATCAGCTAGGTTTTCAAGCATTATTTTCCCCGATAATACTGTTCTATTACAGCCAAATTAAATATAGCGCCTCATAAATAATTATGGCATTATTTGGTCTGTTTATATCCGGTTCGGAGGGCAAATTCTTTCGCGGAGCCAAGGTTTCTTCGTTGGTTCAGCTGTGAGTTCTCAAACCTCGCATTAGATGTGGCAGCTTTTCCAATTCTGATTACGGTCATTCGTGAGTATTGCGAAGAAGAATACAACTAGTTAAATGCTGATAAGTGAGCGTCTCTGTAGGGCTTCTTAGGCTTCACAAGGTAAGGGTGGAAAGCACGACTAGACTAAGACTCAGTTCGGCACACAGAACAGGACGCCTGGAAACCCAGAACAGAAGTTGATACATATCCGACAAACGGTATTAAGACCATAACTTTTGGGATTCGTGTAGATCCAATGAGATGTTTTAGTGTAACCACTGATTGTTGACTCTGGCTGTTATGTCTGTGGATACGAGTATCATGTAATAAAGAGTATATCCAGACTGATTTCGCATACTCGATTTGTGGCCCTTTTTTATTTTGACAAAATGCGTTGGTTTACAGAGCTCTCGGCAGGCTTTCCTTTTCCATTGCTGACCCTAGACTCTGAAGCTCTCTTCTGGCAAGCATTTGCTTTGCAAGGCTTTGTTGGCCTTCAAATCTTGACTAAAAACTCGTTGCTTCCTAGAATTCTTTCCACCGTAGGCTGTTTCAGTGTCTTCTGAGATTTTCCTCTTGGCTTTCGACCGGAATTAGGCTTGCACAATGATTTTGCTTAGTAGCGACCATCAGCTGATACCATGAGCATTATTACAGTGGCACTATGAATGCCTTAGATTGTTATCATTATTGTTGTCGTTGTGGTTGTACATAAATGTAACTAGTGTGCTGCCTAATTGAGTTTACTGTCATGCTATCGCTTTACTGTATGCACCAAATGTTTTATTTTAGAGTTGGACACATTACCTTTCGACGTCAGTAGAAATTCAGGCATTCGGAGTCTGACTAAACCATAGCTATGGCCAACTATACTACTGTACCAATGGACGTTGAAATCTCCACTACTGCCCCTACCACTTCAAGTTCCACAACACCTCACCACGAGCCTTGGCCATCCATTCCACGCCAGAGTTCGATGCCTCTTCCAGGCGAAATTCCACCATCGAGAAGTCCACAGCCTCCTGCAACCTCTCCTTCGATTGTCGAAAGCCCTTACTGTCGACTGGCTAACTTTGAAATTGAAAAGAAGATTGGCAAAGGCCAGTTTAGCGTTGTGTATAGGGCACGTTGTCGAATCAGTGGACAGGTGGTAGCCCTGAAGAAAGTACAAGTGAGTACTTAGTGCCAGTGAGTGCACTTAGAGAGTACTTAGTACAGGTGAATACTTAGTATTGTTGAGTAATTTAGTACAAGTGAATATTTGGTACAAGTGAGAACTTTGTGAAAGTGAGTACTGGTAATTGTTAATGTAATTGCATATTTATATAGCGCCCCTTCAAGGGAAACTCACCAGACATGCTCCTGAACTGACAACACAAAATCATTATTGAAATGAATGGTTTTCAAGTGCTTATGGAAAGGTGGCAGAGAAAGACCAAGCCACTCATGTCTCAGGTTACTGGGCTACATCCCAGAAAGTCAGCAACCCAAGTGCACAATGCTACTATGTGCAAAGAATGTACGTCATGTAGGCCTACTCTAGCATAGAGATCAGACGTTGCTATTATTTTTTAGCATTATTTATGAGACGTCGTTTCTTTTGTGGTGGAACAAAGTATCAGTCAACATCAGCACTATCAACAATATTGAGGAATTTCAGTGAACTAAAAAATAATAGGCCTATCCATGAGGGAAACGAATATATTGGTCTTTGCATTTTGTGTATACTGACTTTTAAGTTTTATTGGTTTATTTCATTCAGTTTTTGGTATTTTCTGCTTTTCCAAATGCCGACTTTGGTTTCGGTTTTCAGAATATTATGATGTTGGTTCAGTATCAGTTAAATCAATGCACCACTAGTGTGTAGTGCTTTTGACAAGTTCTTAAACGCATTTTATTAAGGTTTTTGATTCATATTTACATACATACATACTTATGTATATACATTCATATATAGATGCATATTTACACGCGTACTTGTGTTATTTAGATGTATTGTTCTGTAATGCTTATGTACTTACCTACTAGCGTTCCTTGCAGATATTTGAGATGATGGATGCAAAGGCAAGGCAGGACTGCATCAAGGAGATTGATCTTCTGAAACACCTTGATCATCTCAATGTCATCAAATATCTGGCATCATTTGTCGAAGACAACGAACTCAACATAGTCCTTGAACTTGCTGACGCCGGTGACCTTTCACGCATGATCAAGGTTAGAGGTCATCTTTTGTGATCCACGATAACCTGCTGTCGAGTTTCCCACACCTATTGGATTTTGCTGAACTTCTCACATGTGTTGTGATTCCTGACTTGATTTAACTTGAAGCAGCTATTGATTTTTTCCTTGTGCATAATTATATTGGCCTCTAACTTAACTTAGTTCTCTTGACTTAGCTGGTGCACTTGGTTGTTTAGAACTTTATAAAAGTTTTAGTTTATGATGATTGTTATGATAGTTGGCAAGTTGACACATAGTGAGTGTCCATTTTCCATATTATGCTGAAGAATGACACCAAATTGTCAATTGTGGCGCCATATAAATGTATGGAAATAAATTAATAAATCGGTCTTGATTTCTGGTTTTAGCATTTCAAAAAACAAGAACGACTGATTCCTGAGAAGACGATCTGGAAATACTTCATCCAGATATGCAGTGCACTCGACCACATGCATTCCAGGCGCATTATGCACCGTGGTAAGCCTCTCCTTATGTCTTTTTGTTTATAACCATTTTTCTGTAGTTTTGTTGTGCCTTCTTGTGTCTGTCTCACTGTGTCTCTCTGTCTGTGTATCATCTATGTTTGTGTTTGTCTGTGTGTCATTTGTTCTTTCTTCATATCTCAGTTTATTTCAGTCTTTGTGCATCTGTTTATTTGTACCTGGCTGTCTGTTTTCATCTGTTTGTGTGTCTTTTGTTTATTGGGTTTTCTGTATATCCTTTCCTTCAATGTTTTCAGATTAGTATGATTGTATTATGTTTAAAGATATCAATTACACATCCAGTACCTTTTAGAGGTTCTTGAAAGGCACTTTATAAATGTTCAGATACACACTTACATACATTAATCTAAGTAGTCAGGGAGTCGAAACCCTCCAAACTATTGTGACCATGAAAATGAAGCTGCTCATCTTAACCACTCACCTCTAGGAGGGAGACATACATGCATTGTATTTAGATATCTTTCTATCGCAGATATCAAGCCAGCAAACGTCTTTATAACAGCGGAAGGAGCGGTCAAACTTGGCGACCTCGGTCTTGGAAGGTTTTTCAGCTCTAAAACAACTGCTGCACATTCCCTTGGTAAGCTGTCTGTTTGTTTTCTTCGCGTGATCTGCCCTGCTTCTTGAGATGCTTTGCCTTTGGCCTGGTTCGTATTTTCATGTGAACATCATGCTTTACTGTGCTGGACCTCTTCCTTTGGCTTGCTGTCTCTGAACAACCCTTCTGACTTGAATAAATGACTTGTTGAAGCGCTCATTAATAACCTGTTCCCCTTCACTTAGTTTTAGTTTTTAAATAGCAATCTACCAATTTGGAGTTTATGATTACACTTGCAGTTTCAGTTGATACATCCATCATTAGTCATCTCTTTCAATGTAATCATTCTTTTCCTTCCTCTTGTTTTCTTCTGCCGGTTCTTCCTTTGGTTTTTCTTAGGTATTATATTATTTATTTAGTGCCACTGTACAATCAACCAATGGCACTGAGCAGTTCATGCAGTAAGGCCTTGCTTAGGGTCTGTACGCAGTAACATCTCAGGGAGGTTTGAACCCACATATTCTGCTTTACAATGGTGGCATTCTGCCAACTGGCTGCCATGTGACAGTAATGTTGCTGGCTCCTCATCAAATAACGATACTACATTTTTGCATAAAATAAGTTCTTAATGGCCACTGATGTTCCCATGGGGGCTATTCACCAATGCCCAAAGGGGTCAGTATGAAATTAATAATCTCGTATAATAACAGTGCCTTTCTAATAATGCATTGAACTGATGGCTGCTGCTGTTAAGGGTAGATCCATTCAAACTCTAGAATTGCAAGCATTGGAACTGGGAAGCAGTTAAGGGGAAAAGTGCTAAGTAAAACAGATAGCTTTTGAGCAAGATAAAAATCTGTTGTTAAGAACATGCCATACATAAAAACAGGATGTCCAGTTGATAGATGTAGCACAGTTGACGTAATAATAATACCTTGTATTTAAAACTTTGACCACTGATGTTACAACCTGTACAACCTTATGCAATAATTTGGTGACTCTGTATAGCAGAACCCTTGTGGATCCTTCCAGGTTCTCCATCTGATGCCCAGTAATGTAGAATTGTTTGTTTTTGTATTTTCCAAACAAAATTTGATGAGTAAAGTGACTTCAACTGAAATAAAAGCAGAAAACAATTATCTTGCATTTGTTTTTTTTTAGTTGGCACTCCATACTACATGTCGCCTGAAAGGATACACGAGAATGGCTATGACTTCGCATCGGATATATGGTCTCTTGGTTGCCTCCTCTATGAGGTGAGCCTGGCTAATGGTGCTTAAGAATCTGATTACCAGTAGTGATGATAACGATGACTGATGAGGATGACAGTAACATAGATGCTGATGACAGTGATTGAAAATTAATGCAGTAGTGGTAAAAACAATTATGATGGTGGGGATCATAATGGCAGTGGTGGCGGCGGTGAATGGACTGGCCTGGTTATCTTAAGGGATGCTCTTGTTTGGATCTGTTAGAGAGCTACATTAAGAATTAGTTAATGTGCTATTTAAATGGCTACATAAATAAACACATCCATGATGCTTCTACTGATGATGTTGACAATGATGATGCCAGATAATTAATTACAACAATAACAGTATTAATGGGTAGCGTTTTTTCGATATGATGATCAGCAGTGTGAACCTTATTACCTGTAGATCAGTTACATGTAAAACAAGTTTGCCATCTGTTACCATTTCATTCACCTAGCATATGTTATGTTTGCTAGATGGCCGCACTGCAATCTCCTTTCTATGGTGATAAAATGAACCTTTATTCGTTATGTAAGAAGATTGAACAGTGCGACTATCCGCCTCTTCCAAGTGACAAATACTCCCAAGAGGTGAGATTCATAGAGTTTGTTTCGTTTTTAGCATTGGTTGACCCATGCACTTTCTTCATGACTTTCATGACTTTCTTCTCAAATGAATGTTTGTTTCCTCGTAATATTTACTATAAAATCACTTTCTGCAGTCTTGTATTCAGTTTGTTTTCATGATGTGATGTAATTTTTCAACTTGTGTAACCTATATTTACATGCAGACTATAAAGTGTAATGTAATGTAGCAGAAAAGCTCTATGACCTCTCTGCTAAACATACTCTTTATTACAAAGCAGCAGTTATTCTATTTTATACAATATGTAATATATAATAGAACAGTATATTATATTATGTTACTATATATAATATAAATAATATATTATGTTTTATTATTATATATTATAGTTTTGTTGTCTGTTTTGTCTGCAATTTATTAACCTACTTACTTTTGTTTTAGCTACGCAATCTTGTCGATATGTGCATCAACTCGGATCCAAAGCAACGACCAGACATCACCTACGTTTACGATGTAGCAAAGAAGATGCACAACCAGAAGTGAATGACTTTCATTGGCTATTTTGAGTTAAATCCGTAGGCCACGTTTTCCCGGCATTCTTGTGCGAGTTTTGATTGTTGTTTTTTTTGTGGATTTTGCAGTCTATCAGTTTTGTTTGCTTTTTATTAGGATAGATTCAGTATTGAGGACAACAGCTGCTCTGAGGCAAATTATGGAGTCATTTTGTGTTTTTTTATTAATTGTTTGTATTTAAATGCACATTTGTTTTGTGCTTTTTGAAGTAGCTCTAAAAATTCATGTTCTAGAACGTGTTACTTCATCATCTTAACGTCCCATATTGTTGATTCATAATTCAGCTGTGCTCCAGAAAAGTTCAACAAAAAATGGCTGCTTTGAGCACATCTGGCAGTAACTCCACAGTCAGTTAGTGCCTTTGCTTGATAAACATCAGGATGCATAAATTATTGCATCGACCATTCTGCTTCTCTTCTCTTTTACCAGCTGCCCATCCTTTTTTGAGGTGAATTTGTTGTTGAGTGTGATGTCTGATTAAAAATAAATAATACTAGAACTATCCAGTTTCTAGTTAAGTTTGCATATTTACTTGTTAATTTTGAATTGCTGGTTTTAGCACAGCTTGGATAATTTTGTCTCTGTTGCTTCTTTTTCAATACATAGGACAGTCTGTCATGCTGCACTGTTTAAGAGGCTCTCAAAAGGCGCTATATGAGTATCGAGTTACATTACGGACATGATGTACAGATAAACTAATGTGAACTATTATGAATAAGGTCATTCAGATGAACTGTCTTGTGGTTGTGCCATCTTTGGCTGTAGCACCAGATTTTGTGCATTCCACTTGGGATTCATTCTTGGAACATGGGGGCGAAAGATGCGAGTATAGCCGCCAAAGTACAAGTTAAAATAAAACTAAGCATAGTTTGTGTTTTAAAACTGTTTAGGATTAGTTGTGCTTTATGTAGTTTATTAATTGTATGCACATAGTCTAGGTCTTATTTACATAATTTATTACTGATTTGCGTCTAGGTTAGGAGTCCAGTAATTTCTATGTAATGCTTTTGGTTTGTTCTCTATTCACTGCAGCCTTGACTGTGCCATCAGTAAGCCCCAAAGGTTTTATGTGTACTGTGAAATCTTGATAAAGTGCTGTTTCAGTTTTGAATTTCTATGCAATATTGGCTTGAGCTTGAATTTTAAATTCTGCAGTTGAATGTTACACGGTGAAACTTTGAAAAAATGTGCTGCGTAATCTTGAATTCATGTAAAGTTTGCCAAACTGGAAATTGTGCATACAGTTAAACCTTGCTATTCTAGGCTTTATTTAGATTTGAATTTCTTTGTGTTGAGTTGCTGTGGGTTTATTCAAAGATTTAAATGGTGAAACTATTATGTCGCAGTTACCAACCGCAGGCTTTACCAGGTTTAATTGTATGTGAAGGCCAAACACAGTGGCAAAAGGCCAGCACATCATCTCATTACCAACACCATATCATTAATACGTTACGAATAGTCATACCCTATCATTGATACATTACTGATAGTCATACACAATTTTTTGTGCTTAAACTTGTACTGGCCCTACTATTAAGAAAGCATTTGCTGCTAGTTTTTGGATAGTCTATGTAAGTTTATCAGGAAGTATTATTGTATTTTTACTATCAGCAAATCCTGTTCTTAAATTTCACAGATATCTTGGACAATTTGCAGCTTCTAGAGTTTAATCTTTTAATTTCTTAGAAATGATGGACAGTTTTCTGGGTTCATTCCATTAACAATTCAGACTTGCCTTTTCCAAAGCTATTGCTGTAACGATGACTGTACCTGTGTGTATGTATAAGAAAGGAGTCTGATATTCATGTAAACATTACTGTCTATATATATAGGTATTTAACATTTATATAAGATCTTTGTATATGAGCATAGATAATGTATTAGAAATTTGAATGTTCTGATAGTATATGTAGCCAGTCTGTGATAAATTGGATGATTATTTATGTGTAATTTATTTGCTGTTATTATTTAGGTATTTAGTTAATCATAGTTTTTGGCTTTCTATATACAGATGGCTATTTGGCTTTTGAATATGTCCTGTAACGATGCCAATGTTACCGTCTGTCTTCCCTTTTTTTTGCTCAATTGTGTTTCTGCATGGACCCTCTTCCTCTACCTGAAGTTAACTGCTGTGGGACTTGGCTTTGAGTGGATAATATCTAAGGGGTGTGCTATCGCATAGTGGTTAGCATGCTGGACTGTCAACGCAGAGGATTGAGGTTCAAATACCTACCAGGGCAGAAATATGTTTAAAGGTATCTTCTGTTCCACATGTGCACTCTAGGAAACTTGGCTATATACATGTAATGAGTACACTGACCCCACATTGCCAGCTGGAAGATCAGCCAGCCTCAGAGTACGGGCCACCTGCTTTCATGTGCCAAGGCTAAGAAAATGAAGTTGCTAGCTCTTCATATCCATTACTGCCTCACAGGGTTAGCTCAGAGAACTGCTGTTTTTCTACACGAAACATGGATGGATCCAGTGATCTAGGTCATGATCCATGACTTGAAGTAATGCCTGCTAACAGCCATCACTTGTTTGGCCAGATAGCTTACAGACTTATGTTGTCTGGTGTTTAACCTATAAATATAACAAAGCACACTTCAGTGTCGTTTACTGTCAAACACCTTTGTCTGGTTTCACTGAAAAGCCTCCATATTGTCTCTTTAGAGGCCACTTTTATCTGTAAAGCCTGCATTAGTAGCAAATACGTTATATTATTAATTGAAGAAGTCGCCAGTTATAACTGTCGAGTACCCTGATCTTCCATATCTACCACCTTACTTCCTTGCAGTACATCAGTTATGTTGGTCTTGGTTAATTGGTGCCTGATAAGAGCTGGAAATGGAGGCATCAGTGCCACTCCTAACATAAAGAGCTTCCTCGACACAATCTGGATGAGACAATGTTTATCTTACAGCCCCACACCTTACACAGTATATATATATATATGTGACATAATGTATATAAAATACATTGAGCCTACATAATATATATTAGATAGAAAGCATAATAGTTAATATAATTAATTTATCTATATATTGCACGATTCAGTTGTAGGCTATGCCTACGATTTCTCGCTCAGCCGATGGATGCATGGTGTGTTAAAAAAGTCTTACTTACTTACTTAGGCTGTCCTGTAGATATATTGCACTGGTTTGCTAAACTTGGAGGAAGACATAACCCTCCTGATCCGCCCTTGTTGGTGAGAAGGGCAACGCCTTGACTCAGGCAGCCCCTTAACCGGAGGCCTGTCAAAGACAGAAAGGAACTTATTGAGGTCAAAGTCCGCCGGTAATGGATAATCCCGAGTCGAGACAGGAAATGCGTTGAAACTTCAAAGCTTTATCTGATGGAAGCGGACAATAATGTATGTATTAAAACATTCGTGTAGGGCCTTTTAAGAATATGTCAAGAGCGCTAACGTGGCGAACGAAACTATGAAAGGCTCATGGACAAGATTTCCCTTCTAACTGACATATTAAGTTAAGGTGGCTTCACTCAGAGTACTGGCAAAAAGACGTGGAAATGATCGTGTCTGTCGGTGATTTCAGAGATACAGTGTGAAAGTGGGTGTGATTCGTGTGTTTATGACGCGGTGGTCGATGCCTCGTAACCGGAGGGTCGCGGGTTCGAATCAGCCTCAAGCCACTGCATAGCGACCTTGGACAAGTTGCTCACCCACAATTGTCTGTGAGGAAGGCAACGGGAAACCACCTCACTCATCTCATCCCCGGGTGGCATAAATGGACCTGCCTTCAGGCAGAGAACTCATCATCAACATCATATATATACAAGTCCTACACACACATTAGGCCTATGTACATACATAAATACATTTATTTATTTATTCAGAGCTCTTATTACGCGTGAAAAGTAGGTAAATCTTAGGTCAGGCTCAGATGAATATTTTTATGGGCCAAGACGAAGTCGGGCAAAAGACCGGAGTAAAACAGTGGGTCTTAACATTAATGTTTTAACTGAAGGTAGTTGGCAAGCTGGGCCTTCCAAATACAGTCCAACTTCATCCGAAAGCACGTGATCCCGTGCAAATATGTCCTCAATATAGGGGCTACCAACGAGCCATAACGAAACAGTCTAGACGGGCGACATGAGGTTAGCAATGTAGGCATGTAGATATGATAGAGGACTGAAATTCTGGGCTTTAAAGTTCCAGGATACAATTCTGACCTAAATGCGCCATTCATCAGGAAGCCAGTGAAACTAATTAGACAAACTAATGCAGTTGGTGATGAAAAATATGTAGCCTATATAACAACCATAGAAATATCACCAAGTTAATTTGAGTACGTATGAAAGTATTACCAGACTCACTCAGTTTAGTAGTTGTTGAAATTTGTTGGAGTTTAGGATGGAGACAGAGGAAAGCCAGTGCAGAAACATCAACTGGTATCAACGCCTGGACGTGCCAACGAAGTAGGGGTAGGACGTCTGATTAATTGGTTTGTTCAGACAGAGAGATGGGACTGATAACTGGTAGTGAGTCAACCGGCCCACCCGGAAAGCGATTGCACAACCAGTTGCAATATAGAGACAGGAAGACAGACGGGTGCAGATACAGGAAGAGATTCGCAGAAAGACCACGCTGAGTAAAGAGTCAGCTTAGACGCGAGAGAAGTCAGTCGAGCTCTGGACGCGACAGAAGACGGTTGAACTCAGGGTTCGCTGTAAGAGCTAGCTAGAATCAGTTGAAATGTAGGCTTTTATAAAGTCTAGCGTCTTCTGGCGATATAGCAATCGTTATGGGTAGAATTACATCTTAAGGTTCGTCGTAGACTAATGTCATCATTGCCCGCTCCGTAGAGAAACTCTGATTGAACTAGAGAATCATACTCGCGTTGTCAGACATTGAAGAATGACAGTACACTATGAAGAAAACTGAACGATGCGCTCCGGACGTGAAACCTCATATGGTAACTGGTATTGCACCAGAAACATTTATATTATACTTCTGTCCTGACGGGGATTAGAACCAACAAGATCAAAATATCCATTGGAAGATGTAGGATGTAATTAAGTAGACCAGTACTGCCCTCCTATGCTAAGACCTACATTCAGATTAGGGTAAAAGACGCACACGACACATGACTGCGAAAACGCGATTATGAATCGTAGCCATATTACTTTGCACGCATTCTGTTTACTACGGTTTGACAAAATGTTCATTGATCATGCGTTTGTAAATAATTGCTTTAACAAGGCGCAGTGGCCGGGGAAGTGTTTAAAAATCGTGTGAGCCAACCTCAGCCAAGTACAGACCTAAGGTGGATAAAATTAATTTGTGGCGTAATATCAGAGTATATATCATTGTATTTTTTTATAGTAATAATGTTTGTTCAGTGGCATTGAAAGATATCTCCGTTGCCAAAAACGTTGTGTGAGCATGATCCTGCCTGAGCGTTACAGAGCCAAAACTTGTGTGAGCATCAGCGTCTTTGGCGACAAGGCTCCCGGGCCTCTGTCAACAAGCCATGTCAAATCTGTTAGGTCCGACAGACGAACTCAGGTTCGAACCGTGACTTCTCTGTGCCAGCGGCGGATTCCGGGGGCTTATAAGACTCACGCCCCTAAACTTGGCGGAATACCTTTACCTTAGTTTTGTTCTGATTAATATCAAAAGCAAACTATTACTTCGCCTTCTAACTTCAAATACTGCATAAGTTCTTGTCTACTTACCTGTGTTGGCTGCTCGTGGATGTATTGTGCAAGATGTATTGTACACCTCTGGTTGATTTAATGGCTCACAAAGGCAGCAAGTATAAGCAACGCCTTACTTTGCTTCATCGATTTTACTATGCTGGGATTTAACAAGCAGATAAAAAATATCTTTTTTAACCACCTTCTTCAGTTTCCCGGAATTTACGACCTTGAGAGAATTTCCCACATACTGGATGATCTTAACATCTTTGATGATTTGTGTGTCTTTCCCCACTGTTTTATTTTCCCAGTGCCATTATAAGCTAACTATGCTCGAGATGGGCTTCCCAACTCATCTGGTTCAACTTTTGCAAAACCTGTATAGACAGCAGCGCGCCGCCGTTAGGACAGACAATCTCGTGTCTGCATGGTTCAGTGTTAAAAAGGGAGTCCGGCAAGGATGCAATCTTTCTCCGTCCCTGTTCAACATACTGGCAGAACAAGTGATGCGAAAAGCACTGCAGGGATTTGCTGGAGGCTTCAGAATTGGGGGGTAAGACCATCAGCAATCTCAGGTATGCCGATGACATCGTCTTGCTGGCCACATCACCAGAGGAATTACAGGTGTTGGTGAGGCGTGTTGAGAACGCTGCAAATGAATATAACATGTTGATCAATGCGAAAAAGAGGAAAGTAATGGCGAACATAGACCAAGTGCTTGAGATCAGCGTGAATGGTGGAAGGCTAGAGCAGGTGGACTCTTTTGTGTACCTGGGAAGCAGAGTGAACAAGGAAGCGGAGTGCACGGGAGAGGTGAAGTCGAGGCTAGCAATGGGTATGGCAGTCATGGTCAAATTGACAAAGATGTGGAGGAACAAGTCAATTAGCACCAGGACCAAACTGCGGTTGATGAAGACATTGGTGTGGCCAGTGGCAACGTACGAATGCGAGGCATGGACGATGAAAAAAGAAGAGAAGCGTATCCAGGCGTTTGAGAACGGATGTCGTAGAAAGTTGCTGCGGATTTCATGGACAAAAAAGCTGACCACAGAACGAGTCTATCAACTGGCTGGAACAAAAAGCGAACTGTTGGGACATATTAAAGCGCGCAAGCTGCGTTACTTCGGTCATGTAATGAGACATCCTCAGGACTCTATTGAAGCTGGCGTTATGTTGGGTCTCGTCGAGGGAAATAGAAGACGTGGAAGACCAAGAATAAGTTGGATTGACAATGTCATGGCATGGACTGGCCTGTCGGGCACGATGATGGTGAACGCTACGCGCAACAGATGGCGTTGGGAGAGGATAGTCCGTACATGTAGTCAACCGTCGCGAAGCGACGATGGCGTTGTGACATGACATGACATTATAAGCTTCCCTTTACATGTTTAGTAAGCAAACCTTGCCTTAATCCATATGGGGATAAAGCCTTTGGCATTGTCCCTCCAAATCAAATGAGCTCCGTGGCCACATTGGCCCAGGATCCGCACCAGGACAACATATTGTGCAACATCACCATCGAATTAAAGAAGAAATCGGAAGAGAAGAATATCTCTCTGTCTAATTCTTGGATCTTGACCTGGAGCCGAAAACTTTTGCCTATCGATTTTGTTTTGATTGAGCGCCTGTGAATAAGTTGGTCCCCATGATGTGGCTTTCGTTGGGCGCTATTGAAACCTCAAGAGCAGAGCTCTTGAATCAAGAACTTTCAACTTTCTCAGCAGCGTACAGGCCAGTTTTCTCCTACGACAACTGCTACCCCTTGGATTCACATAGACCTGTCTTCATGTTCCCCAAGCTTTGCACAACCTATATCTTCCAACTAGCGTGACTCATAGACCGTCTCGTGACTTTGCAACAGGGTGGGCCCGAGCCATGCAGGACCAACGGGAGTCAGTCAGAAATCAAACAGATTGGTTCGTTTCGAAATCAGACAGATTGGTTCTCAGAAGCACAATGACCAGTTTTCTACTTGGAATCAAAGCGTTTAGTTTCGGCTGTGACTCGGGAGAGCACTGATTAGCCTTTTCCTGGACTCCTCTCTCGTCCGTACATTTGTATCGTAACCGGGACTGTATCGAACACGGGCTTTTACGGTCATCACCCTCGTCCGTATATTTGCATACGAATGTGTTTGCTCAATAGAGAACGCACTGAATATCACTGAGCCAATGATATCAAAAACGCTTTGACTCGTGTATGTGAAGGCTCGCAACCATCCTTCAAGACAAAGGTTGCGCACCACGCGACAACCTTTATTCAACTCATCTGCCCTGTGTCTTGCATATATAGAGGCTAGTTTAAAATACAGAAATAAAAGTGTCTTAATGTCACCGATTACGTGCCATGTAAAGAACATTTAAGGACCTATAAACAACGGGACTCTTATGTTCATTATTTTACTAGAAATAAAATTAAAAGTGTGCTTGGCTTAGTTATTGAACTATTATTAGATTCAGTTTAAATTTAATAAAAATTAATTTATAGAAATTTTATGCAGCTAAACCTTGCGGTCGAACTGTGCACATGAGCGCCGCACATATTTGCTACCTAAAGCGCTTTATAGCTACTCCTGCCTCTTTCCAAACAGAGCTAGGGCCTACTTGTGGCCACAGATCCGCCACAGTTGCAATTAACAACATATTTGAATATCAAAACCCATGGTGAATTCGATGAAGGCAATTGTTTGGACTTCTGGAAATGCAACAAACTATTCTAGATAAACTATATGAACCAGCGCTTAGAGCGCTGAGTATACCTGCATCTAATGCGCCTGTCGAACGAGTGTTCAGTTTTGGGGATTAAATATTAAAACCGCATCTATCAGACATGAGTGACAAGATGCTCACATTACTAATCTTTCTCAAGAGCAATTCTGAATGAATGCATGTGTCTTATAATATGATCAGTGAAAATACATGGTTGATTATTATAAATTATTGTTAAACAAATATCTTAATGTTCTTGCAGTAGTGATTTGCACTTGTATTATAACCTTAGTACTTGTACTCGTACTTGTACTTGAGACCTATGTACTTGTACTCGTACGTGTACTTGAGACCTAAGTACTTGTACTCGTACTTGTACTCGAGATCTGAGTACTTGAAATATCTCTGCTAATAACCGCATGTGTCAACAACAAATTTGACCCTAAAAGAAGAACTGAACGCACCCCAATCTTACAAGCATTTGGAAAGGTGAACAGGATATGGAAAAATAGGGAAATAACAAAGAAAACCAAGGCAAATGTAGGCTATAGTAGGCCTAAATGAGACGATGACACAGTCCCTAAATTGTTAGGCGATAGTTGCATACTTAAAATCCTTAAAACCCAGGGATACTAAAAAGTAACAAAATTCTGGGGAATTAATAAAAAAGCTATCAAATTTTCTGGAAAAGTCACGAAAATCTGAGAAAGTAAGCAAGAAAACTACGAGAAAGTCATCAAAATTTGTGCTGAACGAAAATGGTCGTGAAAAGTCCTAATAGACCTAATTGTAAAATATTTCTTAGCGAACCAGGCCTATAATTTGCTTATTATCTCTGTCCCATTTGTAAGCTTCTGGATACAATCTGACAATCTGACTTACTGCAGAATTTCTGGCAAGTTTTGTTTGGTTTGCAGTTTCTCCAGTTGTCGATCTGTGTCACTGGTTTTCAAAGGATCCAGCCTTCTGGGCCACAGACCAGCGTGGCCATATTTACACAAGGTGAAAGGCAGTGAAACAGACGAGCACCGTCGTCACGAAGTTCAGCATAACTCTCCTCCTCTTCCTCCTCCTCCTCCTCCTCCTCCTCCTTCTCCTCCTCTTTCTCCTCCTCCGTCGCCTCCTCGATCATTGACTACATATGTTTTTAAAGTTCTACGCTGTCTTAGTGATAACTGTAGGGAGTACGATAACAGAGCGCCATCGTGTGACTATAGTAACTTACGTAAAACAGGACAGTAAACGCTGGCGCTAAACCAATTCAGTCAGTAAGTGCAAAAATTTAGTAACTTGGGTGGGTTTAGTACCAAACTTAATTCTGATCAAGTGTTGATTTACAAGACAATATTTTATTTTTATATTTTATATTTTAATTATGAAAAATTCATTATTAATTATATGCTTTTATTTATTTCATTATAAGAATCATTACCTATGTAATTATTCTATCTACATATCAACTACTTCCTCCACTCTCACTTTCATCTCTAATTCGCCTGTACGCAATCGTGGCATCACCTTTACACACGTCTCTCTTTTCAAATCACTTCTCCAACCTCTCGCGCATCTGTTTCATTCATATTCGTGATCTTCTCCGTATTCGATCTATACTTAATTTAAAAACTACCCCTACCATCAGTACTTCTACAGTCCATTTCAAGATTGACAACTGTACGTAATTCCCTTTTTCTTGACCTTAAATCCACTCAGATTAAGCGTCTTCAGACTCTTCAACTTATTCAAAATTCTTTTTCCCGAGCTGTCACCAGTAATCCTAATCGTAATCGTAATTCCGAGATTTCTACAGCGCACAACGAAAGTCACGTCACCAGTACACCGTGGCATCACCATATCACTCCTATACTGAAATCACTCCACTGGCTGAAAATGCCTGAACGCATTCATTTCAAAGTTCTTTCTCTAACCTCCACTGTTGTCTTTCCAGTGCGGCGTGGCTCAGCTGCTGGAATAATGTTCCACACCATTCGGTTATGTCGTCTACCCATTCTTCATGAGGTTGTCCTCTCTTGTCATTCTACATATGTGACCAAATAATCCCAGTTTCCTCTTAACTACCTTCTGTATCAAATTCTTCTTGAAATATATCAGTCTGTATAGTTCTGCGTTGCTCACCTTTTTCTAACCTATTACTCTGCAATACTGCCAGTCTATTTATCTTGCAAACTCTGCTAGCCAATCACCCCGCTCTACTTCACTCTTGCCCGTCCCTCTGTATCTATTCATCTTAAGTTCTCTTTCCGATCATACTAGAACTCTAGAACTATTTCCTTCCTGAATTTCGTCAATTCTCTTTTTCTCTACCCCTTTTGTTGTTCACCCACCATCATCTGCCCCACTTCTATCTGCAGGATTACTCCACATTCAAAGCTGAAGTCTCGACTTTCAAGAAATCTTACTCTGATTTATCTAATCCACCGCCTTGCAATTTCAACCTAAACACAATCCTCCGCAATAGCATCTCTGTCATGTTCTCTCTTTGGTCTTCTGGCAGCCGGACTTTGTTCTTTCCATGGAATCTTTGGGCTTCCCCTCATGAATAAGCTGGTGCCCTGCGCTTAGCTTTTAAGTAGCGCTTTAGACCTGTTGAGGTTACGATTACGATGTATGGTTCCGTAAAATGTTTGTTTAGGTAATCGCTAGATGGAAGAAACGATAAAAGTACGTCATCAAAGCGAGTATTAAATTTGTGTATGATCTGTTATCTGTGGGCCGATGATCCTTTATTTATAAAATGTCTAAATTCATCTGTGCGCGTTTCGGTAATTCTTCAGGATTATAAACTGTGGTTTAATTTTGCGTCTGCCTTTACACTAAATTTCTCGGCGTCAGACGGAGTTGTTTTTGGCCAGTAGGTGAGTAATCGTGGTTATACGGCGTTAAATGCTGACGTAATGAATCATTGGTCTGACATCGCAGGCATGCAACTCAAACCTCAGCAGACCTGGTCATGTCGCTGAAATGCCTAAGCAGCATTTTTGAAGCGCCTGTTTTACGCCCAGAATCATGGAATTTACGCAGTCGCGTTTGATTAGCTCACCCTAAACTGGCTGTTTATTATACATATTGAGCGTGAAAGTGGGCGGAAGCGATTTGTTTTTTCCCGGCTAGGATCGGTATATCTAGGATTAGCTCGCATAATTTCGCAGTCAGGTTGAAGATTCGAAAGCAGAAGAAACTTTACAACGCGTCTCTTCTCTTAATCGAAATTTAAAAAGCGGAGTGAGTAGTAGCTGTGTTAGTAAATAAGGGCGATTATAACATACTTGTGAACGATTCTTTGCAACTTCTTGTTCATCAGAATTTTGCATCTATTTTTTTTGTCTCGGTCGTATTTTTTGAAGTTAAAAGCAGCAGTTTATATTTGTGTAGTATAAGAAGTTCTTAAAAGTTTAAGATTATTTATTAATACCTCATTGAACTTATTTATTTATTTCATGTTGTGAGTTTTGTTTTGATTGATTTCCCAGGAGCTGTTGGGGGTGGTTCAGTAGCATATTGGCCAGGTGCTGGCCTTTGTCAGCTGTATGTGGTTTGAATCCAGTGTTGTGCATTAACGTGTTACTTGTACTGCGTCACTGTAACTAATTTTTGGTAACGTTTGCTATAACTAATTACTTTTGAAAAAGTAATGTGCAGCAGTAACGGATTACTTTTATGAGGTAACTTAAGGAAAAACTTTAGTTACTTTGTATTACTTTGAAAGCGGCCTCTGTTCACATGTATTGCGGTACAGTATAGGTCATGTTATGGTGCTCAGAGTATAACTGAAAGTGGTTCTATCCTTTATATGCAATGCTTTACTGAATATGCATTTCTGTAGGCAGAGCATTCCCATTTGTGTTCATGTCTCTTTCGTTTTAATCATCAGTTTCACCATGGAGAAAGCTGAAAGTTCAAGTCACAACCAAATTCTTTCAATGCTTGATACATTAAAGAAATGACCAATGTTTCGATAAATTTGCCAAATTTTTGCCTTTGGCCAAAAGTATATTATGCTAAACCACCAATGCTGCCAAGTGTGTTGTTAACATTCTCACGTGTAGCAACTAGAAATTACTTACTTTTATAAAGTTACTGTTTTAACTTATTTGTGAAAACTAGTTACTTTTTCCTGCTAAGTAACTAGATACTGTAGCTAATTACTTTTAAAACGTAACTGTTTGAATCTAATTACCTCCCAAATGTGAAATTGCGGTTTGCTTTTGGGCTTCAGCAATCTATGCACTTCAGCCAAAAGATTCATCAGTGCCAAGAATTCTAGTTTTGCATGGCTGATGCAGGCATTCAGTAAATTTGTAATTACCTCAACTTGCTCTGCTTATAAGGTTAAGGTCACATGCTTGTTTATGTTACTCAGTAGAAACACCTCAGAGGCATGGGACAACTTAGTCCCATCATTAAAATGTTAACTAATACACAAAATGGCTGCAGCAGTCTCTTGAACGGACACCTAAATTTTTATGGTATTAACATATTAAGCCCAGTGGGATGGTGGGCTGAGTTGGCCCAGGTGGTCTCTGTCCATAATAACAAGTTGTCCTCTGAGTCATGTTTGTGCATAGCATAGCATATTGATATCTATATTTGGTGTCTGGCTTAATGTGGGGGATAAATTTCACGGGGCATTTATGGTACTTTTAAGATTTGTCCCTTATTAGCTTTGAGCCTAAAATAAGGAATTGATGAACACCTTTTTAATACAGTTCCTTTTGTACAGATTGGAATTCATCTCATTCTAGCTTAGAACCAGATGTAAGGTAGCAGATGCCCAAACTACTTATCTTCACAAACTCTGCCATCCAGTTATCCTGCTCTGCCCATTCACCCTCATACCTCATCTGATTTAGGTTATGGGATACCTCATCTGATTTAGGTTATGGGATACCTCATCTGATTTAGGTTATGGGAGACTTTTATCTTGGATGGCCTGTCTGTGTGGTCATCCTAGGCAGTTACCAAAGGCACCAGGTTGAAGAGGGAACCAAAAATTTAAGGGAAAATCCAGTTTACCAAAATTCTCAACCAGCAGGTTTGCTTTCAAGGTTTGGGTGTGGTGCCAATGGTACCAGTTGTATGGTTTTTTCATAAGGCTGATGGCAGCTCAGTTAGTGGGACATGGAATCAGTGTTGAGTGTTACCTCTGACAACTGGAATATGATCTTTTTCTATTAATGCGTACGAATTTCCACTGGTGATCCATAAAGTTTGTGGTAGTTCTGTTTGAGGGCATCAGTGGCTGTTAGCAGGTGTAGAGACATGGTTGTCCATTCGTTAGCATGCTGAGTCAGTAAATGACTGATTGCTGGGCTCATGACTGCTCTGGGAACTCCATTTAACAAGTTGTTTGCACACACTTGTTTCATGACTCAGGTTCAGATTTACTGACCTTGCATGCCTAATAAGTGCAATAAATGAAATAAATAAATAGAGCCTTCTTTGCTTTTGCATTTCTTTGCCTTATATTACCTTATCTTGTTTGTTTTTGGTGAAGTTCGTAGGTCATATTACCACAGCCATCTCTGTGACACGGAATCAGGGTGCACTGCAGAAATTGGTGGCTACGCTAGCCACCGTAGCTCTCCAGAAGTGCCTGCGGATGTTCCGGCGTTAGTGCCTGTCAGCACCGCCGCTGCTGCCAGCGCCGCCTCTGCTGCCATGTTGCCAGGTCCTGCAGCGAGCGCGAGCTCGGTGAACTATTTCTACGGGCGGATTTCGCGTGACGAGGCTGAGAGCATCCTACGGCGCAACGGTTGCCAGGAGGGACTCTACCTTTTACGTGAAAACGTCTCAATCCCCGGCAACTTTGCGTTGTCGATATGTCACCAGAACCGGTCAGCATCTTCGGTTTATTGCAGCATCAGTTGCTGTTGCATCATTACCATCGTGGTTTTATTGCGATTATTGTTCTATTGTAACTGTCTTGGTGTCATTGCTATCATTGTTATTATTATTTTTGTTATCGTTGCCCCTTTTATGGTTCCTTTATGAGTTTTCCCTTTTTTCATAATATGATCTTTGCCTATTAGTGTGCATGTGTCCAGTTCATTCAGTTTAATGATCATAATCATCTTGTTATTATTATTATCATTATGGTTCTTGTTATCATTGTAATTCATGTAACTCGTCATCTCGGTGTTGTTGACTTCATTGTGGTTTTATCGTCATCATCTTCGTTTTGTCATTATTTGTCGAATTGTCATTTTGATGTTGACATCATTAGTATGATTGTTTTATCAGAATTATTTTGACATTAGTATCATAATTTTGGTTGCAACATGATCAGAATTATTGTATTGTTATCAACTTCATTATGATTGTTATCATATTCTTTGTGTTATTGTTACATTGCTGTTCGTCATCATGGTATTATCGATTGTTAGTCATGATTATCATCAAGAATTGCAAGCACTGCATCAGTTCAACTTTTCATCCTTTATCATCTTCATTGTATTCATTATACCTGTTTGTTAGGTATCACATTGCTATCATAATTTATAATTAATGCTATTAATGTTAGACCTATTTTACATGTCCTTATCATAGACCTATTTTACATGTCCTTATCATTATCTTGCGACCATCCTCTCCTATATCTTCTTCTGACAGGAGAAGATGTGGAAGAGGATGATGTGTGGTACCTCTGAGACTCTGAAAGGTCTAAAAGGTGCCGTATAAATATTCAAATCTACGCATAATTCACTGCTGGCATCATTGGTAATCTCTGATCACTGTTATCTGAAAATGCTTCATCATAAAGAATGAGACATGTTACATCATTTCATTAACACTTCTGTCATGACTTTTGTTGTATATATATATATATATATATATATATATATATATATATTTGTTATATATACATATATATATATATATATTTGTATATGTATTTGTTATATATACTTCATTGTATATATATACTTCATTGTTATATATATTTGTTATATATATACTTCATTGTTATATATATACTTCATTGTTATATATATTTGTATATATCTAGACATTTATGTTAACCTGTTGATAGCCTTTCATCATGTGTCATCTTCGTTGATGTGATGTTGTTGTTGTTGTTGCTGTTGTTATACTCACTGTTGACGTAATGGTTAGTTTCTTCCTTTTCCTTGTTAGTTTTCTTATCATTTTTATATTTCATTTTGATTTCAAGTGTTGCATTTGCTATTCCATCAACAAAAGTTTTTTTGTCTTAGTTTGCATGCATTTAAAAAATCAAGGCATTGGAATAGATTAGAAAATCAGTGTTGTCTCTAATCTTTCTTTTGTTCTTTGCATCCATTAAAATGTTAGAAATGTTAGATCTAGTTGTGCTTGAGAGGTTTTCAAAAGTTGCTCTGTAAATAGATACACATGGTACATGCATACATACAAACATACATAAATACTTAAATGCGTACTTGCTTACACACATGCATACGTGCATAAGTACATACATATGTGAACATTTATGTATCAGTGTTATGTTAGGCATGATTTATATTTTTGGAAGGATGATTTTGTTTTTAAGTTCAAGTTTTCATTCTGTTTGCTTTTTATGAATCTGTTTTTCAGTACCAGAATGATGAATTCGGTTGTAAGTGTGCGTAATTAATTAGTTAACTATTCTTTTTTTTGCTTTTAACATATTCAGGCAAGGTGCTTTGTCCTGTTGTATTTTACTTCTGGCCGCTTCTGTTTACAGTATACATACAATTTTACAAAAAAGAAAAACATGCAAGAAATTGGTATTAATTTACCAAGTTTTGCCTCAAAATTTGTAAAATTATTTTCATTGTCAGTATTAAATCATTAGAACAGTAAATTGCTTCAATCAGCTATTCCAGTTGGAAATTTTAGTAAGCTATTCCAATCATTTTTCAGTCAGAAAATTTGCTTGTTTCCAAATTAGATATAATCCAATCGCAGTTCTTGTCACCTTGCTTCACAAGTTGATATTTATGAAGCCATTCAGTCATCCAGAACTCAGCTTACCCTGTAAAGTCAGTCAGTGCACTCCTCTGTATGTCAGATTAGCTGAGATTCTTTGGTTGTCAATCAACTGTTCGATCAGTCAGTTGCTTCATTTAGTTTTCAGCTTTCTTTGAATAGTCTGCCTGTTGATTGGAAAGCATAGTTTTTGAGTTTTGGGGAGTGAGTCCTGTTAGGGAATCTGTAAGTCAAATTAATCAGTATAGTTTCGAGTTTTTGGAGTCAATTCCTACAGAGAATCAATCAGTCAGCATAGTTTTGATAAAGGGTTCCATGGAGATTCCAAAATCTATCAGTCAGTCAATCAGTTAATCAGCATCGTATTTGAGTTTAACTGTGAAGTACTTTGGCTAGCCAGTGGTCATATCCTGCCATTTGTAAATTTCATTAAATTAAATCACAATGTTACTTTTAGATAAGTCTTTCTAGTTCTATCTAACCATAAGAGTCATGCTTTTTTGTCTTTGCTTTGAGCTTTTTAATTTTCTGTATTTATGTAGCACCATTGTGAAATGTGAAGCGATTATCAGTAGGCTCGGTGTAACCTCATCAGTAAAACTAAATGTAATGAATCGATTGGCTTCTCTTTAGCTACCACATTAAGTACACGATGGGGTTGCTCATCTACAACTCCCTTCACCAACTGGCCCCAGACTACCTCGTCTGATTTTTTCATTCCACAATTGGAATCTGTGTTTGGCAACTCATGGCAATCTCCACATTTCCAGCAACCAGAACTAGGTGTATGGTTTAAGGGGTTTTGTATTTTCTGTACCATCTGGCTGGAACAGCCTACCACCTGGCATCCATAATCGCCCACAGTCAATCGATCGATTCAGAAAAGAACTTAAAATAGCAATGTTCCTTGAAGCATATCCATGTGACTGAGCAAGTCCATGGCAGCCTAGGCTGTAAGGGCCATGAAACTAAAATTCCTGTAATAATAATAATAATAATGATGATGTTTAGTGCTGAGCAGCTGTGAATTACAGACTTTCTGAAGATCCCTACATGGTGACAACGTTTGGTTGGCCACATCAGCCTTCTTATTATTGTTTGGTTTACTTAATAATTTGTAGTCAGCCTTTCTGTCTTCTCTTGCTGGCTGGCTAGCCAGCTGTGTGTGTGTCTGACTGACTAGCTGATTAATTTGTGTTTCCACATAGTAAATGTTCCACCAATATCTTGTGTATTTGTGGTTGGTGGTTTAGAAGTTGCTAGAGAACTGCTAAATATAAAGAAGGGAGAGATGGGAGGACAAATTATCATTCCAAGAGAGGAGAGCAGGACAACAGAAAAGCGAAGACAAGAGTAAAGGCGAAAGGATAGGAGCTAAAATCGGAGGACAAGTAGATGTCCATAATTTGGGACAGAGATAGAGACAGGGAGAAATAGTGACAGAAAAGACTAGTGGCAGAAAAGGGAGGTAGTGATAGACATTGGGTTAGAAACAGTGGTTGACAAGGGGGCAGAGAGAGAGAGAGAAAGAGAGAGATATATACAACAGGATGGTGAAAAAACTGTAGGTAATAGTAGGTGCCTTGTTGTTAGGATATGAGTGGAAGTTTGGAGAGAGACAGAGGCAGGAAGAAATTGTTATAAAGACAGGGAAAATTAGTGAGCCAGGAAGAGAGAGAACAGTGACAGTGAAAGGCAGACATACAAACAGACAGTCTTGGCAGTTTCCGGTATACTTAGCATTGAGCAATCCCATAAATGGCCAATAAACCTTATCTGCTTCAGATAAGTTTCCACGGCTAAGTGCCTAGAAGTGTTCTGGCATTCTGGTCAAAGCGTCCAGATGAACTATGATTAATTGTTGGTGGCTAGTGACCACAACTGCTGTCTTTGCCAGGCCTTGAATAATTGTTGTGATAAAAATTATCAAGGCTTTGCAGATTAAGGAAGCAACTTTGTCAAATTTAGCAGATGCTTTATCAGGTTCACTTGCTTTGAATTCTTAGCTGGGTTAATGGTATGATCCAGGTTTAACTAGATTCTTGTGTCTGCTCCAGACCTGTTTATCTGGGTTGGTGTGCTCCATGTTTATTGAGGTTGATGTTGTCCTGGTTTTTCCAGGTTCACATGCTCTAGGTATATCTGGTTTGGTATGCTTCTTGATTATCAAGGTTGAGGTGATCCTAGTTTATCTTGGTTGATTTTATTGCTTGTTTCTGTCCACTCTGCATGTCATCAGATATCTCTTGTGTTGGAATCAGGTCTTTTCATCTGTTTCAGATCATTTATATGCTGTAGCTTTTTCTCTGACTTCTGAGATCTCTTCCATAGTCACATCCTGATCATAATCATTCCATGATCATAGCCTCCCGAAAGATTGATTATGGAATTTAATCGATGCCTTATGTTGCAAAATGGTGCTATTGTAGTCTCC
Organism: Norana najaformis; assembly: GCA_964023275.1. NCBI lineage: Eukaryota > Metazoa > Annelida > Clitellata > Crassiclitellata > Hormogastridae > Norana > Norana najaformis. The sequence goes on along the minus strand of OZ029913.1, from coordinate 32,502,785 downwards.
CAATTAGTTTATCTGCTTTGAGTTTCCCTGGGTTGTAGTGCCCTGTTTTATCTAATTTGAGTTATTGTTATATTGAACTCCTGATTTATCTGGATTGATCAGACAGGTTACTTCATGTTGTCCCTTGCTTCACAAAAAGCTGAGGGTTGTAGAGGCAGTATATAAATTTATACCATATTGCATTACATTATGAAGGTTGTCGGCTCACCTTTTGCTAGCTTATGTTGATTATCTTACCTTTGCACTAATCAAAAGATTGCTGTACCTTACATTTACATTTCATTGCATTTCTTTCCCTTACCTATAGGCACATGTGCAGTGCTTTTTGAGAAGTCTTTAAAAGGCGCTGTATTACGTGTCTTGACACATACATGAATACCTGCATACATATGAACATTTATACGTACTTGCATTCATGTGCATATACGTAGATACATGCATACATACAGCCATGGAAGCATTAGAAGTGCTCAAAGTAGCAGCTTTTCGAAACTGTGTTGTGCACTGCACTACTGGCTGGTCACTAAAGGTGTATGAGGGCCATGTGACTAGTACAAGATTAACGCAGTGTCTACAGCATTGTATTTGCTATTGTTGTCTTTGTTGTCCTAGAATCCACCATTACAGCATTGAACGTCAGCCAGACAACACAGTGATGATCCAGGATGGACGGCGGTTTCCCGGTCCAGTTGAGCTCATCAACCACCATAAACAGACGCTTGATGGATTCCTCACGAAGCCGCGCATTCCATGCGCTCGCCCCGAAGGTGTTGCCCCAATGGCCTGGCCAGGGGTCACGATGTTTGAACTGGAGCAAGCCGTGCTGGAGAGAGCAATCAGTAAAGGATTACAGGTTCTCTTCTGTTTCTGGTGGTTCAGTTTTTACATGTTTTTACAGCACCTTTAAGGGGTTCTTAAAAGGTGGTACATGAGTGATATAATGTAACATGAGAACTTCTATAACCCATTGTAATTATGCTCAAAACATCTTTCGATATTTGCTGTTAAGCAAAATCAATGTGAATGTCAAAACCCGGGTGAGTCCAGTTGGAAACCAAAAGGAAATTCAGAAGACACGGAAACATCCTATTGAGAAATTGAGTCCAAGAAGATGTGAGTTTTCATTTGAGTTCTGAAGGCCAATACATACTCTGCAGAGCAAACGTGTGCCATAAGGGAGTTGCGGAGTCTAGAACTACTTTATCTCATCTGAACTTATTCAGAATGTTTTGATCTTATTCTTTCCTTAGGGTCAACAACTGGAGAAGGCGCTCGGTCCTTTGCAGCAGAAGTTTGTTTCGATGGTTGCCAAAGAACTTCACAAAGAACAGCCGTGGTTCCACGGCAGTATCGAACGGGAAGGTGCCGACATGGCAATGCTCGAGTCAGGACATCAAGACGGCAAGTTCTTGTATGTCAGTTTCATATGTTCAGTTAAAGTGACCAGGAAGATAAGGTAATTAAGTCAGTAACTTTTTTACTACCTGCCCATTTTAATTATGTGAACCATTTGTCTCCAGAAAAATTTGGGTGGTCTGATTAAAATGTATAGTTCTGGTATTGCCTGTTTGGAGCCTATTTCAAAGAAAATTGGATCAATGTAGCCTGCTGTTGTATTGTTATTCTCATGTTGTAGTTTAGCACCATTCTTCCAAAGGCAAATATTGATAGAATTATGTAATAAATGAGATTGTCTGTACCTTATCATACCTTACTTAATCTCATCTTACCTTATGTTGCCTTCCCTCATCTTACTCTACCTTATGTTGTTTTACCTTATCTTACTTTTTCTTATGTTACTTTACCCTACCACAGCTGCTGGTGTGCGATTGATTTGATTTGAATTTAACAGATGTGATTTGAGTGTTGCACTGGAGTTTGGTTACAGTTTTGAGCTTATGTGGGTTTTTGTTGCTTTGTTGTTTGTTTTCAAGGGTCAGAGAAAAGGGTAATGGGTCATTTGCTCTGAGCATCAGCTACCGAGGAACGACGAAGCACTACAGGATAGACAGGCGTAAAACGTCCGCTGGCGAACGGCTTGCAATCGAAGACGGTCCTCAGTTCGAAAACCTGATGGATGTAAGAACTTTGCTAGGAATGAACAATATAGAGACGTTTTAAACTTACTGATAGGTTAATCTAATCCAAAGACTTCCGTAGCACCCTATATACACGCATCTGTAGCGCCACTGTCATAATCTTAAGATACGCCTTCTTAGATCTGTTAGATCACAATCATGTGTGCACATTTATATAGTTCACAAACCCCACACAGGTGCTCCAAACCTTGACACACAAGACCGTGATCAAGTAGAATGGTATTTAACCGCTGGCAAAATAGAGGCCAACAAAGGACTGGATTCCTGACAAAGGAATGATCAGGAAATCTTGTTCCTTGTTCCTTGTTAGACTGCCTCATTCTAACACTTTTGAGAGATTCTTAAAAGGTACTATGCAAATATATATGTTCACAAGATGTCAATCGATGGTCAGTTTGAAGTGAAATCTTTTCTTTGTTAATTAATTGGCAAACTGATTTATCAGCTTCATTGTCTGCTTCTGTCATTATTTAAATTGATTGCTGCATTGTCTGATTAGTGAACAGAGACTTGCTATGTTTAAGTTTTTATTAGTGGATTTTTTAGTGAAACAATGTACTTGTTGATTTCATTGTGAAATTTCCTGGTAAATGAGATTGAGTGTATTTTAAATATGGTTGTTATGATTTGATATTTCTTTCCCCTCCTAGCATATGTTGACATTTTTGAAACAAATGACATATCAAATTTTTAAATTTTCTTTTCTCATTGTGTCTCATATTTACAACCACCATAAACTTCAACTGACTTTGAGACTGTCTTCCTGCCCCATGTATAATCTAATGAGTAAGTAAGCATGACCTGCAACCTGAAGGTCTTGACAGTAACTGTACCCATTGTAAAAGAGAAATGTGGCAATGTAACATCTTTTGACGATTACAGACCTATTAATATCATCCTGGTAGTATTTAAGTTATTTGAATGCTGTATCCTAAATAAATTTGGAGATCATGATTTACTTTTTGGTTTTAAGAAACATTTGAATCATGCACATACCATACCATCTGCGTTAAGGCAAGTTGCTGACTTCTTTGTAACTCTTGGTAGTAGTATACTGCTTATATGGCAGCTTTAGATGCAAAGAAAGCTTTTGATTGTGTCAACCATGTTAAATTGTTTGAACTGGTTGTTAGCAAAGGCTTACCTGCAGAATTTTTAAACATATTGTTGAATGGTGTGGTAAAATCTTAGCTTTGTTAAATGAAACAATGCACTTTCAAAGCTGACCACCATTAAAATTAAATTGGAATTAGAATTGGAATTTTCCTTTATATATATATATATATATATATATATATATATATATATATATATATATATATATATATATATATATATATATATATATATATATATATATATATATGTATACATAGACACACACCTATATATATGGGGTTAGCAATGCTCTGGAAAGCTCAGGTATTGATTCCACTTTAAAGTTTGAGGAAACTGAAAAGTTCATCTGTAGTCGAACGATTCATGCTCTTAAAACTTTATTTTCTGACACAATATAACTTCCAGTTTTCATGAATTCTGTTTCAGATGATCGCTCACTACCACAATAAAACGGACGGACTGTTGTGTAAACTGACTGTGCCCTGCGAACACAAAGGATATCGGAAAAAAGTCAGAGGTATGCACAGAGGAATTTAGTTTTAATGTGCATTAAGCTCAGCAAACTCTGTTGCTGCTTGGCCTTAGCCGTGGATTGCCATTCTTTTGGTGGCTTATTGTTGTCTTTTTTGTGCTTCAGCCAAACGATCCTTTGACCTCAGGACCAAAAGTCTGAGGACTTTGTTGTCAGGGGTGTGTAGTCAGCATACAATTTTTTTCTTACCTGAAAATAGCAGCAACACCACAATTTATATAGCACCAATTCTGGATGAAGTTACTTGACTCAGCAACAAGTTGCAAATTTTCTGTGACATATGAAGAATCAGATCTCAAATGAAGAGGCATTAAGCCCATTAGTTGGGTGTTTATGTATTGTAACATAATGCTTAACTTGTATGCTGTAGTACTTCCTGGTAGTTTGAATAGTGCTCTGTGTCACGCTGAGTAGAATGGTGTATTGTAGAAGTTTCTTATTTCCATCATTTCTTTGGTTCTCAGAATTATTTGATTGCCTTTTTTATACCAGCTAGCCTACATTTGCATTACAATGTGATAGTGTCTGCAATGGAATTTGTGATGAATCTGATTTCACTATTTCATTTAATTTCTTAGCTGTGTCTTCAACGGACTTCACCTCAAACTCTGCTGTCAGCATTTCTTCAGCTTCAGTGAGTTATCAGTTTACTTAATCGTTTTGCTCATCCTGATTTTGAGGATTGAATCCCAATTGAAGTCATCAATTTGATGCCATGTTGTGTAATTCATAAGGAAATGTTGTTCCATTGTTAAATTGCTGTTTTTGTGTTTACACTTCAGCCAAAATGATCCTCCAAAAGATGAAGAATTTATAGCATGCATATTAATTGAGCATTTAGCTTACCTTTCCTCCTGACTTAAGTTGAAAGCTTTCAGTTTGTACAGAAATGTTTTTTGGAAATTCTTTGGGAATCTCTTTTATAGTTTGTTTTGAGTTTCCATCCTCTGTTATGTTCAGAACTGAAGCTCAGTAAGACAGTTTTGGTTTTCTTGTGGTGATTTTTACCAGTCACTTGTGCCTGTTTTTGTGTTCTTGACCATTGCAGTCGTCACACCAACTGAGTGACCATAGGTCATCCCGCTCGGTCAGTGTCCCGGCCCCACCGTCCTCATTCGAGGGCGGTCGACCCGCCCTGCCTGTTCGTTCACAGTGGGGCAGTCGCCCGAGCAGCCTCACAGGCATCTCACGAGACGTCCTCGACCGTGTCCTTGATGAACCAGATCTGCCAGATAGTAAGTCAGTGACAAGAAATTTATTGGGTTTGTTGATGTTTCTGGGAAATTCATTTACACATATGAGGATTTTATGATGATATAATGAATTAGAATGATGATCATGACAACAACCACGACAATGAAAAGATTAATCATTTGAATGGGTTTACATAATAACTTATAATACTCCCATAAAATTCTGGATTTCTGCATGGGGCATAAGCTGTAGGCTTTGGTCTATTCTGTAAGCCTACAAGCTTACACTTAGAGTTTATTGGACCAGAATATGCCTCTAAGGATTAATGCCAATAGAAGCCTGTAATAAATGTAGGTGTATGTGTATGTATGTATGTATGTATTGTAATTGTAATTGTAATTGTAATCTGACATTTATAAAGCGCCACTTCAAGAATAGACTCATCAGAAGCGCTCCCGACCCGAACCAGTGAGACCACTGGCAAATAATACAGACTTCAGGCGCTTGCGAAACTGCGGAAGAGACAAACTGAGGAATACTAGCCGGAGCTCTCGGGAAAGGCGATTCCAGCTATTGGGTCCAACATAGGCAAAGCTTCTAGACTGCGCTGTAGCAGTGCGCATACGAGGGACAGTCAGAAGTCCAAGGGAGGCCGACCGGAGAGTGCTACGGCCTGGAACCAAGGAGACCGAAATGCAGAAGTCCTTAAGATATGATGGAGCAGAGCCAACGAGACAATTATGCATAAGCGTTAGGATCTTGAACTGGGTACGCTGCTGAATGGGAAGCCAGTGTAGAGTGTCCCGTATAAAGGAAGTTATATGGCCATACCTGGGGACGCCTCCAATAAGACGGGCAGAAGCATTGAGAACAGATTGAAGCTTGGAAATATTGGCAAGTGAGAGTCCAGCAAAGATAGCGTTACCAAAGTCCACCCTGGTGCAGATAAGGGCATGAATTAGAGTATGTTTCAAGTCCTTGTCAGAATCTTTCAGAAGTGTTGCACTCATGATTATCTATCTGATGAGCATTGGTCTTATCTTATGTTACCTTGCCACATGTTTTTTAATTGCAGTTGTAAAGCCGCTGATGACGGCAATTTCTAATCCAAGAGAGATGGAAAAAATCTATGATTCAGTGCCTCGGACAGAAGATGTGTTCAACCTGAACCGGCAGGACCTGGAACTTGTTGATGAGCTCGGCGCAGGAAACTTTGGGTCGGTGATGCGCGGAGTTTACAAACACAAAGGAATGCCTATCCCAGTGGCTGTCAAAACACTTAAGAAAGATGACATGCCAACTGCTGAGGTAGATACCAATGGCAGCTTATCAAATTTCCTTTGATTACTTAGAAATTCAGATTACTATTTTTGCCTCTAAGGAATTTGCTTGAGTAAGGTGTGTAATAAGTAAGCGATTGCCACTTTTGTAAATTCTTTAGATCTGTAAGTTAGCCATGCTTCAGAGCCTTTGAGAGGTCTTGAAAGGCAATACAGTGCGAACTCGTTAACACAAAGTCGTGGGGAGACATGCCTTTGAAACCGCGTGTAAACCAGTTCGCACGTTAAACGGGCCAATGTTGAAATATATCGCCTCTGCTACTTGGTCGCCTACACTCCCCTATCCCACGCTGTTCCCTCCAGCGAAGCTCCTCTTCGCATGGCAGGCAGGTCTGTACTCAGATGGCCGCCCAGCCAGCCAATCTCTGCGGTCGCACCGGTCAACCTATACCTGCCTTGTTCTGCCAATTCCCCCTCCTAACGGGTTAAAACCGGTTCCAGCCAGGCTTCCTTGTCCATCCCCCTGCTTTAATTAGCTCCCTCCCGCGGTTGAGTCACATGGCCGTTTATTTAGAAGACACCTTCCCGCTTGTACGACTAATGCCTAGTTCGGGAATGAATGGAATGTTACAGCTGCCAGAGTACGTCTCCACTGTTTTTATTAGCCTTATTCCCAGTAGTAAAACGCGTTAACCGATACGGCGTGGTAAGTTAATAGCTTTGGGGGAACATACAACCACTTCGCGTTATGCGGAATCGCGGGAAAACCGGGGGCACGTTAACGTGACCACACTGTATGTATATATTTAGATACATGCATACAATGTCTGTGCTTCCTATCTGCTTTTTCTGTTGGCTGACAGTGGAAAGGATGTCCAGTCATTTTGAAGTACAGCTGAATGTTATTTTTACCACAAAGTTTTTCCCATATCAAGCCTCTGTCTTCTGATGCATTGAGTCTTACATTTTTTCCATCTTTCCTGTATTGGAAATTGCCATTTGTAGTGGCTTTGCAACTGCAATAAAATAACAGGCCGAGTAGAGGTCATGCAGTAGTGTAAAGTAAGGCGTAAAGACGAAGTTTAACTTGTGGAGATTCAAAGTCATTACTGCTGTATGTGCAACGTTATTGTCTTCATGGGTTATTAGAGAATAAGTAAAGTTTGGATAATCTCGTGTTGCGTTTTTTAGTCGGAATTGTTGAAGGAGGCAAGAGTAATGGCAGCCCTAGATCACGGCCACATTGTCCGAATGATTGGCGTCTGTCGGTCCGACAGCATCATGCTTGTACTGGAGCTGGCACCACTTGGACCACTCAACAAATACCTAAAAAAGAATCCGTAAGCTGTTTTTCTAGCAGTTTTCAGAATTTTAAAGTTTTTTGATCCATGCTTTTTATTTTTGTATCAGCTAGTTTTTTGAGCATCAACTAAATTGCAAGATTGCTGTAATTGCCAGGTCAATGAATTTGGCATCAAATGGTGAAGCGAAAGGAATCAGTTGTTCTGCTGTTATAGTCCTCAGTTTCCAGAAGCAATTTAACGGATTGCTTTAATCAGTCCTTTCTGTCTTCCAACCATTCTTCAATACATTGAGGGTTTCAAAAGGCATGTCTATAAATGTTGTGTTTGTAAATAATTGTTATAAAACCATGTACACCATAATAGTGCATGGATGAGCAAGTGCCCGTCCATCCAGTCTATCCATTCACCTACACTCAGTAACAGCTGGGATGATTAGGGAAAGGCTTGCAACCCATCATTGTGTACCAAATATAAAAAATTAAGTCAGTTGCTTATTCCTGTGGAAACTTCACAACTGACTTAAAGAACGGATGTAGTCTGTACTTATGACTACAGATCCTTTTAATGTCATCTAGCCAGTTTAATTGTGGTTTCTTTTCAGACTAAGTATGCCAAACATCATAGAATTGCTGTACCAGGTGGCAGTTGGAATGGCTTACTTGGAGAGTAAGAACTTTGTGCATCGTGACCTGGCTGCTCGAAATGTCTTACTTGTTGACGAGCATTACGCAAAAATCAGTGACTTTGGCATGAGTAAAGCACTCGGTATCGGAAACGAGTACTACAAGGTGAGCACTGAGAAGCATTTTGAGTTTGGAATTTAATGTTGGCTTTGCATTTTGCAAGCAGTTGAAAATTCGACCATGCTCAATCTTAATTATTGACTTCCATTGCTGTTAACGAAAAATGAAATGCGAAAATTGTGAAATTATTTTGAATTTTTTTAATAAAACAAATATGTAATACATGCATATTTAGAGAAAATTTGGATTAGTTTTTATCGTTGTCCTTTTGTGTGCAGGTTTTCAAGGACTTATTGTTTCCTTTATGGTCTGTGTAGGCAGAAACGGCAGGCAAGTGGCCGCTAAAGTGGTATGCACCGGAATGCATCTATTATTTCAAGTTTGACTCCAAGTCAGACATCTGGAGTTATGGAGTCACACTGTGGGAGGCAACTTCTTATGGAGCCAAACCTTATAGGGTAATGCAGCTGCTTGTTCATCTCGCTTGCTTTTATTATTAAAATTACTATCATTATTTTTATCCAGGTTACATATGATTCGTCTGGACAAGAAATCAGTATAGAAGCAAGAAAGATGTCTGAAGCTAACTGTCTGTGTCCTCAGTTATTGTTTTTATTTTTTACCTGAGTAGATATGATAGATACCTTAGGTTTTAAACAAATTGGGGAGAAATTGAAGTGTCTGAATTTACTATTATTATTATTATTATTGTTATTTTTATTATTAGTTGTAGTATTTTATTAGCATTTTGATTATGGCTCAGTCACTTGGTTACATTTAACAGAACATTGTGTTTTTAAGTATTTTTCCTAAACCAATCATCGGAGAGTGTTGGATGATAGGCTATTCCAGAAAACACTTTAAGGTGCACTGAGAAGGAGCTATACAAATTTCTGGTATATTGCATTAATTCTGTGATTACCATATCTGAATTCATGATGTACACATGTGTTTTTGCTTTGTTCAGGGTATGCGTGGATGTCAAATAATTGAACTTATCGATCACGGGGACCGTCTAGAAAAGCCACCGAAATGCCCACCCGGCGTCTACGAAATTATGAGGTTGTGCTGGGCCCGCGAGTAAGTTTGGTGTTCAGCATTCTTTGTCAGGTGCTTTTCTTACCATACCAGAATTATCTGGGATTTCAGAATCATGTTTCTGAATCTCTTGAAATATTGTCTATTTTGTTTGATTTTCTTACATTATGTAGCATTGCTATTTAATGACTAGGAATCAATCAGTGGTGATTAGCAGTTGCACATTAAGGATTTGCTCAGTGTCTTTATGCTGTGATCACAGACTTACTAGATGTCCTTAGGTGTGACTGTGCACTGGCATTGACTATCTCTCAGGTGAGACTCAGCCCTTTAGGATCTGTGTTACAAGTGAAGAATTCAACCAATCCGACACAATCTCTCAGTTGTGGATATTTATCAAGGCAGAGTGTTTGCAATCAATATGAAAAGAGAAGATTTTTTCTAAAAATCATAGCGCTAACTGTGATGTTGTTCACTCTGTCTGTTTTCTTTGTGGTTTGCAGCAGCGAAGACCGACCAACATTCCAGGAAATCGTTGACCGCTTGAAGTTCTTCCTATGAACCTAGGACTGTTCCTTTACCCGTTGACTTGACTCTTGAGCGTCAGTCATCATCACAGCCAGCCGGAGTTACACTGTCTCCCCACAACAGCTCGTATGCATCTTGTTGCACATGTCCTTGACGACAACTACTCACTTTTTGAATGAACTGTCAGCTTGAACTCCTCTCTTAAGTGTTTTTTGCAACCAACATCTGCCTCTGATGTCTTTAGCTCCTCCTTGGGAAGCGTATGTGATTACCCAGCCATGAGCTTTCTTTTTTAACCTAAGCCTGCAACCTTCGGCTGGTCGTTTGGGTCAAGGTCTGGGTAGACTTTGTTGACAGCCACCTGCGGTTTCGACAGAAAACTGGTTGGTCAGTTGTGGAGACAGAGTGTTTATTATATACTGCCTGCATTTCCATGGTGCAACAGATTTTTGCACGTGTCTTGTGCTTGCAACCTCCAAAGGTCAAGGTGTTTGTCTACGATTGATGTCTGTGTGTATCAGGAGTGCCACTGTGTGCATGTGGCCTTTTGCAGCATCACTGAGAAAGTCATTTTCTCAGCAGTGTCCCAAAGGGTGCCAGGTCAGTCTCAGGGCACCTCTTTTCCGTTTTGCTGCAGTGAAGATGGAACCATGTAACGAGTTCCCAGCTAAAGTTGTATGAGCTAATGCTGTGAATAATAAACTGATCAACTTCCTTACAAGAAAACAAAGCAGGTTAACACTACGAAAACGTGTGTGCTTGACACTGCAAGCAGTTTGGTTTTCTTGCGGTTTTACATGTAGTTTTTGCCCATACTTAGCATTTTGTGACTGAAACTGGAGTTTGGCATAAAATAACGTGGTTTTTATTTAAAGCAAGATAAGGAAATTGCTCATTTATTCCTTGCCTGTTTCAATGAATTCCTTGAGGCGCAATCCTAGAATGGCTTGAGAGCTATTTCGTGTGAAACAGAAACACAGTAACAGCAGTCCAGCAACAGAACAACCTTTCTGGATTACACAGCTTGAAAACAGATTGTTTGTTAGTGACTGAATACTGATGTGCTGATCTTTATCCTCTGTGTTCAGGGTTTGAATCCAAATGAAATCAGCAGTTCATTGACCAACCGCGTAAAATGTAGGAAAGGTTTGTCCTGATGATGGATTGCTGTTGCCGTGTTTGAGCTTCAGGTGATGGATGCCTGCATCCGAACGATAGCTCAGATAAATTGTGTGGATAGCGGCATGTAATAAATGAGTGATTACTTTGCCTGTTGCCAACGATTGAACTGGCGTGCATCTGATTTTGAGAACAGGAGCATGTGTATTGAAATACTTTTTATCAACAAATATTGATAGTTTTGAATTGGAGTTGGATCACAGTTGATCAAATTTCTTATTCAGAAAGGGATACAAGTTATCTGATAAGTTTTCCTGAGTCTTGTTTTTCGTATGTTTTGACATGTGGGTCTTGAAATTCAATGAGGTCGTATTTGTAAATCCTGTTTATTGTTTGACTGTAGCATCATTTCTCATGGATGCTACCCAAATTGATGATTATGTCACATTTGTGATTGAATATAGTCCTTTTGAGTTCAGCTCATCGATCTTTATTTGATCAACATTCAGTCAACTCCCTGATCTGAAGTCAGTGGATTGAAGGTCGCAGCACTGCTGCATATTTTGACTCCAGTTAACGTGATATGGTAAAAAGCAGGAAATGAATTTTACTGTAAAAACAGTCCTTTTGTGAGAGCCAGTTTCTTTTATCTGTTGATGTTTCACTAAGTTAAAATGTGTTGTGGTAGAAATGGTGGTAGAACTGTGTAGGAACCTTGAGCCAGTCTTTAACGCACATTTGCTTAGCTCCATTGGTTGGTACCTTGACATTAGATAGTGGCGCTATATAATTATAAAAAATGAATTCAATAGGAACTATTTTGTTGTACTGAACATGTTTAAGAGACCTGTTACTAGTTGTATGAGCATCTTGAATCTACTTGCATAATATAACACCTTTTCAGGTGTTTTGAGCAGAGGTCCTTGTGCTGTTCTGTGTGTGCTTTATTCGACTTTGTTCCTCGTTAGCAGGACAGGGAATGAATAGTTGGAAGACAGGGAGCAAATGAATGAATAAATCATATTTGGAAGTATGAATTATAGTTAACTATATGTGTTTTTGGTGAGTTTTTATGTTTAAACATGCTTATGTAATGACTGTTCTCCTCTCGGCACTGATGTAAACTTATCTCAATAACTGGGAACCCAAATAAAGTTCGCACCCCTGCTATTTCACCACTTCCTCTGTTACTTCTGTAAGGAAATTTTTTCATAGAACTTCTATAACCCCTTACAAGCACTTTTGATGCAGATGAATGAACTGATGGATTTGCTGACTGACTAATTGGTTCCACAGATCAAACTCTCACCTTGTTTTGCAAGTTACCTGATGCATAACATGTTGGTTTGGCCAAATTCGTGGCAAGCTTCGTGACTATATATGAGGTGTGCTAGTTACAGAAGTTTATACCTTTGCTGTCAGGGCCAAAATCTGTTTATGGATTTTATTGTCACTTTGGAGAGTTACTTAAGAGGTGCTATAATGCTTGGTGTTGTGAGACATACATACATCCACACATCAGTGATTTACGTTGGAATTCTGAAGACTGCAATGATGGGGATTAAATCCAGGACTCAAGTCAGGGTGGAACCCATAAAATTAATGCCCGACAAGGCCTGACCCCTAAGAATAACAAGATTTGGCCTCAAAGCAAACACCATGTGTGGAAATTGAATAGGGTGAAGGGACTCGTTACCCCTTGAAATGGGGACAAACAATGTGTACTCGTCTATGCGTATTACTCATCTCTTGACCGGTGGAATTCATCAGCATTTCTTTTCAAGGTGCCAAGTTTATTTTATAATTCTGCGCTTTTCACATTATCAGCTTTCCGATGTCAGAGAGAGCGAAGTTTTACGTGCCAGTTGATGATTACCTAGTTTTCGGTATGTAAAGAACTCTTGCATTTTGTTTTCTGTTATTCAGTCTCTTTTACAAGATTATAAATGATTTTACAGCAGGCTGTTGAACAAAAATTTGTACATTTCCTGATGTTTCCATATCATGTGGGTTGGATGTGATACATGATTGGAAGCTGTGAGAAGAAAGACCTCTGAGCAGAAGCTGGAAGCGTATCCTAACCCTGACAGCCAAATTTGTTGGTCCCATATTGGGTCCATAGCAGCTCATCAGTGGCACAATGCAGGGCTCCTCTGTTCCCTGAGAACATGGCAGTGTGAGAAGTGGGCTAGTCTGAGACAATGCAGAGGTAATTTTCCCCTCTCTGCTCTGTACAAATCATACCTGGCTTGTGGGGTTTCACAGCCATCACTCATCTCACTGGTCCATCATTGCATTTGTTAAAACGCCAGAAAGAGCTGTCCGTGTTTTGACAATCGACCATTATTCTAGTCTTGTTTCTGATGGTCGTTATAAGCCACCTCTATTTCTTTATGCATGCGTGGAACTTTTACAATGATGTTGGTGTTCTGTAGTTGGCTTGAGTTTTCATCTTTGCGGTTAAGTCCTGTTCTCAGTGCATGGATCTAGGTTCAGCTGTTTGCATTTTAATGCAGGCAACAACTACAGGAGTGCAGGCAAATTAGTAATTAAAAATTTTGGCCCATGCAAAGACTAATATGGCCAGCTTCAGCTGTGAGTACCGGTAATTCTAGTCAAAATACATATTCAAACTGTTGTTCACACGTGTGTACACACACATATACATGCATATATATATATATATGTATGTTTGTATGTGTGTAGGGATATTATATACATGGACTGGAACTGATGTACATCAGTATTGCGCTGATTATGATATGAAACAGTCGGGCACATATTTCCAAATTTAATTCAGCTTTACAGAACAACTTTATTGAGTACCCTTGTTATGACAAGGGACTTGATCTGGCTCCCAGATTTAGTGATAAATAAATAAGTAAAATAAATACTGTAGTGATATGAGGCAGATCTAAAGTACATGAATAATAATAATAAGTATGATAATAAGTATAATTATAATAATGTATATATACATGCATTTCCTAAGAGTTAACCTGTATAAATTTGACCCATGGAAGAAGTTTCTGTGAAACAAAATATCTGTTGCCTTGTGCACACCATAGACCTAGTGATGTTTAGAAATATTCTGTACATAGACATACATACATAGAGGTTTTTTCTGTATCCAGTTAATTTATACATGTTGTACGTTTTCAGCAGTTTCATTTCTTCGGTTATGCTGTGTTTTATATCGAATTGTTTTTATATTTGTGTCAAGCAGCTGCATTTTTGACACTTCTGACAGATTGCATACTTATTTACTTACTTGCATAACGTTTGATTGCTTACCTACATATGTGCCTGTTATTTTGTCGATTGAACACGATGGCTGATTGGTTGTGGCATCGTCTAGTATGTTCAAGGCTCCTCCATTACCATGCTAGCAGTTCAGAGAGACCACGAGTGAGTCCTAGACACACGACTGCTTAATGCCATCAAATGATGCCTTGTCATTAGATAGCAGAGCTGCTGTAAATTGTAAGAGAGATAAATGTGAGGCAATTGCCCAGCTGCTTTCGGCTCCCTTTCCTACCCGACTGCTTTTGCTGGCCACATTCTCAGTTTAGCAAGCCCACATTATGTACACTAGAGCCTCCTTGTAACACTTTTGTGTGCCGTATCAAGTTACTAAGAAGTTATGTTCTAATTTTGGATTCTTGTCCAGGCCGTGTTATATAGGAATTTGTGTGATAATGAATCGTGTGATAAGGAGATTCTGGTGTACTATAATCAGGCTTTCAGGAAGTACTCTTTAATAAAATAAGTTAGAATTCTGCCTTTAGGCGAGATTTGAATTTTGGCACAACTAAAAACGAAGGAATCTATCCTGGCAAAATACAGGATAGCCCTTTAATTCCAAAAATACTGCCCACAGGGCATTTTTGATGCCAAATAATGTTTGGCATTTTATCAGTTTCAGTGTAAACACTCTGTTGCCCACTTGAAATTGAACTGGACTTGATGAACCATTTATTGCAGATCAGGCCTTAGTTTTCATTGTAAAACAGATTACACTTTTGTTATCAAATGTCTATAACTTTATTCAGTTACTTAACAATTATGTTTGCCAATACTGCAGTTACTGTGGCCACCATTTTGGCCTCGACCACAGCAGTTACCATTGTCCCTACCTTGGCCACCATTTTAGGTTTGACTTTTGGAATTACCATTGTCCTTACCTTGGTGACCATTCTGGTTTCAACTTCTGCAATTACCATTGTCCTTATCTTGGCTACCATTTTAGGGTTGACCATTGCATTTGCCATTGTCTTTACCTTTGCCAGTGTTTGGTTTTCACCATTGTATGTTCTGACTAAGGCACAATAGAAGTCAGATTAGATTAGATTAGATCACTTCTCAGGGAGCTTCTAACTCGGGGGTTTTTCTTGTGAGGTGGACTGGCTTCCATGTCCTGCAGGTAACTTCTTGACCTTGGCTCACGTCTTAGCCAGGAGATGTAATGACGTATTAATTTTAATAATAGCTATTATTTTTATAATTGTAATTCTGTTTGCTTCGACACTGATTTTTAATCAAAAACCTAAACTAAACTTTTAGGTAGTGGACAGATTTAAAATAATCATAATAAAGAATAATAATATTCTGGTTTGCTTCTGTGCTAATTTATGCATGCTTAAGAATGTAATTGGCTGAAAATATTACACCGAAACCTTCTTAAAACATGCATAGTTATAATGTGAATACTTGTATAATACAGTCAAGGACAAATTTAAGTCAGGTTGAGGACACAACCTCATTATAGTGTAATCTTGTAATAATACAGTAAGTGATATAGCTCCTATAGATGCATTATGGGCACTTTTACAAATATGACTAGTTTTGGGAGTATTTGAGTGTGGGTAGTTTGCTGACATAACATTCTGATCACTATTATAATTAGTATTTTGTTAATTCTGTATTTGTTTGGTTGGTTGTTTGTCTCTTCAGATAGTATTCCTAGATCCTAGTTGTCGTTTTGCTGCATGCTTTCGTTCTGCACTCTTGTCTGCAAACGTTTTGTAACTTCTGTTTAAAACGCTATTGAAATTTGTTCTAGAACTCTCTGTGTCTGTGTGTGCCTTGCAGAGCAGGTTTTTTGACATTGTGTGTAGGCCTATGTATGTATATGTTCAACTCATATATATATGTGTGTGTATATATATATATATTTCTGTATGTTATGTTCTCTGAAATCCCCATTATTAGTAGTGGTTTGCATGATGTTTAGTCAAATCACTGATACAGGTTTTTAATAGGATGTACATTTTATCATTGCTGACATCTAGTCATCTTGAATTCAATCAGTTTTTTTATTTCAAAATGTTGCATGTTTGACCAGGAACAATATGTACTTTTGAGTTTTACCATTTGACTGACTGACTGGATGGAGGGCTGATTGGCTGACTGCTTACTGGCTAGCTGGCTGACTGACTAACTACTGACTGATTGACTGACTGACTGACTGACTGACTGACTGACTGACTGACTGACTGACTGACTGACTGACTGACTGACTGACTGACTGACTGACTGACTGACTGATGGAGGCTTGGTGTATGAACATCTTTCCTCTTTCATCGTAGCTATGTTAATGTAAAATTAACTTATAATGTTAGTCAAAACAATGTGTTTGCATATTTTTTTAATTTATATTGCTAACAATCAAGATTTGCCATTTTATTTTGTGCTGTCAAAAGTGTAGCATCAGTAGTTGTGGTGTTTTGACAGCAGACGCTATATATAAAAATATTAATGTACAATTGTCTGAACTGGTTGGTATTGGTGGTTGACAGAGCGATGTTCATTTGTCTAACAATTCAGTCAGTTTTCAAGCAATTTATGTACATTTTTGTGCAGAAGTTTTGTTTGTATGTGAAGGTTTGCATTTGCAGTGTTTGAGTTGCAGTGTAAATTTTGACAGTTTTTCTGCACCCACTCACACTGATCTGCTAGTCTGCTAGCCAGACCTTTCGATTTTGACCCGGAACCAAACTGGACTCAATTCTTGCTTCACTGGTTTTGTCTTGACTGAGCACTTTTAAGTAAGCCGGTTCTGTACAAAAGTCAGAGGGTACCACAGTGGCCAAGTGGCTAACACATCAGCATTTCAACTCTGTGACCTGAGTTCAACTCACAGGCCTGTTGTGTGAAATGGACATAGGTGGCATTTTTGTACTGTACATAACCCTATATGCCATCATTTTCAATATAAATGCCTCCTTAACTCCAAGACATTATGAGTCTCAAACTGTGTTGACTTTTCAGACTTTGACAGCAAAGTTCAGATCCACAAACCAGTGTTTTCTTAGAGGTTCACTGGATAATTTTAGGATAATTTTAAACATAAACATAATTTCAAACATAAACAATTTTAAACATAAACATAATTTTGTCATACGCAGAAGTTGGGGTCTGTTTCGAGCTGGGTGATAAGCAAGAACTGCTAACAGTTTTCCATTGTGGTGTTTTAAAAAACCAGTTTCTGGCTACTGCCATGGCTGTGTTCCTATTATGTTGTGAACTCATGCTTACTGAAGTCGTGATTTCGTGTAAACAAGATCGTGTATTGCTGTCTTGGATGGAGAGTGGAAACCAAAGGAATTTTGTTGCTGGTGGTGTTACAAAGGTGGTAGCTTGATGAGTTTGGGTAAAAGGAGCACAACTGGTATGAAACTAGTATGCTATGTTGTATTGTGTCATAGCACGAAAGGAGGATGGACAGGAAGCACAAATGACTGATTGATAGAGGAAAAATAGGATATTGGGCATAGCAGACCATTTCACGAAAAAGTTTCCAAAGAGATTTTGACTGGCTTATGTTCAGAGACACATTTATTATTATTATTATTATTATTATTATTATTATTATTATTATTATTATTATTATGGACATGTGTTTTATCCAAGAAATGTGATTGGTAGAACGAGTCCTTTGTCTGTCGCTGCTTATTGTCTTCGCTATATTGTAGGCATTTTATTTAGCTCTGCAGGAGCTTCTTCACTACAAGTTTTTGTAGAACGCTTATATACTCTGGTTATATATACATATAAACAATGTGTGTGTATATATATATATTTATGAGGAATTATTGATAGCTGTCATATTCAGGTTTGTCAAGGATTTTCTTGAAGCCTGTATCGGTAATAAACTTGTTACAAAAACAGTTTTTTGCTTCATTCATTTCCTCTTAAATGAGCATTTAAGTCATTAGTAGTGAATAGATTGATTTCTATGGTCATCTTCTTGCCTTAAGTTGTTTCTTCTTAGATCTTTTAAGGTTCTTGTGTACAGCATTTAGGAAGATTCCTTAAAAGCACTGTATAAATGTTTATTTGTATTGATGTACATAGTGGCTTTATATAATTAGAGAAATAGCAACATGCCACGCCTTTAGCAGGGTGCAAGTTATGATTGAGAGAAAGAACTTTAGGCAGGATAAGAATGTATGGGGAAAATGAAGACTGGAAAGTTAATTTGCAAAATTCATTCACTGGTCTGAAACAGTGAAGTCCTCCCTTGCAAATTACAAGTCGTACTCTAGAGTTGAGAGTATACAAAAACTAATTTACCGTGTGCACTAATTTGTGTTTGAATAATTCAAAAGGTAGAGTATTAGCTAGTGGAGTGGTGGTGCCAGCTAAGAGGCTGAAGCCCATCCCCAAGGCAAGCCGTCGTGTACAATTTTTCTTGTACAAGGGTATGAATCTTGCAAATTAATTTTCCAACAGTGGTATAGTGCTTTCGCTAAATCATTTGATATGCTTCAAATATATCTTTTCGCCAGGCAGGGTTGTGCCCCGGATATCCTATTGAGCTCACAGGTAGCAGTTTTCCTCTCTGGAAACTTCCCATCGAAATAACCCACTAGTAAATCGCTGTCAGTGGTTATGTGGTAGCTACAGTAAAACTAAATCCTGATCAGTTATGTTTTTAACGAATTTCACTGTATCAAGCATGATCACTTGAAAAGGGTCGAGGTCATACAGTCAACCATGTACATTTACATACTCGTATGCAAGGTAAATCGTAATCTAAGATCTTTGTCGTAATCTCGAGATTTCTACAGCAATTGTTACCAGTTTGACCACCCATAATTTAAACCCATTTATGCAGTTTCTTCCAGTCAACGTTCTGTGTTTAGCCACTAACGTTAAAGGTCAGCTTTTAACGTTATTCCCATTTCACAATAATTGTTATTATTTTGACTAAACACGACACCTGTGGTCTCTGATGCGAAGGCATTGTTAAAATGGTCATCAGGCCTGACCGTCGCCACTCTTGTTATGTGCAATACGTTGTGCATTTCGGATTATTGCTTATACATTGTATAACAATGTTGGAGTTCATTTTTTAACAAACCGAGAGAGATTTAGCGAATTTGCCTTTATTTTAAGCAGAGGTAATAAACTTTGCAGTAGAATATTATATGTATTTTTATATTGGTGAGCGATAATATACAATTGTTCGGACGGTCGCCTTGTCGGAATTGTTAAGTAAGTAAGAAGCGTAATCAGGTTCAGTTATGTTTTAAATTCTTTTTACTATTATCTCTCCAAGTTTTAGCGGTATTTTATCGTTTGAGCGTCCCAAATTCCTGGCATGCATGAAGGACACTGGGTCTTCGGTGGAAATGAACGGATGATTCTGAAGTGATTCTGGTAAGTTTCCGATGGCGAGTAGCTACACTCGAAAAGCTCATTCTTCAGCACATTATCGGTTAAATTATTTGGGACGCGAAAATGATGACTTACCGTTTAAACAAACAAACATAGGTTGGAAGCAACTTTAAAGGGTATAGTTTTGTTAACTATGTTTATACCGTGTAGATACAACTTCAGAACCTGAGGACGACATTCAAATGCGTCTACTTTTTCTGTTGAAGTTTGCATACTACAATTTTGAAAGTACAACTGTTTCTTTCTGGCCTGAAAGCGAATTGTTTGTCTGGTTGTATGAGAAGCTACAATGGCAGCAGGTGGTGATGGTCTAGCAGCGACAAGAGAACGGCGAAGTAATGCAGGAGCTCGAATGTCGCGCCTCCTCGAAGCAGAGGATGAGGATGATTTCTACAAAACAACATATGGAGGATTTAATGAAGTATTTAATACATTGAATTATTATTGTATCAAACTTATAGATCACAGTATACATTACAAACATTGGATTTTATCTATCAGCCAAATGGTTAGCTTCAGTGGTGGAATCAAGGGGCGCAGTGGACATGTGTCAAAGAACTCGGCTAACTGACGTGCAGGCTAACCCTGTCTAATTTTATCATCACCCTCCAGGTCACACTATGATTTACTCCTCCAACTACAAATCCCATAGACACAACTAGAGAATTTGATGTATGTGTCTACCTGAATTTTATTGCTGATGTTTAGGAATTTAATGAAGAGGATTAATTTTTAAGAGGATTACTTTTCAAGAGCATTAATTATTTATGAATATTAATTATTAAGAGGATTAATGTTCAAGAGAATCAGTATGTGACAGACCACTGCTCACACAGAACTTCAGAATCCAGCCATTGTCTCAAAGTTGTAAGATTTGTCATTTACTTTGATCAGTTTGGCTATTGGAAACTTTTCCCTGTTTGTTGCAAGGCTTAACAAAGAACTTTCAGTTTGAACTCCATGGATACATAGCTGAACAAATGCAACTGTAATTCTGTGAAGCTATCAGCTGCTTTATACTTAGCTAAACCAGGACAATTCTGAATACATATGTGTGTAGATACATAACATAGCAAAGGTTAAGTACTGTGCTGCACATTTCCATCCATTTTATGATTCATTTGATGTTATTCAAAACTGAACTCATAACTCGACCAGCTTGCTTAACCCAACAGTTTCAGTTCTACTTGAGTTGTACTGGTGGGCTTTTAGTTGTGTTTTACATTCTTATTACTATTGCCTTTGCATGGTATGTTTCTGAGCTATTGCTTTTACTACTATCTCTGCAGTGTATGTATCTGAGCTTCTGTATAGCGTCTTCTAAGTACACTAGACCCTATTTATAACATGATTTATTAAAATATGAATTCTGACATGCAACACTCTGAACATGGCTGTGTAGGGGATAGCTACTTTTCAGCACCTTTGACATGCATTAAGTCTTTAGATACGATAATGCCATTTCGTGAATGGCTGTAAAATTATTGGAATACATAATTAACAGACATAGAATAGCCTGCATCTGGCCTTTCTAACATCTGGATGTGAACTGGATTTGTCCAATGATTTGTGGGTGTGAACAGAGATTTTATTTTGATTGGCAGTGAACGACATCATTTGGGTGATAGAATGCTAATGCATCTGTCTGTCACAATTTCCACCAGTTACATTCTCTGGTGCATCATGTCAATTATTATTATTATTATTAATCAATAACTTCTATTGTGCCACTGTCTAATGCACAACACTGACCGATGGTGCACCAAAATCAAGAAACTAGCAAGTAACAGTGGGAAAACTGAGAATGAAATGACACAAGTGACTGAGAAGGAATAAATACAGGAAGAGAGTTCCAAAATCTAGGTCCAGCAACAAAAAAACTGGTTCACCTAGAACAGTTCTAGTCTTGGGTATAACTTATAAAGAAAACATTGTTTGGTTGTTGGATTACTATCTGCACTTCAGCCAAAAAATCCTTCAAACCCAAGACCGAGGATGTGAGGATCAATGTTATCAGATGTAATAAGTGAACACTTGTATTACCTTACTTTGCTGTACATATGTTGTGATAATGATGTTAAAGAAATCTTCAGAAATTTGACTTGTTTTTTGGCCAGGAAGAAGATGATATGGATTACAAATCAGAAGGTTCAGTGTCAGATGACACAGACTCTGACATTGACATCAATGAAGATGATGAGCTCAAAAGCGATGCTGAAGATGAAGGCAAAGGGAAGCAAAAAAAGAAATTATCCACCAAAGCATACAAAATAAGTATTTTAAGTTCAAAATCTATCATTTCAATGCCTGGTTTGGTGTTTTTTGGGCACAGCATCAAAGAATTTCGTAAAGCGGAGCTATATAAATGCAAGACACAGTGGAGTAATGGTTGAGTAATTGTGATGTGGTGTGCATGTTCGACTCTTCCCCGAGGAAGCCAATATGTAGGGACTTCGAGCAAGTCTTTAACATACAGTTGCATAAAAACATTGATGGAAGCCTTGTTTTCGGCTCCAGTGCTTTTCTCATGTTTAGACCAAGTTTTATTATAGTCTTATTATATGATATACGTTATAGTCTTGTTTTACTTCTTTTGATCTGTCTTAGGCAAAACTGAAATTTTAAATATGAAATGTAAACTGTTGCATGGTTTGAAATGTTTCACCATGACGCACAAGAATTCAATGATTGAGTTGTTGCTTTTGCAATCAGTTTTGTTTCTGTCGTTTGATTGTGTGTTACCTAAAGTTATTATTGCTTTGCTAGGAGCCAAAGAAGCCCCCACCAGAAGGCCAGCAAGTCCATCCAAAGCCAAAGTCTGAGAAACAAAAGTCCTCTGCAAAACCTCCTTTGCTTGATTTGAATGTAGGTCAGTAATGTTGCAGTTTTATTTTGGACTTTTCAGTTAGGCTAGTGAGTAAACTGGTACTCGGTTTAGAAGCTACCCACCATAGCCTGACTGCTGATTTCTCTGACCTAGCAAAATTCAACATGGCTTCTCCAATGGCTTATGATCTTTCATTTCTATTGCACTTGAAGAGACCCTCGATTGATGCCTTGGGAATTATGATACTGGTGCTACAGAAGTCATTAGAATAGAATTGTTACACTGTTTAATTGCTGTTATTCTTAAGTAGCTACTATTCTGATTAATATGTTGTGCTCTGAGTAGCTGTTGCAGTGATTGTTAGCTTTGCAGGTGCAACGATTACTGAAGTTAGAAATGTCTTCAGAGACAAGCTGATTTTGTTTTTTGCAGAGAAAAAGGCATTGCGAAAGTCGACTGCGGAGAAATCAAGAAGCACAGAAGATTGCATCCGAGAACGAGAGGCTAAAGCCGAATTGTTGCGGCAGATTGCTGAAAAGAAGAAGGTTGCTGAGGTGCGACGACTCACTCAAGAGGAACTTTTGGCCGAGGCAAAAATTACTGAAGAAATAAACATGCGATCTCTCGGTGGGTTATCTGAGCAACTGGTTTTGTACGTCATTAGCTTAGCTAAGAAGTAAAGTACTAGAATATCCTACCTTACCTTGGTTAAAGAATAAATTACTGGAACCTCATTTTAATAAGAATCATTTCAATTTTCACATTTTAGTGATGATGTCTTATGACTAATTTGTATTCTATAGATGAATCGAAATTTTGATCTATATCCCTGACCCTGTTTATAAGAATTTGCGCGATGATGTACTACTTCACCCCTCCCCAGTTCCAAACGGACATCAAAACTGGCTTTCACGGACTTGATTTGATATATATCGCCAGTGAAGAAGCTGGTCTCCTTGGTGCATCTTTTGTGTGGCTGTGAGAAATTTTCGGAGAATTCACATTTACATAATCCCACATTAGCTTTGTTATGAATTAATAGTGCAAACACCTTACTTTATCATATTATAATGTCAGTTTAGATCATAGGTTTTTGAAAATAGTTAAATTTCATTTTCTTGTGTCTTTTTGTCATGAACGTGCTGAAGTCTTCACGGGCTTGCTTCCATTTTAGAAATATACCAAAAACTGGAGCTTGAGAAGAAGAAGGCCCGTATTCATCGGCAAACTCATGCTGGACCAGTCATCCGATACCACTCCGTAACCATTCCCCTGGTGGAAGAAGTGGCAGAAGCAGAAATTAATGTGGATGGGGAGGCTATGGATTGGTCAGTAAAATTTAACATCTAGTATTGTTTGGTGTATTAGGAAACTTTTGTGACATTTTTTTCATTACATTTAATTTTAAACATCCGGTACCAATAGCTAATGTCTGTAAAGCATTATGTGACTATTAGACTGAATCTGTATTTGTTTTTTGCTCTGCCATTGGGAGATAACTAATACTGTTTACAACAATCAATGGTACGCATATTTTGAGAGGTTGTCAGAACGCGAGCAGTTGACATTTGCTTGATAAATTTTGTCTGTTCAGACTTCTGATGTGACCTAGCATGTTTCTTGGAATTATTTCTATTTCATCATTATTTTGAGTGTTTTGGACGGTGTTAGGATTTTTTATATTGAAGTTTCATGCACCACCAGTGGACATGTCTGCCCCAAGGGGTTTCAGGTTATTAGCTGGACAGTTTCAAGCTCCACTTGGAAAGGCCAAGAGAATCCTTGGATGGGTGCTGGAGTGTTCTACTGCATAGACACTCTGTGACCAACTCGCTGGCTGCTGAAGAATGTCATCCTCCATAAACCTGGTGGCTGAGGGATGTCTGGACACAGCGTCTCCTACCATCTGCGAGGGACTGCTTGGCACTGGGGTTTGTGTATTGCAAGCCTTGTAGTCTGTCACAGCTCCTTTTTGATGCTATGTGGTCTGGGAACTCTGAACATAGGACTTGTTGATTAACTTTTTGGACTTTTATGACTTTAACATCATTTAGGCTGGTGCGGGCAGTGCTATTGTGAGGTGCTTAAAAGATGCCTGTAACCGTCTAGATACATACATATACACTAGTAGTAAAGGCTTAAGATGTCATCAGATGGTGAAATATGGCCAAGTGGCTACCACCTTGCCTTTTACATCTGCAACTTCGGTTAGAAATAGACTGCATTGTCAAACTGTGTGAAACCAATGTGGCCGTCGTAACACATACGAGTGTCTCCTTAATCCAGTACGGCACATACGACTCCTAGCAGGTTTTGCTCAACTCGTTTGATTAGACGTTCAATGCAAAATTCGTTGAACACAAATTGTTCCTGCTAGTCCCTTCCATTTCGTGTTAAATGATTTGCGCTATATGTATATATTACTGTGTACACTAAATTTGAAAAAGTAATCCCGCACTTTTTGCTTACATTGTTTCTGAAATCTCACACTCCTGTTAGTAGAGCATATATTTCATTAAGTATTACAGTATATTCTGCTAAACATTCTTAAAGTGGTTTATTTTGACATTTTGCAGTGATGGAAAGCCTCGCCCAACAGAGAACTGCTCGAGAAACTTTATAACCTTCACCGATGAAAGACTGTTTCACAAATACTTTCCACGCAAGAAGCCACAGCCAGCCACCAAGTATCAGTGCCCAATAACCGGACTACCAGCCAAATACTTTGACCCTGTAACACGATCGCCATATGCTAACATAAAAGCGTTTAAACTTTTGCGAGAGGCATATCAGCAACGGCTCGAGACATTGTCAGCTGAGAAACAGGCTGCCGAGTCTTTGTTCGAGGGCAACAAGCGACGCTCCAAGGCTCAACCATTGCCAGCCTTGTAATTGCAGTAACATATTCAAATGGTGGCTGTTTGGAAATAGGGTGGGATGAAACAGTTCTGCACCTGTATGTAGCCAGTTTTTGACACGTTTGCATGATGGAAATTTTGTACGTTAAATGTTATACTATGAACAAGCTGTTGCAAGAAGATTCTCCTTGTGACACAAGGGGTATTTTGTTAGCAACATCACTTGGGACCATGCTTTCAAAGATAGAAGTTTACAAAACGTGGCTTACTTCGGCAAACCTAGACTGAAGCATGGTGGCTACAGCATGAAGAGTTTGACATAGATGTCCTAGTGACATTTGTCTGGGCTATATTTGGGCCAGACTTGCTAATCTCTGGCAGTTCTTGCCAGTAAGATTTTGTAAAGTAGTGCTACATGATATTATACATGTCTGTAATGACAAAAATATCAGTCTTACTTATTGTCCATTCAAGAAGACACCTTGAAAATGCACAACACAGAGTTTAAACAAGTTATTACTTGCATGTCACCCGTACTGAAACAGTTTCATTCAGAAAAATGTTAACTGGTGCAAACATTGATAATTACGCTTCTAATCTAAAATCTTTTTATCAGGTGGCAGAATGCTCAATAAGTACACCAACTTTTAAGAGTTTCTTTGCAAAACGTCATTGATTTTTTCATATGCAACTGTCCTTGGCTTTATTATGTCACCAGCACTTGTGTTTTAGCATCAATGCTGCCACCTCTTTAACTGCTGAAGGAGATCTGTCCTTAAGAGCCAAAGCAAATAGAATTGGCTTTGGCACACTAACGTAGGTTGCCAGATTTCGTGCAACGACGTTGAGGATTTCCTGAAAACGTTTATCAAAGTAAACATAATTCTCTTTTCAAGACTTTACTTTTTCTTATTTCAACAATTTATTTATTGTATATGCATAAAATTAGCAAACATTCACCAGAAATCCAGATATATGCAAAAGCTAGTGTAAAATGCAATTTTTACACAGCAGTTGAAAGATTATTTCAAAATTTCCTAATGTGCCTCCTGCTTAAGACAGTGCTATATTATGTATGTTATAGAAGTAGAGAAATTCTTTTAATAACATTCCAACATTGAGCATAATTAATGAATTATATATACTTCTCTCCACAGGATCATTTAAGCTATCCTCAGGAGGCAGTGTTAACACTTTGATTCTCTTCGCATATGGTGACAAGGGGCCAGTCCTCTCCCTCAATGTCTGATCTTCCCTTAGACATACAGTTGATGTACTTGTTTCACAGCCGAGTTCACTATAGGTGCTAGCAAAATAAAGATCTTGAAATGTTTCTGTCCTAGTCAGAATATGAACCACAGATTTTTTAGCTGACCGTGCAGCACGATATCCACTAGACTATATGCCACCATGTATTCTTATTATTAACGAGTACTGCTGGTAATTTCACAGCAAGCTTTAACTTCAGAACTTCTGCCACTTTGCTGCACTGCAGTGGTTTAAAAGGAAAGCTGTTACTTGCCTCATCCTCCCCTAGAACTGTTCGAGTGGTAAAGGTTGGAACACTAGTACAGTCCTCAAGAACAGCGTCTCGACTCACACGGATCTAAATGAAAGACAAATGAAAAAGCTTGTCACAAATTCATCTCATCATTAAAAACTTCTCACATGCTCCTCTGTAAATCTGTCTGATGCAAATCTTTCTGCTAGGTTTTTTATTTGTAAAATTCTTTTCAACAGGGGCATTCAAGTTAGCATCTTCTGTGCAATGCAATTGAACATTTCCAAAAATCCACTTAAAGGAAATCCTAGACTACAATGGTAATTAAACTGTTCAAAGTATTAGTGACGCTGTAGCCAAATAATCACATTCAACCAATCTACGGATCTTTTTGTTGCTGAAACAGTCTGATTGTATCAGCTTGTAAGTTTGATGTTTTAATGAGACTGGTAAGAACATTGCTGTAATGCTTACCAGCGTGCCGAATTTTTCAAACTGAGATATGATGATGAAAATTATGTTGTTGAAATGGGTACAGGCAATGTCCGTGTGTATGCCATTTATAAGGTCAGATCCCTACAACATAAATGATCATTACTCTGCAACATGTCCATAAAATAATAAACATGCCAAAAACACTTAATTATTTTTGGACAGATCGGAATAATTTATCGCAATAAACATAACTATCGTAATCTCGAGATTTCTACAGCGCCCAACGAGACACGTCAAGGGGATCAGCTTATTCATGGGCGACGAATTCCGCCCCTAAAGTTTTTGGCATACTTATAGTATCGGGGACCGCTCTATTTTGGGCTATTTTGGTCGTGGTTTTCGGCCTGATTTCTGCCTACTGTGATTGGTTGTAGTTTCCGCTAAGATGACTCTTACCGCCCAGTCACCCAAATTTAGTTAGCACGCCAAAACTACGCGCAAACTTTATCCAGTGACTGTGAAAGTTGTTCGAAGTGGCACTGATTTAATTTTTTAAACAAAATATCAGCAAAAAACCTTAACGGTAGCTATGACCGAGTCATTTGTTCGGCAATCACCAAATCCACCGGCAACCGCCATCTTGTCGGCATAGAATGTTGCCAAAGAGAGACTATTACAACTGTGATGATAATCACCGACTACTCATCGTAGTCGTTTAAATAGTAAATTCAAGATTTCTACAGCGTCCAAAGAATGCTAAGTCGCGGAATCAGCTTAGTCACGTGCGCTCAGTCAAAACAGAATCGATAGGAAGGAAAGGTCAGACTCGGTTCCAGTTCAACATGGTCTCACTTGGTCATCCACAGGAATCAATCCTCGGCCTTGCTTTGTATCCTCTACACCGCTGATTTAATAAACCTAGTACTTTCTTCTTTGGAGACTGCAGCTCAGTTGTATGCCGATGACAATCAGGCATGTGTCCATGGTCCAGATGGAGGCTATCTCCATCGTCGAGAAAATGCTTCAGACATCAGAAATGCTTGGTGCCTGGTAATAAATTCCAAATGAGAAGTATTGGTGGGTAAAAAATATTGCCTCGTAAAAAAATAATGATTGCGGCCTTCAGCGATCAAGAATAGCTTGTGCCTGCAACTAAAATCACCACCGCCGTAATCTGTTTCTCTCACACTTGACTTGGCTTGGAACCGAACCTATAACGTTTCTTAACGATCGATCTTGTTGTGACTGAATGGCTAATGGCTGCTAGGGTGATTAACCCTCTGGCCAAACACCCCATGACACTAGGCTTCCTATGGTACGATGCTACTTTACTGTACGATACTACAATGCTACAGAATCTACCAGTAGCCTACACCTCTATCATATCGTTTGCAGTGATTTGTTAACTATATCGGCAGTGGTTAAATTTTTAAACGAAGCCGACTGCCTTTGTGGTTGTTTCGGACATGTATCTTTGGAGTCGAACACGATTAAATTAGAAAGGTTTGCGTTGTTGGTATTCAAGAAGCCTCCCGCTATACCTAGGGAGCCGAACCCAACGGATTCGCGTGAACTTGCCGAATTGGCAGTACTCGGACGACGCCGCAATATCAAGGAGGCAGAGGCACGAAACCTTGCTGATAGATGGCAGAAACAAGCTTACTGTAGAGGGAGACGATTAGAGTTAGAGTTGAGTGCCGTTGGGTAAACCAGGCGGATGGGGGTTAAGGAGTGAGTTGGAAGTCATATTCATTAATTTCATGTGGGACAATACATTCGCCTAATTTTGGAGACGAAAGACAGGTTGAAAGACAAAAACAGGTCGGTTGTTAGATTTCTAGGTGATGGTTTCTTGAGAAAAGGTGGTTAGGAAGCGAGAAGAAATTAAAAGTAGACATGGAGTTTAATTATTCAGGTAATCGTAATGATGGGAACAAAAACAGATACGCAATCTTTAAACAAGGAAGTATATGGAATAGGATCAAGTTCGCACTGTTTGTCATGAAAAGATTTACACACGCAATACGTATTTGAGTCCTGGAAGTGTGTTGAAAGACAGAGACAGAGGTGGGGAGGAAGCATCATCAGATGAATTGTTGGTTTTGGAAAGTAGATAGGCCTACTGAAGAGAAAGACGGATGGTACTAATTGTAAACACGAGATTTCTACAGCGCCAAAGAGAGCCAAGTCGTGGGAACCAGCTTATTCGGAGACGCTGAAGTAATTTTGTCTGAAAAGAAAGAGCAGACCAATTCAGCAATTGAAGAAGATGGACTAGAATTTGGAAGCGTGCTGTGCGATCTCCAGTGGAGGAGTTGGTTTATAGTTTTACATGGAAGGTGAGGGATAGAGGTTCGGAAACGAACTAATGATGAGCAAAAACATTTTTAGCTGTAGATAGGTGACGGTAGGTGACGGTATCTATTTGTGGCAGATTTAAGGGCAGAGATAAGTTGTTGAGGATTACGGGCGAGTTTGTAACCGTGCTCAGGGCGTCAACGGAAGAATTTGAAGGTCTGCAGATATGAACGGTACCATATATTCTTAGTGGGAGCAGGATTTGGTAATAATAGGAGCGTGTTTGTGAAGAATCCTGGAGAGAGCGGAGTTGTACGAAGAGACAAGGTCATCAATGGGGGAGGGGGATTTAAAACCAGATCTGAAAAGGTGATAATTATCATCAAGTTCAGACCGTCGATAAATTCGCCGTTAGCTTAAATTTAAGACAGCAATCATTTCCAAGCGAGAAAAAGGCACCATCTATGCCACCCTAAGTGGTGTTAAAGGTCATTATGAACAAAAATTCCATCATTTAACAAACAGTTTTCAGATGATTACAAATGTTTCCAGTAACAGACTCACACACATACTGCAAGCCCAACCAACAGGTTTTCATCCCAAGTTGACAGATGACAGCATGTTCAGACCTTTTGTTTCCATTGATCTACTTTATAAGTCATTTTCTGTTCTTTTCCATCTTTTCTCAGTCGGAAAACTTGACCAATTGGCTACTGCGGGCATGTGTAGGGACAAGTCCTTCACCTGCATTTGCTCAGTGCCACCAATTGATGCTTATTCATCAGATTGTGGCACTTAATAAATGCAGAAATAATAACCATACCCCCTCAATATTCCATCTGATTAAACAGGCAAAGATAAGTTACTGAAACACAACTTGAGAAAACATCAACAAATTTTTTTTCTATCAACACAGGCTCTCCAGACCTGGACAAATTCAACTGAAACAAATCTGAACACAGAATTTAGCAAATTATTTTAATTAATTTCACCACTTCGTTCGTGTTGTGGGTAGTTTTTCTATTTCATGATATTGTGTGTGGAGCAGTTTCTTTGCAGTTTCTGAATCATGGCCTCCTAACCAATCGAAATACAGCTTCTCAACAGCAGGATTTTCCCATGGTTCTCTGGTGCTGACCGAGTCGTACGTGGCCTTGACCTTCTCAAGCAATTCCTTTTCCGTACCTTCACCAAATGAACGCAACTGTCCACCACCATTCAGACACCCTAAAATTATGAATAATATTATTTAAAACGAATAATATTATTAAAATTTTTACAAATAATTTATCATTATTTATCATAATTAATAATATTATTAAAATTATTATAAGTTATCACGAGTTACTATAATTATTAAAAATATTATTACTAACAAACACCACTGTATGAAATCAACTTAAGTGACAAAATGAAAACTTTGAATGAAAATGATTCCATTAAGAGTCCAAGAATCAAAACAATCCTGATGTACATCTGTCCAGCACCACCTTTATACAGTTTACAAAAGCTAACACAGAATAATTCTATTATCTTCAGAACAGTTTCTTGTACACATAATCCAGAACAGGAGATGTACCTGATGGGCAAGCCATGATCTCAACAAAGTCGTACGTAAGCTTCCCACGTTTCATCTTTTGGACGATGTTCTGAATGTTCCGGAATCCATAAGCAAGAGCAAATCGCAACTTTGGTTCTCCATCTTTCTCAATCATAACTTCCTGGAAATCCTGATTTCTAAAATCAGAGTCAGTAATAGACTAAATATACGAAGAGAAGTGATGCCGTAGACCTCCAAGAAGCAGTTAGCTACTTATCATGCCATGTAAAAACAGTTAGTTATCTGATAGCAAAGGTAAGTGATGTCAATTGCCAGAACAACAGCAGTGATGGTATCAATAATGGTAATGGACAAGAATAACTAAATTCAGCAATTTTATGAGCTTCCTACAAAGTGGTATACATATGACCAGATACAAACATAAACTAGTAATAATAATACTTACAACAGCGAGACTAAAAGTAATTAAGGCAATTAATGGTGGTCTATCAAAAACAGAACTTGATCTGTAATCCAATGAATGTAGGTTTGAGCTTGCTACTGAGCAGACTGTGTAACAACATTGGGCAAGTTGCCTGCACATGTGTCACTGTTGTCAAGCATAATAATTTGGTAATGGTATAGTCTGGGAATTAAAACACCTGTGGTGCACTGCATGTTGATATTCGCCTCATTACTTCACAAGACTTCACTTTAAACTTAATAACACTGTTAGTAAACTGAGTAATATTAGTAATCTTTACTGTCCCACCTCAGAGTCTTATATTCAAGGCAGCTGAGACTGCTTCCAAGCAATGTCTTGGCAGCAAAGTGGGCAATGTGGTGGAGGTAACCTCCCGAGCCTCCTCCCTCATGACTCCACAGCTGGTCGTCATCGGCCAATAACCTACAACAGCCCCAAAAATGTCTGTTCAAGCCAATTTCATCAGCATCCAACCGTTAATCCATACATAGTTCAAAAAGAACTTAAGATGGATCGAACTGCGAAATGCTTTACAAGTCAGAAACTCATCACATAATGTTTAACTGGATCTTATCTTGCCATAACTTCTCTATGCTCTGAATATTGCACCAGCTGTCAACCGTGAATGGCTTTGAATTTGTCGTATATCTGTGTCTTTGTAGCTGCAAGTCCTGTTGCCAAAATATCTCTGCTGCCTCATTTACACAGATGGAGGAGGCCATCAATTTAATGGTAATTAATTAAATGCAAGCATTATTCGTAAATGTGAAACTAGCATAACAGTGAGTCTCCAGTGTATAAAGAGTAAAAGCAGAAGCAGTGTTCCTGTTGGATCTTTAGCTGACACACCATCAAAAGCTATCCAATATCCAATATATTGGATAACCATACCTGATATGTTGTACAGCTCAACAATGTATCATCAATAGCACATAATGCAAAAGCATTCACACCTTAGGCATAAAGGTGACAGGTAGACATGAAGAAATCAGCCACCACGCATATAACAAACACTGAATGTCACAAGTTCAAAGACTTACGATGATGGCTTCAGCAAATCTTCTTCAACGTCTGGCAAAGGAATTCCTTCTTTCTCAATCATTTCGTAAACTTCACCTTAACACAAAACCCAAGTGACAGAATTTGTGCAAGAAATTATCCACAAATGAAAATAAATAAATTGAAAATAAATTAATATTTTGTTATCCAAGGTTTGGTACTGCATTTTCTTCTGTGACACTGATTTTTAAAAATTAATCAATATTTTCACGTCATTAGTTTTATGATAAAGGAAGTAATTTACAATAAAAACCATTGATGCCGGAATGGACTAGGCATCCTTTTCGTGTTAAGTGTATTCCACTGTACTCTAAACACTGCTACAAACAAGGCCATTTTACTGATCTTAACAAGCACATTTTAAATGAGGCTGCTTAACAGATCTAAATGGATGCAACTTAAGAATAAGACGAGAATGTCTGAGATGCACCTAGACAGTAAAAAATGCGGGTAAACTGTATGTTGACTATAATGTAGATGTAATATAACTGCATGTAGCCAACTCAACCTATCACCTGATCACCCATGCCTTAACACCTAGATCAGAGGTTGAATTTCAGAGCATCAGGCCAAATGAACAACACACTGTAAAGACTTGAAACCCATAAGAAAGGTTTTCCAGTTGTTGGATTACTGTTGCCGAGCCTGTTCTTCATCCCAAAAAACCCTTAACCCCAGGATGATCAGGACCACATCTCTCAGAAATACTCCTACTTAAAGCTTTTATGTATGTTATCTAGATATTTACACAGTGCCTTTCAGAACTTTTCAAAGGTGCTGAAGCATGGCTGTCTATATGATCCAAAGAGATGCAACTTAAAATAATCCAAAAGCATTTCTTAAAATTTGTACTAAAACAGCAAGTTCACAAACACCACATTACTTAAAGACTGTCTCAAAAGGGAAGACAGTTTCTAACCAGTTGTGATGACGCAGTCGACATCTCGTGCTCCATAAATGTCATCGTAGAAGTCCTGGCGAGATGCCTCCAGTTTCTTGTCATAGCATGGCATTACGGTTACGTGGTAGACCTGTTCTGGCGTTCGCTGGAGCAGTCGACCCAGATGATGCTTGACGAGGGAACCCATCATCTGCTGGGGGGACTTGGTCGTCGAGATGTGTGGCAGAATGAATGAACCGTGAACCTTTTCCGCGTAACAGATCCAACCTAAAATTACATTTAACATAAACAGCAAGTGCTGCTAACTGATACTTAGGCCATTCCTTGTAAAAATTGAAACACATTACTATACATAAATTATGTTTGTGCATCTGAAACTTAGGCCATTCCTTGTAAAAATTGAAACACATCACTATACATAAATTATGTTGGTGCGTCTCATATCAGCAAGTAATTTTGCTAGTGCTGACTTTGCAAAAGAAGTAAATCCTGAGCTGAAAATGTAAGCTAAAACAGAACCAAATTCCTACCTGGACATGCAGATGCCAACATAGGAAGGGCTTTCTTGTCCACCTCTTTGCGACGAAATCTCTCTACAAACTCATGACAACTTTCAATGAGGCTGAATTCTCGTCCAATGGTTGTATCCAGTAAATAATCAACTCCTAAACAATCACACAGTCCAACAAAATTAAAACTACAAGCATAAAATTCTCTCCTCAGCCAAAAAAAATATATTTCGACGTGGTCAAAATTCCAGCCAGCAAGTTGTCTCAAGAAATCTCTGCAGGTACTAGTGCATTTTAAAAGTAGATGATTTCGTAAAGAGTTCCAGCTCAACCTAACCTGAAATATGCAAGGTTAACTTGCTGATACTAACTGACTTTTCTAACGATCTACACTTTTTTACTACGGTTTTGCCTTAAGTAACCACTGATCAATACCTCATGCATTATGACAATGGCACTATTGAAGTCACTGGATCAGAGCAGCTTTCCCAAAGGCATAAACTGTCTGGCCTTAAAGGAAATTCAATGCTGTCTAACGCCTAACATTTCTGCTTAATGCCATAATAATTTCTTCCCATAACGATAACAAATATGTTTATGTCTTATCATGTCTAACTGTATCAGTCTACTTGAAAACCCGACCCGATTTGGAGAGTGAATATGAAAAATATGAAATTAAACGTAACAGAAACGGCAAGATAATACAAGGAAAGGTGACTAGCCAGGTAAGGAATGTAATGGTTTACCTAGCTGCCTGAAGAACCCAGCTAACTTTCGTGCTGTCTGCTGAGGAGTCATCTTGTATTTGACAGCCAGCGAAGATATCGACTGAGGTGACACGGATACCACCACCACTTTTCTCTTCTCTGGCTTCAGAATAACAAAACTGCAAACACTGAGCCAGTGGTGACTTCTCCAGTGGCCTGAGCATTATCTGCTTACACATGCACTTGCTGTTCTTAATGAACCTTAACTTCACTTAGCAAGCCCAGTGCTTTTGTGAGGTTGTAAAAAGGTGATGTATCAAGTGCCTGAATACTTATATAAATACATAAAACAAAGAACCGGAAGTGCAGACTAAACTAGGCAGCAAATTCCAAAACCTAGCACCAACCACCAAGAAATCACAGGAGCTCAGTAGTGCCCTCAGGTGAGTTATAATCAAATCTAAAGACTTATACATTGCAGTTATCACAAGACAAGCAGTACCAGGCAATGCTTGATTCAATGTGAAACCACACCTGATACTTGTAAGAAGCCAGAAAGGACAGTCAGCCAAAAATATAATGTACCAGTAAAGTAATGGCACAATTTATGTAGAGCAACTGTCTCGGTTACCTCAGTCTGTTCCTTGTTTTCTTCAAGCACTCGGTAAAGTTCCAAATAGCTCTGCTGTGCGATAAGAACAGTTTCCGCAGAAGTAACACAGCCGCTGCATGCCAAACAATCGTTGAGCGTTATTTCAACTTTTTTGAGTTCAACTTCCTTCTGTGGAGCAAAGAAAAAGTAATAAGTGAACAAACAGCTATTTCAGTCATGATCTTAATGAATTGGTTTGTATAATAACAGCTAAACAGGAAAAGCACCTCCATGAGGTTCTAGAAGGTGCTAGATAAATGTCCAGATACATGTATACATAGGTACCATTACAATCACAGAATGAATACCCAATGGAACAAAAGCTTTTCCACTAGGCCTAAGGATACCACCACCACTTTTCTCTTCTCTGGCTTCAGAATAATTTCCACTAGGCCTAAGGATTCTCATTATTGCCACAACAGAATATTTGACGCATATAACAAAAGTCACCCTCACTGACTAAAACTTGCCTCTCAGTTCTAATTACAATTACAACCAGGAAGCGATACGCTATGCTACAATGGTGTCATAGAAAGTCTTACCGCTGAAAATGATCCGCTATTTTCATAATGTATTTTACTCGTCTTGACAGATTTGTCGACTTTTATTGGCTTGACACATTCCTATATTGGGCAGAATGATACAACGAACACCGTAGAGCAAATCACACAAATCATCAATGCATCTCAACATAAAAAAGAATAAATGCATCAGGGTCATTCCATGTCAACAAATCCAGCGGTCCTAACATAACAGTCTCAGATTTTAATTATTTTGGCCAGTATGTAGATAAATGTGTATCATGAAGGCCTGCAAAGCTTTGGCCTCTTAGTTTCTGTAACATGAGGCTTACAACACACCTGGGGTTGCCTGATTTTCAGTGCCAGAGCAAATTACACATTTTTGTCATGTTTTTTAGTCAAAGAATTCCAGTAGCTTTTGCAGATACAAGCATGAACCAAGAATGAACCTTGCTTCAGTTTGTGGTTTAGCATAAAATATGTAGCTCTGTCTACCAGATTATAAGATATATGGTGTGTCACACATGCTATTCCATTAAAATGAAATGGCAGGTTCTACGTTACATAGAGCCATTGGCCTTCAAACTCTTGCAGCAATTATTCCCATAATACTAACCTAGGTGAGTACTCAAAATTTTCAATCTGTGCTTGTCTAAAAAAATAATTGTTTGCTTTGCAGAGTGCATTAGAAGTCTTAAATCCATAGCATCTGACATGATTTTAGGTGACCTTCATTTATCAACATACTGACCAAAAAATATCATTGAGGATATCAATAATTAAAATATCAAAATATCAATGATGATGAGGTGAGCATTTTTCCAAAACTGGTTGCAGTGACATGGAATGACCCATAACCATGTATAGATGTATGGAATCAATAGCTTTCTCTTGAAAACATGAAGGATATTAAGAGCTTATAATACTTGGATATTTAAATTATTTTTGTGTGTATGTACCAATTCTTCCAACCGCCAAATCGCTTTAGTTTTCTGACCCATCATACAAACTCATTGATGCTCCACCGCTTGCAATTTCTGCTTCTGCCTTTCACTCAAAACTCAAAATATTCCTCCTTCACATATCGTATCCTGATACCCCTTCTTCCTCTTATCTCTCTCCTCTCCAACCCCAAACACCCCCCCTGTAGCTGCCACGCTGTCTCTTGGCCTGACTTTTGGATCTTGAACTGGAACCGAACCCTTTAGCCTATCCATTTGTTTTGACTGAGCGCCTGTGAATAAGCTGGTCCCCGCAACGCGGCTTTTGTTGGGCGCTTTAGAAATATCGGAATTACGATTACGATTTAGCATCTAATCAACTCACTGACCAACTGATGCGGATAATTGCAAAGGGTAGGTATTGCATAAATTAGAAAAGCGCAATTCTGTCCCAGATGGCTACAAAACCTTATTCGTAATCGTAACCTCGAAAATTTCTTAAGTTCTACTGTGCATGTAATATTGCATTTCTTAGTCAGTAAGTTTTACATATGCGTTTGCGTAGGATGTTTTCACGAGTCATCAGGTTATTGATTTCTTCATGCATTCCCACGCTTTAATGGTTTTCTGCGGTTGGCTGAAACCGCTATATAAGTGCATTAGCCACTTGGCCACCCCAAGATCTTCTTTTGCAGATGTTATCTTTAAATTTGTGGCTGTGCATCTTCCTTTATTTGCTGTGCTGTGAATTTAATTGTTTGTGTGTATGGCTTGCCTACGACTCCTCGCTCAGCGTATGGACATAAGTGTGTTAACAAATGGGTTACTTACTTAAGTTCTTTTAATTACGCGTACTAACAAGGCGTGTTTACAGGGATAATGACTGTTTATTTGAGAAAAAATTAGCTAGTATGCGCTTTCATATCAAGGACTAAATTATAATAATTGTTTCATTTTTTGCCTGCGACGGAGTTATAAAGTCATCCAGATCCGTAAGCTGGAGAACACCGCTGAAACGCGACGCCATTACCGCCCAAAATTTGTTGAAACACGGGACAGTTGCGCAAGGGTATTATTGCTGGTCACTCAAACTACCTAATGAATATTCATACATCATTGCTATCCAACGAAGGCCTTATTTGAATATTCATGACCAATTTTCTTCGCTCGTTCGTCCAAGATTTTAGGAATCTTTGGGTCTTAAAATCTTTGGTCCTAGTCAAAGATTTTAATAAGGGAAGTAAAAATAATTTAGACAGCAATTTCGCTGTGCATGTTTATGAAGTGCTTAAGTATTTAATAAGTAAAATAAGGTCAGGTAAAGTAATTCGGCCTTTCACTCGAAACTCAAAACATTCCTGTTTCACAAATCGTATTTTGACACCCCTTCTTCCTCTTATCTCTCCTCTCCAACCCAAAACACCACCACCCGTAGCTGCCACGCTGTCTCTCCGTCTGACTTTTTGATCTTGACCTGGAACCGGACCCTTTTTGCCTATCGTTTTTGTTTTGACTGAGCGCCTGTGAATAATCAGGTGCTCGCAGCGCGGCTTTCGTTGGTCGATGTGCTTGGTTTACGCATGTAGACGAGTCTGCACTCTATGATGAGGCTCGGACGACGCTTATTGTCTTCCGTGCTATCTGATAGGCATGTAATTGCTATCGTGAGAAAGAGCCCGCCCTATGGCCTTTCGTCCGTCGGGAAACCATTAATACTAGCTTTGGATTGCTCTAAGGGCACCCTAAACTTAGGCTTTTGGCCTAAATGGAGTGCCGGCATCCCTTCTATCGAGAGTCGGCAGTTACTGGACAGCGGTGGGGGTTTAAAAATATGTATTTAATAATTAAATTGAATTAATGAAACAAATAAGTAAACTATCTGAAAGAAATTAACATTACCAAACAACTTAAATATCGGACTGTTATACAATTCAGGTATTATTTTAAAATCCTAGTGTGGTTTAGTGTGGTGTAATCATAGCACAACATCAAATTTCATGACTGAGCTCAACAGACCCTGTTGTTTTTTATCAGATTCTGTGGCTCCCTCTTGCAGATTTGGGCCTGGGCTTCTCCTCCACTTCCCACTAAAGGAGCCGTTAGCCCATACTGTACTTGTACAACTGAGTCCAGTACACATAACCCATCCAGAAACACTGTTCTGTACCTTCCTGTGGCAGAGATAAAAGTGTGAGGTCAGTTATTCAAACATTCTTTGGCAAATCGGTAATCATATTACAGATAATGCACTTAGCACGCTAAATGGCACACCATAGTCTTTCAGGCAGAAACACAGAATACGGATAAACTTTTCTGTCATCTCTTTCCTTGCCTGTTCTTCTCCATCCCATTTATCATTCCTTCGCATTTGGCCATAAGATCATCTACTGCATCCATCTGGAGTTATCTGTTCCAATTTGCACAATAACTGCATCATCTAGTTTGCACTGGATCAACAAATAAAATTATAAGCAAACAGAATAATTTACAGTAATAAATATTCATCACAACAAAACAAAAACTACACAACAGATTAATAGGATGAAGAACACCTTGGCCCTGAAAGGCCCACATTGTTGAATGTCCTGCTGAAGGCCACAGTGGTTGTGCTTTATTACCAAACAAAGCAACAGACTGGCCACATTATTGTCTCCTGTGAGTATATATGCATGCCATTAATTCTGTATTTATTTGGCACCACCATCTACAGAACATCAATCAATCAATGACAAAAGGTGTGTTCAGGTCCTCGCGTAGTTCTGTCTTAGGGAAAGCTTGTACCAAATACTCAGGACATTACAAGCTGAGCGCTCAACCAATCAGCCACTGTATGCAACATGTTAGTACTTCCTATAGTAGTAAACAATCCTGCACAGCAGACAGTGAATACTGATACACTTCTACTGTTGTGACACTAGTCATGGAATGACGGCTCCCTGTTGAGCAAAAGTCATGCATACGTTGTATCATTAGTAATGAAATTACAACAGATTAAACCTACATATACTCCACTGGAATAGTCCAAACTGACTGTGCACAGAAATCAAGCGAACATTAAAACTGATGTACTAGTCACATAAATCAGTGAATAAAACAAATTGCAACACCTTAAAAGGTAATCATAAACACATTGTATTAATATTATTGCAATTTACCACAAATGAAATTGTACTCAGCACCAAATTACAGTGTAAATCCAATGTGTTCAATTATATTGCAACTGATTTAGTTAGAAGCAATAAAATTCAAGTAATTCTAATTATTTTACCTTGTAAATGTAAATGCCATGTAATATACACTACTGCAGAATTACACTGCTTAGTAAATGTTACACTGTAATTACATTATCCTGTATTGTTACAGTATAATTACATTACCATGAAACAACACTGCCATGCAGTTATTTTGCAGTATACAATAATTATGTTACAGTGTAATTACATAACCATGGAACTGCATTGCCATGCAAATGTTACCATGTGAAATTACATGATACTTACATTACCATGAAATTACATCATCTGTAATTACAGTGCCATTTAATTATTATAGAGTGATTACATTCCTGTATATTTACATTTCAATGTAATCATATTACAGTTAATGTGCTGAAATTAATGATGACTGGCAAACTGTCTGAGATATACTTGAAAAAGAAAGGTAGCCATTGCTCTGATATGTTCGTAAGTAAGAAGCATCAGTGCAGACGTCAGGACAGTCTGAACCAATTTTGATTCCAATCCACGAAACCAAAAGCAAAGTCTTAGCCTACAATACACAAATGCCATAAAGTAAAATGAAACAAATCTACTGTATATAAAAAAATAGTTTTAACCCTCAGAGGTCAACTTTGGGGTAAAATTACCCCACAATGATGCCGAGTCAATGTAAATGGCTGTTACTGAAATTTTAACGGTTCTTAATTTATGACTTTGTACACATATGTACAAGGATCAGTTTGGATGGTGATTATTTTGTTGAACTGCTTATATTTTCATGCCAAATTTAATAAATATGGACTTCACAAATCCAAAGCTTCTGTACAACACCTTCCAAGGCACCTTAAACACATGCGATATAAACGTTCTGAATTTAGGAATGAATGCATTAATTAATTAAATTATGAAAGAGTGAGTGAAAGAATGAATGAATGAATGAATGACTGGATCTTAAACCTTACCATCTGGTTGCCCTGCTCAGTTTGCTAGATGTTTCCATGCCAGCCTGCAAACAACAAAAATATTTTCAAGTCTTTACTTAAGAAAAACAAACCAGACTGTAGACCTGTACTACATTCCATATACCGTAACCTCGTGGCACCAGTCATGTGGCACTTCTTACAGTAATGCAGCAGAATAGTTGAATTGCTCATTTATTAAACGTCCTCGGTTGGAGGATATTTGAGCTAAATCATCGAGGCAAAAATAAAAATCCAACAACCGAATGACTTTTTCTTATGGGTTACATACTTCAAAAAACCAAATTGCGAAGTTTAAATGTTGCACTGGGAATCGAATCCAGGATGCAGAAGGTGAAGTCAAATACAACAGATATCTGTCACCATTTGCAAGTTTCTCAGACACATACATGCGTACATATATGCATAATTACATACATACATATATACATACATACACAACATGCATACACACAAACATACATACATACATAAATACCATATACATATACATAAATACATATATATATATATATACATATATACATACACACATACATATATACATAAATACCATATATACATACATAACATGCATACCAACATACATATATACATACATACATACAAGCAAGCATGCATATACACATACATATATATATATACATACATACATACATAACATGCACACATACCTCACACAGAGAAACACAATATACACTCCTTAAAAGCAATGTCTACAAACAGCAAATGCCAGTGTAGCCAGAGCGCTCTTAGACATCAATTATCTGGTAATAAATAAGTGTCTGCTGTCAAACACTGCAGCCTTTTGAAGAAATCTGACAAAAACTGTCTGGCAACATGCAACAGTGTGCTTTGTCACCAGATACTCATTCTAGCCACACTAGTGTCTGTTCATAATAGATATTGCTTTTAAGAGTATAGCGAGTATGGTGAAGCAATCAAACAGATAATTTGGAAGAGTAGGTTCTGCTACAAAGTATAGTTACCCTGGCTCTGGTCTGTGCCACCTGGATTGGATATGTGACGATAGTGGCCACCAGTTTCGCAAAACCACCAAAGCAGAAGTACAGACTACTTTCACTGAGCTTTAAGAACATACATACATTTACCACATAACAATCAAGTAGTACAACCTAGAAACATGTACTTGTAAAGCACATTTCCAAAGAGTTAGAACTGTGTGAGGGTAAACAAAACTTTTCAGCTGCTTTGCCGGCTTTCTGAAACTCTTCTAACTACTGTTCATTCAGCTCAAGCTTTGAAGCCAGTTTGACAGCAGCTCAAAACCTATGCCTTTCAGCATGTTTACCCACCACTGACTGTCTCTAGCAATTGAATTCAGCTTCATTTTGGGAGTGCCATCAGTTGATGCCTTGTACATTAGACTCTGGCACCACAGAAGTTACTAATAAATAGTAAAAAGTCCAGCCTATAAAATGCTAACAGCACATTTGGAACAAACCCATCTTTAAAGTAATATAAGTGGTAAGGGAAACTGTGCACAGCATCCTTTTATATAGTATTAGTCTTATATAATATAATAATTTCTATAGCACCACTTGGTACATTAATGGGAGGTTGGGCACAGATATGTACTTTGTAGCAGGCTCCAGAGACCCATTATGCCAGTGTTACTTGCATAGCGGAAGCCCCTCATATCTGTGGGTTTCAGTGACTGGATAAAACATTTAGCTTGTCTGGAATATCTCTTTATTGGTATGTGCCATAAAGTACAAATGACCTGTGACCATTGATACTGACCTTAGTCAGTATCAACGGCACTTGCCAACTGAAAATCTGTTACAAGCAAACATACAAAGTTCTGCAATACTGGTAGGATGTTTCTCTTCAGAGCTTCGTAGATCATGAAGTTAATTGCCGGATTTGTTACAAGAACAAGCGATGAAAGCAGTCCACTCCACAGTGCAAGGAAACCCTCATTTCTGATCACTTGCTCAAAGCAATCTGCAAAAATAACACCAGAAACACCCATGTAAGAAAAACATGACTGAAAATATAAACTTCTTTCCTCAAATGCTACCACACGTTGATCATTCTAGCATGAATAAAGTTGAAATAAACAAAGAACTAAAGAGAAAGAAATAAGCAGTCATACCAGTAATTGGACTGTCGCGTATTTGTACATATCTGCATATGGCCAACTGATTAAGAGCTCATCTTGTAAGGGCAAGTGCACAAGTTTAAGCCTTTTTGAGATCACTTAGCTTTGTGAGGTACTTGAAAGCTGCTACATAAATGTTCAGAAAACTGTCAGATCTCAGTACCTTTTCATCAGATAATGGAGCTATATAAATACAAGAAAGCAAGCACTAACATGCCATCCAATTTCCTGAATCACAATCTTGTATTCCAGAAGTGTTATATACCATTCTGTTTCAATCGCAGTTTTGTGTTGTTAGGTCAGATGCAACTCTGAGTAGTTCCTCTTTCACAGGCACCACACAAATTTACAATTAAAATCACAGTTACATCCTCAACCAACCTGCTATTCCACGGTATGCAGAGTGTTTTGGCAAAAGTCGACTAGGAGTCCCAACCAACTTCACACCCTGCAGCTTCAGCCGAGTGTTAACAACCCAGAAAGGGTTTGAAACAAGGACTGCCAAAGAACCTGGCCAAAAACACCACAAGACCAAGGTCAAAGGACAAGGCTAGAGGATTTAAAAGACTTACAGTTCAAATTTAAATTACAAAAATTTAAATCTTCTAAATTTAATTTAGAGACTTTAAGACATTAAAACATATTGCCATACACAGATCTGTCCATCTGTCCTACTATCTATCAACCAAACATCCCATCTACTTAATCAGTTTTAAAATCTTTCAGCCAAACAATGAGACGATAAACAAATAAATTTTTTAATTGAAGAACCATATGATAAATCAACCGATCAGCTGATTGATGAAACAATAAATCAAGCAATTAATTTAAAAGTCTGTTGACTAATAGATCAAACAATCAGATGTTTTATTCTATCCTGTACTAGTTTACCAATTAACTCCCAGTCAATGGTATTAGGAAACATTCTGCCCATTTCCTGAGCTGGAAATCTCAGTCTAGTAAGCAAACGTTAAATCACTGGAAAAAGGACAACACTCCAAAAAGATGACTGTCACCTGCCATGATTCCAACGATCAGATCTGTGAAAATATTCTGATGGACCTTCGAAGCCGAAAGATGGGCTCTAGTCTTTGAATGGTCTATGGAAGAAGACCAAGCATGAGAACGAAGGCCATAGAAGAAGTAGAAGTAAACAAAGTTGGTGATCGATAAGCTGACTAGAAGCGACTGCCAGCCTCTGTACAGTGACCGCCTGCACCAATCAATCAATCAATCAGTCAAGCATTTACTGTGGTAATCAATAAATAAATATATCAATCAATCACCGAACATATCAAAGTAGTAAATTAAGAATAAGTCAGTTATTTGGTAACAAGTTAGTAAGTAAGCATGTAAGTCACCTTTAACAGTAAACTTCAGCAAATTAAATGTGACTAGCACTCATTAACTTTTTTGGCAAATCAAATATATTTCCGTACTTGACTAATTACATCAAATTATGTCATACATTACAGCATGTAGATGTAAAAGC
Organism: Norana najaformis; assembly: GCA_964023275.1. NCBI lineage: Eukaryota > Metazoa > Annelida > Clitellata > Crassiclitellata > Hormogastridae > Norana > Norana najaformis. Next base: position 32,458,099 of record OZ029913.1, on the reverse strand, counting down.
CTTCTATCAGATTAGAACTGTTCGTACCATCCTTCTTCCTGTATGAGATCTCGAATTACTTGGACCGAGATTTTGGTTTCTCTCCTGTCATCCACTAAACAAAACAAAATTCTGGACTTAAAAAACTTACTTTCCATTCAGGATTTTGCAAAGGAAGCAGATTGCTGGAGCACATTGGGATAAATTGTGACACTACTTCAACAAGGGTGCTTAAATAAAAGCAGCCTGCATGAAAGAAAGGTGTTAAATGGCCTGAAAAATTAATTAAATTGTCTGCAAACAGAAGTTAAGTAGTATGTACAAATGCATCCAAAGTAATGTAAAAGGTAAAGCTAAAGGTAACAAGCTAGTTCATTCATCTCTGTTGAAACTCCCAAGATGTATGGTCCAGGGGTTGAAGAATCACTTGGCTGAAGTGCATGTAAGAGCACAGCCCTTTCCAACAACAGGACACAATTCATAAATTAAGTGCCCGACTTGTCGAATTCATAACTGTTACAGTAACAACTGCACTTCTGCATTAAAGTTGACCTGATTATGGCTTGGTTTTGTTGTGCCACTGATTAATGCCTTGTGCATTAGAACTGGTGCTGTAAAAGTTGTTAATTAATAACAATAAAACAATTCATGTACTACTGAAATGCACTTGAATATGTCTAAGACAGATCAGCAGCTGAGTGAACTAAACAAGATGAATATATTTGGAGGTCTCTGCAAATGCATGACTATGGTGATTCAATGATATGGTGGAAAGCACAGTAGCCAAATATTGGAAAAATAGTAATGGACCAAGAACAGAGCCCACACGAACACCACACATGAATGGCACAGGAGAGAATAGGCCACAAAATTTAAAGTGGTATGATAAACCTGACAGATGTGTAGTTAACCATTAATTGGACCATTTAGTCTATAGCTACTGACTAACATAATGAGAAATATTATAACATTAAACCAGGAAAAATTCAGCATCAGCACTTTCTCAACTTAGCAACTCGTAGCTAACATGTGTGTAAGTAACTAACAGTTTGCAATGTGTTACCTTGCAATCTCGTTCTTACAGTTTCAAATGGAAACAGAAGTGAAATTGAAAGTGCACCACCCTGCATCAATCAGAAGTTTACAGATATATGTGCAGAGGTAAGGAAATCATTTAGTTATTATAAAGTTACCAACTATGAAATCAATTAATTACCATACAGACATCAAGAAATTTCACACATTAGAAAAGTTTTAAAAAACATTAAATTTTTACAAAATTAAATCCATTCAAAATTCAATTTATTGCAGTAGTGTTTGAAGATAATTTGTGTTATGATGCATAAACTGAAATGTCATGTAGATTTTAGATGCTTATTTTTTTTAAATGTTCTGTTTTGGCAGGTCTGGGCTGGAAGCATCTACAATTAGGCATCTAAAAGAGGTGCTCTATAAATGCTCTGAACAAATGAAGCCTTGTCTCTCTCTCACACTGGAATTGCGGTAAATAAATTTGTTTTCCTTTAACTTCAGCATCTGGGATTTAATCCTGGTTCAAATGCAACTGCTGTTAAGCTGTGTAACCAGTTAGAAAAGGCTGTCCAGTTTTTTATCAGAAAGATTTTTCAATCTCAAGAATCAACATGACTTCTCCAAAGACCCTTGATGACAGACAGATATAATAAATGAGTGAATACCCCACCTTATGTAAGGTTACACTTCCCCAATTGAGCCTGAGTCTAAACTAGACTTGAGTACATTGTTTAGCAATGTTTTGTGCTATAAATACTTGTACCAAAAGGTTTATTAGAGTTGATACAATAAAATGATCATGCAGTTCACTCATTATAAAATTCATTGGAATCTCATATGCTGCTCCACATAACACACATGAATTCTATCATAATGTAGTCTGAGTAATGGGTCCTATATTTAATTAAGCTAGTATGCAACCTGAGACAACAACATCATAACGCAACCTCATCATAACATAGCACTTTATATGGCGCTAAAGGCTGCTTTACAAGAGTGCAGTGCACTAAAATTTCTCTTACATGACTAATAAAGACATTGAAACAACACAAAAGAATAGAAATCAATACATTCAGAATTTTTTTACTGATCACTCATATTTCTCGTGTGCATTTGGATTACCGACATTCAGTGCAAATATGTGCTGATTTAAATGATTTTTTAAATGAAAACCTGTTCCAACACATCGCACTTAAGAGAATGATCTCACCAGAGTTCCAGAAATTGCATGAATTAAGTTCTGGAAGGAATGCGGCAAGCCACTTTCTCCCCTGTCCAGTGACAATTGCATTTATTCAACCATAAAACTTCTACAAAAGGCAAGGTAATGACTGAATACAGGCCAGTACTGTGAAGAAGTGTAGTTCAGTTTGCTCTTAGGGAAGTTTCAGCAGTGCATGAAAACAAAAAAAAAGTTTTTAGGTTTTTTGAGGTGTTACCATTTTTTCCAGACAATGTAAACAGAGCTATGGCAGTGCATAGAATATAATTATATTTAACTCTGACTTCAGTGCCACAGTTTGGCATAATCTTCCACAATGTTAATGAATCACAATTTGCTTTCTAACAAAAAAAAAACATAAAAAGTAAAAATCAGATTTGCTGTTTCATTACTATCAACAATAAAAAACTTCAAACCTAAAACCTGCTTCTTGCACCTTGGAAAGTTTATATAAAGTGGCATGTAATATCTCTATCACGTGTAGTACACTAACCCACAAACCTGAGCATTATTAAATGACAATAAAAATATAAGTGTTTAAAATTCGGCAATAAACATTGTGACGCTTTTACTAAACACAAATAAATCATAACTATTTATATACTTGCTTTATTTTAAATGCTAAACCCCTACCAGTAGCTGGTATTTAAGTGGTCGTTGTATTTAGCGTTAAACAATTAGCAGAATGAAATGTTAAACTCTCTAGCGGCTTTGCATTCAGTTCTGCTTGACCACAACAGTGATCTCTACAGACAGCAGTCGCTCAAGAAGACCGCTCAGAAGAGGGTCTGTAGGAATTACAAAGTTACTGTTTTATCGTGTTTGTTTATAACCAAACAATGGACTTCGCACGTGAAAGCAGTTCGAAGACACTTAACCTAGTATGTTTACAAACGAATCCGACTTATCAGTTCATACACGTGTGCATATAAACAAATTCTAAACAGCTGGGGTTAAACTAAAAACTGGAAATTTTCAGAGAAGACTTCTACATAAAACAAGACGTGTAACAACTTATACGTGTTGTGTAGCCGTTATTCAGAGAGTGCTTTTAAGTCATAACGATTCATAAGTGGTAAAGAAATTTAAATGGTATTTTCATTATCCAAAATGACTTATTATCGTAACCATAACTGTACACTCGAGATTTCTAAAGCGCCCAGGGAAAGCTAAGTCGCGGGAACTGCTTTATTCACAGGTTCTCAGACAAAACAAAATCGTTACAACAGGGTTAGAAGCGGTTCCAGGTCAAGCTCAAGATCCAAGAGGCATGCATTCAGGCAAACCGTCAGAATGAAGGCTACGGTGGATGGCGTTTGGAACTAGACCGACAAGACAGACAAAGGGAAAGAAAAGGAATCAGGACAGGATCGGTTGAAGAATAGTGTTATTAGTTTCGAGTGAAAGAATTGCGCAGAGATTACAATGGGTGAAGTGTTGGTGAGTTCGTGTGATGGGTCACATAGTCATAATATATTATAAGTCGAGAATCGAGATGTACCAATATGTTTATAATTTCCTCAGGTCCCTGGGTTGCCAAGAAATTTCAGGAATTTACGATATATAACATTATGTGATCAGCAGTTTTGAAATTGTCAGTTAACGTATCTTCAGATCGTAATCGTGATCGTAAACTCGAGATTTCTACAGCGCCCAAAGAAAGCTAAGTCGCAGGAACCTGCTTATTCACAGGTGGTCAGTCAAAACAAAATCTTTTGGTATGAAGTGTCAGATTCGAGTCCAGCAGGTCAAGATCCAAGGGTAAGACACAAAGGCAGGCAGGCGGACACTGATACGGCTACGGTCGATGGTGTTTAGAAGTGGATCGGCAAGATATATAAGGGGAAAAGGAGGATTCAGGATAGGTTTTGTGGAAGGATTGCTTTCAGTTTGAATGAAAAACCTGCTAAGTCTTCACATGTCTACTTTTCATGTTAATCCAAAGTTCATAACAAGGTTGAGATGTTTGCTTGTCTTGAAACATCAGCTGTCACAATTAAAAACATTGGTAACGTATATTTACTGCAAGCACGCGGCGCTTGCATAAACGATCTTTTTGTCCACGTGCTGCAAAATCTAGGTCAGTGGGTGAAATGGCCCAGGTTAAATGTTTATGGGCACTATGAAAACCAATCAAGTTGTGTGTTCCACTTTAGTTTGTACTGTACATACATACATCGACAACATCAATTCTTGAATTCGGCTCTCAAATTAGTTTACATTTATCTTATGGCATGCCATCCACCGTGCTTGAGTGGATGACGTCTTACCCGACTGGTAGACAGCAGTGTCCGTCATGCCTCCTCCTCCTCCACACCTATCATTCTAACCTGCGGGGTCCCTCAAGGCTCAGTTCTGGGACCCATTCTATTCCTCCTCTATATTGCCGACATCCTACATATAATATCCAAGCACTGTCTGCATGGTCATCTCTATGCCGACGACTCTCACATCTGCGACCTCTGTCGCCCTGATGACACTGATGTCCAACACCCAAGGACCGTCTCAATGAGCCGCATCAATGACGTTGCTGACTGGATGAAATGCAATCGGCTCCAGCTGAATTCATCCAAGTCAAAATTTCTCTGGTGCTCATCTTCACGTAGGGGTGGACAAATTAGATACTAGCCCTTTCTTCATCGGCGAATGTGCTGTAGAGCCAGCGAATGAGGTTCGTGATTTTAGCCTCCTACTTGACAGAGATCTCTCGATGACATCACACATTACAGGACTTGTGAGGACCAGCTTCGCCATCCTGAGACAACTAAGGTCTGTCTCTCGGTCCCTCACAAAGTACGTAATTCGCCTACTTGTACAGTCTGGTCCTAAGCCGAATTGATTACTGCAGAGTTGCCTTCGCTGGCTTGCCACAGTGCAGAACCCTTCGGCTTCAGGCAGTCATCAACGCCGATGCTCGTCTGGCCACTCGGACTTGCAAATCCGACCATATCACACTCGTGCTTCAGGACCAACATCAGTGGCTTCTTCCTCTTCCTCTTATCTCTCTTCTCGCTTCAATTTCAAACAGCATCCACCGTAGCCGTCCGACTGTCTGAGTGCCTGACTCCTGGATCTTGACCCTTTTGCCTATCGATTTTGTTTTGACTGAGCGCCTGTGAATAAGCTGGTTCCCGCGACTTAGCTTTCGTTGAGCGCTGTAGAAATCTCGAGATTACGATTACGATTACGATTAAGGATCGGCGAGCGCGTTAAATTCAAACTTTGTCTTCTTACTTACAAATGTCTGAACAACTGTGCACCACGCAATCTTGCAGACAGCATCAGGCCGCTATCTGATGACCCCAACCGACTGCGATCATCAAAATCCGCCAATGTCTTTGTACCAGCAACTAAGACTAGAATGGGTGATCGGGCCTTTCGGGTCGCTGGTCGGGGTGCCTGGAACAGCCTTCCGGCATCCATTCAGGAGTCCAAAAGCGTCAACTTCTTTTTTAAAAATCAGTTGAAATTCTATTTACTTTATAACTCTTAGTTCTTGAGCTGACTTTTGACTTTGTAAAGCACCCTAGAAGTAGCATGCTACTAACGATGCTATATAAATTGTCGTAATTACAATTACAATTACAGCAGCGCCTAAGAAATATTTGATAATTCGTATAGTTAATAAAATTCAATACTTTCGATACTTAATTGGGCCCATTCATTTCCTAAAGACCTGATTTTGATTGACCAGTTCGAAAAAGCTGGTAAAATTATTTCGATTTAACTTTTTTAGTAGGACTTCAACACGCAGTGTTATAATAATGTTAACGAACACGCGCGTACTTAACTATAAATAGAAATCTTCTCAAGTGCTTGCGGCACAACGCCTGTAATTCGCCGATATTTAGACCGCAAGGCGGAGCGACCTAGTTTTACTAATGAGACGTCAGGCGGCGCCAAGCAACAAATGACGTCACGTCTGTATTAGTTCTATGCGCGGAGGACGTAGCCGATCAGTAGCGTAGAGGGTATAAAAGCGAGCGCAGGAGGGCTGAAGATCGGCGTCCAACCCGGGAGCCCATCGCCGTTGTTAAACTGTTTTACGCTGTCCATCACCCCATGAAAACCTCCAAATGGCACAGGCAAAAAGCGTGGTAAGTCCCGTGGTCGTTTTCGAGGCGATTTTTTGAGGGTTCAGACTGCGAAACGTCGCAGTAGTTTTCCATTGTGTTGCCTACGTGTGATTGAGGCAGCGTCCATGTTTTGATGTCCAAAGAAGGAGTAAGTAAGTCAGTCAGTTGCGTCTACCTTCCCAACCGTGATTGTGCCATGCGGGCCAGTTGTGGTGAGAATGGTTTTTATAAACTATACATCAGTTGTGTAAGAGTCCGGGATTATGCAGATTTGAACACATGATAAAGATTTTCAACAGTTAATCAAGTCACTTAAATATTTAACAAAGCTCAGGATATAGAGCTACAAAGCAAAAGAATTAAGGTTTGTTGACTCAGATGTTATAAGTGGTATGCCGCAAAATTCTGGGTCGAATAGGATGAGGCGTGGAAGCAGTGGAAAACGGTTATGCTATAAAAGCCATGTGTTTGTAAACTTTTGTCCCAATAACTACTTTAAGTTAGTGCAAGCACCTTTCACCTCTGTACCTAATACACAATTTGCAAATAGGCCAACCATGTTATACAGAAAAGCTAAGATCTGTTTTGTGAATTGGTGTGGGTGCATCGGCCAAACGACAAGCAGCACAACGGCTTCTACAGTCGTATTTGTTGGAGGCAGGAAAGAAGTGAACAATTAATTACTTTACTTGTGCTCTGTAGCAACTGGTCAGTGACAGGTATTTGAAAATATTGAAATTGTTAATGGTTACAAAATTTTTATCCTAACAAACAGAACTGTGGACCTGTAATATATTTCTATAGCGAGCACAGATCATGACAAAGAACTTTGAGATGTATCTGTTTGTGTTTTGAAACTGCAGGCTGACATCTACAAAAGTGTTGTCAACGATGTAATCGAAGGCGTTAAAGAAGCATTTATGGAAGACAGTCTTGATGAGACAGTTCTGCAAGAATTAAGACAGGTTTGATCAACATTTCCACTCCTTATTCTTACTTGGAGATGCACAGTAGCGTGGTAGTTAGAATGCTGGACTGTCAACCCGACTGAGTAGACTCAGTGTGGTCACCTTGGGTGAGTTGTTTGCCCACATTTATGTAATACCAAGCTGGAGATTTTGGTAGCTGCGTCACTATTGGGAGTCTTTAAGTTGGCATCCAAGTCTAGGATCTAAGTACGTCTTGTAAAGCCAGCTATTCATTTTCAAGCTATGTGACAATGTAACTCTTGAGGAAAGGTTGTCTGGTTGTTGAATTGCTGTTCAGTTTTGCACTTATGCCTGAAGATCACATAACCAAAGGACCATTTCTCTGATTTCTAACGTTTTTAAACACATGTAATAAATGAACATTTACCTTTCTATAATAGTAAATTCTAATCAACAAATTGCTACAGAAATAGATTAAGTTAAACAGAAATGTGTTAAAAGTTCCTACTCTGAAAGTTCTGATATATATATATATATTATTGTTGAACAGCATTAACTATTAAGGTGTGAACATGTATGCATTTATAGTTATGGGAAAGCAAATTAACACAGTCGAAGGCTGTGGAACCGCCAGAGCATGATGTCGTATACACAAGACAAGCTCCTGCAGTGGCTTCCATGGCAACAACAATACAAATAAAACAGCAGCAACCAATGGCAACACAGATCATTAATCCTGTTGCCTCAGCAGTTTCTGCTGCATCACATCAACAACAGCAACCAATCCAAGGTAACAATACTTACTTACTTACTTAATTGTGGCAGACTGAATGTGTCTGCCTGTTACCTTCGGTAACAGGGTTTGAATTCAGGTGCATCGTGTGAAATCAACTTGGTGTTATCATTGCACATAACCTGTATGGAAATTTTGTCCAGTTGTTGGATTGGTGTTATTATTATTGTTATCATTAAAAAATTTTAATGCATGCATGTCATACAGAAATGTGGTTAGACAGTTGCTAGATAAAATGAAGTTAGATATCCAGATGTTAGTAAGAAATAGTGAGTTCTGAGGCATTTTTAGAAGGAAGAAAACGTTTCAGCTTTGAAGTAACATTGGTGGTCGTTCCACTCCTTGGGGACAGTGGTGTGGAATGCATGAGAGCCCATGTCAGTTTTGCATTGTGGCTCAGCCAACAAACCCATTGCCTAATGTTGCAGGTTTCAGGGAGTTTGTAGGTTCAACCCTCTCCTCAGATAATCACTTTGCACAGAGCAAGTTCTTAACACACAACTGAATGGCACAATTTGTTGTTGCTTTATGCATTAGATTTTGGTGCTACATGAATGTTAAGGTGATAGATACATTTATATAAGAATCAAACCTTACCCTAACTTTGAGGTTAAGTAATAATTGTTTTATCTGTCTGATTGATAGTCACATGTACAGTGCTTTTGGGCAGATCATAACAGGCACTCAGTAAGTGCATGATTAAGTTAAATTAAATTAAATTGCTTAAGTTTTATTTTCAGGTCAAATATTTAATATTACGCCCGCCCACCAACTGGTAAGTAGAGCAGTACGACTTCCAGTTCAGGTAAGAGTTTGTCTTTTGTTACAGTATTCCAGCTTAATTTTGTGGTCTGTTGTTTCTCTAGACTTAGGCATTGTTTCTCTAGACTTAGCCATTGTTTCTCTAGACTTAGGCTTCTTCTGGTCCAATTTTTACACCACTGTATGTTGCATCTAAAGATACATGTTGTCTTGGCTAAATCCAATACCAAAGTGCATGCACATATATACATAATGTCTACAGGAACCGTATCTTATAACTTGGTCTTGAACTAAACCTGATCTCCATCACTGCCATAGCCATTTTGTTGTGACTAAGTTCCTGCAAATTAGCTGGTTCTATTTATATAGCTTCTAAAGGAATACAGAATTGTAGTATGACAAGTAGACATGGTGCCCTCTAAAGCTAACCTATTATAGCACAGTCCCATTTATGTGCAACCCGTTTACATGTGAATCCGCTTGATGCATGGTTATGTTGTGGCTCCTGCTTGATGCCTATTTTACACACAACTTGCCAGTTGGCTTTGCTTTCGTTGGTTCTGCATCCTGGAACAACCTTCCTTACAAGACTAGAAATGAGCTAATCTACCTGTCGCCTTTTTTGCTTTCTCAGACAAGGTTACAACAGCTGTGTACCAATAAGCTTGATAGATCATTTGACAGGACTTCGCCTTTAGATTAATTTCTGGAAACAATTGATACTAACATAGCCAGAAACACACATTGTCTGATATGAAATCACAAACACTTTTGCCCATAACAAGACAGCAGTGTGGCCTTTCAAAGTAATGGGACAAAAATTGTCTGGTAGTAGGCTACAGTGCAAATACCTTCCGATCTTTGGGCTTTCTAGCCACACTGAGACTTACATAAAATGTACACTGTACTGTATGTCAGCATGGCCCTATTCATTGTGACTTGGGCTGCCAATGACCACGCATAAACAAGACGGCACTGTAACAGTAAATTGGCCAAAGCTTATCCATGTGTGGCTTGAGGTCTAGTTTTGGTCCTTTCTGTTGGGTGCATTTAACAGTACGTTACATTCCAGTACATTAGCTACTGTCCAGACAAACTTTTGAGCAAAACTTTGTGTAGTACTTTGAGTTTTAAAAGTTGCCAGAGGCTGTGTAAATTGCTAAAATATTCTACAGTTTAATTTTCAGTTAATTTTTATGCAGTTTATTCTTTGCAGTTTACTTTCAGTTAATTTGTATATTTTGTCCAGATTGGTGTTAATTGTGCTTCACAGGATTTATTATTCTTAAGATTACTTGTTATCATTCTTGGCTCATTGTTGTAATTTTTCCCATTGCATTTCACCTAAAATGTCCTGACTGTCATGTGAAATTTCATATAAGGTAAGTTAGGTAACTTGCCGAACGTGCTGGACTAAAAATAAATGTGGATAAAACAAAAACAATGGTATCTGGCAAGGAGACAATAGACATGGCAATTAAAGTGCAAGATGAGGTGATTGAAAATGTAAAGGAGTTTGTGTACTTAGGAAGTCTCATGACATGGAATAATGATTGCGCAAAAGACATAAAGGCAAGAATAGTAAAGACAAAAGGAGTTATGGCAGGGCTAAACAACATCTGGAAAAGCAGGAAAATCAGCCACAAGACCAAACTAAACGTCTTGAAAACATGTGTGTTTAGCACAGCTCTGTATGCATGTGAGGCATGGACAATCAAAAAGACGGATAAAGATAAGATATTAGTATTTGAAATGTACTGCTACAGACGAATATTACATCTGAATTGGACAATGAAGGTAAATAATACGGAGGTCCGAAGAAGACTGAGCATAAAAGAAGATCTAATACAAGTAATAATGAGAAGGAAATTACGCTTGTTTGGACATATATGCAGGATGGATGACAGTAGAAAAATAAAAAGCGTGATGATGAGAATTATGGATGGAAATGGGAGACGAGGAAGACCTAATAGGGGGTGGACAGATGATATAAGGGATTGGTGTAAGCAAAACTTGCATGCCTTGATAAGAACAGCACAAGATCGGGAACTGTGGAGACAAGTGACAATGTATGCAGTGGACACCTACGGGCTCTTGGCCCATGGATCATGATGATGATGATGATGAGGTAACTGTGATGTGTCACTATTCACACCCCAGATGTGCCAACTGGATGCCAGAGCACAAATTTGTGTACTTGCTACCGTTTTTATGTGTGCTTTCATGGACACAGGTTTGTTATGTAGTTGTGGGTGTGTTGAGGTGGTTCTTAATGACAGCCCGTGTTGCTGTTTGGGTTTAGACTAATGCAGGTCAGACTTCAACGATCACTCTTCCGGTTCAAGGAGCGGGAGCATTTCAGCAGCATCTGACCAGTCTCCAGTACCTTGGTAAGCACTGCTTGAGGAAAGCCAGATTCCTTAGTGAGTCAGAGGCAGGTATTGTAGTGGGAAGTTTATATAGCACCTCTTGAGTGCTTTTCAGATGAGTTCTTTTGTCATTTTTTCAACCTGAAATAAAATTGCAGGCATAATGTTCAAGAATTGTTTAGCAACGCATGAAAAAATCTGGAATCACTAGCCTAATCTGGCCTATCCTTGAAACTCCTGTTGTACTGCTAGCATAACACTCAAGGCGATGGTCATTACTAAGTAAAACTGAATTTTACAATCATAATCCTTGAACAGAATCAGTCGAGATTCATGGGGACATCAGCACAAAGGCATGCCATTGCAACACACGGCAAAATTAGCAAATCTCTACTTTGGAAAGCATGAAAGTAATTAAGTTAGAACAAATTTAATCTATGGCAGTCATTTTAACTTTGCCACTTGTCACAAATTCGTTTATTGGTGTTCTACAACTTGTACAGTCATTGTGAAATTAACTGGCATAACCCACACGTTGAGATAACCTGCAGGTGAGTATGGGTCTTATAAAATCTTGTATAACCCACAGGATGTGTGTTTAAAACGCAGTATTGTTATTGCTACTGTTGTTGTTTAAATTTGTCTATCAAAGTGAGGCCTATGTTTTCCTTGTGACTGTAGTGCCAAACCAGCCCGGCCAGTTTTTGATACAGACTCCAAATGGCGCACGGCTGATCCAGTCACAGCAAGGTCTGCCACCTGGAGCTGTTCTTACCGTGGCCGCACCGTCAACAAGCACTGGAACAGGACAGGGCATTGCAAACAAAACAGTAAGCTGATCCCAAGTGTGATTTACAACAGGGCCTGGGGTTTGTTCAGTGTACATTCCATGCATACTCTTAGTATACCTTGAATTAGTTAATTAATAACATCTATTGTGCCGGTGTCTGATGTACAGGGTGTCAACCAATTGATTGTCTAAAGAACATGAGACAAGTGTATTTAGGTTTCTTGCATTGCACTAGATGTGTCCTTGTAGCATATGGGAATCACACCCTGATCTTGGTGTGATTGCTGTATGCTTCCTTTTTGTTATAGGCACTTAGGTTGATTCTGTTATTTTTATATGCCAAACTGCCTCATTGCTTGGTGTTCCTTACTCGTTACTCTGACATACTGTGAAATTAGCATTCTGTTAACAATTAAAGAAAGGTTGTGCATTTGCACTTCACTTGCAAGGTTCTTCATTTCCAGAACCATGCGTGTAACCATTCTCAGGAGAATATGTAATTACTTAGTGATTACCTTACCTTACATTATCTCTAGACCATACACATTCTAGACTTCAGTATGTAGATCTTTTCTCCATTTGTTTTGCATTTAAGCCAGTCAGTTATTCAGACTTATTATTAGAATGGTGCTAGAGGAGAATCTTGTGAACTCTGTATACTGCACACACCACTAATGTGGGAAATATGCAGGCACAAAATATATGCTGGTCTTTATCTCAGAGTTGATTGAAACAAGGAGGTCTGAATGTTTGGCCATTTTGTATGCTGTGGTGGCAGACAAGAAGTATTCCAAGCCTTTCTGTCTGGCCCCCAAGCAGTTGGAGGAGACCAGTTAGATGGCCAGGCACGCTTAAGCTTGGATGTTGGAGGCAGACCTCTGCTTGCTTAACTTCAAGCTACACACGGCCTGGAGATGAGGCCAGGATCGAGATGGATGGCAACATGTCATGGAAACAACAATGGTTTGAATGAGGGGCATGCCACTGATGGCGATGATGATGATGATGATGAGTTATTGAGTTGGCTCAATTCTTATTTTCGTTTTCCTTGAGCAGGTCAACCAATCAATTATTCAGCTGGATGGCCTAAATGACAGCAGCTCAGAAGAAGAGGAGGAGGATGAAGAGGAAGAAGACGAGGAGCAGAACGAAGAGAATGATGAGGCACAAGGCGAGGAAGAAGTCAGTTGACAAAGCACATTTCAGTCTTATAATTTTAATTAATTAAATAATAAATAATTTAGATGAATAAATACTATTGCTTATGTGCTATGTAACCCTTTGCCCATCACAAGTGTAAACTGTGGCACCTGAAAACTTTCCACCCTTGCAACAGGAGCAGAATTGCAACACTATAGATGTGCGTGCTATATTGGTTGGAAGTGAAGGTAGCAGTGTTCATCCTATGTAAGTAAGTGCACTGTTAAGTAGAGCGATAAATAAGCTACAATTTTCCCATTGGTCATTCTTGCACACAGGATGGTTGCAAAGATATTAGAGCAGAAAGTTTGCAGTTTTCTCTGTGCTTGGTCTGTAATCCAAGGATTGCAGATTCCAGCCTGCTGAGTGGACTCCATGTAATCGTCCTGGGCCAGCTCTCCTTCCACACTTGTCTCTGTCACCAAGCAGTAGAATTTGATTCTGCCATAAGATGGTAAGTCCTGGGATGCACTGGCATGTGTCCAGGACCTTGGATTAGTCCACTGCCAGGTCAAGGGCTGAAGAGCAGGAAGTGAGTGCCTGCTCTGTTTCACTGTGGAACATTGGAGCTTTTACTTAACATGTTTGTGAGAGTGTACTGAATGATGTAAAAGTTGTTTTTAACTGCATTTCAGTGTGTTATTTTACTGGGATTTTGTTTCCCTCAGGATCCACTCTGCTCAGATGATGACATTAGTGACACAGATCCTACAGAAGTCTTTGATGCCGAAAATGTTGTTGTCTGCCAGTTTGATAAGGTGTGCATTTCTTTATGTAGATTGGAGCATTAGTGTTGCATTCTAAAGAAACTCTCTTGCTGAATTATGGGAAGTTCTAGAAAAATGACAAATTCAACTCTTGAATTATGCTATCATACTTGGAGGCCTCCCATTGGCAGTCTGTTGCACACATGTAGAAATCGACCAATGAAATCCGTCACCAGATGGACAGTTAATGCTTTTCTGAAAATCTGAAACTTCTTTGACTTGAGATGTGCACTGTCATCACATTATGTTAATTTATTATAATTTGTAGTGAAAAACAAAAAGTGTAACCCATATTTCAGAAGTTTAAGGTTGCTATAATCCAACTTTTAACTTCCTTAACTCTGCAGTTGTTGTAAGACTTGCAGTTTGATAGAATCACTGTAGTTTAGAACAGCCCACAGCCTTGCAAAGAAATTCCAATTCAATTATTAAGTATAAACAAACTTTATAAAAGACTTATTTGCTTGTTTTAGTTGTTTGCTGCTTGTTTTTTAATATCATGTTTGTAATAGTTTTCCATTTTCTTTGCAGATTAATAGAAGTAAAAACAAGTGGAAATTTCACCTGAAAGATGGAATAATGAATCTCAATGGTAAAGATCATGTATTCCAGAAGGCTCTTGGTGATGCAGAGTGGTGATGTGTGTCATCCCTGCCAGTGGTGACATCTGATGTACATGCTGTGATGTCTGAAGTCATGTAATGTGCTGTCCTCAACATATGTCGTCAACAACACACTCAACGTCAAACATTTTCCCAACAGATGATTGTATTAGGCAGATGATTTGGCGTACTGGCAAGATGGTCTGACTGAAACGGTCGGAAGTAGTGACTGACTGGAAACTTGTTACGTTTGTCTTGTGTTAATGTGGATGGTCTTGGTATCTTTTCTAAGCATTACAGTTCAATGTGTATGGTGTCAGAAATGTTTAGATTTTATATGTGATTTCTTTTATTGCCTTCCTTCAAATCAGAAACATAATTGGCTTAGCATACTGAATTGCACAAAAGCTGTTGTAATTTTGCATGAAAATAAATAATATCATGTATATATGCATATATTATTTGTCTTAATAGCACAGATATACATATTTGTATATCGGTATAACACACATGAATTCTTGTGTAATATGGTCGAGGACTTTGATTGCAACCAAATTTAATTCACCATTTAGAATGTGACCTCAGTATAATTCTGGTATTTCACTTCCACAAAGTAGTGTTATAAAGGCTCCAGTGTAGCATATGTTGATAAACAATTTATCAAACAAGGCATCGGCAACCTACGGCATACGTACCACTATGTGGCATGCCATGAGATTTCAGGTCACATGCTGAGCGGCACCAGAAATCCTAAGTTGATAGTCTAAGGTAGGTAAACAGATGGAAGAAGAAAAAAAATTAAGAAATTCATGATAATTATTTCTCATGGAGGATACGACACTACGCATTGCTGGGTGAGCTTGAAAACATGGTACCTGCTTGTCAACAGGAGGATTGTTTGTCTGCCATTCAGTTTTTTCAGTCTTAAGCAAAATTAGATGGTCTTTTTGTCGCAATGTAGAACTACTGCATGTCTGTGTCGCAGCAGTGGTGCATGGTACATGTCAGTTTAATGACTTCTGCCATTGGAAAAATGATGAGCATTGCCTTCCTTTAGCCAAGCCTTAGATTAGCATCCCTATGGCTGATCGTTGCAACTTGGCCCTCGGGAGACGGTTGATGTAAATGTACATGTTTTTCTGTAGTGACTGCATCGTCTCAACCCAGCTCATATTTCATTGAATTAATTGGGTGAGATCCTTCACCACTGCTGCCTGTTTGAATGGGTGCCATGTTTGGAAGCAACACAAAATAACAGAATAGGAATATTCAGCTCTTAATTTGTTTAATTTGTTTTGCAAATATCAGCTACACTGCAAAATTTGTGATTAAAAATGGCACAAAAATTAGTATTTCAGGATGACTGGAAAGATAAATATGAAGAGTGGATAAATAAATACATATATATATATATCACAGGAAACACGTACAAAGGCTCAATAATTGTATTATGCAAAGTGGCACCTGATGCAAAATGGGTTGCAACCCATCTTAAAGTATTATGGAGGCTGTTGAAAACCCTTCACATATTGTTAATGTCCAAATTATTTGAAAAGTACATCCTTATATAATAAGCTCATTGGCAAAGTACTAATATATTTGCCTGTCACCTGTGCATTTGAGGTTTGCATCACAAAAAAATTGACAATTAAGTGTTGAGCTACATAATCCACAGGAAAGGTGGTTGGGTTGTCATGCTCGTGCTTCAACCCCAGGACACACAGCTGAACATTTTATCTAGTGTAATGTAATGTAACAGAGTTACTTACCTGTCTGATTTTGATCATGCAGCATTTTCTGGTTTGAGGAATTATAACAGCATGATTTATATTTGGTGTGGGCCTTGTTTTATTTTGAAATATCATGGTGTGAATGAATACTTAAACTTAAGTAATCAGGGTACTTTGGCTTATATTTGTGGCCATGTTTTATCTAAATACTGGCCCTTTTTAGTTTGAAATATCGTGATGTAAAAGTAGGCATGGGGATCTGATTGTGTTAGTCAGACTTTAACTAGCATTTTGGCTCAGATTAATTGGTTTTTCAGTCATTGAAAGTAATAAAATATTTATGTTCGTCTATTTTGTGACAAGTTTTTGAAATGAAATAATATTGATAGCAGTAACTACAAATTGTCGTTGAGTGAAACACTGCCATTTATCCATGAACTCGCTTTTAAGATTTAAAAAGTATATGCTTGAGCACATTTATATTGGGCATCTTCCCAGAGCAAAATAACTGTAATTGTAAATTTGTATTAAGTCCTTCTCCTTTAACAAGTTTTTTCAGTCTATGATAACTGCATTACAGAAGTAATTAGATTAGACAAACAAGTGTGTTACCTACACCTTTCTATGCCATTATGGACTGCAATTTTAGTTAGTAAAAACCAGTAATTAAAGTCGTAAGTTTGTTGGATTAGAATGTATTGCACAAGATAAGACCAAACTATTTGGCATTAACTTGACTGGCTTCCTAATTGATTCAATACATATTTTCTAACAGCGCTACAAAAGTTGTGACATTAGGTTTACGTTAGCTTTTTACACGCAACGTGAATGAATTACCCATTTCAGGTTTTTAACTCATACAGATATTTCGATTTTGCTCTAATTGATGCACAGATAAAAGAAGTTTTTCTTTAATACTACACAAATTATATATATCTTGTTTACACCGTAATCTTCATAAGTCATAATTATGAATACAGTTTTTAGTATACCACTAACCATATGCTAACAGCAACAAATCGGTCATCTTTTATGCTTAAAATAATCAAAAATAAACCACTAAAAAAGTACATGGCCAAAGGAACTCATTTCCAAAAGCTAATTAATTAATTACCTGATTAATTACTCCAAATACCTAATTAACTACTTCAATACAACACACTGTAACTTGGTACATTATATAAACACATATGGACTAAATACAGAATGAAAAAATTTCCCAACTGGGAATTACACAGTTAACTTGGCCCCAACAAAATTCAAAACTAAGCCAAGACAGAATTTGAAGAACAAAAGGTAAATCCATTTTCCATGGCCCAGGAAGCCTAAATATGTTATCTACTGGATACTACTTCTGCCAGCTGACATTAACAAACATCTTTACTACTGCATGACCTCTGACAATCTTCCTACAGTGGCTACTGCTCAACTGAATTACATGGGTGACAGTAAAGGTCGAGGCAGATGCTGTATAAATGCATTCCCTAATCTGCCAAAATGGTCTGCTGCAATCCCGAAAGTTACTAAAGGTTCTAAGTCAATCTACATATTTTACTGATACAGAGGTGCTTTCAAAATACAGGTTAGGAAAAGCTATTACACTGGCCAAAACTACTGGACTCATTGCATTTCTGCTTCCGAAAAGTTCAAAAGACGTCCACCGTAAATGCCACTGTAGAGCAATTATCAGCATGTAGCTTTTACACACAATGGATAAAGACATTTTCGATTTCTTGAAAACAAAGAGCTACATGCATTAACTAAGGTGGAAAACACTCAACATGAAAACGTTTAACGCAAAATATTGGTTAACACATAAAGGATGTTTAGTCTGTTTTAGCATCAATGGTTTTTAATGGAAATTAGTTCCTTTATTATGAAACTGATGACAAGGAAATATTGCTCAACATGAAAACTGTCAGTCCCACAGAAGAAAATGCTATAGAAAACCTTGGATAACCTTCATCCAACGTGAATGGCTGCACTTTGTTTCACTTTCAGGCCAGCGCTTGGCAAGCACTGGTGGCGGTTGAAATATTCAATGCTGTGGCATTTTTGGCCTATACAATTTTTAATATTGCCAGCTCCCAACATCAGATATCAATAACCTTTGTATTTATGGGAAAATAATGTATAACAGACTATAGCATGTATCACTATACATAAGCCAACTAATATGCATGGGTAAGGGAGATATTTGCCACCTGTTGTGACAGATGTCAACTGAATCTGGACTAATATAGTGGCAGAGGGTCAAATAGTAGTAATAAAGGCTTAATATGCCATCAGACAGGTAAAATATTGCCAAGCAGCTAATGCTATGGCTTTCACCTCTGCGATTTGGGTTAGACAAGGACTATTGCCAAACTGCGTGAAACCACTGTGGCCATCGTCATAATACACACATAAGTGCCTCTTTAAATTCAGTACAGCACATATATAACGACGTAGGTTTTGCTCAGCCTGGTTGATCAGACATTAATGTAAAATTTCGTTAAAATGATTTGTTCAAAATAGTCCCCTGCATTTCGTGTTACACGATCTGCACTGTAGCTGAGCAAATACTGATGGAAAGATTGTTCCACAAAGCTGCACAAGTGTTCAATTCTATCGCATGTACCAATATGTCGGTCAACTGAAGCTTCAGGTTAACCAATGGTCATCCTTTCTTGAGTTCAACGAGGGCTGTGGGTTGTTCATAAATGATGTCTGCAAAATATATAATACATATTTGGACCTCCCTCCCACTTGTCCACATTTGACATTACCCTCCCCATTTCCCTTTGCAGACATCTGCACTACAGTGGAGTTCTAAAGCCTACATTAGGGTTAACTGTGTCTGAGTGGGGTACTTTGATACCACCGAAGGCTAGATACTTTCTGGGTATAGCCTCTTCCTCCAGGAAAATCGCTCTAATTATACCCAACAAAGTACAGACTGTCCGCTGTCTGAAGTTGGTGTTTAAGGCTCAGGTTGTACTAAATAGTTATGCACAAAATTCAGATGCAGACATAACCTTGTCTGCGTTTTCGTGACCCCTCCCTGTCTCCCTACGGACATCCTCAGTGGAGGAACCCTGGTTGTCCTGCCTGCTTAACAGATCTCAAACCCATACTGACCCTCACCTAGAATTTACCCTAGCATTTTTGTCATGACAGAGCTTGTTCTCAGCTTAGATTTCTTGAGGCACTGACATTAAGGCAATTTTTAGACAATTTTTCATTGTAATATGATGTAAGGTAAGGTAATGTCAACATCTGTGGCAACCAAGATGTCATTAAATACTGATGCTACTACTCAAAGTCGCTATATAAGTGGATATATACACATATACATATGATTTCTTGCGCACTGGACCATCATTCTGAAACAATCTTCCTCTGAAAATACTGTGCCAACAGACTGCTCAAGAAACATTTTCAACCCACACTAAATTACATCTTTTTAGAACTGTTAGATACCCACATTTTAGTGCCTTTATATGATGTTCCCATAGGAGCCATATTTAATGCCAGATACATACATGTATGTATATATGTATACATATGCACACATAAATACATTAAAGTCCAAACACATACATAGGCACAGCTGTACAAGCAAATCCAAAACCAACTTGCAAAAAAACCAACCACCTGCCTATTATTAAAATGAGTTCAACAACATTGACGAAATACATACCATGAACTCTCGAATCTCAAAACTCCCAACTCAGATGATCATGGCGGCACATCACAGTTTCCTGTATGACAGAGCACCTGCAGGGCCTCTAAGTCAAGGCTCTGCAGGTGCAGTGCAACCTCTGAGCACAGCAGCCTAAAAGATGGACAACATTAACCTATGTGTTGCTAAGAATTACCAGTTTTACTCATTGCACCGGGACGCAACCCCCGAGACCACACTCAACAGAAAGAGTCACACTTTCTTCAGATTCTAAGCCTAACATCTTCAGTTTCTGAAGATTACCATAATCACAGTACTTAAAAATATCACATTTGTGGTTCAACAAACAAATCTGTTCCAATGCTATTATTATTGAATAAAACAGGATTTACACAGAAGCCTACAATCTTTGAAAGAATCATTCACAGGACTGCATAAAAAGCTGGTCAATTTTACAACCATCTCAATCGTTAATAAAAATAACTAAGCAATTGATATTGTCAATGCTGCCAGCATTCACCATCACAATGTCACTCAAGAATTTCAGGATTTACCCCTCAGGGGTTCATTTGCTCTTGAAAGAACCAGTGAATTCTTGACCGGGCGAAAGGTACACTTGGATTTTATGGGTTTTGCTGGATTTCAGCTTCAACAATGATCACCTTTCGGTGGGCCGCTCGATCAACAATGAAGAAGAATACCGAGCCGAGCGTTCCAAATACCGTCAGGATGAAGAGGTGCCACTTTTGCAACAGATATCTGCCATAGACAAACGCCATTGCAGAAGCCAGAGACTGAAATGTAAAAAACCAAAAAGATAAAGTAAAGCAAGATCACAGTAATATCAAGTATATCAGGATGAAAGCCTTTCCAAAAGCTAGAATTTTAAATAATTTTAAAAGGCAATATCAAGGTAACACAAATAAGTGATCCTATTTATTACCAGCTCCAGTAATCCTGAGTATACCTGAACCTCACCTTAATAACTTGAAAAAATCAACTAGAAAACTATAGTGCTTCAGCTGTCAAGGCTCTGTACACACAGAGCTAAGTAAAGGGCATCATTTGTTGCCATCTATACCACATCAAGTTTTGCTGTGAAGGATTTCTCCAAGGGAATTCATATTAGACCGCAGAATCATAGGTGTTAAAGTTTCAGTGGTCTACAACCAGGGTACCAGAGATAAAATTTGATTAAAACAAAAAATGTTGCACTTTATAAATTAAAGATTTGCAACACTTGTTGCTTAGTCCTTTCCAAACGGGTACCTGACTATCCATCACTCTGTCACTGAATAATTAATTTAATTTGACCCTCCGAAATGTGTATTTCGGATATCAACATTATTCAGTATATTTTTAGCAAAGGCAAAATCAAATTCATAATTTTTTGATAGTCCTGTGTGATAAAATTTGATTAAAACAAAACATGTTGCAGATTTACAACACTTGTTGTTTAGTGCTTTACTATTAGATATTTTTTGACAGTGCCATTCTACTATTAATAATCCAACTCAAATTAACCAAAGATACTATATATATATATATACACACAAATATATATATAATTATACACATAAATACTATATATATATATATAGTGCTGCCATTAAAACAAGTAAGTTAATAAAGCTCAGTTTATATTTATGGTGCTATTTTAATTGAAATAGTGCTGCACATAAATAATTTGACAATATTCAGTAACTGTCATCATCACTGCAGAAGAAAACTAAATCAACTGCACACAGCTGCCCGAGCACACCACAGTGGTGACTGGCCGCAGCTGGTTTGAAATCCTGCATCATGTAGGGCTGTTCTAAGCAGGTTAATTTACCACAGCTGCAAATGCCCCAGACATACATTCACTAACTATCCCCAAGATAAAGTTGTGGTAATTGCATCCCCACATCTGCCGCAGCCGCAGCTAGCTAGTCCTGTACTGGTAAGTCTGTGGTGATGCCAGCCTGCCTGAGCTCAGCTCCTGTACAGGCAGAGACAACAGCTGTGTGCTGCCTGGTATCACAGGCCTTTGGTTCTGGACTCATAACACTTAAAAGTAATTTATAGAAACGGCCAGGTATTGGATATTGGATTTCCACCCCGGGTACCTACCCGGGCCTCTGGCTGCCCGCTGACAGGGCTACACAGAATGAATCCAGACTCACCTGGATGAACTTGTAAATGGCACATGCAGATGCACTGTCCTCTGGGTACAGAGCACCCAGAATCGGATAGATCTAAAACACCGAGCACATAAATCTGTCAACATGTAATGCATTCAGACATTTATATAGCTCCGTACTGTTTGATTTAATTTACTTCTCATATTTACATATCAGTACTATCCTTTCTCTACATCTGTGTTTTCCTCTGGCTGCATGCATCTCTTAATATACTTGATGCCAATGTTCTTTCACCAAGGTCGGCCTGGGAGCTCTAGTGAATAGATACATTGAAACCATGGTATGTCTGTGGTTTTGGAATACAGGCACTACATAAAATTATGGAAGGACTGAATGAATTATAAGTCAGGTCACAAGGGTGCTCAAGATACCTGTACAATAACTCTCTTAGGGAAGGCTTCAACATGCGCACTATGCTGCAAGCCAAATGACCAACCAATCAGCAAATGTATTTTAGCAGATTTTATGGCTTTGGAATGCAGTTTTGCCTAAATGCAACCATCTATTGATGCCTTGTGCATTGTGATAACGGCGCTATAGAAGTTTCCAGAATGGATTAGATTTATCAAACATTTATCTAGCGCCAACACATCAGGCTGTCACAGTTACTCAAAGAATGGTACAGAGCTACCTGTGTATTGAAGCTGCTGTCTCCAAGACCAAGCAGGAACGCACAAAACATGGCCAGATATTCGCTGACGAAAACAAAAAGAATTGTCAGAAATTTTAAAACATAAATCAAACACTTCAAGAAAAAATGTACAGAAACCTAATCAGAAGATTTCTATAGAGTTGTTATCGTAATGCACAACAACAATCAGTGGCTGCTGTGGCAAATGCACTCCAAATCATAATGCACCGGAAGCTTCTGCCAAAATCTAAAATATCAGAGTAATCAAAATGACAAATCTGGCCTTTGGTATAAATTTTTCTGGGCCTTAGATTCAGCTTCACTGACTGTCCCTGTAATAGAAGGTCTTAATAAATAAAAATACATAATAATAAACAGAAATAAGTGAAAACAAAAACTAAAATCAGTAGATGAAGACTCCTGAGCACAACAGCTTGTTAGACAATAAATAGATGTAAACAAAAACTGTATATGAAAACTCACTCTTGACATAAAGTATTATCTCTGCAGCAACAATTAAAAATAAATAAAAATATTATAAACAGAAACTCACTTGGGAACAAGGAATGGTAACTGAAGAGTGTCCTGAAGCGGAGATTCCTCGGGTGAGTTGAGGAAGATCAGGTAGAAGCAAACGATGTGGACGACATATCCGAAGAAGACGACAGAACTCCGGCCAAGTCCCTCTCTCTGGTGATTTCCAACCAGTCCAAATGCCGCTCCACCTGCAAAATTTCTCTGGTGAAGCAGATGGCAACCAAGCGAATTTATTGTAGAACCTGTAAAAGTTCTTCAGTCAGCAAAATTTATTGGGTCAAAAATTTGTCTCCAAAAGCAGTAAATTTCCATTTTAAAAAATTTCTTCAGAAAAATTCCCCAAACAAATAAAAACTGTTCAGAAAGCAAATTTCTCCTTTATGTAAAATCTGGTGTGAAGAAATATTCTCCAATAACCA
Source organism: Norana najaformis (assembly GCA_964023275.1). Classification (NCBI taxonomy): domain Eukaryota; kingdom Metazoa; phylum Annelida; class Clitellata; order Crassiclitellata; family Hormogastridae; genus Norana; species Norana najaformis. Next base: position 32,434,414 of record OZ029913.1, on the reverse strand, counting down.
AACTGTCACAAGAGAAAAACTCTCCAGTGAGTAAAACTTTTCCAGTAAGAAAGTTTCTCCAGTAATAAATATTGCTCGTAAGAAAATTTCTCAAACGGACAAAATTCACCTGTTTGCAAAATTCTTAATCAAGAAAGTTTTCTAGTACTACAAAATCTCAAGTCATCAAGAGGCCCAGTAGACATTCTTCACCAAGCTTCATTACAAAACTGCTGCACAAATTCTCTTATCAGAAAAGTTTTACAAAGACTACAATTTCCACAGATAAAAAATGCTTTCAGTAAGATTTGCAAAAGTCTTTAACATAACATAATTTCTTACATGTATCAACATCATAAGGCCACCAATAGCTGCATTTTGATTTTAAATTTCAGAAACCTTTGAAGGTGGTTGCAAATGATCAGGCCTACAACCGTTGAAGATTTGCTGAGTTTTCTGACTCTTCTGATTTAAGGAAATATAATTTGAATTCAGAAGAGTGGCCCCGGAAAAATGGCAGAAGATTTTGAGCAGAAACTGCTGGGCAAGACATGAAAATATACTCAAACACACACTAAATTTAAGACACATCTTTCAAAACTGCTTTTCTGCCTTTTGAAAGAGAGGAGTTCTATTCCCCTTCCACAGATGGAAGAGGCAAAAAAGACAGCATTTTGAGCTTCTTCTGAAATTGGAAACTTTCCTCCAAAATCTGAAGAGCCCAAAAGACTTTTACCTCTGGCAAGTGGCAAAGAATGACCCCAGATCACAAGAGCAGACTGAGAAGATCAAAGAAATTTAAGGAAACAACATGTTCACACTTAGATCACAGAATCACCCAACTCACAAGTATTCAATGAATCATCATTTCATTCAGTGAATCACCAGGTGATTCCCGTATAGTCTAATTCATTTGGTGCATTAATTAACAGACCCACCAGCTGACTAACAGAATCACCTGGACTCACTCACCATATCACCTTACCCACCAGCAATATTTGCAGATCATCTCCAGAATCCATGGTAAACAGTAGGCCGGAGCTAACCTGACCTGGAATCAGGTTGCTAATCCGGTTTCAATAAACCAGCTGGTAGTACACAATGATAAATCAGCTGCAGTCAAACATTGTACAAATTGGTTCTCATGAAGAAGGGACAACACAAAATTAATTCATACATAGGATTTAATTAATTTATCTTAGGCAGATTGGTAATTTTAGACTTACTGGTATTGGTACATGTAAATGTAGCAGAAATTCCAGAAATTTAAATACTTAAAATTTAGATTGAATAGTACAGACCTGATTAATTTATTTCAATCAAATTCAAACAAATAACTTATGCTTAATTGAAATAATTATCTTTCACAACATTTAACCTTGATCATATTAATTTGAGGTTAACCATTATATGAATAAATTCATTCATAAGAGGCTGTACAGTAAAAGGTCTGAATATGAACTAAATGAATTTATTTGCAGTTAAACAATATCCACTGACCAATGATCTCCCCAATTCCAATGAAGACTCCACAAAGGCCGGTCAGTTCCTTGGCTATGCTGCCATAACTACCAGTGTGACCAAGTGATGTTCCATAAATGCCAGCCCAATAAGACAGCTCCAAACCTGAAACCAGAATGCCAACACTCAATCATACAGTATCTTTATTAAGTGATCAGTTATTGATGTGATCGATCACTTACTGACTGATCATTCAACTGATCCAGCCATACATCCAAATAAATCCACACACACATGCATGCATCCATTAAATAATTCAATCAATCCCTTAAATTATTAGCTCAGTCCATTAAATAATTTACTCAATCCATTCAATAATGCATGCAATCCATTCAGTAACTGAATAGTCTACACAGCATCAATCTACAAATCTGTCTAATCACCAAACGACCAAAGCATTGACTCACACTCACACAGCCAGCCACCCATCACTTAATACCATCAGGTGGCAGACTGCTACTGTCCTTGGACTTATGCATCCGAGGTTTGAATCCCAGAGCATTTATGAGAACTGACAATTCCACATACCTAGTAAGGCAACAAATGTTGTCTGGTTGTTACATAGCTGTTATCAGGTCCACACTTCTGCCAAAAGATTTTTCAGTCCCAGGAACAAGCTTCTCAGGTCTACCCGATAATGTTGAAAAAGGTATGTAAGTATGTATGTACCTGGGCATTTTTAGTATCTTACAAACACACTTCTCCCTAGCCTAACTGATACTAGGGTTCCAAAAGAACAACAAGTTTGTCCATACATGAATGATGCTCAAGTAGCTGTAGAAAGCGCTAAGTGTCCTATAAATGACTGAATACTTTTTCTTATTACCGATTACCTTACCCGGTATTCAAGTTCGTCAAACCTGATGTCGGTTCTTACCCGTGTAAGCAAAGCAGAAAGATAGCAGAAGCATTTCCTTTGTGAAGAACATCTGCACAGAACGCTCTGAAGGACAACAACTGTCAAGTTTTAAAGTGATGCAAAGCAGTAAATATCCCAAAATGTAATTCAGTATTTATATAGCACCTGTTCTGGACCTCTCAAACGTCCACAATAAAGGAACTCTGAAAGGCACCAAGATATAACATGACATATGTAGCCTGAAGTTAGTTTCTAGAGGCGTCTAAGCAAGTATGCTGCCTTCATCTTTAATCATGCCTGTTAACAATACTAGAAAAATGTATTGCCAATACCAATACTTCATTGCAAATGTACTGGCAATACTAATACCAATGCTGACTTTTAAAAGTATTGCAAAACTAATACCAATACTTTCGCCAACACTTTTCAGTAAGGTAACCTTTAGTCTAAAATACACATGCACAGTAAGGTTAACAAATTATAATGTAGTATAATCTACATACCATACTTTATCTATTATTATTATTATTTATACAGCACAAGTAAATACAGCTAAATACACCTCAAATGCACTATTGGTGGCTCGGCCAGTCAGATAACATGAACAAGTTAAGTCTTCAGTTTCTTCCTGAAACGTTCAAGAGACAGATTTGGAGAACGGAGATCAATGGGCAGGGCATTCCACACTGTTCGGCCACAAGCACCAAATGTTCTTTTAAGGGTTGCAGTGGCCTTTCCTGACTGTACTAGGTCGTACCTTACTCCCGAAAGCAATCAAGCCTAACAAAGAAGTGAAGAGACTAGCACAATGTTTGTCTAAATATGGTGGTGCCATTCCATGCAGACTCTTGAAGACCAATGTCACCACTTTGAAGGTGATTTTCATGCAGACGGGCAGCCAGAGCAGATTACAAAATACAATTTTGTAGCACAGTAAGCTGAGACAATTTGTACAAAACTTACCAAGACCACTAGTTAAAGACAGAACAAGACTTTTGCTTCAAGACAGTTTCCAAAAAGCCAAAACATGACCTCAAGACCGAGTCTGGGACCAAAACAAAAGGTTTCCAAGATTAAGAACAAGATCAAGACACCAAAAAACCTGTCTTGAGACCCTTTCACATTTAAGTATGGTTTTTCACCATTTAAAATTCCCATTTGCATTACAAGTGACAGTATAACTGACACACTGCAAAATGACTTACTCAGAGCCTCCAATGCACTGCTTGAATAATTCTGCTGGCTGAAATAAAAGAAGACAACAGTCAACATAAATAACATTCAGTTACACAGTGCCCTTGACAGGTTCTTAAAAGGTGCTATATAAATAACCAGATAACCCATGTACACATAACATGAGGTAAACAGCAGAGAAAAATGGCCAATTGTAGGTTTGAATCCGGGAACTACCTGTATCAACAAACTAAACTTTTGGAACCCTATCAAATGACCAGCTAAGGACTGATGCACTTACACTGAAAGCATAAAGCACATAAATAAATGTCTATAAATTTGCATAAACTAAGCCATTAACTCGTATGCATTTCATTGTTTTCCAGCACCACAGAAGTCTCTTATTATATCACTAGATTTATATCACTTGATTTGTCACTAGCTTAAACCTTATCAGTGTTCACGTACAAAGTACTTTGCTCTGTCGCAAAGTACTTCTTCTCAATAAAACTCATCAGTTACGATTATCAGCTCATACTTGTCTCCTGCTAGCTCTGCTGTCTTAATACAGTGCATCATCACCTGTGGCATGCCCCTCTCTTAATAGACTGACTGGAAATCTACTGGACTTGTGTCTAAGCTTAGATTAGATCATGTGTGCACAAATGCTTTCACTGCAATGCAGTGCAACGTTACAAACTCAGATAATACAGTTTTGTCACTTCTTAAACCTCAACCAACTCTTTCAGTTAAAAGCGAGGAACTGGAGACAGTACCTTTGCAAGATGCCTGTGCCCTGCTGAACCACAGTGGCCTTTCGTATAAGAAACATGATAAGAGTCCCAATAACAGCAACAACTGTCAACACAGCGAAAAGAATCATTCGCTTGCTAGCATCGATTTTCGTTGTATTGTTAAATTCAAAGAAGAAATACAGATTTCCAATCAGCAGGCTGAAAAAACACCAAAACTATTAAATAATTCCTTTCTTTCGAGTCCGCTAAAAAATAAATAAACAGATGAAAATCTTGAATTTCTTAACTTAATTATGTTTTATAGAATTAAATTACTCGTTTTAAATGAGTGCTTTTCAGTTCAATCCTGACTTCAACAGTGCCATTACAAAAGTGCTGAATACATCAATCAGTGACACACAAATAAATAGAAATTTTATTCTTTCAATTATTATTTAAAACAATAAAACTGTAAATTAGTCCTCATGAAAAAATTATTTTCAAATTAAATTCCTCATAAAGCAAAAACTATGCCTACAGTGGGCAGATTAACTTAAGAAGAAAGACGAGGAAAAGCTGGATTTTGTAAGGTTCTGACCTGGACTGCATCAAGGCCCAGAAAATTCCAGTGTCTCTTCCTCTTGTTTCTGATGTGGAGTTAACTGTTAAGAGGTTTCCCTGGGCAGTCCATAATACTAAAAGCAGAAAACAAAACAGATACAAAGCTGTGATCACAACAACAAAACTAGATTGTGATAAGACAACAAGACAGTCAAAACAAGAATTATGAAGTTTTCCTGCGCTATCCATAAAACTAGAAGCAGACAAAACAAGCTTAAGATTGTGATCACAATAAAACAACCAGGTTGTAATAAGACAATCAGACAAACTGAATGAGTGTTCAAAGCATTCTCTGTGCTGTCCATAAAATTAGAATAAGACAACAAAACATGTGTAAGACTGTGACAAAAAAGATTGCAATTTTGATTGCAAGATAACCAGATTGTGGCAAGATAATCATCTTAACTGGATTGTGATAAGACAATAAATAATTATTAAAAGGTTCAAGTGGGCTGTCCATAAAGCTAAAGCAGACAACCCACACAAGACAATAAAAGTAAATAAACTAAAATAAACTGGTAAATGCACAAAGGTAGCAACAAACACCTAAGTCATGGTCATAAAATTCAGTTTGGCCAATTTTCTAAGCAACATGAAAAAAATTGAAGAATAATCGTTCATTCTGCAATAAATGCTTGGTGCAATTTTTCATATCCTAAGCTTAACATACTGTACGACACTTTCACACTTCATTAAGTGATCACCAGCATAATTATAATTAAACCTTTTAAATAAAATTTATATAGCACATTTTAAAAGAATGTAAAATGTACAGACCAGCGGCACCAAGCCCAACCAATGCAGAAAATAAGTACAATGTCACATTCAATGGCTTCAGGAACAGTGCAATGTAAGCACTGCAAAGCAAAAACAAAAACAGGTTATGTTGGAAATTAATCAAAAACTAAACTGTAACACTATGTTTCACTTCTGTGTCTTGGATTCAAATCCCAGCTTGCCAACAGATATTCACAATTTTGTTATTCATAAGCAAAAGTTAAATTGTTGATATTGCTTGTGTCTAATCCCCTACCTTGAATTACCATTTATCATACCTTAATAGGTATGGTAAAGTATGTATGTGTAAGAGCGTTTGTAAATTGCCCATAAGGACCTTGCAATAGGATTGCAAGCTGAGAAAAAATGCTGGTGTTTAAGTCATGACACCGAGGTTGATTTAGCTTTGCACTAGCCCTTAATTCAGTGACAATCGGCGATCTCATTGTCCAGCACTTTTCTACATCAACACATTCACATCAGGGCTTCTCTTTCAATTAAACAATCTTCCCATTCAAATTGTCTAGTCTTCTTTTCCGGCTGTTTGCATTACACTCTCATCAGCCCAAAAGACACTGACTTCTACAGCCATGTAGGTAGCCTCTGCAGGGCATGACAGAAATGTAAATTTGTAATGTAGAAATACAATCTTTTAAAACAGAAATGCAATTCTGTAAAGCCAAGTGTGTAGGTTCAGACTTTCCTAAAGGTAGTCATTTTAGAAACCTATGTCAACATGAAACTGCTAAGCATCACTGCTTGATGCTCTATTCTTGCATTATGATGTACATATCTCGATATTAATATAGTGCCCTTATATCAGCCTCCAAAGCTGCCATAAAAATAGTGCCTTTGAAAGGTTCCATTTATATTGTTAGATATAAAAATTACTAAGTAAATACAGTAGATAATTATCAAAAACAAGAAATCTCACCAGTAAAGCACGGCTCCACCAATTAGTGCCATCTTAGCACCAAGCACAGCCACAACAGAAGGTGCCAGCCAGTTCGAAACAGCAAACACTCCATAGATGATGGCAAGGCTAAAAATAAACCACCACTAATTACACTGAAACACGACAAGTTGCATGATAATCACACAAAGTTTTAGGAATGAGAACTGCTAAAAAATCAAATAAAAAATTCTGTTAAAGAAAACCACAATAAGGGCACAAGTACCATAATTTCTCCCAGCTTCAGCCGCTACAAGGTGTGGTCCCTTTATCCATTAGGAGAGTAAAGACATATGCAGCTATATTAAGTTCACCTGCTTTGTAACTGTACTGCTCAATGCAAGGCTTAAGCCAGCTGTGCAGCAGGAACTGTCGCTGCATATTCAGGCAGCTGTTACAACTGATACAGGTCTTCTAAAATAATGATGTTGAGAATGAATAAAAGCCTGTGCAGCAGGTGTTGATTTTACAAAAATTCTGCCATGCAGCACTACACAGCAAGTTCCTGTATCGCATGTTAACACATCTCCTATGTTAAATATGTAGCATCGGGAGGCCTGCTTAACTACACATTAAATGGATTCAAGTGTAACAGGTCACGCTTAAATGGGACTGCACTGTACATGACTTTCGTGTACATCCTTACCTAGTGTAGCCTTTACCACTGAATGTCCCATTGGAATCTGTTACTGCACTTTCAAGAACAATTGTCTGAAACAGAAAACGTAAAAGGAATACAGCATCATGATAACAGAGTGTTTTCTAAGAAACGAGCCACAGCAATGGCAAGCAACATGAGCAAAGCATGCATTCACTGGTTAATCTGTTTGTGCTAGGACATGTCACCTACATGGATGGCGCTCTGTCACAAATGGTTCAATTTATTATCCATCGGAAAATCACGTTTTATTCACAAATATGATATGTTATGCATTACCCACTTGTTTAATATGTGTCATGGCCACATTGTATGCTATGTGCTTTCTTATAAAATAATAGTTCAAACTGCACAGGAAGGACTATCAAACAGATAAGTAAACAATAAATCAGTGAGAGGCTCCGACACCAACATGTGATTGATTAATGAATGCAGTGCTTATTCCAATTTGGAGAACATTGAGTGCAGCACTTTCGTGCATTCTGCTATTGTGTATAAACATAACTTCAGTCCAAACAACGTTTAGGTTCATGCACAGGAAGTGGAGAACATGTGGAAGCATGTCAAACGCAAATTGAAAAAGAATTTGGCATAAGTCATGATTTGTTTCCAACATATCTGCATGAGTTCGAGTGACAAAGCGCATTTCGTGAGAACTTTTTCCCAAACATTCTTATATGCATCACAGAAACTTACTCGAATTTTCTATTTATTCACACCGATAAAAGTATTTTGAAAACCTTTGTGTTACTCTATTACTTATTGATTACTTACTTATAGAGTCGACAGTCATTCCGGTAGCGTGCAGCGCTCTACATTCTCTCGCAATCTGGGGTGGCCATAGACCGCACGCGGCCGTTTAAAGAAAATTACTTTTACCAGTGGCAGCGTCGTGACTTCACCCACTCGATGACTACACCACATATCGCAATGTGTTATTCGTATATAGCGGCATTAGAATTCATATAACTTCTATAGCGCTTTGCCAGGCTAAAAGCTAGCTAATGTTGCCTGCGGCATAAAAACGATATGGAGACATAGTCGCACAGATCAGTCGCATTTACACGAACCTCAACCATCGAACATGTCTGGAATGCAGTAAAAAGGAACATAAAAGACACTCCGAGAACGATTATGTTGAACAGTTTCCAGTCCTTGCTTTCGGTGGGCCTCGGTCCGTTGAATAGAAGCGGTACATCACTCTCGTCCTCAGCCATTTCCTCGCTTAATAAGACGTAAAAGATAATTAATTAAATATAATATACTGGCCTAGCTACGCATGATTTAAACATGCCTCGTAAATAACTGATACTAAATTCCGCCACAATCGCCCAACCGTCAAATTATATCCTTGCTTCGTGGAGTCATCTGACTGTTTACATGCAAGATCCACGTGATGCTTTGGGTGCATGTGACTAACGGGTCGTCATGGTGCGCTATTTCTAATTGCCCCGAAAAACAGTTTTTAAATAATATTGATTATTCAGTATGGTTTAGCTGTAATGTGATGCAATGTAACATTTTCCTAATGTTGTATAAAGCATTAAAAAGGGCATGTATTGTAACACCCGGGTCGTTACGGGTCGCGCATTATCGTACTTGATTTCCAAAATTTGCAGGAATTGCCAGCGAATGTAGACTTATATATCTACGTATAGGGCAGCGATGGTGAAGATCTAACTTAATAAATTCATTGCAAAATGAGCAGGGTCGAGGCCATATGGTCTATATATAAAACCATGTACATTCACATTTACACATCAATAATCATAAAACTTCTGATTATGAGACGACACAGTACAAACACCTATACAACGTCTCATCTACCTTACATCGATCAGAGCTTAAATCCCTAAAGCTCGGTGACTCATTTGTTGAGTTGTCTGATGCTGCTCGTGACTTGTGTGTTGTTTTTGATTCTGTTGTGTCTCTCACAAACTATTCGTGACATACGCAGAATTAGGCATGATATCCACATGTCGTCTAGAATATCATTGGTTAATACACCGGTCTCTAGCCGCCTTGACTACTGTAACTCAGTCCTTGTTGGTCTCACAAAGTCAAATATGCAAAACCTCCAGAGTTCAGAACTCCTTGGCTACAGCCATAACAAATACTGTTCTTCAAAATATGAGCATATTACCCCTGTGCTCAAATCTTTGCACCGACTTTCGGTTTAGCAGAGGATTTGTTTAAAACTGGGACTTACAGGTTATAAAACATTGAACTCCAGCCAACCACAATACTTAAAACCAGTCCTTATTCCCAAGACTTACCATTATTCTGCAAGGTCATCTGATTGTCTTTCTCTGGTCATACCTTGGACTATAACTGTTCTGGGTAAATGGGATTTTTCGGTTGCTGGACCTAAATTTTGGAACTCGCTCCCTGTGTCTGTTCGTTCTGCTCAGTCGCTTCTGTCATTTCGTTTTCAACTTAAAACTTACCTTTTTCAGATTGCTTAACCACTGTAGGCTGTGGACTGACCTTCTGGATATTGGTGGGGCACGGATGCCTATTGGATAGAGCGCTCGGCTTGTAACGCGGAGAGTACGGGTTCGAACTTCCTCCGAGACGGCTACTGTGTAGGGACCTTGAGCAAGACCTTCACTCACAACTCCTCAGCGCAATCTAGCGCCTCGCACAACCTCTCAAATGCGCTCTAAATTTATTAATAATTATTTATATCTAGATCTCAACATAATGAAGCAGCTGTTTAACCCACTTATGTGGTTCTTTTCTTTTACCTACAGATGGAATGAATAGTTGAGTAAACTTATGACAATTTTCTATCCCTGAAGTTGAACCTCGGAAAACCAAATAACTGGCTTTCAATTTCACTCCGTTGCATCTACACCGAGTGACGAAATCCGATGACGGCGATGAGCCTACCTTCACATGTGCAGTTTCACCATCGATATTGTCATAATTCTACTCGTTTCCGTTTTTAACAAATTTATCCATTGTTCGCATCAGCAAACCCGAACGCAACGTGTATATAAATTAATGTTATTTGTTCAAAATCAATGAAATCTTATATTCATGTATTAAACAGAGGGCTTTCTTCGGCTAGCGATGCAGGGACTGTGTGGGGTTCATAATTATAAAGGGCGACTATACGAATATGGGTATATATGTACCCATCCCTAATTACTAAACCACATGTAGATAAGGTATATGTATATGGTTTAATAGCTGAAGAAACTAATTTAGCGCGTCGGCTTACATCTCTACTGCCTGACTGGTCAGAGATGATATCCAGATGGCAGTGAGCAATGAGGGCGAGTTGTCTGTCCTGTATTCCATTAATTTTATGGATTCTTTCAAATCTTGCTAGATCTGTGCCGCCTGCATGGGGTCAGTCAGTCAGTCAGTCTGGCGACCTGTGTGGCCGAGTGTCTGTATGTCTCACTGCCTGTCTCAGTTCGCTCGGTCGACCTGCGTACAGTTATAAATAAGCCAGCATAGGTACTTATGTAGTATATACTCGTATATCTGTCTTTCTGTCTGTCCATTTGTCTACTTAAGCAAAGTTAGACATAGACAGTAATACCTGGCAAGGCACAACTGTAAGGGTTTCGTTTCTAGACCCAATGTAATATATCTAGAACGCTCGTGGACTTCAATGTTTTATGGGGTCCCATGCAGGCGCTTTATAAGTGCTCACATACATAGATACAAGTTACAGCATGTTCTGCTTGCCATATCCAAAGCTTTCCCATCTCCTACGGTGCAATAACTAGCCAGCACTGCCATGTTCTTATCGCCTTTACCATAACTTTAAAACAGCCTTTTATCGTATTCTCCACATTTCTATAGTGCTATTTAAAAGCTAAGCGCAGGGCATCAGTTTATGCAAGCACGCTGCGTCAAGTCAGTGGGGTTGTCCACAGATGTCATGTCAAGAACCACGTCCGGTTGTCAGACGACCAGAGAGAAGGGGGAAAGGAGCTGTTGTAGGATGCATTGTGTTCAAGCTGATAGAGATGGGAAGGCAGCAGATTGGATGGATCTGGGTGGAATTTCTTGAAAAGGTGAGAATTCAGCTTTGAAAGGAACACCTTAGGAGTAATAGATAAAGGGGCTACCATTGCTACCTCTATTGTCTATTCCAAGCTTGACTGCTGTAATTCCCTCTTCCTTAACCTGGAATCCCCTCAAATTAAGCATCTTCAACTCATCCAAAATTCACTTGCCCAAGCTGTCACCAGGACACCAAAGCATCACTATATCACTCCTATCCTGAAGTTACTCCACTGGCTGAAAATCCCTGAATGCATTCATTTCAAAGTTATCTCTCTAACCTATTTCTCTCTGCAATACTCCCAACGTAGTTATCTTCACAAGCTCTTTTAATACCATCCAATCACCAAACTCTAAGCATTCATCCTCCTCTTGCCTGTCTCCCTGTAATTTCTCTAACTGATCCATTTACTGATCTCCCTCCTGTATTTCGCAAATTCTGTGTTCCTCTGTCCTCTCTGTGATTCACCCACCATCATCAATCCCCCCCATCTATTACTCCTCATGCATTCTGTTCAAAACTGAAGTTGCACCTTTTCAAGATACCTTACACTGATCCATCCAATCTGCTGCCTTCCGATTTCTCTCAACCTAAACACAACCCACTGTAACAGCTCCTCTGTTCCCTTCTCTCTGGTCTTCTAGCAACCGGTCATTGTTCTTCCTATGGCATCTTTGGACAACCCCTCTGACTTTACTTAGTGCACGTGAATAAGTTGGTGCCCTGCACTTAGCTTTTAAGTAGCACTTTAGAAATTCTCGAGATTACAATTACAAACCTGGAACAATTATTAATGCTCTAGTTGGTTTAATGACTTGAAAGCAAGACAGAGGAGACAAACATTTTCACCTTAAGCCCAATTTCAGACTAGTCAACACTGACTAACTGGTAAATGCAGATATTGAAAGTAACAAATTAGAAAGCAAAGGTTCTCTTTCATTTCTGTCTGCACTGCTCTTCCGATAACCTAGGTTTGTCATCAACAAGTATTTTACCAACAGATTACAGGAGGAGCATCTTTACACCAAAATGGCTCTATAACATCAATGCATTTTATTCCACTCTTACTGGGAAAACTCAGATTTTCATTAAATAGGAAAGGCTATTAAGCAACATGCTGGAGTATGTGTGTGTGCATGCATGTACTATCTACTACTAATTTATGTCCTTTCCAGAATACTTGCAGTTTACGTGTTAGGTTTAATGAAATTTTAAATGTTCATGATCAGCATCAGTTTCTTTGGTATATGAATGTGTAAAATATCCTTCCACCCAGTGTAAAAACCCTATATATAGCAGACTTAGTACTTAGTTAATCAACTGCTGTGAATTTGTAATTTAGAATAAACTATATTGGTAATTACATGCATTTCAAAATATATATATAAATAAAATAAATGTAAGTGTACACGGTTTTAGACAGCAACAGTATGGCCTCGACTCTGGTCATTATTCAATGAATTTGAGATCCCACCACAAAATAGACCTTACATAGATTTGCATGGACCAGATATTTCATTTTATATCAAATATTTCTCCATTTCTAGAATTACAGAAGCTTCCACAACTTGGCTCCATCAACAACCTTCTCTTTGAAGCCTTTAACAACAGTTGGTGTCTGATACCATATATAGTCATCAGAGTCAGTTAGGCCTCCATCTTTCAAGCAAGAGGATGAAGATTCACCTGTGCCTGTGTGACATGAAGCTGGTGCTGAATCAGAATTCTGTATTTGACTTGTAGCCATTTCTTCTTCATCAGTTGAAATCTCAAGTGCTTCTATTCCAGATATTTCAACAATTTCATTTCCAGAAAAACTGATGTCAGTACTAGTCGTCACAGCACTGGTAAAAGAGAAATTAATTGAATATCTTAAACCCCTAGATGGTACTTTGAAAGACAGCTTGGGTAGGAGATTTGCTATCTGGTGATTGCAGTTTCTTGGTGCTAAAAACAGCACATAAAGAGATGTGCAAGTACTCATTGGCTTTGCATTTCCAATGAAATCGGAGGTAATTAACTGTCTGAAGACCTTCTGCACACATACCTGATGTGTTAGTATAGCACCTTCAAAGAATTCTGTAGGGAACCTTATTAGATATGAGTCCCTAGGATTCACTATACTCGATCCAAGTATAACAAGAACTCCTTTGATTGGCACAATGTTTGCGAAGATGCTGGTGATTGTGTCAAACAAGAAATCTGCATCTTTCATGAAGAGTTGTTGATCTCTGGAGATTGATTTTGGTGCCCTGCAATTTCCTTTTTCTGAATCACACTTCTGCCTCTGAAAAAGTACAAAGTAAATGCAGATAGAATTTACATTATAGTTTAATGTCAACTAGGCACAAGTGACTTCTTATCTGTGCTATCCACACTGCACTGATTTCACAATATTAACTTGCCTAGTGTAAAATCTTCATTGTTTTGGTAACTTTTGAATGTAATCAGATTGGATGCAAAATATCTTTAACATTGTTTATACGTTTCTCATCATACATGCTTGTCTATACGTAACTAGATTAGACTTTAACTAGATTAGATTTTGGCAAGCCTTTTGGGTTTATTTAGCCGTCAGTGACCAGCTAGAGTTGAAGTACTAAAAATTTATTAAGTTCAAGAATCTCCTACTGGAACAATGCACTCAGCACATATGACAGCTGTGTGTTTAAGTTAGCCTGATTGCCACCACAGTGCATCACTGCCCTGGGAATTTGCAGGTCCCTTACTTCATCATGTCAGCACAAGCTCATCGGGCTTTCTCAAGCATTAATCCTTCCTCTTGGAACAATCTTCCATTGAATGTATGCGCTGTTCCATATACATTTTCTGCTTACCTTAAGTTGCACATGTTTACATCAGTTATCTAGTCTACTGACTTATATAGTGCCATTATCATAATGCACAAAGCAAGAATCAATCGTCGCTTGAAGCGAAACTGTAGTAAAAAATCATAATCCACTGGTTAATCCTGGTAAAAATCCAAATGGTCAGAAGACCCAAAAGTCAAGCTATAGCGGGTAAGCAAGTTTAAACAGATATGTCTTAAGTGAGACCTGAGTGACTTTAAATCAACTGAAACGGTTATCTAACTAGCTCAGATAAACAGTGATGTAAGAGAGGTTCCTGAAAGGCGGTATATAGATGTTTTGATACAAATGTACAAAAACATTACTATGTACACTGTCATTTGACTCATAAAGTGAGGGCTTTATCAGATCTGCACTCCCCAGAATCTCTGCCCATAACATATTTTCTGCTACATCTCTAGGAGCATCAAAAACTACCAAGCCCTGCACGGAAATTGTTCTAGCAGTATTAGAGAGAAATACAGCCGACAGGCCTTACCTTTTCTGCTGAACTGCAGTATTCTTTAATCTGGTCATAATACATTGGTATCTGGCCTCTCTCATATAAGATGTATTTAACTAATTCTTTAACAATTTCACTCCGGACATCTGTGGGTACAACTCCTTCAAATTGAACATCAAGTGACTTCACCGTACATTGAACAGTACTGTCAATGTGATTTTTCTTTGACATATCTGCAAAAATCGACATTCAAATTAATTACTCAGTTTAACTATCTTTCAGATTTTTACACTAAATACCATGAACATCAATTTAAAACCTAAATTCAGGTGTCACATAAAAGCACAAACTATTATTTAATCTCAAAGGCCTTAAGAAAAAGAATTGTTACCATATTCTCAACACAGTCTAACACAATGGGTTCTGATGATGAAAAATACAACACATTTTGTTGCTAAAATATTTTCACAGCTTTCTGCTTTGCATCATGAAACTTATATCATCCAAAGGCTTGGTTGAAACTTACTTCACTTAAGGATTCTGCTGAAACTTATGTCACTTAAAATCTGTTTAAACTTATGTCAAAAATGCACTTTTTGGAATTAAAACAATAAAATATTATTTGAAAGCTCTTGTTTTAGTATGCTACATAAGAAATGCTTAGGACAAATTTCTTAAAAATTTCTTGCTCTATTTCTGCACCTGACTGGGGCTGCCATAGTTGCCAGTTCTATGTAAATAATATGAAGTAACTGCTCATAGTTGTCAGTTCTATGTAAATAATATAGATAAAATAAATGATCACCCTACAGATAAAATTAATGATTCTCGTCAACAAACACCACCTCAACAAAATTTGCAATCACCTTATTTATGTTAGTACCTCATTTACGATCAAGAAACCAACAAAAAACTGTCTAAAATTGTTGGGCTCACTTTATTATCGCTCAGCAGTTTCACAGCTATATTATGTCGATGTATACAGCACAACTATTTGTGCGTGTAAAACTTACTTCAAAGCTAGTGAACATCAATTTAAAGAACTCCACCGTCAGTTATTTTCGATAAATTATGTAAATTCGTAAGCCCAGGTCTAGTTCCGCTTACAAATCTACAATAAGTCGACGCCCAATTATGTGTTTAATCCTAAGGATTTAAACTGAGGCGCCGTTTTTAGGCCTCTTCTGGAGATCCGGTCCAATTAATGGTCTGAAGATAGACGAAAGTTCTTGCCAGTAGGAGCGCTGCTTCGACCGTTCAATGGTTTCCCATGAGTCTCCGCGATCGTGATAAAGCTAAACTCGCTTGCTCGTAATGTGTACGAGTTTGTTGAATATTATTTTGTTTAGTTAGTTTAGGCGAGCGCAGTGCAGATTTTATACAGTGGTATTTTGCGAGATGTTGGTTATTATATGACTGATTCAAGTGGATAGAAGTTCGCACACAGTTTAGCGCAACGAACAGGCCCCTCGTTCTTGCGCCATCGCTTGATGCCTTGTGCATTAGACACCGGCGCTTGGAAGTTACGAATTAATAATTCTTTAACAGGCTGCCATATGACATGTGACACGAGCTTCTTGTTCATTTTCTGTCGCTATTTCGCCAGCGGTTGAAGAATATTCTGTAATAAGTGCTTTACACAAAGAAGTAATTTTTTTGTGTTGTCGGATCGGTAATTTTCTTAAAGAGGCGCAAAATAATTTGCATTAGATTACGATGATAGTGATTCTAATCTAAATCTAATCTAAAAACTTCTATAGCGCCACTGTAGTAATGTTCGAGGCATCAGTCGATGGTCGCTGCTAAACAAAATCATTGTCCAGGCCAAAGTCCATGGTGAGTCCGGGTCGAAAAGCCAGAGAGGAGTCCAGAAGTCACAGAGACAGCCTACTGGGGAAATGAGTTCAGGAACAGATAAGTTTTCAGTCGAGATCTGAAGGCAGAAACAGAATTTGCCAAGCAAACATTTGCCGGAAGAGAGTTCCAGAGTCTAGGGCCAGAAACAGAGAAGGCACGCCTGCCAAGAGCTGTTCTTGTCCACGGAATAGTCAGATTTAAGCAGCTAGAAGACCTGGTCGAGTGGAGGTAAGTCTTGGGAGTCAGTACATAGTGAAGATAGTGAGGTTGGTTGAAATGTAGAGTTTTGTATACAATTAGTCCAGTCTTGAACATTATGCGTTTTTCTATGGGTAACCAGTGCAACGATTTTAGGATTGATGTGATCATATTTTGGAGTTTTAGTGATAGCTCTTGCCAATGTATTTTGAACTCTTTGAAGCTTCATCAAATTAGCTTTAGAAATGCCAGATTGACGGTCACACGTGACGCAAATTGCTTAGAACTCAGTTGCACCTGCCAGCATCATATATTGTGGGGCATGGTGGCCGATTGGATAGGGTGCTCAGCTTGTGACTCGGAGAGTATGGGTTCGAGCCTCTAGACGGTCACTGTGTAAGGACCTTGAGCAAGTCCCTCACTTACAGTTGCTCAGCACCATCAATTGATCTTTGGTCTTTAAATAGTGGCGCTTAATAAATGCAGAAATAAATAAATAATTATCAACAACGCAAACTTTGAACCATCCCATTCCGTTACAGTTTGAAAACATCACGGTTGATATGTGTTGGGTTATGAGTAGCACACTTCAGTGGTCCTGTATTAATTTCTGTTTACCTTATGTTACATGAATTGGATAGGGACTTAAATTACATTATATTGTATATATTGGATAAAGGCATTTGATAGGATGCTACTGTTGTAAGATGAGGACCAAGAAATTGAGGGGGGATGAATAGCTAGCAGCTGTAGTGATGAGGCTGTGGTTTGCTGATTGAGGTTGGAGTTGGATCAAATGAAAATATTTAATAAATGCTAATGCACATACATTCTGTTGGTTGTAGAAAAATTCTGATATTTATGAGGAGCTTACAAATAGAACTGCGATGCTTGATTCAGCTATTCTGCTCAAATCTTTGGTTGCTGACTTTGCCATCCAGGGCAGCCTATTCGTTGTGGCAGCTATCTTTAAAACAGAGAAATTCTATGACTTGGCAGGTTAGTGTATAATATTTGGTTAATTGTCAGGTTAGATAATTGGTTTATTTTTAAAATACCCTTATCAGCTAGGTTAGTCCTCAGAGGATCAATCCTGGGGTTAAGGACTTCCTAGCAGACGCTACAACCACTGACTTTCCTCACTTCACTTTTTTCCACTTCTGTTTGTGGTCAATAGGAATTAACAGTTAACATAAACCTTTTATGTTCTTATTTTTATCAACTTGAGGTCTGTTGAGTTTATCATAATCTTCCTGCTGTGGGTTCTCCAGGGTGTTTCTGTGAAATGGACTTCAACATTGAACTCTGGTAGTCTATGACCCTACACATAAACACGTTTCAAGACAAAATTTAGAAAGTCATGAGGTCTGTGGCGGCCAAGGGAAATAAAATAGAATAAGCAAGTGTTTTTGTTATATGATCATCAAACCTTTATGTCTACATGTAAAGAAGTCTCTTCTTGTTGGAAAAATATATATAATATTAAATCACTATAGAACATAATCTGTACATTTGGAAAAAATATCTTCCAGTTGCCACTGAAGTATCTATCAAACCCGGGTCACACTCAGCCATATTTACATTCACGGTGCTTGACTCAGACAATTCTCTCCGTGCCTGTGCTTTCTGCTCAGTCACTTGTGTCATTTAGTTCACAACTTGACTTGCATTTTCAAATTGCTTATCCACTGTAGGCTGCCTCTCTGTCTCACTGGACTGACCTTCTGGATATTGACCTGATTGTGGCTTGGCTCTGATGTGCCATCAGTTGCTGCTTGTGCATTAGACACTGGTGCAATAGAAATTACTAATTACAATTACCTTAACTGGCACCAAATATTTTCTTTAGAAGGCCACTCAATCAGTAACCACAAGAGCTTGAAGTGACATTGGTGTAATTAGGCCAAAGCAGCTGACAACTGTGGGCCATACATCTTGACCAGTATTGCTGTGCTTGATGGGAAACTAATCTGTTGTTGAGCTGTCTTCATGGATATACCCCAGCAGTGGCAAATTTTATACAGCATTTACAGTTGAAACGCAACTTTTCCATAATGTTATGTGGCTCATTTGCATTTTCCTCTGTTCCAACCCCTAGGAGGCATGTAGATATTTGCTGGTAGCGCATCACATTCAAAGTTTTACTGTATAGCATAATGTTTGCTGTAATTAAGTATTAACCCCTAATCTGGTTTGTGTATTTAGAATGCTGTTTAACAAATGCATTGCTTACTTACTTTGCTGTTAGAGGTCTAATTAATCAGATACTGCCAATGCTTTATGTAAATGTTTTATAAGTTTTTCTCTGTGTGTTGTATTTCGGTTAGGGTCGGGAACTATTCTCTTGCTGGCATATCAGAGTAGGCAATGGTCAAGAGCCAATTTCCTTCGACAGCATGTTCAGACTGCAATGGTTATGACATGGTCATTTAGGTGGTATTTTACTCCTTATTCCTTACTTGCCTACATTCATCATAATGTCTGGTGAGAGCCACCAAAGAGTTCTCGAACAGGATCGTAATCGTAATCTCAAGATTTCTACAGTGCCCAACGAAAGCCACATCACGGATACCAGCTTATTCACAGGCACTCAGTCAAAACCAAAATAAATAGGCAAAAGGGGTTTGCTTCCAGGTAAGGATCCAAAAGTCAGGCAGAGACAGCGTGGTGGCTACGATGGGTGATGTTTGGGATTGGAGCAGAGATATAAGAAGAGGAGTCGGTACAGGATCTGTGAAAGAGGTGTGTTTTGATGTTGCAGGAGGTCTCAGAGTCAAATGCGACTTCCTAAAGGGCAACTAAGGCCCGAGTTGGCACATAAGGCTTCCACTGGCCTGTATTCATGGATGGTTGCTTATTAAGGCTCACTGTTGTTTTGCTGTGCTTAACAGTACCATCTTGTCCGTAGCACAGAGCACTCAAATTTCTTTCAGTTCATCTTCATGTTATAAATTTTAATAGTTGTGGCTAGTAGTATGAATGCAGAAAAGATGAGGTCCACAACGGAAGTGTGGTAGGTTGGAGCTGTCACTTGTTATCCCATGCTCTACCTGCCTCTCCTGTTTGCTGGCCAAAATATCATCCCATTGAGGTTGTACTATTTAGCAATGTACATTTACTAGTAAAATATTTTTGTGGTACAAAATCTGGATTTTTACTGGTCAGAATGGTAAATATGGTAATAATGGCAAAAACTGATTTAAATCCAAGTGATACACAACCACCTGATGCAACATATTGGAAATTAAATTAAGAGTGGAGATGGGGTGATAGTTTGGGCATGACGGATGTGAGCTTTGAAGGCTGAAAGACTGAAACATTAAGTGGATGTTGACTAATGAAAGAATGAAACATCACCCACAGCTTCAAATTCTGAATCCACCCATTGCTATAAACCTAGATAACAAACATCAAGCATGTCTTGTATATAGGTTAGTAATTTGCTGTTACAGATTGGGTCTCTATCTCTTCACAAGAATAATGAAAGAGGGACACGATCGGCGCTTCAATAATGTTCGAGACAATCCATTAAAATTCTTGTTTTACTGGATGCTACAAGGTTGGCTATACATCATTTGTTTTTCAGCAAGACTGTTCATGTTTGAATTTTAACAAATTAACAATAAAGTTTAATGAGCTTGTTTTAGGCACTTTGGATGCTATGGTAATGCTTTACCAGTGATTCCACTACTCAGACCAACAGCTTTGGAAGCACACATACACCAGTATGCTAACAACATTCAGCTGTACTCTACTTGTTATCTGTCCAAAACACTTGCCTGCATGTTGTCTATGCAGGCTATTGTACCAGAAGTACAGGTCAATTCAGCTTAAGCTGAACTCAAAGAACTTGCAGCACATCTGTCTGGGCACAAGCTAGGCATATTCAGAGTATCCAAGGCTAATCGCAATGAACTCCTCCTACACGTCCCACTACTACCAGTCATGTTGGATACGGTTGATTTAGTGAAATCTGTTGTTTTGTGCCATAGCGACCCTCATCATTTGTTCATCCTGACGTGATTTGACTACCATAATTTCATCCTCACAGGTCTGCCGAAGTTTAGAGTCTGACAGCTTGAGTCTGCCTCAGCTGCACTAACCAACGTAATGTACAAAATGCTGTCATATCTCAGATTTTGTGAGACCCACTCCACTGACTCCCTGTTGAGGAAAGAATGAAGTTCAGTATCCTTCTGGGACAGGCTTTGTTGGTTAACTCTGCCTGGACATACATATATGTGGAATTATTAGTTTGTCACATGCAGAATTTGCCCAATATTTCTAGTATGTTTGGACTTCTGCTGTGCCCAGGTCTGCATTTCAGAGTTATTTCTTGGATGTTCAGTACTTAGAATTTTGTGTATTTTGGACGGTGTATGATTGCATTTTGAATCGGTTGATGTACACCGTCGTTTCCATCTCTCGAACTGGTCCTATGACCACTCGGCCAGCTATTGACGAATGCCTGTCCTGCAAAAACCTGGTGGCTCGATGGATATGTAAGTAAGTATATTCTTTATTAACCAATAGCTAATTGCACAATGGTGCATTTTCTACTGCCCGTGAGGTAGTGCCAGTTCGCAAGTTTAACTATGTGCTTCAGACTTCGTTTAGCTGTTCCTTATCACCCGTCCTCATATGCTGAGGATAAGAAAATAAATTTGCCAACATTTAATACCTGTTTGCGGACTCTTGGGGTTTAGCTTAAGGCATTGCTCTTCATCATCTCTTCATTATGATGAATTACTTATTATTTCGTTTTATACAGATTCTGTGACAGTCGTCTGATTCTTTGTAGGCATTTGGGTTTATGTTTCCCTACTTCCAACATTAATTCTCAACAGCAAAACACAAGATCGTCCTCTGTCATTGAAAGATTATGCTGGGTGGCTGTTGTGGACAAGTGGGTTTTTGTTGGAAGTAGTGGCAGACTGGCAGAAAGCTAGATTCAGAAATGATCCAAAGAATTCTGTAAGTTTTTCTTTCACTGATAAAGCGACTTGTGTAGCTTAGTGTGAACTGGGCTGTCTAACAACAAATCCTTATCTTTCATTATGTTTAAGTAAGATATGCTTTAACCAAGTTAACTTCAGAAAAAAACTAAGACAGATAAGTAGTAAATATTTTAGTATCTTTTACTTTTTCAAACTGTATTGATGATGATGAGACAGAAGGAACTATTTTAGTGAGAGTGACCCAGTGCCTTCTGAAATGTATACAAGTTTATAGAAGGCAAAACATTTATAGCTTGCACTCTTAAAAGTAATGCTAGGCTAGAACATACACTAAAGCAGCTGCACTGTTCTTAGTCATGGATGAAAAGCCACACCAACAATTTAAGCAACAAGAGGTTTATGTACCTGGACACTTAAATGGCATCTTTTAAAGCTTTTCTAAGGTGCCAAAACATGACTGGGGAAAAAAGCATAAATTAAGCTGATGTTTCGTGAGCTATTTGTGGTGTAAGAGTATAAATTGTCAATGTTGGAAGATGGTTAGATAAGGATGCCCCAGTGTATGAGGAAACACTATCCAGGTTCCAGATATCCAGGTCTCATCGAGTCAGAAAGGAGGGCTGTGTAGTTGGCTGCAGATTGATAAGGGCTGAGTTTCCTGCTGCGGAATTGCTGTGGACAAGAGGTCGTAGTGACCATGATTTAAAACTTACAAAGAGGCATGCACATAAAATGAGTCCTCCTTATGCATATAATACAGAAGCACATCTTCACAGATGCATTTACAGCGCAACCCAGGAAGAGAGAAAGGGTTTTGGTAACTTTAACGCAGTTTTGCTTAGTGCCCACTCCACTGATAGTCTAGCACTTGATGAATTTTGGTGCATTTATCAGTATTGCTACAGAAGTTCTTAATCACATGGTCAGTATGCATAAATGTTTTATGTTTATGGAATTTCTCATTCAACTGGCTAAATATTCATTCTGATGCAAGTTCATGTTGCTCTCTAATATTACCAATTTCTTTTGACTATTCAGATTGTCATTGGCACCTAAATACATTTTTAATATGAGAATTAATTGTTCTGTAAACTGTTTTTAGGAAAAGTTTATCTGTACCGGTCTGTGGAAATACAGTCGACATCCTAATTACCTTGGAGAAGTTCTCATGTCGTTTGGGCTTTATATCTCTGCTTCATCTGTCATGCATGGTTATGAATATCTATCAGTGCTGTCACCAATCCTCATAACCTTCTTCCTTGTAAAGGTCAGCACACCAGTGCTAGAAAGGGCAGCTAACAAGCGTTGGGCTTTAGATCCAGCCTATCAAAAATATGCACGAAACACTCCAGCAATCTTTCCATCTGTGTACTAGATGCATACTGAATAATCAATAATTTCTGAACATGTATAGTGATAGTAACTGAATTCTGTCTTTAAAGTTTTGAATCAGTCTGCTTTTGTAGAAGATAAAGTTGATTGAATCATAAACAGTACTGCAGGTGTATGCTTGTGTGCATCTGATAAACACTTGAGTAACTGTGTTTCAGTCAGGCTCCCACCACCTACAAAGAGAAATGTTGCAGCTGCTGTTACTGTAATCCACCCATCATTTAGAAAAAATTACTTTTCACAGCCAAAAAAATCTGTTAGACAACTAATCGTAAGTGGCAGCATCTAATTCTAATATAAATGAAATTTTGACCTGTCTTGTGTATCACGCAGACGTTTTCCTGACTGTCGACCATTTTCTCTATTTTGTTGGTGGTAACAATAGTAATGGACAATGATGCCTGCTTTTCTTCTTCACTTGTGGGATCAACGTACATCGTTTCCCTAAAAGACACCATTTTTACCCTGTTAGAACAATGTTCATTATTCTGTGAAGCAGTGGTGTTTCAGAGATCCTCACAAAGGCATGCATCTCATCTCCTACATACCAAAGCTAATTCTGGACAAATCCTCCGACTAGATTTAGTGCTCGACAATAAGCTGGTGCCCTGTGCTTAGTCTTTTAAGAGTTTACGATTGTAATCGTCCATTATATTTTCTTCTGTCATAAATGGCTTTTAACTCTTATGGAGCAACCTGCTTGGCTTGTTCAGATTTTCATGCTTGATGTTGTCCTCATTATCCAGATGTTACTCAGAAAGCTCCTTGGGAAATGCCTCCAGATGTTACTCTGAGACTTCCCTAAGTATCATGGTCATCTCCAGTAAACCACATCAGCTGCACTTAGTTATCTGGGTCCTTCTTGTTAGGCATGAAGCTGCCTTTGCAATGAATTCTCAATAGCACCTACTGCACAAGAAATTTGCTACATTTTCAACATTTATGCAGAACCATGACAGCAAAGAATGTAAGCTATCATGTGTTAAGACCAAAACAGAAATCACATGACTAAATTTGAGCAAATTTTCCAGAACTGTTTTTTTGGCTGCTGAAATGAATTTCAGCCAGCAGCTGGAATTTTATTTTCTGGTGGCAGGTGGCTGGGTACATTATGTATTTGAATCTATGCGCAATACTGAAAACTGGAATCAGAAGATGAAGATGCAGTCATAAGCGTAATGATTGTTGTTAGTGAAGCAGTGTGCAAACAAGAGAGAATATTTTGAAGTGGCAACTCTTAGTCAAGGCTTCACAAAGGTGAAGACGCTTGGAATGTTCAGAATCATACTCTGACACAGAGGGTGAAGCTTCACTTTACAAAGGCCTTCACACAGTAGCCTTGTTAGGGTAGTCCTGAATGCAAGCTCTACACATTACAAAGTGCGCACTCAACCAATTAGTCACTAAACATAATATATCCTTTATGAATGACAAAAGCAAGCATTGAAATTTTAATTATAACCACAAATTTTTATAGCATCTCTTCAAAAGAAACTCCACAGAGGCATTCCTGACCTGACAACAGAAAACCACGATCAAACAGAATGGTTTCAAGAGCTTACAGTAAACAGGCATAGAAGGACCAAGGAGTTCATGGTGTAAGTTGCTAGGCAACCTATTCTAGAAAGGTGGACTGACCACAGTTAAGCTTTGGACCTGTGGGATAACCAGGCCCCCTTGTGCAGCAGAGCAAAGCATATTAAGATCTTAAACTGATGTGTTTTTCCAGTGGTAACCAGTGCAGTTCCTCCCGCATGAAGCTGAACATATGCCCAAACCCATGTATCATACTGATCAGCAGCATTTACCGTTATACAGATTGCAGATGATTAATGTGGGTAAATAGATAGGCCTGCATAAACAGTGTTGCCATAATCACATCTGGTGCTTAGGAATGCAACCATCAGGATTGTAGCAGCTTGAGCCATAAGCATAATGGTGTACTGTCCAAATCTCACACAGGTGATAAAAGCTTCATGTACAGTCTTCACAAGTTCCGAGAAGGTCAATTCCTGGCACAAGGTTACACCCAAAACACCAGGGAAACAATACCATAGATTAGGCAAATCGATTTTAGAGATCTGCCCACAGCTACCAAACCAGATGAACTGGAATTTCCTGAGGTTCTACACAATTACAATTACTGCTATAGCATTGTCAATGTGCATCAGAAAATGTCGAGAGTGCTTCCGATACTTTCTGTCCAAAAGATAAATAGGAAAAACACAAGCACAACAGATGCTGACAAAAATATTACAGACTACTAGACAAGATGTACTAGACAAGGTATGCCAAAGGTGTATCCTATAACTGTACTTGTTTTAAATGAATTAGATGTCATGAACTTTAATATAATTTATGCTGATGAGGAGCATCTTTGGGGGCTCTTTGCAGATGCCATACAAATTTGAAGCTACATCTTCTCTGGTCTCTCTTTGGACATCTCTTATTTTATCACAAAACACTACTATCTAGCAATTATTTCCTTTTCTTTCTGTATAACCCATCACCCTCACTAACTTCTTCCGATTATATTATTCATTGCTTAACCCAAACCAGTTATAACTGCTTACTTTTCAAACACAGAACACGTGGTAGCCACTGGCCAGGCCATGATTTCCAGAGGAATTCTTTCTTTGAAGTTCACTTCAATTAACCCAGTCTCTTCATTTACAGATGCTGCTGGAAGCTTAACTAAAGCAACAGTTTCACAGAACGACTTACATCATGAATCTGTAATCTGTACACCACAATAAATGCAAAGAAACTCTTTAAACTAAGTAAGGAAAGTGTATATCATGTAAATGCAAAAAACTAAATGTTCATTTACATGTCAAAGTTATGGTGATCACTACATTTAAATAGATTGTCTATGCTAGATTTTACAAAGTTATCAAAACACAGATGGCAGTGATGAAGGCATCCAAGGATCAAGAAACATACTACTTAAAGGAATCGAAAATGTTTATGAACATCTAGACAAAATGAAACAAAAAACCCACAAAAAGCTTTCTTCAATGGAAGACATGAATTTATATTAACTGTAAATGTTTTACAAACTAAAATTACCGAGCAGGTAAACATAGCTCTGCTAATGACAAAGGAACAGTCATTAGTGTACATATTTTTTTCTACGTCTTGACTTACAAACAAATGGCCATACCATTACATAAGGCTGATACTAGTGCCAATGTACAGGCATCCAACAGGTTGCCGTCATAGTTCAAACATATCAGGTCACAGTACAACACCCAACACATCTGAAACAATCAGAAATATCCCTCCTATAATATGTAGATCACTTATGCCTGTATAGTCTGAATACTTATGCCTGTCAGGAGTCTGAATATCAAAATTATCACACTTAAATTACATTTAGTACTAATTTCAAACTTATTCAGCTTTATGTACCTGAATATATGTGTATATGATTGTTTGAGCAGTGCCTTTTATGAAGCAGTCAAAGTTGCTATTACTATCTGACAAATCTAAAAAGGTGCATCATAATTAAGATAAGTTGAAAATTTATGTAGTTATTGACAGTTATTAAACTCTGCACAGTAAAGACCAAAACTATGAACCTGTCGAGAGTCAACTGTGATCAGAAATGCATTGGTTTGGTGTGGTTCTGCAAAAGCCTACTGATGTAACCTTTTCCCAATATTCAAACTTCATTGGCCTGCAGATGAACTTTTTGTTCTCATTGAACTACATATATAACACTGCTTAAGCTGGTGTTCAGAACCTTCAAGAGATTCTTAGAAGGTGCTACAATAACGCCCAGGACATACATGCGTGACGAGTGACTTGACAGCAACAAGTATTGCTGTAACAAAGAATAATGATTTTACATATTTCCTTTCAATTATAAATTCAAATGTAATGTAGTCCAGGTAATTATTTACAAAAGCTTACCTTTCCCTCGGCAATGCACAGATTCTCAAGCTGAATACATTGTGATCTGAAGGCAAAGAAATCGCATTAACATCTCGCCTCTTTATTGTCAGTGCTAAACATTTCAAACTACCATAAAATGTTCAGTTACGCTACATAACTAGACAATGAGCAGCAAAATGGAAGAAATGGAGAAAACATTGTCACCATCAGAAAAGCACAAAAAATAAAGTGCAACTTCCAAGATGATGCAACAATCATAAGAAATGGACAAACAAGAACATTTAGATCATTATGTTATTTTTCCAGAAATGTAATATGTGATAAATATAAAAACCTGCTTAGTTTAAGAGAGTTAACAAATCTAATCGAATGACTTCTATAATGCCGTTATCATAATGCCCAAGGAATTGATCAATTGTCGCTTCAAATGAAATCATAAGTGAAGATCACAATCCATTTTAGAAGCCATGTCGAATTCTGGTAAATTAACCCAGTCAAATGTTATGTGTAGTGTAGAAAGCTGTTACCTTAGAAGTACTTCTAGCATGAACTGAGTTGCAGTTTGTGCTAACTCTGATGGAGGACCAAATTTAAACTCTGATGAGGCAAGCGAAGGCAGATCCACATTTGGAACTAAACAGTCAAGAACAGCAGACATCAGGAAGTGATCAACCCTCAAAATACATTATATGATGACTAGTTCTACTGAAGAATGACACAGAATGAGCTACTGAAATATGAGCAGGGCCAAGGCCATACAGTTGCTATTCAAAAACACGTAATACACATACAATGATGTAGCGCACATTTGCTTCAAGAACATTTTTAAACTTTTGGACTTATAAAATACACTAAAATTTGCAAAAGTACATACGAAATTTGTAACTTAGCCAAGCAAATGCTTTCAGCTTCAGCGACTTTGCTCATAGACCACACCTGGGCTTTGACCCTGTCAGTACACGTCTGGATCTGCCCCTTTTGTTAAATAAAAATTTTTAATAAACATAATTTTAGCTGCTAGTTTGTTTGCTCTAAACACGGAAATTTCTAAAAAACACCAACTGTGCTATAGCTGTGAAATTAACCAGGAAAAATGCAATTCAGCCCCCACATAGAAGGCTGTTTAGCAAAGGAAGTAAGTAACTTTTGATTCAAACAAAGGAAATATTTGGAATGACGTCCATTGCTTGTCCAACATTTTTATGCTTTATTGAGATTTGGTTCCTAAACACAAGGAAGAGTGGTAACCTCATAAGTAAACCTATCCAGAGTACAGTGTGAATGCATTTATAAGCTACCCATTTACCTGTGACTCCACATAACATAAAGTGGTAATATGCCCCAAAGCCTTAACATAATACACTGTGTTAGTCAACATTGCTGTAGAAAGAACTGCAGTTAAGTGCTAAATATCTGAACAGAGGAAGTAGGTTTAATTAAATCACAAGAACATGCTCTGCAAGGCTCATTTCCTTTTTGTTGCCGTTATGGTATGGCATGCTGTGGATAGTCATGCTCCATATGATATAGTTTTAGTAGTAGTTTGGAAGTTGAGTTGGAGAGAAAGGCCTCCTGTACTAGGGGTTTATTTAGAGAATGTTTTAGGATATTAGAGAATATTTTACATTATTACAGCATTATCCACCTGACATCCATGTTCTTTAGGCCCATATTAGATCCTTAGACGGCCACTAGTTGTCTACTGATACCAAGTTGGGCAGCTACAAGCCCAATGAACATGGCTGTCTAGGTTGTCCTACATGCGGCCTGGTTTACAAGACATTTCAATGGCTTGTCCCACGATGATTTTGCTCTACTAGATCCACACTGTTCTCACAAAAATATGAATTACAGTGACCTTACAAATGAACACAAGAGATCAAAAGACAGTCTAAATCTGTTACAAGTTTTACAAACCAATTTTTACAAACCAAGTTATACTTACTAAGTACATGTTTACATAAGCACTTGGTCTAGGATGTCCTCAAAGTCAGGCACAGATAAGAAAAGGTTAACTGAAGTAGCATCAAGAATTAGGGATAATTTTTCATTTGTATGCTCATCGGTAATGTCAGAAAAACTATCAAAGTGAATTAAAACCCAAGAATGAAAAGATACTCAGTCATACCAATGTAACCGCTGGCTGGTTTGTCTGATTTTGGAGAAGCCACTTCCTATTAACAAAGCAATTCATAACAACTAACCAATCTAAGCTGAGACCATTATAATGCATCTAACACCAGTCAGTCAAAAAATACTCTTAAAACTGATGTCTAGAAACAGCAGATGCTAATGTAGCCAGGTTTATGAATACACTTCTTCTGAATCGTTCTAAGACTGAATTCCTTCAACAACTCTCCAAATTGGATTGGTTTAATTATGTCATTTCAGCTGGGTGAAGTGCTAGCTGATAGCACCAAATCGGCACGCAGTTTATGCATAATATTTGACTATACCATGTCATTAGCGCTCATGAATAAGCAGGTTACTGTGACTTAGCTTTCATTGGGCGCTGTAGAAACCTCGAGTTTACAACTATCATTCTCTGACCAAGCTACAATTAATCTGCCACTCTGCATTATGGTATGATAAAGAGTGTCCAACATGCTTACCAAATATATAGTGAATGCTACAGAAAATGCCCTAAAATTATTTTCTTAGAAAATATGATAATAAAATTTTTAAATATTTTACCTAAAAAACAGATCATAAACAGGAGTTGGCAATCAACTCACAGCCTTGATTCCACAGATGACCTTTGTTTCTCCCACTGCAACAAGAGCTGAACCATCCGCAGTCGACAAGGAACCTTAATAAAACAACAGAGTTTGTTTAACTAAAAAACTGCCTAATTTTTTATCACCCCAAAGTTTACCTGATTAGCCAATCAGCCTGTAAGTTGCTGAAAGTCAACAGTCAGAGTACTTAAGTAAAAGTAGTTGTAAAGCAACACCCCAACAGTCAAAGTTCGTGCAATTGTTTGTACAATTTATGTTATCCGATACAAGTAAAATATGCTTTCAATGTCTAGACATGCATTCCTAATAGAATAAGCAGCCACAAACAAATCAAGCACGTCAAAGCATCCCTCACAACAATCTTTCAATGTTGCTATAATAGGCATAGGCTTATTTACCAATGCATATCTAACAGATATTCTTCATAAATAGTAGCAAAAGTGTCTTCTCTTATTCCAAAGAGGTCGAAAAAGCTAGAAAAGGTGGTGAGGTTATTGGGACCATCCAAAATGAAAAGCATTTACCTATGCTGAGACACGCATCTCTGAATTCGTCCAATCCACGGCCATCCAATCGAGTTCCTGCTTCCTGCAATATATACAGTAAATGATTTATAGTTATCCAAAATTTTGACTATGGTAAAATTTAACCTCCTTTCTCAACTTCTGCATCTACCCTGCTAGTAAAGACACACAGTAACATACCTGTGCATAACTGTTGTCTCATATACAGTAAGAGTCCGGTAACATGCATTCCACTTACATGAGCATTTGCTTAACACAAGATAGAGACACATTCCAAGGCTACCAACTTAACACACGGAAATCACTAATGTGTGGTACATGGACTAGCCAGCAAGTAATCTTTATTCAAGACATCTTGCACATTACCCGGTAATCTCTCATTTACTTATGAATGGGCTGTACCTGTACAGGCATTTCATTTTCTATTTTCTCTTTTGATTGCCGACATTGATGAAATGTATCATGGATATTTATACTTTCATACTACTATAATTTGCTACATTAATGTAATATTTAGAAATTCGATAATCTTAGCTCAGCTCCAGATGACCTCATCTCACTATGTTTGCCAAACTCTTCAGCTGACAACTAGTGTAATTTTTGCTTAGCAACTCGTGGCAACCTCTAAATTCCTGTGATGAATAACAAAATAGCATGACCAGTCAAATCTAAATTTCTAATCTGCTGGTTGCTTCTAAGCAAAAACAGATGAGCATGCCAAATTCCAGGTAAGTCTAGTTGAAAACCAAGAGAGAAATCCAAGATGTGAAGACAGCCTATGAAGCAAACAAGTTAAAAAAAGAATGTTTTAGTTAACATCATAAGACCAACACAGACAAGACACAGCTTTAAAAATAATCTCTGTAGAAAAGAAATTGTAACAACACTTACCAGAAACTTCCTTTGGTAATCCCGTGGCTGGGTAACTCTATAAGAAAAAATGTGGCTAAATGAAAAAGTTCTTCACAATTTACCTAGAAAGATTAAAATTAACTCTTCGCAACTGACCTGGAAACACTAAAATTAAACTCATAAGTAAAAAATGTTGGCAAGCAAGTTGTGCATAATGAAACAGCACAAATTTTTCATAGCGCCTCACAGAACATATTCTTAAGTCCTCTAAGCTCCAGTTTTCTTCACCTGACTGTCTGACCTCTTAGCTTTAACTCTTATCGATCTCAGTGTATATCTCTGACCTCTCAAATCTCGAAATGGTCCTCTATAACGGATTATGATTATGAACTGTGATGTTAAATGACCATAGTGTTATGCTTTATGTACTGTGATGCCCCTTAGACAAAAGGCTGAACAGTAAACTTAACCCTAAAAAATTTGAGCTCGTCTGGTTTGACGGTTTCTCCAAGCTTTTTAGTCCACTGAGAACTTATTCTCTACTTCCCGCTCCTTACTGTCTCCATTCTCTACTGTTTGGGATCCAGGAGTCATGCCTGACTCAACACTCTTTAAAACCCCAAATAGCTGCAACTTCGTGAATGTGCCTGTTTCACCTCAGAAGAATTCGACAGCTTCACCCTATCGGGATTCAGCATAGCTCAAAACATTGATAGTGTTAATTCTTTCTCATGTTTTGTCTTCTGCAAACTGTCCAACAAAAACAGATTCATGTACTATTTGTATCACTTTAACGTGTATTTCTTTAGGTAACACCAATTGAAAAACATTTTGATCCAAAATCTTAGATTTACAGAAAAGTCAACCATCAACAACTCAAAATTCAGAAATTTTTGCATCTATCAATTCCCACCATTTCTTCAGTAAACCATCTTCCTTCTGCTGTTTCAAAACATCTGACCCATCATCAGTGCTAAATAAATTTTCAAGATCTACATTTTCTTTCATGATTTTCAAGCCAGCACATGATCAGCGCATGCAAAAATAAATCAACAACCTAATGACTCATGGAAATTTCCTATACAAATGCTCACTCAAATTTTGCTGACTAAGCAGAGCGATGTTATGCTCACATCCTCTGTACTGGCTTCCTGTATCTGAGCATATTCACTTCAATCTTGCACTCTTCATGCACAAAGCACATGTAAATCATCTGTTTTCCTAGCTATCATCCCTGGTTATATCCTATAGCTCTGTCAAAGGCCAGGCCTCTCTTCGATCAGCATCGTTTGGAAGTATGTTATTCCTGGAATACTCCTTGTCTTTGGCTGGTGCTCATCCACAGTTGGTGGTTCCGTTATCTGGAACTCTCTTCCCCATGTTTGCAGATCTCTTACCGAGACTTCCTTTCATTCTAACTTTTGTTAAAAAATTTGGTTGGGAAATATGAAAATATGGAAATGTGTGACGCATTAGTTTATCTTCGGCTTTTCATAGCAATGTCCAGTATCCGAATATGAACATCAAGCCCAGCGGACGTTAGTTTATTTGGCGCAAAACGTGATTCTCACGTGGTCACGAGGCCAATTTTTTGGCATAAAGAATAACAAAGTACGCAAATATACCTGAAAATATTTGCTGCTTCCGACATAGTTCAAAGAATCTATACGAAAACACCCCAGATATTTCAAAGTGGTGTTGTTTCGCAATGTACACTGATTGTTTTTTTTTTTTCAAACGGCGACGCTGACTTGTACTCGAAAACACAGGGCCTGCACCGCGTATATTCAGCTGTATGCTCGGAGTATACTCGGCGTATACTCCGTTCCAGCAACAGGACTAACAAACAAACCTGTTTGAAGCTCAACTGTAGTTGCTCTGTGTCGACAGCGAGTAGAGCATTCGCGCACCTTTGAAACAATGGTTGATCCGTTTAACTGATACCGAACCGATTTCGCGACATTCAGCAAAATCGAAACCAACACCGAAGTCGGTATTCAGAAACCGAAAAACCGAATAAAAAACTGAAAACGAAAAATCGGTATGCGAAGATTGTACGTATCAAAATGTCTTTCTTGGATATTATTTTTCGTTCACTGAAAATACTTTAACGTTGTTGACCGTTTTGATGTTGACTGCTTACACATATCTTCAGTCATTGACAATATAGATCTGCATGTAATCGCAATCGTAAATCTAAAGCGCTACTTAAAAGCTGAACAAGCAGGGCGCCAGCTTGTTCACACGCAACCTAAGTCGCGGGAACCAGCCTATTCACAGACACTTAGTCAAAACAAAATCGATAGGTAGAAAGGGTTGGGTTCCAGGTCAAGATCCAGAAGGCAGTCAGACGGCTAAGGCGGCTGGTGTTTCGGATTGGACCGGAGAGAACGATAAGGTGAAGAGGAAGAATCGGGTCAGATATTTGGAAAAGTAAAGTTTTCAGTTTTGAGTGAAAGACCAGCGTAGAACTTGCATGAGGTAATCGTAATCGTAATCTCGAGATTTCTACAGCGCCCAACGAAAGCTAAGTCGCGGGAACCAGCTTATTCACAGGTGAGGTGTTGGTGAGTTCGTTCAGAGCGGGAGATGTTCTCAGTAAGACAGTCCAGTTAACTATTATTTCTTTCTATAAGTTTTACTCTGCAAAACAACCCTTTGCTTTCCACGATTTTTCGTTGCTGTGTGCTTACTCTCTGGTCTTCTGGCAACCGGACTTGGTTCTTCACATGGCATCTTTGGACAACCCCACTGACTTGACGCAGCGGTCGTGAATACGCTGGTGCCCTTCGCTTAGCTTTTAAGTAGCGCTTCAGAATTGGAGTTTACGATTACGATTACCATTATTCTGCTCTTGTTCCACGTTCATATGGGGGGGGGGGTAGTGGTAGTCAAGCCCGAACCATATTCCGAGGATTAATGGAACACGCCCTGTGTTGTAGGATAATAGCTGACAGACCCAATGTTGCGCAAAGGAGACCTTATGAATATGCATTGTAAATCTATTTATAGTTCTAGTCGTGGCAGCACTGTGAAGACAACGGCGTCAGTGGAAGCGATACAAAATTGTTTGTTTATTGTTTTTCGTGAATTTAGTGTATTTTAAACATTGGATATAGTCGAGACTTTATCAAGAGTCAATTAGGAATTCAATCGAGGTTGGTTCTGATCTATATGTTGCTTTTGCAAAGGGGACATCTGATTTTTAGGGTATGCCTGCATCCTCATCGGTGGAGTCTGGTGACGCGGAAGGAGGCAGTTGACGGCGGTGCAAGAGATGCGGAGGGAGGGAGGGAGCGAGAGAGAGCAAGAGAGAGAGAGAGAGAGAGAGAGAGAGAGAGAGAGAGAGAGAGAGAGAGAGAGAGAGAGAGAGAGAGAGAGAGAGAGAGAGACTGGAAGGCAGGCTTTCCGAATCGGTTTTTGAAAGAAACCAAGCGCGGCAACGTTTGGCGCGCTTTTGCTACTATCGATAAGCCTGTCGAAGTTTCTAATCTAATCTAATCTAATCTATTGACTTCTATAGCGCCCGTTAACATAACGCATAAGGCATGATAGGACGGCGAATCCAGCAGATTATGATTTGTTGTATGGTTTCACTTTTAACAAATCATAATCAGTTGGAGAAGCCCAGTCAAAATCCGATGTGGTATATTTAGATTTATCCAGTTTTTTGCGTCATGTGTTAACTTACAATCTCATTCCGCTTATTGTATGGCTACTTCTAAACACAAATTGTATTGACAAGGAACTGAACTGGATACTTCGTATATTAAGGGCTTGTTGTGCTGCAAGTTTGATTGCAAATTTTATGTTGATTCCCTGGCCACTTCTTACTTGACGAACTGGGAGAAGTTGACTGTTGTTACAATTTGGAGTAGATGTAAAGAAACCTAACATCAGAAACAGAAACATATCCAGAAAACAAGAAACATATCCAATCATCTTCCAGATATTGATTTCCAGCAAATCTGTCAGGAATCCTATTACAAATACCCAATTCTATGTCAGATGACTGTGAGATACCAGCCCCTAACTTCTACTTTGCCGTTGCTACATGTGGTCCTAGTTCTGGCCTTATTCTACAGATGTCAAAGCTCTGTGATGAATTTCTTTAATATCTGCCAAAACACATCTTTAGCATTACACGAGTTGCCCGAAACTTCGTGGAATTAGCTTTTGACTACAATGGTCTTGTGGATATAATGTTGTTTACTAGAAACAGTGTGAAGTCACTACACATGGACTGGTAAAATGTGACAAACTTAAGCCAGGTTTTTCACAATTTCATATTGTTATTTAATGAAATAGTGCATTCATTTCAGTTATATAAATATTCCAAGTAGTTCTGGATATACTGTAAGTTGAACATCATGACCGTAAAAGTTTTAATTCTGAGAACAGTTAGATTATAGGTGGGACACACAATTATCTCTCTAGCAATTAGTTCTTATAATGCACTTATTCAAATGAAATATGACTAATATCGTGTGAGCAGAATGATAAATATGCCAGAAAACATGAATGGCACTACCAACATTTGAAAAAATTACATAAGTTTGAAGTATGCTAAATTTTATTGAATCACTAGCAACACAGACATGGATAATATATTTTATGTTACACGTCATTCTTGAATCCCTTGGTTGACTGACATCAATCTGTCAAACAGAATGACTGCTTTCATGTCACATGAGGCATTATTAGGCAGACAAGTAAATGTTTTTATCCTGACTGAGCCTTTCTGCGGGCTCCCAGAAGCCAGGACATCCGCCGGAAGAATGGCACCCGGGCCGTGAATGCATATGCCGGAAACCCGGCCATATAAGCATAATGATTTTTTAAAGCAGATTGCTGTATTAGTCATGGGCTCAAGACTTAATAATAAACAGTTGTCTGTCGCCTGTGAAGCCGTGCTTTGCAAGGTGTTGGGTTGCACTCAGCAGTTGCCAATCAGTGAAGCGTATGGAATAAAAAATGTCTTTATTCTGTAGGAGTCAA
Organism: Norana najaformis; assembly: GCA_964023275.1. Classification (NCBI taxonomy): domain Eukaryota; kingdom Metazoa; phylum Annelida; class Clitellata; order Crassiclitellata; family Hormogastridae; genus Norana; species Norana najaformis. Next base: position 32,398,390 of record OZ029913.1, on the reverse strand, counting down.
TAGAAATAATTTTGCTTTTGTTTGCTTTGGTGGGCTGAAAGATATTATAGTTGCTCATGTGTAGGGGGACTTTTTTATTTAATTGACTTCAAAATTTTAGCCTAAGTGCATATAATGACTCACATAGGATGATTATTTTATTGTCCAATGACAGAGTGATGGGTAGAGTATACCTACTGAGAATGGACTCGAGTACCCCGCCCACAAGAGGATTGCCAGAAATTGACCAAAACAATAGGATTGTTAATCTCCACTCATCATGATTATTGACTAAAATTGTTAAATTTAAGCATTTATTAGCATAAAAAATGTTAGACTTAAGTTAATATGTATGTCCATTGCTGCCTTTCAGGCTAACTTAAGGGACTTCTCTTCTGCTTTGTCTTATGACATTCAGTTTATGACATTCAGTTTATCCCCGTGTTTATTATTTATTTATTTATTATTATTTATTTATTAAAAACACAAAACGTCCAAGGTCAGTAAGTCTGAATCTGAGGCGTGGTTTGATGAAACAGTGCACAGGCTCACTTTGTGTGGTTGCCAGCATATAAACAATCCTGATTGTTATAGTTGCTACGTTAACATTTCTTAAATTGTGTACATTTGCAAATGGGGCACGGTTCAAATGATTCATTACCTCTTATCTGCAAATGTTTTAAGAGAAAACTGTACTTATACATACACAAATGCACAATGTACAAGCACTAACTCGTGTGCCTATCGACTAATTACTGTATTTGTTTTAATGAACAACTTCAGGATGTCCTGTTTTATCCAACTCATTTCATGTTGTGTCATCTGACAGATTCAGACTAGGCAGATTGCTTTGTATTACCGGAGGTCCATGCTGTTTATTGTTATGGATTTGTTTGTCATCGGCAGAGACTGAGATCTTGAGGCTTCGTATTTCTTTAGGTATTCTGTATTTTTCTCAGCCTCAAGTTTAGCACATTGATTTGTCTGGTAAAGATAGGATTTACTTCTGTGTGGCTTGGGAATAGAATGCAACTGACGCATTGGCAGCTGAACATGATCAGTTAAGAACTTAATTAACCTCTTTAATTGATTTTCTGATATATAGCTGGTATATAGCTTTTAGTAATAAATTTTTATGAGATGAGTGAGCGGTCAGATTAGTCTGTGCTCCAGTGAACCTAGAAGAATGGTCGGTCTGATGGATTTTTCTGTTAGATAAAATATTTGTGAGGTTTGACAGTCAGTGTGTGTGTGTGATTTTGCCCCAGATTACCCTTGTATTAGCTGTAGCTTTTTCTTTAACTCTTAAGCTAATAACCATCCAAACGGCCAGAAGAAGAAAAGAAGAGCAGTCACTTAAGCTTTATGCACTGGAGCCAGCTTTGGGTATGAATTGTCAGCACACTATTATAATTGTAATGGTAATCTGACATTTATAAAGTGCCACTTCAAGAATAGACTCACTAGACCACCATCTTCATTGTGTTCTGAAGTTCCTTTTTACAACCTCTCGAAGGCACTGACATTAGAGTTCTAAAAGAATGACAGTTTTGTCTGTATATAAATTATGTTCATGTATGCACAGGGTGAGGTCCACTGGCAGATGTGTCTCACACAGACACTAGAAGACCTACCAACGAATCCCATCCATGGTTGGGCAGATATGTTGATGGTGGAGAACAAATTCAATGTTGTCTTGATTAATAGTCTTGTTATGACCAAACTTGACTGCAGCTATTCTCCTAGTATAGTTTATGATCTCCCTGATTCTACACGCCTGCTAACTAGAATTTTGTGCCAGTGTCTTGCTTGTTAGATGTGTTGGACTCTCTTACCAAAATGACACAAATCAGGACTACACCTTTTGTTCTTTGCATTGGCTTTCTGTGTGTGAGAAAATCTGTTTCACGTTGGCACTCTCATGTGCAAAGCATATTCATTGTGCCAACCAGTATGTATCTTCCTCACTTGTAACTTGAAGCTTTGTTGAAAGGATGTTCTCTTTGATCGGCATCATATGAAAACATGACATTCGTATTCTGAAAACTATATATATGTCTTTTCTTTAGTAAGTTAAGTAATTAAAAGGTCTTTTAATTACCTAATTGTGTAAAGCATTGCCTGTGCTAGCCTAAAGGATGTTAATGTCATTAAGAACAAAATGTTTGTCAGTAAGCAAAGAATGCTCGGGTAACCACTCAAACAATGCTCGGGTAACCACTCAAACAATGCTCAGGTAACCACTCAAACAATGCTCAGGTAGTCACTACTGGCAAACACCTGCACACAAGAGGAACTCAGCCAGCAGAGTCCCGTCTAGAGTTAACTGGTGATACAATGTTCAGAGTTCAGATGATGAACAGTGACGGGCGATGGTGTTTGCAGTACACGATAACACCACCAACCAGCAGACATGAGCGGATCTAGTGACCCACTTTTAACCTCAAAAGTATGCCAGTGATGTAGCAATCTCTAGCAAGATGTAATAATTTAAGACCAATTTTTTTCGTGCCTGAAGTATGCCAGTGATGTAGCAAAATCAATTTATGGAGTTGATTCACTCAAATTGTGATACAAATGTTTGAGCCTTTGCACCATACAAAGGATGCACTGAGCGTGAGAACGTTACTGCTTCATTTCTGGGTCACTTGCTATGCTAGTCTACGGTGGAATGGACACAATGCAGGTTTTATTCTTCATCCTACAGAGCACTGAAGCGTAACAACACGCTATGATGCATCAGAGAAGAATACAACTCTTTCTGTGAACCAGCACATGTGCTTGTGTGTCCATGTCTGCTTGTATATGCATGCACGCATTTGTCTGTACCCATGTTAGTGTATGTGCTGTAGATGATGAATCTCATGCAGTTTTTCATTAGCAAAATCTGAAGCTTCACTTATGGATAGTTTGACTTATTTTTAACAGATGCATTAACAGATGGCTAAATATTTTTTCTGTGAGAAATCTTGAGGTGATCTGCTGCAGGTAATGACTTACGGTTGACCACAGAGTCTGATAGTATGCCACAGTTACACAGGACAACATGTTGTTAGGCAAGTTAGCTAGTGGTGACATGACAGGTATAGAAGATAAGTATTACTTCTTCCTGTCTGCTGTATCTATATATTATAAAGATTCATGTTCATTGCAAAATTTTTCCAAAGTGGATGATATGGGTGTGGATGTAAGTTTTGTTAGTAAATTTGCAGAGGAAAGGCAATGGTGGTGTTGATGGTGTTACTGAAAATGATGCAGCATTGACTCATTAGGCTGATAATTGTCCAGATGTCATTCACATATTGAATTAATTTGATTGTCGTGTTATCCATGTTGCTTACAATATGAGCCACCACGAACTGTCTGCAGCAACTATGCAGAAATGCTTTAAAACTGATGCTGTGAAGCCGCTTGATGTTATTGATGGGGAGCTTATCTTTGACATGACCAATACTGATGATCTGGTTGCCTTGTGTTCCCACATGCGTTGCTCACCATTCAGCGTATTGATCTTATACAGTTTCAGACTCATGTTGATGAAAGACTTGAAGCTCAGTGTTAATGCTGTCTCCTTTGCCAAGAGAGCTGTGGCTCAAGCTCCTCAGTTTGTCCCTTCCTCAGTTTCGCCAGTGCCTGAGTCTGTATTATTTGAGAGTGATCTCACTGGTCTGATTGAGGTCGGGAGCGCCTTTGATGAGTTTATTCTTGAAGTGGTGCTTTATAATATCAGATTACAATTACTATTGCAAACAAGTTTTCACTTTCTTAATTCTAAGAGTTTCAGAGAAGAACAGTGTCAGTTCAGTTGACTAAATTATACGAAGCTAAAGCAGATTGGTTGCTCATCTGTTTGTAACCTGTATGTTCTGTGATACTGGCTGCTGCAAGTGTTTGCAACAAAAATCATCCATATACCCTTCAATTTTTCCAGAGTGAAACTTTGCTCTTTAGTACTAAATCTGACTTACTAGAGTTTCTCAATTCCTTGGCCTCTGATAGCACTAGTGCTCCTGCAACAGCAGCACTAACAGTTGATGGTAGGTGGTTCAGTAATTGTTCAGATGCTTAGGTTAGATTGTTTTGACACTAGATGGCTACAGACTGAAATGTGTTCAGATTTATGTCATTACTGAAGAAAGCCCACCTCTTTAATGTTGTATTTGGTGCATATTATCCAAACAGTCTGAAGTGTTTGTCTAGATCTTGAGAAAAGTTTAGTTATGGAACTAGGATGTGTTTGTGGCAAAGTTGTTACCGACAAATTACCTACTAATTGGGAGGAATTCCTGCAAGTGGACAAAATAAAACTTAGTTATTTAATTTCCTAGTGCATACATGCATCACTGGTGCTGACGTACAAAACGAGACTGATTTAATGACTAACGGAGAACATGTCAGACACTGTGTTGTTATTGTTGACATGAACACTGTTGAACCATTCAGCCATTGGGGAAGGCTGATACTTGCTTAATTCAGCACTGCATACATGCACCACAAAGCAGTTTATAGACACTGGCTATCTGAACAGTGGACACAGATGTGGTTGTGTTGGTAATTTTGCCTTCTTTGACAGGCTACATGTATAAGAGCTTTAGATACATTTTGAAGTTGGTTTAAATGTGCGATTGATTGCAGTATATTAATTGTCAAGAGTAAAAATTGAAAAGTCAAAAAAACATGCAACTCTGCTACAAGCACCTTGGCTATGATAGTCCTAAGCCTAGAAGAGGAAGGGGACAAGTTAAAATAATTTCTCATATTTATAGAGTGCATTCTGTCGTATGCTGTGCTGTGACACTGATGTTAGAGCTTAAATTCTGAGTTATTGTGGTTCTTGCAACATGTGATGTGTCATGTGCTAATGTTAACACATACCATCACTTATAGGACATGCCAAAAGGGTCATTCTGTCCACTTCCATGATTTCATTACTTACAAGTTACCTAGTTTCTAATGGTGCAAAGATTTTGACTATGATACCTCTAAGCCCACGTGATGATTCTGGCGTCTGAACATTGCATATCAGTTTGTTCATATTGTTTTCATATATAGCTGTAGAGTGCTCAGTGATTGTCCCACATTACCCAAAATGCTGGAGGTTGTAGAGGTATTAGGTCTAAATGTCCAATAGCAATTTCATAGCTGTATCATTTATGTTTTTTTGTGCAGCATCTGCCCAGAAACTGACTTTCATTCATTTAAATGAATAAAATGCCATTTTTAAAGCTCTAGGTATCTCCAGAAAATGTGTGAGCTGACAGAACTTCCTTAGTTATTTGTATAGAGGAAGTACAAGTAATATTATATATTATGGTAAAGATTTTACAATTCTGTGTATTTTAATTAAGAAGATACAATCTCAGATTTGCCACAAAATTTAGTTGTTTGCAAAATGTCATTACCATGTTGAGTTCCAAAGGTCACTAACTGTACTTTTTTATGAATTGATGCTAAATTTTTGGATATATATTCCTCTTTTATAATGATCTACACTGTGGCTAAAAATCATTAATTTCTTAGATAGTATTATAGGAATATTTCCAAATTTAGGTAAATTTTGCATAAAATAACCCAAAAACCTCAGGAAAAAATTTCCGAATAAAAGCGTATCCAGTTTTATTTAGGAAGCTTTCCTGATCACAAAAGGATATTACTTTTGCGTTTACTCCATATTTGATAAGTAGTACACTAAGCCACTGGGACTATTAGCTCCTGGTAGGAAGGTAATTGACATGGTTTCTGTCTATATGAGCCTGCAGTAAATTAGGTCAATCAATAATCAGCCCTTAGCCCTTTTTTTGTTTAAATACCTACATGAAATGAGGCAGAGATAACTGGTCTGAAAGGCAAACAATATTCTTGAGTTTGCCTAAGCGTTTTCTGGCATCACAGCGACCTAACAGCAGAATTTGCATTCAGGTCTTTGTAATTCTCATTAGCTAAACTAGTTTAAATAAATTTTAAGAGAAGTGATAGCACATTTAATGTTCGTATTAGCAATTTGGAGAGCAATTGAGAATGATAATAAGGGTCTTTACCTTCTGCATAGCATGTGGTAAAGGCCTTCAGAATGCTTTGGGCACTCAACCACCTGCTTATTCCAGGGATGTGACTCCAGTTCATGTTTTTTATTGTTTACACCTGATTTGTTGGTTCTGAATGGGAACCTGGAATGGTCCTGATCTCTGGCCATGTGGGTCCTGGCCTTGACCTTAGCCTTGTGGGTCCTGGCCTTGGCCTGAGGCTTGAAGATCTTGGCCTCAGCGGTGTTGCTTCTGGCTTCATTGTCACTGCTGCATTCAGCTTTCAATTTTATGTGTTTAAAATATGAAAATTATTCTAGTGATAAGAATAGCTATGTTTTTCTGTGTTGGAATGCCTAAAACTCAACTTGAAAAAATCACAGCAGCAGCAGAAGAAATCCACAAATTATAATTTCTGTCCATTAGTCAGAGTTCCGAGCAGAAGACTGTAAGGGTTATGCACCTGTGCCACATTTGGTCATGCCAGTGACATGACTGAGCAAAAGTCAGACAGATGAGGCTGGGCAGAAGGCAATTGTGGGGATGGGTGAAAATTTGATTATTTTAAATTTGATTCTTGTTCATTCAAATTTTTCTTGAATATGAGTATTTGAATTATCTCATTATTCGGCCCAATATGAATTCGAACGAGTTATTCAGTTCACCTCTACTTAACAACGCATGGCACTGCATCAGACTGTGCAACTAAACTTCCCAGGTAGCAGAATTCTTTGATTTCTCCCGGCTCTTTGCCATAAGACTTACATTCTTGCAGCTGCTTCCTTTCTTCTTCAGTGTCTGCATCATTCGTATTGTCTGATATTTGCTTTCAATTCATAACATTTCTATACCACATTTAGACAGTTTTCATTCTGCTTAGCCTTCTTATTTATTTGCCATCATCACAAGGTTAGGTGAAAACTCAGTGCTCTAGTCAACTTACCTCCTAGTTTCATTTCTTCAGTCATGTCTTATTGAATAAATTACTTGCTGTAGAGATCAGTGGTGATGGGATAAAATGGTAAAGTTAACACACTTTATGGCCATATGGAAACTGCTCTGAAGTGTAGTCCCGAGGTTGAAGGTTGTTTGACTGAGACACAAATGGACCAGTTATTATCCTCCCAGTTTGTGTTGGTACTTAATTAAAAGTTGCAAGGTTAAATTTACTCGTCTCCCATGTTCCCCAGCTCTGAGTATTTGGTAATGTAAAGAAGACAATTTATATACAGTGGTTCAATAGCAAAGCAATTTCAAGGGTGCTTTATAGTTATAAAAGTCAGGCGTATGGCATTTGCTGTATGATACTCCCGGCCATTGGGCCTTGACAATGAAGGCACAATCACTGACATGAATCCATGTTGCTGGAACCAGCACATTTAGCATTTGGGATGGACACAAGTATGGTATTTGGATGACTCATGTGATGTCATTGAGTAGATGAAGGTGGAAAATGTTGGAGGCATTGGAATATCTTGAGGCAGAGTTTGTTCAATGGCATTCACCTAGAAATGGTGATTTGAATATGTGATTGTGTTTACTAGCACCACAAAGGAGTTATATGGCAGCGTTGAACATGTCAGAGAGAATTTATGAATAAGCCAACCAGGAAATACCACAGCCATCAGTGCCTGTGAAATAATGCCATATAAAAAAGTCCATTTGCGTTGCATTACATCTGAAGTATTTAAGCAGGTGTGGCTTAAAATAGGCTGCCTGTGTTTTTGGCATAAGTCTTTGAATTTTCTGGGAAAGATTATTCCAGAATTGTGAATGTACAGTTATTGGAATCTTATGTAGTGCCGCTTCAAGAGAAACCAGTCAGAGACATTCAAAATGCTGAAAGGCTGAAAGGATAACTGATGCATGAAAAAGCTCATTGCACATATAGCTTCAGGATGTAAAGCTGATCTAACTGCTCTAAATTCTAACAGTGATGTGAAAACAGTAGAATGATTAATGTGTTATCATACATTTTGACAGTAGCAAATGCGACTTACAGTAAATTTAGTCTTCATGTTTTGGTTTCACCTTTAGTATCAGTGATGATCAAAACTGAAAATGTCAGTTGTGGTTGTCTTCTCTATATGTAGAACAACAAGCAGTCTGATATATAATTTAACATCCTTCTTGCAATAATGAAAGTTTGAAGTGCGTTAACTTATTACAGACTGAGCAATATCCGGTCAGTAATCAGTTGGCGTTTGTGCAAGCTTTTAATAGCCAATGAAAGTGCATCATTAGTGTTGGGTTGTCCAGGAACACCACTCATAACTCCTACTTCAGCTTTAATAAGGTTGGGTGTATTGTGTTGGAGCTGTATCCAGTTGGATCAGGGCAAACTGTTCCATAATTTGGCCACTATGGGCGGTCACTCTTAGCTGCTAGGTGTTGCTGTGTGTATTCAACCTCAATTGGCCTTGTTCCTTTGTCTAAATACTTTTTTTTCTAAACTGTGAGATTGGCCTTGTATGTGCTTTTTTAACAGTTCCAACTTTGGATTGACCAAGTCACTAATAGGTGGATAAGATTGAAATTGACTCCAATCGAGGTTCTACCTTTTAGGTTTTGTGTAGTTATATCGTCTGAACTTTTTTTGAGCCTGTTTGAAAAAGTGAATGGCACTGAGGATGGCCTGCTCTGATGTACTCAATGTAACAAAGTGATCAGAGCAGGGATGGCGGTTTGCCATGGCAAAAAGTATTCTTGCTAGGAAGGTGGTAACAACTGGTGAAAAAATGTCAAATTCTAAAAAGTTAACAGAACTAAACATAAAACTATGATGATTTAACTCTGAGTCATAATTCTAAAATATCCCAGCTTTCCAGTTGGCCTAACAATTAATGAATGTGATTGTTTGACTTGATTGAATTACAGAAGTCAAGTCATGTTGTTATACTTAACCATTTCAAAACGTTTTTCTAGAAGGCTGTTCTCTTGAACAGCAGTTTGTTAACATTTAGAAACTATGAAGTTGATATTTATATAAAATGAATGCATCACCATTGTATTTCCCAATATTTCTCTTGCCTGTTATATTTCAACCTTTTTACTGTACTGAGTTACTGACCACAGAAACCCCCCCCCCCAACAGTATCATCCTAGCCAACTCTGACTGTAACTGCAAACAGAAAATGGATTATTCCAGCAGCTGTGCATTGAAAGGACTGGACTAAAGTGAATCAGTGTATGTGTAAATCATCAGGACTTACTCGTTAGTATCAGTACAGAATTACAAAAGGACAAGCTAGTACAGCATGTTGATATTAAACTCTGTAACTGCCAATTATGTTGTGACTGTTATCAGCCTGTTGTTGGCCAGTCGTCTCTATAATATCCGTGTTTAGTGGCATGTTGTGATTGTCCAGTTCAAAAGCATGACATTTCAAAACGCTTTTCTAGTAGGCTGTTCTCTTGACCCTGACAGCCACTTTCATTGGGCCCACAGCTGGGCCACCAGTTGACACAAGTGGCACAATGTGGGCCTGCCGTGGGCCCAGTCAGTGTAGCTGTCTGAGGAATAACTGAGGCGTTCTGTCTTCAGTATTTGATTCACCAGCTCCATTAAGCATCCGACAACAGAACACGAGCTGTGCTAATGGTTCACTGCTCAGGCGATTTAGGATCTTGTTGTGAATAAACTCAAAGGTAGAAAATGTGTGCTTGACAGATGCAGAGTTTGATGGGACTGAAAGCAGATTACAGCAAGAGCAGAACACTGAAAAAGAGCAGAAAAATGAAACTCAGTCTGACAATAGCAAAAATGATGTATCCAGACAAATTCAGATCTTAAGATAGAAGCATTAATACTAAGCGTATTTTAAAATTGTTATGTAGCAAAGAATATTTTTGCCAGGATAGTTTTTCCATGATAATAACCGGTTTTTTCGCTGACTGGCAAAAACTCTGTCTGGGTCAGAGTGCTTTGGATCACAGAGCATTTTCCTATCCGATCTGGCAGGTATTTGATCTTTATTCCAACCAACATCTCTGGAATGTCTGATGCTGGTCTGTCATCATTGCAGATGAGGTGGATAGCAGTCTTGAAATTCCATCCTCCAGTTTGCCAGGTCTATCACAGAACCATGTTTTTCTTCAGGCCTGTATGGTGGATTATATCCTTTTTGATCCACGTTGTCTACATGCCTTTTTCAGTAATATTCTAGAGATATTGTAGAGATAATTGTTTGTGACAGGTAGCATTTGATTATTATTATTGTTTGTTTGTTTGTTTACAGTGGCTTTCTCATGAAAGTCCAAAAGTCCGCTATAAGCCAATAGTGGCATTTGAACAGAAAATCATGTCATCCAGCTGTGGTGTTCCCAACAAGTGTGCCTAGATGGGATGTAGTTGTTGTTCTTTGCCCTGAAGATCTATGAATATATTTGGGTTGTTTTGGGTTGTTTTGGGTTGTTTCATCTTTCCTTTATCATGCATTCATTTCATGCTGATTTTCCAGCCCATAAATTTAGTCAGGGCGTCATTGTGACTGACCGTTGTAAAGGACAGATTGGTCTTTTTTCATTTTGGCTGAATACTTAGGCTGATGCCTGCATCTGCCAGCTGTCTGTCATCCTCCTGATCTTGTGTTCCTCGTCCCCGTCCTCCTCCTCCTCCTCCTCCTTCTCCTCCTCGTCCTCCTCCTCCTTGTCATTCTCTTCCTCCTTCTCCTTTTGGTGGCTGTTAAAACAGTTCTCTAGAGGGGATCCAGTAGCTGTTGTGGTTGCTGGTGTGACCATCGAAAACCAGGAAATGTCTGTTGTTTGTCTTCAACAATAATAACTTTTATGATAGCTATGAGGAGCCCATATCATTAACTATTTCCAAACATTTATGATTTGTATGACTAATACGATTTAGCGTTTCTGACTGCAGGGTTATGGCTTTTTGCAGACATATTTGACAATTGTGTATATATGTCTGAATTATTTAAAATCCAAGCCAAAATGAGGCATGTTTTCAGACACGAGACAGCCTATTTGGATAAGCTTGTTGAAGGAGGTAACTGTTGAGTAACATTAGAATAAAATCAAGTACGGAGCTGAACAACGGCTGTGGGGAAAGAATTCCATAGAGTTGGTACAGTAACTGAAAAAGACCCAGAATAGTTCTAATTCTTGGGAGAACTGGTGTTCTGTTTTCATCTTATGGTAAATCTCTTTCAACTTGCTTACCCACCATGGCCTAACTTCTGGTTTCTCTGACCTCTCAGAATTCAACTTGGCTTCTGCAATGGTTATGCTTTTGATTACAATTTGACTTGAAGTGACCATGGTTAATGCCTTGGGCAGTATGATAACGGCCTACAGAAGTCATTGGATTAGATTAGGTGAAGATCATAGGTAGGTTTCTGGTTGGTTGCAAAGATTGGTCAGTAAGGAGTTAATGGGCCGGTCTGAGTACTGAGAAACAGGTGAAAACAGACTCAATAGGGGAATTACTGGGCTCACCTTTGAAGTACTTTGGACACTGGGACTATCCTTGGATGTTTAATCTATAAACTGCCTGATAGAGTGAACATTCTAACAGGCAATGACTGATTAGTAGGAAGCCCTTACACAACTAGGACAAACTAGAGCCCAATCAGTCTGTAAATGACCAAGATAAGGCATCTGAAGTTGTGACGAGTGCTGATAATATGTAACTCCAACTGATGTTTGTATTGAGACAATTACTAAGAATGTTTTAGTTAAATTGTTTGAGGAATTGGTTGGTAATGACAATGAATCACTGACATTGTTTCTCCTGAGACAGGCACAATAGTCACATTGTCACTAGTGCAATATTTATTGGCATGGAACAGAATGTGGTATGTTGAACAGTGTGTTGGCTGATTTAAATGAAGGTCTTTGTGAACTGAAAGACAGATCTAAGCTGGATTCTTTGCTTAATGGGCGGCTAATGTAGTGTGATACTTTCTGTGGTTTAGCATTTTATTTCTTGAGGGTAGTGACTCTTGCGCCTGTTGTGATTTTTAATTTGGGTCGCTTTAAAGTTGCTCTGTAAGTTAACCAGTGAAGAACCAATTAAAATGAAATTATGGAGATAGCATTGGCATGTTACGTAATGTGTTGCATTATATCTCTTAGCAGCATTTCCTTCTTTTTCTCTCGGGATTTCTCTATCACTGCAGGGAGGTTAAAAACATGTCCAGTCGTTGGATTGCTATGATCATGTTTGCACATAGCCATCATCCTCCTGCGCCCACTCCTGATCCTTATCGGTTGTGTTGAGTCATTAGCTCCTTGGCCCACTAATTCTTAGTGCATTCCTTAGTTGTTGAACCTACACGATCTTCAACTCTGCCGAACGCCGTGGCCTTATTTATGGTTTGCATTCCAGCATGAAGAAATTCTAGGAGATCTGACAAAAGGAGAAAGATGATATGATGACCTGGGGAACCTGGGCTGTGTGCATCAATGAGTTCCAAGTGCCCAAGACTCTATGTATCTGTTCATTTATATAGCATCATTTAAAACCTCTCAAAGGCAAATCAGTGAGTGAATGACTAATATTTACATGGACAACCTCTTGAATTCAATAGAACTCGGTATACACCTTTGTTACGTAGGTATGTGCTATTTATCATATACCTTGGTGACAAATCTGTGCGTTTGTGTCTGTATGTGTGTGTGTGTCTGTATGTGTGTGTTTGTGTGTCTGTATGTGTGTGTTTGTGTGTCTGTATGTGTGTGTATGTCTGTATGTGTGTGTGTCTGTATGTGTGTGTGTCTGTGTGTGTCTGTATGTGTGTGTGTCTGTGTGTGTGTGACCTTGTGTCAGTCTTGAAAATCGAAGTACTTTTCTGCTGCATGTCGTTGTTGCTGCTACCATGTTGTATGGATGTATGTATGTAGGTATGTATGTATCTGAAAATGTATATGCGTGTTATATGGTGCCTTTCAGGAACCTTATGGAGGCAATGAGTTAAGTGATATCTGAGCCTGTTGTGGTTCAAGAATAGCACTTTTACTGGCTTAATTGTGACTCATCCAAGCCGGCTATCATTTGAAGTTTGATTTATCAGGTGCAATTAACCATTGTCAGTCTGGCAATTCAGAGCTGTATGATTTGTACAGATGAAGTCATGTGAAATCATACAATAGATTTGAAGGTCATCTAGGTTCATGCACTGAAAAATTCAGGAAAATATTTACTATGGCATGATTTGCTCTGTCATATTGATTACACTGCTGTCTGGCTACTGCAACAGAGACTCAACAGGGAACCATTCTTTGGCTTTCTGGTGCCCTATTCTATCTGGTGCAGTGGTTGCTAAAGCTACATTATGGATTTTGTCTTTTTCTGGCCGTACGTGCCGTCTACGGACGGACTGCTTAGTCATAAGGGATATTTCTACCTGAATGTAATTAAACCTGTTTTGCCTGTCCAGAGGAACTGTTGGCAGGAAACCATCTGCTGCCCTGCAGTGGGCATTTGCAGGGTTAAAAAGCTGGTTTTGCACTGAGACATCCGTATTTTTGTTTTTACTGCAACAGTTATGCTTGCAATCTGCTTCCTTTTGGGCTTCAGAGGCTGTTCTCTGACATTGAAAGAGTACTGTTTTATTTCAGCAATTCATTTAAAGATTTCTTCACTTATGCGGGGAATTTCCTAAGAATATGATGGTTAGCTATGGTAGTACACCTTTTTGTCATGGTTAGAAAAGGTGTTCTGTGCTGTGGCCCTGGTTTTATCTAAGCCAAACAATCATTAAACGCTTCTGAGAATGTTCTAAGGGGTTTTAACTGTGTACATTTACCGTTTTACCTTTAACAGTGGCACAGTGACTGATTTGGCCGTATTAATATCATCCTTTAGCATTTTATTTCCTCTTTCAAACCATGTTTCCAGTTTTTGAGAAAAATCTTTGGAGGTACTCATAGTTGCCCCAAACTGTACCCACCCCATTTGAAAACTTTTTTCATGTTCAAACCCCTATAGAAAACATTTTCAGCGACAACTCATGTAATGTCAGCACACGAACTGTGCAGCAATTAATATCAGACAAAACCTCCAAAAAGTTTGAAAATATTTTCATAAATGAAGGAGATATAATATTTTTAGTATGCAGACAGTAGTCGTACCAGAGGAGTAACAAGAAATGCCTAAAAAGTAAGAAATTTTTAACTTATCAGATCTTGGTAATTTTTGGCATACAGAGTTGAGGTTAACATCATTCTTTAGCTTTTTATCTACTCTTTCAATCTTTCAGTCCAGTTTTTGATAGAAAAATTTTGGGGCACTCATGTTGCCTACTCACCCTATCACCTCCCAAACACATACATAGTAATACAACCACGACATCAAAAACACTGCAGCATGCACACCAACAGGACAACAGTAACATTACAACAAGCCAGGCACACAGAGAGGCAAACACACTGAAGTTTGTTTCCTTTCAAATATTTGGTACCTCTCAAAAGGGCCATTTTTATGAATGCCTGAGTGCACTGGATGGTCCCCTTGAAGATGGATGAAGCTCCTGAATCGACTCCTCTTTCTCAATAGACTGCACTGAACAGTTCTAAGAGGACAATTTAGAATGGAAATTTTAAAATTTGTATCAATGTGCTATATTGCTTACCTTCCTTACAGTCCACAGAACCACTATCTGATTTTGCTCATTGCAAATGTGGAAGCATAAAACTTTGCACAAAGCAACTTTACATGCTTCACATTCATATTGAGCCTTCTTGGGGCAGCCTTTGGGATTCTTGATCTTGTTCTCTAAAATAAGATGCTAGAGGAGAAGTAGGTTTCCATTTTATTCTGTGGGGTTTACCTGCCTTCTGTGCATTTGACCTACTCTACTCACCATGCAGGCCTGGTCTGTTCAACTAGCACAACAAAAAGCTTATCCAAAAGCAGTTAGAAAAATTTCAAAAATGGTGCATCAGGGGCTGGTCCGCCACAGACGTTTGTAAATGGAACAGTTAGGGGTCAAATGGGAAAATCTGCTACTTGTTCAGTCCTGTCTATCTCGCCCAAGTCATCCGCCTGACCCAGTTTGACAGTCCGCTAGCGTGTATACGTAGCCGTCTAATTCGGTGTCGATGTCAGAATGTTCTTTAGCCAAAACCACTTTATCTTCTTCACTGGTAGCAAAAGACAGGCTTTTATTGTCAGATGAGTCAAAACTGTCATCATCTGATGCAAATTCATCAAGAATTTGCCGAATTTCGTCGTCAGTAAGGCCACAAAAACAACACGCCGCCATTTTGGGTTATTTAAATTCGTGATTTAAATGTCCGATTTGATTGGTCGATTTTTATGTTTATAACCGAATTCTAAAAATATCTTCCACTTATTTCTGTACTTAATTATAATATCTTGGCCTAATTGATGTAAGGTTTCAAAAATATAACGTCTGCGATAGGCTGAGAGTGGTCTAGATAATAGTACATGCCCACTACCAATTACTACCTGCTCGTCGTGATACCTACACTACCAATCACTACCTACTCGTCTGTATTGGGTTAAACGCTTCTGAGAATGCTCTAAGGGGTTTTGTAAATAACTGTGTACATTTACCGTTTTACCTTTAACAATGGCACAGTGACTGATTTGGCCATATGATTTAGATGTATGACAGTGAAGTAATCATGAAGTGTCATGTAAAGTGGGAAATCTGCAAAATGAAGAAAATGGATAGAAAAAACTTACCTTGAATTTTTTTGGATTAAAAAATTTTGCATAATTTCTTTGTATTTTCTGCCATTTTTGTTTTAAAAATTAAAACAAGTATAATTATTATGCATAAATTGGTATAAATTGGAACAAAATAACAGTATGAAATTCTAACATACTTGTTGCCTTGCATCACATGCAACCCTTTACTTTGTTCAGGTTATAAATATGTGGTTGTTTGGTTTTGTTGATATGATGCTGGCAGGTGCAGTGATGTTAAGACAATTGACCTGGGTTAGTACTTGGATGGGTGACCCTTCAGTGTTATGTACCACCTGGTGCCCACTCAGCCCTCCATCCTTTATAGTTGGTAAATTTTTACTAACAGAAGTTGGGATGTTAACAAAGGTGTCCTTTGGTTGGATTGTTGTGGTCATATTTGCACCTCAGCCAAATGGTTCAAAATTGGTAATTGTACTGGTTATGCCAGCTGAGTAGTTGTATGTACCCAATTATTTATGGCTCTTACCTTGTGAGTACAGGTGAGTTTCAGGGAGCGGCAGTAGGCCCATGTCATATCAGAGTGTTTGAAGAGGAGGAGGATATTACTTGTGAACAAGGAGAGGGTAATTATGTTGGTAATGATGAGAACAAGGACAGATGTGCAGTCTTTCAGTAGGGAGGTAGATATGTGGTCCAGCCCACTCTGTTTATATGGAGGAGATTTTAGCAGATGTGATATTTCAGCCTCTGTGGTGGTTGGAATACAGATAATGAGGATTGAGATGGGCGAGGGGGTGGACAGGAAGTCACCAGTGGATTGTTGGTGGCTTTAGAAAAGACAGATTGAAGAGAAAATGGAGAGTAGTAATTTTGTCTGAAAAGAAAGAGCAGACTGAATGACTAAGAAGATGAAAAAGAATTTGGAAGTGGACTAGAGGAGTTAAATGAAATTCTTGATAAGATATCCTTTCTAAATACTGACATGTTTCTAACTTGCCTTCCATCTACAATGCCAGTGTCTTTGACTACACTATTGCCAGCATTTTAAATGGCTGAGGTGCCCGATTGTAAAGTGTAAAGTGGACAGATCCATGTGATGTGCAGAGTGGCTGGCAGAGTTTTGGCAGTACCACTGCACTTTAAGCACCAGAGGCTCTGATTTCTGGCTACAGATGATCAGTACCCAACGTTCTGCACTTGCAGAGTATGGTAAACTATTGATAGGATGCTTGGGGATCACACCAGCAGATAATTGTATTTCAGCTGATGAGTTCCACCGCTTCTTCAACAAGAAGGTGGCTGATGTGAGAAAGTTCAGTGCCGATGCTGTAGATCTGACCTACTCAACTACATCTAACTATCTGTCTTCATTCTCATCTTTTTCTGTTGGTGACATACCGAGGCTCACCCAGTGCACTGTGAACAAGCAGTCAGTGGCTTACCTGCTACCCACATGGCTGCTGAAGGAATGTGCTGATATATTGCCCCACTTATCACTCAACCGGTCAACCATTCCATCACAACCAGCGGAGTTCCAGCAGCCTTTGAAGTTGCAACTATTACTCTGCTGATCATGCCTGTTTCAATTTCTTTTAAAATGAGCTGTTGCCTACTGAGATAATCTAAGTGGTGCAGAGGTAATCAGATTTGAAATACACATACCGTAATTGAATAAATTATGATTTTTTTGAGAATATTTGTATATATCATTGGATGAAAGTTCTGTAAAGTTTTGTTTATTTTGGTTGGCACAGGTCAGTCCTTGAGGCTTAGCCATGGTCACGACAGTGTATGGCCATTATCAAGACAACGATGGCTGATGCACTGACAACTCGATGCCAACAAGATGGCAACTCGAGCGGAAACAGCTGTAAGAAACCGTCTCTACAATCAGCTGCTGTCGAGACTGACAGCAACTCTCCCTGTGATGAAGCAGCGCTATGCCAGCCTAGCCAGTTGCGACCTTGTGGGCACACACCCAAAGGACCTTCTGGCCCAGGTTGATGCTCTTAGCTGTGATTTGGTTGGTCAAAAGAGTGATGTGGATGGCCTTGTGGAATGTGGAGAAGAACTGATGAGCATCCTTGAGGAACTGGACTGTAAGGACACTCCAAAAGCCAAGGAAATTCTTTGTAATCTCAATTACATTCGTGAGAGCTTCACTGACCTTACTAAATGCATTGAAGAAAAACAGACACATTTAAAAGACGTCCTTGTACAGTATGAAGCCTCTGAATTGGAGTTAAATTCTTTGCTTGACTGGATTCAGGAGACTTGGACTGTGTTAAAACTGTCAGACCAAACCAGTCTGGATTTGTCTGTTTTGAAAGAGCAACTAAGTACTCATTCTAAACTTTTATCAGACGTTTTAACTCATGAGCCTAAAGTCTGCCTAGTCAGTGACCAGTGTCGTTCTTTGGGGATTTGTGATAGAGTTTCTGAACTTCTAAGTATGTTCCATGAACTTAGCTCTCAGGTAAATGCAAGAGACCAAAAGTTTCAGAACATTCTGGCAAAATTATCCAGAATCAAAACAGATTCAGCTCAGATAAGCCAATGGATTTTGGAGACATCACCTGTTCTGGAATGTCAAAGTAAAAATGAAATGCTGCAGACGCTTATGGACAGCTTGTACTATGAGCGAATGGAGATGGAGAAGTCTCTGGAATGGATCCGGAAAACTGGAAAGGAACTGATTTCAGATGCAAGCTGCTGTGATGCAAGTTGTCTGCGAGACCTTCTGGCAAATCTTCAATCAAGTTGGCGTGATCTGACTAGTCAGATGATTTATGCAATGGCAGGACTGGTGAGTGTACCTCTGATAATTACTGCTTAAGTTGAGGTAGTGTGTCATTTAGTTAATATGCAGTTAATAATCTAATAATTACAGACTGACGTATGTCCTGCTATACTTTTCAACAAGTTTTTAACTAAATCCAGTGCAGAAGATTAATAAGCTTTTTCATATTAAAGCATTTTATCTGCGCATGGTTTCATTTTGGCAAGTACTGACTATTGCAGTTCAGTATGTGCAGAATATAAGTCAACAAATTCTCTATCATGGAATGAATTGTTAAATGAGACGTGGGTGCTGCTCTGTTCAGGGTTCTGTTAGCAGCAGAGAGACAGAGGGAGAGAGTGCCTAACGGACTCATACAGTGCCACTGTGCTGTCTGGTCATTTGTCTGGTCATTTGTCTGGTCATTTGTCTGGTCATTTGTCTGGTCATTTGTCTGTGCATACTGATGCATTTCAGCCTAACTACTGGAATGTTGTGTAAAAACACTGACACAGTCCTAGATATCTGTGTAAAGCTTGAAATGGGTGCTGAGTGGACAACCCTCTAAGCAAGTACCGTTCTTAAATGGATATTAAGCGTTTCGCATCTACAGAATCACCTTGTTTAAAGAAAAGCATAATGACTAAGCAGTATGTCCTACATCCAGTTGTTGTTCTAAGATTCAGCACTTTTATGGATAAACAAGCGTTTTCATTTGAGGGCCCAACTTTCAGAGAGCTGTGCATTCAGTTCATTCTTTGATGTTGTTTGAACCTCAGCGAAAGACTTAACTGTTTCAACAAGTTCCTCATCTTCTGGCTGATCAGACAATTGGAATTGACCTGACTCTCATGTGGTTCCGATGTGAAATCCATTGATTGATACATGAAGTTATAATATTAATATTATTGACTAAGGAGGGTAACTCTCAGGAAATGCCTTTTTCTTACACCTGTAATTTCTCAAATTATTCACTCTGATGTGTGACACTGTGTGTTTACAAAGTTGTGTATGATAATAAACATAATGTACAAATTATTATTTTAAAAGTAGTTACAGTATGAAGATGATAAAGAGATATTTGTGATTTTGGAAACTGTGATACTTTATTGACATTTTGCTTCTTTAAAGGTGTCTTCGGGGTTAAGTGCCACATCCATTTTCTGTCTTGGTTGTTGTCTAGTGGTTAGTGTGCTGGACTGTCAACCCAGAGATAGGGGTTCAAATGCCCCAGGATAGAAAGATCATTTAAGATTTCTGTTCTGCTAGAGTCCAGATGGGTTTCAGTAAATGTAAATGCATGATGTGATCTGATAACAACAGTTCCATTTATTAATTCAGCAAATGTGTCGTCCTATATTGCCAGTGCATATACTCTGTGATATTGACTTCCACTCGTTAAGTTAAGTTGGTAGTGTTGGAAGGCATTGCTGCACATTAACAGAATTTGTGCACAGATGGGACGCGTGAAAACAGAGTTTTACTGTACCTGATTTGCAAGTGTCTTCTTAAAATTTTTGTTGTTCTGCATGTTGTCTGATGGCGTGCTATACCATCCAAACACTTTGCCTTATGAATGTGTTGGTATTGGTGTAGAAATAGAGTATATCAGTACCTGGATTTGCAGTAAGCTAGCTCTTTTAGTTGTATTGAAGTATTTGATGTCCATGTCACATTCACATCATCTTTTACAATTTAGCAGAACACCAGTGAATGTATATACCATTCATCAGGCCTGTTCTTAACCACCCCTACATAGGCTGACACCAGGTTAAATATGTAGGTAATATTATTTTTATAATTAATCTACAGAATCTCCCTCTTTGGCGTGTTTGATTCGACTCTGTCTTTGTCTTGGATAGTCTTTTGCTGTAGGTATTGTCTTCTGCTTGTCCTCTCTGTGATCTCAGGTTGTAGTAGTCTCTGTCGAATGACTGGCACCTCCCAACCTTCAGCTCACCAGAGCTTCTTGCCATTCGAATTCAGTGGTTCACAGTTTTACTTAGGTCTGATGTTAGTCATAGTCTTGCATATAAATTTACCGAACTTCAGTCAGTTTCAGCTCAACTCAATAAATGTCTTGAGCTGCAGATTTCACTAACGAACTAGCACAGTTCACATTCAACTATTCCTCGGAACCTGAGCACACTTCAACTGAATTAACTCGTATTGTTCGATACCATGACATAGGTGACATGCTTAAAATTGTCTTTACCTACTGTCTTTCTATCGATTGAACTGTCAATCTCACAATTCTTGCTCTAACGAACTGGAGTTCATGGATAAATTTTCAAGCGGCCTTCTATGACCTCGATGAATTTCATACAACTGAAGAATTTGTATTGCGCCTTGTCATGCCTTTAAACTATCTACTTCTGAACTAATGACTAAGTGCCATTCGTTATTTTGAAATTACGTCTGCTGACTGCCTGCTTGCTGTGTAATTTCTGAAACACAGTAAATAGCTTCCCCATTGCCTAGTTATAATAATTTTATGCCCTATGATGCTGGCATATTTATTTACACAGTAATACATTGATGCTGGCCATTACATAATTACACTTACTTATCTACACTTAACCTAGCTTCAATCATTCTAATTATATATAAATCAGCTAACACCTCAAATGTAGATTAAATGCGAGTACAGGGAGAATCACTACAGTCAGTATTGGTGCTACAAAAAATTTTCATTTATGAAGCCTTAATTCAACAGTTGCATGTGACTATTTTTGACATGCTTTGTTTTCCAAGATACAAAACAACATGGATGAGTTACAACCATTTGTCAGCAAGACTGAAGAGGATTTAAGTCTGATAGAAGTGATCGTTGCTGACCCCGAAGAAGTCTCTCTGTGCCTTCACCATCACAAGGTATCAACAAAAGCCCTTTCCTGTCCTGATGTTGCTTAACATTAATTTGATTAATTTCATGCAGCATCTAAGTTATAGCAGCTATTGGGACATTATTTGCTTCTCTACGCAGCATAGCTGATGACTTGTCCCAAAACATTTTGACGGTGATGTTTGTAAATTTTAAGCTGATGTTTCTTGCATTTAGCACTGGTGGTGTAGCAAATCTGTTTAACTTGGTAAATTTGTTAAACTTGGTAAATTTGTGAAATTTGGTAAATTATTTGCTTGCAGTGTATTTTAGTATTGTTTGCACACTCAGAGTTAAATTGAAACACTATTTCGGCTTTATTTGATTTCCCTTCTGTCTGTAGTGTGGGGGGTCCCTCTGAGTGCCACTTGAAGGCATTCCACACCAGCCTCAGTGATGTTAGTTAAAGCTGATTAAGAACAACAAGTTCATCTGGAGGTAAATAATGCTCAAATAACTAGAAGTCTCCATTGGTAAGCTCTCACTCACAAATAGAACCAAACAAGAGGAGTTCCTTCCTGGATTGTCAGTTAACACCATTTTTAGAATTGGGAGTCCATTTAAATTGATGATGAGGAATGATGTCAGTAGTATGCAGAGTTCACAGAACATGCTTTCCAACCGGCTCTTCCTGGGCAGATGATAGAAGACAGGGAATAGGGTATCTTTCAGTTATCAAGACTGTGTAGGACAGGCATGCTTCAGTAACCAGCTGGATATCAATCAACTCACTTAGATAGGGACTGCCTTGAACTGCTGTGTTCTGTGCTGAGCCTGCTCCTATCTACACTACTCGGTAGGTATATACTGCACCACTTATCTACACTACTCGGTAGGTATATACCGCACCACTTAGTTCAGTACTGACTTACTACTCCACTGCTCTGGATTCATATGCTGATGACACCCAGCTGTTTCTTTCATTTGACAGTTCCAATTACATTCCTGCTCTCCAACTACTTGCTTCTGGTTTTGGTGATAGTCAGTTTTGGATTGCTAGTAATGAACTTCTGAAGAACCCTATTAGAACTGAATTCATTCTTTTGGGTACAAGTCAGTGGCTCTGAAAATTTTATTGGCTTGTATCTGTTCCATTGGGTGGATTGCTTGAAGATCATAGTAAATATACAAGCAGTTTGGGCATACTGTTTGACTCCACCATGTTGTTCTCTGACCACGTTCCTGCCATCTGTAAATCAGTTCACCTTCACATAAGCGACTCTCGTAGAATCAGATCTCATGTCACAGCATCAAACTGTCTTGGTTACAATAACAGAGGCCCTGATTTCTAGCTGATGTGACTACTGTGATTTACTTTTCCATGGTATATCACTAAGACAGTTTGCAGAAGCTTCAACAGATTCTAAATTCTTTATGCGTAGCCATAACAAAAACTCAAAATATCAACATATCACTCCTGTAATGCGTTTACTACATTGGCTGCCCATCAAATAGAGAATTTAGTTTAAAATGTGTCTCATCATTCACAAGATATTACATTTAAATCAGCCAACCTATCCCAGCTCATTATTTGCCCCTGATACCAATCAATATTGCATTTGATCAATAGACACTTTGATTTAGCAAAACTCCCTGTATTAAAATAAGTGAAGGCAGACTGCTAAAACGATATTGGACATGTTTTTAATTTTTTTTATGGTGTTGTAATGATTAGATTCTTCATGAAGAAGTGTCCGCAAAGCAACATGAAGTTGATCTTCAAATAAACAGATTTGAGCAAATGCTCAATGATCATTTGTCCAGTGAATCTCATAACGAATTGACCAGTGGACTCGCAGCTCTACGCAAACGTTTGGATACCGTCTTAAGGCTGTCTGAGAAAAGGTTCTATTGCATACAGAGAAGATATGCTGTTTCTATTTTGAGTTATATGCTGCTTTTTAACATCTGTTAATTATTATTGAAATTTTTTTTTTATTTGAATGTATGATATATGTGGCTCTTTATGGAGTTGCTTCAGCAGTGCAGCCAAGGGTTAGCAGCAGTGACATGAATTGAAGTTTTATGGGTTTGTTATGTTCCTGAAGTTTCAGTCTAGAAAAAGATGTATTACAAATGGATTACCAGGAGCTTCCACCATTGTCCTTTCAGTGGTAATATGTGCCGGGATGTCTAATTTGTTATGAATTTTCCAGATGGACAAAAATTTATTATTTAGTTGAAAATGATTAATGTCACAAAAGTTTCTTGCTCATCACAAGCTCTAAATGAATTTTCAAAAGTTTGATGCCAGCTGATGCAGAAACATGTGACTATTTTAAATGCATTTCAAACTGTGAAAATTATTAACATATAGCAAAAATTTACCACAAATTAAACCAAGCATATATTTGAGCATTATCACATATTTCTATTGTAAAGTACTCCTAACTGTACCTGAAAAAAGAGTCATTTAAAATTTAATAGGAGTATAGTACAGTGTGATCACATTTACCACAGGTTAAGAGGGCCATGCTGAAGTACGGTGTTCATTTTATGTAAGTCTTGGTGTGGCTAGAAAGCTTAAAGATGTGACGGTACTAGACTGTAGCCTGCTACCAGACAATTTTTTCCGCTTACTTTGAAAGGTCACATTGCTGCCATGTTATGGGCAAAAGTGTTTCTGATTTAATACCAGACAATTTATGTTCTGGCTATATTAACATCGACTGTCTCTAGACATTATTTTCAAGGTGAAGTCCCATCAGTTGAACTGCCAAGACTATCGCCAAGACTATCGGTACACAGCTGTTGTAACCTTGGCTGAGAGACCAAGCAGCTAAGCGCCTGGTTAGGGCAGAGCTAGGCTGCTGGTTTGGGTAGAGGAAACATGTGCATTTATATTAAGTTAAACTACTTGGAACTGTATTGCAAGGTTAAAGCCAGCTGAAGCCAGCAGTTGTGGCCACCCAAAGAGACAGCTGATAGAAGCTGTATAATAGGACTGAACATTAGCTGGTGTAGCATGTGTATTAATTGTGCCACTTGCTAACATGTCTCCCATGTTAAATAGATATTGTCGGAGGCATGACTTGACCATGCGTTAAGCGGATTTGCACATTAACGGGTCATGCGTAAATGGGACTGCACTGTAGAACTAAAAAAGAAGCATAAAATAGAACTTTAAAAAGTAAGACAACTAATTTTAAATTTAGCACCTCTTAAAGCACTTTTGAACTTTTGCAAAACACTTTTATTTCAGGATAGCCATGCTGAGTGAAGTGTTGCCACTGGTCAGTCACCTACATCAGACTTACACAGATCTCAATGCTAGTCTCTCAGATGTTCAAAATGACATTGATTCGCTTGATGTCAACCTCACAGAAAATACAGAACATATCAGAATGAACCAGCAGACCCTTAAGGTGAGCTCATGCCTTCCTTATTAAATGAATGCTTCTCACTTTCTTATTTACAAATTTATCTATGTTCTGATTTAACAGCTGCAAAGATGAAAGATACAGAACAGAAATGCCTCAGCTAGCTAAAAGTTAGATAGAAAATGCTGTGATTTTACAGATTAAATTTGGAAGAGCATGTGACACCTTTGACTGGTTATCTAGGCAAACATTGTAGCTGCAAGGCATTTCCTGTTTGTTGAACTGGTGACCTTAAGATGTCATGAAAAGGAGAAACTTTTTTACAGCAAATTTCTTTTTTGACCTTGCTCTGGTGAATGAATGAGGTTTGGATGACTACAGTTACGTTATTTGGTAAAGCATTATTTCCAGCAAAACAATACTGGGAATATTGGTTTATAGATTTTCTGACTTTGTGTATTTTGAAGCTCATGCATCAGCTTGTTGAAGACAGCCAAACAACTGTTGATGATGTTGTGAGTGTTGGTCATGACTTGAAATCTCTCTGCTGTGACTGTGACTGCTCTCAGCCTCTGCAGCTGGTTACTAACATCACAGACAAGTATGAGGATGTGAAGCAGTCTTTGAAAAGAAAGTCAGTTGTTCAGGAAGAAACATTCAGACGAGCATTTACAGATGTAAGTCAAGAATTTAATTCCAATTTCTTTTTGCTTCATGTGCAATTGGTTTTAACTGAACATTACTCATTAATGCTGAAAGTTTAGATAAATTTACAAATTCTTTTCTAAAGATCTTGTGTTTTGCCCCTTCCCTTCCTGTTTTGGCTTAATTATTGTTTCTAACCTCAGATTATTAACCTGTTACATGTATATATAATTTGATGAAATTAAAATGCAAATGCCTTAGGCTATAATACTTAGGCTGTGCAAATCACTAGACAGGCCACATTTAGGACAATGCTTCCAAGCATGGAACCAGTACCTGATATGGAACATAGTGGTGAGGAAAGCTTAAAAAAATGACGAAAATTTCATACTCGAGTCACACCTTTCTATATAATGCACCCTCAAAGTTCATGTAAAAACACAACTTATAGTTAAGATAAGTATGACAGATATATTTTTAGTCCAGAAAATATGGTAACTATAACATGTTTAAGTGTTATATTTCACCTTATGTAATGGCAACATACCCACCAGTACATTAGGTTACAAAAGTCAGTGAAGCCCGTGAATGAGGTTTACCACTGTTAATTCTTATTGTCCTTAGCTTCTTGTTGAACAAATTGGTCCACTTGATGAAGATTATGAAGATTTGTGGTCCATGTTTGTGCAGTCCTCTTGTCTCAAAGTAGCTTATGTATCCAACAGAACATCTCCAAGACTTGTCGTATGAGGTGCTCGTCGATGAAGACCAATGCCTGCTGTTCAGACTTACTTTTGGATTGTGACATACGTCTTAATTAGTACACTTCAAAGTTACCATTATGAGAATCTGACAGTGATTGGCTGGAACTTATCCTTTTTCCTACCTGTCATTGTGTGGGCAGTTAAGATGTCCTGCTTTGTGATGTTTACCACAGGTTGTTGTTGGACAGTGTGAAGATTTGTTTGCAGGTGGTAGTTGAGCTTTTTCTAAATGCAGTAGTTTTATCAGTCAAAGCCTCAAAGCAGACTCTGCCAATGAATATCCCAGGAGTCCTTGGAAGATGAATAGAACTCAAGGTTTTTGAGACCTGTTGCCAGACTTCTATTTTCCCACATGACGCAACAGCTATGCACTGAGGCTGATTGGCAGATGCTGCATTCTGAGACACATGTAAACAAAGGGTGGAGCATCTGAAGAAGAGTGACTTGTTTAGGAGTAAATTTTGTCTTTGGTATTCTAGTTGTTAAATTTGTTGTATTTAAGGTGAGCGATACTCTACTGGACTTGCTGTCAAAGGCACAAATTCTGAGTGACAGAGTCACATACGCAGACAACATAGCAGCAAACATTTTTGTCCTGAATCAACAACTTACGGAAAACAAGGTTCTTACTTTGAGGCTTCATGTTTCTTCTGTTAATAATTGTTGTTCTGACCAGTTAGGTGTGTGCAGTGGTTGACGTACTCATAAGTCTTATGTTTAGTGTCTGGAAATAATTAGACAGTGTACTACACTGAATGTACTTTGACACAAGTTTGTATCAGTGGGGGTCCTAGACAAGTTAGCAAGCATTTTATAACAGCATAATTAAATCAAATTTGGACTAAACTTTGATTTTCTTAATGTTTTACATTGGCAGCTTGGTCTGAGGATATGAAGTTGACAGTAAATCAGTAAAGTTCAGCAGCATTGAACCCAAGTATTACTTGGATGGGGTCTAATTCTTCCAAAAATTAACTGTGGTTGCAGATGATAATGCTGTTGGCATTGATTCTCTTTGCAGGATGTTATTGCAGAGCTTCATAACTTGAAGTCTGCTGTCCATGAAACTAGTTTGCGAATTGAAAATCTTACCGAGTCCAGCTCAGAGGCAGATGATGATGGAAAACGTAAGTTTAGCATATACTTTGTTTGATTCTGGTTGAAGTAGGTAATGATTCTAGTGGCTAATATAATAATGCAACATAATTTCTTATGCACTCCTTATGTAATTATTGTTAAAAGCTACAAAATTTATGATTAATCTTTAACAGCTATAAAATTGAAATGATACTCGATAATTGAGTGTACTGCACTTTCTTCTGTTGGTGAATATTAGGTGATAATTGAGTGTACTGCACTTTCATCTGTAATTGATTTTAACACCTTTGGGGCTAAATAATTTATTTTAAATCCGGGCTATAGGCTGAATATTACCCCTATATGTCAACAACCTCCTTCAACCCCTAATGTTGATTTTGCTGACAACAGCCTCGAAAGTGTAAAACAGAATAAAAATGAAATCACAGCCCAGCCTGTTAGGGCCAAGATACTAAATTGCAAATATATATATCATGCTACTACTACTTACTGCTTACTATTGCTATGGCTAGTGCTATGACTATTACTTCTTCGTGATTACCATTCCTCACTTCTAATCAGTGTCACAAAGACAAATTTGTACAAATTACAAAAAATTTGGAATGCCTTGGTTAGGGCCATAATGAAAACTCAAAACTTCAAAAACAACATGCTATACTGCAATCATTGCACTGGCTTCCCAATGAACAGAGAATCCAGTTTAAAAGTTTCTTATCTTGCAATTTACATGGTAATGCATTTTGGTCGGCCAACTTAGTTCTAGTTAGACAAACATGTAAGGCACTGCAACATGACTATCTGGTAACAGTTCTGTAAAGGTGTGGCTTAAGATAAACTGAGAATTCTCTTGAGTTGTTTGGGGAGAGAATTTGTAACGTTAAACTGTTTAATCTGTTTGAGATACAGATGCTTTTATTTTCTGCCAGGAAGTGAAGTTCAGGCGAGGCTGGAAGATATTCTGGCACTGCATGCCAGTACAGAGTGTGCGGCTCAACAAAGAACGGATGTTATTTTGAAGATGCTTGGTGCTGCTGAGAAGTTCTTCTTTGACTTCCTTGCCGTTTCTGAGGCCTTGCATGACCTTCGTGATCAGCTCACATCTCAGGGTCCTCTGGCTGCTACACCAGAAGCTGTCATTAAACAGAAAACTTTCACAAAGGTCACAACAGAGTTTTCTGTTTGAATTTTGATTCTTATGAACATATCTTGTTTAGCTAGTTCAAGGTCAAAGGTTATTCTCCTTTAAAAATGAGATTTTCTTGAGCAACACATTTGGAAATCATGTTTGTTGTTTTTGGTTTTTTACTTACTTATTGTTACATTTCTTAAAGTCAGTGAGAGGTCTGTAAACAGTGCTTATTAAATAAAACTTATAATACAGATTTTTTATGTATAAATATTTATGTATATCAAGCACTAAAAACAGTTCCTTTTAAGTACGTCACAAAACAACCGCTTACGCTGCTCTGAATGGTTTTGAAGTTTGTTAAAAGTCAAAAATTCATCTGTAAGCAAATAATGCTCAGGTGAATGATGCTTGAACAGCTGGAAAGTTTTCATTGGCCAGCTCTCACACACATGTAGAACCTGCCAACAGATTCTCCAGCTTGACAGTTGACAACTTATTCAGAGCTCCTGACCCACATTGCATTAAAGAAAGTGACTGACAACAGCTGAATGAAACATTCGCAGCATTTGGTTGAACTCACCAACTGGCACCAGTTGTAGAATATGCTACGTCTGAATATTCCTTATGCCACTGGGTCTTTGCAGAATTGGCATTCATCAGGTGCCAGGCCGTTAGGTACCTGTCCATAGTAGATGGTCAATAGCACTTGGAAGACCCTGACTTGCCCTGCCTTGCTGAATCTGTTATTTTTTGCTGCAGACTGCAAGTAAGTTTGGGCCTACCATGTGTGTTCAAACTAGCCAACCTGTTACTGGTTGACTAATCCAAAATGATGATTTTATGTTAGCTGTTGGATGTAGATGGACCAGCATCCTGTTTATTTAAGTGAGCTCTCAGTAAATTAGATCAATCAGTAATCTATCCTTCTTCCTTTGGTTGCTTATACCAATATGAAACAAGTACAGGGATATTTGAACTGAGTGGTAAAAAATTTTTGTGATTTAATATTCACATTTTTGGCAGCTAGGGTGACCAAATGAAAGATTTGTGTTTGGTTTCTGGTAATTTTGATTTGGAAAACGTTTAATGAAGTTTTGGCTTGTAATGATAGCATATTTAACATCCAGAAATAAGGTTTGAATACCATGTGTATTTAGCGAGCCTGTTATAAAATCTGCTCTGATAAGTTGATAAGCTGAAGCTTCTGCATCTAAAACTCAATCAGTACGAATAAATGACACGTATTTGTTCAAATTTTTAATTCCAAAAAAATGTCATTTGTACACTTTAGCTATATCTCCAGCAGTTGACGAGGTATTTCAGTTTTACATCAGTAGATGAAATTATGAGAGAAGAATATCAGTCCCTTGTGTGAACCTGGAGAGGCAGCATGCGAATTGTCCTTTCTCTGCTTCTGTTTCACCAGTGGTTGAAGGCCATTCTATTTGATCGTGGTTGTGTATTGTCAGGAAGCACCTCTCAGGAGTTTTGCTAAAGAGGTGCTTTATAAATTTGCACCTATGATTACAATTAAGGTTTAAGAGGTACTGTACAGTGTTCAGATACATACATACATATATACAGGTATTTATCCTATCTCTATGCTTTTGCAAATATCAATTTCATTTTGTGAATTTTACAGCGCTTGGAAGATGAACTGGAGAGGGCATGTCTGCAGATGGAGAGATGTCTTCAGACATCTGCTCCGGCCCTTGAATCTCTTGGTGCTGTTGATGCAGATCGTGAAATAAAGAAATGCTCAGATGACTTTGATGATCTTCAGGAGGAGATCCGAGATGCAATAAGGACCAGATTGGCCGAGTTGGATGAGGCACTGGAAGTTGCTGAAAATTTTGCCAATTATTCCAAAGTGAGTTGCTTATTGAATTACTACTTTAGTTTGTTCTCTCATCTTATTTGATCATTTCTTACACAGAATGTCAACAGATTGGAGTTGATGATGCATTTTGGTCCATTGAAATATGTTGCACTCTGCCATCTTGTTTTAAAACTTGTACCTGTGGGGTATATATGCAAAAATTAGGTACCTTGTGTACATAAGGAGTAGTTAGAGCAGCTCGTATGGCAGAATCTGGTTTAGTTAAGTGAGAATGTTTCTTTGTTTCATTCAGTCTGTCAAGTCATGGCTTCCAGATGCTGAAGCAAAGATGGCTTCCATGTCTCCCATTGCAGACTCTGCAAGGGCCATAAGGATACAGATTGAAGAATTCAAGGTAATGCAATTTGACAGATTTTGTTATCGTGCATCAATTTCTTAGTTTCTATTTCTGAATTATAATTACAGAATTTTTTGACTTGTTCTGTGTCGTTTGCATGGGGAGAGTTTTTCTGTTTGACACATGAGGTCTTTGTTAAAATTATCATTCTTACATATGTTTGCATACATCTCTGTCTTGATTTAATGCAGACTGTGATCTTTTACGAACTGGATGTGGCTGTAGTTGCAAGTCATGAGCCATTTGTTTTTATCTACGAAATGATTCGCTTGCTCTTGATACAGCACAGTAAATGCAGTGTTCTGGGTATTTCCTACGTTTGTTTAGCAACATCTTGAACTTTCTGAAAGGTGTTATACTTAGATACATAGATGCATACGATACTTACTGTACATATGTATGTATGTGTGTATCATAACGTTATAGCGCTTTTTAAGAACCTTTCATGCATATGTACCTATACTTACATACATACATATAAGTACATGTATACATATACACACTTACAGATGCATGTACTGTAAATATGTATGTATTGTATTTTGTGCATGCAGTATCTACCATAGATTCTTGCATATAAGTCGAAAAATTTGGGACAAT
Organism: Norana najaformis; assembly: GCA_964023275.1. Classification (NCBI taxonomy): domain Eukaryota; kingdom Metazoa; phylum Annelida; class Clitellata; order Crassiclitellata; family Hormogastridae; genus Norana; species Norana najaformis. The sequence continues at coordinate 32,367,298 of OZ029913.1, read as the reverse complement.
TTTGAAAGTCCAAATTTGAGGGTCACCTCATATGAGGGTCAAGCCAAGATCGCAAGTTTTTGGAGATCGCATGACAGATGCATGCATCGACATATATGTGGGTCACAGACTTACCTGCCCTGAGGTTGAAAATGTAGGGGTCGGCTTATATGTGACGTCGACTTTAATGCGAGTATCTACGGTAATCTGATGACTTTAGAGCACTGTTACCATAAGGTGCAAAGCGTCAGTTGATGGTTACTTCAGTGAAACTGCAGTCAAAAAGTGTAATCTGAGTTTGACTTGAATAATTATCATATTTGGACTCGTAAACTTATCTGCATAAAATGAAGACGTTTTGTGGGTTAATTTGTTCAGCATTCCTAGCCAATGAATCCTTTTCCAGGTATTCAAGGTCCAGATATGTCTCTGGTATTCAGACATTCATCGTCTAGGTCAGTTTCTTAATGAGTTGATGACAATCTCTTCTCCAGACACTGTTGAAACCTTGGTTGCTGAGGTGAAGGACATCAATGCTCGATGGCAGGATCTGATTAGATCAGCCAATCAAAGAGAGGTGCTTATTATTTTTTCTGTTTTTTTTTCAACCAAATACAATTGTGCTGTTACATTACACTACACACACAGTTTAGTCATTGTATTTGACTCTTATCATGTTATTTTTTAACCGTGTTCAGGCCTTATGCAACTCAGCTCAATTTCACATATGATGCCTTGGGCATTGTGATAATGGCACGATGTAAGTCATTAGATTAGATACAACTCTTTGTTTAGTTATAAACCTACTCTTTTATTGCATATAGGTATTAATTGCAAAAAACAGTTTAACAGTTGAAGAATGGACATTCATAGGAATGATGCTTGTAAAACTATTTTAAAACAAAATTACTAGATACCTCCTCTGTAACAAAGTATGAAATTTTGCAACTGAACTGTGAACCCAAAGGTCATAGTTGAAAATTTCCTCCAGGACTGAAAAGTATTTGAAGACCTTTGTTCTGTATACAGCTGGGATCAACATAGTTTACTTTGCTGTATTGTGGTTGTACCGGAAATGTTTATTCCACTGGTGTTACCATTATGTCCATCTTCAGAGCTGGGCTACAACATCACCTGAAAGAAAAACATGTATTCTGCAGTGTTTTTGCACATGTGAAAGGCAATGGTATGCACTTGTCTACACACTTCTGTAGAAACTTCCCAGCAACCTGATCCCAAAGCATTCATGAATCTTTTTGCTGCAGAACAAACACAACTAAAGCTGTCCAACAACAGGTCGTTTTCCCACCTCCAAATGTACATTAATACTCATATTCTGACTCAGAAGGATAGAGGGTTGAGTTGGCTCATTTAAGTGCTCATTTATGTTTTAGGTTTATTATCCTGGTGTTCATTGTCTCTTAAATGTCTAGTTTCTAACTGCAGAATTCACTGCTCTAAATTGTCCAGATCAGAATTCTGTCCTGGTGTCAATAGATCAAATGCTGAAATTTTTCATATATGAAAAACAACCACTGAATAGTTTATAGATGCTTATGTACTTTTGTGTATTGACCCTGAAATGCATGCACCTAATTTTAAGCTAAATACTGAAATAATTGTTTGATTTTAGGAGAATCTTAGGAGTGCTCTGATTGAGCTGGGAGAAATTGATCATGCCATTGAAGATGTCTTAGGGCTGTTACAACAGATAGAGTCTGACCTTTTGCACTTTAACGAAGTTTATGGTGATCCTCGATATCTGGAGATCCACTTGAAAAAAGTTGAGGTTTGTGTAAGCTTTCTTTCCAGTAACATTGCTTTGGAACTTTGTGTTCATTGACAAAGAGCAAATGTTAAAGCAAGTTTCTGTATTACGTTCTATTAATGAGCTATGTGGACTTGATGATTATATATTCAATCGTAATTGTAATCCTAAGATTTCTACAGCACCCAACAAAAGCCACATCACAGGGGCCAGCTTATTCACAGATGCTCAGTCAAAACAAAATCGATAGGCTAAAGTGTTCAGTTTCAGGTCAAGATCCAAGAGTCAGGCAGAGAGACAGGTTGGCAGCTATGGTGGGTGATGTTTGGGATTTTATGAGGTATGCCATCTGCATCATGAGACAGCATCTCACTTTCGTGTTTGTCATGGGGCACCATCTTATTCCAGAAGGCACAGATGGTGGATCACTCTTTGTTTCAGCTGAAGCTGCCACCCCTGGTGCGATATTGGCAGGCATGAAACATCTAACCTCACAATGGCTCAGCTAGCTGATATTATGATGTCACATGGTGGCAACCACAGTGATCTATGCGGTGTATGAATTGTTTTGATTCAACTATGACCAGTATGGGTGATATACCCCCTCACTATCTTAGTCCAACAGTTGGTGCAGGCAAGTCATCTGCTGCCATCTAACTTTCTTGATCTTATTCATTAATTATGGTGAACATTTTTATTTTTAGCCATATAATAGGCACAACAATAACACTGTACTAACTGAAGTGAAACATTTAGATTAGTGATATATTTACTTAAGAATTGCACATTCAGAGTTCCATTAAAACTGATGCCAAAAGCCAAAACTCTGTAGATCCAGTGAGTTCCACTCAGCTAAGTCTGTTTTGCCTGAATTGACGTAATAATTTGTAAATTTTTCTGGACCAGGTACTGCTGAAAGATCTTGCCAGCCAGAAAGGGATCATTAATAAACTGGATGTTACAATTGAGGCAGTTGTGAGACGCAGTGGTCGAAAAAGTTCACCACTGGCTGAACGACAACACGAGATGATGAGTCTGTTCAGCGAAGTTCAAGCCAGTGCCAGAGACAGGCGTGATGAGCTGCTTGATCGACTCAAACAGGTTCTGCATAATTGCTCTCCTCCTGCTTTAATTCTCTCCTTTACTAACTTCATTTTCTCAATGTCTGGCTCTTACTCCTTTTCACATTGTTTTCTTTCAAATACAGTTTTCCTTTTTCTTTGACCTGTTGCTGTAATAAAAGAATGCAATGCCCTCACCTTGTAGACCCATGCTTTTGCCGAAATTCCTGAACTGTTGTACTGAAGGCATGTTAATCAGCCACTCTGTAAATTTGTTGAAAAAATACTTAAGGATAGGCCTCATTCATTTCAAAGTCAGAAAGCAATTACCAGTGAAAAATTTAATTGAAATGTTCCCAGCTCACCAAAATCATATGCCAATGAAGTAATTAGGAAAAATAGTTAGGATGATGTCTGGCCTTCTCACAAAAATGTTCAAGAGCAGAAAACTCTGCGAGTAAGTTGAGAAGAACAGAAGTCTCATAGGCGTGAATGTAAATGGTAAGAAGTACAAGGAGGGAAAGTTCACACGAGAATGTTTGTTGATGCAAAATAGCCATATACTCATTGTGGCAGTAGAGGCGTACTCTAATTATCGTAGAACCATGGACTCATAGTTTTGGTAGAATGGTAACTTATTGCTGCAGCAGAACAGTCATTTCTTGCTTGTAACCAAAAAACATCTAAATTCTTGCCTCATGCATTTTGGTCACTTGATGTCTGGAGGTCATCAAAACTGTCACAAAATGCCAGTTAGTGCTAGTTATTTCACCATTATATTTTTTATACTTAAATTTCACATTTACAAGTTACCTCCATATAATGTTCAGGACATCTATAACTTGGCAATTTCACTGTCTTTGTCTATCCTTAATCTCTCTCTGGTCTTCTCTTTCTACTCGTTTAGTCTCCCGTGTTCACTCTAGTACCCTTCTAATTATAGATTTCTCACACTATACCCAATATATGTGCGACTTCGATACACCTGTTTTTGATTTACTGCTCAGAATTAAAGTAAGTATATACTGAGTAATTAATAAGTAACACATGAAGTTTCTGAAAACATGTTACTATGTTCTGTAGGTCAAAGGCTTTGTTGGAAGCATTGATGAAATAATTAAATGGCTGACCAACTTCAAATGGCAGCTGAAAGTGTCTCGTCCAATGGGAGCACTCCTTGACACTGCACACGTTCAGTACAACAGAACCATGGTAACTGCTTAAATAAAGACTACAGTGTTTATTTTATGCATTCTGTATAATAAAGTAAATAGTGTGGTTAGATTGCCAAACAATATATTGAATATCACATTCAGTGCATTATCTTGCAATAAGTTGCAGCCATTATGTGTCTGCTGCTGGTAGTTAATGTGATCTATAACCAACCAGTTAGTGTGGTCTGCACCTGTTCATTTAATGTGGCCTATAACCTGCCAAGTGGTGTGGCCTGAAGCCATTCAGTTTATGTGGCCTGTAACCAGCCAAATAATGTGGCCTGTAGCCAGGCAATTTATGTGGCCTATAACCAGTCAAACAGTGTTTTCTGCAACCTTTCAATGAGTATGACCTGCCAAAGGTAGTGTCCTGCAAATAGCAAGAATTTTATTTAATTAATTTAGTAGCTTTCCCTTTCAGAATCAGTGGGAACTTTACCAGACAGCTTGAAAATTACCTGAGTATTTCCTGTCTTTAGTAATAATTATGTACCAACATCAGTCCTGTCTAAACTTGTTGAAAAATTATGTACACTAGGTTATTGACCTTCACAATAAAAATGTTTTATCCCAACATTAGTGCAGATTCTTGTCCTGGAAACTACTTTCATGGCTATGCCAAAAATGCAGAATCAGAAGCCATCAATGAAACTGAATTTTCCATGTTGCATTTTGACAATACCAAAGAAAGTAATCTGGCAGATTGCAACAACAACAACAACAGAGCAATACTACCCCTAAAATCCTGTGTGTAAGATGCTACTGATGGTTATGGCTATGCCATAGAATGCCCGATTACTTTCTTTGATATTGTCAAAATGCAACATGGAAAATTCAGTTTCATTGATGGCTTCTGATTTTGCATTTTTGGCATATCAAGAGCTTGAGATGAAGGAAATGGAAGTAACAGCACTTCTGCTGAATGGGGAAGACATGTTCTGTCGATTCCAGCAACATGAAATGGAAGGTCTGCAACAGAAACTCAGCCAACTACAGGTCTTGATAGTTTTACTGAAATGCCTAAAACCACACTTGATGAAAGAGCAGGCAGGTTTGAGGAGAGTTCATAACACAAGACAGCAGTTGATAAAAGCAGGGCCTACAGAGGAAGTCAACATGCTTCATCTAGCTCTTCATCCAGGAGTATAGGGGGTCCTGGGCTACATGCTTTTAAAAGGAGACTGAGATGATATTTCACTGAGGAGTTAGATCAGACACACTTGAGCTATTCTTTGATTGAGCTGTTTTTCGATTTTATTTCTGCATTGTTGATAGAGGTAAAATAGTCTGTCATAAGTTACATTACAATGTTTTTTTTTTCTGTGACCAGGTGGCATATCAAGAGCTTGAGATGAAGGAGATGGAAGTGACTGCTCTTCTGCTGAATGCGGAGGACATGTTCTGTCGATGTCAGCAACACGAAATGAAAGGTCTGCAACAGAAACTCAGCCAACTGCAGGTCTTGATGTATGAAACAAAGACCAAAGCAAAACTTATCAAGGTAAACTCATTACCAGTTATTAATGCACTGCAACGGAATTTTTCAATTTAGGCATCTGCAAAATAATAAACTGAGAAGCAGAAATAATCTAGTTACTGACACTAATCGTGTTAGCTAATTAACTCTTTGCAGATTAACTCGTTGCAGTTTATATAGCAGCATCTTTATTTCTCAATGTTGAATGGTGGTCATTTGGGTAGCATTCTATTCAACATCTAGATGGCACTATATTTATTTAGAATAAAATGTTATCATCTTCTGTTTGGATTTCTTTGTGCAAATGCATTTCTGTTTAGTGATTTTTATGTTTCTAAACAACAGCTTCTCATCTTTTTTCTTAAAGTATCGGCAAGAGCTGAAATTTTCACATTTTGCTGTGTTGTAGATTCATAGTTTGTGTAGATGTAGTTTTGACTTGTTTTATGCAGAAGAAAATAGAAGACCACATAGAGAAGGTTGAGAAATTCCACTGTGAACTTGGATCACAGACCAAATGGCTAAACGACATGGAGAAAAGACTTCGCTGTTTCCGACATCCAAGCAAATTAGTGGAGAAAGTTCTGCTTCAAATGCAGCAGCTGCAGGTACCAGCCATTCAGCACCTGTCCTATAATGCACACATTTATCTGCTACTGATATGAAAAGCACAATGCAATGGTCAATGTGTATGCATCAACAGTCAGCCATGAGTAGGAATTTGTTGGTCAGTTTCTGTGTCTAAACAAGACTGTTGTGGAGGCTATCTGCGTGAGCAGCATTTGTGTACGAGTGAACTTGTCGTCGTTTGGAACTACAGCATCAGTTAGTCTAATAAGAAGGGCTTTTGTGAGGTACTTAAAAGGAACTATAAAATGCTCAGACACACAGACAAGGCATGGTGGCCATGTGGCTAATGCATCAGCTTTTCACCTCTGGGACATAGGTTCGAATCCTAGGTCTTTCACTTGAAATCAACATAGCTTGCATTGTCAAACTGTTCATAGCCTTAGAGGCCATCATCTGTGCTGGATTGGATCCAGTTACCTGACAGACCTGTCACAGCACTGGATTGACAGTCCAGCACATTAACAACCAGACTGTTATGCATCCCAATAAAGTCATTGAAAATCGTCCCGTGACAAGTTTAAATGCCACCCAGTACCATTTCATTCAACTTTTTTGCTAACTTTATTTTAGGAATGTGATACCGATATTAAAGCTCACTCAGAATCAATGAAAGCTGTTGATCAGAATGGCACATATCTAAAATATTTTGGCAGTAAACAAGACACTGTTTACATCAAAGATCTGCTGATGAGCACAAGAATACGCTGGAAGAAGCTACTGCAGACCGCTGATGAAGCACAACGCATTTTAAAACATGCTTGCAGAGAGAACAAACGGGTAAAAGAAACTTTGTTGCCTTTTTTCCTGTAAAAAAATCGATTTTGATGCAGTCTAGGATTGCTTAGATTTCTGATTAGTTTCACGTTGGTGGAAAAAGTAGCAACTGTCTACTTTTTAGTTACTGTAAATGTGAATTTTTAGGACAACTTCAGCTACTTTGCAATTAGCATACCATATTATTGTCAAAAACCATTCAGGGAACATGTCAGAATGAGTTTACTAGTAAATTAGTAAAAGCACATTGTATAGTGCCTGACTCAAATTCAGCACTCAACCAAGTCGTCAGGTCTAGTATATCTATGCATAATCCGTCGGTAAGCTAGAGTCCTGAGAACTGACTAAGCAAGGAATTGCTCTAGTGTGGACAGCTGTTGATGAAATAGAAGAAGAGCAGTCCCTTATGCTAACCCGAGAGGCAGCCATGGGTTTGAAGTGCTTGCAACTTCATTTTCTTAGCCTTGGCATATAAGGGCGGTTGGCTGGTCTTCTTCTTCTTCTGATCTTCCCACCTACAGTGTACTTATTTTGTAGCTGAGTTTGCTAGGGGCCAATGTGGAGCTGATATTTTAGAATGTATTTCTCTATCCTGGCAAGAATTTTAACCCTGTCCTCTAGGCTGACAGCATAGCATGTTAGTGCACACCCCGGTGAAAGAAGAAGTGGGGTTAAATTGAGAAAGAGGTGGTGCCAGAAGCCTAGAACACTAAGGAAAGCTGAGCCCTGGAACACTACTGCTTGTTTTGTTTCGTTGAAGCTTGTTCTACACCGTAGGTATGATTTATAACAAATCTGTAATGTATATTGTACCAATGGTTGAAAAGCTAAATAGGCCAATGCATAACTGCATGAATACCTAAGTTACATGTATTAACTTTTAGATAAAACCAATTTCAATTTGAATTCAGCATACATATTGGCTTGATCTTATTTTAATGGGTTGATCTTATCTTAATGGCTTAATCTTATCTTATTGACTTGATTTTATCTACTCCAATCCAAGGAGTTCTGTCACAATGTTTCTTTATTTTCTCTTCATGGTCTTTCATGGGATCTTTTAGCATGGAGGTTTCCTTAGTAGTCGTTAATTTATTGGGTTGTCGTATTGACTGTCTGGTGATTAATTTTGTTCTTTGAGAAATTCCTGTTGTGAGCGTTGATTTATGTTAGTGTGTTTATACCTTTTTCAGCAGGAATCTGTGGTTGTGTTGTAGTTGTTTGAGTCTTGGAAGGCACTGTGTGATTGGATGAGTGAATCAGAAGGAAAGTTTCTACACAAGTACATGATCTGTTCATCTGTACGCACAAAACAGGACATGGATGATTTGAAAGTAAGGCACAATTCATTTATTCAGATACAAATTTATATTTGTTTACCACCTGTTTGTAGATAGTGAACAATTCTACAGTTTCTGCTTGCCATCACAGATAGCTGACCTCGGTGGAAAGATTAAGCCAAAGTAAAAGACTGAATGATCAGCCGGCAGAAACTTATCGCAGAGTAGACTGATTTCTTATGTTTTTATACACACCAGTATAGGATGTTCATCACTCTGGTACTGCTCAAAATACCAGAAACATGGATTCACCCATTTCTAAGAGCCATAAATTTGAAAGTCATCTTTTCCCTGGCTTAGAATAAAGGAAAGGACACAGTTCAAAATCAGCTTCATGGTTTTGCTGGCCTACCATGATTCTCGCCTTTCCTACTTTAAAGGTTATCTCCTGTTTCCTCTTTTGTATCCAATATATTCTAGGGTAGAAGTTTGTTGTAGCCATCAGCTAACAATGTCTGTGTTTATAGAACAATGTGATCCAAATGAGCTGCATTAAAAGTGGCAAATATTCAAATGCACTGTTTACAGTATCGAACCAAAAAGCTGTCTGTAGATTTTTTCAAATGAGATCCATTCAGATTTCACGTAAGAAAAAGGAACATTCGTGGCTTCTCAAGTTTCCTTGTTGCTTTGTTCTTTGTCTGTCTGCAATACGTCACGTTGGGCAAGCAATAATACTTTTTCAGGTGCTAGTATCAACATTAAAGCAAAACCAAATGCTAAGTAGCTTAAGCGGTTTTTGAAAATGACAATAACTAGTATACTAAAAATGTGCATGCAGATATGGTGTAATCCTATAGCACTAATTTATAAACCAGATAAAAATGTTACACTGTGAAACAATGACTGTATTTAGGGTGCATTTTGAGACAAGCCTTATGATCAATGCCGAGCATCAATGTGTCGACGCTAATTCATGATGCAACTGTTTCAGCGTTTCGATCTGCAGATGTCTGCTAAGCAGCCTCTCTACTGTGTAACAAGACGACAGGGTACCAGCATGAGGGACGGATGCGCCAAGTCTGACCCTGAAAGGGCCATCCTTAATGAAATGGTGGAAGAACTTTCCAGCAGATGGACTCAGTTACGATCAATTATTCTGCAGCGGTAAGATATTGCCAGAGGCTCAGGTTGAAAAGCTCTAATTATATGGTGCTTGCTGAAACATCCACAGGCTAACTGTTTCAAATGCCCCATTCTGTTTGCATTGCACTGTTGCCGCATGTGGTCCAAGTTCTGGCCTTCATTCTAGCATTCTAAAAATGTCAAAGTTCTATGTCAAAAGCTCTTTATATCTTCAGAAGCTACTCCGTAGTGGTTCTTAGATGCCCAAATGCTAACTGCTACAAATGCTTTCATTAGGCATTTGTTATCACCAGAAATGAGGCCAGATTTAACCCAAGAAGCTGACTTTCCGGAGACAGTTCATTAAAATGCATTTATGATAAAAACCATGAACATTCTTAATTTTGTAACTTGTTACATGTAATATAATGTAGACTGACAGTGGAATGTGTTTACGTGTGATGTTAAGCAGACAGGAAAAAGGGGATGACTGTTTGCTTCTGAGTCCTGGTCATTATTCCGACACACTTGAATCGATGCTTACTTGGTTAAAGAAGTCAGAAGTCTATCTGAGTGATAAGCAGCTCATTTTTGGCGATATCAACACAGTTGCTCTGCTCATGGATCAGCATAAGGTTTGTTACTCATTATTCAGACTCTGAGTCTAGGGCTACTGTTAACTTGAAATTGTTATATTTGGGTTTTCCTTTGTTTTTCTAGGAACTTGTGTATGCATGTATCTGGCTCTTCCTATAGCATCTTTTAACAGATCTTTTAATGAGACTGACTTAGGCAAATTTCAAGCCCAGATTTAACCAATATGCACTATGATTTATCATAATTATGTCAATATAGTGTAGGGTGAAAGCTATTTACAAATGCATTTAAAATGGCTCTTGGGCTTTGATAAAATAAATACAAATACAGCTGTATTTGATAATGTCCCTTCCAAAGTTCAGAAGTGCACACCCAACCATACAGCTCAAGGTCCCTACACAGAAACTGCCTCGGAGGAGGCTTGAACCCTTACTGTCAAGCCAAGTGCTCTGTCCATTTGGCTACTGTATCCCAAATGAAAGTTTATGAATACTGTAAAATGCCACACAAAATCTGGTGCAGAGTTGAATAATTGTGGAACTTGGCCTAGGAAACAAAAGTTGTGTGAACATATGAGAATTATCAAGGAAAATTCTATTAAGGGAACTTAACAAACAGCTATTTGGAATGAAACGTGTGTTTGCAGTTGCATGTGGCCACAACTAGCTATTCATATGGTCAAATGACCTGGATAAATGGCATAAGTAGACAACCGAATAATCGATTTGTTTGTTTGAACCCAACAATTATTTCAGATTTTGTGTTGGTATTTTAAGATGTTACCCAACTTTCTGTTTTGTCCCACCTATTCAAGAAATCTTACCCTGATCCATCCAGTCTGCCACCTTCCCATTTCTCTCATCCTAAACACAACCCACTTTAATAGCTCCTCTGTCCCCTTCTCTGCGTGGTCTTCTGGCAGCTGGACTTTGTTCTTTGCTTGGTATCTTTGGACAACCCCTCTGGTCTTGATGTAGTGTTTGTGAATAAGCTGGTGCCCTGCGCTTAGCTTTAAAGTGGCGCTTTAGAAATTTTTCATGACTAAGATTGCAATTACAGCATTGTTACAACGAAACTTTGAGAAGAGAATCGGCTGCTGGCCGTTTTGTAGGAGTTTCAGCAAGAACTCCTGAGAAGAATGGATGTCATTCAGAAAATACCAGACAGTATTCCTGTCAGCAAGAACAACTTCTCTGAGCAGCTTATGAAGGTGAAAACGCTTCTGTGCCAAGTTCACCATATGAGCGAAACCCGACAAGCCAGTCTGCACGAGGCTGTTAATCTGGTAAGCAACATAACTGGTCTCCCCGTTGACATCCTCCAATAATGGTTATGCAGATTACATCATCTAAAATTTTTTGTTTCTTGGTTATTGGTGAAATATTCTGTGACTGATGGTTTGTCTTTTTTGAATAAGTGATTATGTATTCTTTTCTGGTTTCTTGTGTTACAAGGCAGAAGATTTTAATGAGTCTCTGGAGGACATTCACAAGTGGCTCCCTCTTGCTGAGGCAGAGCTGAAGTTTTGTGCCATACCTAATGACGAAGATGGTATTATCCGCCTGATTGAAAACCACGAGGTATTTGTCTGTAGAATAAATTATCTCATTTTTAGTCAGTATTCTGAAAACATCTGTGAAGCCATGAGCTGCTGATATTAATTGATGGTGCCCCGTCATTACTTGGGCCGTATGCCTCAAACGACTTGCCTCTAGGTTGGCTTCTTCTTATGGCTAGGAACAGCACATCCGCCTTCTGTCCAAATCCAGGCTGGGAGAGCTTCAAGTAGATATTTTGAAGAGAGTCTATTGAATAAATTTACTAAGTGGGCACAGTAGCCGATTGGTTAGAGTGCTCGGCTTGTAATGCGGAGAGTATGGGTTTGAGCCTGCCCTTAGACGGTTACCATGTAGAGACTTGAGCTGGTCCTTCACTCACAGTTGCTTCATGTCTCAGATTCAGATTTACTGACCTTGCACGCATAATAAATGCAAAATAATAATATTAAATGAATGATTCTGTGTCAGAAATTTCATGAAGATCTCATTGGACAAGAGCCAAATATTGAAAAGATGACATATATAGCTGAGGAGATTCTTGTCTCCTGTCACCCGAATGCAGTCAGCATCATCAGGTATCACATGACCATCATGCAGACACGTTGGCAACAGGTAAGAAATTCTTTGAGTTGCAAATTTCAGTTTCATTCAAATTTTTGAGTATTTTCTAATTAACCACGAGTTTCTGCTGCATAAAGTGCAGTATTCAAAGAAACTGGTCAATAATTCAGACAGGAGCACCATGCATTTTTAAATTCTTGTGCCCAACAAGACATATGTTTTACCTTTCTGCAACTTCTTATGTAAAAAGACACATCCCTACACAAATGGCATCAAATAGGCTGCTGCACTTAAAATTTTTCCATATGTGTGACTTGTAGGGTGGCCTGAGAACTTAAACATAATAAGGAACAAAAGATGTTTACATATTGGCTGCCACTGATCATTCCTGTTCTTGTACAGGGCAGAGAAAATTTCAAACTAGCCAGTAGTCACTCCTATAAAACTTCAAGTCAATCAGGTTCAGGGTTTCAGATTCACTGAGGGTCAAAAAGCCCATTTTAAATCACCATTAACACTTAGCTGCACCATCATGGCAGCCCGTGCATGGTCTTCCATCTTTACCTGCATGCTGCTGATCAGTTCCTTGAATGCACAGTTGGTCTTGGGTTGATCTTACTAGTTTCAGAATGCTTGGTGGTTTGAATATTTTGACAAATGTATTAATTGTCGTTGAATGGTTAAACCTGTACTGAACCGTTTTACATAGAGAATTTTTTGCCTTTCTGTGAATCTCAATTCAGGCACTGAGAAGGTCAAAGGCCCGTTCTGAACGACTGCAAAATGCACTGAAAGACATCCAGAGAAGTGCAACCCTTGAAGAGGAACTGAGTGCATGGCTGATAAGTGCCGAGGCGCAGCTGATGGAAAAGCAAAAGGAAATCCTGCCAAGTGACCGTATCTCTGTAGAAGCTCTTCTCAATGAACAAGTGGTGAGAAATATGCTCACAACATTCTTTCGGAACAAATCAAAGACTTTGGTCCTCGGTTAACTATAATATAATATAGCTCAAAATGGTTATGAGACAAACGCTTCAGTATAGGAGCTTAATACAGACCTCAGACAGAAACTAGGTATCAAGAACATGCACCTGTAGGTAGTCTGTTTCAACACCATCCACTTAATTAATTTTATCAGGTTCATCAATAATGCATTGGTCTATTAAAAACCTACCCAAAGGACATTAAGAAAATGCGTGGTGTAAACCAATGGGTCATGTCTTGGCAACTAATGATGTGGGGGGATAAAGGCAGATTGGCTATGTTTTAAATTCATATGCAGTAAATATTTCAAGCAAGCTGTTTAGCAAATGACATCAGGTATGCATTGTTACAGTTACAAATTACTCTTTAAGCAGAATAATGTAATATAATGGAACTGAAAATTCATATAGTGCCTTCTAAGTTTCTCTCAAGGGTGCTTCCTACCATATTTATGCAGTACATGTTAACAATTACTGGGTGTCAAGTCTGTTGCATTGCGGTCTATATAACTACCATGTGTGAAGAGTTACCATATATTAAAGGGTCAGGTCTTATGGAGTCCCCACTCTAACTGAAAGAAGAACTTTTAGAGAAAATTGCCATGGAAAACCTGCACAGTCCCAGTCTTTTTGTTAGTTATTTTAATTCTTTTCTATTTTCTTGGCAGCAATTTCATCACATGTTGTTTAATCGAAGCAAAGATCTAGATAAGTTACAGCAATTATCTCGGATTACGGGATCTTTCCAAAATCAACGTCACAGCAACCATCATTCACAAAGTACTCCAACTCCAAAGGAACTCACGTCACTAGATAACAATGCCACAGAGTTCAGACAAAAATGGCAAAGTCTTTGGCAGACATCTGCTGATCGAAAGAAGCTACTTGAAAACTTGGCCAAACAGTTGACAAAGGTATTGTCGTTTTGTGAATATTATGTTTTTCTTTAGTTTGGCTGTTCAGCTGTTGGTTTTCCATTTTGCCATCTTGATATTTATGTGGCACTTTTAACAACCTTTCAAAGGTGCTTCTTGCTTTTGACCTACATTGCAAGATACTGTACATGATGTTACAATACAGTTTGTTTGCTTCTATGTGCTACTTACATTTGAAGCTGGAGAAGTCCTTAGTTTTTCCAAAAACCCACAGACCCAAAGACACCAAGAAAAACAAATCAGTTGTAGTTGACAGTTCATTGCCACAGGAATATTCTGTTCTCTGCACTTTTTGGTTACTATTATGCATCAAATATACATACGGTGACAATTTATATTCCCTTAGTGTGTTACAGATATTGCTATAGGTATGCATTCTTCACATGTTTTGTTTATTAGTTGGCCTGGAAGTTTCAACACTGTTGTTCTTGTTGTTTATTATTATTATTTATTATTATTATTGTTGTTATTTTTTTACCCGAGGTAGGTATAATCCCTCAGGTGGTGTAAAAATTAGTCCGGAGGCAGAAGTGAGTTTTATTGTTATTATTTTTATTTATTGTGAGTTTTATTGTTATTATTATTATTATTATTGATATTGATATTACTAGGAAGAAAGAGGTGAGAGTTTTGACTTTGATCAGTGGCGAATGATGGCCCAGGATTGGTTCCGTGCTAGGAAGCTGAGGATCAGCGACGTCTTTCGTCAACAAGACAGAAACTGCAAAGGAGTTGTGACAAAGAAGCAGTTTGTTGAAAGCATGCTGACATCCAGTAAGTTTTTTAAATCAGCACTTAATGCATTTTTCACTGGGAAAACAATTTTAAAATTTGTTTTTAATATGTTGGTGATTAATCAGAATTCTAGTTTTAAAAAAATGCTCATCCCATTTAAGTTACCTGTTTAAAATCTTATTTTGTGGTGGTGAATTTATCTTGGATATATTTATTGTCATAATTTGTTTCAAAACAGGCAATTTTCATATGACAGATGTTTATGCTATTTCATGAAAATCAGCTAGGTAAAGAACACACACTAGTTAGACCACAGTCCATAATCTGGACTGCTGAGCCTTCCTTGGAGTATGCACGTTTGCCTGGACACTTACGGTAGTCAGTTCACTTTAATGTGGCCACATTAGGTGTTGCCAAGCTGCAGCATGCAAGAGGTTTTTTTACTTGCTACCCTTCTGATCAAGCTTTTCACGACTCCACTTGATGCAATGTATGCTAGCAACACTCAGCTTTGAATATCTTTTCATGGTTTAACACTGAATCCCTCCCTCCAACTGCTCGCTGCTAAGATTCTGAGATATGCAGACTGGTAAGTGTTCAGTAAGCTTCATTTGAACCATCTGAAGCCAGTTTTCTTCTTCTGGACACAAGCCAACAGCTGCACTTAATCAACTTCCATTCATGTGGATTGAACGATACTAACTTGCTCTGGATCATGACATAAGTTGGGCATCATACTCATGTCTAGAAATAGCACCTTACAGAATGTTACAAAAGCGTGATTGTACAGTATATTTCCTAACAGTCCAGTTCATTTATGATCAGCAGAAGTGACTTCACTAGTGTACTAATGTCAGCAAAAAATTTCTGTAACTCTGTGAGCATCATTTGTGTAGGCGATATTTCAGATTCATCTAGTTCTCCAACATCGTGTATACAGAGTGTCGCCTTTCAGCATCGCTGTAAATTCAGCCTGAGGTGCTGTTTTAGCTCTTCCTGTTTGACATTATAATTGTTACCTGGTTAGTTCAGCCACCTCTGTCTTGATGCTTGACTCGTACATTTTTCTTTTCTGAAACAGAATTTCCTTCAAGTGCTAACGACCTTCGGACCATTTTCGACATTCTTGATACCTCTTGCTCAGGAATCATAAACTATCGAGATTTTGTGAAGGCCATCCTTTCTGATTACCAGGTAGAGTCTTCTCAGATAATTAATGACATCTTTAACACATGGTTTATGTTAAATTAATCTGAAGGGAAAATATGTTCTTATGAATTATTGAATTTCATAACCCACGTTAGACTGCAAGTGAACATTTTTACCTGTCTTACTAATCAGAGGTCATTTTTTGAGTGTTTCATGTGAAACTTTGCACATTTAGAGATTTTTTGGTTCCAAGTCACCGACTGGAGAATTTTTTTGAATTTGTCTTGTTTTGTTTGTGCTTTCTGGGTGATCTTTGACAGTGGTTGATGTGACCAAACATGAGGGAATTTCGTCAGTCGGTTGCCATGTGTGTGCTTATGCAGGGCCGGCATGGCGGCTCTAAGTGATGTTAGGCTTGTGACTTTACCTGAGCTGGACCTACTGGAGTTTCAGTGTTGCTCCTTTATTTACTCACCTGTGGAAGAGGGAGGGGATTACTTCCCTCGTACAACTTAAAATACCTGAGTCGGTTTGAAAGAAGGCCACACTGCAAGATTTACGGATACTGGACAGCAGTATGTTTATATTTTGTAGTTCGTTAAGCCTGCGGAACAGATAAGATGTGTCATTTCATCTAACAAGAAAAAGAAATTTCAAAACTGTTATGTAAAAGTAAAACTGAAAGTCCCATTTTGCTGCATTTGGAGGAGGTTCAGAACTAATTCAAATTCTGAAGTGCAACTCAAAAACTTGCACACAGTGCAAAGTATCAACCCCAGTACTACTTAGTGGCTCATCCTCTCATGATTTTAGCAGTTCCATAAATGAATGTTATTCAAAGACCTGGCATTTCAGTTATTCATTTTTCTTTCTGAAATTCTTTTATACAGAAGAATCCTTGCAAGTGTCATCATAGAATGATGTAATGAAACATTTGATTGCAGTATTCTGAGGATTCACGATTTATGTTTGGATCTTATCTTCTGTAAATAGAAGGGGAAGGAAGTTCTGTTTTAAGAATAACCCTCTGCCATGTGGTGCTTTTTATGCTCATCTTGATTTATTTATTTTTGTTCCTATGGTACAGAGCTTTTCTTTCCGTGAAAGTCCTAGCATAAATGAATCCGATCTGATTAGAGAAGAGATTCGGCAGCAGACGTCACGTTGTCAGTGTCCCATTCCATTCAGTGTTCAGAGAATAGATGACAGCAAGTACAAGGTTAGGTGGTGACTCTTTAATAGCTACATAGCTTGTATTTAATACCTTCTCTTACAAGATGGACACAATAAGGATTAGCTTACATATAAGAAAACCCTGTTTACCTGCAGCTTGATGCCATCTAGATGGAAACACTATGGCCTCGTTCATATCCTAAAGTGCATGTGATTGTGAAAGCATTCTCCAAAACCAGTCTTTTTATTTCAATGTCTTTGAATACTTGGACAACTGGGTAATATCCATTAAAATTGTAACTTAAATACAGTCTTTGTAAGTCTTTCTTATGCTAATTACTGCCAGCTTGCTTGATACAGTCCAAAGTACATCTTCAACTTATCTTAGCCTAGGGGTGTGGCACGTTAACTGCACCTATTCGTATGTACAGATTTGCAGCTGTTACGCATACGGTAAGGAAGCTCTTGTTTGTCCTAAACATCTGGCATCCACATGCCAGTCATAGACAGCCAGGCAAAACCATCCCGCTGTTGCGGACGCATTCCTGGGCTGGGAACCACAACACATCTGGGACCTTGGCATGCTTTTGGTTGAAGATCTATCGAAGGTGGGCCATGTCAGATCTGCGCAGTTCCTGCTTTTACCAGCCGCTGCACGAGAGCAGGATAATAGTTAAATTTATCATTGGTTGCTGCTGTGACCCTTGTCCATTCTTTTAGTTTGACATGCTTGGACTACTGCTATGCTGTCCTTGCAGACCTGCAGTTCCAGATCTGTCAGCTTCAGTCTGTCCTCAGTTGTGCTACCCAGCCTGTGGCAAAGCTGCAAAAATTCTTGCCTGTTTTGAACTCCATGTGACAGACATGGTACTTAAGGTTGCATTATAAGAAGCTGCATTCTGAAGCATAATTACATTTAGATCCATTTCTGAGACTATTTTAAAGATTTATGGTATAATGAGGTTCTGATGTGTATGTGATGATGAGGCCAGATAGTTAACTCAGGCACACTGAGTACATTTGTCATTGGCAAATTTTGTGCTTGTGCTAAATGGTGATCTACATAATACCTGGACAGTATTAGTTACATGATGTAACTTCATGGAAATATTTCAGCAGTAGCTCAGAAGTGATGGGTCCAAGGCATGCCACTTTCTCTCGTGAAACATCGGCCAGTGGCACTTGGACATTCCACAAAGTCATTAAATAACAATCTTTAATGGCAGAATAAATTTTTAATTGTACCATCTTACAATTTTAAATTTTACTGCAGGTTGAGAATATTAAGCTGATACCTTGTTTGTTGATTTTGTCTTAAGTTTGGTGAGAAGGGTAAACTGTGTCTGGTGCGATTCGTCAACAGTTCGATAACAGTAAGAGTTGGAGGCGGATGGATGACTATCGGAGAATTTATGGATAACTTCGATCCTTGCCGAGGTTACCAGACAGATGTGCTTCCTTGCTTTATCTTTGTTACATAAGTGAGTTTTATATGATTGGGGTCAGGATCTGAGTAGCCTGAGCTGAGGAATCAACATTTCTCTTGTTTTTTGCTGTCACGAAAAAGCCAAAAAGATAAATTGCCAGTGTTTCATTTTTTTCATTTTTTCCAGTTTATCATTAGTTCTTTACCTGCATTGCTATTTTCAATCTCTCTCGAATTCATGCATTAACATTTAAGTACATGGATTATTTATTGCTCTTTATGATATTAAAAGTCAGGTCCCAAAGCTAAAGATTTTGCTCATCTGCTGAATGAAACATTTGCAGAGTTCTTGCCCTTTTTGTCACTGAAAGTTGTCTGATCATTTCATTGAGATTTCTCTCGTGTTTCAGTGAAAATGCGACCAAGTTCAAGAGCGGGACTAACAACACCTCCAGAAAGGTCATTTTCTGGCAGAGGCAGTCGCACGTCACCTGAAAATGGCCTTGCACCTGTAAGTGAGATGCCTACAGCAACATCTGGCAAAGGTACCAGGACTTCGTCATCTTGCAGAGTTTTTAAAAGTAAACACTTTACGTTCATCAGAGGATATAACATGTTATACTGACATATAATGTTGACATTTTACAAAGTATGTTATATCATAGCATCATGTAGCTATGGCAGAGCGTTACTTTATCAACAAATGGCAATATTATTTTCCATTTTATTTCTCATCCACAGATGCTACATGGAGTTTTAGGCTGAAGAGGTTTATGGGAGTAGTTTAATTGAAGGAGTTTTATAAGGATGGAGGACCAGTTTCAAATGCAAATAGATCAACAGGCATACCCTTCTTTAGTTCCGTTAGAAGTGATTTCAACTTCTGAGTTAACACTGTTTAGCAATTCAAATTGTACAGCCTTCTATGAACTACTGATTTATTTGCTTTAAATCAACAATACTGCAAAAAGTAGATGTTTTGGGAAGGTCTGCCGAAGCAGCATTGATGTTTTCAAGATGTTTGGTTTTGTTTTGAGATCAGGAAACAGTAAAATTACCATTGGATGTACACAGAAGAAGTGAAAAACCGACAGCAGCCTACATCGGTGCTCGACCCAAAGGACTGTCTATCAAGCAGTCCACAAGCGGTGTGTCTGGTACTCCAAATTCACCTAAAGTTTCTTTAGGAAATTCAACTCGTAGTCCTACAAGTAAACGAAAGAGTTTTCATGATAACAGGAAGCAGAACAGTGTTCAATAGCATTTGAGAACTTAATCTCAACATTTTTTATGAACATTTTACTGTTGTAATATATCAGATCACCATTTTAATTCGGTACCATGACATGCAGATAAACTATTTCAACTTCAGCTGAATTGTTACTTGTGAGGTTTATTCTTCTTCAAGTTCTCTGCCCCGGGCAGGTTTGAACCTTGATGACACCATTCCTGGCATGAGTTTTACAATTTCTAGAGTTGTCATAAGAATTTTCTTTCTTAAAACATCAGATGATACTGTTTT
This sequence comes from Norana najaformis, assembly GCA_964023275.1. NCBI lineage: Eukaryota > Metazoa > Annelida > Clitellata > Crassiclitellata > Hormogastridae > Norana > Norana najaformis. Next base: position 32,347,350 of record OZ029913.1, on the reverse strand, counting down.
GCAGAATCATTTATAGACTGACATGTATTCCAATTGCTACTGCTGTTATAATACTCTATGATTATTCGATTAACAACTTTATAGTTGGGTATTATGCTTCATGGTTTCACAGTTCACATGAACTTTAAAGTTGCAACAAAGAAAATCCTAATATGGGTACTTTATCCTTTCCCAGTATGGGAGGCACATGTAGCTATGTGTCCTAAGTGTTCCCTAAATGTTCCCTCTAAGCTGCGTGTGTGCACGTGCATGACTTTTGAGGATAGTGTGCACAACCATTTTCTGCTAGTGCACACATTTTGAGTGTTCAGGTTACTTAAATTTAGCTCACTCTTACAGCTTCTGGCTTACTTAGTCTACTATGCTCGGAAGGCAAAACTTTCCATACCTGATGTTGCAAAACCACACAACATGCCTAGCTTGTGAAGAATCCTCCCAGCCTGGTCCACATAATACATTTGGCCAAACAGCTAGTCACCAGCTGTCGCATGGCGCACGGTCAGTACTCTGAGGTCTAGCCGCTATATGGTGCATGCTTGATTCAGGGGTCAGTAGTTGCAGGTCATATATCAGGTCACTCGGTCTGCAGCATAAGTAGCCATTTGTTTTGATAGTACAGTCACTGTTGGTCAGTAGTCCTTTTTTATTCTTAGAGCCTAGTGTTCTTGAATGGATAGATCTGTACTCGATGTTCAACTATTTGCAATCAAATAAAATGTCTAAATTTATCCGACAGTGGCTTTTTGGCAGGAAAAACAACTTGCTAACAATTTAATACAGAGTGGCTAGATGAATATATCAAGACTGAACTGCCATAATTGGGTACAGAACACAAACTGTTATGTTAAAGGAAGCTTTGAGTAATGATTCCGAAAACATTGTTGCAACATATGCGTGAAAACCAACACATGTAGATATCACCACTGCAGACGTGCAAAATGATGGGACCAATGGAAGTTGGATTATTGAAAGGTAGTGGCGGCTCTAGGTTTTACTAAAAGGGGCCGGAGGGCCTGAAGGGGGTCACTTGGATGCCTGGGTTTGCCAAAACTGAAAATGCTCTGACGTGTTTTAACATCGAATCACATTGACAAGAGATCTGAATTGGAATCACTTCATTCAAAAGATAAAATATAAACAATACATATAGCCTACTTAATGAAGTGCGAGTTTACGACTGTCATGCCTAGAGTTAAGTTCGTCTACAAAGCATCCGCTCTGCACGAACAGATTCAAATGACTGCATTCCTATAGGTCATTCCAGCTCAACTCGGCCAATTTTGAGGAAGGTCCCCACCCGACCATCTCAGAATTGGCTGAAATTTTAACCACATGTTGCAAGATACAGTATACTGGATGGAAGAAGCCAAAATGTTTTGTGCAATATTTAAGATACTTTCCAAGATATCATTGATTCCGAAGGCATTTTGCGAAACTTCGAGGTGTCCACTTTTTGAGAATTGAGATCTCCAGAGCTGTTAGACCAATTCAGATGATTTTTTTCCGTTGTAGTTTCTTGTGCAGATTACAAAAATATCAGTTAGTATTATTGTGTCCTATGATTTCAGCTGTATTAAATGTAAAAAGTATCTTCATATTCATTTTGTTTCTAAATTTTACAATATTCAGTTATCAATATCTCCACATGTACCAGGCACAATGCAATCAAGCCTAATGCTTCTGCAACGAAACGGTAGTTAGGCCCCTATGCCAGACAAAAAGGTAACAATTCTTCAAGTTATTGCCCGACTGAGATTGTTGATGGGCTAAGTTAGGTCTACTGCAATTGCATCAAAGGTATATTCCTATATGGGGCCCATATGGGTCCCATCAAGAGGAGGAAATACGGGTGAAATGGTCAGAGAAGCTGAGGTTTGGTCGAATTTCACACCTAAGTTGTGAACAGGATAATTATAGCTTGGGTAGTCCAGGCACAGGTAAGTAAAGGGATCGGAATTTTTTGAACTGGTCATGTAGGCCTATAAGTTTGAATTCGGTTTTATCGAATTTATTCGGTTGATGCCTTGTGCACTAGACACCGGCGCTATAGAAGTTGCTAATTAAAATCCATTTTTTCCTGCTTCCTACCAAAAAACTTATGCCATGTATTGATGTGCATGCTTTTTGTACTGCAAATATTTCTGCGGGCGCTCTAGCTGTGGCGGGTCCAGTATTGCTTGGAGATTTCCAGAAGGGCGCCCGTTCTGGCAGCCCATCACGAACGGGTCTGGTCTGGGGTGCCGGCATATAACCAAGAGGAGCGGGGGGAACAACCCCACACGCCTATAGCTACATCCGCTACCCGCGCCTAGCTGTCAGATTCCACCGCTTCAAGATCCGACAGAACCGTTAAAATGCGCTGTATAAATGTTCAGATACAAACATGCATGCATACATACATGCATTAATACATACGGCCTTCACACATATATGAAGCCTGAATCCTAGTTCTAGCTGATCGTCCATATGTGGGAGAGGTTTCTGGGTGCGGAGTCCTGGATTCCTCCCACCAACGGTCAAGAGCCGAAGCCAAATTATCCAAGGGCAGTGCAGGCTTAATTAACGCACTGTACATTGCTCCGATGAGAAGCTGAGAAAGCTTAACCCTATTAGCCAAACTCCATGTCTAAACACACCAACCAACATCTGTCATTGGGGTGAAGCAATGAAGTGTAAAAATGTACTAAGTATCAAAATTATGACATATCAAAAATGGGTCACACACTAACTACAGTCATATGTTGCATCCACCTGTTTATCCCCCATCTCTGATCATTATTTAATGAAAGTCTTTTCTAAAGGTTTAAACTGTATCTTAGTTGAGCTCAACAATAACTCAGATGATACACATATTATTATTTCTGCATTTATTAAGCACCACTGTCTAATGACTAAGTATCAATCGATGGCACCAAGCAAGTGTGAATGACGGATTTGCTCAAGGTCCCTACACAGAAGCTGTTTCAGGGTAGACTCACACTCATACTCTCCATGTTGCAAGCCCAGCACTCTAACCAATAAGCTACTGTGCTGCACATAAATGACAGAAAATACAGGAACATTTTTGAGTTATGGTATTTATTCACAGATGATGCAAACATACAAAAAACATGGTGCTCAGGCGAGGTTGTATCATGCCCACAAAATAATAAGCCTTCTGATAGTAGAAGTAGATGAAAATTTAACTTTAACGTGAATTCTGCAAATTTAAATGTGGTTCAAACTAAACTTCACAGTGTCATAAGAAACACATGAAATTATTCACAATCCAGAGTAACAAACTTGTTAACTTTTTTACTAAACACTCCCAAGTAAAAGACAAACAGCATCAAAATCATAAAGCATTACATTTTACATTGTAACTGAAAGCAAAGGTTTTGCTACATTCCTAGCACACTTCTCTTTAGCAAACTCTTTAGAAACTATGCCTCAGTCTAAATAAAAACTTTGTTGCAAACTAAGACTCAATAACACCTACAAACCAGATCACAATGGTATTGAGAAATTTCAACTTGTTTCTAGTGCTTATGATTCTAAACATGGGAAATATGAAACAGCAAATAAGCCAGTTTAAGCTAGGGCATTACATTCTAACATTTCTATTCACAAACTATGACGATCAATAAAAATGTTAAAACAAATGCAAACTTGAGATGTACAAAATAACAAATTAAAAAGAACACAAAGCTGAATTATAATATTTCTAACATTCTCACTGGCAACAGTATTTTAAAACAAGCATTCTGAACAATCAAAGTACAAATCTTAGTATGCAATATTTGAGTAAAAATTCAAATTCATGAAACTTTAATGCCTTTGGATTTAGTTAGGCAGTGGACAATTTGACAAACGAAATGAAGAAATACAGCTATGCACTGAATTATTTCAAAACTCTCCACATGTAAAGAGATACTGAACTAGTAGTTTTGCAGGTAGTAAATAGAATCAGCAATATAAAGTAGACCATCAGTGAAGCTATACCCGGTACATGCCTCTTCGTATTCACTATTTAAACACTTAAGTTTTAAATTTGAACTTTTAATTCAACAAGACATTTTTACTGTAAAATATCAAACATACTGCATTTTTTACAGTTTTCTTTGTAAAAATCAGTGTGAATTCTACACAAAAGGATAAGCTTTAGAAGCTATGTCTTGGGTCATAATACAACAGCCGTAATGTAAGCAAATAAGATATCAACACACACTAAAATGATATGGATTCCAAAAATGATTGGATTTAATCGAATTTGAAGTAGGAAATAGTTTATGTTAGTAATAACTTTAGGAAATAGTTTGTTACTTAAACCTTATCTTTGACATGTTCACCATATGTAGTGTATTGTTTTTAATGCTGAATATTGGAAATGACCAAAACCTTATAATCATACAGACTTTTAGCAAAGTACATAACCCAAATAGTTGAACAAAAATTAATCTATTTAATTTGGAAAAGTATGATATTCTGCTTGCTTTTGAAGGCCAAAAATTTGCATCACCATCAATCAATCTTTGTTACACATGTAAAAAGTACTTTTTGGAGTACATCCCTTGACGCAACTCATCCTTATGCTCATGCGTATTATCACAGTTGTTATTACTGCTGTGAGGCAATGATCCCAATATAGTGATATTAATAACTGGCTCTAATACAAACACCATCATACGACAGCTGTTTCAGTGAACTCTTATGTCACAAATAACATGAAGGGTGATTTGCACACCAAAATTTGTAATAAATCACTTTATTCTATAGACTATATCTTAGGCCTAAACATATAGCATACAAAAATTATCATCCACTTTTACAAAAATTCTGTATCTAATCAAATGGTTTAATATTTGCAACCTAGAGTCAGCTGTCATATTCAAAAATACTGATAACAGAGTTTAGACCATTTGCAAACTAGAATTCAGTTTCATTGTTTTATTTAATTATTTTATTTATTGAATTATTTTAACTGATAATGAGGACCAGACTTGTAATGAGCTAATAAATGAAAAAGTATCTCAACCTGAAATTACTTCTTAAAGCTAACTTTATCACACAAAAGGATTTACAGAAAGTATTTCCTAAAAGTAACTTGAAAATACTATTTTATTTTGCAGTTTCAAAATACTTTTGCTAGTGTCATTTTCATATTATCAAAATCTTCAGCGGTATTTCAATTTGTATTTGAAACATACTTTGACAGCATTTTATCTTGTAATCTCAAGCTCATTCACAGAATTTAAACACATGTTTAACCAGTTAGGCAAACTTTGACTGCACATTACACATAGAACTTACTATTAATAGTTATATTGTGACAAACTTCATCAGTCACAATCCACATTAAACACATGTGTGCATCATAATCCAGATCTTATATTAGGCTTTCTCCCATACACACTTATCTTCTTCAGCCTCAGACAAGAGCCTATTTGTGCATGGCCAAATAGTAAACTTTACTATTTGAATTTTATACATCTCTAATGAATATGTTTTTGTCAAATCCACATTTTACAAAAATTATAGCAGACTACAATTCTGTATAAAAATTCAGTGTTGATTATGAACAGTTTTAACCTAGAGAAACAAATATTGCCAAGAGTTAAACAGAAGCAACCAACAGCTGTACCTGTACTTGGACAAGAGTAAAAAAATGTTCAAATCTGAAAAACTATCATCTGTTACCGATGTTAGCCTTATGGCACTACAACAGATGAATCTATCAGTAGACTCCACACAAGGTCGTCAGACCTTATCAACATACTTATACTAACTCATACAAATTAAAAATCAATTATAGTAACTTTGCACCAGTCAAGTTCAGGTTGTCAGTGTAGGTCATTTCTTTTCTTTCTTGCCCCCTTTACCAGCAGGCTTCTTTGCCTTTGACTCGCCTTCAGCGGCTTTTGGCTTTTCTGCAGCAGGCTTGTCACCTCCTTCTTTCTTTTCCGCCTTCTTACTGTCTTTTTTTGGTGGCATTTCGATAAGACTCTGGTAAAAAGCCAAAAACAAGATATTAAACTTGACTTACATTTTCATTAGTTCTGAAAGCTAAACTATCAGCAATTCCTATACTATAGGCCTAAGTAAAGTTAGGTCGAGTCCTGATTAAACCAGACAAATGAAGAAACAACTAGCAAGTAACACCTCAAAAACTGACCAACCGGCCAGCACCATATCAAACAGTCTTCACCTCTCGAGTTCAAGCACATGTAGGCTGAAAATGAATCTATGACAGTGTGTGACTTGTGTGTTCCGTATAGAATGATTGTCCGGTGAAGGTGCACAAAAGCGATGGCAAACTTGTGGCTTAATCTGTGCAGAAATGTATTTTGTTCTGCAGCAATAGATTTGCGATGTGTCCAAGAATGAATAATTGTATAATTGTCAGGAGTGGCTATGTGCTTCATTTGTTTGCACTGCCCTGGCACAATCAAGGAGCTCCATGTTCCAGTCTTGAGTCAGCTGGTTCAGTGATTGTTATAGGTATCACACTTCAACTCGAGCCCATCATGCCTTCTCATTTGTTGAACCATTCCTCTGGAACAGTCTACTGTTGTATTTACATACTGTAGCATTTGACTCTGACTTTTTCAAACTGTCTTAAATGCACTTGTTTACACGAGTCAGAAAGCCATACATGCAGCATATTTGTGAGGTAATTAAAAGGCATTAAATACATTAAATGTCTTGATTTATACATGCATACACTGAAAGCATAGAAGGATTATATTGAATTTATACATGTATGATTATATTGAACCAACACTTGGCTGAAATTGCTTAAAGTGTTTTGTTCCACAGCATCAGATTCATAATATGTTCAATGTTTAGTGATTCTGTTCAGTTCTGTTTGGTAAGAGAATCATGAAATGCTGCACTGCACAAATTGTTAACACATTTAGTGCATTTTTTTTAAATTTTTTAAATGTAACATAGAAACAAATCTGTTGTTTCTGCTGCTTTTTGGATAAACTTGTCGCATAAGGTTCCACCAACCATTCACTGCTTTGCAAATATCCTGCTGTTAATAAGTAAAATATGATGTGATGGAACATTTTGTGGGGTATGTCATGTTGCTCTTACTACGAAAAATTTTCAGAATTATCCAGCATATATTTCTTATGTAAACAAATAAAGAGGATTTTGCATCTGCATTTAAATCCTCTGCCATTTTTAGGACGCAAGTAACTGCTCGATGTGGGTTACCTCTTACAATGCGGCTCTGGCGCTCTGCCCATCTTAACCATTTAATGTATGTCAAGCAATTGATTAGTTTGGTTGTACTTAGTTTTACGAAGAAAATAGAATTATCGAATTTTGACTGCTAAAACACGAAATGGCTAAAAATTCTGCTTCTTCAGTGCGTCAGATTTAGAAATCGCGTGAAAGCATTATCGCAAAACTAGACTGAACCAGTTTGTCGATGTTTACGCCAATTCTTGCTACAACCTATAGCGTCTCTGCCTCCAATTTCATCACAGATGCACAAATCTCAGCCAGAAATTACTTTTAAAGATGCTATCGATTTATGTAACCTACCAAGTAATAGGCAAGAATCAGATAAAAACAGCTGCAAAACGAAAATATCAAGCGAAAACCAGCGTTCAAAGATAGCCTTTTTCTTCTTCCTAGCTCCAAGGGTAATCTGTTCTAGAAGAAGCAACTACGGGAAGCGAGAAGACATAAAATGCACCGGATAGCGTAAGAATTTCAAATTCTACCGTATCTGGATGAAGCTAGCGAAACTTTTTCAGTAATCTTTGACGACGTTAATAAATGTAAAAATGCTTACAGTTTAAGAAAAAGTTAATGACACATTGAACTTACAAGTGGTGCACAAACGGCAAATTTATAGCGCGAATACTTTCCGAATCTTACAACAGGTCATGTAGATTTCTCAATGCATTTTAGATATATTTATACATCACGTCATGACATAATCGTTGCGCGTAATTAAGCAGGCGATTTTAGAAGTATAGGCTCATTCCATGCTTAAATTAATGGCTTCATCGCGTGTGGCAAGGGCCCGCGATAGGCAGATCACTGCCAAACTTGGCCCAAGTTGATATCTTGCCATTATTTGAACTGAATGCCGTTTAATGGCTTGTCAACATGAAGATCAAATCAATACAGGTTTGCAACATTTAGCACACATACACGGTAATTATAACAAATTTCAACACGATAGGTTAAATTTTAAATGTACTCCTGCAGGGGGTCAAACAGCGCCGTGGCGGATTTAACTATAGGCGTGGGGGACAATTCGCGCCCTTATTGGTTATATGCCAGCGCCCCTCAGACCAGACCCACATGGAGGACTGCCACAATGTGGCGCCCCTCTGGGAATGCTCTTGCCCCCACGCAAGCAATCATGACGCCACTGATTTAGTGTTGTAAAGGTAAATCACGGCAATTTCTCACAGCGACACAAAATGAAACTGCGTCAGGTGGTTCGGCTGAATCGCCGGTATATCACGGACGTATAGCCAAAACAAGTCCTGAAGAGCCAAGGTGTTAGGTCAGTTTCATGTCAGTGCCATGATCGGAAGTCAAGAGATGTCAAGGTGAGACAGACAGGATCGGGGCACCGCGCTCGTCATGTGAGCATTATACCATTGCTGAAATCCTACATACGCCCTTAGATGTTGACAGTCACCCAGGCTGATGTACTGTATAGGCTAATGATGGTTGCCGGTGGAGGCGCCGCCGGTAAACAATCGCCACCATGCAACTAACGTTCACACATGGGCGTCGGAATGGTTTTTAAAATGGGACGGTTCACTCTTTTGCTGAGGGGAAAGTGAGTTGCTGAAGTCGACGAATGAAGGCACTTCTACTTAGAAAATTGAACCGTAATAGACCTACCAGCAAAAGTGCAAAAAATCGTTCATGTGATAGGTCGGATAATTACAACTGTCGCAATTCTGGCGGGAGTTAATTCCACAGGGGTGGAGCTACTGTGGCTATGGGGCGATTTCCAAATTTCAAGGATGAGGTGACAGAAGGTGCTAGAGCGCAAAATGAGCGGGTTGAAAGGAGTGGTTGTGTGGCGGTCGGGTAGGCCTTGTTCTGTGCATAACTTCTTTTGGGGTGGGGTGACTCCAGCCCAGTTCTACGCTCAGAGCAACCCGCACCACTGCCCCTTCTACTATCAACGTACAATAGCTGTTTCATACCATATTTCCTATAGTGCTCTTTTTCTGCAAGAAAGGTTCAGGATTGACCGCTTCCTTAAGGGAGTCGACACTGTCAAGCTGTGTCTCGGGACCACTCCGTCTCTTCCGCGGTCGCTGTTCTGGCATTGCCCTGAAGATGGCCTTCTCTAAGAACGAGGTTTGTTCCTTTACCCGCAGCAGTCGGTCCTTTTTCTTGTAACTGTTTAACTGCGGGCTTCCTCTTCACAACCATTCTACACTTCATAACTCTGAAACTACCTCCGCTGATATCAGACACCAGCTGTTCTCTTAGTTCTTGGGACAGGGGAGTTTTATGACACATCTTTATGTCTTTTCACCCTATACACACAGATATCAGTCAGTGCATCTTTCCCCTATCACACATCCCTCACTTCATTTCCGTGCGCAGGAATTCCAGCCTCACACATATAAGTGTCATGCACCAGTTCACCACAATTTACGAAACAATTCTCATGCCGGAACTCTATTTGGCAATTCTCGATCAACACACTTAACTTTTGATTCAGAAGTAGTGATATCTATGAAAGTCTGACAGTGATGGTCCTCTCTATAAACCTTTGCTATTTGCACATAGACCTTTGTCCTGACCCCGCACTTCATTCAGTTCTGAGCATTGTCGTCACAAGCATATATGGAGTCGGTATCAACTGTGTCGACTCCCGCTCTGCCTGGGTAAACCGATCTGGACTCTGATGTATCGGTTATTCTTTTGATATTATTTAATTTCTCTTACTGGGCCACGTTTGGGTGTGGACTCTTAGGCTACACCTTGGAACACAGTATCTTCTTGTTACATCTTTCCACCATCAGAATTTCAACAAGGAGTAATGCAGACCTGTATAATGTGTTTTGCACTACCTGTTTTAAACATGGGCCAGCTGAACCTAAACAAGAATCTGTACAATCCAATCACTCCATTCAACCACTCCATTCAAGCTGCTCCTCTTCTGCCCTAACACTCCACCAGTCTGTCACCTCACCCTTAAAATTTTGTAACTGCTCCATAGCCATAACTGCCTGCCCCACCACTCTGGAATAAACTCCCCCAGAACTGCTACAGTTATCTGACCCATCACACAAACTCATCTATGCTCCACCGCTTGCAATTTCTGCATTGGCATTTCACTTAAAACTGAAAACATTCCTCCTTGACAGACCCTACCCTGACTCCCCTTCTTCCTCTTATCTCTCTCTGCTCCAATCCCAAACATCACCCACTGTAGCTGCCACGCCGTCTCTCTGCCTTTGGATCTGGAACCGAACCCTTTTTGCTTCGAGTTGGTTTTGACTGAGCGCCTGTGATTAAGCTGGTCCCTATGACTTGGCTTTTGTCAGGTGCTGTAGAAACCTTGGGATTACAATTACCTTTACAAAGACAAATACAGAATTACAAGCTTTATCAGCATTCACATGATAGCAACATACCTGAATAGTCCCTGGAATGACTTCTTACACAAGTAATTTTCACAATTCTAAACCAAAACCAGTGCACCATTCTTGTAAACAACTCAGTGAAACATAACAAGTAGTGATTACTTATGAATTTAAATAAACACAGTATGTGGTGATTAACTACATATTGTAATAATTTCTGTTGAAACTGTCTTCTCAACTCCAGTTGCATTGTCAAGTAATAATCATTCGAGTTATTACAGATTTGCTACTAAAAGAACAGTGGTCCAGTATTTCTAGCACATTATCACATGCATTCAGCGGTTGAGTAGTGGTCACAAACAACATAGTTTTTGGGTTTACATATGGCAAACTTTCTTTGAGTAAAAATCTAACACTCAACTTAGTTTTGCACGCTTCTAAATGCTTTATATTTTAGTAACTCCTGCTTTAGAATAATCTGATATGACCTCATGTCCTAGACTTCTTTCTACAATCGCTACATATACCACTTCAGCATTAAAAAATGAGTGTATGATGAAAATTTAAAGTGATCTTGAAAACAGAAGAATGAACTAGGAAGATAGATGTCACAGATATGTATGAATACAAATAAACAGAACTAATATGGACAGTACCAATCCAATTACACATCTTTCATCAACACAGACTGTTTGGTGGCACTACACAAATACAGATTACAATTACCATTACTTTCACAATAAACACACAGCTATTCATTACTGACAATAACTTACTACTTACTTTTAAACAAGCCTCTTAGTAACAAATCGACTGACACTTGACAGTATCTTAAAAAAAGAAAAAGATTAAATACATATATCCCTAACAATAACATTCACTCTAAGTCATTAGATAACACAACAGAAATGCATTGTCTACTGCCCAAAAATAGGTGAACCAAGAGACAACTGAAACTTCAGCATCACAGTTCAACAGTCTCAAAGCACTGGCATCGATTTTCGGCAGTGGTCACCTCTTGCCAGATGTGAAGAAAACTCATATTTATCAGAGGAAACGTGTCCACAGACATTGCACTCCAGTGGATTATGAAAGCCATGACAGCCCATGTGAATTGTATACATCACATGATCCACATAGTAGATGTCACAGGTTGCGCATTTGTACCATGACGATGGATCATCGGCATTTCTTGCGGTAGGGTAGGATATAGATGGTTCCACTTTCACAGGAGCTGCTCCTCCAGATGAAACAACAGGAGCATGATTGCCTAATGAGGTGTTTGGTCTTCTACCTGAAGGATTGTTACCAAAATAGTGTGAAAAGATTTTTTCATCACTTCCAAGCATTTCCGACATGTCCAGTTCTCTGAGTTCTTCCACATTTTCGAAGAAGTTTGTAGTTAACGAGCGGTTCATCTTACGATCCCTGTGCAGATCACTACTAGCATCATGTTTGGTTCTGTCTGATGGCTTTCTCAATGCTGGAATCTCTGTATAGTTGTTGACATCCCCAACGTCAGCAACATCTTCTGACAGATGCTGATGGTGCGACAGATCATCATTCTCTGCTTGCTTCACACCTTTCTCAAGATTTTCATCAACAGTTGTGGATATGTCTGCAATGTAAACCAATAATTAAAACCATTTTACTTGGTTATGTTTCATCACAAAATCTGGTGTCTTAGACAAAAGGAATTCATAGAAAGAGAGAAATCTGACACCGCTTTCAAGAGGGATAGAAGAGATATAGAGATTTAAAACCTATTATGTGATAGATTTATCACTGTAGAAAGCATCAACTGATGATTGCTCACAAGTATAACTGAGGTGGGCCACAATCTGAAGAACTTTAGCTGTTTTGAAAACCAGCAGAGCAATCTGCTGACACAGCCTAATGTGGAAATGTAAAAGGTTGATCCGAAGGCCTACAGAGTATCAGGTAAAAATATGCAGTGAAAGCGAGATTCATTGTCCAGAAACAGCAAAACTAGAATAGAACCAGTAGGCAATCATACATCTGCTGGATACAAAAGCATTTCTTGTTCTATTCAAAGTAACTGCTAAAGAGAAATTATCATTGGCCCCTAAAACCAAAGAAAATTTATTGTGATTGGAAATCAGCTCAAAATGCAAGCCAAAACATAGGTATTGTCTTGAATGTTTAGTGTACATTTAACCACGCTCATTACCAAAGTAACTAAACATTAGCTGGAAGTACATATTTTTCAACCTTTCACTTCTGCAGAACGATCTATACTCAAGCCTAGCAACCATCTAGGGTGACGTCTCAGCACTCTGGATAGTTGAATGGCAGCATTTAGTACCGTACACTAACAGACGCATTTGTGAAACACCATCTATCATTCCCTAGACTGATAGTAAAAATGCTGTATCGTAATATCCCACAAACCAACACATTCATCATGCAGGATGGAAATTTGTCAGTAGCTAGCCATGGAGTTGCTGTATGACAAAGACCTCTCTGCAGTATGAATTAATGTATGTATGCATGAATATATGTGGTATCCAGATGCTTAAATAGCTCGAGTTGACAGCTGACACCACGTTTACAGTTCCTGGTCGATGTTGCACTGAGAATGAGGAATGATGACGGCCAAATAAAGTCCTAGCACACAGGTATGCTCACTGGCAATCCCATTCAGGTAGCAGATGACACAGCATCTGGATATCTATCAGGCCACCAGGTCTGTGCAGGACAGGCATTCTTCACAGTTGGCCAATTGACTTGCCGAAATGTTGGTTTCAGTGAAACAGTCATCATGAGGCAAAGAAAGAGAAACAGATAAAGAGACAGAGAAGCAGTAAGTAAAGATGGGAAGTACAGTGCTCAATATGCTACACTAAACAATAAGAGCACAAAACTCAAGAGCTGAATGAAAATTAACAGGAAAGAGAATGGCATACAGGCACACACACAACAAAACAGATCAGGCACTCAAAGCCCCTTACCGTCGTCACAGTCGGCATGTTGACTGCAGTCGTAATCATCAGAGTCCAGTATTTCCTGTTTTACTTCAGAATCTTTGTCATATGCCATGAATTCTTCATAGTCATCTTCGCCATCTTCTTCATATTCATCTAAATCAATGCATTCTTCAGCTATTTTGTCTGTCATACATCCATCTCTTTTTGCATGAAATGATGAACCATACTGTCCTTCTGTAAAAAATGCATTTTGTGGTGATGTGCTGGCCTGGAATGATCTCACAGACTCTTTATGGCTACTTTGTCTTCCACGATAATTTGTCTGCCTCCACCTGCCCACGCTGCCAGAAGCTGAACTATTGCTATCAGCATTTGTCGGCATCATATTTGCAGCATTTAACTTGTTTTGTTGCATTTCAGTGTCGTTCAGCTTCCCCAGCTGAGCCAGATGGTCCTGCTGTTCAGGGCCAAGGTTCTTGTGCGATTTCACAATGTGCTTCCTCAGATCACCGGGATATAAGAAGTATGCGTTGCTACACAGACGACACTGGTACTGCAGTGAACCGTGATGAACCATATGCACTTTTAGCATTTCCCGGCGCTTTGTTGCAAAGTTGCAGGTGGGTGCAGGGCACTTGTACATGAATGCACCATTGTGAACCTGCAAGTGACGCTTCAGGTTGTTTTTCTGGGCAAAAGCAACTCCACAGACGTCACATTTGTAGGGCCGTACTCCTGAAAATATGACAAAGAATGTGAAATTTAATGTAGTGTAAAGCAATAAGTCAGGTATTGCATCGTACAATTGTTAACTAACCAGAGTAGTTCTCTATAAAAGTCAGTAAATTAGTGTAATTTAATAAAAATATTTATAAGACAATTTATGGGATTTCTAAAAAGCACTGGTCACATAGCTGTCTAACAGACGTTAAAAACATTACTTAAAATAAGCTAAGTTGCTCAAATGGAATACTACGAATGTGAGCATGAATATTCCAAGACCTTCTGAGCCAAAAAGGGACAAATCCCAAAGTCCTGTAAATCTAGGATTTTCAGCATTGTCATATCTCACTTACATCCCAGATTATAATGGAGCCAAATTACAGTGCTTGGTAGGCCTGTCAGCAAGTTCCCTGAGGCATGGGCACACACAACAGTGCTTGGTAGGCCTGTCAGCAAGTTCCCTGAGGCATGGGCACACACAACAGTGCTTGGTAGGCCTGTCAGCAAGTTCCCTGAGGCATGGGCACACACAACAGTGCTTGGTAGGCCTGTCAGCAAGTTCCCTGAGGCATGGGCACACACACGAAGGGTGATGTGCATATACATGAAATCCGGTCAAAGAATCATGATTATTTTAAGCAGATTGCAGATTTGACATGGGCTCACAGCTTAAGAATGCACATTTGTGTGTTGCCTGTGAAGCCACAGGGTGGGAGGTTTCGGGTTGCAGTCAAAAGTTACCAGTTTAATGATTCATTAGAGTGGTTCACGCATAAATGGTAAAAAATAAAGTTCAACATTTAAATAGTAGAAAGTGCCAAATGAGTCCATTAAATAAAATAATAAATTGAGCAGTTTAATGTGCAATTTGATATAAATTGGAGAATATTTAAAGGTTATGCAGGCTCTTGGAAGCTTCATCTGTTATGTCATTTTGCCATCCTTCACTTCCCTCAGCCATCTATGGTCATTTCTTCTTGTTGTCTAATGTAAGTGTGGCTCATTTGGTAATGAATGTTGAATTTCTATTAATTTAAATATGCCAGGTTAAATTTTCACATAGCCCATCAGGATGCTCACACCTTATCAAGATTCCTGAAGACTGGCTCAAAGGGAAGGTCGGAGGGGTTATATGCTGGACAGGACAAAGTTATGGTTAAAAAATGAAGCTCAAATTCAGTAAGACAACGTCTGCAGAAGCACGTTGTAAGAGATCAAAAGCAGGGATGGAAGTTTTAACCAACCCTGTAGAATTGGAATCGAGCAGCAGCAATAAGGACACAGCTAATGTATACAGTGTATCAAAGAGAAGGCGAAAGCAAAAGTCATCCAGTAAAAGGCTCAGCAAGAATCCCTTTTGTCGCTGAGCAGGTGGCTGCTGCTTTGGATCGACTAAAGTCAGTGACAGTGAAGCAATACATCTGTTGATTGCTACTGCTTAAGCTCTAGGACATGAAATGCAGGACCTGCTACTGAGTCACATTTCCATTCACTGAGCCAGAAGATTATACCGAGAAAAGTTTGCCAGCACCTTCAAACCTTGCAAGATTCTGCTTTAGTTGTTTACTGGGATGGAAACTGTTGCTTCGTATTACCGGCTGGAAGAATATGGATCAACTGCCTGTTAATGTGTCTGGTGCTGGAGTAGAGCAACTACTTGGCATCCCAAAAAATAATTCAGGCATTGGAAAAGCTCAGGCCAGTGCTGTGATCCAATGCCTTGATGACTGGAATCTGGACAGAAGGTCAAGGGTTATATGTGCTTTGACACGACAGCCAGCAATACTGGTCTCTGCATTGTTGCATGTACTTCGACAGAAAAGGCCAGAATCTACTTCATCTGGCATGTTGTCACTACATGATGGAAATCAGAGCCAAAATGGCATTTCACTTGCTACCTCCACTGGTTCAGATATCGCCATATTACAATGTTTCAAAGACAAGTGGCATAAGATTGACCAGAGTAGGTCTGAGACAGGACAGTGCTGATCTGGCTGAGTGCCGAGTTCAAGGAGCGAGATATTAGTTGCAGAGGCAGACCAGAGAACTTCTGGAACTACAGAGAACTTCTGGAACTAGTAATCATTTTTTCTTGGTAGAAAGCCATCTTAAGCATTCACTCCATAGCTCCACGAGCCCTTCACTGGGCTCATTGGATGGCAAGAATCATTTATTCATTCAAAATGTGTATGTCTCAATTCCAGCTCAAACTGAAGCCATTTGAAGAAAAGGGTATCTTTAAGTTTCTTTTCTTCATCTGTAATGTTTACATCCAGACATGGTTCGAGGCTCTCTGCTCCTGCAAATGATATTTATTTTCTTTGACAGAGCTTGACAGTAATGACTCAAAACAGCCAATCCCGAACCTTCCTTGAACAGACCAGACTATGGCCATTCTATATAGAAAGTCAAAGGCGCAGTGATGTTTGTGATGCTGAATGTACAACTGGGTTGGAGTCACTCACACCCCACCAAATCATGTCCAGACAGCAACCACCACAAAATTCATGTGCTGTTGTATGCACTAATGGGCTAAAAGATATCATTAACTTTAAACTAGGCCTAAGTGCATATAAAGAGACATGTGGCCCATTAAATGATTGTTTTATTATCCAGTGACAAAGTGATGGGTAGTCAAGTACCATGCAAAATGGACTCAAGTATTTTAACAAACTTTTGACACCTTTAGTGCTTGGCAAGATAGGCAATTATTTGCAAACAATTTCCCCATGATTTTTAACGGTGAAATAAAATGGACAACCATGTTGCTGCTCATGAATAATCCTTGACAGTAACATCAAGGTAGTTTTTCTGAATGGTTTAGTGCTACTGGCTGCCCTATTTGCATATGTCAAGGCTAACTATTCTAACTACTGTTAGTTGTTAATCAATGACTGTTGGATCATAAGAAATGCTAAGGTAGCAACTCAGCAATAAAGAACAGCAACAAGAACAGAGGTTTTAAAATGAAAGCACTAAGACATCAGATCAGTACTGGCAAGAGCTGCCATTCATTCCGAGAGATAAAGTGCGAGCACAGACAATAACTGCTATCATTTTTTCACAGAAAAGGTACCAGAGTTGTTCATTTCCCTACAATTGATATAGGTAAATCTCAAATCAAATCCTTGCCTCAGATCCTTAACTTTGACAATATTTGAGTGGATTAAAATGTTTTTATAGCATATCAATAGAAATCATCTTATGAAATGCATTAGTATTCAAACTAAGGCTTTAGGAATCCACTGTATCCAGTGTTTTGCACTACAGACTTTAGTACCATCCAGTAAATGCTGGTAACTGGATTTAGCCAGTTTATAACCAAATTGGTTATATGGTATAATCTGATGTGTAATTGCATGATGCACAGACAGCCATGTACTAGTACACTTGTTAATTTGGTAATAGGCTGCTTTAGTCAAACTGACCAGTGTGTACTCTTAGATGGACATCCAGCTGACCACGTGCTTTTGCAACGTAGCCACATAGTTGGCATTTTCTCAGAGCTAACTCCATATCTGACGCCTTATTTTCCATGACCTCCTAAACAGCTGCGTCCTTCATCTAAAACAAACAATCACACAATTTGTTTCTTAAACAGTTACAGACAGCAGCAGTCTTAAGAGAGCAGTCACCCAAAAACATAGGGCAACAGTATCCTGAGAATGCAAACTGATAAGCCTCAGTAACTGACATTTCTAGTTTCTCCGTTCAAAATAAGCATATGTACTCCTACTGGTGAGAGAAACTTTTTATGCCTTTTTTCTTGCAGTCTCAGTTTTAACAAAATTATCATGATTCAAAACTGAAATAACACAAATGTGAGTACCCGGTAGTTCAAAAGTCTGTACTTAAACATCAAACTTGTTCAAACCACACAGGAATGCAACCACAAAAGAGCCAATGAATTATTTTATTATTATTATAATTATTTATATTATTATTATTATTTGATCCAAGGTAGAACTGATCCCTCAGGAATGACAAAATTAGGGGAAAATGTAGTTGATATCAGAAAGATCAAGCCTCGTATCAGTTTAAACGGTCATCCAAAAACGTGCCTCTGAATGCAATGGATGTTAGGAAATTCCTGTTAAAAATATAGGAAAATCTTTAACTAAAGCACCTAAAATTCAACCATGTCTAATAAATCTTGAGGAAAGATACCATTTCAGTGTTGCAATACTGATCTATCATATTTTAACATTATTTCTTACTAAAACAAACAGGTAACATAAGATTACTGCTAATTCCAAATGGCCCCCTTAGTTTCCATTTTGCTCAAGAATGCAGACTTCCAGAGCACTCTGTCAGGAAACAGCATCTGCAACCATTCCCCGTAAGAAGATGACAGGATGAGTAAGCCGAGACAACATCAACTAAACTAATTTATTAGGTCTAGTTGCTTAATTTGGGATGCTATAAGTTAAAAATTCCAAATTCATCAGTCTACAAGTTGTTGGCTTGTGCCTCTGTCATTAGTTGAAGATGTAGTATGCATAGATCGCTAATCACAATGCATCTCATTTATTATATGGCCTTTATAAATGTAAATCTCAAATTTCTCAGTGCCACACAAAGCTGCATCAGGGAGACCAGCTTACCCACCGGTGCTATATCAAATCAAGTGTGCAAGAACCAGGTTGCTTGGTCAGTCTGGAGTCGTCCATAAAGGATGTCCACAAAAAATGACCTACTTTGGACCCCTCCTTGTCCGCATTTGACCTTACCCTCCCCCTCCCCTTTGCAGACATCCGCACTCCAAAGCCAGTGAACAAGAAAAGACCAACATCAAAAAAACGTCATTAGGCCTAGTAAACTACTTGTTCTATCTTATTTAGAAGAACCTCACAATGGCACCACACATGGTCTAACAGATATAAATAGATGCGACTTAAGACAGTTGCAAACTTGAAATGTTTCTTTAGCTGTCTGCAATGGAACATTTACTACTGATGAACCAAATGCAGTTCAGAGTGTCCGCCATGTGACTAAGGTTGGTGTTCAAAGCACGGGTTGTACTAAAACCTATGCACATGAACCAAATTTATATGTGGACAACCACATAGGCCATAACTCACCCTCACCCTTGTCCGCATTTGCATGACCCCTCCCTCCATCCCTCTTTGTGGACGTCCTTTATGGACGATCCCTTTCGGTGCTAGGTCAGGATCTGGGGATCAAACCAGGGATACAACATTGTGGGATGGTCCAGAAGCGGACGCAGGATAAGATAGCTTTAAAATTTCACTTTTCAGTTTTGAGTGGAAGGATGCTAGAAAGATAGAGGAAGTGGAGACATGCTCGTTGACAGGCAAGAAAGGAGACGAGCAAACTGGCAGAGGTACTAGGGAATTCTTTCCAAACAGATGGCATCATGTACATGAAGAACAGCTGAATTTGAGTGAGTAGGACACTGGACATCAAGATAGAGAAAGGTATGAGGAAGAACAAGTAGCTTGGGTGCTTTGGAAACTGCATGGGCAAAAGCATTCTGGATTGCTTGAAAACGTTTTTTCTTAGATGAGTTGATGTTATAGAAGAGATAGTTGCAGTAGTCAAGTTTGGAATAAACAACTGCGGTTGCTAACGTGAAGGCAGTTTTATAGTCAAACATGGGGTGGTCGGCGGAGGTCACAAATATGCATGTAGCAAGTGCGAGATAACTAAGCGATGTGGGCCTTTGATGTAAGATCGCAGACACAACCTCAAAGAAGAAGACGAGCACTCCCTTAAGCTAAGCCGACAAACTGCCATGGGTATGAAGTGTTACCGACGTCTTTTTCTTAGCCCCGGCATATGATGGCGCTAGCAAATCCTCTCGCTCACAGTTTGAGTCTTCCACCGACAGCGTACGGTCAATAGAGTTCCCAAGAGTGCGCGAAGTAGAACAGAAATATCTTACTGCCTTGGAGGGGGATAAAAGCTTAAAACCACCCATAAATTGAATTACTCGGCCCTTTAAAACAACAGTGTTTTATTAATCACTTTTGACAATCAACTTGAGCCTTTACAAACTCCAAACGAAGTACATACGTGAAAAACGCCTAAATTAGAGGCATTCATTTTTGTAATATTACAAATTTTATTTTCTATTTATAAAATTAATGTTTCAATTCAAAGTAACAGTTTGGTAATACTACATTATTTACTTTTCCATATTTCACACGGGAATGCTAAGGCGAGGTGGACAAATAAAGACTCTGGGTTTTTCGAACAAGAAGAATAAATCCATATTCAAAAAATCTTCTAATAAATGAAAAGGGCGGAGAGTGGGGTCATCCAAATGCGGATAAGGGGAGGAGGTTATGCCAACGGGGACGTCCAAATCTAAATTTGGTACATTCTATTATATCATGACATCCTGTGCCTTAAACACCAACTTCGGTGCGTACTGCTTTGGATCTAAATTATTAGAGTGCCTCTGTTGGGCACGACAGTATCAAAATACCCCTCTAAACAGCACAGTTAGCCCTGCAAGATCAATAGGGAAGCCAAATCTATAGGCCTTAGTGCTGCGTTGGAGTGCGGACGTCCGCAAAGGGGATGGCATTGGTAATACGAAATGCGGACAAGGGAAGGGGTTCAAAGTAGGTCACTCCCCTTCATCCTCTTGTCCCTCTTTCCGCTCCAATCCCAAACATCACCCATGGTAGCTGCCACGCTGTCTCTCTGCCTGACTCTTGGACCTTGACCTGGAACCGAACACAATTTTGTTTTGACTGAGCGCCTGTGAATAAGCTGGTCCCGTGACGTGGCTTTCGTTGGGTGCTGTAGAAAACTCGGGATTACGATTACAGTTCCGATTCCTTGCGGACGTCCTCTATGGACGATCCCTAAGACCAACAGGACACTCTTAATATAAGTTTAGCTTGTTCTTATATTCTTTTTCTTTTTAAACAACACGATTTTATTGCCACTTAGCTTAGGCCCGATGGGTGTGCATTCTTATACGGACCAGATAACAGGTCCCAAATGTTACTGCCCACGCGGTAGGCCACGAACAGCACGGCGAAAAATTAGAGGGGACATTGACCTGAAGTCCACTTGGTTTTTATAGACGCGTATAACTTTATGGCCATAACTTAAGCGATTCAAATGGTCCACGTGATTTCACTTAGAATCACGACGAGAGAGTCAGAAATCCTTTTGACCTCATTATTATTTAAGTCTAGTTATTTTGATTTAGATGCACTTCATTTCTAATAACCTTGAACAAACAAATGTTTCAAGCACACCTACTATCACGAATAGCTGCTAGATACATTGGCCATTAAGTCTTAAGGTGGTTAATGGCTCTTACGTTACTCTTCAGGTGCGGTAGGCAATGGCGCGATTATCGCTAAAGGTAACCTGCAACATTTAATGTGAATGGCTGGCCGGTTCACGTGGCCAACAGGAAGAAGTGTACGGTAATGTACTGTACGTGATACGATACACGGGAAGGGCAGAGACCTGTATCAGGGGCAGTCTATGTTTACATCGCAGTGAAAACAGAATTTCGTGCGTCTTTCTCTACGGACTGATAAGGCGGCCAATTGTTCGTACTTACTTCAAAGGACAGAGGTGCGGTCCTTGTGTGCTATGTCGATGAAGCGAGAAGAGATTGGCTGTTGTGCCTTC
This sequence comes from Norana najaformis, assembly GCA_964023275.1. Classification (NCBI taxonomy): domain Eukaryota; kingdom Metazoa; phylum Annelida; class Clitellata; order Crassiclitellata; family Hormogastridae; genus Norana; species Norana najaformis. The sequence goes on along the minus strand of OZ029913.1, from coordinate 32,325,491 downwards.
AAATGTACCTAACGCAAAAAGATTCCGAAAGCCTCATTGCGCCGCAATACGCGAGCTTATCTAATCTAAAGACTTCCATAGCGCCATTATGATATTGCCTAAGGCATCATTCGATGGTCGCCTCAAGTCAAAATCGCAATCAAAACCATAATCCGTTGGGAAAGCTAGGCCGAATTCTGGTAGGTCAGAAAAACCAGAAACCGGGCTATGGTGGGTAAGCAAGTTGAAAGCGACGAGTCCAGTCTAGACCCGAATGACATCGAAGAACCGACAGAACGAACTGACTTGGGGCAGTGAATTCCAAGGCTTTGGACCGGCTACCGAGAAGGCCCGAGAGCCCAACACTGTGCTTGGATACGGGGAGCAGCACAGTGTACATTAATGAAGTGCAATACTATTAGTATGAGGGACGAACCTGGAACGCAGATAGGTCGGCTGATTTGAATGCAGTACTTGGTGAACTATAAGACAGATTTTGAAACGAATTCTATGCTCAGTGAGTGTAATATTGGCTTACTATGCTGATATTAAGGAGACTGTTATGGCTCTGGCGAGAGAGTTTTGAACGATTTGTAGTCTGTGCAGATCTCCCTTAGTGATACCAATGTGAAGTGAGTTACAGTAGTCAAGTCTGCTGGAAACCAATGCATTAGCTATTTGGACTAGGACTATTTGATGCAAAAAAGATCTGATACTACGAATCCCCCGTATGTGAAATTGATTTGCACTGTTTATGGCCTAAACATGGTTACAAAATAACATAGGGGAATCAATCGCCACGCCCAAACTGCGTGCGAATCCAGAATGGCTAATAAGTAAGCCACCCAATTGAACATGACTAAACATGCCGTCAAAAGCCGAAGCAAGTCTCTGGAGGGCAGGATCAGACGTGGAACGTTCAAAGGAAAGGAAGAATTGGGTATCATCAGCATACAAGTGGTAGTCAAGAGAGCCATGAGTAAGTAGTGAACCGATTGGAATGGCGTATAATGCAAATAAGAGTTGACCCAGAACAAAACTTTGTGGAACACCACAACTCAAGAAGACAATGTGTAACACCGATCTGAAATTAAATAAGAACTCGGTGGACAATCGAATCCTAGACGTCCACAAAGACCCAAAACGAAAAGCTTCAAACCCTGGAACTCGTTCCGGTTTATATTATTTTGTGCACTTAGTATGTGTGACATATAGAGGACTTGTAGACCCATATATAAGTCAATAAGTGGCAGTTGTGTTACTGTATCATCGTTCGGTTTAGTTTGATGTATTAAACCCTTACCGGAAATGGCTAATAGGAAAATCTTCATCCCGACAAATAAGGTCATCAATACACAGGAACAAGAGGTCATGGCCACTCATCCTATGGAAACCTATAATCACGTGTCATTTTGGTGCCTGGTTATTTGCCATTAAAAAGTTGGAACCAAACAGAGTCTGGGGCTTCCTGAAGGTACTTCGTGTTTCTGTGTCTACCTTTTAAAGCAAGGGCCCACGAGACCAAAGGGGCCCCTTGTGCCCCAAGGGGCCAAGGCCCGGTTGCTCAATTACTTAAAGAAAAATAGCCAAAGTTCAGTTTGCACAAGGGCCCTCGGAAGACTAGCTACGCCACTGCCATGGTCCCAGGTATATGGTGCCTGAATGCTCGTGTGCATCATACCAGACCAGTTCACAGGTTTGTTTGAGCTCTCCGTCGACTCAGACTCAACGGTAGAAGCCCAAACGATTCGCGGTCCAATTATAAGGCCTACCATGTTTGTCTATCTTTGTAACCACGAAAGTTCTTTCTGCTCGCAAAGCTGGTGCTTTACAGGTCCTTTTGGCCCTCCCCGCATTTTTTAATTATTACTTAACAAAAGTAGCCAGTCACTGAAGTGCAGCCAATAGGCCTATTCAGTATAGTTCAGCTCTATATATTTACTAGCTTTGCTGAAGTTTTAGTTTTAGAACTGTTGGTACTTCACGTAGAGTCTAGCCAAGCTTATGTTAACCTTAAAAGCATTAGGCCTACTTGACAAGTGAGAATAAGTGGGAAGTTTTAGTTGGTCTAAACACTGATGTATTCACACTTGCGCTGCAAAATCCATGGATGTGCTCATATCTACTCAACGGGTGAACTTAGCTGCTCAGATGCTCAAATTGCTTACTGTAAGTTGCTCAAATTCGCTTTTAAATGCATGATCTCTGTTACTGGCAGCCGGGCTTCGACACACGTACTACTGAAATGGATTTTGCATATTTGATACTGAAATGCCTAAAAATCTAGACTGTTCACATTTGATCCTAGCAGACCACAAAATTGCTTCCATCGTCTTCTACATGCCTCAAAAATCGCTTTCGATCGAGTCATAGCCTGGACTTCACTTCCCAAGAACCCTGACCTTGCCCTCCACTCTTAAGCTGAGCCGATGCTCTTGGTCCCATATGGTTCTTAACCCATAACGCCAGCTTAAGTTCATACGAACGTCAGTCAGCTCTACATAGCTAGCTCTACGATTCTACATAATTTCTATAACGTTGCGTGAGGGTGCATATAAACGCCTCTTAAATAGTAGGTCTACAGGTCTAAGCTCACAGGTCTAAAGCTGTTCGTATCACTGCAGGCTGGGCAGGCCTTCAACTGAATAGTGCAGGTAAGCTTTATTTTAAAAATGGTATCTGTCTGTCTGTCTGTCTGTCTGCCTACCTTCCTGCCTGTCTGCCTGCCTGCCTGTCTGTCTGCCTGGCTGCCTGCCTGGCTGCCTGCCTGTCTTCCTGTCTGCCTGCCTGCCTGCCTGTCTGGCTGCCTGTCTGTCTCTAATAATATACACATTTATTAATATGCGGAGTATTGTGTATAACAGGACTGAGCCGTTCGCAGGTGCAGGTTTTTGCACCAGTGACTCTGTTTCATACATAGTGGACCAAAACCACACGTTACGCTGAGGGAATTTCATAGACCTGCATGGACGCATTCAGTCGGGCTACGCTCTTCGTAAGCGTGGTAAGCGAATACTGTTACATGACAGGCTATTACCTTAATCTGCTTAGATTTTTTGCTTGTAAAGCCTCTCCATATATAAAATGTTAGACTGAACTACTTCGTTTACCCGGAAGAATTTTCATTCCTTGCATTAGTCCTAGTATTAGGGTAAAGGAAAGCGGTCAACCGCAAGATCCACACAGTTTTGAAGGTATGTTGGCCTACACTTCTTGTGCATATAAGACACTGGACTTTCATGTCACCCGTGTGTCTGCTTTTAATTGATAAAACAGCATTTGAACGAATAGTTTTTCTATTTGCTAAAAAGGGCGAAAATATGTTACTATCGTTCATATTTCGTTAAATCGATCCTTGCTGCCCTGATTCGTTTCTATTCAACGACCATAGGCCTACAGTTCGCTTTTCAAGTTGCTGGGCCAGCCTTCTAGTACTCTCCCCACAGCTGCTTGTTCAGCGCATTCATTCATGTGATTTCGATATCTACTGAAGGCTTTACATCGTTTTGATAGCTTGCCAAAACCACAAACCGTCTGTCTGTCTAAGCAGACTGATATCTTGACATTTATGACCTGACTTTCGACTGTATTTTAATGCGTAATCGATTGAATACTAAGATGATCAGAGAGAGGCGTCATTGCTATTTATGTTTTTATTATCTTTCAGTTACAGGAGCTATACTAAGAACAAAAGATGAGTTAGGCCTATACTAAGAACAAAAGAACAGAGTGGATTTCTGTGGTGGATTACGACTTACGCCGGACTTGGCTGTTGCTTTTCAACTTCATGTTGCAACGACCATAGCGATTTCGGGTACTACCCAAAACAAAGTGAATACGTTGATGCCCCACAGACACCCAACATATAAGTTTACACACTATGATCGTGCCTTTTAGCTGGTTTTAACTTGTCGGGTTCGTCTACAGCTCAAAGGCCTTTATTGATCCTTGTGTAAGTCTACCTGACTCATTCGACGCCACTTGCTTTAAGGTTATGCTTTTTGACCTTTGAGTTTTCAAGAAGGTCAAAATTCAAGTTAGTTTTTATAGTCATATTATAAGAGGTCGTCGATTAAACTTCTTAGCTGTTATCATGACTAGTATCATGACCAGTATGTATGTATGTATATACACTAACAGTGCCGACAGTTCTATTTCAACTTCAACCTTTCTGCCTCTACAGAGCATGAACTGGTGGCACGTATTGGCTACGACAGCAGATTGCTAGCCATTTTGCTATTAACCATTGTGTCCAGGTTTCGAATTGCGGTATATAATATATACATGACGACATGCGACCAGAGTCGTCGATATAAGGCAGTTTTCCAAATAAAAACATTTAAAAAAAGTGAAAACATATTGAACAAGTTAAGGCGACCGTACAGCAATCGGATCCGAACCGACTGGCAAATCGAATAGAATCGGTGCACATTTCCAGTGTTTCTCAGTCGACCGATTGAGCAGCAGATCGGTGACACTTTCTCAAGTCAGAACAACTTCTTCTCAATGTCAAGATCAGGTCGCCAACGCTTTTTCATGAAATAAATACTGCAGGCCATAACTCCAACTTTTTTTTAACCTTGCCTCTACATTCTGTTTTCTATGAAGTCGAGTTTTTTCTCCCCTCTGAAAGTTCAGTTAGGTCTAATCATCGCACGTCTTCCTTCCGGTTTAGCAAATCATGGGAGGCAAAAAGGACCTTTGACCCTTTCGTTTGGTAACTACATTTAACGCGGAGTAACACCGAAAGTGGGAAAGCAGGCTGAACTCTGCCTCCACCTTGTTACCATTGCCATGGATGTTTCTCAGCGTTGACGTGATTTTGCAGAGTTCTAGTGTTGTGCGCTAAACTACAATGAAAAATGCATAATTGGAAGAAATTAGTTGACACAATTTATAAAGAATTAATTGAAACATCACCGAACTGAACGTAATGCCTGTCTTCAAAATAAAACTGCTCTGTTTCTATTAATATTTCAACCATTCTGTATTTCATGTAACTTAATATGTCATTTGCAGGACATGAACAACTTGGAAGATGCTGAATCAGTTAGACAGGAATTGAGCTCAAAGTCTCCCGATATGGACACGAAGCTGTCATCCGGATCTCAGCTAGTGGTTGCCTTCGAGGTGAACCACAATAGTCCTTTTCAGATCAATCAGAACCAAACCAACGACGCTGGCTTCGCCAAAGCCAACGGCGCTCAACACTTGAAACAAGGGCGTCTACAGTCGGGTCAGAGGGATAAGTTGCCCTTGCAGGGTCAGCTGGGGCCCGGGTCTCTGCCACCTGATTTCGTTCAGACAACCAAGAAACAGATGGTTCTGTTGAGTGTCTTTCAGCTGAAGACTAAGCAGCCACTCGCCGCCACTCCTGAACACGTTTATACTTTCCAGATGGACCCAGCCGTCAATCGTCCTCAAGTTTTAGCGCCAAGTGCTGTTGAGTCAGTCCGAATGCGATCTCTCAAAGAGAAGAAAGAATGCGCCTTCTCTTGGACCAGGCCCACAGATCCTCCATTGGGCAACTCCTTCAGCCCCGCCTCTTCTACCTGTTCAGCCATTACTGATTTATTCTCCAAATCCACTCTGGCGCAATCATCCATCACAAGAAGTAGCGTTGCTACCAACCGACTGAGTCAGTTCATCAGTAGTCCAATGGGTCAGTCACAAAGGGTCTCGATGAAGCCGCCTGGTGTCGCTGCAAACACTGGACCTGCTGGACAGCCAACCGAAAATGCTGCGGATCAAGCGCAGAAGTCTCGTTTCATTCAGTCAGGCCACGCAGACACGAACTTTTCAGTCGGATCTGCCATCGGTAGAACGGAAAGAACTCCAATGGGTCAGCTGCTGAAGTCCAGCAAGGGAGAAGGAAGTGAGGAATCAGACGAAGCCAAGTGTCGAACGTTTGGTCCGAACGAGTTTCTGGAGCTGTATCGGTCGAGAGCTTACTCAGACCCTCGCCGCTCGTTCGACGCCGGAGGAGCAACAGCAGCTGCCAAAAGGAGGAACCACAAGAGACATGTAATGTCATCGTCGTTGTCATCGTCTCTGTTGTCCAATTTATCACAACAATTGGAGCTCGTCTGAGCAGAACTCTTGAAGTGGTGCTATGCGTATAGAAATGATGATGACGATGATGATGATGATGACGACGACGACGGCGATGATGATGTCAAAATGCCGATTCGAAATGTATGATCTTAAATGCTCAGCAAAAATGGAAAAGGCTTGTAATGGCGATGATGATGATGATGATGATGTTTGCCAGAGGGTACAAATGATTATTATCATTGTCATCGTCACCGTCACCGCCACTGCCACCACCACCGCCTCCATCCCCACCGCCACCACCTCCCCACCGCCACCACCAAGGTAACACAATTGCTTACGTATATATACATACGTATATATATATATGCGCATATAGTATATTACGTTATGGTCAGAAGCATGGTCCCGTGTTTAACTATTAATTTTAACGGCTGACGAGTAAACACGATGACAGCAAATGAACAAGAAGACACGGTGTTGTAAGGAGGTACGTATATAAAAGATGACAAAACATGCGTAGACCTACATATTAGGCCTACTTTTATAGCAGGTGTATAAGTTGTATGAAATAGACAATGACTGTTATATAACCGAAAATATAGGCTAGTGTTTCATGCAAGTTAGTCTGTGGATGCGAATGAAAACATCCATGTATCTGCCGGTGTAGGGCCTGTGCGATTCTATCAATCTGATGTCGTGTGCTGTTATCTGATTAGAATTCCGAGGGCCAGTCGACTCTCTCCGATTTCTCCGCATACAATAAACAGCTTGATGGTGGAGCAACAGTAAATGATGACAACAGTCAGATTACGCCAATTCTGTCAAGGAAGAGACTCAGTCAGAACATCCTTATGGAATTACCGAATACGATCCCTGAGAACAAGGAGATGTTCTTCAGTTGCTCTTCCGTATCGCTTCCGTCTGCTTCTTTAAGTGTGGCTGACAGCACAGAGAACCACTGTCCTGCATCCTCCTCCTCATCCTCTTCCTTCTCTTCCTCCTTCGCTGCCGGGAACAACGCAAGTGACAGAAGTCGCCGGCTACGCATCACGAACCGGAGATTTTCGGAGCCACCGATGCTCACTTTCCAGGCAATGTCGCATCTGCACTTCTGCTACACGAAGACAAAGCTGGCTCAAAAGCGTGATGGATTTGATTCACAGAACGACATCCGAAGCAGCAGCAGCAGCAGCAACGTCAGCAGCATCTCCACCTCGTCCAAGGTCAGCACAGTTATATCATTTCGCCTGTGATAAGCTGGTTCTCGCGACTTAGCTTTCGTTGGGCGCTGTAGAAATTTCGAGATTACGATTACAATCATATCACAGTTTCTAGACGACAATATTGCACTAAAGAACTTACAGTAACAACAAGAAGGCAGCGCTCCAAATCTAACCATTTGTTACCTGCGTCAGCAGCAAGTTTGGATAGTTGGTTATCCGTGTTTAATTTTGTTTTTACTTAAAATTGTAGTTTCTTCCATGCATCAACTCGAGGATCATCCTCTTTCTTCTGCTTTCATTTCATCAAAACAGACAATTATTTGGTTAGGATGTGGATTTTTGCTGAAGAGTTTTCTTGAAATGTCACTACAAAAATTTCCATTTACATCACACCACAAACGTGTTGCCTATATCTAACCATATGTGTGTATATATGTATGTCTGTTTATCGCCCTGGACCACAATAGCCCAGGTCTACCAGTCTGAACCAATCACCACCTTCATAGTACGGGTCTTCAGATAGGAGCTGAGATAGTTTAGGTGGAACATTGTAGAACATCTACCACTTGTGCAGAAAAGGTGTTTGGATCGGGTCCAGCGAACAGTGTCTAGTGTTTGTACTTAGCAACTTTAGCCTATTTAAAGTGTAAACAACGCTAAGTTTAAAACGTGTAATTTATAACAAATAAAATTTAGTTAAAAGTGTAATCGAATATTGTTTAAAATACACGATTAATGCAAAATTAAAATGTTATTGAAATATTATCAAATATTCATAAATTTTACGTTATTTCAGAGACCAACAGATTTTTCCATTTCACCCGGTAAGAAACTGATAATCATCTGAATGCTTAGAATAAATGCATACAATTTAGAAAGGCCTAAGTATGTTATGGAAATCGTTAAAGTAACTTGCAAATAGCAGGCGATCTAGACTGAACCTTATGGTAGGCTATTTCACGGAGATAGTCTTTCATAAAATAATGACCATACTGTACATTTATGTAGCACATCTTCCTGGGAAACCCCACAGAGGGGTTGTATTGGATCAGGAGCTTACCCTGTCTGCTCATGTTAACAGCGTCTCTCGTTCTTGTTTTACCATCTTCGTCAGCTCCGCACAATTCGCCGTACTCTTTCCTTCCACGCTATCTGCCCTCATTTGCACCATGATTGACTTTTGTAATGCTATCTTCATCGGCCTATCGCTAGCCAGCACTGCTAAGCTGCAGTCTGTGCTGAACTCTGCTGCTCGTCTCAATGGGGCATTCACAGATATGGCCACATCTCGTCTTATATTCGTGACATTATTCACTGGCTACCCGTCCAGCAGCGTGTCTACTCTAAGATCCTCACTCTTATACTCACTTGTGTTGCTGGCCTTGCTCCCCTTTACCCCATTGATTTCTGCACTTTGGCCTCCTCGTTGCCGGGTCGTAGCACCCTCGGCTCGGTCTCCCAGGATCTCCTGTTTGCCCCTCGCAGACCCAGTCCAGAAGCTTCGCCTACGTTGGTCCCATTTTCGTGAATCGTCTCTCTAGAGAATTGCGAACTAAATGAAGGATGGATGTTCGCTATTTTTATGTTCATCGACGTCTGAAATGTAACAACTGCGTCGTTCCACATAGACAGAGAGTCTTGGGATCGATCCCCCTTTCGTCACAAGGCATCACTTGGTAGTCTGGCGAGATCAACAATCAACGCAAATTATCAAGGTCAGTTATTAAGGCGCTCCATCAATCTACTTAGGTCATCTGTCGCCACATAAATAGTAATCGTTATTGAACAATTACATTTGACCCATAGATTTTGTTTATTTGTGTATATACAGGCCTATATACACCAATATTTACAGAACCCTTTTTAAGAACCTCTAAAAAGAGCTGCACCAACCGTGTTACATCATCGTGTGTTAAGTTGTCCACGTTAACTTAAGAAATTACCTTTGCAGCTAACATTAAGGAACTTACCAATTTTTCATTCCTTTAAAGACTTGGGTGCATAAAAATCTAATTAACTGATGTTAGCGTAGGCTCAAGTCTATGATGAAGTTTGTTTTCTTAAGACATAATGCAAACGACTCTTCAAGTCGTCAAAAGTCAACTTCCACATCTACGATGTTGCAAATGAATAATTATATAGCCTGGTTTTATGTACAGCTTCCAGCTGCAGTTGAGTACTACGACACATTGCAGGAAATCATAGGTTAGTCAGTTAACGGATATACAAATCAGTTACCTCTCTGCTATCTTTCGAAGATTGTGTGAGTTTTCGTGCACTGATTTACCAGGCAATAGAGCAGAACATTTAAACAGCGCATAATTAAATTTCCAAATTATTTAGCTACCATGCCTCGTGATTTCATGACAACTTTAGCCTGCATATTTTTTCTTATGATTTTTTTCTGAAATTATTTTTGCTACGATAAACAAATTCAGGAGGAGCATGGAGAAACGATTTAAAGACTTCTGCTGCGCTGTTTTCAATCAATAGTTCAAGCTGTGTTCGTACCCATTGTTGAGTCTCAGGTTACATATATCTGAATGGAAACAGGAATAAAGCCGATGTAAATGAAAGAGTACTAATGCATTATTACTTGCAGGTAGTTTTAAGACGAAAAATGTATCCTATTTAAACTATTCAGTACATGAGCTTGCCTGCAAGGAATACGGTGGCCCATACATGCTCTTTCGTGCTCTTTCTCGTGCAGTAGGCCTATATCATTCAAATTTTAAAATTGAGCTCTTCAGCTCATCTCATTCCTTTCTTTCAGCATCAAACCAGTAGGTCTACCACACACCACAAGAAACATTTTGACACTGAGGTTCACCAGCAACATTTGACCCTGAGTTTCACCAGCAACATTTTGACCCTAAGGTCACGTTGAAGTCTCTTGACGCTTCCGGATTTCGTGCCACATGCAGTAAAACTCATCTAAGCTGCTTCTTGCATATTTGATTTGACTAAGGGCCTATCGTTTGTGTTGCGCTGAGAAATTTCGGCTATTTACATTACATTATATGCCTTCCTGACTCTTGGATCTTGACCTGGAACCGAACCCTTTCTGGCTTTCGATTTTGTTTTGACTGAGCGCCTGTGAATAACCTGGTTCACGCGTCTTGGCTTTCGTTGGGCGTTGTAGAAATCTCGAGATTACTTATACGATTACAATATATAATACGTCCTTAAACCCATTTCTACTTTAAATTAGTTTTAAGACCGCTTTGTTGTTAAGCGAGTAAAGATAGGTTATATAGACCCACGTCCCAGACAGTCACATGCACTGGGCCATCTATGGGCTCACAGCTGGCTAACAATTGCCACCGGTGACATAGTGTGGGCCAGCAATGGGCCTAATGAATGTGGCTGTCAGCGGTGTTGTCTGCGTTCGAATTGCCCGCTAGATGCACTATGGCAAGTGGTATACGATTTGAGAATGAAGCATTTCCGGTTCCAGCTGACAACGACTTTCTGATGTACTCTGAGCTGATGAGGTTGCACAGATGCTGGGAGCTGATGCCAAACAGTTCTACCGTCGTCGTGCTTGACATTGAACTGAAGGTCTGCATCTATCGTCACATAGTCTGATAGTACAGTGCTACTGCATTCTCATTGTTTTGCCTTGAATTGCCTTCGTACTTAAATATTTCATTGCCTTCATACCGAGCGCTTTCTACAGCAATTGGTATTGATGTCATATTGTGCAGCCTTTCACAGTTTGTTGTATACAGCTGTACTATGTTGTCATTACTCTGTTGCAATGTTGGTTAGTAACGAAGTTAAAGTAACGTGTTATGTGAAAAAGTACACTTTTTGTAATATTACTTGTAAGGAAGTATTAACAAATGGAAACACTTTGACTTGTAGCGAAGTAATATCATGCCAACTTTAAAATACTTTTATTACTTCATTACAAGTTAAGCTTAGACGTACGTTGCTCGTTAACTTAATAACCTGAACGAGGGCGCATTAGTTGTGACGTTAGCAGATCAATTCAAATGAATAATTTACTCGCATATATTGCACAAAGGACAGCGTCACTGAGGCACAGGGACTTTGACTAATTGCAGTGTTTGGGTACATAATGGGTGTAACTCAGCCGACAAGTCGCGACCTAGTGGGGGAGGAGGAGGTGAGTGGGGTTGCGTGTTCGTTTCTGCTGTCGTAGGCGAAACATCATCTTCTAGAGACCAAGCAACGCGAGTGAGCATTACAGCCGATCGGATTATAAATTATCAGCATTAGCATCTAGGGTTTAGCTTCACCTTTTGACCCTACAACAACCTTACAGGTCGTGAGAAACAAGTGGACTGTTAGGAACAGAACTAAGAGAGACTGAACGCGGGAGGTGATGATTGAGTAAGGTGACATCACTGACAATACTGTTTTACTTTCCCTTAAGTAAATTTGTTGATGAGTACTTTAACTTAAGTACTTAGAGTAAGAGTTACTTTTATTTTTACTTGAGTACTTTAGCCCAATACTTTGGACAACACTGCGCTGTTGTCTTTGACTGCCTTCAAACTAACGCCTTTGTTTCGCATATTGCGTTAGTTGGCAGTTTCCATGTTTTGTGACGGATTCTGAGCTCACCAATATCTTGCACTCTGACCGCCTTTCTAGTGTAGCAACATAGACTGCAATTGGAAGGACCATCTTGGTTTGTTCTCGGAGGAAGCTTTATATCACTTATCTAATCTGGAGACTCTGCCTTTATCATAAACTGTAAGACATCAATCGATAGTCGCCTCATTATTTTTTCTTACAGGTTTACTTAACAACTTGGCAAATACCGTATACTGAATTGCTTGGACTCATGAGTTGTTCGAGCTTCTAATTTTCCGTGGTAATCGTTAACTTTAGGTTGTCTGCGCTTTCCACGCATTCACCTTGCATGGCATCGTGGCTGCTGTTCTGTGGGATTCCGTTGCACTAAAATTCGTCGGTGAGTCGTCGCTCTACCATACACTATTCATTTTATAACAATAGTTCACAAGAAGTATGAAATGCTGCGCGGCAGTGCAGATAGTTTCAACTGTCATATGGCTTGAGAATAGGCAATTTTTGACACTGTAAATCTGATACACCCGAACTGGTTGACTTGACTCTTAAGTTGCCGAAATATCCGTCCATAAAAGTCTAGAAGCGATCGGATTACCGGTGATGCTCCCACCGACATCCGAAACACACACACACCTGAGCAATTTGGATCATTGTGTTTTGTGGCCGCCTTTTATTTCGTGTAAATGTTACATAAGTTGCAATATTATAATGGGTGATATTCGCGTTATGTACAATGCAACTTTTTTCTAAGGATTCGTACAACTTGGGAAGAAGTGACCTACATTGTATGTATATGAATACGTGTAGGCCTACGGCGCACCTTAAATCGAAGCGATACAACTGTAGTCAAGCCATATATGCATTTCCTAACTGACAATTTTATTATAAGAATATTGAAAAGGCGCAAATTTGTTTAACTAAATGTACTTCCAGTGCGCTAATATTGAATCGAGTGTGAAGCGAGAGCCAGTGAAGGTAAAAAGATGTTTGGAAATAACTTTTGATTTTCTTTTTCTTCCGTAGGTATGCTGACTGTAACAGACTTCATTCGAGTATTGCAAAAATATCGCAATTCAATGGCAAGTACACGTTCAATTATAAGCCTATAAGGACTAGCCCTTAAAATGTAATTTTAATTCTAACTGACAAAGTCAAAAAGGCAGTTGCGTAGCTGGGGGGGGGTAACAAGTGGTGCGGTCGCCCCGGGCGGCACTTTCTAAGGGCGGCAAAAAGGGCGGCAAAATGATATTTTAAAGAAATATTCTATCACATGAACCCAAAATTCAGACTCGATAGGCTGAATGTATATATTGTGTACAATATCGAGTTTAAACTCTACAGTTGAACTGACCCAGTTTCTAAAGTAGCCCTCTCTTCTCCGTACGAGACCACTCTCTTCCCATTCCTCTCCATTGTCTGTGTCTAGCAGGATGAAATATTTCGTGTGTCAGACAAAAACTTCGTCCCTTTCTACAAAATCTATCTTTCAACTACCCAAGTTACACCTGTTATAGTTTTCAGGTTCAAAGCATCAGGTTTTAGTACCTGAGGCATGATCGGCCATATGCAGTCTCCTCGCTGATTTTTCCATAACGTTTGAACCGGCTTTAAGGGAAGTTTAGCAAGGCGACGGTATAGGCAGTGAAATTGACTCATAAAGTCGTGGAATATAAGGAAATGTACAATTTTATGATTTTTCTTCTTCACTCTGTGCTTATCGCTTTTCTTCATAAAAATGAGGTGACAAAAATAAGCTGATCTCAGTTTAGGAACTTCCGAGAGAATAGACTCAATAGAGCAACCGATGCAAGAAGTGTCATGGGTATACGACAGATTTTTTGATAGGAAATAATTTCCAGCAGTTTCGGATGACGAAGACAGTGAATCCTGCATGCCACAGTAGTTTCATCAGTCAGTAACTTTCATGCATGATTTGCTGTTAAAAAGGCTTTGCAATATGAATTATTCTTCATATTTATTTCTTAAGTAGGTCCACAATAATTTAAACTTCTGTTAGTACACAATTAAGCTATTTCTAGAGTTAATAGATTGATTTAATTTTAAAGGTTATCTACAGACTGAGGCATTTACTCTAGCTTACCATTCAAACATTGAAGTAAATTTTCTGTCAGTAGACATACACTGATGAAATAAGTTTTTTATGTGCTTACAGGAAGATTTGGAGAGAATCAAAGATGACAAAATTTCGCATTGGAAAGGTACTTTTACTTCTGCCTTTCATCTGTTCAATTTATAAAAGAGCAGTTTCTTAAGCTAAACTCTAGAGGCAGCGAAAATAAGCCAGGTATCTCGAAACGTCTTATTGCCCTGGCGGGGCTTTGGAATCCCCGACCTTTGAGTTGACGCTAACAACTGGACTATCGCACACATTTAGATAAAACTTCCACCTGCTTCAATTGCTTTTTAAAGCAAATGTAATAGCTGTAATCGTAATCGTAAAATGTCGTAGCCTGGCAGTCTATGTCGGGAAAAAAGACATCACGAACAGACGGGTTTTCTATTCGTGACAAATACATATGACGGGAGAAACAGCGGGACCAAGGAAGAGAGGAAGACCAAGCAGGGCATGGATTGACAACGTGAAGGAATGGACGGGGATACCTTGGAACAGGCACCCCGTGCGAATGAGGAAGATTGTCCATTGTGCCGCCAAAGTTCGGAATAACGAGCAAGGCATCGAAGACGACGACGACGACGACATAATCCATAATATTTATTATGTCTACGAGACTTAAAATGATTTATAAAATCGTCTGTGTTGTATGTTGTGGCGAATTGTGAGCGCAGAGCAGCTGATGGGAGAAGGCGACGGTTGCGGCGGTGGTCTGATTTATGTCGATCCAGAAGACAGCCTGTACGAAGCTGTTAGCATTCTGCATTTGTCTGGCTTTCATCGTCTGCCAGTAATCGATGCTTTCAACAACAACGCGCTCTACACTCTCGACTACAAGAGAATTCTTCAGTTCATCTGCCTGTTTGTACGCTAACCAACGAATTTTATCAACGATTCTCTGAGTCTTTGAGCTTAGGTCTGTGGTTTTAATGGTTCTGTTGGCTGACTTCAAATGTGCGCTTATGAACTTTAAAAGGGGTCATTATCAAATTCTAGTTGTATTGTATTTGTCTTATTCACTCTTCACACTGCTCTGTTTCTTGATTTATCAGTCTGTCTTAGAAGCAACTGTTTTGCATCTAGCGTTTGCAAGATTTTTACAAGAGACACTTCATTATGTTTCTTTGCTCAGTATTGTCATGTATTTGGTCTCCAGATGAACCGCCTACCGCGGCCTAACTTCATGAACAGAAGCATCTGGGAATTACAAGTTGGCACATTCAATGAAGTGGCAAGCGTATGTTATAAAACCTTCCTCATCTGTGTCATCATAACAATGAACATCATCGTTATAATCATCTTTACGATCATTGTTTTCTTCTTTCTTGCATCTTCTTTTCTTCTCTTTCAATGTCGCCACCAAGTGTATCTGTTAACAGCATTCCCGAAGGCAGTCCAAAGCTTGAAATTCACTAGTACTCTTTGAAAATCACGATGAGCTGAAATTAATTTATTTTATTATTTTCATTTATTTCAAGAAACCGTAGGTTAAAATGTCAAAATCGTAGTCCTTTGCAGAAGTGCAGTCGAAGTCAGACAGGTAAGGGAATTTGGAAGTCAGGCTACCGTTGGTAAGGAAACTGAAACAGATGAGTCTTAAATTTAGAATTGTGGTTACATTAAATTACAGTCAGAACTCAAACAACTGGGCAATTAGTGCAGAACCTTCGGACCAGCTATCTGGAACGTCTGAGAGTTCAGCACTGTTCTGTCGCTTTCTTGTTGAATTGAATTGACTACAAGACGCGTAGATTCGGTAACACTTGTTGATTAAGGAAGAGGCAGGGGAGATTATTTAACGTTTAGGCTTGCTTTGAAATCTTTACCGATATTCGCGAGTTCTGATGAGAAAGGGTTTTAGTTATTTTCTGGATGCCTTATGCATAAAATACCCTGACTGCGATTCGATTACTGCATGTCTGTAGATCCGACAAGACCAACCTCTCTTTGAAGCGATGGATTTGTTAGTTGGACGGCGCGTGTCAGCTCTGCCAGTCGTCGATTCTGAAGACCGGGTCATCAACATTTACTGCAAGGCAGATGCCATGGTTTGTGTTGATTAATTATCATCGCCACCCCATGCAAAGACCTTTAGAATTCTAATGAGATATCAGCAGACAACATGTTGCAAGGCAATTTGACGAGTGCATTTATCTTGTCCAGTGCTATTGAAATGGGTGCACTAGAATACTGCTCATTTCTCAGCCCCTTTGCTCTAATAACGTGCATGATTGATGGTGTACTATCATGCCTTTTACGTTTCCGATAATATGTGTAGGCCTGGCCTATAGGCTTACTACACAGTACCCTGAATGCAATGTCATTTAAAGCAGCTAAAAAATTCCATTACATTTTGAAAAGTTTTTAACCTTATAAGTTGTATATCTCCTCCAAAATTGCTTTAAAAATTTTCAAGTCGTTTGTTTTCTGACCTCTTGCAGCGATAGACCTCCCGTTACGTCCTGTGTAACCGGTTGCGTCCACTTGTTTTGGTCTTTCTTTGTTACTCTGATCGTTCAGATCTCGAGCCTTTGTACCGCATGTCAGGGTTTCATTGTGAGCACGTTCCCTAAGATCTGTTGCTTCTCTGGACATTCACAGATAAATAGCTCATATTTTTGTTAGCAGGTTTTCCGTAGGTGATTCAGTATGTTAAACAAGCCTATGCGTGCCCGGATGACAAATGTCTTTAACGGAATTTTCCTCGGACACTATTTTGACGAGTCATCGGGTTGTTCATTTGTTTGGGCACGTCTGCGTCGCGTGCTTGTGACTGGTTGACGGGTGCGCTGAAGTTGAGGCGGGCTGACGTCAGCAGTGATTCTTGCCCAGGCACGTCTGTGTTATATATCTGTGACTGGTGGACGTTCGTAAGCATAGAGCGTTCGACTGACCTCAGCGTTGACTCATATTCTTGTTCGAACATGTCTGCTGACGGTCGCAGATGCATTGAGCAGGGGCGTAGCAAAGGACAAGGGCCCACGAGAAAAGAGGCCGCCTCTGCCCCAAAGGACCAAGGCCCGGCTGCTCAGTTAATAAAGAAAAATAGTCAAAGTTCAGTTTGCACAAGTTCCCTCGGAAGGCCGGCTACGCCACTAGCATTGAGAATAGTGCTGACAATGTTTTAGAGCAGCAGCATGCTGTGTTAAGTTGATAATGTGAATTACAGTTCCACTGATTATTGCTGACGATAGCAATTCATTAGATTTGTGCTTGTAGAAGTTTTGATGTTGGCTGTAGCTGCACTCTCGTGACTGAACTGTTTTGATTTAAATAGGGCCTACACTACAAGTAAATCTATAGACTTTTTGTCTTTTCTCGAGTTAACGCTACGCTAAAAATCGGGCCAGTAGGCCTATACGACTCGAAGCTCAATCGATTCGCAACTTCGGAAGGTCGCTCATAATTTCGTTGTTTTGGCTCATGCATAGCAAAAATTACAAGTCATTATGGAATGGAAATAATGTCACTTGCCAATATGCAAACTTTATAAACTAATAGCTCAGTTTTAAAGGCGATATGCTGCTATCTCATTGTTTAAAGAATATGGTACACTTTCGAGTTTTGTGATAGTTCTTATCACAAAGTTTTGAACTTCATCATTTTCAACAGTTTGGTTTCCACATGCCGGTACCGAGTACGAAGTGAAGTGAAGTTAATAGTTAAAGCAACATCAGACCAGGGTCCCAAAGCAGCATAGAAACTAAGTGCCTGACCCTGCGGATATACCGGATGTTGCAACAGGTCACTTTAATATGCTAGCAACTTAGCAGTGTGTTAACATTGCGTTTTACAGGCCCTGGCGGCGAGTGAATCCTACAAAAATCTTAACATAACGATCGGAGAGGCGCTTTCCACAGAAAGAGAAGCAAGTATTTTTTCGTATGTCTTTAAAGGTGCCATTAGTCTTGAATCAGAAAAACGTGTAAACTGCGCCTGTAGGCCCAATCGTCCGTATTTTTTCACAAATATTTTTTCAAAATGTTACCTTATCCTAAAAATTTGCTAATCGCTCCATAGCCATAACTGTCCCACCTCTCTGGAATAATCTCCTGCCAGAATTATGACAACTATCCTTGCAAGCTCTGCACAGGTCTTTCACTCAAAACTGAAAACATTGCTCTTCCACAGATCCTATCCTATTATGTCGCTCTTCGGTTCAATTCCGAACTCCATCCACCATAGCCGTCTGACTGTCTCCCTGCCTGACTCTTGGATCTCGACCTGGAACCAAACCCTTTCTGCCCATCGATTTTGTTTTGACTGAGCGCCTATGAATAAGCGAAAGTTGTCTACAGCCTTTGAAGCAATTTTAGAGCTCCTTGCAGCTGTTTGTAGATATCGTCATACTTGGTTCGTCATTTGCGAACTCAGTCTGGTAATTAGCTATGTCTGGTAATTAGCTATGTCTGGTAATTAGCTGTGGCATCGATGAAGGCCATGCTTAGAGCCCAATAAACATTTGTTGGCCGATCATTTGCCAAAGCATTTATCGACTAGTAGGCCTACTAAAAATAGCTATATCTTGGATTCTACTGACCAGTTGCTAAATCTCATTTAATTTGCCGTTGAAATTGCTTACAGTGTTTGCTATTTCCTGTTTATTTCTTAGAGTTTCGAGGGCGTTTTCCTTTGCAAGCGAACTGATTCTCTCGGTCAGGTGGTTGAATGGCTCGTCAGAGCGAACGTAAATACTGCAAATCGAATCTATCAGTAACTCGCCGGAGAGCCCTGCGTGCGCTAAAATTACTGTGGCTTAATTCAGAATTTTTGAATAGATCTGCAGCTCCATAGGTTACAGTACGTCTGCCAGCAGATATGCTGTACATATAATGCGATACGGGGCTACGGGTAAGAGCCTACTTAGTAACTTCTATAGCGCCGGTGTCTAATGCGCACCAAAACCAAGTAGTCACGTCAATACCCAGAAAGACAAGAGGGCCTATGAGGTAGATCGGCAGCCTAAGGTGGGTAAGCCAGCGGAAAGAGGTAAGTCTTAAACTGAGACGAGATGACATAAGAGACTGAGCAGAACTGACAGATGCGGGGATAGAGTTCCACAGTTAGGTCCAGCAACCGAAAAAGCGTATTCATCAAGAACAGTTGTAGGTTTTGGTATGGCCAGAGAAAGACAGATGACAGGGTTGAACAGTGATGAGGTATGGATATACGATGTGCGAATCGCTAGCCTTATGACACAGCTGTCGGGATTTAAGTCTTCTATAGCGGACGCTTTGCATAGGCCTATAACAACAGTTGACAAAGTCCTTGCACGAATCGGCAAGCACAGCCTTGTGTACTGACCAATGCCCAGCTCTTCGGGTTTCGTCTATTACCCCACCAGAACTAAGTAGGCTATCTCTATCAGCAGTAAAGTCAGCATATAGTAGCACGGCACTTTACTTCTGTATTTTGCCAAATACATATGAGTTGGCATAATACAGACTCTGTAAGTAAACTCTATTACAGTAAAATGTAAATGTATAAGTTTTCTAAAGCCAGTGGCGTAGCGAGGCATTTAGGTGCCCGGAGAGAGTGATGGCAATTGCCCTCACACCCAAGAGAAATTTCGAATATTAACGAAAAACAACAATAAGTTTATAGATACTACTGGGTGCGGATGGCTTTCAGCGAGAGAGAAAGAGACAGAGACAGAGACAGAGAAACTGGATCAGTTCAACTCCAGAGTTGAAACTCGAAAGACTTATTGTACACAATGTGAAGTTTTTCATTGATCCACTCTGAATTTTTAGCTTTCATTGCTTTTATGTGATCACCATTGAAATTATGAGTTGAGATAAACTTTCGTTTCCCGCCCTCTTTGCCGCTCTTTGGACAGTGTCACTCGAAAAGGCCGCACCACTCGCCCCCTTAGATACGCTACTGTCTATAAAGACCGTATGGCCCCGACCCTTCTCATTTTTAGTATGCTTAAATACCGCTGCTGCACTGCCAGAGTAACTGCCTTAAAAAGTTAATGGGATGTACAAGTTACATTGTGACAATTAAAATGGTACGGCAAGCGAAATGTTCTACTAGACATATAAGCATTTGATATCAAACCCTGGTTTTTGAAGGTCATGCGGTTTGACATAGAGCAGTATAAAATACACCTAAGTCCATGGTTTACACGAACTCTAATAGGGAGAAGCAACGAGAGCTTAGCGTGTGATTATGGGATCTTGAGTGGTTGTTGATCATATGAGAAGTTGTGCTTAACTTGTCTCTCAGGTGCATCGTTTGATAGTCGTCGACGATGAGCGAAAGCTTCAAGGCATCGTTTCTTTGTCGGATGTTGTTCGTATGATTATTCTTCATCCTCCCAAGAAAGCTCTCCAAACGGAAGGTGAGAAAAAATTTCTCTTCATACCGTTTCCTTATTAAGCGGATTGATTTCCACGAGTATTTTGGTATAGATGTATAACGAAAACCTGCATTCGTTACATTTGGCGCTAAATATCATTGCTTCAGAAAGCGCTATAAATTTCGGTTGTTTATGCACGAAAATTTAGTGACTTGGCGAGTCTTCATTCATATGCAGCAAGACTTCATCGGGCAGCCTGTCGACCAATAGGAATACCAGGTTATGTCGACCAAAAATAGCGTGACCTAGCTTAGGCGAAAATGGCGACCAAGGGCGCTGGTTTCGAATGGTTGCCTGAAAAATTTCGTCCTTGGCATAAAATTAATTTAAAGAAGCTGAAGCATGATATCTTAGCATCTCCGTTGTGGTTAGCTCCTGCACAAACAGCGAATGAGCTAGCTATGCAGTTCCAGTCCACTTAACATTTTTCTGCTAATAAGATTTCATTTAGTTCTCAGCTTAAAAGTTACCTGTCCGCCCAGATTTCTGTCTTGTGGACTGACCTTCTGGATATTGACCTGAGTGTGGCTTGGTTTTGGCACACCATGGGTTGATGCCTTGTGCGTTAGACATCGGCGCATTGGAAGTTACTAATTATTATTTGTTATTATTAAAACGAGGCAGTTTGAGGGAGTTACTAATTACTATTATGCCTTGTGCGTTAGACATCGGCGCATTGGAAGTTACTACTACTACCACCACTACTACTACTTATTATTATTATTATTTATTTATTGTTAAATTTAAAACGAAGCAGTTTGAGGGACAGCAATAAACCTAAAGTAGGTCACACTATTAATAACTCGAATTCTATTGGTCGACATCAGTTGCATTCCTATTGGTCGACATAGCATAATAGTTCTAGCACTGTATGGTCTAAGAATACGCCACCGGGCAGCCTGCGAGTTGCAGAGCTCTAGGCAACCGTGGAACTCCTGGCAAGAGGCGCCTCTGTAGATGCCGACGTGATCTTGTGTGGTGGCAGCAATGTAGATATTCGAGAAACGTCTGTGACGTTAACGCCAAGCTGCGATTTGGTTGGCTCTATGCGATATCGATGAGTCAAATCGAACCTCAAATTTGGGATTATTGGATTATAATCGATGGATTTCACGATAGATTTGCGGAGTCAGGTGCGGATTATCGACCTCGAAAGTCGTCGATCGCGTCATTCGAAATTCGGTAGTTTTATTTCGAAAGACGTGCGACCTTCTATGACCTTCGGAGGGCAGCCATCTTGAAGATTAGCATCAACTTCATTGAATTCTTTTGAAATTGGCTGCGATCGATGTCAACAGAGGCCAGATTGGAAGTCTAGACACTTCTTCAACGACTATTGTTTTGGATATATCAAATTTTGGAGAGTTGGGCCCGGTTTTAGGGTCCTCGTTGTCGACCAGTTCTCGTGTCTGCCGGAGCTGGACTGACGCCGTCTACGGGAGAGAAATCCGTCGAGGCCAAAATCTGAGAACGATGTTGAAATTTGTTCATACGTTTTACACGTATAACGCTCCAGTTCTTATGATTGAGTAAAAAATTAATTAGGGTTAAAGATAATGGTATAATGATTAGTAAAGACTACAATAGGATCAATATTGATTATAGGCTGAAAAGAAATGGAGTCTTGTTGATCACAGAGGCGGGTTTCAGAACATTTGCCTACGTTAGAAAACAATTCTTGATTAACCCGGAGTTGATCAACTCTTCAGTTAAAACAAATAAAGAGACAACCGAGACCAAGATGGATGAGTATCTTTCGAACAGAGAGAACCTGGGATTTAGAGACAAACAAGGTCTTGATCAAATGCCGTTCGCTCTTAAAAAGGAATTCCTAGAGCGCCTAACCAAAACAGAAGACGCCTTTCGCCTGAATGACCCGAGCGTGGAGTCAAGGGGAAAGGAAGTGAAGAGGAAGGAGAAAAGTCCGTTGTAGGGGCGCCAACAAACCCAGGTCTGCTCGTAGGTGAAGCAGCTTCCTGCTCGAAAGCCAAGGATACCACGGGCTTTAAAGAAGCTGGTCGGCCACCTGGAGAGGCTATAATTGGGTCCCCTCTTTCGCAGCATCCTCTTGCTCTGCGGCGTAGCTCAAGGTTGAGTAGGAGGGTCCCTATGTACTACGGCGAGGAAAGTTTTTTGAGCCGGCTGGGGGCTAGCCGACCGGGCATCGAATCCTCGCCAGAGGAAGGGAAATAGGTACTTCTGGCCTCCAAGGCCTCCCGACAGTACGACCAACCCCTGCCGCTACAAATGGTACAAAATGTGGAGTGAATATGATCGATTTGGAGAAGTAAGAACCGGAAATAAGAGCAGATAAGTTTGCTGGATGGTTGAAACATGTGTTTGGCGATGTAAGAGATCCACGTTGGAGTGATAAGAAAACTGCCAAGCTATCAAACCCTAAGGTGAAGTCTGTAATGAAGTCTTCTTCCACTGATGTCTGTGCTGGCTTATTCTTACTTCAGACATTCAACAAACGGTTAATTTATATGGCATAATTTCTGTTTTAACTCTAGGCCTCTTCCAATCCTTCCTGTTTCTACTCTTACGAATGTTTACATTCATACAAGCAGAGTGTTTGTCATTTTTAGACTCCTTATTCTGATCCACTGAAAGAGCCTTGGCAGTTTTAAAAGGCGCGATATAAATGTCTAACATTGCAGCAGCAGGACCCCAATCGAAAAATCCGGCTGACGTAGGCCTGATCAGGCCTTCTTGTTGCTGTGTACTAAAGCGAGGAAGGTTTCCGGGGTTGGCTTGGGAGGCAGCCGATCGGGATTCGAATCCCCACCAGAAGAAGGGAAAATGGGTTTTTCCGGCCTCCAGGGTCTCCAGACAACACGACCGATCCCTCGGCGGGGAGGAACGCGTCGTATAGGCCTATGGCGGGTGGCCGTAGACTGTTTCAGTTTCCTGCTGGTGTGGTGAAACGGTTCTGTCTACTGAGAGGGCAATTTGTATCATGAATCACTCCTCCAATTTACATGAAATTCTTCATCGCACTGTCCATTAAAGCTACTGTTTGCCCTACTGACATACACTCTTCCTGCTTCCACATTATCACCAGACAGCCGAAATGAATGAATATATGATGAAACTGTATATCGTCTTATGTTTGGTTTTAAGAAAGGGGAAGTGTGAGAGACATTGGACATCTTTGACAAGTTTTTTTGTGATTTACAAACAGATTGCGAAACATTTGTCCAGAATCGCATCGAAGAAAACAAAACAGGAGTTCAGGATGATCTGGAGCAGAATTACTGATGTAACAAAGGATGACCAGCCGTCGGGTCTTTAACGTCTCAGCACAGATGAGAAAAACACTGCAATCCTAATGTCTGTGTTGTTAAATAGATATTTACCCATCGTTCGACGGCACTGCTACGGTAATGCAGTCAAATATTAACGACGAGATAGAAAACCTCTGAAGCAGTTCAATTAAATTTGAAAAATGTGATATATGTTGTGGAGTTCTCTGAACATACAAAAGCTGAAGCAGTCTAGCTACTGGTGGCGACCTAGTGACATCCCACATTTACAGTTTTAGCGGATGGGTTCAGGCACGTCAGGACATTATAAATGTCTTCAAGGAAGAAATTTGAAATCATACAGAAAAAAGATGATGAACAGTGTCAGAAAAACAGTTTGAATAGGAGGAAACGCATAATACAGTATCCTTAGCATACAGGCGATGGTCAGCTAAAGATTTCATAAGCGAACTAAGTTGGGTCTAGTCCAGAGGATGAATTAAGGGCGTCAAAGAACAGAGCCTCGAGCAACGCCACACAGCGGCCACAGGTGTGAGAAAGTGAATGAGAATGAGAAAAGACCGAATTGAAACCAGAGAAATGACAGCCAGAGAAGTAAAACCAAATGTATAGTCCTTGAAGTACTATGCTACGATAAATGGTATCAATTGCAGCTATCAAATGGTATCAAATATCAAAGAGTCAAAGGCAAAAGACTTGCCGACTTGCAAGCCTACTGGCATGTAGAAACGAGCTTATTGTAAAGAGAAGTCATGGTGGTTTCAGTGTGAACTAAGACTGTTGTGGACTAAGCAATGAGTTGGAAGTCAGACAGGCGTTAATCCATGACAGATCAACGCGTTCGGTCAGTTTATAGATAAAACAGATTGGGTACTGGTAAGTAATTGGAAAGGATTTCCTTACCAAGTTATCTTGAGAAGAGGGTAACTAGAGTGTTTGAAGAGAAGGGGAAATTGCCAATAAACAGGGAGATTGTTCCATGTAAGTCTTTAAAGTAAATATTTAGCCTCAAAGTTTTTTATTACAGTTGCTAAAAGCAACACAATTTTCGCATCATTTTATTACAGTGATTTGCAAAAAGATTTTTCAAGATTTTAGTAAATAGGCGTGAGGCATATAACTGGCCAGTTACCACGTATGTTGCAAAATTGCCGTTATTCTTTTGGCATTTCATGTACAATTGTTGCAGTACTTTGCGCTTCTGCAACCATCTTCGTTGTCTTGTTCTTCGACTCGTTGTCCAAGTTCTAGTCTGCTTCTGCTTCCTACTCCTTCTGCGCTTGCTCTTTCGATGGGTTTTCATTTAGTGATGGCCATGTTTCTTGCTACTCTTGCGGCCATGACGCCCTCCACTACAACAGAAATCAGAAGAATGATAAAATATCTAACGATAAGTGGTAACGGCGAGTTCTTTTATCGATTGAATGAATGAATGAATATTAAGAGATTAACGTCTCAGGCATAAAAAAACTTGAATCAGAGGCACGGTCAGTCGCTCAGGGGGAGCCAGCCAGTAGCAAAGGAGAAGAAACTGATAGGTGAGTTAACAAAATAAAAAGTTTTAAGTTGCCCCTTGTAGAATGAGATTGATGGAGCAGACCAGATTTCGATTAGCGCTTAACTGCACCTCTCTATGTACCCAAGTCTAGCTACATAATGTGATTCAAGGTTAAAAATTCAATAATCCAAAAATCAAACGAATAATGAGAAGTTCTCTGCCATAGAACGATTTTTACTCAGCTGACTCACCCATGTACAGATGCAACGGCTAGCACTACAACCATGACAACAGCCCAGAGGATTACTTTAAGATTCATTGTACTACATTAACTCATCTGATGTTCCGCAAACGATTACAAGTTGTCGGCTCAAGTGTAGACGCGTTCCACTTTGCTTACTCTAGGTAGGCAGAATGTCCAGTGGATGAACATTTGTAGACTGGGCTTTCTTTTATAGACGCAATTGATTGAGTTGATTGCTAGAGGCTCAAACCGAACCACATCACGTAGTTTTTGACGTGTGTAGTGAGTGATGCGGATTTCGTGAAGGAATTTCACCACAGTTTATGTGTTTCCGCTCAACAGACTCACACGAAATATATACATGTAGGTCTATTAATCATTACAGTCGACAGGCAGACCTATGAGAGCCGCCAGTGAAACTGTCACTTCGGATTGTTAAAATTTAACGAGGCGTTATGCTTGGGAAAATGTTGACTTGTGAAACTATGTTAAGCATCATTAATGTCCACATTATAAACTGACAGGAGATGGAAAGCGTCCATTAGTCTTGGGGTGCTAATGCTGGTCAGTTGTATGCAGATTAGTTACAAATAGACTCACGTTCACAATTGTAATTTCTTGATTCTGTCCAGTTATATGTTAGGAGCAGTCACCACCAGTGAAGTAATGATTTCGATTGCTCGAGATGAACAATTTCCTTCCTAAGCATCTAACAATTGTGATACGCCTTCTAACTACCCTATTTCCATTGTGCCATTGCTACGCGCAGTCCAAGTCCTGGCCTTATAACTTAAAACTATCGGAGTTCTTTGAGAAGATCTTTGGAAAGTCTTCACCTGGGATTAATTTTCCATGTTTGTTTCTTACATCTTTCTGTCTGGCTTTTACTTGCCAATAATGAGAAGAAGATCGATTGACACACAGTCTCTGTATCCTCATGTACATCATACTACAAGTTCGGCATATGGCGATGCAGCTCAGAATTTAATAGTAATCGTAATCGTAATTCCGAGATTTCTACAGCGCCCAACGAAAGCCGCGCCGCGGGGACCAGCTTATTCACAGGCGCTCAGTCAAAACAAAATCGATAGGCAAAAAGGATTCGGTTCCAGGTCGAGATCCAAGTCAAGCAGAGAGACGGCGTGGCAGCTACGGGGGGTGCTTGGGGTTGGAGAGAGAGAGATAAGAGGAAGAAGGGATGTCAGAGTACGATCTGTGAAAGAGGAATATTTTGAGTTTTGAGTGAAAGGGTGAAGCAGAAATTGCAAGCGGTGGAGCATCGATGAGTTTGTATGATGGGTCAGAAAACTGTCGCAATTCTGGCGGGGGTCTATTCCAGAGTGGTGGGGGAGCTATGGCTATGGAGCGATTACCAAATTTTAAGGATGAGGTGACGGGAGGGCGAAGTGTTAGGGCAGAAGAGGAGTGGGTTGAATTTAGGCGGTATCGTCATCCACTCGAGGTCAAGGCCACTACTTTGCCAGTCCAACCAAAGACCTTTGAACCAGTGTGCCCATTGACAGATTCTACCCGTGGGTGCGCGGTAGTTCAGTTGTTAGCGTGCTGTGAGAGTCACGCGTCAGGTCGGGGGTTCAAATCCCCAACAGCGCCGAAATTTGTTGAGATTCGGTTCCACCTGCGCCCCCTAGCGAACTTAGCTACAATGAGTACACTGTCACTCTGTCATTTGGAAGATCAGGCGGCGAGGGTCAGGACTGGCCACCAGCCCTCATATTCTAAGAAAAATGAAGTCGCTAACACTTTCTATCAGTGGCTGCCTCTTGGGGTAGCTTTAAGGGACTGCTCTTTTTCTTGTTCTTCTCCTCCTCCTCCTCCTCCTCCTGCTCCTCCTCTGTAGCGTTCGTACCTCAAACACCTTCCATTAGAGCAACTCATCTTCTGGCAATTTGCAGTCCAAGTGATTGAGACTCGCTCAGTGAACCGGACTACAGAGGCTGTCAAAGTCGTCGTTGAATTTGCTTTAAACAGCTCTTTTACATAATCCCTCCGGTAGGCTGTAGGCCTAAACATCCTCCCACGTTCTGCGAGTGTAACTAATTGACAATTTTTCCTTCACTAACTGATATATTTCGACCGTCGTCAACGAGTTTTTCTGAAAAAGTTTACAGAGCTCAGCTAACTCCTCAAGAACAGCGTTTAGAACAGCTATTGCAACATGATACTGAGGACTTGTTAAACGCTTCGAACAATATTTGTACACGTAGTTGTTTTCAGTCACCTGTTCTTTATACTACTAGCGCAGTCCGCTGTTAATGGAGAGAGCAATCAGGATTAACCTCTGTATCACGAAGTATCCATCATACAGAGCCATGGGGCCAAAAATTGTGCAGAAGTAGGCAATATATGAAAATTAAGCCATGGCGCACCGGTCTGACGTGGGCCAAGTGATGAGATGTGAATTCCAGGAGAGGCGAGCGCCCCATTTTGTCCCATGTGCGATCACCCATGTCCTTGCCCATGTACAGAGACTAGAAGTCAGAGTTCAGAAAGCCGCCTTCTTAAGGCTCACAGCGCGCGCACTGGTTGAACCACAGCCGTCCGAACGCTCTGGCGAGAACTGCTCAGCAGCCCAGTGTATTAAGTGGGTCAGATGAATATTATTATTATTATTATTAGTAGTAGTAGTAGTAGTAGTAGTAGTAGTTTTCAGGCGTTTCTTGAAGGAAGAAAAGGAGTTCGAGCTTCGGAGAAACATTGGTAGGCCCTACACGGTTCAATCCCTAAATTTATCTCTCGGTGGGAGTTAACAACCAACCGGTCATGAAAACCTTGTTGGCCGTCTGAACATTTCAGGCTAAACAAGTCATAATCCAGTACGAGAAAAACTCTTGCCGACTTGTATATTCTCACTCACACTTCACATTAAACTTATGATCAGCTTTCAAGCTCTAACTCAGCCTATTGTTCTCCCATAGGACATTCAGTTTGTGCAGCTGATGCCATGTTGGCCAACCAACATGGAATGCACTGCATCCGGCTTTAGTTACCCTTATCATTCTTTTTTCATTGGACAAACAATGAAGACTCATCTTTTCCCAGCCTCTTGCATTTGAGGCAAATTTAATAATTAGCATAATAAATCAAACATTTAAAAATAATACTACAGCAAATATACAAGATTGCTCCAGTTCAAGTTCAGTAATAGGGGCAGAGAAAAAAACACTAATTCTTACATTGTGAATTTCTTTACATTAGGCCTAATATCTGCCATCTGACACCCACAAATGCAAAATGGTTCTATAACTGTAACGTATACAATATCTTTAAATATGCCCCTATTTACCTATACACCTCATATTCAAGAAATTGTGGAAATAGATAACAAGGCTTAGCATAACATAGGTATGTAGACTGAGACAGAGAGAGACAGACAGAAAGACAGAGAGACGACATGGGGCAGATATTACTTCATGCAGATGCTGGCCTGTGCGTCCAAGCAAAGCGCCCAGGCAAGAGGGTAAACTAGAGTTATGCCTTACCAAAAATGGCATTGTGGAAATGAAGTGACCCAATCTGCTCCAACTGATGCATGAGAAACTTTTTCAGCTGAACTTTAGATGCACTCACTGTTACATAGCCATGTTCCAGCACCTTTGAGCAGTCATTAAAAGGTGCCAGGTGAATATACAGATACATACAGCACAGTATGCAGGGCATGACGTCATCAGCAATATCATTAATCTCAAAAAGAATTTTAAAAGTATTGCCCAACTTGTTATTTTATTGTTTCAGTTACAGGTTAGTGGGTCATCTAATAGCACCAGTGCTTTTACAGTGCCACGATCTTGAGCAATTGCTTAGGCATGTGGCAGTGGCAACTTACAATATGCAAGCAAGAGAATTCTTTAGCATACATATGAAACAGACAATAAGACTAGCTGTAATGCTTAACAAAGAATCTTACAGTAGCCCACAGTTAATTACGCTCGCATGATCTATAGCTAGAAGATATGACAGCTCTATAAAATGCAAATCTTGGGTCTACAGAGATAACAAATAGTTTGCAGCACATCAGAAGCAATGACAAGGATACGGCAGCTTTAACCAGTAGCTACGAAAGCATCTTTCCTTGCTCGACACTGAAGAAGGACCTGTACACGGATTTCATCTGAAGACAAACCAACATTTGCAAGACCCAGCATATTCTGCAGACTGACGTCACTTGTCCTCAGGAATGGGTTGTACTGTTTTTCTTCACCCAACGTAGATGGACACTGAAGTGCATTTAAAAGATTGACGTTCATTAAAACACTTACATTTCTAAAACATATCAGGCAAAGACATTAATGACAAAGGACTACAAAATATTTTAAAGAATTAGGATAAAATGTAACTTTGAAAAA
The DNA here is from genome assembly GCA_964023275.1 of Norana najaformis. NCBI lineage: Eukaryota > Metazoa > Annelida > Clitellata > Crassiclitellata > Hormogastridae > Norana > Norana najaformis. The sequence continues at coordinate 32,295,802 of OZ029913.1, read as the reverse complement.
ACATAGCAGTGATGTTAACCTAATATTTTCAAGGGCTGGAATCAAGTTTTTTTGGGTCAGTTTCCTGTTACTTTCTTTCCATATTACTCATAACTATGGATTTTATACATGTTTTCACATTAGACCAATGGCCAACAACAATTATGGCTAAATTCTAAGCATATATTTTCAATGCCAAACCTAATTCTGTGTGCAATAAATAACTTCTTTGGCAGATCATATACTTCTAACTATTGTCCTAAGGTCCAGCGGAATGACTTCCACGAATGAATGGCTTGCATTTGCTTGACCATTTACTACCAAGGTTCATAAGTGGGCAATCTTTGATCCATGCGCTTGTAGCTGAAGTCAGCTAAATCTAAAACAGTGGTAAATATGACTGTTTAAGGCCACTTCACTCTCTTGCAGTTCTGTGCCAAGTAAAATCACTGACATGACAAAGATGATTGTTGGAAGCAAACATTTTGAAGCACAAAGGCAGGCCAAACATCTGGTAAAGTTCAGTGCCTAAGTCAGAGGCACTGAACTTTACCAGGTTAAGTAGTTAGTCCTTTTCACCAATAACTGCCTTTATTGGTCTTTTGACACGATGCACAGCAATACAAAGATTCTGTTTGACCCGCATTACCTCAAACATTTCACATGTTACAAAAGCATCATACATGAAAGCTAAAGACTGGTTTTAAAAATCATAATGCATTGGATAATATTGAAGAACCTAGTCTCTCATATCGCAAATCTTAAGAAAGGAAACACAAGAAAATATTGTTAAGACTTACAGTTGCCTTTCGAGATTTTCTAAGCTGAGCAAATTGCTGGAATTTTTCTTGTACTTTTGGATTGTTTGGCTCCAACTGAGCAGCAAATTCAAGGTTTGCCAAAGAATATTCATGACCTGAAACAACCGAAAACATCACCAGCTCATCTGTTAGGCCTACTATGGCTTTTATGAGACATTTGAAAAATGTTATTCCCATACCGTGACAATTGTTGACTTGCTTCTGTTAACAATAAAACTCAGGACCACTTTGCTGAGGACTGAAACAAGGGCTAGAACAGTTTCGCTTTTTGAACCATGAAAGGTAATCTCAGATAGGGACCATGTCGGCATGCATCTCAACGACCTCAGACCTGTGGATACTGTGGAAACCTTAAAACTAATGTCTTCCTTACCACGAATATCACCTCTGAGGGATGCTTGTCCATCGTCCCTATTAAAGTCATGTGGGAAGTTTTCAATCCAGTCATCATTTGTCTTTTTAACTTGTCTTTCAGCAGTGGATGCTTTCCAGTCTGCTACAGATCTGCCTCTGTCACACCCTTGCTGAAGAGGGAAGGTCTTGATCCAAAAGATCTTTTAACTATAGGCCAATTTCAAACTTAAATATTCTGTCAAAATTTTAGAATGTGCCTTCTTGGCTTGTCTTTTGCCTCACATCAGCAGCTCCTGTAATTTTAAATGATCAGTCAGTTTACTGTCAGTATAACTCAACTGAAATGCCCTTATTGAAGATCCTTGATGATGTCTACACCACTTCTGGATGACATCAACCCACTCTTCTTATCAGCCTCAACTTGTCTGCAGCAATTTATATTGTACAAATAAAACATTTCAGCTTCTGTCAATAGATACTTGACAGCCACATAGGTTTCTCCAAAGAAGTAAAGTTGCTTGATACCAAGCTATGCATCACGAAGTATCCAGGTACCAGAATCCTAAACTGCATTAGAGATACCTGGCCAAAGAAGAACATCATCTGGAAGATGATTCAGTCGATCCAAAGACCGAAGCATCATTGCACCTGAGCCTTCAAAGATACGTCCTTAAAAACACATTAAAAAATCATGTTTCAGAAATACTTATTAAACTGGTAGTTTCATTATATACATTTCATCATCATCATCACTGCCACTGCTGCTGCGATATCCGGCTTTGGTGTTGGTTGGTGTTTGGTGACACAATGCTAGCAGGCACAGTGAAATTGTGCACCACCAAGACCACTCAGAAAGGTATTTGTGCAAACAAAACGACACCATCTGATGCCCATTAAGTCCATCACCTTTTGGGTCAGTAGAGGACCACCAAGACAAGCTGGGAGGTCAGAGAAGGGTGTCCTGTGATTGGACTTCTGTGGTTGTGTTAGAGTTTCAGTTGAATGACCTTCAATGTTGAGATCACACTTCCAAAGAGTTTCTGTATAGGTGCTAAACAAGCATGTCACCTTTAATTTGTTTGTGCTACTGCAATTATAGAGCTGTAGTCTTAAAATAATTTGGCACTGCGGTGTATTTATTACTATCACATCAAATCCAGTTTCATCAAAATCTGAGCAAAAGGTTGGCACTGTAGTGCATTGTAATGGCAACATGGCTTAAGCACAGAAACTGGTGTTTTTAGCCCTCTGAAAATCAAAAGAAGGACAGCAGTCAGTCCCTTAAGCTAGCCCCTACAGGCAAACATGTAATTGTAATTGCAGCCCCTACAGGCAAACATGTAATTGTAATTGCAGCTGTAATTGGACACTTATATAGCACTGCTTCAAGAGAATTAATCAGAGGCACTCTCTATGCTAACCAAAACAATGCGAAATGTCATCAAGAACAGAATGTTCATCAGTCAGCAAGCAACACTCAGATAACTAGAAATGTCACCAGTTGCACTCCATGGAAAAATGCACAAGATATTTACCAATTCCTCCAATGAACAAGTGATCACCAGAGAAAAGGTGATTTGGTGCACCATATTCTGACCCATCAACCAGATAGACGACGTGGCCAAGGGTGTGACCCGGAGTCTCATAAACTGTCACCTGCAGTCGACCAAACGCCAGCCGGTCTCCATCAGACACTGGGCTTTAAACATCATACACCACACCAAAGGGCTAGAAATCTGATCATTGTACATTTGCATATGTTACCAAATCAACCCCAATTTTATCTTTCACAGCTGTTTACAATCAAAACAGTCCTACTGCATTTCCAATCGATGAACAATACATATTTAGTCTACAAATCCATAAAAATTCAAATCTATCTCATTTCCATTTCATTCATTCGTTTGTTCATTCAGTTCATCCTATGGTCAGTTGCTTGATCACTGTATCTGTTTCTTATTCAAAAAACCAATAGTCATAAGAATTTCATTACATTTGACTTAATTTAAGAGTAGAGTTAAAATAGAAAAGCAAAACAATCTTACTGTGTAACACAAGGAATATTTTCTCTTTTTCCACCATATATTTTAATTGAAGGAAACCTTTTCTTCCATTCCTTGTTTCCAGCACTGTGATCCCTAAACATCAAATACAGTAAACAATATATTTTCAAGACTTCATGCAATGCTAAACATGAAACAATGTTAAACTTTCAGTTTGCATGTATGTATGTTTGAATATCCAGTATGCATGTATGTATGTACCAGAATGTATATTAATATGCATTTATGTATGTATGTATGTAGTTATGTATGTATGATATTACACAATACTGGCTGCAATTCACTTCTAGAACTGTGAGTAAAGATTGGATATTTGTGCCAGTTCTCTTGTAAGCATGGTTAAGCAAACAAATGTACTACTACCGTTTCTTAGCTACCTTACCTACAGTAAGCACAAGCGTGGCTTTGTTCAACCGGTACAGTGATGGTACAGGTAACGTGCATGGTGCATACTCTGGTGACATCAATTGTCTAAGTTTAGCTGACACTTATGTCTGTAAGCATTCTAGCAACAATTATTGTCTGCAAGAAGCAGATGCTCGTTTGCATTTGCATGTCGGTGTGAACTGGCGCACTAAAACTTTTCATATTAGGAGTTACGAGAAACATCTATTTTAAGATTGTGCTCCTCTCAGCCAATCTGCCAGAAACTGCCTGGCATTTTTGTAGTTTCTTCAATTATTAATTAACAATAGATCTGCTGTGAACTGATGCTGAACTTGAAAGTCATACCAGTGCTTGTGAGTAGCTAAAATGGCAACTGGTATCGACGTCTTTCTTTCATTTAATACTCTCTACAACATAAACACTGACATGACACGGAGTCTTGATGTGACTCACAGTAGCCTCACCATGAAAAAGTCAAAAAATGCAACATCTCAACCTATTTATATACATAAAACTATTAAAACTTGCACTGATACAATAACTTCCCATTATCATAACATCATTGCCTGTCCCACAGTAACTATTTACCTGAAGTTCTCTAAACGATCCATACAACCACTGCATCTCAACTCTGGAATGATCTTCCACCTGACATTTGCAAATTCTCTGTTCCTCTATTTCTTCTGTCATTCACTCACCATCATCTGTCTCAAGTCCCTCTAGCTATTACTCCTCATTGCTCCTCAAGCTCTCCATTCAAAACTAAAGTCCCACCTTTTCAACACATCTTACCCTGATCCATCCAATCTGCCAACTTCCCATTTCTCTCAACCTAAACACAACCCACCATAACAGCTCTTCTGTCACCTTCTCTCTCTTGTCTTCCTGAAACCAAGCTTTGTTCTTCGTATTGTATCTTTAGGCAAATCCTCTGATATGACACATTGCTCATGAATAATCTAGTGCCCCGCACTTAGTTTTTGCACAGCACTTTAGAAATGCTTGACATTATGATGACAATTACGAAAGAAAATGAAGAGAAATCATACCTGAACTGCCTCTGGATCTGCAGGATCCACCAGAACAGAAATATCTTCCACCTCATCAGTGATCAAATAGCCATAATTATCCATAGACATTACCAGTGGCATTACCGTAAACCCTGGAAAAAACAGATTTAGCAAAGCCTTCTTAATAGGCAGGGAGCGAACACAATAGTGGAGCACTGCGTCCACATCATAATGTTTGCACGTGCATCAAACACTCAACTTAGCATTTTTGAAGAACCTCTCAAAATGCTGCACATGTGGCTACGCAACTTAAGACAGATTGAAAATCTATTTTAAGCAGTTAAATGCAACAGTATGTGTGTGCAATGGAGGATGAACCAACACAATAGCAAGCATGATGGGCTTGAGTTGATGTGTGGAAATATGGCAACTTCATATCCCCATGGGCAGGAAAAATACAACAATTGCCAACCCCAGCTGACCTGAGACTGAACATGATGTATGCAAAGAAAGTGTTGGCCCCGAATTGTATACTCTGCTGAAACTCAGACATTGTGCATGTTATAAGAAACTAAGAAAATATGAATCCAAGAGTAAGTCACTAGAAACATTGCACAAATCCTGTCTTGCCAAAAGCAGTCCATTAACTGCAGCTCCTCCACATCATTCTTTGCCTGCAAAATATTTACATGGCGCCAAACATCCTCAACTTATTTGCAAGTGGCCAAAAAATTCTTTTCATACAAAACACCAGTTCCACAGAATGCACACAAATATTTTCTCCACTTAACAGAAAACACTCATAGCAGGTTGCACCAGACAACGTTGTCTTCCATGAATGAGTATCGATCCAAATACTAACCGCACAGGGCATTGCTCAACTTCACTCTGCTTTGCACTTTCATATTTGCAGCACCAAGCGACCTCCCACAGTAGCACACAGCTGGCCTGATTAGCTCGTTGGTTAAAGCGTACATCAAGGAACCTCTGTGTGTGAGGATGCTGGTTCACATACTGATAGTGGCTGTATTTCAGAGATTTAAATCTTGGGCTAGCATGGCACCCATTCAAACGGGCAGTGGTAGTGAAGGATTTCATCCAATAAATTCATTCCAAATTGAGCAGGGTTGAGGCCATATGGTTGCCATATAAAACCATGTACACTTACATTTGGAAAATTTGATTATCATATTTCAGAAATGTAAAGGGCCAAAACAACAAACAACTCCATAACATATCATTCCTAAATCTGCAGCTAAATTGAGTGACCCTGAAAGACTTAAACATGACAGCAGATATATTTACAAATTCTCCTGAAGTGTGGATCATACCATTAGTAGTTTTTGGCATAGCTTGTGAATGGCCATTTCTACCAAACTTCTGGATTGCTTTGTTCACTTCTCGTCGGTAGTAATAGTAGCCTAGTCTTGTTTTAGTGTACAGAAAATATCTGAAAGAGTTCATATGCGGGAATTAAATTGTACTGCCTGAATGTAACAAATATGTTAAATGCATATTAATGTACTGGCAACCTAAACATCCATAATCAGTGCCATTATTCATCCAGTTTAATAAAACAGCATTTCCTAAGCCTAGACAAACTGTAGCAGTTATGATGATGCCAATAAACTAAACTCATAACCACAGTCTCTTTCACACTTGCAGCAAGTTCACTGTACATCTCTGTTTTTGGATTCACATATCAGGCTAATGGCAACCTTCTCTTGACCTACACTTGGGCTCAGAGACAGAGCAAGGGTAAGCAGGGTGTGTAGCTGACCTGAGCACCAGCTATTTGGGGCACAAGAATGTAAGACCTTGCCTGAGTTGAAATAAATCACAGCCAAGGCCAAAAAGCCCCGATGTTTTCAGGCATACATGCATAATGCAATTAAAATAACTGTGTTTAAAGTGCTGAATTACATGACTTACATATCTTAAACAATGGCAATGGCTCTCATAACAGTCAATACCCCAAACTTTCTATGTCAAAGCCCTGCTTGTAAGCTGAGGAATTATTATCACATACATTATCTCATTAGTACTGTACATTAACTTTTTGAATTGTGATGGGCTAGTTTTTTATGCAAATCATACAGTAAGGGGCATGGCCGAATCCTACTTTGGCCGTTAATGATGCATAGATGTTCACATGGTCGAGGTATAATGCTTACTTCACGTTCTTAATCTTGGTTATTATAATAGTAAGCTCGTGATTTCTACAGCGCCAAATGAAAGCTAAGTCGCAGGAACCAGCTTATTCACAGGCGAATAATACTATTACCTTTTCGCTTCTGAATAATTGTTTATAGCTCACGTTTAAAAAGGCATCAGTTTATTTTATAGCTCGTCATTTCCTTTATTTCTTGCTCCCCAGGCAAAAAACGGGAATGGTAATGCAGCGTACATGCACAAAGTTATACGCTACATAAACGTGAACGCCTGTTTAATCGTGAATGTAAACAGTAAAAATGGCAAATAACTTTACTGTATTTTAAAAGCAATATTCCTGTTTCTCGGCATTTTGCGATACAAGAGAAACACAATGCCAAAAACGCCAGCAGCTAGCACCACATCAGTCAGCGTCGGCATAGTTTTCCCATTCGGGACTCCGCTTATTTATACAGAAAGCAAAAAAGCAAACGCTTCGAAGCAGTGAACCGAAAACTGCGACTTTGGTCTACGAGGTTTAAATACTCAAAACATTAATAATGAATAGGAAACAATTCCGCACTGGCTCATGGGAATTACGGGAGATCGTTAAATTGAAATCACGGAGGTGAAGATATTGTAGTCTGTGGGAGCATTTCAAAAGAAGAACCGAGTAGTTTTTAGTATGCACGAGTATTCGATAATTTCAGCTGTGTTATTTGTTCAGTAATAATTTGGGTCGTCTAAATACCAAACTAGCTCAAAGTCTCAATGGATTGCTTTTAATGTCATCTGTTATCAATTTCACACGGGGAAAGGAATTTAAATCCAGGTCGTAGATGGTTAAGTGGCGATATTGCTGCGCAGGTCTTTCACTCAAAACGAAAAACACTCCTCTTCCAAAGATCCTATCCTGATTCCTCTTGTACCCCTTATCTATCTTGTCCAAACGCCTTCAACTGCCTGCTTGTCTGTCTGCCTGCCTGCCTGCCTGCCTGCCTGCCTGCCTGCCTGCCTGCCTGCCTGCCTGCCTGCCTGCCTGCCTGCCTGCCTGCCTGCCTGCCTGCCTGCCTGCCTGCCTGCCTGCCTGCCTGCCTGCCTGCCTGCCTGCCTGCCTGCCTGCCTGCCTGCCTGCCTGCCTGCCTCTTGTGTCTTGACCTGGAACCGTTTCTCACCCTTCTGCCTAACGTTTTTGTTTCGACTGAGCGTCTGTGAATAAGCGGGTCCCCGTGACTGGGCGCTGTATAATTCTTGAGTTTATTATCACAATATATTACCTGCTCTGCTAAACAGGTCAACACTCTAACATCACAAAGATTCAGATATCACTGGCGCTGGTGCTCCTTCCCATCTCAAGTTTCTGATTCTGTTCTTTCCAGGCTATATGTTTCTTTCAACCTCATGAAAGAAGGGTTATAGGCCTAATTCAAAGCTAGCGAACATCAAATACTACTGTTTGTGAGATCTATGGTAAAAGAATGTTTGAAGTAGCTGGCCCAGCTGAATGGAACTCTCTACCTGAATTTATCCGAAGATGCTCTTCAATAGATACTTTTAAATTAAAACTTAAGACTCATTTATTCTCTTAGTACTATAACCAATTATTATGTTGTAACGCGTCCTTTGAGTAAGACATTGTTTTATTAAGGCGCGTTATAAATATAAGTTGTATTGTATGTATTGTATTATTGTATGCCCGCACCTCGTATATTCTGCGTGGCGTAATTTAACTGTGACACGGTTGTCTAATCGGTATTGGGCTTGGTCTGTACTTGAAAGTTATGAAGAAGAAATAAAACGTTGCATACGGCAGTTGATGAAGAGTAATAGCAATAATAATATTGGTTCCAGCAGGAGGCATGAGCTTGAATATCGGCGTGCATTTGCTGAGTAGCCATCAGAGTCATGTGTGGAAAGGATGAGTTGCTGAGTTTCTGATCCCTTCGGAAGTAAAGTTAAAATTGTTAAGGAATCACCTATGATAAGTTGGCCTAATGGCTAATATGGCGGTGACTAAGGGTATTCAGTATACTGCAGTAATTAAAATGGATAGCCTAATAAATAATTAAGTGGCCCGATATATATATTGTGCCACAACTCGCGCATATTTATGTATATGTATACTTATATATATGCGAGTTGTATATATATAGTGTAGTCCTATATATGTATGCGAGTTGTATATATATATATAATATACATATATAGTGTAGTCCTATATATGTATGCGAGTTGTATATATATATATTATATATATATATACAACTCGCATACATATATAGGACTACACTATATATATACAATATATATATATATATATTCCGCAGTTTTCGCAAGCGCCTGAAGTCTGTATTATTTGACAGTGGTCTCACTGGTTCGGGTTTGGAGCGCCTCTGATGAGTCTATTCTTGAAGTGGCGCTTTATAAATGTCAGATTACAATTACAATTACAATAGCATTATATAATGTAGTCCTATATATATAATATATATAGGACTACACTATATATATAGTGTAGTCCTATATATATAATATATATATAGGACTACACTATATATATACAACTCGCATACATATAAATATGCGCGAGTTGTGGCATAATATAATTAACCCAAAAACTCGCGGGTAATCAAGTATAGGCCTATTCGACAAAGTCACAAAAAGTCGACAAAGACAGAGTTCTCAATTCCAAAAAAACTCGACAGCAGAAGTCCTGTTGAAGTCATAGAAATCGTACACGAGGCGTGTTCTACTGTTGCTATAGGAACACTTGAAAATAAAAATGTAGGCTACACGTTTTTGTACAGAGACCGTAAGGTTTCGACCTCGCTCTTTTTTACAGTGAATTTTTCGGGTGAGATTCTTTATCACAGCTGTCTGTTTGAATGGGTGTCAAACCATTTAAAGTCCCCTTACACGGACCGTGCTAGCCCGAGATTCAAATCTCTGAAATAAACGATGATCGGTATGCGAACCGGCATCCTCACACGCAGAGGCGCCTTGGCGTACGCCTTAACCAATGTACGGATGTGATCTGGGCGAGAGTGGCGCTTCTGAGCAACTACGAATCTTCAATGACATCTGAGAAAGACCGATTACAGTCATTTCTTTCGCCTCGATCTACTTCTTTCGCATCGGTCTATCCTCATCGAAGGACTTGCTTATAAATGGTCTATCTTCTGATGCGGCAACAGATATCCTGCTTGACTTATCTGTCGGCGGCGTCTCAGTTTTACTTTGTTTTGTCTGTAGATGAGATTTCGTATCGATGGATGCTCACTCATAGAATGCAGGCGTTGTCTTTAACTGTATTCATGGGCGCGTTCTTCTCTATGATGCTGATGCTGTAGGCCTACTCAACTTTATTAACCGATCCGACTGTAATAAACTAGCCGTTATCTAATAGTATCATCTGACTCTCAAGAAGTGGATGTATGCATGATCAGACAAACTCAAGTGGGCCTGAAGGGTCGCCTTGTTGGATACCCTCCTCGGATATAACAATGTGCTTGCTGGTGTGTAGCTGGGTGAAGCAAGCACCGTTGTTAAAAACGTACCAGTGTCTTTCTGGAGCTTTGCCTTAATATATTTTATTATATTGCTTTATTTTACTATATATTATTATACTGCTTTATTAGGATAAGTTATTATTATTATTATCATCATCATCATCATCATCATCATCATCATCATCATTATTATTATTATTATTATTATTATTATTATTATTATTATTATTATTATTATATACACATACATACATACATACATACATACATACTTACTTGCTTGCTTACTTACAACGTAATGCGCATATGCGCATCTTGGTTCCATAGTGAGAGCTGATGCCTTGTAATTCTCGTAATGAGAATACCTTTTAAGAGAACTGAGTCTGCGTCTTTGACGCCTGTCTTCGACTGAGGACGCTTGCCCGATCAGGGCTCTAGTCTTTGGGAAGCTGATGTTCTTGTGATGCAGATGAAGATGCCTCGGCTGCTGCTGCCGTTCAGCTGCGAGAGCCTTCTGCCAGAAGCGGAATAAGTATTGAACTAATTGTCATCAATACTTAATCTGCTTGACAGAAGTCTAACGCACATCCATGTTTTCATGGCCACTGCCATGCATCACACGATGCATCAGATGCAGCCTATGTGCAGCTGTATGTATGTATCATTGCCAACGCCATACATCAAAACTTGTTAAGTAGTTAAAGACTACTGCAATAAAACATAAGCCTATAGGCTTTCTTATTTTTGGCATAAACTGCGCTTCCTGTTAATAAGAAACTCAACTGTCAGTGAGGGACAGTAGGCTAGTTAACTACTGCAGTTAATAACTAATAGTTGACTACTTTATAAAATCCTCCAGACCCGCATTGTCCAGTGCCTCTATGCTCTCGACTTCTGCATTCGCCAGGGTCTATGCCTACCAGTCGTAGAGTGCCACACAGCATACGACGCTTTTCACTATTCTTTACACGGGGTCCACGAAAGTTTAGTGGTCAGTGTGCTGGACTGTATGTCTAAAGGTTGGGGGTTCAAAACTCCGCCAGGGCAAAAATGTTGCTTCTGGATTTCTGCTGCACTTGCGTTTCCTAGCCAATGAGTCCAGCTTTTCTGCTTGCAACCTTCGCCTGATCTTCCGTCAAATTTCTAAAAATCTTGCGGATTACCTGCAACCTTGAATCCACGATTTACGTTTACAATGCCTCTTTAATTAGTACCTATATAGAGAGTGTTATTGTAATCGTAGTCAGAAGTCTGTATAGCACCGCTTCAAGAGGCTGATCTCCAATGCTGCGTAACAGCAATGCCGACGGCTTTAACTGTTCGACTTTCGTTGTCTGTTCTGTCTGGGTCTGAATGCAAAGTTATAAAGCAGCAGTGGCTACGGATATAAGTTTCTATCAGCTGGATGTCTCGCCAGTCGCCTCCAATCTTCTGGAGTACCTTCACGAACTTGCATAAATTTAACGCAGAGTGTGCTGCCATGGCACCTCTTGTTCGCTCATGTTTATGATTTCGTAAAGATCTTGTCCGGTATTTCTATTGCTTCTGTCTTGGCCTCAGTACTTTTAGTATCTTTAACAATATATCTTGAATGCATACATAAATGATCCTTAGTCATTAAATTTATAAGTGCAAAAAATAAAAATAAAATATGGAAGTAAAACTTAAGATCCACTGCAAAACTGAAACTGCGTAATAATTTGATGAAAAAGTTTATCAATGTTAATACATTCTTAACGGCAACAGAACTTCGGGATATCTGGGACGGGCGGAACCATTTGTCCATCGAGGCCCTAGGCAGCTGAATAATTTTTTATAATGAAAAGATTTGTAGCCACTTCTTAACAGTTGAAAGGACAATTAATACACATCTCTGGCAGATGATTCTAAAGATATTTATATTGCGCAATCCTACCGCGGAATAGATTGATGTTCGTCTTCTTTACGTCAAGACTTGTTGGATGTAAAATGCAGCTGATCCATCGAAGCATCGCTGTAGTCCATGGGTCGAGAAGGGTGAGTTGGTCAGTCTTTGACGGTTACACTGAGAAAAACGCTTTTCCCATTGGTCTTCGTACGACTGAAGTTCTTTCTCCTTGTAATTTAGACGGGCCATGACTGTCTTATTAATACGAGACTTCTAAAGCGCCGGTTCTTCCACTAAGCAAATGTATCAAAGACGACAGAAACAACCGGATGAGCTCAACATAGAGGAGCAACTGTGAAAACGCATCCAGAACATTGAAGACATCAACAGGTCAGTGAGATATTTATAACAGTCTATCGCTTGACCTGTCAGTTTGACCGAAGTACACAATGACCACTCAATAGCGAAGATCGTTGCATTGTTTGGCAAATATTGTTTATTAAATACCTCGACTCAACACTGAATCCATTTCATGACGGGTGGGAAAGGTTGGACGAGACAACCATTGCAGTTGCTGTATTCCTACCAGCCACTCAGAATTCCTCAGATCCAAGTTTGTCTCCTCTGGGCCCCCGGAAACAGTGTTGTTTCTTCCAGAGAAAAGCGCCTATCGATGAAGATATGGAGACCAGAGGGGTACCCGGTTCCCCTCCGTGGGGCCGGGCGTCATATGAACTTTTCGCCCTCCGGGAATCCGGCGAAGTGCATTGTTGTCGATGTTGTTACTGTTAACGACTCGTGATCAGTGCGCCACGCAGCGGTAGATTGTGGCTTTCGATGACACGTTCTCTCCGACGACCATGATGCTATGATAGAACCTGTGAACTATTCGGGGCATTGTTTGATTCACTGCCATATGCACCAGCATGTCGATCAGTGCCTTAGGCCGCAACCGAACACACACCCTACCCATTTTGATGCCTCACTAAAGCCACCCCACCCATCTTCACACGTGCTTCTCTGCACTCGCAACTCCTCAAAACGAAATACGCACTACCAAATTCTTCATTGTATTATTACAAGTAAATTAACGTAAACCATGAATTGCATAGTCATACGACAAATTTATGTACGGGTTCACCCACTCGAGTCCATCTTGTTTATATGCATATGTATAGACATATGTATCTGCTAAGTTATCCTCGCGCTGAGGTACAGCGGTGTCTTGAGCAGGGCGTGCTCCAAAGATGGACCGAGAAACCTTCTTCTGAGGGGCTCACACCGAATAAAAATAAATATAGAATCAAATATATCTAGGAGTAGGAAGTCTAGTATTTAAAGACTAAAGACGAGGTAGCAGGACCTATTCACATATTCTGATTTGAAAAGTCAGGGTAGATGGAGCCTCTGGCAGCAATCCATCTACAGAAGGAAAACTTACAACCATTGCTGAAGGCAGTTGAAAATCAGCTCAATTCTTTTCCCATGTGCTGATTGAAGTCACAGTCGTAAGCTCCTTGAAGGTAACTATCCTAAAAGCTGCAGCCTCCAATAATTTAGGTGATAGAAAACTCGCCATTATTCCCTTCACAGGGAAATGAATCATCGTAATGGCCCAGGAATCATTTAGAAGTTCTGCAAACCACGGCTAGCTTTAAATACATGTCTGTCCATGTCCGCGGCCAAGGTGGTCTAATTGTTTTTGCCTCTCTTGTCATTTCGATGGATTAGTTCTTCATACTCGGGATTTGCTCGATAGTTCTTGTATATTCGGGCTCCTACTGTGACCGAGTCTGTATTTCGGAATTATTTCTCGATTCTGCCGTGGATTTCGTGAGTGTTCAGTCGCATGTGATCGAAGCGTGTGATCGCCAATTTGGACCGGTCTTACCTATAAAGGTTGGATAGTTCCCACCTGGACGTTTTCGAGCCTCAGACTTAGGTGTGCCGTCTGCAAGCTGGAAATCCGGCTGGCAACGAATGCCTGTCTTTCACAGACCTCGTAGATCAAATGGAACATCCGGACGAATCAATATTCCTTGTTCAAAGTTGCTCTTAATGCTCCCAAATCATTTTTCGTAAAATAGGTCAGCAATTTTAATCACTTGCATGAAACTGCTCAGAGATGCGTCTAAATTTCACAAAATCATCGATAGTCGATGCTTTCTCCTGAGAGTTAGACCTAACTGTGCTTCCCAAATCTTTCTCTGCCACGTGAATTGTGGCGTTACAATCTTCCTCACTAGCGTCGACTGATTATTTTCCTCTAACGATATCAACTTTTGCTGTAAGGTAAACGGTTGTACCCTGGAGTAGACTCTTCATTCTGTTGAATCATGGTTTCAATCTTAGACAATCTACCAATTTCAGTAAGACAACCTCTCTGTCTCACCGGACTTACCTCAAAGTGAATGAGCTGCGAAGAGGATTGGTGCATTGTCTCCTGATGTTTAGTGCAGTGTTATTTGTTGTAGCGCTGCATAAGTTAGAGTATTAGATTAGACCAGCGATTAATATCTTCGCCAACCAGCCATAAGGTAGATACACGCTCGTCGTGGAAAAGGCTAAGGCGTAGCTCCTACAGTCAAAGCTTATAAGTTTCAAAACTGATTGCTGTTTATGGGATATAAATATACTTAGCCTGTATTGACAATCGAGGTTGGAATATATTAAACAAATAAGCATCTAATCTGTGATTGTTTGTTGTGTCAATATCGAAGACAATGTACCAACTTATTCTGTCAAATTATAGTCGTCGCATGATTCACCAGCCATTAGTTTGGTAACATAAACGGATGACACCCATCCCTGCTTTTTCTCTCCTTTCCCTCCTGTTTCCTCTTCCTTATCCTCTTCCTGCTCATCGTCCTGCACCAGGCACTTACGGCTGGGCGTCTTCCTCACTCCCACCCATCACATGGTCGAGTAAACACTTAAGCGTTGGCGAGCCCCACATCAAACATCAAACACAGCTCTGTCCTAAGATGTCCACTTTGTGTCGGTGTATTTTCCTGTCTTTAGATATTGTCTCTGCCTGTATCTCTGCCTCACCATAGTTCTTCGTAATGTTTCTACTAGAATATTATAGTCTCCTCTCTCTCTTTCTCTCTCTCTCTCTCTCTCTCTCTCTGTCTCTCTCTCTCTCTCTCTCTCTCTGCTCTCTCTCTTTCTCTCTCTCATGTCTCTCTCTCTCTCTCTCATGTCTAGGCCTACGTGGCAGCTACATTCCGTGTACTTCTATGTCTCTCTCTTTTATTCAGTGCGTGATAGTCTAGTGGTGAACTGTCAATCGTGAGGTCCGAGGTTCAAATATCATCAAGGCAGAAATTTATTTCGAGATTTAATCTCCACTTGCGCTCCCTAGCCAACTCAGCTATTATGAGTACACGGACCGTAATTGTCATTGGGAAGATTAGACGGTGAGGGAGAGGACTGATGATCCGCTCTCAAATGCCGAGTCTACAAAAATGAAGTCGCATCTTCTTCTTCTCCTCCTCCTCCTCCTCCTTGTTCTTCTCCATTTTCT
The DNA here is from genome assembly GCA_964023275.1 of Norana najaformis. NCBI lineage: Eukaryota > Metazoa > Annelida > Clitellata > Crassiclitellata > Hormogastridae > Norana > Norana najaformis. Next base: position 32,280,135 of record OZ029913.1, on the reverse strand, counting down.
CCTTCTTCTTCTACTACTTCTTCATCTTCACAATATTCCACACATTCTTCTTCATATTCTTCTTCACATTCTTCTTCACATTCTTCTTCTTTTTTACTTCTGCTTCTACTTCTTCTAATTCGGCAATATCATGCGACTCACACACACGCGCACACACACATGCTCTCTGCTTCTCTATCTCATTTTCTGTCTTGGTGCTGTGCGGTTGTTGGCTGGCTTGCCGTTGTTTGGCCATCACGACATCACGAGAGATGAAGATGGCTTCGTTGAAAGATTAATGAAGTGGTTGGATGGATTCGTTTCGACCAAACAAAAACGATCGCCTGCGGTCACGTAACCCGGCGCCTAATCGTTCTTCCAACACACCTGTTGCATGACTAGAAAGGGAGGAGTAGGATAAGACACAGATAAGCAAGGCGAAGAGTAGAACGAGCAGAACACCTTAAAACTATGCAAAAACAGAACAAGAAGAAACAACAACAAGAAGAGACAAACAACTACGAAGATTAGGCCTAAAGTATAAGATGAATAAATAAAATTGTGTACAGGGAAGATAATTCGCTGAAAAAGAAGATTGAAGCAGAAGAAAAGAGGAAAAGAACAAAAAAAGAAGAGACAGAATAAGAAGAAGAAGAAAAAGACGAAGAAGAAGAAGAAGATGATGATGAATGTAAACGAATAATAGAGAGTAAGATATATATGGAGTCTTCCAGAAAGAGGAGAATGAGGAAAATAAGAGGAGGAAGAAAAAATAAGCGAATATTAGAGTGTAACACAAGTGAAAGAATTTTCAGAAATAGAAGGTATGCGTGCCTCTTGAGCAGACTATATACTATCTCTCGGTTCCGGTACACATTTCTTTGCACAGTCACTTGAAAAAGATTGAGCGAAAGTGTCCTCCAGCGGCGAAATCTGGCGAAAACAGCCACCACTGGTGTTGGGATGGATTGATTGGTTGCGTCCCAGGAGCCAATATTTGCTTCGTTTCTCTAAGAAATGCCACGGAAGTTCGGGGCATTTAGAACTCCTCCTATAACTTTTAGAAGCGCAATCAGGACAATGGGCTTATGGTTCAGAAAGAATTTAGCATATACACTGAACAAGGATTGCCCTTCTGGCGTGGAGAAAATGCTCCTATCAGCTGCCAGAGGCATCATCAGTATCAGCAGCAGTAGCAGCAGGTGCCTACTCGGTTTCGCTCCGTCATGTGAAGTCCTTACAAGCTTCTCGAGATTCGAACAAGCACTTTGCAAATGGCGCTGACATCAAAGGCTCCTGGCAGCGCAGTCACGTGAGTAGAGAAATCAAGCAAATGGCAATATTCTTGGAGCAATCAGCTTCCAAAACTGGTGAAGAAACGATATCGCGTCCTTCAGTCGTAGGTTCACGCCATAACTGACATGCCACGAAAAATATTCTGCCAAACAGCAACAGAATTTATGGTCACTGTCAGGAAATTCCACTGTCAGCGTCACTATCCAGAATATCTTCCTATTTCAGATTATTGAATGTTTTCATATTTCAAATGAGACTTGAACACGTTTCTTGATTGCAGTTTGACCTTTAAAGGCATCCATCTATTTCTCTTCCCATGTGCAGCGAGATTTATTTCAACATTAGACTTCGCTATGGATTAGGAATTGAAGACCAACAGAAAGAACTCCTTCGCCAGTAACCATGGCCTGAGTCGCTAGATTGCTGCTTCAGACAAAGCAATTCATCTGAGCAGAATTCAAGGCTTCATTTTCTGCCACTTTTGACGAAGGTGCGAGTGCGCTTGAACTGCTCTGTCATTCACAGCCGTATTAAACAGAATCGTTTTCTGCTTCAACTGAGGAAGCGACCTATTCTCAACTTGAATTTGCACCTGCGTTATCGAAATACAATGCATAATTAATCAATCAAATGCATTGCAGACCATATAAGCAATTGATTTGAACGTCTCTCGCGTGCCAACTGGAAACCTCTGTCTGTATTTACCTTTCGCTGTCTGTGTGTGTGTTTCTCTGGCTCATTCTCCTACTGTCTCTCTTTTCACTCTCTTTCTAGCCGTCTCTCTAGCTCTGCTTCCCTCTATCCCTTGATCTTTCTCTCCATATCACTTCCTATCTTGGTATCCTTAATGATGATGTAAAGGGAGTTCATTATAAATAATTAAATCAGTTTAAATCGTTCTGAAGGAATAACACATTGATTTAGCAATTAAGTTAACATATAAAATTAATGCATTAATCAACACTAACAGCTTTAATTATATGATACATGCTTACCTTAGGCATCTTAAGACGATAACAACTGCGATGATGTAGTGATGAGTAGGAGGGTGAGAATGAAAATAACAACTAATCATTATCAACATCATGTGATCTACAGCAACGGACAATGCAGGATGATATTGGTGGAAGAATAGCATCGTCAATGTAGAGGCAATGGAACGAAGCAAAACGCGTGAGACAATGATTTTAGGGAGGACTGCTTGCTATTGCCACATAGACTGAGTGCACCTAAGCCAATCAGTTGCAGCCAAAATTCAATCACTTCGATACCTGACGAGTTTATCATTTCAAAGTCGTCAGAGCAGTTCTACGGATACAGTAGGCCTGATGTAAATTAATAAAACACATTTAGGCCTAATGCAGTCAGCCGACAGTCATCGTTTTCAGCAAAAGAAAACTAGTGTATTGAAACATGTGCATTACAAAAATCCGTCTAATCAGCCTGTGGGAAAATTCGTTATATAGACCTTGCAACGATGAGTAAAGTAGGTCTAATAACCGACGAAGAAAATTCAGAGGCCATTTAAAGCCTCGTCACAATAGGCCTACATTTTTCTAAGTATTGCAACTGAACTACAGCAGTAGCTTCAGGCGTCCGACTACAAACAATCTAGATGGAAACTTAAAAAAATATAGGGCCTTCGATTAAGCAACTGACTTTGCGTCCATTTAGCTACTTGCGCAAAATGCTATCGATTCGATTAAAGACATCACTTTCTATGGGCGCCTCACAGGTGCGTACCACGCGTCTTAGAAATCTCGGGGGGAAGCATCAGTTTTGGGGAGAAGACAAAAATTCCGAAGCAACATTTCTAAAGGCGAGTTGCATTTAATATCGATCAACGAACGAGGATGATATAAGACACGAGTTAGAAGTAGACATATATAATCCACGACTTTCTAAATTGCGAATGAAAAAGGTCATCAACAAGTTTTAAGGCAAGAAATGATTGTTCAATATCTCGATGACTTGGTGGCGTCCATGGATTTTCCGTGAGCGAGAGATAATGCGTCATTAGCCTGGAGGGTGATGGACGCTGTTTCCCTATTAGATGGAGAAGAAAAACAGAAACTCTTGGATGGAATAAGAAACTCAGAATGATTTCTGAGGTGGAAAAGGCCACCATCGCCAGTCATCCATATCAGTCAGTTCACTGGAGACGCTACTACATTCGTCTGTCTCTCTGTCTGTCTGGGGATTAGTGTGCCTGTGTGTGATTGTGTGTGTGTCTGTCTCGATGTCTGTCTGGGAAGCAGGCAGGCTGGCTGGCTGGATGGCATCACCGGAGTCAGCAGCAGCAGCAGCTCTGATAAATGTAGACGTAGTGCATCTGCCTGAACATCACATCAGACACGGTAAGACATGATTAGCAAATTGCTCAGCTTTCAACGGACGAGCCATTTTATCGACAGCCAGAAGACGAATGAAAGAGCGAATATCTATGGCAGTTTACAGACAATAAAATCGTGCTGCAGATACACCGGGCATTTCAACGGCTAAAGTAAAGCACGACCTTCAACACTTTTGAACACGCAGAGCCTGTTAAACAGCGCAGAGGCACCTGGTATGAAAGAGATAAACCCGGCATTCGAGCACTCAACCCTTGATGGAATCGACACTAAGGAGTCTACCTGTTCTTAGCATTGTTCGATTATATCAAAGCGCATGAAACGCAGATTGTACCAGAAACCTCAAATCAGATCCTCAACGACGCTACCCAAATAACAAAAACATTTATAAAAACAAAGTCGACACAATTATAAAAAAGACCTTAAACGCAAGAATATCTGATGATGAAGACAATGATGATGATGATGATGATGACGACGACGATGATGATGATGATGATAATAATAATAATGTATGTATGTATGTTTGTGTAGGTATTTATGCAAGTATGTATGTTTGTACGTATGTATGTACATATGCATTTGCATATATAGTTTTAAAGGTAACTCGCATCAATATATGTATTCGTTTGACTTCATATACAACTTTGACTTTCAATTAGAAATCATGCTATGATAATTGCGAATGACAACAGTAGTAAGATTAGGAAAAGTAATTATTTCTGCTGGAGAATAACAATAGTTTGATGAAAGCTTCGGAACTGGAAGCGAATCAGTCATTAAGTAATTAGTTTGTCTCTTGTTAATCGTCCGCCGATTCTTTGACTATGGATTGGTCCGATTTATTACGATCCATTGCAACCCACCGTAGGTAACTGATACATTAAGCAGCAAGTAAGCGTCTCTCTCTACAAATAAATAATGACCTAATCTTAACAGAAACTAGATCTACCGATTTTACACAGAATTTACGTACACTTACAACAGCGTCAAAGGCGCAATCAGTTGGTTCTAGCATGCACAGCAGATATTCTGCCCCTCCTCCTTCTCCTCCTCCACCTCCTCCTTATGCTCCTCTTCTTCCTTTTCCTCTTCCTCTTCCTCCTCCTCCTCCTGACGAGTCTGAATTGCACTTGTTCTTTCAGTATGATTGTCATTAATTAAAATTGAAAAATACGCAGAAATGTAAATACTAACGACTAACAATAGGTAACAGTGAAGTACAATGATACGTTCTCCTGTAAGTGATCGGAAGACACAGAGACTGAGACAAAACATGTCCATCATCGTTAACTGTTGAACGGTTTAGCTATGAGGCTGGAAGAATTGCTTGAATATATATGTTTGGTATATAGAGATAAAAAGAATTGGTTGAGAGCAGACTTAACTATCTTTGTAGCAGGTTACGTTCTGCAAAAAAGACCTCAATAAATATAGATTTGCGGTCAATGATACAAGGCGCCATTTGTGTCATATATCCTATATGGACCTACAGACAGGCGAAGTAACATGTGGACGGACGGACGAACGGACGGACGGACGGACGTGCTTTGCTTTTCCTGCGGAAATGACGTCACAAGATCATCGGATATGGTGTCGTGGACATTCAATCTGGCTCGTGCTACTGTAGCTTAGTCGGGTGGACATGTTGAGTGTGAAACTGTTGGGCCGTGAACTGACTTAAGACAGTCTGTGTTGGGATGGCACCCGTTGCATAGGGCAGCGTCGCATAGGCGGTCGCAGCGGTTGGACTGCCGCTGATGAAGCGGCCGCCTCCTCCTCCTCCTCCGGCTGTAGGCATGTTGTATGGAAAGGCGGCAGCCATTGTCGCCACCGAGTCACCGCCGAGGGGCACGGCGCTTGTCAGAGGAGTCATGGCTGCCGAATAGGCAGCGGCCAGGGCTGCGTAGTCGAAGATCTGTCCTGCTCCTGCGGTCGCCGGGAGAAGAGTGGCTGGCAAGAGATGAGGGGCCGGCGGCTGAGCAGCAGCGGCGATCGTATAGCTCGTAGGAGTGGCTGGTAGATAGGCCGCTGCCGTCCCCGACTGATAGATTATCTGCGGCAACCTACAATAGAAGAAGGATGAGAAACTATCCCTGAAAACTAACGATTGCAATGAAGACACAGACAGAAACACGTAGAGATAGATACACGTAGAGAAAGAGGTAACAGAAAGATTCACTGATCATCGTGGACAATTAGTAACCAAATACGTTTCTCATAGTTAAACGATGCACAGGTAAGAAGAGGGGAAAAGATGGCCCTACAAACAGGGGCTCCTCAGCCGAATATTTTTGACTCTAGGCAACTAACTTTTCTTTCCAAAATGTCGACAGATTTTGGGCCAAATTCGGCCATTTCTGACTCCGAGTGATTGGCACAATTTTTCCTAGAAAAGCCTACAATCACAAATTTATGTCGTTACAGATCGCTCACTGGTTGTTCATTGTCGAGCGATGGATCTAAACCAACTGCGTATATTCGAACGCCTAAATCAACTGAAAATCTGGTGTTTTCTGTACATGGGTTTCGGACAACAATCGTACTTACAAGCAAATTTAGAACTAGTTTTACAACTGACAAAGTCTTTACAAAAGACATTTTAGCAAAATTATTCACTGTAGTAATACAGTTGATGCAGTGGCATGATCTGACAAGAGGACGAGCAGTATATAAGACAGCCTTCGTTTAACAGCCGCATTTACTTTGTGGCCGAGAAATATTCACCAATCGGTAGCAACCACCACAACTTGCTTGAATACTCAGCAAACCATCTATTCAGCAAAAGCTAATAATGAAATATTCGGTTGAAATATATCGTCATTCGAAATGTAAAACTGATGACAATGATGATGATGATGATGATGATGATGGCGACGACGACGACGATGATCTAATACTGTCAAGCTATGACCTTCGAGAGAGAGACAAGAAGTGAATTTATATAGAGTATAAATTTATGAAGGTCTATTCATAAAATCGTTCTTGCATCTCTACTGCTTGCATGACAAGTTCGCATATGTATGCGTGCATGTATGAATGTATGTATGTAAGCCCTATACATGTATGTATGTATGCATGTATGCATGTATGTATGCATGTATGTATGTAAGCCTGCTTATTTGTACGTATGTATATATGATAGCAACTAAAATTGCGTGTTTGAAGTACATCGCTTGGGCGCTGACAGGCGCTGATGTCTTTGCTGACAGCAGAGGCAGAAATATCTCTAAGCTTATCAGTAAATGATCAGAATAGTTCAGTAGTTCTAAGAGAAGGAACGCTAAATTATGAGACCTGGTTGCTTTTCTGACTTTTAGCGTTTCTTCACAGCCATCGCAAAGGCTTTTAAAAGTACGGCAAAGGCTTTTAAAAGTACGGCAAAGGCTTTTAAAAGTACGCGAGTTGGCTGAAAGCATAATCAGATTTCGATACATTCGTGCCGTGAGATTTCCGATCTGCAGGCTGGCGTGCCTAAATTCGGCAGAGGCGCCGAATAGGCATATTATTCGGCAAAAAATCTTTCCTGACTCCTGAGTGATATGTGTGGAGAAATTAACTTGAGATATTGCAGAGAAATAAAGTGATGTAAGTGGATCAAAAGTAACATCAAAGGGCAAGAGTGCAAAACATATCTTCATTTTACCCTATCATGGTATGGATCTATACTGGTCTATTCTATTTTCTATGCTATTCTAATAACTTCTATGGCGCCATTATCATAATGCCCCATCGATGTTTGCTTCAAGTAAAATCGTAGGCCCTAATCAAAGATCATAATCCGTTCGAAAAGCCATATCGAGTTCTGGTAGGTCAAAGAAATCAGAAGTTTAAGCTATGGAGGGTAAGGAAGTTGAAAGAAATGGGAACCAACGCCTTCGCCGCCAATAACCATGAATCGCTAGAATGCTGAAACTGATGAAGAAATAAACGACATCACTTCCTTCGAGATTCCACCAAGAAACTGATGGAACTCCTATGAAAATAATTTGTAATGTTGTTGTTGTTCGTGGCTATAGCTAAGCAAACTACCGAAAGTAGAAGTTTAGGCCCTGCAATGTCAACGACCTATTCAGGGCGACATTTCCATTATGATTATGATCATCATAGTTATGACGTGCAAGATATCTTACCCGAGTAATTCTGCTCCGCCGAAATACGAAGGGAGACCCGCCGTCTTCAGACCGTAAGGAAAGGCAGCTGAAAACAAAGCCAGGTCATTTAATGAAAATCTGTTTTAAAAAATTATTATTTGAATTCTTGTGGTCATCAACAGCCTTGCTGCTAAAACCTTGTCACCTGCATATCATGGCTTATATAATCCAGACACTAGTCAGTAGCCATACAAATTTTACTGGCTCACCTTCATTCACCTCTATTCAGTTTGGTAGAGTTAGTGCTTCTTAATGGAGGCACAAAGATCGACTTCATTATGATATTTTCTGACAATACCCATGCTATACGTATACAAATCAGCTCATTTTCGCATTTTTTATGTGTAGAATCGGCTTCACATGCTACAAACATATGTTGGTGTAATTGATTAATGCAAACTAGTCTCTAGTCAACTTCACCACTGTAACGCAGGTCTCATGAGGTAACAAGAAGAGTACCATTACGAAAACTCCTAAATATCAATAGAGTAACACCTGTCTTGCAATTCTCATGCTGGATCAGAGAGTTCAAGTTAAATTCTGTCCCGTAGTTGACAATGTCGCCATTACGACATATTCTTGGTTGCATATCCAAGTACCTAATCGAGTTGACTGAAGACTTGGGTGTGTTTTTATCGAAAGCGGAAGTTACTGCATCCATAATCAACCACGTTCGCTACTCACTTCTTAGACTCATAAATATTCCGCTCAACTAAGGAAACGGTTTGTTATACCGAAAGCCAGGAGAGTATACTTTGTTTCCGTGCCTACTCAGAGACAGCTGCGGAGTTTTGGAATTCGCTTTTGTCTACTCAGCTAATTAATTATCTGTTGTCATTCAAAACTACTTTTCCAACTTCATCCGGATTCTGTTCTGTCTGGCCACTTGGGTGCTGATCGAGCCTTGTCACTTCGAAGCGACCATCTGTGTTACTCTGGTGGCGCTATAGAAGCCAACAGACTAGACAGATTAGATTAGCGCTTAAATGTTCACGTTTTGTATCTGTCATTCTATTGTTTCGCCAATGATACTCGTGTTTAAAGACTTTTTTAATTTGCTGTTTGTTTTTATTAAAATAACCGCGCGAATCGCAGAACTGTTTTGTATTATATTTACAGCAGTAAGCATTACTGTATATGTTACAGTAACATATACAGTAATGTTTACGCAATTCGGATGTATTAAAGGCGCTATATAAATGCTTAGATACATACATACATACATACACATACATACATACATACACATACATACATACATACACATACATACATACATACACATACATACATACATACACATACATACATACATACATACATACATACATACGGCTTAACACTCTACGGCTGTGAGCCAAATTTTGACTCGGCCTCCCCGAAAGCTAACAGGACGCCCAAGCAGACTATCGAGCATTGAATGGGAAGTCGAGAAAGAGATTTGCAGGGGCGGATAAGCAGACTAGACCGAAGATAAGAACCGGTTGGTAGACTGCAGTCTGGCCAGAGGTCACGTGACGTGTGCCTTTACAAACGTCAGACAGCTGCCAGCTGCGTGTCCGAGGATAAGCAGCCAGATAGCTGACAATGACGCAGTTTTCTGTGCACGCAAACAGAGAAGCTGGCATTTCTCTAAGCTGCTTAGCCGTCCACCAGCTATCATCGTTTTAAAGCTGCAGGAAGAGTGCGACCGATGAAGCTCTTAAACCTGGATACGTCTTCTAAAGCAGAACTTACAGAAAATATCCATCATGGAGTCTGACTACGGATAGTTTTTCCACCAATGGTGGCATCCCGTCAATGACCCTTCGGTGATATCACTTCCAGTCAACAGATACCCAACGCAGCGGGTATCTAAGCTCTTAATAGACTCTGAACGCTAGACTATGTCTTATTGAGACTCTGATTAGTTGTCTTTGGGAGGTGCTACACAAATTTACGCCTACAGTTACAGTTGCATACGTTCTAGTAACATGCGACGGGTGGCATACCTATTAGTTCTCCGACGGGTATTCGTGGCTTGGCGCCCAAGTAGGCTAAATTGACATTGGCTTTGCGACCATCGATTATTGGGTTGGGATCTTTGCATGCCCGCTCAGCCGCCGCACGATCGCTCATCGTAACCTACAGCAAAAAGTCAACAAAAACTCACTGTGCAAGGCGTCTAATTACAACGTTGCAATCTCTGTGCAGGTCTTACATTCAAAACTGAAAACATTCATCTTCAACAAATCCTACCCTGATTCATCCTCAACAAATCCTACCCTGATTCATCCTCATCGCCTTATCCCCTCGCCCAGTGCTTTTTCAGACGGAACCCTCCGGAACCCTCCGGAACGGCGTTCCGGCACCTTTTTTCCGCTAATAAAAATAATTTAGTTTTTAATAAAAGAATTGTGTTACTAAGTTATTTTGATTACAATATACTGTAACTTATTTTAATTCAATTTCAGTGTTTACAACTTTACACTGTTTTCAGTGTTTACTGATTGATAAAATAATAAAATTTTAGCACAAAATTCCATAATTGTTCAGTTCCGGAACTTTTTTCTAGAAAAAAGCACTGCCCTCGCCACTCCAATCCCAAACACTGCTGCGACTGTCTACCTGCATGACTATGGAGCCGAACCTGACCTTACCTGCCTTGTTTTGACTGAACCTCTGTGAATATCCTGTGGTATCTGTGGTTTGGCGCCCAAGTGACCAACTTTCTTGGGCGTTGAATAAATGTAGAAATTACGATCACGGGCCTCCAAACCTGAGGTAACCGCCGTGAATTATAAACTGGAGAAACTACACATTAATGCGTGAAAACTGACTTTCTTGGAAAATGAAATAGGCGTAAAAATCGAAAAGAAAGCAACACACTAGATTTCATGTAGAGATAGGCCACGTCACTGTGTAGAAGATATTCTAAATAGCGCTTAATTAAGATAATGAAGTACAGTGTAAGCGGTAGGAAAAGTGACAAGTTTGCTTAGCAGTGACATCTACCAGTTTTGCTCATATAGTTTTGCTAAAACTCGTGCTTGCAGCAGTTGCTCAATTTAATGCCACTTTATTTAGTTGAAGTCCAAGAAATCCCTCCTCGAGTTGGCCTCATTGGTCAACACACACAAGGCAGCTGTTTGTGACTGTTTCAAGAAAGATGGTGGGCGCCAATCGCTCCTCCTCCCATGCCTGGTTTTTATGCATGTCTGCCTGTGAAGAGTGCACAATAATGGTTGACCTAAGTTTTTTAAAGACTTTATTGTGTTGAGATTAGGTCTACGAGTTGTTGATCATATTTGTCGATTTTTACGTTACTCAATATTAAACAGTTCTCCTCCTCTTCTTCCTCCTCCTCCTTCTTCTTTCTTCTTCTCCTTCTCCTTCTGCTTCTTCTTCTCCTTCTTCTTCTTCTTTTTCCTCTTCTACTTCTCCTTCTTTTTCCTCTTCTTCTCCTTCTTCTTTTTCTTCCTAGCACCAAGCTTAAGGTGGATAGCTGACAGTGCCGATGGAAGCGACTACATAAGTCATGTTGTTTTAAGTATTAAACTGAAATTTCTAGACCATGGTCCTTTATGGCTCCTCGCCTTTTAATACTGAAGAGTGAAGGGCAGTGATCTAGAATTTTTAATTAAAAACTTGAAACAAAATGCCTCTTGTTGTTGTATCTGTCGGCATTCTCAACCATCGATAAACCACTACGTCTCTTCTTGCTGTTTAATATCGCGCAAATGGACCCTGCTGATAACTGATAAAACAATATAGATCTATTGATGACGACACCGTGAAGTACTCAGTTGTCACCATCGTTACAACACGCAAAGTAGTATATAGTTATTTCCGATAAAATTGTTTAAGCCCAAAATCTGTTAACCATCACAGGAACCAAAATTTATTGCAGCCCTCCCAAAATGGAAACAGAGGCGACGAAATGTAGAGGAAATGCGTCGTTTTCCTTGGAGATAGAGACGTCCGTGCGTTTCCTCCTCAAACGGCAATAATCAGACTTTGGCAATCGTAGCCCTGAAAGTATTTTGGCCTAAAAGACGAAGTTGCGAATGACAGAAGACAGACGGAAACGAGCGAGAACTGACGCAAGAACTTCGAAAGATAAGACGGAAACGCATCATTATCGGAAGAGGCCCTCCAGATAGCAGGGAATCGACGGCCCATGGAATAAGCTGTTTGCCTTGGTCAGGATCGAGTGATCGTTAGATATCGGAACAGAAGCAGTTAGGTAACTGTGCGCCAAAGAAAACAAGACTAATGGCGATCGAAGAGGAAAAGAAAGAAGAAGAGAACGAACAGAATGTGGCAGCGATTATTAGACGTGGAAGAGTAAAACGCAAGTGCATGATAATTATTCAATTGCTAAGAATTTTTAAAAAGTTGTCGCTGTGGCGCTTGTTAACATGAAAGATGTAAGCAGTTGTTAATGAAGTAGGCCCTACATCGTAAAGAAATCTCAGCGTATTCGTTTTCCCATATTAGTAGCTTATCAGATGATATTACACTCAAACATAATACATCGTAGATATCAAATCGATAGGGAAGCTCATATTATCTAGTGCGCACTAGATAAATAAAACTAATCGCATGTCCCCTATGGGCTAAATCGGTGCATACGCCTATGTGATAGATTAGTGAACAGTCTATGTCCCATGGTCGCTTACCATTCATGTAAGCTAATGGGTATAAATTGAATCTTCTTATATGCCTACACTCACTGTAAGATTGTCATCGTAATCGTAAATGCATATCAATATAGCGCCTCTTCAAGAAAATTCCTCAGATGTGTTCCAGAGCTGACAATAAAAAAGAATGGTTTTCAACCGCAGGCGAAACAGAGGCAGAGGCAGAGGCAGAGGTAGAGGCAGAGAGATGGGGAGAAGATCGTGTCGTAGGTTGCATGGCAGTTTGACGATTTCTTGACTGTGGTGTTTATTAGCAGTTACGGTAAGTTCTTAGAGTAGTTTCACGTATAAGGGAAGGCAAGATAAAGTAAGGTATGGTAAGGATAATCGCTCATTTATTACACAAACGTATCGACAACAGTACTTAGCGATTTGGTTCTAGTCACTGAAAGATTATTCCAGTGGAAGCACCCAACACCACGAATTTCATATTCGGATGAGCATTTCGTACGTTTTAAAACAATCAGTTTTCAATGTCATGATCCGAACCACGGATACGGAGGTTAATGGTAAACGAATTAGCCCTCTGTAATCTTTATCCATGCTGTGGGTGAGCGCAGGTGCTTCAGTCAAGTGCTTCAGACGTCCCGCAGTCAATGAACTTGTTGTCTATCGTGGTAAAACGAAATTGCAACAGCTATAGGCTAATCGTCGATTTAGGGACTGACGATTGCTTCCGGAAACGACAAAAGTTCTGGAGTTTAGTATGCAGAAAAAGAGATGAACCACGAAATAGGAAGAGTTTACTGCTCTGACAGTAGATCATTTGGACACACTGCATGCTTAGGCACTCAATGCTCCGTTTCCTCTTATCACTTGACCTCAAAGACTAGTATGGCTGATGCTGTGCATACTTATTAGCGGCCGATTTATAACCCACTGAGAACCTACTGGTTGCACTGAGACCCCATTGGTTGCACTGAGAAGAGAACAAACCCAATGACTGATGAAAACTCATTTGTTGCATTGGTATCATTTTGCCACCTTGAGAAATTGAGATTCTATTGACTGCCTTGAGAAAAAAGAATGCTCACTTGGCTGCTTTATGAATACAGAACATTAAATGCCTTGAGAATCTATTGGTTCCTTTGATAATTCTTTTGCTGTCTTGAGATCCCACTGACTGCTCTGGCAAATGAACCTGTTGGATGCCGTATGAAAAACCCATTAGTTGCCTTGAGAACTTATTGGTTGCTCTGAGAATCCATTGGTTGCTATTGCAGTGAATGTACTCTACGATGTAAAGCAAAGTTAAGTCTTAGCCTAAGTGGACTGGTGGGATTACTTGATAAATCTCGTCTAACTAATCACATGACATAGCCTATGCAGCCAGCATGTTTGTCCTGCTGTCAAAAACCTGCTACAAATGAAAATTCAATAATAAAAATTATTACAAATGAACAGTATACCACAAAACCAGTCGCAGAGGTTGAATACTTGTTCATCTCTGTTAGTGCCAAGCTACTTTAGCGCTAGGCACCATTCATGCCACAAATACTTAAGTTTCAAGCACAAGTACTTTGGTTTCAAGTGCAAGTACTTTTTTTATCAAGCAGAAGTATGAGTACAATTACTTAGGTCATAATACAAGTACGCTTAGTTATCGCGAAAACATGAAGATATCTGTTATACAGTTAAGACTAAATCAAGCGTATTTTCACAGACAATGCCATAAGACACAAGCAGACATTTGAAATTGTTCTTGATAAATATAAGCGATGTGAGCATCTTGTCACTGATGTTCGATCAATGCATCTTGTCACTGATGTTCGATCAATGCATGTTTAATCATACAGCGCAAGACTAAACACACATTCGACGGATGCGCTAGATGCAGGTGCACTCAATGCTCTAAGCGATGCTTCATACATTTTGTCTAACACGGTTTTACTACATATCCAGACATCCAGCCATTGACCTTCATCAGTCATCATGGCTTTTAATATTCAAATATGTTGCTATTTGTGACGACAGGATGCTTGGCTTGGCCGAAGATCCTGTGACGCAATGATAATAATCCGAGAACTTCGATAGCGCCAATGTAATAATGCTTAAAGTTGGTATACCTGCCAAACTCTACGGTAAGTCCGGTCAAAAGTCAAGAGGGAAATCCGAGAAAACACAGAAACAGCCTAAGGTGGAAATGAGTCTAGGAAAAAATGTTAATCGAAATCTAAAGGCCAACACATTGTTGTAGACCAAAGGTTTGCCGGTACAGAATTGCAGAGACTGTGGCAGCACCTTAAAGAGCCAGCCCATCAATAACTCTCCTTTTCCTCGGTACAGTCAGAGTGAGACAGTCATAGACCTAGCAGAGTAGTGACAAGTCTTGGGAGTCAGACTAGCACGAAGATAGCCAGGTTGGCTGAAAGTAAGAACCGTACAGAAAAATAGCCCGGTCTTGAAAATTATTCTCTTTCCTGTGAGTAGCCAATGCAACGATTTAAGACCGGAGATAAATGTTCTGACCTTGGAGTTTAAGTGATGGCTCTGGCCAGAGTATTTTGGACCCTTCCAAGCTTCATTAAATTAGCTTTGAATGCATTAAGAAGCGAGTTACAACAGTCAAGACGCAGGAGACCAGGGCATTTGCTAGGCAAACCTTGGCAGAGTAGGGAACGTGGTAGCTTATCCTGCAGATGTCAAGAATGTATTCGGCTGAAGTACATGGAGACTTGAAGTGTTCACTGAAGAATAGGTTAGAATCAAATACAACATCCAAATTATTTGCAAACAACTTTGTTGTGTGACAGAATAGCCCAGAGGGACAGAATTCCGTGAGATAAATTTGTTCATTTGCAGTGTAGTTCCAAAAAGCTTAGATTTTTGTGGATGGGGGCCTAAACCCACGAAATACAGAAAAGTCAAAATTATAACAGATAATGACTAACTGGTTTCCAGTCAAAATATACTGTCTGTAAAAGCCTGCCAGTTTGTTCATCTGGTGTGTGTTTTTATTCTAAAGGACTTTTGTCGCACATATCAAGTCTAGAGTAGAAGTTTCAAGTACGAGTGCTTTGGTCTCAAGTACAAATACGAGTACAAGTACTTAAAAACTGAACTCAAGCTGTACTCGAGTACAAGTACAAGTAACAAGTATAACATCTCTGCTCGGCACGGTGCCTTTGCTCAGCACGGCACTATCGAACCGGACATAAGCGATCGAAGACAAGCCACTCCAGATCAAACAGAATAACCTAACCATTTTCATTGTACCATTGAGATATAACCATTTGGGTTTTAAAATAATGGTAACAACAACACCAGCAGCAGCAGCAGCAGCAGGAGCAACAACAACAACAACATAACAATAATAATAATGATAATGATAGCACCTTTTTGGAGCCACCCAGCACTTTAACGCAATTGTTTGGCACGGCACTTCCACAGAGCCAGACATAAGCGATGATTAGCTATGCTAGGTGTAACAAGTCTTTCTAACAAATTTTTTTCATCTTATCTCGGGATGTGATTCTTTGGGTTAAAAAATGATGATGATTTATAAAAATAATGATGATGATAATGCTGCTGCTGCTGCTGCTGCTACTACTACTACTACTACTACTACTACTACTACTACTACTACTACTAATAATAATAATAATAATAATAATAATGATGATGATGATGATGATGATGATGATGCACACTAGCACAGATACATGCTACGCATACAGAGGCAGACGCTACACAAGCGCAGGCGTGCACACGCAGACACAGACACACAGAAACATATCTGAGCATTCGTGTATTTATGTTTACATGAGTCTGGCAACACTTGATCCTCCACAAGCTGTAACTGTGTAAGTCGTGTCAGGATATCTGCGGAACGGCATTTGCCCTGATTCTATATGATACCCCGCTAGCTCCAACATAATCTCCTTCTTCAACTTCTACTACTATTAGACCTTCTTCTTCTTCTCTTTGCATTCTTCTGCGTGCGAACGAACCTAGTGCCACTTCAAAACGGTTTTTGCATCACAGTGTTCAAGAAAACTGTGTGTTCTATAAAGGTGCTATACAAATTTTGACATCACATTTCAATGTGCTTCTGTTCAGCAATTTGGTTAAAATCTTTGGCGAATATGACATATTTTCTCAGTAAGAAATAAATAAAATATGAATGGAGAAAAACTAAAAAACAGATTGCAAGGCTTGTTTCTTGTCTTTAAATCAAAATTTTCAACTGAATCATTTAGGTCTTTTGAGAGGTTCCTTAAAATTCTCTATATTAATTGTCCTGATACACATATAGCAAGAAAAGCGGCTAAAACGTAAACTTTAGTTTCACTTTCATAACGATGTTTTCGTATTTTCTGAAAGACTGATCATAGTGGTTTTGTTGGGAATCATTGAGCAGAATGGTATTTTTAACTGCGATGTCATGGCTTAAGTAAAAACCGAGTTTTTATTCTGTCTGAATCCGAAAACCGCTACCGCACTTCGGATTCAGGTGTACTGACATTGCGCGCGTTATAAGTGCTTTAAGAAATAAATAAATAACCTTCACATATTTTACGAGGTCACGGCGATCCGTGCACAAGTTCAGAAGTGGCCGGATTACAATGGGAGCCTCCACCTGACAACCAATTGTGTTAATTTTTTACCTATTTGTTTTTATTATTATTTTTAGCGGCTCGAGGTACATGATCCAACGGGACTTAAAAACTTACAAGAGAAGAGCAACAACATCTGGAACGTACACTACTCGTCAAGTTCTGGCAGAGAAAATGTGCTGCTAAAAGCAACTGCGTTGAATCGTTGAATTGAATTATTATTATTATTATTATTATTATTATTATTATTATTATTACTACTACTTCTACTACTACTACTATTACTACCACTACCTCTACCACCACCACCACTACTACTACTACTATTACTACTACTACTACTATTAATTTATTACTATTACGAAAACTTGTAACACGCACAAAGTCAAACACAAATGAGCGTGAATCTGACTACAGTATCTGAGGCGCGGTAATTGTTCACATACGTTTCTTTAAAAGGCGCACACTTGCTCATTTTACTCATAATAGATGTGGGATATACCTTTTATCATAAATAGCGTTCACAACTGAGAAGTTATCCTTAATGCATGAAGTAGTAAAAACGTATAAAGAAATTTATGAAAATTAATTTTAAAATGTAATAAATGTTTTACAGCTTTTTCCAACCTGCAACTAACTCTATCTGAATACACAACCTCATTGCATCTGTTCCTAAGAAGCGTTATGCTCTGGACCTGGTTCCAACTGCTCCACTTAAGGAATGTTTTGAAGTTTTGTCCCTATTAATCTTACAGTATCAATCCATCAACCTCTTTCTCGTTGGAAGTTGTTTTCCTTGTTGCTGTGCCCACGCATTGCTTAATCCCTTCTTAAGATGCCGTGGTTTTTCTGGAAGATGATTTATCCAATTACCGTCTTATTTTTATGCATAACCTTAGCCTATCTCCTAGGTCCTTCAGAGGTGACTGTTAAAAGGCCGGGCTGCACATCATCTGTCTTTTCGCTCCTTATCCCTTGCCTGTGCTCTCACACTCAATCTCTGTTCAACTTAAGAAATTCGCTGTAACTAACCCTAACTCTTGTTCCAACTGGCTTTGGAACAAGAGTTAGGGTTAGTTACAACATAGTGATGACATTTCTTTTGATTATAAGAGCAACAAACGTTTTATAAAGCTTAAATTAGCACAGAGGCAACCCTACATGTTAAGAACATTCATTCCAACTTTAGTACTTTTAATATTTTCCTTTATCTTTTAATAAAAGCCTTTATGAATTCTATTCTGATCTGTGGCATACCACTTGGCTCTTTATCCTTTTTTTCACCAATTATACCACTCCACATTATTGAATGCTTGCTGACCGATCATAGAACTACCATCTACTTTTTGACGACACTCAGCTAACGTGCTCTCCTCCCTCGAAGTAGACCTACTCGCATCTGTTATTGGGTGAGCGTGTGCTTGGGTGGTATTCAATAAACTTCTTTCAATTCTCTAAAACCGAACGCCTTCTCTTTGGTTCAAGTTAACAGCTGCACAGGTTCAAATGGCTTACTTCCATTCGTCTGAGTGGATCGGTTGTCACTCGCACTGGGTTATCATGTAGTGTGGGCGTAATATTTCATTCTAAATTGTCTTTCTCAGAGCATATTCAGGACAGCAGCAAATCTGTTCAGTTTCATATTCGCAGAATCAACATTTTATTGCCTTAGACTGTCTTTGTTTAATATTAATGATAATCTAATCTAATGGCGCCGCTATCGTAATGCCCACGGCATCAATCGATGGTCGCTTCAAGTGAAATCGTAATCAAAATCATAATCCATTGGAGAAGTCAGGTCGATTTCCTATAGGTCAGAGAAAAAAGAAGTTAGGCAACGGTGGGTAAACAAGTTGGAACAGACGAGTCTTAAGTTTAGACCTGAACGACATCACAGAACTGACAGAACGAACAGAACTTGGCAGCGAATTCCAAAGCCGTAGAACACTCGAGAACCCAGCACTTACAGCAATCTGAGAATTTCTATAAGAGTACTGCAATAATGCTCAAGGCTTCAGTCTATGGTCGTTACAAAGCAAAATCGGTGCGAATGTCAAAATTCAGGGTGAAAGTCAGAAGGGGAATCCTACAAGACACCGAGACAGCCTAGGAGGAAATGAATCCAGGAACATGTGAGTATTTGTCGAGACCTGAAGGCCAAGGCAGACTCTTTAGCTTAACGCTTTATTTAGTCGCCTTTATAAAATTCGGAGCTCATATGTGTGTGATCATGCATGACAAAACCCCGACAAAAGTCGGAAGAAATCAAAAGAGTTTGTTTGAAGAACAATGGATTGTGCTGGAATTTCTGAAAAACTGCATGTTTCTATCCTACCAAAAAAGTAAAAAGTTTCAACTGGTTTAAAGATGGAGGTGTCTACTCGGCTACTCTTAAGAAATCGCGAATTAAAGTTCACCATAACTTTGACTCGATCTAAGTCGCTGTGCCTAGGAGTCTTGAATGTTTATGAGAATAGTAAACTGGGTTGTATTCATACGCCTCTGAGGCTGTCATCGATGAAAACTCCATCAAAACTGGTCAATAAAAATATCTACATGTCATTTGCATAATTATCGATGTACACGACTTCTAATTGGACCGTCAATGGACATATTAAATTAAGCCTGGCTATCGGATATCATAATAAAATTGAAATAAAACTATTTAGACAGCTAAACCTCTATATAAGGACTCATCGTTTGATAGCTAACATCGGAGGAATATAAATATGCAGAGAACTCATTTCTTCGACCCATTCTGTGCCTAGGCGATTTCTGAGCGCGTTTCTCGCAAATTTACTTTGCCGACTTTGGGAAGGATTTCTCATGCACGGTCAGGTATATTTGCACATATTTCACCCCATAAATCAGTAACTGCACTGGCTTTCCATTAAGCAGATTTTAAATTCCTAAAAATGCTATCTTTATGCAAAAATACATCTAAAATATGATGTAAAATCGCTCTATTGTAATTTTAGTAGCTCAAAGAAAGGCAGTAGAGTCCAGCAGTAATGTTAATTCACTAGGTACCTTAAACATAACGAGCTTTTAGGACTACCTCTTCATTAAAAACCAAATATTGGTTGATATGACATTTGATATTGGGGCTTGTATTGGCGAAGTCTCAAATTGGGCCACTATGAGAATCTGGACATCCCAACAACACCCAGTAAAACCACACACATACACACATTCGTGCACAAGTGCGCACATACATGCATACAGGCAGACGGACAGGCAGATAGATAGATAAGCATACATTCAGGCAGTCAGATAAAGACAGGCAGGCTGCCTTCACGATATAATAATAATTATAATAATAATAATTATTATTATTATTATATTATTTTTGTTGTTATTATTATTATTATTATTATTATTATTATTATTATTATTATTATTATTATTATTATTATTATTATTACGAAAATGTTTAACGCGCGCAAAGTAACATAGAAATGTGAATCTAAGACGCCAGGTGATACAAGTATGCAGGTGCTTGTCTCTACGTACGCCACGCACAAGTATGCGTCGCCACCTTCATCTGCACAATCATGATCAGCGGCAGCGGCAGAATCGGTTGAATGTTACTCTTACTGATGCAAAGCTGCCTCTTAGCGTTGCTGCTCATGCGATCGAATACGAGTTCTGCTAAGAAGCGTTTTACGTCAGCCGACCGGCTCTTTTCCTCGTCTCTGACGTAATGAATGTTTCGTTGCATGTATGCCTCTGTCTGCTTGTCTGTGCCTCTCTATTCTGCTTGTCTGTCTTGGTATCTTCCGTTGCTCGTGCAGAGCCCATCTATGAAATATTGTACGTGCATTGCTCCAGTAGCACCATTATGTTCAAGGCTGTTTAGCAGGCCGCCCACCAACTCAAGACAAATCAACTACTCAGCTGATACGCTATCATCCATAACGCTTTTTAATATACACTCAACGTTCGACCTGGAATCTTTCTCCCACCTTTTTTCAGTTGATGCAGGTTCTGTCTCTTCGTTACTAAATGGTTTCTGTTCTTTCCCCGCTAACAACCGACGTTCATCTACCCTCCAAAAACTTTCGGAGTTTTCACCTTATTCCTTTTGTCTCTACCTTACTCATGTCATTCCTCAACCGCATACTGGATTCCTTCCTTGCCTCCCTCACTACCTACGTGTACTCGTAAGTTACCTTTTTTTGCTTACTCTCACCTCTTTCCGCCTTCCACCACTCACTGTCTCTTTTCTTCTTTTTCTTCTTCTTCTTCTTCTTCTTCTTCTTTTCGCCTTCTCTCTTTCCTTCTCCCTCTTCTCTCGTCCTTTTTCCTCTTTTCTCTTACTCAAAATATATTTCTATTACTCTTCTCTCTTTAAAAGTATCTAAAAATATTTTCTCTGCCGCTTTTGTATTTTCTGTATAGCTGACGACCAAATGGGTTTCTCGCAAATTCTACGCTGCGTCTATTCTCCGTCTTCGATCAGTAAACTGAACCAGATCATTTCGCAGCAGAGAAATTTGGAGCCGAGTGTCTGTCTGCCTGTCTGTCTTTTTGTATAACCGCCTCTGTGTCTTTATACATTTTCTCTATAGCATAAGTTCTGAAGGTGTCTTAGTCGCTGGACGCCGGTGGGATTGATGAGAATGCTGACCAGTCCTGATAGCCACACTCTTCTTCTTCTGCTGCTGCTGCTGCTGCTGCTTAGTAGCAGAACTTAACACAAAGCCGTGGGTTTGAAGTGGTTCTGACGACGTTTCATCTATCTCTTAACTGGATATGTCTGGTACGACTAAAACCGATTCAGTGCTTTTTCTATATAATACGATATCAGACGGCAGCAGGTCAAGCGCATGCGTGCTACATTAAACCTGAGTTTGACCTGAGGTAGAGTGAGCGGTGGTTGTGATAATGCTAACACATCAGTATATAAAGATTTGTTTTTGAGGAGGTTTAGTGGGTGTGCGTGCGTGCGTGCGTGCTTGGCGCATTCGACGCTTAAGAAGTTTATAAAATGAGTGTTTTGTATAGGAATGCTTTAAGGGTAAAGAAGTACATACAGACAGGTATACCTGCGTTGTACTTATAAATTATGTAGAAGGTCTTACAGCCGTTCATCTGACAATCATATTCACTGAGCCAACATTGGGCCGATAGCTGTCAACAAGTTTTCACAGCGATCGTAATCGTAATCGTAAACTCGAAATTTCTAAAGCTCTACTTAAAAGCTAAGCGCAGGGCACCAGTTTATTCACAAGCGCTGCGTCAAGTCCGTGGGGTTGTCCAAAGATGCCGTGTCAGAAACCAAGTCCGGAGAGAGGAGGGGAAAGGAGGCTAGGGTGGGTTGTGTTTAGATTGAGAGAAATGGGAAGGCTGATCAGTGTGATCAGCGATGGACCCGACTAACACGGTTTTCTGGGCCGTAGGGCCTAATCATAACAGGCAACCGAAGGAAAATCATTGACCATTATACCATTATACAGAAAGGAGGGGAGAGGGGACACGTGACAGAGCGAAACAAAAGAGACTGAAAGAAGTGTGCGCAGGTGGAGCATTGGCAAAATTTCCTGAAGGCGTATTCTTATCACAATAACTCTTTGCAAAGAAGGCATATAATCTCGGCAATGTTTGTCTAAACCAACCCAGCGTTATCACGCGGCAGCAGAGAAAGAATGAAGCTGTGTGGTAATTTCTAAATAATTACTTTAGAATGATTAGCTCCAAATTGGTTTAAGAAAAAATAACATAAACACATTAATTTAGGGCTTTTCGCCTCCCATCGGATCAGGCTATAGAACGATCCGTTTTTCCCTTCTGAAGGCTAGAATCCACAACATGAAATTGAATGCTACTGGTTTTATTTCTCTATTCTTTACTTCGCACTACCACAAAAATATTAACAACATGTGCTAAGTGATCAGCATCGCAACACATCTCGTCCCTCTCGTGACTTCTCATTCTTTTCGAGTTAAAAAAATACAACACAGGTATTTTGCGGCACTTGTTCGAATGTTTTCATCTGTTCGGTCGCTGTGTCCGTGTCTGCTCTTCTGAGTTTGATCCGCGAGTTTTCTGTGGATTTTCTGCGGTTTTTGAAGATGTTCAGAGATCTCTTTCACCGCCAATGTTGTCGCAAACGATTATCCATGGGTTCGTCTAATAAATAGGCATATGAAGGACCTAAGCTACTTGCATGCATTCTACACGTGTTATCCATAGCCAAGTCCATTTAGACAATGCTGAACCCTAAGTCACGTGCCTTTTCGGACCAGAAAAATCATGATTTCGGGAGATTCGGGTTGGCGTCGACTGTTCGTTTCCAATGGGTTCTCGTCTGTTGTTTTTTTTGCAAAATCGTCGATCGGCCAACACAAACAAGGGAGCGTGGGGGACTTCTAAATGCGTTCATTGCGTTCAACGGTTGACCTTGGAATGATTGGATATTGCGTTTTCAAAAACACTACCCCACCAGAGTCTTGGATTTTCTTACTCTGACTGTATCTCGGTTGAGGGTAGCAGCGACAACTGTGCGGCTTATTCGCATTCCTCTTACAAGCTGCTGCTGCGTTGAGGTCACTGTATGCCGTCCGTTTCTTGCTGTGGCTCGCCATTATCATTTACTCACTAAAGGTCAGACATTTGCCTACGTCGATAATCTTACATCTCCTAAACGTAGTCCCTACGAACGTCTAAAACCACCAGTGGATATTGCCAAAAGGGTTTGCGCAGCTGCGGCAACCAGCCAATCTAATTATTACCTTTCTTCTCCTCCACCATGGCCTCCCCTCCTCATACTCTTCCTCCCCTTCTCCTCTACCACCTCCTCTTCCCTTCTTCTTCGATCCTCTTCCTCCTTTTCCTCCTCCACTACCTCCTTCTCCTGTATTCGATTAGAGCGGCGGCAGTTGCCATGGCCTTCGACGTTTCCATGCACCTCCACTACACCAGAATACACGACGAAGGTGAGCGATGGTGTTCTAAACATCACTGAAGAAAGTAGAGAGGGAGGCATTTAATGCACTCAACCATTATCTTACATTATAATGAACTAAACGTACTTCATGCATGGGTCTGTGCATATATAGAAGCAGTTGGGGGGGGGCATTAAAGGCGCTGTACAAAGCGTAGAAATTCCGAGTAAAGGTTAGGACGTCTGAAGATGCACAAGTCCATCGCTTAGAAACTGAAGAGCGACCAAAGGTGAAAGAACAAAGAAGAGCAACAATGAAACAGAACAAAAGGAAAGAAGGAAAGGAAAGAATTAAAGGTTAAAGGAAGGACCAACAGAATGAAGTACAAAAGGAAGTAACGTACGAAAGAATGAAGGGCAAACGGAATTAGTAAGCAAATGATGGGAAGAAGGATAAAAGGAAGAAGTATGAACAGAAGAAAACAAGGAAGAATAACAGAATTCTGAAGGCACGAAAAATTGACGAAAGAAAGAAAATGACCTAGTGTAATAAAAGAAGACAGGCATGAAGAACGAAAATAAAAAGAAATAAGTGAAGGGAAGAATAAATAAAATGCCAACGTACGAAGGAAGAAATGAACAAAATAAAGGAGATGCAAAAGAAAAATAAGGAAGAAAATAAAAAAAAGAAAGATAAGAATTAAGTGACGAGAGAAAGACGTGAGGATCCAGCATAGTAGGCCTTCTATAAATTTCAGTGTGTGTGTGTGTGTGTACTTGCGTGCGTGTGTTTGTGGAATGCGCAGACTACATTCACCACTGTCGGAAGGCAGATCCTTTTCCATGGCTTCTGTGAGCATCAAAGACTCGTCCATTGTCCATCTGAATATAACTGCACGAGGTTCTTACATTCCAGGGCAACTGATATGCACCGTCGAACCTCAGATGCACTGCTTCTCCCTTTGGACTCGCCGTGAGTCAAGAATTGGGTAAAGTCTCCCATTAGCCAGCGTGACGTTTCCTCAGCCTCTATCTCCTCGTCCTTCTTATTCGCCCTCTCATCTGCCAATTCTGCAATCAGAGGCTAATATCGTTTATTGCCTCATTCAAAGCCTACTTGATTTTCAGTCGTTTTCTCTGCATTCTTCATTTGTTCATGTGTGCTGTGTGTTTCCACTCTGTCTTATCTCATTTCGTGCTTTTTCTCCTGCTCATCCTCTTCATTATGCTATCCATTCAGTTCCTAGATCGTTTATCGGTCGTTTACCTGCAATTTCAGCCCTTCCCATACTAGTCTGAAACAGCATAATCATAAAGTGCGATGCTGGAACTTCTGCCCCCACTCGGCGCCTTCCCCCATACTGCGTCATCTTCTGCCTTTTTGCGAAGACAGCTAATGCCTCAGTTACTCACAGACCGCGGGCCCTTTAAACCCTGCAAAACTCCTACTCCTCTCCTTCCTCTTCCTCGTTTTCCTCCTGCTCCTTAGTTTCCCAACAATCTCTGCTTCGAGGATATCGCGTTCCAATGTCTCTGGATACTTTTCCCGCGTGAGTCATCATCCCACAACAGCAGCAGAAGCAGTTGAAAGGCCCAGAGAAGAGGCAGAGTGGAAGGGAGAGGTTAGCGAAGACACCCGATCACCCTCAGATCACGTGGGCGCCTGATTTGCATTGAACAACCAGAAAGAAACAAGAACACATCGGACGAGAATGCAGAGACATGATTGCAAACTGCAACTGTATGTAGGTAAACTGCGAGCATAATGTCACGTGTGCCTTCACTCGAATCCTGACCAACTGCTTACGCAGTAAACCATTATGAAAAGTAAGCCATGCAGTGCAAGGTGTGACCTTAGGCACCATTCTAACCAAGCATGAACCATGGGAATCTCTGATCAATGCCAAGTAATATGCTTGAACTGTATCAGAACAGACGTCTGTCCTGCAGGAAGCCTCATAGCTGAGCAAAACTATTACCTCAACGATATCATGTATGTATGTATGTATGTATATATGTATGTATATATGTATGTATGTATGTATGTATGTACGTATGAATGCATGTATATATGTATGTATGTATGTATGTATTTGACGAACCTTTTTTGTGGCGCTAATAATTTTTGGAGATTCACATTTGCATTTACGTTTACAAAGGGTTCAAACAGATAGCACGCAGCAGAAGATAGATAAAAGATGGCAGAAAGTACATGTATTTGGTGTACAAAACAAGAATGAAGTACGCTGCACGAAATGAGTAGAAGGTAGTAGGCAGAGGCAAGTAGGAAGGAGGAAATATGCAAAAGTGACTAAGTAAAAAAGTAGATGGCAAGAAGGAGAAGGTGACTAAGTAGGCAGAAGTATAGAAATTGAAAGACTAAGCAGGCAGGAGGAAGTATACCGGAGAAAGAGGCAAGTAGGAAGGAGGAAATATGCAAAAGTGACTAAGTAAAAAAGTAGATGGCAAGAAGGAGAAGGTAGTAGGCAGAGGCAAGTAGGAAGGAGGAAATATGCAAAAGTGACTAAGTAAAAAAGTAGATGGCAAGAAGGAGAAGGTAGTAGGCAGAAGTATAGAAATTGAAAGAAGCAGGCAGGAGGAAGTATACCGGAGAAAGCAGTTCGGCTGAGGTAAACACAAGAAAGTGGCCTCTAGGAAATCGATGTTAAAAAGTAAGCAGAATGAAGTAGACAAGCAAAAAAAGGCCGTACGAAAAATCAGAAGGAACCAAGTAGGACCCAAGCAGAATAAAGTATAATGTCGAGAAAAAAATCATAGTAAGTATAGGCATCAAAAAGTAGTCAGACAAAAGTAAATTTTGGCCAAGTATGCTAGAGAGCATAAGGAAGCTATAGCAAGAAGCCGGCTTCTTTTTCTTTTCTTTTACTTTTCCTTCTTCTTCCTCCTTCTCTTCTTCCTCCTTTTTCTCTTCCTCGGTAGGCTTAAAACCAGTCCTTGTTTTTAACGAAGGGGTTAAAAACCCATCCTCGTTTGGGAGGTGAAGTGGAACCGTTCCTTATCTTACAACTGATGTTTGTAAGCCGCCAGACATCTATCAGTTGTGTTTTAAAGCATTATCAATATTAATTAAGCCCAAGCTACACCCTGTAGAAAGCCTAATTCCCCTAGCTCCTCAACGGAGTGTTAATACTTGCGAACGAGTGATCACGCGAACGACTCAGCAAATAGACTACCTTGTGAATTTGTTGATCTGTTGAGGCTCTTTAACAAGCTGATGCTTCAAAACGAATCTAATATTGATTGAACTGGTTTAATTTCAACTGTCAAACGCTTTGCCGGCATGAATTGCCGACGATGAGGCTCATTAAAAACATCATTTATCCTTTCTCTGAGACATCATAGAATCTTCCCTCCACTGCCTTCCGTTAACGCTCAGCTGTCTATACCAAGCTTTCTGTGGCCTGTGTTTTGTTTGTGGTTTGCCATAAATTCTCTGAACTCTTTAAACGCGTCACCCCCTCTTCTACTGCACAGCATAGATTTGGATTTCATCGTTCATCACCCGTCTTAAATGTTCCCGACTCTCCGACCCATTGTCCACCTACGTTCAGATGCAACGACAACAGATGATGATGACTACTGTATGTGTTGAGCAGCCTATTTTCTACATGATATTTACCAAATTGTCACTAATCCCTCTAACGTAAAAGTTCCTAGAATTGTCAGAAATCGAACATTTCTCAAGCTGCCATGCGACGAACTGTCCTTCATGTAGAACCCGAAATTTAAATAACCATCAACTTCTGGCCTGCGTGTACGTATAGCAACGTATAGACTCAACTCTGATGATTTTATCAATAAATTTATCCTTTGAAAACCGTCAGCCGTTTTAATGGGCGGCACAACATATAATGGTATGACAGTTAGGGCCTACGTTATTGATGTTATTAGGCGACTCTATTTAAGCGGGACCCTGGTCCCTTCTGAGTTTGCCTTTGGTATCCTGGCAAACTGTACGTTTTATGTGTAACCTGGAATGTTGAACTTGGGATCAATAAGAGTCAATCAATCAATCAATCAATCAATCAATCAATCAAAACGATAGAGAAGGAAATGAAGCCGATTAGCGGCACTTACGAATCCGTATCCTCTGCTCTTGCCTGTCTGTCGGTCAGTGATAACAACCGCTTCTTCGATGTCTCCGTATGGCTCAAAAAACCGCTGGAGCGTTTCGTCCGTCGTGTGATAGGGCAGACCGCCTACGAAGATCTTCGTGAAGGTCGTGTCCTTCTGTTGAAGTGACGTCATTTCCTCCAAAGCTTTCGATTGCTATTGATAGAAGCAGACGACCAGATAAGCGCAGGAGATGTTTCTCTGTCTCGTTGCCCAGCCGCTGACGTGTTGCTGGAATCTTGTGTTAGCAGATGAGATCGCGGCCCATTGAATACACCTGCAACGCATGTTGAATCCACTGAGTAAACACAACCGACTAGCATCTGCCTTACTAGTATTAAGTTATTATTATTATTGCTGTTGTTGTTGTTGCTGTTGATGATGATAATGTTGTTGTTGTTAATATAATAATAATAATAATAATGTTATTATTATTATTATTATTAGTAGTAGTAGTATTATCAGTAATAGTAGGAATATTAGTAGTAGTAGTAGTGGTAATTTCAGTAGCAGAGTTTCGTTGACCGTTCAACGGGGAAGCACAGTTTGTTTGTCTCTTTTCTTTTGTCTTCATGAGCTATTGAGCTCTTTGAGGTGGCGCTCCAAACAAATAGGCGCAGAGAAGGACGTTGGACTTTCATTAATGCGTTAATTCATTCAGAAAATTTATGAAGCGCCTCATCAAGATATCAATCAAGAAGCGCTCCCAGCTCAGTCTCGACGAGATAAAACAGCGTCAAGTGTAGCTAAAAAGGCTCACGTATAGGCCTACTATAAATGTAAATGCACATGTATTTCTATAGCGACCGAATGGCCTCGACCCTGCTCATTTTTCAAAGAAATAATCGGGTGAGATCCTTCACCACCGCTGCCCGTCTGACTGGACGCAGCCGTCTGGGAATAAGGTGCGGCCTGTGACACGATTGAATGGTTGCAGAAAAGAAAGCAGTGGGAGAGAATCAAAGAAGAGCACTGAGGGCGAAGTAGAGATCAAGCAAAAATCGATTAATTTAAAAACTATGTAAAATGCAATAATAATTCAAATAAGACAAGACTAGAGTCAAGATCAAATTCAAGACAATTAGTCCAGTTAAACTCAACGACCGAACTACAACACAAAGAAAGCCCTGGCTTAATAACATCCGGACATCTCTGCATTTCTGCTCCATTGCCTCACTCCTATCTGCCTGGTGTCTCTTTCCCACCCTTCTGCCCTTCACAGCATCTCGTTTCCTCCCTTTCTTTAACGTCTTTTCCCATTTCGCTTGCAGACCGAGCCCTTCATCGGCAAAGGAGTCAGCCATATTGCTACGGCTGAAGATACATGAAATCGATTTCTATGTAATGCTTCGTAAATGAATGGAAAGAATTGACTCGGACAGCCCAAGAAGAAAAGGCGATGATGTTATAGCAACCAGAACCACACAGATACTGTTCACAAAAAGGCGTCTCGTTAGTTCCAGGGGCTTAGAAATCTCCAAAGAAGCTGCGACAGAGGCAGCGAGACAAAAGAAGAGACAGCGAGAGAGAGAAAGATAAATACAGAGACAGACAGACAGACAGACAGAATAGGCTATGAGCGAAGATTACTCTAGCAACAGACAAGAGCGAACAAGACCCTGAGAATGACCCCATCAAGACCGATTGAATGTCGTCGTCTTTGTACACAGATAGTGTCGCTGACCGGAAGCCCTATACCTGCAGCACCGTCTGCGATCGTATCCATTCTCTGAGATATCCTAATGCACTGGAACATCGTAGCCTATAATATATATATATATATGTGTGTGTGTGTGTGTGTGTGTGTGTGTCACAGATGCACTACATATAGACCGGTATAAACATATAAAGTAAATCGTGATTCGCTGAACTGAAAAAGAAGGAACTAAATAAACATGAAGCAATTTTCAGTCCGGTTTCAACGTACACGTAGACCAGCAGTAGTATGCATTAGAATGGTTTGGCTCGATTATTCATCAAAGCACTAGTAAGGCTCGATATGTTCGATTGCTATCTCAGACGTAAAGTTCGCTTCGACAAGGCGATCGCATAATTCTTTCGTGATTGGTAAACAACAGAGCTATCCGCTCGTAGAGTGTATGCTTATAGACAAAGCTTCGAAACGGCGAGTGCTTTGCTTATAGATCGACGCTTTCAACGCTCTAGCATTTACTCGATGCATTCAGTCTGTGGGAATTGCATAACCTTGAGTGCAGAAGCTTTGGTCCTTGTTCCTCCTTGAAGCAGAGGGCTCCTACAAGGTGGCATTAAATGGCCGAGATTAACACCGCTATAGAAATAGAGAACCCACCTTTTCAGCTGACAGTGAACTCTGAACTCACGTGGTCTTGGTAAATGTAAGAAAACTTGTTTCCGTGTCGCATAAAGTTTCTTTTTCCTGCAAAGTGGTTCTTTAGAAAAGAGATCGGACTGACAGACGGACGGTCGGTCGGAGGAAAAGCGAATATAGATAGAAATATTATGACCGTGTTTGGTACGTAGAACTGTTTACTGAGCAAAGCTATTTACCGATAACAACGCCACGGTGCAGAAGCCGATGCCGAATCCGCAGACCTTCAGAGACTTTGAGCAGTTTAGCCTTTTCTCCGTCTATTTACCTGCGGTGCTAAACGGGCTGAGCAGTCTGCGCATCCTGTGCACCGGGAGCACGAACGGTGAGCCTGGCCGCTGGCCCACTGTACGGCCTACGGAGCGAAAGCGCAGGAGGAGCGGGAGGGGAACGAAGGCAGGGGAAATAGATGAAAGAAATGGAGTGGAGAGCAAGGGCAGCGAAAGAGAGGGAGGAAATTAGAGGTAAAAAGACTGTGAATAAATGAGTTTGAGGGACGTGTGCGTCGTCGGCCGCTGCGTGCTCCACATTGTCATAAATATTCGTGTTTCTGTGTTGCTGGAAGAATGCGCATGTGTTGGTTATGAGTCGAAGAGAAACGCCCCTCAGTAATATAT
The DNA here is from genome assembly GCA_964023275.1 of Norana najaformis. Taxonomy (NCBI): domain Eukaryota; kingdom Metazoa; phylum Annelida; class Clitellata; order Crassiclitellata; family Hormogastridae; genus Norana; species Norana najaformis. The sequence goes on along the minus strand of OZ029913.1, from coordinate 32,249,130 downwards.
GGTAGCACTCGCGTCAACGACTCTCACAGGTGTTCGACAATAAATTATTTTACAGGCAGAAGCGCCAGAGAAAGAAATCCACGGAGTGACGAAGAGATTGAAAGAAAGAGAGGACGAGAGAAAGACAGACAGAGACAGAGAGAGAGAAAGAGAGAGAGAGAGAAAGAGAGAAGAAAAGAGACAGACGGGGAGAGTGCACGCCTTGCTAAAGACCACACTCAGCTTGACCTTCAGGTGAGCGTTGTTTAGATCCTTTCCTTCACACCAACAAAACGAGTAAGGCGAATACAGTTTGACTATCTCTGTCTGTCTGTTTGTCTGTCCGTCTGTCCGTCTGTCCGTCTGTCCGTCTGTCTGTCTGCCTGCCTGTCCGTCCGTCAGGCCATAGAAGATCCGTAGAAGATCTGCTCGGCACTGCGAGGGGTCGTTGCGCCCTCTAGCGTCCAGTTAAGCAGCCGGTGTGCATGCAATCGACGCTCTTCATCTTGTATACAACAGCTAAGCGCAAGTACAGATTTTATGTCATAACTCGTCGAAAGATGGCTTCAGACACGGATAAAGTCAATGCCTTCGGAGGCGTCGGCTTCTGTCCAACAACACTACATACAACGGCACCACCACCACCACCACCACCACCACCACCACCACCACCACCAGCTGCAGCTGCTGCAGCCAAGAACCTGGATGTAATGCTTCTACTTGGATGCGATTTATGGCATCACGGCCCATCGACGTGTAATGTAGTCTTGAGACTCAAAACGCCATAAACAGAGCTGAAGATTTTATACCACATGTGGCGGATTCACAGAAAGCTATTTCTGGCTTCTCCTGATTTGGTCGACGCCTCTTCTTGCGACAACTGCTGCGCTGCTCTCGATTCTCTTTCAAGTTCCGTCTTCTTTACCTGAACGGGGAAGGGGCTTCAAATGACTGATGCGAATACAGCCCATACATGGACCACAAGATATGACGTAATTAGTTGGCATAGTGCATTTCGTGTTCCTCCGCGTCTATTCTGGTTCCTTTCTAAACGTTGCATAGAAATCTTTGCCGTCATGTTTGACGTTCTTTGCAATTCGTCTAAACTGACCTCAATTATTGAGGCTCAAATAACGAGAGGCAAGGACAAAATGAGTCCGCTGTAGGACGTCCGAGGCAGAGCATATCTTTCGAAGGCATCTATAAAAATTTCAGCACGAGCACTATCTCCAAAATCCATGGGTTGAGTTTACTTGCAGTTCTTTAATAAACTGTGTGCTCATAAAGTCCACACCTATAGCAACTTCTTCTATGTGTATCCTTCTTTTCAACCGATTGATTCTATACTTTCGGTCTTACATACTTATTTTGGATTCGTTCATTCGTGCCTGTAGAACCTTTACAATGGTGTCATTGTCCGGTGTCGTTTTATACTTCAAACTCAGCCATTTAGTCTGGTGACTGGTGTCACTTTGTGTTCGCATTTTCTCATTACCATTTTTGGTGGAATAGCAAATTCAAGGACGCCAATCATGTTCAAACCAAACAACTCGCAGCAACTGCCTCGGCATGATTCTGAGGTTCACTTTGATTTTGTGAACAGCCCATAGAAGACAAAAGTCTCGTCAACTGTTTTCAAGCAGTAGACTTCGGAAGTGACCTTCATTCCTCAGTTCAAAGTTCAAAATTCTTTGGCCAAATTTACAGTATCACAAAACCTTAAAATTTTCAGCCGTATGCACACTCTGTCCAGTTTTAAACTATGTTTTAAACAAAATTCTGGCAACTTAATTAGTTTCTTCGCAGAAGGAGAAGAAGAATGATATCTATCGAATTATTTAAACGCCTAGGGTTCATATGGTAACTGCAGGCGTCGTTATGTGAGATAAGCGTGAAGGCTACAGAGCGCCTGAAGCCAATGCTAAGCGCTGCAACATGCGCATGGCGTCCAGCTTATGATTTTGTTGGCTGGAATAAACGCGTGATTGCCGTGGCAAAGCGTCTTTACCATCCGCCATCTGTCCGTCTGTCGGCCACCCTGCGGCGATGGAGTTGTGGAGGCGTCGGCCCAGGGCGAGCGAGCGAGAGAGAGAGAGCGGGAGAGCCAGCGGCTGCAGCTTCTGTATATGTATGCGTGAATGCCCTAGGTAGAGCGCATACGAATAACGGACGTGCTGCGTGCAAAATGTATTAGCAGCGATTACGCAAACACCTTAAACACCTTACCGGTAGGCCTATCGAGGTATGCGTGCATGCCAAGAAAACTATGGAAAGCCGACGAGCAATAAACTTCAAGTCCGAAGGTGAATTATAGCTTAACATTTATCATATACGAAAACATCAAAAGTGGTCGCTTACTGTATAAACGCATATAATCGATTCGATGCAGCGCCACCAAATGAGAATGAGGGTTGGATTTATAGATGGTAACAAACACATCATTGAGCCTGCATTGAGATTGTTTTAGAGGTAAAGAAATAAGTTTTCCTAAACCAGTGAAAATGTATTTAAATTGTACTGTTTTCGCCTCAATGTTCCCTATAACCTGCGCGTGCCCAAGCGCACAACTTTTCAGAACATTTGCACAACCATTTTTGCTTGCGCACAAAAAATTCGTAAGTCTTCATATAATTTCAAGGTTAAATTCAGCTCATCGTTACAGCTGCTATATATGTAGCCTTCCAAGTGCAGAAGGCCAAAACAAAGTTTCTGTGAACATAATATTACGCTGCTTAGTCAGCAAGTTTTATGCGCACGTTTCTATAGGAAATTTCCATGCGTCATCGTGTTATTGATATTATTTGTACATCCGCGGATCATATGCTTACGGTTAGTGTGGGGGCTGGTTTCAAGCATCAAACACGTGATTGGGATGGTGTTATTTGCTTCTTGGCCTGCAGGCCTGCTGACGTCAGCAATGATTCTTGTCGATGCGTATTTGTCAAAATGTCAAGCCTATGTTGTGATGAGTTAGCGAGTTTTTGGAAAACCCACGATTGTACGATCGCGAGAGCCTTTTATAAACTAGTCTGAACTGATATGTTGTCTTGGAGGTAAATGGCCTATATATCCGGGCGCACATGTACTGTTAACGGTGCGAAGATTTTGTGATTTTGTAAGTGATCTGTCGTGTGCTAAGCTATGGCGAACAATGATAACGTAAAACGTCTGAGCGGAAAATTGAGCGATCGCGTTGCATTTAAGTTAAATGCTGATGGAAAAGTCGAAGATGCGGACAAAATTAACCGTCTTCATTGCAATAAACCATTCGTGGTTCAAACACATCGCTGACGTAACACCTTCAGCACAAACATCCGGTCGGCATATCAACGCGTTGTTGCTGATGAACGAAATGTAGAATGACTGAAGTTTTTTGTAGAAAGAAAGTAGCAACTACTGACTGCATGCTTTTTACAGGTTTTCACGTTTCACCTAACATATACTAAATTAATCGAATTCAATAGATTAATAGAATAATCGATTAATTATTTCTTAATCAGTAACAGCTCTATTGTAATCAACATTAAAATTTAATTATATCAAAGCTGCGCTACGAATCAGGCAAGTCGACGGTTATAGGCCCTATCGCTGACAACTTCGAAAGATCGTCGGCAGTTTCCATGTGACCACCGAGACGTACAGTCATAATACTGAGCTACTAAGCTGGCTACCGGTTCTCATCTGTTCGCGTAGCCTACTTTGGGCCATTATGAATGCGTCCTTCAGAGTCTGACCTCTGGCCTCTTTATCAGTAGGCCTTGTTCTTAAAGTGGTGGTTCACGGACTGGGGCTAGTATGCGGAGCTCTGGTCTCCGGTCCGCAGAACAGTCCTTGAAATGTAAAATATTTGCATTGTTTGCGTAACATATGAAAATTGCATCGGAAATAGAGTAGGCCTAAATCACATCGTGATAGGCCTATTATAAAAGAACGGTTTAGTTTTGTTTATCAGCAAAAACGATTGAATCCTGAAACTCTATGCATGGGGCTGGAAACTTTTGATTAAGCGCTTGTTATAACAAGCGCTTAATCACAATTATCAGTGGTCGACGAGCAACAACGTAAAGCCCCGGTCGCTAGCTTTAAAAAGTTTAACCTCTGTTCCTTATGATGAAATACAGATGGATACTTCGTGGTACAGAGGTGTAAGAACGACTGCTTTCTCCACTAACAGCCCACTGCACGAGTGTTGTGAAGAACAGGTGATTGATTACAAATATCCGCGAACAAGTAGACCCTGTTCTTTGAAGCATTTAACAAACCCTCAGATACGCTGTTCTTGAGAAGTTAGCCGACCTCTGTAATATTTCCAGGAAAACTGTTTCAAGACGTTAGAAGTGCGTCAGATTGTAAAAGCAAAAAATGTCAGTTTGGGCTCAAATTGCCTCGGAGAATACCTACACTGGAGGAATGGAGTACTGTTCAGAAAAAACGAAGACATCGATGCAGCCGTTGTAGCGTGGTTCTCTGAGCGAGTCTGCAACGACCTGGACTGCAGGTATTCCAGAAGACGAGTTGCTATAATGGAAGGTGTCTGATACCAGTGGACAAACACACAGTCAGGGAGAACATTTTCGGCAGTTTCAATCTTTAATAAGTAATAACAATAAAAGTAATAATCTAAGAACTTCTATAGCACCACTGTAATAATGCTCAAGGCATCAGTCGATGGTCGCTGCTAAACAAAATCATTGTCCAAGCCAAATTCCATGGTGAGTCCGGGTCGAAAAGCCAAGGTGAAGTCAAGAATGCACAGACGGCCTACCCAGGAAATGAGTTGAGGAAGAGGTGAGTTTTTAGTCGAGATCTGAAGGCCGAAACAGAGTTTGCCGAGTTAATTACGTGCTCAGATTGCGCTGCTTTAGCATTACTGACATAATGTTCATAACTGCTGTGTGCGCTGACATTCCACTGTAAATAATATTAGTGACATTTCTCATTTTTTGTCTATTGAGATGTTGGGCTTTATGTGTGCCTGCATTAGGCCTACTTCATGAATCCTACCCCAGGCCAGAGGGTAGGATTTAGTCCCTGGAAACCAATAGGGGCTTCACACCCAGACCCATTATAGGGCCGGGCCCCCCAATGTTTACGACGGATCGACGCCTCTGCCTATAACCGCCATATCTTGACATCATACAGCGCACGGCGCCTGAGAGATGCAGCAGCAGCCCAAACGATGCTTTTTTATATTTCTAAAACACTAAACGTTTAATGATGTCCCTTTGGTCTCCATCCGGGTAATACAGGCACTCTACGTGTAAGCTCGAATGAAGTCTACCTAACAGGTACAGGTGTAAAGGCCCTGCCTGTTCCAGTTAATGCGAATGTATTTCATCTCTTCTCGAGGTACCGCGTCGATCAGTTTATCTCCATCGCCAAGCAAAATGTCATCCAGTAATAGCAATGCAAAACTAGCTCAACTTAATTATTTTTTTTTTCAAATTCCGACTTTAAAGTCTGGTTGAAAATTTTTGGGCCCGGGACAGCGAGCGCAGAAGGCGCGAAGCCTCTAACGACTGTATATCTCGGGTGCCTTAGGATCCCCAGCGGGGCATGGGGCAGCCCCGGAAGCGGACGCATTTAGAATTAAACAATATTTTATATTTTGTAAACTACGCATATAATCTAACGTACTTTTACGTAGCAGATGACGTCATATCGATCTAAGGTTTGCCGACCTATTTATTTATTTAAAGCAAATGTCATGCGCGCAATGTCAGTACGTGAATCTGAGGAACGGAAACTGACAACATAAATATACTTTTCACAATCGCAATCTCGAAAATTTCTAAAGCGCTGGGTTAAAGCTGAGCTTAAGGCACCAGCTTATTCACGAGCTCTGCGTCAAGTCAGAGGGGTTGTCCAAAGATACCATTTGAAGAACAATTCCGGTTGCCAGAAGACCTGAGAGCCGCGGAACAGAGGAGCTGTTACGATGAGTTGTTTAGCTTGAGAGAATGGGACGTCGGCGGAATTAAATGAATTTGCGCAGTCTTATGTTGTTTGTTTCAATGCACGTACTCTATTACTAGTACTCAACGATCGGTGTGTATTGGCCACGAGGTGTCAGCCCTGAGCATGTTGCAATAATGGTAGGCCTTAGAACTGAAATTTCTATGGGACAAAATACAACTTTTGTGAATTCTGAAAGTTCTTCATATCAATGACTTTTTAACAGACAACAAAATAAGTTATTAACCAATTCAAGTGTACACTAAATATGAGCAGCATTTTACAGGAGCTATTCTCATGAAAAGGCAACACAATCAGCAACACACTATTTTCTTGTTTGAACAGTTGTTAATAATCTATAATAAAACTCAGACAGATAACTATTAAATTTATAACCATTTTCATTTTCCCATTTCCCCAAGAGATCAAACAGTGGGATGCTTCAGAGGAATTTCTGTAAAGGCATATGTAAACATGTTCATGCCTCATAAGGGTTGTACATTAAGGATGTCGACAGAGAGGGGATTGAGGGGTTTCCCAAATGTAGACAAACGTGGACAAGAGGAGAGGTGTAATGCTCAATAAGGACATGCACATCTACGTTTGGTACACAGTTATTTCAGAACAGCTTGTCTTAAGCACCAACTTCAGTGTGATGGCACAGTCTAGACCTAAGTAATCTTTTGGAGTGTGGACATCAGCAAAGGCAGAGGGTGACGGCAATGCCAAACGCGGCCAAGAGGAGGGAGAGGTCCGAAGTTGGTAATTTTTGGACATTCATAATGGTCGACCCCTCAATGTGGGCAGCAGTGAAGGGAAAAGGTAAAGATGTAGTTTTACTGGCTGGTAATAACTCCATAAATCATCCACACAGCATATGTCAATGCTTCAGAAGTTGGTGCTCTAATTATGATGCACTTTATGTAGACAGGTGCAGAAATAGCTTTCATGAAGTAATATAACATCAGAGCAATTTGGTATGCCACTTTTCATAAACAGGAGATGGTAAAAAAGTGCAGAGGGTTTTATCCAAAAGAAAATTCTCAGAAGTTAACACAGTCACAGGAGTATTTCAGCTACAGGAAACAACTCGCCAATGATATGTTTAGGTTGCAATAAAACAAGAAAATCAGGATCAAAGAACACAGCATGATGTTACTCCCAAAACAAATTCCCCTCATTTTGACAAGATGCCATCTTTCAGCTGCAAGCATTGCATATACATCAACAGGAAAGAATTCTCTTATTTATGTACATTCATCTTATGAATGGAACCAAAAGTAAATAAGCAAAGTCTATTTATGATTCACTGTTAGGGCCAGGTTAGTCAATCAGAACAACTACACCAATCACAATCCATTTTCAGATTATAACAAATCTCCTCTGTTTGCAAGGCATGCTGCATTAGCACCACATTAATGTGACTTTCGTTGGATGCTGTAGAAATCTCGCCATTACGATCACATGCAACAACTAACAGACGCTGCTTGTTGCTGCCACCTCATTGTGTAGAAAGTCGCTGTACTATTCTCTCGTAAAAAATGGCCACTGACAGAAATAAGACTACAATCACACATGCTTCAGTTTATTTTTACCTCCTGCAATAAATAATGAAAAGGCTCAGCAGGACATTTTAACCCCATTTCTTTATCCCCTTTCAAAAGCCCAGGCTTTTAAGGTATAAATACTCCAAAACTCTTATTCAAAAAGTTTCAACACCTCTGTGAAACAAAGAATTTATCTAAACAACTGAACAATCTTAATAATAACTTTTAGAAACTTGTTGTTGTCTGTCAGTAAAACACAACTCTTAATATCAAACATTTACCACTTTATTATTATTATTTATTATTATTATTATTAACTTGTGCAAATTCACACAGTGAGAAATATTGAGTTTTAAGGCATTCTTCGCTAGCAGATTTTGGTAACTGAAAAGATTTAGAAGTGAGAGAAACTCGAAAAAATGAAAAGGATTTGGACAGAAAGTGTTGAAAGAAAGTTGAAGCAAAAAATGACAGAAACATAAGACTACTAATAAACACCATTAAAAAGAAACAACATTAGTTACAAGCCCAAAATTCTGGAAGGCTTTATGCAGACATAGAAATGAATCAACTTTTATAGTTTCTGCAGCATTCTACTGCCAAACTGTAAACAAATCTGGTGGTAGCTATCATATCAAAGAAGCCATAATTAATAATATATAAATGAAATAAACATAGCTGTTCTTTAACTTTCTACATATACGATTTTAACCCATTGCAATCAATGCAAACAAGCTAACTAACATAAGCAGATAGACTTAGAACAATATCATGATTTTTAATTAATCTGCAGAACAGATAACAGCACTATCAATTAAAAAAAAGGGCCGTGAAAAAGTTTCAAGGCCAAAATGCCTCACTTAGGTAAGCCTTAAGTGAAGAAGTGTTGGTGTATTGTCCTGAAATTAACCATCTCTTGCAAACAACATAATAACTAATCTGTGTTATTCACTGATATACACATATGTGACCTACCTATATTTTAATACTGCATGGGGTCCAAACACTTGAAACCGATGAAAATGGTTGCAGATTCTGATGAAACGTGCTATCATAATTATGTACATGTAGGACACCTGCCTGAAACAATACTACATGTATATTAGTTTGTAAAATTTATGTACAGCAATTATGTACATTGACATGGTTAATAAATTACAGATTAATATATTTTTTATGGACATGCAATATTTATATAGGGACAGCTGCACTTGATAGTTATTTTTGTATGAATGCAGAATTACACAATCAATGCACTCGATCCTTTAACTTGCACCAACATCAAATAGTTCTTGATCTTTATCACTGGATCATCTACATTATAAGGAACTCTTGCCACACATCACTAATTTACTACCAGTCACTAATTTCGCACCACAAGAACCTGTTCAAAACATACGAAATGTTGCTTGAATTTTACAAGGAGGCACTTAAATACTGCCCAAGCATTGCTGTAAACACTTTCACTGTTTTTAATAATAAACACGACTTGTAAATTCACGAATATTGCCACCAACTTAAAATACTGTATAGCAGTTGGGCGACTCTCTTAACAGAACTGGTTTTTTTTTTTTCTTTTTGGTTTTTCATTTGACACACATTTTTTTGCCACTGCTACCTGGTAACTGTAAACTGATTGTTTCTACGGTGGTCAAAAGAGGCTATTTTACTCTATTCTCTTAAAATAACAAAACTCTGGTGCTGTTGCAAAAACACTGGAACAGATGACATTGCTGACGCAGAAAGATGGAACAGAGACAACAGTGGCAGCAACATCAAGACCAACATGACTGAAATATTTAGAGTCTCTAGCAAACAGATGAGGAATGACACATGGAATGGATCAGTCTGACACAGATTGGAGCGGTGGCTGAATCCAGATCACTTGAACAGTCGGTTCCTCCTTGATTCTCATACTACTTCATTCTCCAGTCAAAGTAATTTAGAGTACTGATTAACCTCTCAATCAGCAGTAGTATCTATGAGTACAGTGCTATACAAGCAGTTAGATCAGTCCAGACAGAAAACAGACAGGCAGGCAGACAAAGAGATAGACAGACAGGCATGACAGTCAGTTGATAAATAACTGTAGTGAGAAATGAAAGCTTATGAAGTGAGTAAAGGCAATGCAAAGCATCTTGACCAAACAATGTCATTGTTGCAGTTAAGTACCGAAACAGTAGAGAAAGCCAAGCCATGACCAAGAGAAGACAACACACATAACTGTTGATAAAAATGACAGAAGAAAAACAGAAAGAATTTAAAAAAAAACAGATCAAAATCAGTTAAGACACGAGTTCAACCTCTTGACCAGGAGGCACTAAGTTCATAACCAGAGCACAGCCTGAAAACAACAGACACAACATCTTACTTTGTCATACATATCTAATCTAATCTGATGACCGCCATAGTACTATACTCAAAATGCACATGGCATCAATAACTGGTTGCTTCACTTGAAGCAAATTGATATTGCTGGATTTTTTCTTCATTCAGATATCAACTGCATGAAGTATTTGGCAATCAGCAGCAAGGGATTGTGAGAGGAGCGATTGTTATGTCAGTGGATTGTGAGAGGAGGGGTTGCTATGTCAGTGGATTGTGAGAGGAGTGGTTGCTATGTCAGTGGATTGTGAGAGGAGTGGTTGCTATGTCAGTGGATTGTGAGAGGAGTGGTTGCTACGTCAGTGGATTGTGACAGGAGAGGCTGCTGTTACTGGTTGCCTTTCAGCTGAACCACTTACCGGCCACTTCTTTATTCTACTTCAACAGTCAGAAACAGGATGTATGCTACATATCTTGCACTGCCTGTTGGCTTCCCTTAGCACTGACCACAAAAAGGTGTGACCTAGACAAGCTGAATATGACCTATAGGCTGCAGAGTGATGTGATTGTTGACCCAGCTGACTTGGTACAGGAACACAGAACTTCCTGCAGTGACCATCAAGGCCCAGGCCTAGGACGAGGATCTAGAATGTAATTCTGGCTTACAGCTCAATAGAAACAATAATTCTGACAAAATCATCTTCAAATTTTATGCATTATTTTTAATCCTGTTCATCTTCTGCATAACACATCTGCCATAAACTTCTAAAAATTTCTGTAATATAGAGGAGGATTGGGCTAAAGTGATAGTCAGCATCACCACAGTAATATTCAAAAAGCAATTTGCCTTTCATTACCTGACTGCGTTCCACTAGTGGTCAGTTTTATAGGTAGTGAGTTGCTAGAGACAGAAGACGTTCTGCTGCGATCCTTCACCACAGGAACTGAATAGTTACGTAAATACAAAAAAACTAATTTAAATACAAGTGATATATATACAAATACATACATAAATAAATAAATTGGTATTTAATGTGTACGTATACATATCAAAACATTGATAAAACTAAGCATATCCAACAGGAACCAAACAAAGGGCCAGCAGACTTGGCTGACAAAATCAATTTTTAGTTATTTCTGTATCCTGAACCAACCATTGGGTTAGATCAGGCAAACCTGACAACAAAGAAAAACTAATCAATGATAAAGAATACACAATAACGGAAATTTGTAAGAAATGATAAAGAATAAAAAACAGATGTAATGGTAATTCCTAACATACAGAAGTAAGGATGTTCCATTGACTCGCGTGCTGTAAGTCGTTCTTGGTGATCATAGCGAAGAATTTTGTCTAGGAAATCCATTGCTTCAGGACTGACAAGGTGTTCGTTTTCACCGTGAACAAACCTCTCCCATCGCTTTCTCGAATGCCTGGAACAGTTATCATGCACAGCTTTAAATATGCTCAACTATGACCCTGCTTCAAAAAATAACAAATAATAATTGTTATGTGACACACCAATGCGTGAGATGCCAATTTCCTTCTGTTTAAAATTAAATGTGCAAAATTCGGTTTTCTGGAGTGTTGGTTCAGAAATTTTCTTGTTTTCGGTGTTTTCGGAGTTAGTCTTTGAGAATTTCGTGCAGTTTCATGATATTTGGAGCTTCATCATCATCAATCATCGGAAGCCGTGATGCAGACACACGAATGGGTCATTGTGTTTCAGCACCCAGTGTGCTGTATGTGTCATCTGTGGCCAAGTCCATTTGAGACTCCAAATATGTCAACAGTCGACCATGTATGGGAATTCATTCATTAGCCTCTGTACATTTGTACAATTCTGCCACTGGAGATCTTCAGAAACACAAGCACTGTCCATATACAGATGAACTCATCATTGTTTTGCAACTCTAATGTCAGTTGTATATCAAAAAGTGCTTTTAGTTATCTCAGCACTTCTTAAAATGTGATATCATAATGCCCAGCTATATTCATACATATCATACTAATACAAAATACAAAAAAATACAGAAGACATTGTTTTGGTTTAACAAGCATTTTGTCAGTGAGGTTAGGCTTGCGTGAAGTTCACTGCAAAATGCTAACACTGACTGGCCAAATCCAGCTACTTTTTGCTACATGTGCAAGGTTGTGGTTAACCTTAAATTCATCCATATTTCAATACTTAGATATGCTGCGTGTAGGAAACGAGGTCTTAACAAACACACAAAATCATAGGCGAATCAATTCATGCAGGTCCTACAAGTTTAACTTCTCTAGTTATCTGAGCACTGCTTGTTTACTCACGAACCTTCTGTTCTTATGAACTTTAACATCATTTAGTCTAGCATAGGAAGTGCCTCTCATTAAGTTCTCCTGAAAAAACTATGCAAATTTCTAATTACAATTATAAATGCAATGTTAGAACTCTTTAAGCTACCTGCCCAATATTTCATTAAAGCGAGAGTCAAGATCGATTCGGTATTTCTCAATGTACTCCATCAACTCTTCTGTACCCAAGACTTTTGCAATTCTCACCAGCTACAAGAAAAAGAAATCATACCACTGGTTACAGCTACATGACTCAAGTGGCACTTTTTTAAACCTAAGTTCTAAGTATCTTGACCAAGCTCCCTGGTTTGTACTACCCTAAGAATTCAGAGATGCTCCCTGCCAAGTAGGGAAACCTTTCCATTTGCACTAACCCCCATTATTGCCATTCCCTGTTTTTCTTGAGCCACACTGCTGCAGAACTGAATCATGGTTTCCCAGATCAGAGCTGTATTTATCTTGATTTGATGGTTGGCAATATGACAAGCTTCACCATATGTAAGCAGTTTGGAATCAAAGTCTGATTCTGAACAAAATCAATTACTACACTGTCACCTTTGCTAGTTTGCCACAACACAGCATCATATGCTTTCAGACAGTCACCACGCTGCTGCTTGTCCCATGGCCGTCTGAATAAAGCAGTTTGAATATATCACACCTGCACTGTGAAATCAACTTCATTGGTTCAGGAGTGGCAAGCACATCAAGTTCAAACTTTGCCTTATCATGTACAAGCATCAGCATAACTGCGCACCATGCAATCTTGCACATCACATCACATTGCTACCTGATGATCCTAATTCACTGTGGTTGTGATCATCAAAATCTGCTAAATGACTAAAATGGATGATTGGGCCTATCGGGTTGCTGGCCTGCATCCCTTTTGGCATCTATTCAGAAGGCCAAAAGTGATGACACTTTCAAAAACCAATTAAAACTATAAAATATGACAGGCTTAGTACTTGTGCTGACATCTGACATTGCAAAGCACTCTAGAAGTAGTTCACTACTGACAATGCCATATAAATTGTCATCATTACAATACATTACAACATCTGAATTGCTGATTGCTTTAAAGAATCTCAGTTAATTATTCAAATAATTTTTAATGACTTGATATTGAAGGAAGCATCTGACCTGGTCATAATTGTCATGACCATGAAAGAACGGCTCCTTGCGGAAGACCATGCTAGCAACCATGCAGCCAAGACTCCACAAGTCCAGTGAGTAGTCATACATCTACATCACATTAAGCAAACTATGTACATGATGTAACAAGATGCAACATAAACAGACATCTATAATTTATCAGCACTATGTATATGATCATTCCTTACCCAACAACATGAACTGAACATCATATAAGACAGTCAAAAGCCTTTGACACTATGAAAACATGTGAATGCCCAGAATTCTGGTCTTAATGCTCGGAATGTAACAGGTGTCATTGTGCATCATCACATAAACTGCCTCAGTCACAAAAGATGCATCTGCAAGACATCACTGGTGCTCTTACTTAAGCTTCAAGAAGAAACGCAGTACGCTTTCTATGTAAACGAGCTCATAGCAAATGAGGTTGATCACTATAACTGCGTATATCCCTGTGATACGAGAGCAGAGATATTTGATCTTAAAGCTAAACATTTCACGTCTGCATCAGTTGTGCACCTCTGGAGTTAGTGTCAGCATTTTTGGCAGTCATGGTAACGAAACATGAAATAAGATTAATGATAGCATATTAGCAGGTGACAGATGAGCATTATTACGTTCATTTATAATCCTTGGAACTTAACCTACAATGGAAGTACACATGTGTCAATACATTTGGAGATGCAACTAGGATACAGTGAATGGTTTTATCCCATACCACTAAATCCAACTTGTAATGAAATAGCACAGATACTAACAGACCTGATAATCCAGAAGCAACTCTGGGCCCTTGAAATATCTAGATGCAACCCGAACGTTGTACTCCTGTCCTGCATGGTAGAACTCGGCAAGACCCCAGTCAATGAGCCGCACCTAGAATAGAAATTAGAAACATTCCATCATAATACAAGGCTTGACAAAACAACATTCAGAAACTGACAAAGATATCTAGTGAACAGTGAAAAAACAACTCACAATAGTTATGTTTCCCAGCCTGGGAATGCCACTACTATCATCTCCTAGTCCATCACTGTTGTGGGCATGCTGTGGAGCCAGCCACATGAACTGTGCTTTCAACAGATCAACCTCAGTGAATCTGAAGACATTCAGGTTTGTACTTGGGTCGCAATGCTTGCAGTTTGAACACAAAAGCAAGTGCATCCATAGCATGACTTGTACAACTGAACGTCATCAGCACATTAGTGAGCCAAGTTCTCAGATGTGTGACAATCAGGTTGGCTGTGTACAAGGACAAAAGTGGCCCAAGAAATGATCCCTGGGAGATACAAAAGGCCCATAATGATGTATCTGAGCCATTTGCCACCATCAAACTCCACCTACCCAAGAATGAATGAATCCACTACAAGCATCGACCAACGATTCCATAGGAAATGCTGAGTCAGGTCAGTGAGATGTTTTGATGCACCGTGTTGAATTCTGCACTTACATTCTGAACAGCAAGCACCGAGATGCGTCCTGCATCAACAGCAGTGTTACTTAAATGAGCTTACTGTGGAATTTGAGTTTATGAACGTTTTTTTCTGCTGCTGATTAATGCCCCTTATTGGAATAGTGTGTCTGTACTCAAGGGGATGACTGGTTCCTACCTATGCCAATGAAAGGCAAGGAGAGGCTTTGGAATTGCTCTGACCATTTACCAGAAAGGGGTTCTACCATCAATCGAATGGCTGTCCATCATAGACTGAATGGATTGAGTGAAGTTCAGAAGTGGCCTCTTCTACCACCTATGAGGGACCATGTTGACTGATGGTTCTATCGTGTACCATGGACATTATCACCGTCATCATTTTACATCTTTGATGCTTCCTGGTCCAGGAACTCTGAATACAGTGTCGTCTGTCAGCTCTAGGTGGTAGCCCATTGCTTGGGCTCAGCATGTGTGCATGAGCCTGTTACTGGTGACAGTTTTACTTATATGAATGAACATTGCTTGGTAACTGATGAACATTTAGTTCTTGAGGACATGTAACAACATTTCAGCTAGCACAGATAGCACCCAGACTATGTAGTTTCTCTTGAAGCATTTGGTGCTATATAAATGTCCAATTACATTATACTACATTACATTTAATAAACTGATCCCAGTCATGGAAAGATCATTCCAAGGTTGCTGACTGTCCTTACAGTCACAGGTGATCAGGCAGAATATTGTGAACGCACAATCCAAGCACTATTGCAAATGAAAATTCAGGTAATTTTTCTCTATTTGCAAACCTCTATCAACACAAGCCCTCAGAGATATGGCCCAGAGAATGAATCATCTTTCAGATAAACCTGACCAAGACAACAGTAGTCCAACAGGACAACCTTTCCCTAAGTGTTAATAGGTCTGCACGTGATGCACCTGAATTCCAAATCTAGCTGCAAAGGTTAAAGACCAATGTATTCAATGCATTAGCTATCAGCCACTACGCTATATTCCCCCCATGTCCCAGCCATTGTCCAACGGCAAATGAGGCAGCTCTTCAGTTGCTCTTTCTCATCATCCTAAAGAAATGAGTGAAATACTGGTGCAAATACCTAAAAGTTAACTGCATACATGAATGCTAAATTAATTGTGTATTATGTGTATACTGCATTGTACTTATGGATGCTGAACTACACAATATGAAATACTAAGACTTTAAAAAGTAATAGGTCATGGTTGTAAAGATATAACAGAAGGCTTCACCTCTGTAATTTATTACACTACTTCAGTCGGAAGAAGGCTTGTAACCAACCCGTCTGTTTTCATGGTCAATCAAAACATTGTGAGGTTTGACATCACGATGCATTATACCTCTGCTGTGACAAAAATCTAATGCCTGTGAAAGCAAAACAGAAAGCGTCCTACAATCAGTTCAAACAAACATAGAGAACACAAACAGAACTCTCAAGCTAGATGGCAAAATGCTCAAGTAATCACAGTTCCATTCAAATATCGATCGGTGTAACTGTTAAGAGTTAGCTACTAATAGAGAGATGGAGGACTGAATGGCAGAGTGGTTCAAAAATGAAATTAATGGTAAACTCTAAGGCACCTCCCATTTTTACTTTTATCTATTGTATCATTCTGGTAAAATTTTAGCTTATTACTCCAACCGCAAGATGGTGCTCAACCACCCACAAGCATTATGCTAAAGCGATAGCTGTGACGGGATTTTGCTGTCTCAGTGCAACATTGATGAATAGCAAGTATTCTGAATCTATCTAGGAAGTCTGGGCCTGTGTGCAGGCAGGCTATTGTAGCTGCTGTACATAAAGAAACTGGCCACATATTTTGGTCTCACCCACACCATGCCTCAACTTTGATCAGAATTATAGAAGACAGCAAGTTTCTCTTTGATCAACAAGGGGACCAAAAGATGAATATGGTAACCCAAGTAAAGGAATTGGCAAAAATGCAGGAGTGGGTTCATCGGCAGCAAAAAAGAAGGAAGAACAACGTCACAGAACCATCACTGCTTCAACATCAGCAACATACGAGGAGGCATTCCTGATAAAACAACAGAACAATACGCTTGCTAGATGTAAAAAATTTAGGTGATGCCCTGGTTTCTAGCATTAATTTCATTTTTCCCATAAAGGCCTGAGCCACCCTACTAAATGGTCACTAGATGGCCTGGAATTCCACAGATGGTCCCTCATCCCAGTACTTGGTGTTGCTTAACTTCAAAGTGACAAGCTGCCACCTGATAAATAATTCTCTGACATAATATTACAATTTAGTCTACTGGGAAAGCAAACCAATCATGTGAACTGCACTGTCATTAGAAATTAATTCTGCAATATTCAACAGAGTTTTTGAAAACTAGAGACTGGTAACTACTTCTTGAACTTTTGTGAATTAGATTTAAGGGAAAAATTTCAACTACGGGGTAAATTCAGACTATAAAACAGAACCCTAATTTTCTTGTCTCCATCAGTATATGAACTGTAACTCAAGTAGGGATTATAATAAAATTTTCCTCAAAAGTTAAAGAAGGAAAATTCTTTAAGCCTTATAACAGGAAAACTCTTCATCAGGATGTATGCATATGGGAGAATTATAAACTTACTTTTAGGACTTCATAATTATAGAAACGTATGTCAAAATCTGTAAATGCTTGATAAAGCTCCTGGAACAACAACAAACATTCCACTTCATATAAAAAAATACAATTCAGAAAGCATAAAATTGCAAGAACCATGTTATTGAGAAGCTCTCATTACCTCACTATGCAACAAATTCACAGAAATTGTGAAGGGTAGACAATGCAACGCAAAATACACTGGAGACTCGATATATCATGCTTCATTATAACGTAAATTGATTGATATAACGTGGTTGGGCACATGGATACCAAAAGTAGTTCAGCGGCAGAAAAAAAGCTCACTACAACACATTACTATGACCTTGTTAGAAGGCAGGTTTTGATATGGCTCCCAAAGACAGCATTGTAACAAGATTCCAGTTTACTGAAATTTTGCATTTTCTCTGCTTGCATGTTGATCTAACTCACAGGCAAAAATCACAATGGTGCAGTGAAGAACAATTGATTGACTTGATATAAAATGACCCATAAGTCAAGAACAAATTCAAACTCAAAGTCAAATAAAAAATGAACTCAAAACAAACCAATAAGTTTCAGAGCAACGAGCCTGCCACTTAAAATCTGAAATCCCATTTTCACAAAGAGCATCCTACAACAGAGCATATAAAGAGCAAGATCAAATTGTAAATCACTCACCCTAAAGTCGCTGTTGTTGCCATGCTCAAAGATTAGTGCTGGTGTTCTGGACTATAGATCAAACAAACAAGGCACACAGTGGCATATTGAAGACTTCAATGTTCATTTATCAAATTTTACCATGTTCTGAAGTTGTAAAACTGCTTTCAAAACTAGGAGAACTTATCAAGTTAGCTGAAACCTGGATCTGTTTAATTAATTTAGCAAAAATTCTGAGTTATTATTTCAGCAGTCTGCCTTCATATACCTTCATATATTGGTCAGCGCTATATAAATACATCTTCGCTGATAGAAGTTTCTTGTTACCAGATCAAGAATTAACACTTTTTAGATCATTCAGAAAGCCACGTATGCAGTGCCTGTGTCATGTACTGAAGAGGCGCTACATTGTCTTGACACATATCAGTATATAAATACTGATCAGGAGAATAAAGTTAAAACTTACTTTATGAACACCTCTCCAATGACAAGACTATTGACAAGCTCTGTCCCGCATTGTTACAATTGCCAAAGGGACAAACTTTAAAAAATTACTATGAACACTCTGATACCTGGTCATTATTAGAAATACAAAAGCCTGTTCTGAGAAAGTCAGTCAAAATATCAATGGCAAGATGGTAATACATTACAACTTACTACAGGATCTTTAACGACAGCCAAGAGGGTTATGATATTCGTTCCTCCTTTCAGATTTTCAAGTATCTTTATCTCCCTTTTAATCTTCTTCTTCTTGACAGGCTGTAAATACCCAATAATATCAGCCATTCAAGTTGAATTAAACTGCATGCATTAACATTAAGAGACAATTGATGACAAATAGCTAAAATTAGCTTTACCTTCATTGAAAATAGACAGACAGACAGACAAACAGAAAGACAAACAGACAGGCAGGCAGGCAGGCAGACAGACATATAAATTTACCTTGAGTATTTTTACAACACATTTCTCATTGTTTGTCACATCAATTGCTTCGAACACTTCACTGTATTTGCCTCTACCAAGTTTTCTCACAAGCTGGTGGTCATCTTGTTCACTAAAACATCAGCAGCAAAAGTTAAATTATTTAGTTCACCACCACCTCTCTGGAAAATGTCTGGTCATGCCAAAAATTTGCAACCAAATTTTATTTTAAAATTAGCCATTAAGCCTGCAGTGGGTGTCCAGAAGCCCAGACACCTCCCGAAGAGTGGCACCTAGGCAGTGAATGCATATGCCCAAAGCCCAGCCAAAGAAGCAAAATGATTAAGCAGATTGCTGTACTAGTCATGGGTTCACAACTTAATAACACAGCTGTCTGTTGCCTCTAAGGTCATGATTTACGAGGTGTTGGGTTGCAGCTGACAGAACTTACCAATCAGTGAAGCAAGTATGTATGTCACTAAACTTGTAAATTTTGACCATTGGAAACAATTTAAGCTTTTCAGAATATAATCCTGTCCAAAAATACTTATGCTGAAAATCACAAAACACTTTAAAATCAGTTCCTTAGCAGTGAAATGTTTTCACCTCCCTCAACCTCCCAACTGGGTTTTGCCCCAGAAATCTACTTGGCCCCCATGCATACTCCAGAATCTGCCCTGCTTGAGCATATTTAGTTATGTCACATGACTCCCTGGATAGTGGTGGTTGGTGGTGGTAGTGATGGTAGTAGGTGGCGGCTGCAGTGGTAACATTGGTGATGCTAACAGCAATGATGCTAAGTCAATGAAGATGAAAAGGATGACAAGAAAATAGAAGCAGAGGAGAAAGAGGAGGAAGTTGAGGAAACAGCAGCATACCTCCACTTTACAACATGAGCCTCATAGTCCCAATAGTCTCTTGGCTTCTGAGCATTAACATCTGCATAAACTCTTGCCTTTGATGGAGCCGGCATCTAAACCATGTGAAGAAATGTCACTGAAAGTACATGGATATCCATATTTATCAAGGAATTTGAATTAAATACTGAAATTCATTAAAACTTCTGCAAAAACAATAAAGAATAATAGTAATAAAATAGAGACCTACAAATCACAATTTTTCTTTTCAATCGAATTTTAAATCTAATTGGCAATTTGATTCAAGTTCAAATAAGATCTTAAATCAACCCTGTCCTCAACCAGAAGCCAAAGTGGCATATAATATGATGCATGCAAGGACAAACTGAGAAGCACATTTCTGACTGGACTGTGCATGGTGATGTGTCTGGAACTTTAGCAGGTCTGGAAGATGGGCTTCAAGTAGTCCAATGGTGTCAGAATGAAGGGCAAATGAGAGTGCATTAAGGGCTGCAGCAGCATCAGCGATAAATCAGGTCATACGAACTTTATCTAGCACTGTTAGTAAAATCAAGAAGGGTCACAGCAGCATAAAATGATAAATCAAGTTGTATGAACTTTACACAAAGCAATTAGCAGAATCAACCATCCATATGCATTTAACTTCATGAACCACAGACAAATCTTTGAAGTGTGGTCCCCACCCAATGAATGCTGCCATTATTGGCTTCTTCTGCACACGTCCTTCAACTGTGTTATTGCACGTATGCCTGAATAAAGTTAAAGTAACTTTTAAAATGTTAGCTGTGGATAGTGAATCGTTTAAATTTCCAATTTAACTTGCAGTTAGTAATACATATGAAGCAAATAGTCCTTTATGGCCCATGTTTCTCCTGTGGCTGCTATTCTAAGATAAGCCAGAGCTGATTAGGACTGAATTTGCTCCACACAGAAGCCAATCTCCAACCTTTAAGTCAACCACTAGCTTTAAAAGTACTCAACTGCTTTCCACTATTAAAGCTGACACTTCTTAAAATACAAGAAAGGATGTGATGATAAAGTGAGTACATTAACATGTGTAATTGTAAATTACATCATCCCCACTCTACAGCAACTAAGCAAGCCATTCCTTTCAAATGAAGCTTATCCTTGATATTTGTTTTCATGGTGCATTACATTCTTATAATGAATACTGCCATAATTTGCAGTCACAAACTTTACAGAAAAGAGGTTGCTTCAAAATTTTCACAAATTTAAAAAAGTTTCACAAATTACTGGTCTTCTTCATTTCAAATTGCACTGAATTAGCTTACCTGATTCAAAATCATATCACGAAGGACATTCGCAATGCTACCACATTCAGGAACACACCGGCCAAATAAAGTTGGGTCACAGACACATATTCAGGGATATTTGGCAGAACTCTGGGGTCAAGGACACATATTCTGGGCTACATTGACAACCTAAGTTGGCGAGAGGATGCATATTCTGGGACACATTTAAGAGATACATATTTGGAAGATGGCAATTAGTTCTTGATACTACTTTTGGTCGATTACGTGTAGGCCATACCTCACGCAAATAATTCTATTCTGGAGTTAAGATAGGTTCTCAGCAGAAAAAAATTAATAAATTTCTTGCCTCAGACTATGGAACTCTCTTGCGGTGCTCGTTCGTCCAACAGCGCAAATGCAGCCTGTAAGCTAAGGCAGGAGCAGAAGTAGGATCAAGTGCTTCAGGCCTTAAGATCGAAACTTTCTTGCTGTAAATTATGTGATTTATTGCACTACCTACGTGCGGCTCATGGCCAACGCATTTATAGCATGCAAAGCAAAGCTACTTGCTTCATTGGCATCATGAACCATTTAGCTGGAAAAAAAACAGCGAAATGCTATCTGACAAACATTTAGAACTGACGATTTAACGAAAACTCGAGCTACCTTCAAAACACGAGTAAGAAATTGTAAAAGTCAACACTTGCAAAATTGTCAATTTAAAGACATTTACGCACCAAAATTCACATACATTCGAATCCCAAAGTAAAGGTTACCCTAAAGACATTTTATAGCGCAGCTATTTATCGTAATCGTAACCATAACGTAAGACCGAGACTTCTACAGCGCCCAACGAAAGCCACGTCACGGGGACCAGCTTATTCACAGGCGCTCAGTCAAAACAAAATCGATAGGCAAATATGGTTCGATTCCAGGTCGAAATCCAAGTCAGGCAGAGACAGCGTGGCAGCTACGGTGGATGATGTTTGGGACTGGAGTTGATAATGTTGATCATAATGTTGATCTTATGCTGGATAAAATCACCAACAGTCTACCTGGTCGCATGAAGTACAGAAGAAAATATGTAAACAACACCATCCGGTGTTGTTTACATATCAGTGTAATTGATGTTTAAATTAAATATTAAATTGTAACTGATCAGTGCAATTCGACCTGATTGTGGCTTGGTTTTGGTGTGCCATCGGTTGATGCCTTGTGCATTAGACACTGGCGCATTAGAAGTTGCTAATTATTATTATTATTATTATTTGGTGAAGTTACACAAAATGGCATATTATTGTTATTGTTAAGACATGGTGATGTAGCATGTAAACATTTTGTGGCGCCACTCTCGACTTCATTCTGACCATGCTCGGTTCAAGTAAGTTTAAAGTGGGCATCGGCAACTTATGGGACGCCAAGATTTTTAGGAGGCACGATGGGCGGAACCAACGATCTTGTGATGATAGCCCAATTTAATAAATAAGACAGAAGAAGAGAATAACAATTAGGAAATTCGGGATAATTATTGTTTCATATGGCTACGACGTTGAAAACTTGGACCTTATAGTACCTGCCCGTCAACTGTATTATACCTTAAAGAAAAGCTATTTAACAACGTTTCCGCTAAACATTGCAGAACACTGGTTTCTCGTTTCTACAGTGATCTAGCTACCTAAATAAACTGATAAAAGGTTAAATAAACGCTTCCCACAAAAATTTAGATTAACCATCGCGCTAACGTTATAATAAAGCCAAAACGACGTTACATTATTGTCACTGTAGCGTTTTTAGTGTTTGTGCAAACGTTTAATCAATGCAACAAAGCTAACAAAACAACGTTTAATCAACGTTTCATACAAACCTTACATCAACCATTACGTTAACGTTTAAATAACCTCTAAACAACGTTACATTATCGTTATTCTAACGTTCCTTTAACACATGTCCCGGTCGTGGCTTATTTCAGAGATTTAAATCTCGGGCTAGTACGATCCGTGCACGGGGACCTTAAATGGCGTGGCGCCCATTCAAACGGGCAGCGTTGGTGAAGGATCTCACCCGATAAATTCATTGCAAAATGAGCAGGGTCGAGGCCATACGGTCGCTATATAAAACCTATACATTAACATTTTTTACGTACTTGTATGTAAGCCCTCAACGTTAGAGCAACTGACAAAACAACGTTTAATAAAAGTTTCATGCAAATGTTAGATCAACGAGTCCGAAAACCATATTTTGACGTTACATTAACAACGTCTTCGTGCTGCCTGGGTTTAGCTTAGGGCCTGTCTCCCAGAAACCCCAGACACGCCATATCTCACGCAGAGGATCTGCACGCTAGTTTAGCGAAATGCCCCTTGTGGGGAAAATTGACTTTTCCTCCCTTTTGGTGACTTTGTTGCAATTAAACATGCTACAACCGTTTTCTTATTTTGTCATTATAAACATGCTTCTCATCATGACATAAGTGAGTTTGTTTGTATCGTTAAACTTAGCTTCGCCTTTGTAAACGTACTTCCTTAATGCAGTAGGCCTAAACTTACCAATAGTTCCAGCGAGTCAGTCAAATGTGCGTTGGATTAATATGCAGAAAGATATTTAACAAGCATAAAGGGAATCTGTTGAAGACATAGACTACTATTCTGGCCATTGCAGATTTTATTCATATAGGCCTAATGCATCCGCGTAGGCTAAAATAAACTATTTTGGTTGTTTGCTATGAAGGTCTTTTAAAGGTTACAGTGCTGAATGTTTATTACG
The DNA here is from genome assembly GCA_964023275.1 of Norana najaformis. Lineage (NCBI taxonomy): Eukaryota > Metazoa > Annelida > Clitellata > Crassiclitellata > Hormogastridae > Norana > Norana najaformis. The sequence goes on along the minus strand of OZ029913.1, from coordinate 32,225,319 downwards.
ATATTGATGCAACTGTTTTGTGTCATAGGATTAGTCATTATGTGTTTCCCAATTTTATATCTGTAAGCATAATTAATTGTTTGTTTTCAGTAATCTCGATTGTAATTGTAATTTTGTAATTGTAGTTTGAGATTTACAAAGCGCCTCTTAGAGGATAAACTCAACAGATGTGCTTCCGACCCGAAGGAATAAAATCACTGTTAAACAGTACAGTCTTCAGGCGCCTACGGAACACTGAGAGGGTGAGAGAAAGGAGCTCAAGTCGCAATTCTCGAGGGAGACGATTCCAGCAAGTGGGACCAACATAGGCGAAGCTACTGGACTGGGCAGTAGCGGTGCGCATTCGAGAGACAAACAGGAGATCCTGAGTGGCCGAGCGAAGGGTGTTACGGCCCGGCAATGAGGAGACAAAGGTGCAGAAGTCAATGAGGTAAAGGGAAGCAGAGCCAACAACACAATTGCGTATGAGGGAGAGGATCTTAAAGTGGAGACGCTGCTGGACGGGTAGCCAGTGAAGAATGTCACGAATATAAGACGAGTTGTGGCCATATTTTGGAATGTCCTTAATGAGACGAGCAGCAGAGTTAAGCACAGATTGCAGCTTAGCAGTGTTGACTAGCGATAGGCCGGTAAAGATGGCGTTACCAAAGTCAACCCTAGTGCAAATGAGGGCATGGTCCAGAGTGGAGATAGCGTGGAAGGAAAGAGTACGGCGAATGGTGCGGAGCTGACGAAGATGGTAAAAACAAGAGCGAGAGACGCTGTTAACATGAGCAGACAGGGAAAGCTCCTGATCCAACACAACCCCGAGATCCCGGACCGTAGTAGGGAAAGAGATATCCGGAAATCTCTGGCGTAAGGAGGAAAGATCAATCTTGGCGAGCTGCAAGCGACCACCAAGCCAGATGAACTGGGTCGTATTACAGTTCAAATGGAGGCGATTGGAGGACATCCATAGGTCAAGGACAGAGGTGGCATCGAGAATCCTCTGGACAAGGGCAGGGCCACCTCCGCCAGACCATGGGCATAAGCCTGGGTGTCGTCTGCATACTGAAGGACGACAACACTCAGTGGGAGGCGGGTCCGAGCTAGATCAGAGGTATATAAAATACAAAGGAGAGGAGCTAGGACGGAACCCTGGGGAGACCAAAGAAGACGAGGGACCAGAGCGGATGAGCGGATGACAGTAGGGCTATGTCAAGGACAAGTGCAGAGGGTAAACAGCCAACTGCTTGCAAGTCCAACGAACTTAACGTGGATTCAGCATCAAGTTCACAGCTGACGTCTAACAATTGAATATGGTAGAAATCAATCGAGTTTAAGGAGAGAGGCTACATTGTGTATGCATTATACAACTGGTTGATATGGCAGTCACCGTCAAGTGCTAGTAAAGAGTCGTATTAAGATTCATCTGGGTCACATGTTAACCTTTATGCGTAATCTGCGCAAAAGAACGAAACAGATAGAAATCTCCAGTGGTTTGTTAAGTTCGTACTGACGAACTATGCGCTGACGAAGAAAACTTCTTTAGCCAGTGACCTAATCGTAATCGGCCAAGCTACCAAGTTTCGAGATCTTTTTTAAAATTAGACCTGTGTATCGATCGTGGAAAAACTTTTTGGAATGCTGTACATCTAGCTAAGCATAATTTGACGACTTAAAATGGATGTCGTCCGTTCCGTGAAGTAATGGGGAGATTTTTGTCTGAACCGCAAACACAACAGCAGTAATTCATCTGTCGACGGGTGCAGAGTAATAGTTTCCAGTGTTTAACGACATCTTATGGCATCAAAGGCCGTTGACGTCGCCCTCCTCCTTGGGACTGGCACTACCCGAGTAACAGAAGTGGCGGAGTTACGACGGGTGCATGACGACAAATTGTCAATACATTCACACTATGCACGTGGATTCGAACTCCGCATGCACGTGTGAAAGGCTAACGTGTTACTAATCACCCATGCACATAATATATACATTGATACATATATACATACATCGATACATAGATAAATAGATACATAGACACATAGATAAATAGATACATACATACATACACACATACATACATAGTCACATACATACATACATACATACATACATACATACATACATACATACATCTACATACATACATACATACATAACGAGACCAAAGCTGCATTTTGGACTAGAAGACAATCGAGAGGCGTTTTTCGTGTCGACCTGGAGGAACGAATGAATGGGCGACAGACGTCTGTACTTTGTCAGTCGACTGAAGAAGATAAGTCTCAATTCAAAGCGAGATTAAGAGGGAGGAGGACGACAGACAGACCGAACACAACTACCCCCCTCAGCTGAGCATCCATCTGGTAGAATCTTGATAAAACCACAAACAATGCCACAGACTAGAATTGAGATCAAGTAACTCAGAGGTCGCTTGCGAAACAATGAAACTGACTTCATCGCATGAAATGACAACAGGCATTGTCTCTTTCCGAGCCCAGTTGCCGTCTTGAATACTGCTGGTACCAGGTTGCTTTCCCTTTTATCTTATTCATTGCAATTCTTTCTGCATTGTTCGCTTCCGTCAGTTGCCCTGCGTTTCATGTTTTAGAGTTCATTAATTGCTCACTTCAGCGGAAAGATTTTTTCCAGAATATAGCAATAAATTATTATTCCATTTTGTGAAACCACGACAGGGATTTTTCACTTAAGTATTTTGTATAATTCGTGACCTTATTTTCACAAGTGGAATAACCTATTTTTAAGCCTTCACAGAGCATTTTCCTCTGGCTGCAGTAAAGTGATATTCTCTCTAGTCAATATAATCTAGTAGGCTTATAGGAACGAACTTCCACAGTAGCATGCACTAACTACCAGTGCTGTACAGTAAACCACGAAGGACAGATAAGAGTCTACTGCGATCGGGAAACGATGTTCAGTTGTCATTATTTAAAGTCTAACCCATACTCAGCCGATTGAACGGGGGCCGTGAGACTGACGGGAAGTCTGGGCCCAGAAACTAAGAATGACTGTCGTGGGCCAGCGTTTTCTCTGAACAGTCGGAGATGAAACAATCAGACAAATAGGTAGACTAGGCTAATGATAAGGCTTTATATTTATCACTGAGTGAAAGCAGCTGGGCTTGCCAGAATACAAAACTTTCTTTTTTTAACGACTAACGCTGTTGTTAAACCCGATTCGCTGCTTTGCCGATAATTAGCTCAACCTCTGTATTGTATGTACTTTAGGATCTATGTCAATGCCCAGACAAAAGTGTGGCTGCTACAGTTTCATCTAATAGTTATACAGTTGTGGCGCAGGGGCCTCAAAGTTTATATATAGAACTTATAAATAATAATAATTTCATTAAATATTACAAGAATTGTGTAATAGTATTATAATTAAGTAGTTTATTTCGTTCAGTTATTTTTAATATTTTTTAAAATATTGTCATAATTCGATTCAGTAGCCAAGTATGCAGTTCATTTCAACCCTACACGCCGTCCCCGAAACCCAGCTGGAAGACCTTACTTGTTAGGAGAACGTTGGGCCCTTCACTCTCTTTCAAAGTTTCACTCTTTTGAATATATTGTGATTTCACATCCTAAATTTCACAAATTTCTAAACATTTTAAGCTTTTCTTTAAAAAAATTCTTGGAATTCCACGAAACACTAAAAAATGTGTTCCTTAGCAATATGAAAGTGCTTTCAGCTGCAAAGGGTTTCCAGCCCTAGCCCTCTGACCGGAGCTTTGTCCTTTTGAACCGACAAGGCACACGCTGTATACACTTATGGATTCGCCTATGTCCAGGGTTTCGGATTACAGATGTTAACAACGCCGTTTGTTATGCTTAAGACATGTCTCTCTACCGGGGCAGCTTGTGATCAGACTGTTTTCATGCAAACAATCTATTTTATAAAATTATCGTTAATTAAATAAGCTATAGTATCAAATTATTTTTTCATCTTTATCAATTTCTAATCTAGTCTTACTGTCTAATTTGATGCAATTTACTGCAATGTCACTCAATGTCATCTCATCTATCATAATCTTAATTCGTCTTCAACCTATTATATAAAGCCAAAGGCTGTGTCAATCGAGTCCTAATCTTCCAGCCAGCAATCGCTTGGCCCAAGTGCGAATTGCTGTACATAATAGCAGAACTTTTCGTTTTGGTGACCTACTGGCATATAGTTGTTCCTCAGTTTAACGACAGCTTATGGCATCAAAGGCCGTTGCCGTCGCCCTCCTCCTTTATCCAGGCTTAGGACTGGCACTACCCCAAACAAGGCAGTGGCGGAGTTATACTGGCATATTATCAAAAAAAACTTAGCTTGGCCTATTTTCCCTTAAGTTATGCTTTAATGATATGGGACCACGATAGGCACAGGCAGGCACACTCACACACAGACACGCAGACAATGCAATATTAAGAGCTGCTTTTTGATCGCTTCAAAGGTCGTCTTTGAACGCGAGAGGCAGACCGATCGATGATCGTCGTAATGCAGCCTGAGAAAGGATGCTTTGCCTTTGTCTGCCCTAATGCCGTTGTACTTTGACCTCACCCTGACTACTGAGGTTGCGTCTGTATGCAGAGACCCCAGTAAGTATGACCGGCTCGGGCTGTGCGCTGATTATGATCATCTGGCGTTGAAACGACGGTATATCGTAGAACACAGGCCCACCCTGCAGACTGAACTCATTAGATTTTTATTTTTGGGTGCAATGTCTGTTGTAATTGTAATTTTAATGACTTACACAGCATTGCACGTAGCAAGCGACTTATAGGGTGATACACAAGTTAATTGTAAGCTTTTCTGAGGAAAGACTGGAATATAAAATTGTGCCTTTAAAATTTAAACTGCCAGCTAAAACTAAAATTAGTGCAGTTGGCCTCTTGAATTGACTCGCAATGCTGTTCTGTGCGGTTTTGAAACGTTTCAAAGTGAAAACCATTCTTAAGTCATAAAGCACTGCATAATATCTTGATTGGCTGATTATATGTTATCAGCATTTTGATTTTATGATTGTGTTGTAATGATTTTGTTATTATTGCACATTTGTGCTATGAACATTTACGACAGATAATAAATAAATGAATAAATAAATAAATAAATAAATTAATAATAATTAGATTCACGTATTGCTTAACTGAGCTATAGCTGCGAATGGTGAATGTAGACCATTGGCTGAATAGGATTCTTTAATCAAAAACATAGGATTTTGATACGTTTGATTTTTTAAATAAAACTGAGCTTGCAGCTGGTCGATACTGGGTCATAAGTTAAAGACTTAGAACCATCGAGTAATAACTGAAGAAGACGATTCCTCCCACTCCTCTTGATTGGCGGTCGACTGGTTTTTTGACTTATGAAGAATCAATTTCGCGCCTGCTTATTCTTCGGATGCCTGATGATGGTTGGTGATGTGCGACAGCAACTGTTGCGTGACCGTCATTGGCCCCAAGGTCATGGATGTGCTACGGATGCTGGCTGTATGTGGTTGTGCAGCATTTGCTCAGCTATTCCAAACCCAGCTTCATGCCATCTGGCGAAATGATCTGAGACCTTCTTCTTTTAAAGACTGCGAGACGGCCAGCATAAAATCTCTAGCTCTTCTCTTCCATCCGTCGTTTGCAGTGGTTCCGCTGCTGCTGCTGCCGATGTTGCTACAGCTGCGCAGGCTGCTTCTGAAACAATGCACAAGCGGCCGGCGCCGTGCACTTGGACGAGTGTCACTGGAACAATACGATCTCGCCTGCCGTTCAACATGGCGGCTGAGTTGTTTGCGAAGGGCGGTGGGCGGGCGGGGGTGAGAGGTGATATATAAAAGGCAAGTGGATGTGGCAGGCGCGCAGGACAGTCTGAGCTCCAGCCGCGTGAGTAAGCGTTAAACATGTGGCGTCTTCTCATACTGTCGGCCCTCTCGGGGCTGATTCTGGCCGCCGACCAGCAGGAAGGCGGCACCCTCGCCGGGCGGCTGTTCGGCGACGTGATCGACCCGAGACTGGCCGCCAACGCTTTGAATATCGCCAGGATCACACGGAAACTGAAGGATCTGAAGGAGAAACTGCACGACGCAGAGAAGATCGATCCTGAGAGATTCATTAACGAGATTGATGCTCGCGTCTCCGCCATTGAAGGCAAGTCAGAAAATCTCCGCTCGTCAGCCTCTCTTCGCTGAATAGACACATAGCCTAGTCGTCAGTAGACGCGCATTTCTCGTTTCCTCATTTCAAACTGACCCAACAACCTGGCTCTTGTGGATTTCATTTGATGTAGCGACCGTGCGAGACTTGGCTTCTCATACGCAGCCGTTTTGTGGAGCCGGGAAATTTCAGAGATTTGCATTTAAATTTTTCATTTCAAGCTACGATCCTTAGCCCAGCTACGCAGGTTGTGCACATGACTTTTCAAGCTACACTCACTGAAATGCTTTCCTCTAGGCAGCCAAGGACAAGCCAGTAGCAGAATCAGTGTCTACTGTATAGGTCTCAGTAAAACAGAAACAGAGGAGTTTGTGCGAAACACATAATGGCAGACTTGCCTGGAGTTGGCGCTTTATGATGCTAAGCGGATTAGATTGTGAAACTTTGCATCGTTCCCCATGAAACTTTCTCTGTTTTATTCAAGCCCTTAGATCTAAAACCTTAAGTCTGTGGTCTAGTTCTATAAAACAACTTCCAAATATCTGGCTTCATTTGTACGCTACCTTACGCAACTCATTCCCAAGTCGTCTTGGTCATCATCATCATCATCATCGTCGTCATCATCATCATCATCATCATCATCAATGTAGTCGTTGCGTATGGACTACGTGCAATGCGAGCCAGCATCATTGACTGGATGGTCCTTGCGACACACGGTTTATGACTTGGCCGTGACCTTTGCTGCTGCTGCTGCTGCTGCTGATGCTGATGGTGATTTTGTTGTTGTTTTGGTGACTGTTCAAGGGACCCATTGTGGCGCTAGAGGCTTCCAGTGTGGAGGTAATGAGCAGGAGTGTGTCTCTGATGTGCTCGTCTGCGATGGTCACAAGGACTGCCACAACGGACACGACGAAGACTCAACCGTCTGCGATAGTACGTATACAACTACTTTCATCGCCTATGGCTTCTATAGCGCCACGACAACAACACACGGCTTATAACATCAATTACATGTACATAAACACCTGCAATCATGCATACGTATTAATAAAAATATAGAAACCCATCCATCTTTGCGAAATCTTAAGAACTTACATATACATATAATGGTACATAGAAACTGAAACATAGAAAAAACATACAATGCCAAATATACATATATACATACATACACACATATGTGCGTACATATATACGTACATACATACCTTCATGGATACATACATACATAAGCTAAATACACAATACGTAATTAAAAACATATATGTAAACATACATACTTACTCTATTACTTACTTACTTTACCTACTTACGGAGGCCTATGTGTCTTAATGTGACATGTAATGACGATGGATGGATGGATGGATGTGTTGTTCAGCTGCACCGGTCAAACCAGGAAACGTCTTTTCTGGAACCAGCCACTGGCATGACTGTCGCATTCGCTCGGATCACGTGACCCGTGTCATCATCACCGGATCAAACCAACGCAAGTTCTTCAAGTCCAGGGTGTGGGTTAAAGCCCGCGTCGAATCGGACTATCAAGAAGACGGACACGACGTAAGTCACCCAGACCCCCACTCTTCCAGATGACCAACTGTTTTAGTTTAAATAAGAAATGCACAGTTTTAAAATGACTGTTAACAGCAACATAATACAACTAAATCGTGTAAAACAGCAAATAATAAACAAAGTTGTCGATAGCTCTTGATCGTTCCTAAACTATTCCAACTAATTTACACTGTGCCGTTTTTTACATTACTATTTACTGCTTTACTATCATCGCGGCCTTGTGCATCTCTCCATTATATGTATAGGTTGCGTAGCAATTGTTCCTCATGAAGCTATCTATTTCCATATGTCACTATGTTTAAACCGATCAGCACGTGATTCGCCCCTCGCTACTCACACACAACATTCTCCCTTTGACCCAATACTCTTATCCGAAAAAGATCTGCAGCTTTGAGAGATTTCCCCTTTTTAAATGTTGATGGATCGTAGATGAACGCCAGTGGAATGAGAAAATGTCAGCTGGTCTTGTTCAGAAGCAAGGCATAGACTGCTTTTTTACCCAGACGAAGATACGAGACAAGGGTTTTCAGTTGCTTTGCGACGAAATGTCGTAACGCTATTCGTACAGCTTAGAGATAACAGATGCACGTGAACAAATCACGTGAGCAACTGGCACAGAGCTCCTGGTACTGAGTGTGAGCTCGTTATAACTGTAGCCGTAATCATAAACTGTATTTCTTTAGCACCCAAAAAGCTTAATTGGTTGGAACTGACGTATCCACAGGTGCTCAGTCAACAGCAAAATCAGTGAGGCAGGTATTGTCAGGTTCAGTTTCAAGTAAAGATCCAGAGGTCTGACAGGAATAGACACGTGGATGGTTCAGATGGGTGGTGTTTGCAATGGAATTTGAGCGACGAGAAAGATAAGGAGAAGAGGAGTCGGGATATGTTGCAAGACGAGGACAATATTTAGAGAACTGATAGAATGGGTCGGGGGGGGGGGTGTTCCAAGATGTGGAGCGCTTCTTGTAGCACTGAAAGTAGCAAATTCTAAAGATGAAATGGAGAGTGGGTTGATCGAGATGTTTGAATAGAGAGAGAAAGATAAGGTTGGTGGGAGGAGAAGAGTGAATGGTAAGCAAGTGGAAGTATTCTAATGGTTCGGTTATTTTAAGCAGCAAAGGGATTTGAGAAGAGGAGCAATGTGGTGATATTCATTATGATGTATCAAAATGAATCACAGTGCTACATGGATCTATCATCACCACAGTTTGTAGTCAGCATGACGCCATTTGGTGCGTTGGACATACTTGTTGTAACAACGACGATTACAACGACGACGACAATGATGATGATGTTACAACAACATCTTTACATGGGCATATATTTTAGATACACGACGGTGGTAACTATGACAGCAAAGAGATTGGTGTTATTGAAAATGATGAGTTGTTGTTGCTGTTACTGATGATGGAACTGTTGTTTTTGTTGATTAAAATTTTAATTAATTTGTCATGGTGACGATGATTTGTGTGCTGGTCGTAGGTCACGCATGCGTTTAATGCCAAGGGTTACTTCAACTTCGCCAGACGCCGTCTGGTGTTGGTTCCGGTCGATGACTCTGACCACCACTTGGGAGTCGTCTGCGATTTCAACCTCGGAGACAACGAGAGAGCCGAATGCCACCGGGTCCTTGAAGCCACCCTCCACTTCTGCGCCGACCTCTTCGTCAACCTCGAGCACAATTGTAAGACCCTCCCGATACAACTAGGCCTATATATATATATACCCTCCATTTCTATAGATGATTAGATTAATTCGGCTTAGTTTAGGTGCATTAGGTGCTTGGTGACAGAGGCACGGTGTGCGCAAACCTGCCCAGGGTCGTTACACGGATTCGAACCCGCAACCACATGATCATTGACCAAACTATCAGTAACGTGTTTGGTCAATGATCATCCGAATGATCATCTGTGCAATGACCCTGGGCAAGTTCTTTGCGTCACCAAACAGTATAATTTGGGTCCCGCGTAAGCTGGGCAGTAAAGGGCAAGTACTGCGATGAAGACCTGCCTGGACCTTGGGATTCGTCCATTGCCGGCTCAAGGGCCAAGAAAAAGAGATGGACGCCTCCCTACATCTCACTTATGGGATATGTGATGCTTTACATTCACTTAGGTGCATTTTAAAGGCCACCGACATTGCGTAACATAGGAAATAATTAATGCTTCTTAGTCAAATGTAAAAAGAAATCTCCGAACGCCACACAGCATCTACGTCAGCGAGACCAGCTTATTTACCTGCGCTATATCAAATCAAGTCCACAAGAGCTAGGTTCTTGAGTCAGTCAGACGAAAATTTTAAAAGGGTGTGCAATCATAAAAGGTTACTATATTTATTTTTGCAATAGTCTATGAATCTGTACAGATTGGTGCCATGCTTTTATTTTGTCAAAGACGCCTAATGCTTCTCCCTGACGCCTATGTAAGACCTCTAACATAGAGCACGAAGTCTGTAGTTATCAGTTACTCTTGTTCTTCGATAACGTGTTGTGGTTTGTCTGTCTTCAGAACACCAGAGGACGTCAGCAGAGCAGTCAGCTGGTTATTGTGAAGGAGAACGGCTTCCGTTGCAGTCTACCAACAGCGAATGGACATCTAAGGCAGTTGCTGCAATAGATTCAACAATTTTCCAAGTCTTAATAACGCGGTTACATTTTGAATTAACCATAGTCACATCTGAGACAATCTTGACCAAGGCCCCGCTTTATCCTACAACTGAACGATTGCGGTGTTTCAGGCATGACGGCAATCTATTATTTCATGCCGGGCAATTTTACACACGAGCCGGAAATGACTTTGCTCTAGGCAAAGAAGCCACGCCTACAGCAGACATCGTTTCCGGCCTAAATATGCTAATGTCTGTAACCATGCCTACTTTTTTTAACATTAGTTCTGTTGAGCAGGAGAAACTGTGTCATTCGTAGTTGCTTTAGCCTCTGTTATGTGGTGTCAGATGCCATTTGACGTTGAATAGCTTGCACGAGTGTGTACGTACGTGCGTGTATGTGCGCGCGTATATGTGCATCTGCGTGTATGTGTGTGTGTGTGTTGTGTGCGTGGTACGGAGCATAAACTGAAATAACTGCGCTTACGGGACAATGATAGGGAAAACCAAAGACACGATCTCAGCCACTGCCGCAATGAGCCCACGATGCTACGAGAACGGACTGATGCGTTGTAGTGAATTCTGTTGAGCTCGATCGAACAAGTGAAGAACAAGTTCGGATCTGTAGTTGTACACTGTCTGAGACACTCCGTCCATGGAATTTACCGATTAATAAAATATGATACTGAAACTTAATTGCATGATTTGCTTTGTTTAGTTATCTTTAACAGCTTCTATAGCGCCAGAGAAAATATGCATAGCATCCATCGACGGTCTCTCCACTGTAAAAACAAAAGGTGATTTCATGGTGGACAATTCCACTCGTCGGTGGAGTGGCTGTGGCAGGGGTGGAAATATCCACCAATCATCCCACATATAGCCCATTTTAAGGGAACCTCTTAAAATCTGGTATAGCCAGAGGTAGCAAGTCTCAATTAATCGTAGTAAAAGCTGGAATTTTCCACCAACACCCCAATTTAGGGCATGAATTTTGTGTTGGAGATTGTATTATCGGTGCTATTATTGAAAATGTACTAAGTGATAATTGGAAAGACTTGCTATAATAGTTTTTAATGCCGTATGACGCCCTATCAGAATATAAATTACGCGACGCTCGAATGTCTTTTTTCCGAACATTAACAGCTTCGCACTATTTTGTGAGGTGTAAACGTGCATCACGCGTGTGTATTAAAACCCTATTGCGTGTTGTATAATGCCCTTATAGTTATTTCACAAATTAAGTAAGTGTGTAAATAATTATGTTTGGGCAGCCAAAGCACGCGCAAAATTCAATATGGCAGATTTTGGTGTCAAATAATCGCCTTAGACGCCGGCGATACCATGCGAATAATATAATAGCAAAGTACTTTCCACGTGGTCAGAAATAAATATTGTTTAACAAGTGTAATAATATTATTATTAATAACAGGTTTAATTATAGGTCTATGTGAACGACACCACATCATTCTAATAATTATTTTACTTAATGGCCAAGTCATCCACAGGTTGAATGTGAAGCAATTAAGTAATCCAACCCGCTCTATTGCGGCTGTTTTAACGAAGGGAAATATAGCTGAGCTGGATGCAACAGAACTTCAGGAGCAAAGTTCAATTCATATCTTCTGAAATTCTACACAAGCATTCCACTTTTTAACGGTGGACCATTCCACCGTTAACAGGTGGGGCATTCCTACATGCTAATGGCAACTATTCCACCAAAAACTGGTGGAACATTCCACCAGTATTTAGTCATTTCTGATTTTAACAATGGATTTTTCAACAATGGACTGCCCTACCAATCAATGGTGGAACATTACACTAAAAATTGGTGCAATATAAAAATGTAAAAACCGTAAATGTAAAAAATGTAAAAACTGGTAGAACATTTTACCTTTTGCTTGGTGGAAATTTGCATTAATTATTAGTGGAACATTTAACCGTTGGACCATTCCATCAAAAGATGTTGGAACATTTCACGTTTGCAATGGTGGACCATTCCATGACCACCTTGGGACCTTAGGCGATTCTTACATAATAGGATTTCACTGTGGGTTAAAATCAGAAATGACTAAATACTCATATTTAATTGAAACACCAAAAATATCGTTACACTACAGTTATGCTACACTCTCAAAATGATAGAGTAGGTATACATAGATGCCGCCAGGGACCATGCAAACACATTTGTCATCGTCACCACCACCACCACCATCACCACCACCACCACCACCATTTGAATTTAAGCATGACAAAAGACAAAACGAATAACAAATGCGCTGCCAAGATCCACGAAATTAAACCAAAACCAGATGGAAACAATTATACCTAGGCCTATAAGGTATTGGCTGATCATTAGATACAGGTACAGGTAAAAATAGGATATATAATTACGATATCAGATCTCTTATCGAAGGCGTCTTAAAGACAACTTTAGTTTTCTACAAAATTTGCAAATCTAAAGTAATTTTGACTGAAGAATTCAGATTCAGTAAATTTATTCAAACTGCAAAACTTTCCGCACATTTTGGTTTTATTACAGCACCAATAGGCCATCGGCGTAAACTAAAAATCCTGTTTTATGCAAATCATAACTCACGAATTACGAAACCAAAACCTATTATTTTTCCATAACCTATTATTTTGCTAATCATACAATTTACGAACTTTGTTCGATTCTTTAATTGTAAACTATGTATTTTTATACACATTATAGAGTCGAGCAATCATAATTCTAAAGCGCTACTTAAAAGCTAAGCTCAGGGTATCAGCGTATTCATGAGCGCTGCGTCAAGTCAGTGGGATTGTCCAAAGATGCCATGCAAAAAACCAAATCCGGTTGCCAGAAGACCAGAGAGAGAGAGAGAGAGAGAGAGAGAGAGAGAGAGAGAGAGAGAGAGAGAGAGAGAGAGAGAGAGAGAGAGAGTGAGTCAGTGAGCAAGTGAGAGAAGAAGGAGGAGGAGGAGGAGGAAGAGGAGCTGTTAGGGTGGGTTGTGTTTAAGAGAGCAAAGGAAAATGTGATAAAAGAACATATTAAAGCCTCAGGTTTTAATACAGTCTTTTGTCATATAGTTGATCGAATAATCCACGGCGGGGTTCATGCCGACGAGTCCGTCGAAAAGAAATGGGATATTCCTTTACAGTGTGTATGCATTCATGCATGCATGCATGTATGTATGTATGTATGTATGTATGTATGTATGTATGTATGTGTGTGTACTTATGTACGTACGTATGTATGAATGTATGTATGTATATATGTACATGTATACATGCATATATATATATATATGCATGCACAGGTTTGACTATAGCGACCGTATAGCCTCGAACCTGCTCATTATTAAGTGGATCTATCTAGTAAGATCCTCTAGCACCGCAACCCATTTGAATGGGTCCAACACCTATTTAGATCCTCGTGCAAGGATTGTGCTAGCAGAAGGTAAAATCTCGGAAGAATATAGTACATGTATTTGTTATAAGCTAATTTATGTTCATGAACGACGACAGGTGAATAAAGTGTTCGCAACATACGATTACTCTCACCGACTGGCTGTACACGGGATGATAGTAGAAGGCGCTGCAACCAGATAGATCTCACTCCACCGGTTCTGGGAAGGACAGGCATTCACCAGTAGCCGGTAAACTACGAAGACCACTGCATTGTGGACGGTCGAAGCGATTCCAGAGATCCTGGCTCGCCAAGGCATAACCGAATCCTTGTTAAGTCTTGTAAGTCTAACCGAGAGCCAGTTAACCTGTTATGGGTCCTCAATTCAACAATGAGGTTGGGTGTAAAAGAATAGCAGGTTTCAGAATAGGCCTATCGCAAAAATACCAAATTATCTGCCATGATGAATGAGGCGTGTCAACCACAGCCAACATGGCTGCCTCCACTGTCCTCTTCATTCTGCTTCTGTTTGTTCTCAGGATCTTCCTCCGTCCTCTTCTTTCTCCTTCTGAATGATTTGGATTGACTTGGAATTATTCTACTCTGCGCCAGTATCCCAACCATTTTAAAGATCTATCAATGAACTCGAAAGTAAAGAATATTTTGGCAGATTCAATTATGACTCAGTAACCGCCGAGTCACAATTTGTCAATTATGGGAAACAGTAATTCAGAAATTTGATATGGATACTTTTTATTACAAAGTCGTACTGATATTTTGCTTGCTTGTAGTTTTAATCCGCGACTGGCCTACATTTTGGTCTAGGTTTAGTTTGAACGGAGGCCGATACAGGTCAAAGGACAGGCGTCGACCATCGACGCAGACAATGAGGGCCAGCCAACAATTGAATCGTCGTAGGCTGCGGTCTGAGAGCACGACGACGGCGGGGGAGAGGCTTGAACTGCCGCGTGATGCTGACCCCCGATCCATCGTTCGGTGAAACAACTGTCGCATGAAAAATGTCGTCGTCTAAGAGGGTTGGGGCTGCCATGCAGCAGTCATTGTTTGCTAGACAGAGACAGTGAACAGATGACGCCCGTCTGTGTGATGTGGGTGCGCGAGCAACGAAGACAGACTTCATTGTACCTACGTATGTAAGAAGACAACCTTCGTACTGTCTCTGTGTATAACCACCTTCGAAAGGCTCTGTTGTTCTGTAACTCATCAGACCGAAGGTTCGGTAACCCGATTTCTTGGACGGTGGGTCTGCTGTTCAGAAGACAATTGAATCTACCACATCGGTCTAGATCGCTGTAAGATATCGGCTATTGTTTGAACATGACAGATTAACAACTTGAAATTTTTATTTGGTGTTAAATTATTTGTATTATAATAATCGTGGTGTTGCTAAGTGACCTGGCATAGCGATAGAATCTAGATTATCTACTGGTCGACTGATGAGTCGGAAAATAAAGCAGAAAAAGTTTTAAGAAGGCAAAGGGAAATGCAAAATTCCCCAGCCTGAGAAATAACCAATCAAAATGGAGATCACTTATTCGCGTCTATCATCGCCAAATGGCTAGCATCACGAATTGATGATGATGATGATGATGCCGATGCTGCTGCTGATGATGATGACGACGATGATAGCAAAGGTGATTATAATGGTGATAAAAATCAGGAACGTGTTTTTCAGTACATTAGTACGTGTTTTTCAGTATAGGAATATTACTTCTGTCTTTGCTACCTACTCGCTTTCCTAGTCAGAAGAAAATAATGGAGAAACTGCTGGATGTTTTCACATAAAACAAACACTTACTCAGTTTTACACTTTCAATTATTTGGGTACAGTTTAATAGATAATGTGTGTCATTTTTCACGTTTCTATGATGTCATGCCAATATGTCATCGGATTGTTGACGTAATTGTGACTGGGTGGCGGCGCCCTGCGCGCCAAGGCGGGCTGACGTCAGCAGTGATTCTTGCCGACGCGCAATTTATCACGTAGGCGTTCGCGCGAGAAAACGTCAAATCTACGTTGTGAAGAGTCAGCGAGTTTTGGAAAAATCCACGATTGCGCAATAGTGGGAAGCATGTCTAAATTTGTCTGATGACTTGGCGGGAGGACAGAGTCTATATAAAGCGGTTACGGGTGCATTGTCAAGAGAGCGCCAGAAAGATTTTGTAGCTGTAATCTGTCGTGTACTCAATTGATAGTTTGAGTTACAAAATTAATGTTGGTGATAGAATCGTGCTTTTACAAGCTGTCAAGCTGTGTGTCTCGATTAAGAACTGTTGTCATTGAATTGTTTGCTTATTTATTAATACATGCGAAAATGAAAGATGGTGTGTCTTTTCTCGAGTTAACGCTACGCCACAAATCGGGCGAGTCCATTTGTTTGAAGCTCGATCGATTGACACTTCGAAAGACCGTCGACAAATACAGCATAAATATACAACAGGCAATGCTTCTTCTCTACCCCACTTTCATAGACTTTAGCACGACTATCGGCTTATAAAATTGTAAATGTCACATAAAGGTACAGGCCAAGTTAAGGCAAAGTAAGATTGCAGCACATTTTCGCACGTAAACTTGTAGTTTATTGATTTTACGATGTCCCTGTTTATTCCAATAAATGTGGTCGAAAGTTGGAGATGTAAGTTGAGATGGAAATGAATTAAAAGTTGAAGTGACAGATGGAGGATCATGTTTTAAGACGGATGACGTAGAAGAACTTTGTTCAAATGATATATAATTTAAAGAAAATGGTTTAAAACTGTAGGACTTATATTAAACGTTTGATTTATTATATAGGCCTAACTGTTATTAGAAAATAAGTTATGATAGGTCCAAAAAAGATTATGGTTGCGTGGTTTCGTTATTCAAGTGATTAACATGTAAATAAATTGCACTATAAGATGTTAAACTGAGTTAACATGCTATTTACAGTACATCTTTATCAACTGATGATGGTGGTTCTTAGTTTAACTATTGTCTTTTCTTCTTACATCTTTATCAACTGATGATGGTGGATATTAGTTTAACCATTGTCTTTTCTTCTTACATCTTTATCAACTGTTGATGGTTGTTCTTAGTTTAACTATTGCCTTTTCTTCTTACATCTTTATCAACTGATGATGGTGGTTCTTAGTTTAACTATTCCCTTTTCTTCTTACATCTTTATCAACTGATGATGGTGGTTCTTAGTTTAACTATTGCCTTTTCTTCGTAAGAGGCATAAACACACCTACATAGCAACAGCCGAACAACAGAACTGCAAGAAATTATTAATTTAGAATACACGCTGAAATTCAAATTTTGCTCAAAGGCTAACCATGTCGCCTGCGATCCACGCGTTACTTCCTGCCTGGACCAATAGATTTAAAGTATCTTTTCTTGCTCTAAGTTCCTCTTAGTATGACACCGGGGCAATGGATTGCACACCAGGCAGAGCAGTTTAGTCACTCAGACCTCTGCAACGTTCTAATTGACTTAGGTAAAGCAACCTATGGGTAAGTTAATTTACTTGGGAAAGAAAGGCCGAAGTGGGTTGTGTTTAGGGTTTGTCCTGAATTGGGAACTTTGAAATGGGTTTATTTAAATATGTTTCATTTTAGTTTATGGTTTTATTTTTTGTTCGGATTTGCTCTAAACGTTTTGATCTGCCTTGGTTGGCTTTAACTGATTGTGTTTTACTTGGATAAATTTTAAAGTGGTTTCCTTGAAATGACTGATACAAAAATACACGGTGATTTAATTTGGGTTGGTTTGAATTTGGTTGACTTGCATGAAAGAGATATGAACAGGACAGGTGTTTGTTTTAATTGATTTACGAAAGGAGTGATGATTCGAACATGAGCCATGAACCATTTGAACTGAGATAGGCCTAACTTAAATGTTCAGTTGATTTACGAGAAGAATCTTAAAGTCCTTAGGTGAAAGTAGTTGTCGGTAGATAAATAAAACCGCCAACGCAAATCACGATGTCAACGGAAATGCTTGAGAGTGGTTTTACTGGAACAAAGACGATTACAATTGGTAAATTCATATGTAGAGATCCTGTATTTAACTGTACACCGCCGTATATTTCAGGATTATAGAGTAGTTTATCATACTAAATAATATCCTCCTCTGAAATGGAATACGATCGAGAGACTGATTCCCATCTCAGTCGCATGTTGAACATACTTGTAGTGACTCTGCACCAGAGGACTGGCCAAATGAAAAGCCGTCCAACAGATAGCAGCAGACGAAATCACCTCGATCGACGCCTGAAGGAAACTGATCGACATGCGCTTGGATTGTTTGAGACGAAGGCAGCTGACGACTGAAAGAAGCAACTACTAAGCACAAGTAGAAGGAGGAGGAGAAGGAGTAGCAGGAGGAGGGGGAGGAGGAGGCATGGCCGACGATGTCTGAATAGTATGTGTTTGCCAGTTTTTTCCTCCATCCTTCTCTCCATCTGCTATCGCTGGGTTGTAGCAGCAGTAGCATCGACAGCGGCAGCCCAAGTAGCAACGGCATCAGTTGTCATCGCAGAGGCCGATGCATGAAGGCGGCGGAGGCGGCCACTCATTCTCTTCTGCATCCCATTGTTTCAACTGAAACAAACGCCGGAGACAGAACTTTAGCACGCACCAGACTGAGGAGGCAGAAGACGCCTGCTGAATCCAAGATGGCGCCCTGGGTGCTGGGCGAGGGGCCGACGGGTGGCAGGCAGAGCCCCCATGCGATATAAAACGCCGTACATAAATGCTGGTAGACATGGTCAGAATTCGCCATCCGACAGGCTGACACGATGAAGAGCTTAAGGCTCTTGTTGGCGGCCTTGGCCGTTGTGACGGCCGTCCTGGCCGAATCGCCGGAGATCACCTCTCACGATGAAATCATCAGCCAAGTGCGCGAACGCACTGGCAAGCTCACACACCAGCTGTACGACTTAGATGCCCAACTAGATGCCCGTCTTGACCCAGGGAGAATCAGAAGGGCTGGATCGCTGAGAGCCCGCGTCGAAGCACTCGAAGGTATGACCAGTTATCCATCCCTCTTTTAGTAGCCGTCAAGGATGCATAGTAAGTAGCCTTTGAATAATAATAGCATAATAATAATAATAATAATAATAATAATAATAATAATAATAATAATAATAATAATAATAATAATAATAATCATCATCATCATCATCATCGTAATCGTAATTTCGCGAATTTCTAAAAGCTACTTAAAGCTAAGTGCAGGGCATCCACTTAGTCACGAGCGCTAAGTAAAGTCAGAGGGGTTGTCCAAAAGAGGCCATGGGAAGAACAAAGTCTGGTTGCCAGAAGGCTAGAGAGAAGGAGAGAAGGGGACAGAGGAGCTGTTACGGTGGGTTGTGTTTAGGTTGAGAGATCTGTGAAGGTGGCGGATTTGGATGGTTAGGGGAAAGATTTCTTGAAAAGGTGACACTTCGGTTTTGAATGGAAAGCCTGATGAGTAATAAATATCCGGGGCTTAGCATTCCAGCTGCGATCGTCCACAGCAGTCGATAGTTGTCTTGACTTAGTTTTTTCTAGGCCGCTGAAAATCCTTTCTTAAAATGAAAATCCTAATCATTCTTTGACTAGGATCTGCAAGTTGTTGGTCGTAAAGGTGCTGAATTTTTATTCAGTGACCTTGAGGTCATTTGAATCGTTCACGGCAGGACGCTGCATTATCCCACTGACCCAGATATGCGTCTTGGCAGACTACCTAATGTCATGCAGTCGCTTTACCAGCTGTTGAGGTTCATTAACGAATGTAACGTAACTTACTGGGGTGTACGTGTGGACTGTCAACCCGAAGGTCGGCGGTTCATATCCCAGTCAGGAAGAAAAGTGTTAAAACTTTCTGTTGCATTACCGCCCCTAGCGAAGTCAACTAAGAATGAGTACGGTAACTATATATTGCCGGTAGAAGATCAGACGGCGAGGAAGAGGACAGGAAACCGGCACTCCTATAACGAGGCTAAGAAATGAAATTGCTAAAAGCATGGCTGCATATTGTGAATAGCTTAATGACCTGCTCTTTTTCTTCTATGTAGTTCATTAAACTGTGCTCGCGGGTTTTCTTAGATCAAACTGTAATTTTGATGGCGATTGATTTCGTGTAATAATAGGGCGTTGAATGTTAAACATTGATTGACTGTGTTGTTGATGTCGTGACAGAACCAGCCTGCCCGCCGTTTTCGACTCAGTGCGGAGGAGATGATCCACAGTGCATCAGCAACCTCTTCGTCTGCGATGGAAAAAACGACTGTAGGAACGGCGACGATGAGAAACACTGCAGTAAGAAGACATTTCACAAACAGTTTCTTCTGTCTCATGCTCTAATTCTCTGTCTCATGCTCTCACGTTTTGTTCCATGCCCTCACTTTGTCTCGTGCTCTCACTTTGTCTCATGCTCTCACTTTGTCTCGTGCTCTCACTTTGTCTCGTGCTCTCACTTTGTCTCGTGCTCTCGCTCGGTCACTGCATCACTGTCGGAAGTCTGAGAGCAAATAGAGACTTAGCATTCGACTGAAATTGCAGTCTGTGATGGCATTTCGTTGTTACAATTGCGATGCTGCATCTGCAGAAGCTGCAGTGGCAGACTTCGGTGCAGTGGATCTGGCGACGTCACTGAAAGCCGCGAGTCAACGCATTTGAACCAGTTACAGTTATTTTCCAACTGTTTTCCCTTTCCGTGTTTCAACGGAAGTGAAACGCGTCGGTTGAACTTGTAAAGAGCTGACTCATCCTATGGTCTGGTCCATCGGCAGATCGAATGACAAAAGATCAAACGAACCGTCTCGATATAACTATATCCTAGTCATCTACTTACTTCCGGTGATCACGAGGCTTAGGATTAATCGTGTGACATGGTTTTCGTTTCAGCGCTTCCGACGAAGCCTGGCGACAGATTTGTAGGCGACGTCGTGTTCGACCACTGCACCAAAAGACGACCGGAACACATCACTGTGTTCATCGAGAGTGCTAGCACCGCCGCCTTCTTCACCGCCGTCCCTAAGGTCAGTCCGTTCATTCGTCTCTTCTCATCATCATTGTCACGATAGCTTCTCTCTTTCGTTGTCTGAGATTCACAATGATTGTCTAGAACCGACCGTTCAGAGCTCAGGGACACCAGCCAGTTGCAGCTTCTAGATTCTTTTATACAGACCTACTTCATTGCCTGAAATAGCGAAGAAATATCATCTTAAACGGCTATGCAGATGATACACAGCTTTCTGTTTGCCATCAGAAGTAGCTGGTCTCGACATAACGACTGAACATAGCACTGATAGGCCTACTGTCTGTCGTCGCAGACCGGATGACGACCAAGTGATCTGCTCCTTGTTTTTTTAACGTATCCTTCTGTTAAATCTCAAGCGTGACTTCTGCACTGCGCATTGGTGACCCTGAACAGGTCACACTTAATGCGGCCTCTTTTAAAATTATCTGCGGGCATGTGGTGTGATAGGTATTACCTGCCCAGTGTGTGAGGCATGTTAGGGTGAAGTGGGAATGTTATGGACAACTGGAATCAAAGAGCGGAAACCGGATCATAGGAAACACCGGCCACACCATTAGGCCTACCAAGTCCGCGGACTTATTATTCCGTTCGTTTTCTATCGTCATATATATATATATATATATATATATATATATATATATATATATATATATATATATATATATATATATATATATATATATATATATATATATATATATATATATAGTAAGGCCTGTTGTCTTCTGTTTGTAGCTTCATGTCCATCTGGAGATGAAGAGCGAATCGGATACGGAGCATAGCGAAGCTTCTTTGCCGACCGATGCCATCTACTCTTTCGCTGAAAACCAGTTGACCATCTATCCGCCAGAGGACGATGACCTCGGTATCAACGGACATTTCGACGGCCACAACTTCGATCGCTTCGTCGGTGATATCGTCCACACGCTGTCGCAGAAGGTCTGCGCTCGATTCATCTTCCACAGAGAACATTAACAGGTAAGACTTGTCTAGATAGACCTTCTGACAATCTCAACACTCGAGAACGAAGAGCGCAGTTAGCGAGAAAATCTTGTAGACTTCCCAGTGCCATTCATGGTACCATCTTACATCCATGGCTCAAGTTAGGTTTACGCTTGCAGAACAGCGACCGTGAGCGGCCACAATATCAAGACTATCACATTTGTATAGAATCCATATTTAAACGTTGGGTTCTTGTTGATTATGAATTATTTGCTTCAGTTTTGTATTCGTCTAGTTTCATCTTTCTGGTCGGTCGATGATAACCCATAATAAGGATGTATAATTCGTCAGCTATCGTGGCACCAAGGCATAAGCAGACAGTATCTATCGATGAGGCTACAACTACGATATATAGGCGTATAGTCCATGGACTAAATCTCGGTGTGGCAGACATTTATAATCGTAATCTTAAGATTTCAACAGCACCCAAAGGAAGTGAAGTCGCTGAAACTAGACTGTTCACATACCCTCAGTCAAAAGAAATAGACATGCAGTTAAGGTCAGGTTCGGTTCCAGGTCAAGATCCAGTGGTCAGGCAGGAAGACAGTCAGACGTCTATGATAGATAGCGTCTAGAATTTGGAGCAGCGAGAGAGGTAAGGGGTAGATGAAAAACCAGGATAGGATTTGAGGAAGAGGAGTGTTTCAGTTTAGTCACTGGTGCCAATTAAATTGGGCTAATGGTGGTTGTTTTTCTGCGTTCGTTTGCAGATAGTCATGTAACTCGAAGAGAAATCTTCCCGTGTAAGGTCAAGACCAATGACATGTGTGAGTGCATGACATTTCAAAAGAACTTCCAGCGATACTACTTCCGCTCAACCGACTCATCCGCCGTCTCCTCCTCCTACTCCTCCTCCTCCTCCTCACAATATTTCTACAGCAGCTGATCCATGGTCATCAACCAGCTCTCTTTGTCCATCCGCTGGGCTGTATGTCGTTCTACGCCAGACCAGAAAGAGACAGATTTCTGCTTTAAATAAATATACAAAGTAGACAGCGAGGAAAAGCCTTCCTTTGGGACAGTAGGAGCCCTGTTCCACAGGAACGCATCCCTATCTAACACGAAAAGACATGATGAACTCCCGTATCTAGCAATCTGTCCTCTAGTAGACTACCTAACATTCATGAAAATTAGCCGATCATGGTTCGAACTTCATCATTCGCATGCTTTCATGACTAACGAGTTGCCTTGAAATTAATTCATGCAGTTACCTGTCTCTTTCGAACGAGTGCGCTGCGATGCAGGTGTTTCGACCAGCGACGTTTGCATCATAACGCTTACTCTTGAACGTTCGTGTCATCCGATGATCGTCTCGTTCTGCCACTGTGTGTGTGTCTTGGTGTCTCTGCTCTTTGCACATTGTCTCCTACTGACCCAGTATGGTCGACCTGTCAAACAAGAAGCTTTCTTTCACTGTATCATAAACAATTATCGCTCAGATGGACTTAGACGGTGGAAAGCCAATTAAGAATCTCGGCAGATTCAGCCAAATGAGGTGAATATTGCGTCCGATCAGTTGCCATAAAGACCTACAGGGTCGGAGGACTGTTGTGCAAAGTGCAGAGACAATAAGAGACAGCAGAGCGGAGAGACCGATGAACACTTGAAGATCCCACTTCCAACTGAGGTGCCACACTCGGCCATTAATCTGAACTTGTAGCCAATGGCGCTGCTTTCTTTACACAACAAAATTCTATATATTAACAATGCTTGTGTGTTCCTTGTTTTGAGTATCATTTAGCAACTACAGGCTCTTCCGTGCAGAAATCTGCGCGCTAATCATTCGACAAAATGTTCCCTCTGAAGAAAATCTTACGTTGCTCCCCGGTTAGGTACGAGTTATGAAAGCATTTGCCAAAACCTGTCCCGATATTGAAAATTCTACCCATGCATACCTCTGAGACATGCAATTTAAGCATTAGTTACATCCTTAGACGAGTGTCCGGCTGAGTGAGCCCATATAGCTCATGCAATACACCCTTTCTAAACAAACTAATATTTTTCTCATATAATTTTCCAGATAGCGCCAACGTTTTTTAAACATTCATAAGCATCACATAGATACAGGCGGACTACGTTACTTGTCTATGTATATAAATAAACCGATCGATATACAAGCAGTGAAGATAGAAGGTTAGGCTGCGCAGTCTTATGGTCAGCATCGTTTAACGCCATGCCGTCACTCGCTTTCGATTCATCCTTCTAAGTTAAGCAACGCTGTTATTACTCGATCCGAGGCTCGAGGGTTTACTTAAAACGAAAATGGTCGACTATTTCATGGGCCATCAGTTGATCCTTGGTGCATTAGACACCGGTGCGATAGAAGTTATTAGTTACAGTCACAATTCCAGTGGATATCAACCTCGCTGATAGATTTTTTTGTTCTGCTCTGGGCCCTTAATATCACCATTCGCAGCCTGATTAAATGACATCTTACACAAGATCAGCTGTTAACAGCGTCGCCGTCAGTTGTACGCGATCAGCTACTCGCTTAGGCTAATTGCGTTGGCTCCACATAGTATAGCTCTAAGAAGTCGACATACTCTTATTATTAAGAGCAATTCCCCGTTGTAATATGCTGCAGAATCCAGGACTAAACTTCAGTTAAGTTATAAGATACGAAGAACACCAGTCCCTCAGCCAACTCTTATACGCGCAGATCTTTCAACAATAAACAAAATTCCACCTCCTATCTTTGGATATCCCATAGACCGCTTTTATCTTGGATATCCCATAGACCGCTTTTATCTCCATCCCCATACACCTCTTTCTTCTGTGGATATCCCCATATATTCCTTTTATCTTTGGATATCTTCATATACTTCTTTTAACTTTGGATATCCCCATATACCTCTTTGGATATCCCTATATATCTTTTATCTTTGGATATCCCCATATACCTCTTTCAGCAAGGCCGCAGAACATGGCAAACTAAAAGTAAATCTCCACTGTCCATAGTGGAACACAAGGGAGGCGCTCATTTCCCGCTCTTTGGCCCTGGGGCCGGCAATGGACGAATCCCAAGGTCCTGAACACGGGGCTAGGGCGTCATAGGACTCGCCGTTTACTTGCCAACTTACGCCGATACCAAATTATACTGCTTGGTGACTGAAGCACGCATGCGCAACAACTTGCCCAGGGTCGTTACTCGGAATCCTTTCTCCTGCGCTCATTTCCCATCTCTCTCCTCTAGAAAGGCCCCACTAGCTTGCCACCATTGGGCCAAGGGACGTCAACAGCCTTAGTTGCCATAAGATGTCGTTAAACCCATGGACAACAACACCATTGGGCCAACGTATATCCAATGCTACAAAAACCACGAACATTGGCCCCATGTTTGCCCTGTGTAATTGGCGTAATGCATGGGGTGCATCACGTGTAGCCTGTTTGTTAATGGTACATGTATATTAAGTTAATTATGATTTTTCCTGAACAAGTGCAACCAAACACAGGGAATTGGACATGTGCTGATACTTATATTCTATTATTTTCGCTCTATTTATGATGGTGACGTCGCACATGGAACTGAATTTCGACTGCATACAAACATTGAACCAAATTCAATGTCACTGTAACGATATACCCCCCTCCGGCTTGTTGACTTGCTGCAACTTACTTTTCCCCCTTTCCTGCCCAATGTATCGTCTTCTTGGCCTCATTACTGCCTCCTGTCTTTCTTGTCTCCTGTTCTTCACCTCAGGCAAGTCTGTGGTCGGTTAATTTTAACCAAAATCAAAGCTAAGTGATGTACATAATTCAAGTTTGGAACTGATGCTAACAGCTGATGCAACCCAGCTGTTATGATACACTAATGATGTAGCGCCAGATTTCTGTATGTTTATTCCCATAAAATTAATTCTCGTTGCCTATTTTTTGACGAAGTGTAAACCTACTGTAGCTATTGTCATCACTTTTATACATTTTATCGCTGTTGAGAGGTTCATTTAAGGCCCTATATAAACAGATATACTACATAGTTATGCAACCACCCCTGGCACTTAACAGGAACTTTGGTATTTAGTTGGGCCATGCTCACAGTGAATAGTCGCCTATTTACATAAATTACTTGACTGACCAGTTGACTGATTGATTGGCTGGCATCAAGCAGTCACAAAACAGTTACGTTTACATGATATCAAAGTGTAGACTTTAAAGGAAATTTAAAGAAATGTAACATGTACAAGTCGTTGGAGCTGCTGCTGTTGCATTGTTGCAACTGCAAAATATTGCTGTTGTTATTGTTTCAAGATGAACTGCAACAGGAATGCGAGAAGAGTGTAGCCAGCAGATGAGTCTGCCAAAGAAGCAGACAACAGAACAACCTCCTACTAAAGTATGTACTGTTCCCCACCAATGACTCAGAGAACATTTTCAACCCACCTTAAACCCACACATTTTAAGATCTGTTAGCCATCCATCTTTAGCGCTTGTGAGAGGTTCCTGAAAGGCTCTATATAAATAACCAGATGCATACGTACATACACATACATTTAGGAACAGCCTAGCAGCTTGAATGGGCAGAAACAGTCATACTACCAATAACCGTATTGCCTGTGTTTGTTGCACATTTAATAATTTCTCAATCTAATCATAGTCCTGTACACAGATGTTTTACTTTCAATAACTATACAAAATATTACACATATTATGAACACACACATGAAAAGCTCCAACAGCCACTTTCTAACAAGAAAACACACACCTCTACGGTCTGCACAGTGGCATCAAACGTGGCTCAGGCTGATGACTAACTGTTCCCAAATGTGTCTTTGCTTTGCAGAATGATGGAATGATGCCTCCTTCAAGCATCACTGATTCAGCCTTCATATTATTACTAACATGCTTTGCAATCTCACTTACAGCAGTATATTTATATATGCTCTATCACATCAAAACACAAAGAAACTTGGTATATAATGTATTAACATAAGTTACCAGGAAATACTTGGCCATCATCATAGCATCCAAAATGCTACAAATTCCATGAAGAAACAGCTGAGCACAGCAACAGTGGCAATTCAACACTCTTAAGACATTGCTTACAATGAACATCCTAGTTTCCACAACATCCTTGTAGCCAGCAACAATTAACAATGAAGAACATGATATCTGACTCTGTGCAGCCTGAAAACACACAATTATTGCTGATTTAAGCCAATCTGAGATGACGGACACATAATAAAGCAAGTCAGCAAAAACCACAGAAAAACAGGTTTTTATTTGTGATGCCTGCCATCGTCATTCCTTATTCTTTATTCTAAGTTATCCGTCTCCAGCTGAAACACAGCATAATCTATAATCTTTTTAGGCATTTAACACAGAATGAGAGTAGAAAAATAAAGCAAGAACTCTGTTACAAATTATCATAATTATAAGAACACAGAACTTTGAGAAACAAAATACAAATCAGTATTACAGTAACAAAACTAGATGGTACAGAATCAGTTGATAATACATAATCAGCTGCATTAGCAAGAGAAATAACTCCAACAAAAACAGAGCAAAAATTAAATGTTAAACTGTTTTAAACTGTTAGCCTCTTAAGAAATATGACAAGTTAGAATCTTAACATGGTTTCTTGGGCTTCTTATTTTGCATCACATTAATTCACTACCAGTTCTTTTACACCTAGAAAATATAATTTCAATTTTAAAAAAACTTATGGGATCATTTTTAAGGGATCAGATTTTTACAAATCTTAAGGGATCATGACTATACTGAGTAAACAAGAAATGCAAAATATAGCAAAAAAATTGTGATTTAAATTTAAGTTGCCTTTTGCAAACATTATTTCACTCAAATTTCTACTGTCCCTATAAAAAGGCACAAACTTGCAGAGATTCAGAATTTTTAACCACCACATGTATTAGCTTGACTATTGAAGGCCACTGGCATGCCCAAGAAGAAGACAAACACTGCTTGGGAAATCTTGATGACCATTCCAGCAGTTTCTAAGTCTTTCTAATCAACAGTTGGTTGAATAAAAAATAAATGTGAAACATTCTAAGTCTGCATCTGCAGCAAGATTCCAAGTTTTCAGTTTCTTTCAAAGTTGAAAGCTTTCTGAGCAAAATCGTGAATAGACATCTTATATGGATTCCATGCGGTTTTCTTTAAATTAAGTGGTCAGACATAAGGAACATCAATTCACACGCTTAATTGATTAATTAATTAACATGCACAACTACAAGACATAAAGACAACACTGAAATGATTACGCAAGTAAATATCCTTAGGCCTTGATAAATCAGAAACAATTCATGACACAAAAGAACATGCAATAAATGTCATCATTTGGTAAAACTGCAAAACTCTCGACGTGATGCTAGAAAGTTCTAGTTGATGCACTTGGAGATAGGCTCATTGAAAAAACAGTAAATAAGATCACAACTTATTTGGCACACCGTGTGCTCAACTTCATGCTTACATCAATGTCACATAAGATTCAAAACAAAATTTATCAAAGAACTGGCAAGAGTACAATTTCTGAACACTTTACTGAGAACTACAACAGCTCATCTCATTCCCAAAATAATTATATACCGGGTAAGCAAAAAAAGAACTGCTGACATCAATACAATGCCATCAATAACAGTGAAAAATGAAACAGTCAACCTTTGTGAACTCAGCTGTGAATACCAAGTGTGTCAGTAGCAGATATAGGGCACACTTGTGAAGTTCTTAAAAGGCGCTAAATAAATAGCCATATACACATGTACATACACAGACAGGGCGAAGGGAAGTCATGTCAAGTATAGCTATGCTGATATCAAAAACTTCGTTGTCAAATATCAGTTGGTGTAGTGGACTTAATTGCATCTGTCTATTACTTGCAGATAATTACGCACAAGGATAACCTCAGCAGACTCTGTGAATTCTTAGAAAACAATGCATTTTAAACCTTTCCACAGACACTTCAGAGTATCACTTCTCTCTAGCCACAATCCAACAATATATTTCAGCATTATCCGTCAGCAAATTCAAGTGTCTTATTTACTACGAGACAGGAATGCCTCAGTCAGACCAAACATGCATGCACTCAGTTGATCAATGTACCAAAGTAAATGTTACTATTACTAGAACTACACTGACACAAACATGTCTTGCAATCTACAACAGAAGGTCAGGAACTCAAAAAAAACACCTTCTCGTCATTCATTTTGTAGCTACAGATTGATACAAACTGTTGTTAATTGCTGCAAAAATGTCACCGGATTTTGTCTATCTAAAAAAACAGCATCTCATCACCAGTTCAAACAGTATTTCAAGGCAAACAGTTGAATGTGTTTGACATCGCATAAACTCAGATAACTGCAAATGAATACAATATAAAGAATTATAAAGGTGGACTCATATTACGAACTCCATCAGCACAACATTCTACAATATCCTCATGCATAGAATAAGCTCTGTGTGTCAAGTTCCTCGGGGCAATCGGATGTTAAAAGTTTAAAGCACTCTTCATGAGGGTTACAGAAGAGATTCCTTTTACTACAAAATACAGTCTTATATGACAGCAAAAACTCAGTATACTGGTAATTGAGGTTTCTTTGGCTGACGCTTAAGATGAGGAGTACCGAGCAGATAACTGACATCAACGCGCTGTCTGCTTGGAAATGATGAAAGCAGACGCTGCATTATTCCATTAATGTTATCTTTCTTTTGTTGAATCTGAAATTGAGATTTATGTGAGTTAAGCCCGAAATATCTCAGCCCCGTAAAGCAAGACCTTAAGGTCAAAGCCATCATAGCATAGTTGCAAAACTTAATTTAATTGCAAGCATAAGTTTCATCTGAAATTTTGCTTTAACCCATTTAACACCACTGCTGACAAATAACAAGATATGGTACACAGCCACAGATGCCAACAAACAAAAGCACTTATGTAGCCCAACTTCTTGCCTCCTCTGTCATTCTGACTGACTAAGCTAATTATAGGCTCAAGGAAGTCAATTAATAATATTTTATAAGCTATTTAAAAATGGTCATTTAAACAAATACTTGGGGCATACAGTCTGTAAAAAAGTTTTAACTATCTCAGACCTTGTATCACCTATGAGTACAGTGGCCATCAGTTTGGCCAACAAGAGGTCTGCCATATATGTATTCATCGGCTTATATTCAGCCATATATTCATCAGCTAATTGTAGGCTTAAATTAAGGAAGCATTATGAACATTCGTGAAGATATTTAAATATAGCCCTTTGAATATAGCCAATAAAATCATGTGTAATTATCTGGGGCTTTAGTCCTTTAAAAAAATCCCTTACAACCGGCTGATCAATAATTGCCAAAACCCTGACAATTGGCAATTTTGCACGAAAAAGAGTAAAATACAAAATTTTGTCCTTGCAAAATCTTCATAAATTCTAGATCAATGTAACCTATCACAGGAGTCTAGTTTCTTGCTGCAAACCTTCAAACCAGGTTTTAAGATTTACAAGACAGATATTGCAGGTCCTCATTTTCCCATCATGCACCATACATCATGGTAATTTTCACAGTTCAAAACCAATAGCAAAACTGACAACCCATCAACTGAAATATGTGCCAAGTGTAACGACAGAATTTTGGCAATATTTTTAAAATAAGCGATATCTGAATTTTTTGATTGCACCCCATCTCAGATTTTCATGTTTCTATGTCGTACAAACCCACAAAACATGGTTGTAGCCGCTATTTACTGTTAATTTTAATCCTTTGGAAACTTAGGGACTGTTCTTGATGAGGACATCTACTTTCAACTTAGGGACTGTTCTTGAAGAGGGCATCTACTTTTCCCGTGCAGCCTTCATTTCAGTGGTAGCACATGGTACACGCTAGTGAACAAGATACATTGCTCTCTCCTCTATCCCAGGCAGAAAACCAGTCATCTGGACTATAGCTCCAGTTCCACCTGTCCACAAGTCCAAGACTGAAATCTTGAAGGAATTTCGGCCGGATGGCAAACTGAAGACACACTTCAAACTCTGATTGCTTAACCAAAAATCCGCATCTAATGCAGGCATCGTAAAATTTCTGTAATAAGAACTGAACAAGTTACAGAATCTAATTACCTTCTGCAGGCGAACTTCTACAGGAAGATCAGCTTCGTCATCACTACTGTTTTGGTCTCCCATCTCTGCTGCAGATGATCTGTCAGCAGTGCCATCCACAGTCTGACCCTGACGGCTGTCACCGATATTTGCTGAACGGCGAACGTATGCATTGGGGACTTTGTGAGGCTGAAAAGCAAAACTAAAACTTCAAACACATGCGCAAACACTCATAAAACTTCAGTAGCGAGTATTTCTGTGAACACAGAAAATAACCTCGATCAAAGAATAAGATTACGTAGAAGCTGCGACACAGATCAAAACAGTAACACATGCAAGATGAACTACAAAAACATAACAAAACCACGATATATAAATCGTTAAGGAAATCTGAAGGGGATGAAAACCCTGCTGAGAATGGCTTAACCGCATCGTACATTCTCTTCTGAAACCACATTGTAAGTTTTCCTCAGTAATGCATTACTGGCTGGGAATCTAGCTGGGAAATTTCTATATCCATTATCATAATCCACAGTAAAACTGCATTCCACAACTACAGTGGTTTCTGTTGCCTTTAATAAAATTAGAAGGAAAAGTTGTAATAAAATTAGGAGAAGGACGGAAGCAAATATGAATCAATACAAGTTCACAACACAACAGACTTTATACTCACAGAGAAAGTGCGTTTAGGTTTGAGCTTCTCTTTGTAATAATCAAAACAGTAGGAGTTGGTGTTGATCTGGAATTTGGATCGGGTTATTTTCCAGAAGAGATGAGCGGTTTTGTCAACTCGGTATTCACAGATATATACATCCTCTAATGCAATACCTTTAGGACGACCCTAAAAAAATAAAAAAGACTGACTGGTAACTGAATTTTTAAAAAACAAGAACACGTTGTTACCATTTCTAAAATTCTAATAAATCGAGTGGAGAAATGACTTTAATTTTCGATTTGACATACTGGAGGAATTTATTAAATATGCTAAGGAATATATGATAGCTGACACTGCTAACTGACCTTACAGTATGTGGCAAGATCCATGACACAGCACGTTCCCATGATGGCATCTAATGGCACAACATGATAAAGAGGAGCTCGGAACACTTCACAAGGAAAGAAGCGTCGGTTGGCTTCATGGAACGTTTCGTGTGGCCTCATGTAGTAGTGTCCAAATGCACAGCCTTCACCACTTCAACACCAAATGTGCAAATATATCGGTTTGCAAATGTATGTCTTGCTTCAAATATAATCATCTAGCATACTTGTTTCTTTGGCCATTCAGTTGGGTATTTACTGACATCAGGCTGTCAGGATAACCTATTCATCCTTGGGCTGTCAGGATAACCTATTCATCCTTGGGCTGTCAGGAAACCTGATTCATCCTCTTACAAGTTTGACTCTTGGCCAAATTTGGTTTTCCATCTGCAGTGATCTTCATCTGCTTGTCTCTGGATTTATTTAATTTCCGTCTGTATAGATGTTCTCATACTTAATAAGGGAATCTGGATTAAGAAATTTCCAGACATCACCATATCCTTTAAAACAATCACTTGATGGAATGATATTGTTGTTATGACTGTAAATACTTCCGAAATCAGGGTGACCTGGCTGGTGGATCATAGGTTCCTTTTGGGTGAGGATGCCATTTGCATCCCGGACATGGCTTATTTCAGAGATTTGAATCTTGGGCTAGCACTGTCCGTACACAGGGACTTTAAATGGCATGGCACCCATTCAAACAGGCAGCAGTGGTGCAGGATCTCACCAGAAAAATTCATGAAAAAATGAGCAGGGTCAAGGCCATACGGTCACTATAGAAAAAGATGTACATTTACACTTGGGTCTACATTTGACATCAATCGTAGTTATGGCATTTTGAATGCCTCACTTGTTGGTTATTTAAAAGTCATTTGATTTGATCTGTTGAGTATTTCTTGACATCTAAGAGCAACGGCTTATAGAACAATGTTAACCATAATCTTCTTTCTGCCTAGTTGGTTTCCAGTACTTTATCTCACACGTGATCACTGAAGCTACTAACACAGAGGTCAAAGGCACGCAGGACCTTTTACCGAAGTATACCTGGTACTCACTTGTATTTTCTCCAAAGTCTCTCTACACGAAATATGTCCAGTTTTTCTCGGTCTTTGTCTGTCACAGGAGGCCTTCGAACAGAAGTGTCAACTCCTTCTCGCGTCACGTACACACAGTCACCAACTCGAACCTGGAATTCTGAGTCACGCATCAGCGTCATGTAATAGCGGCAATGTATCAGAGCATCTTCTGGCTGAGGAACCATAAGAACCTCCTAAAACCACATAAACATTCAACCAGTTCCTCAAAAGCTAGACTAACAGACAACTCACATCGACAGAGGTACATAATGGTATGTGGGGTTGGACAAAGCACTGGCCACGAAAGACCTTGGGATTCATCCATTGTCACCTCCAGAGCTTAGGAGCAGGAAGAGCACCTTTCTATGTTCCACTTGAGACAATGGAGCTTTACTTTACAACAGAAAAGAAGGAAGATACATAAATCTTGATCAGATGCTTGAACAAACTGATAAAGAGATTACATACTTTGCTGACTGGTCGAGGTTCACACTGCTCACAAAGGTAGTGTTCTTCATTTCCATGAACTCCCATACACATGCAGTGCTGCCACGTCTGAAAGAGGATAAAATCCACTGGATGCATCATCACTCACAGACTGACTGCCATTATCTTCACTTCTCTATCTTAATTTCTTCCATTCAATTTCCAACTTTGAAATCCCTTTTCTCCATTCTTTACTTTAAAACTTTTAGTGTACTCAAGAAAAATAGCTCTCACAGGCATGTTTCAGCTGGAATGCAAAGATAGTAACAGCAATCCTAATAACTTTACTTTTGTCACTGGTTAAATGGCTTAACAACATGTTGTCACCTTCACACAACACGAAGTGATTCAAACACCAGAAGCTGAAGTGAAACGTAAATGTAGTATCAATATGACTGGATATCATTCACTAATTCTTCTCAGAAAGGAGCAAATTTCTCTCCAGAACAAACCGACACTTGTAAAAACCGACCTTTGAAATGTCTGGTAGCATAACTCCCCAGTAATTAAACTGATTGAAAATCTGAATTCATCTTACTTACATTGCACTTCTCACAAAGGATCATCAGCCCCTCATCACGGTAAATGTTACAGACACATCGTATCACTTCCACTTCATCTGTGTCTTCATCCAAATTTGACTTGGCTTCTAAAAATGCATCAACACTTCCTATTTTTAGCCTAAAAATTTCACCATCAAAATCTAATAAAAAAAATCACTTTTCCCAGTAATTTAGTACTTTCTGAAGGTATGCTCCAAGTAAAAAATTTCTGATAGCTCTGCTAATAACCAACTTACATAAAAGAGGAAAGAGCAGTCCCCAGGTGGCAGACATAGATATGAGGTGTTAGCAACTTCATTTTCTTAGCCCCTGCATATCAGGGCAGGCGGCCAGTCCTCTTCCTCACTGCCTGACCTTCCAACTTACAGTGTACAACAGTGCACTCATTTTACAGCAAGTGTGCTAAACGGTGCTAACTAGTTCAATAGCACTAATCAACATAAATCTTGAAATATCTCTCTGTCCTTGTATAAATATGGCTGACAGTCCACACGTTCTACACAAATAAGCTATTGTCGACTTCTTTTGCTTCGTTATTCCACCGGAAAGAGGAGGAACCAAGCAGAAGTAACAGTCATCTACGTGGTTGCTTTGCTCTCTCCACACCATGGGAACTGCAAACGGCATTGATGGTCTTTTGCCATTCAACCACTGTGAAAGCTGTGTTGTACATGTAGCACAGCATATATGCAGGGCCCATGGCTTGTCTTGGTCACCAACCTTGCATTCGAAGTAAGCATGATATGCCTTCTTGACTTGATAAGTGATACTTTTCTTCTGGTTCGCAAATGTCACTTCCCCACAAATGTAACAAAAGTTGTCCACAGTATTTACGCATTTCCGAGGCATTACTGTTCTGTATTGTATCTAAATGTATAAAGTAATAATAGTTTTATAAAACAGTAACTTAAACTGTCTCGCACAAAGTCTGTAATATTGTAAATGCTCAACCGTTCCGACTCGCTTTATATACTACACTGCTGACGTCATCTTACGTCAGCAGCCGACTGGCTGTAGTTTTACATTGCATCAGAAAATGACGTAATCAACTGTGCATGATGTGTCCATGATGGGATTATGCAATGAGGTGGAATATTACATCATTCTAGACTTATTTAGGATATTGTCGCAGTCCTACTGCATAAATTTACATGGTGAAACATAAAAAATGAACTATATGAAATATTTTCAAAACGAGAGCCAATAAAAATTTTTTATGGTTATATTCGTGTTCAGCACACCAAGATGCTACACATTAGGGCCTTTTCCAGTCAGTAACGATTTCTATGTTGACCAGTGTAATCAGCATTTTTTTAAAACTATTTAATCTCATTTTCCACTCTTAACTACCTTTCACATAAAGGCAATGGCATAAGTTATTAGTTTGCAACTTTTTCGCGGCACAATGTCGGCCAACCATGGAGACGTTCTAACCAATTGGCTGGCTACTGACAAATGCCTGCCTGTCTGCCAGACCGGATGATCTGAGAGATATCTGGATGTTGCATCTTCTACCATCTGCGAGAAAATGCTACTAGGTGAGCATAACCATGCACTGCAAACTTCACTTGGCTTTCATCGTTCGTCATCCTCAGTGCAACACAGACCAGGAACTTTGACCATGGAGTTAACACTATCTATGGATGGTACTCCATTGGTTGGGCTCCACATGTCAGCAATAGCCCACCAATGGTGACTTTTCTAGTTATCTGAACATCATTTGTTTACTGATAAGACCTCGTGTTCTCAGCAAACTCTAACACTGCTTAGACTTGCAAACACAATCACAAAGGAACTTAACAGAATGTCTAGATACATACACTTATATACAAATGTAAATTCTTCAAGCACAAAATGGAAAAGTGTTAAGATTTCATGAGCGTGGTATTGATTGTATTGATGGTACAGATTAGTCAGCAAGTTTTGAGTGTGCGCTTGTACAGTCACCAGGTAATCGATTTGTTTTTGCCCTAGCTGATCAAATACCGCCTGGCACACATCGATTGATCGACAAGTCAAGCTGTTAAGTATTTTATCACGTGGTTGATTGTGTGGCCTATGTGTTGATGAGTCAGTGGGGCGGGTCTAAACCAGTTTGTACTTGTCTGCTATCTTGGTGGAAAAAAGGGCCCTTATATGCAAGTGCAGATTTTTTAGCAGAAGGAGTGCAAAGATTTGTAGCACTGATCTGAAGCATGCTAAGTTGGAAGTTTGAGCTACAACTGTTGTTGATAGATTCATGAATTCAGAAATGTGACAATTCAAGCATTGTTTTGCGATTTAACTGTTCGATTAATTATAATTTCTAAAAAAGACCGCGAGTCTTTACTCAAAGTAATGAATCGGTATGAAACGGGCGAGTTGATGGTTCAAAGCCCGATCATTGGCAACTATGAAAGATTGTTAACAGTTTTATTATTTGTAAAAATTGTCAAGAAAAGAGACACACAAAGTAGAAGAAAACAGTAGTGTACATAAGAAATATGTAAGAAAATGTAAAATCTGTCACCTACCTTCTGTAATTCCATCAACAGAGTCAGCTGGACAAGCCTCACCAAAGGAACTCAACCCAACAGAAACGTTTAACTCAGGCATTGAACATAGCTCATCTCGAACTTTGTAATAGATGCGCTCCAGATCACAGATAAGTTGCAATGTCTGGTCACTCTGAGTCAAACTCTGATCAGCAGAATTAAAAAACAATGCCTGCAGCAAATCATTTAATTATTACAACAACATGAGAGTTGTCAAACCATCAGTAGATAAACTGTGTAATCAAACACTTGCATGTAAATTACAGTTCTGAGAACATTACATACTGAATGTTTGACATTGTTTTGTTTATCTAAGCCTCCTCAAAGACCACGAGTGCCTTATCCACTGAACATAACTTCAGTAGGGGAGCTAGCAGAAGCCATCGTGTCATCTACGGCCGGACACCATCCGATCATATTAGTGACCTGCTGCGCGACAATCTGCACTGGCTGCGCGTTCCTCGAAGGATCACATACAAACTATGTCTGATCACCTACAAAGCACTGAATGGCCTCATGCCAGACTACATCTCTGAATTTTGTATTCGAGTCGAAGACAATGAGAACAGATGTCGGCTGAGGTCCTCGTTGAGGAACCTACTGCAGGTCCCAAGGTCTTCCACGCGGTTTGGCGAAAGCTCTTTCTCGATTGCCGGACCCACTGCGTGGAATATCCTTCCCGACCACGTGAAGAA
Organism: Norana najaformis; assembly: GCA_964023275.1. Lineage (NCBI taxonomy): Eukaryota > Metazoa > Annelida > Clitellata > Crassiclitellata > Hormogastridae > Norana > Norana najaformis. The sequence continues at coordinate 32,188,165 of OZ029913.1, read as the reverse complement.
TGCTCCATCCTTGGATAACTTTAAGAAAGGGCTTAAAACGTTTCTACTTAAAATATCGTATGACTGTAGTTAATTTTCTATTGTCGCCTGAACTTATGTACATCACCCTTTTCTTCGGCCTCGGCCGTGTTACGACGCTATGGAAATTGTCTTATTAATATTATTATTATTTGGTCAAAGCTACAATTCATTTTAATCAATTCAATAACTCGGTATCTACAATCAAACGCCACTTAACACCATCTAGTGTACCAACCCGAATATCATGGAAAAACTCCTGCAAGTCTTTGTCAAATGCCACCGGTGTCTTGTAATGCTGTGACTGTACTTTAGCTCTTATAGCCTCTATCTGTGACAGGCAGCTCATCTCTCTGTGAAGTAAATAAATCACAAATCATTCATGTTATTATACCAACAAAACTTTTCTATATAAAATATTTTGCTCCTGGGGACTACAAAACAATTAAAAATTACAAACACAATCAAAAATTAAGACACTGTTAACTCACTCTTTCAAACACAGCAGCTGCAGCAGAGGAATGGACGATGAGTAAGATGACACTGAAACAGTTGAAAAATAAATCCAATGTAATTATCAAGAAAACAAAACAAGATAATATTGTGCACAGCAAAATATTTTTTCAATAACGTATCGAAACTGAAAACATAGCAACTATTTTCTGCGTTGATGATATGTTTATAACTTTCGAAAGAAGAAGCATAGAAAGTTTTGGTTACAAAATCTCTAACCAACTTATTCTAATTATTACACAGCAATCCTGGAAAAAGAATTCTGAGCCTTCATTCACTCAAAGTGTCTGTGGATTAGAGCAATCACAATAACAAATAGTTTCATCAGACACGATGCACAATTTGGCAATGGCAAGCAAACTGACTGACCTTGATCAACATTTTGTAAATGATGAAAACATAGTCAAGTCTTATAATTAAATCATCATATCACCGAAATTTCAAGGAAAAGTAAGATTGTGAGATAAACCTCAACTTACAGCATCGTTCTGAAAATTCTGTAAGAATTTTATCAAGGAGAACTGACAGCTTCTCATCATCAGCAGCAACAGAAACACTATCACTGTAAACACATAAGTAAAAAACCCGAACCATGAAGTAATAGGTATCAGGGTGGCACAACTACACATTGGTTTAGCACTCTAGAAGCATTTGAATTGCAGTGCATCCCATTAATTCCTCAATTTGTGGTTTGCAGGTTGCTTTTACATCATCTGAAAGATGCTTTAACCCAAGGACCACATGTCTGAGGACTTTTAGTATGTAATAAATGACAGATTACCTTATCTAAACTCACATTTTTGCTTTCCACATATTTTACAACTAATGACGAATCAGTGACTCAAGATAAACTGACCTTGCATAGTAAAACAAAGTGCTTTATTCAAAAGACGCCAATCACTACTCACCTGTATTGCCACTGATAGACTTTATAATGACATACTGCATAAAATTCACAATTACAAAACAAACTGTCAACCTGCAGGAACCCACTTTTTGTTTGAAGTCAAAATCCTGGTAACAAATGCACAGACAAAACAAAAACTACTCGTGATTGGTTTCTGTTTGGGCAGCAGACAGTAATTTGTTACGAGTTTCAAGGCTTCAAAATAACCAAATTTGATCATTAAGATTTGGTGACACTGGTGTCTCCAAAATTTAGAACAGATTAGACCAGTTGCTCACCAGTTAGCCTGTAAAACCACAGCACTTGATCCAACCTGACTGACCAAAAAACCTGAAATCATAGCAAGACAGATAAATTTGTGAAAACGCATAGAAGTGGAAAATCAAAACACAGAATAAAAAGCATTTAATCAAATTTATTGAAAATCGCTTCCCATTATGGCCCTAACGGGCCACATGATTTTGAACAAAGATCCAAATGGTTGATATATTGTTGTATGCTAATAACCAATCCCAAAAGTGTGGTCATCTAATTTTTCACCATTATTCAAACCCCATGTAACTGAAAATAAGTTATAAAATCATTAATGTTACATAAAATCAAATTAAGTTAAACAATGATAAAGTTTAGGCAGACATTTAACTTAAACCTATCAGTATGATTATGCTGTGCAGTTTTATTCTTGGGCAAGGAAAACTTTTGCTGTTACACAGCTTGTATGTCATGTAGCACACTGGCCATGCGTGTAGACAAACCACCGAAGGCAATACTTCGGATTTGGGAAATGCAGAATCTTCCACAGGTTGTTGTTGGGTGCAGATTTTCCTCATATGTGGGGTATACATGCAAAAATACTGTACCAGCACTTGTAACTGGGAATTAAATTTAAGTAAATTGCTGCTTTATTGCACAGATGTCAGATTTTCAGTTTCATGATGTCAAAACAGCAGTGTGTACACACAACTTTCTGAAACTAACCAGTTTCAGGTCGACTGCTAACAGCAAACTTGACCCTGGAACGCACAGATGGTTGCGCATTCTGCCTCTTGGCCAGCACCTTACGAATATTTCGTTGCAAGAACAGCCTGTGCTTCTGAACAAAACTGCGTTCACGAACAGATGATGCCTTGAGCGAACCAGTCTTTGTTTTATCATTGGATTTCTGAAGAAAAACAGACACCTAATAAACCAGCATACTGACCAAAGCAGTCAGTTGGTCAATGAGGAAAACGATTTGGCTGCCTGGGTACCAACAGTAGCAATGCATGGTGTAAGTAAGTAAGTAGCCTATACACCCATCTTGACAAATGCACATGCATTATATGGTGTAGAATAATTACATACACGGTTAAACAGATTACAACATAAGCAAATATAATCGATGGGCATGCTCAACTAAGATTAACTAAATATGTCTTACATCACAAAAATACTTTTAAACATTGCAGTTCTCATAATGGGTAGCATTTTAAAAGGGTGTCCTCTCTCGTGAACAGTACTTGTGCTCATAAGCTGTGCTAAGGGCTGATCAAGGCAGTGGCCACGAAAATGTGGTTTCTGAAGTTGGTTGAGCTATACATCAAACTAATCTGCAAAACTGGCTGTTGCCAGTTATTATTCTATTTAGCAATGGGATACTGACCTTGTTTCCAGTCTTTTTCTTGTCGCCACCATTTATCATCTGTCTTGCCTGACCATGTAACCTCTGACTCCTGTCGCCCATTATACCACGGCAGTTGTCAGATCCACATTTACATGCTTGCTAAATAAATCAAAAACAACAGTTATGCAAAGGCAATGTTAACTGCATTCAGCTCATGTTCTGGATGCTTTCTGAACTTGATAACTACCACAAAATATTAAGAAATTTTCATAAGCTGTGCTAAGAGAGCTTTGTTAAATTTTTCAAACTTTTTTTTGAGATACAGCAAGTTAAATAACGGATCATAAAACAGACTCCTTAACAACAACTGAACTGATTCCCAATATTAGTTAAAAGTTCATGGTTGGAATGCATTAAATGTTTGGTCATAAAGTTCACCAAGTTGACTCTCAAACTGTCCTAGTTCTCACAACCCTATTATAATCACACATGGACTATTCTAGCGAAAATAGTTCTTACGTCTCCCGTCCATCAAGGCTCCCGTATCTGAATCCTCTTCCTGCGTGCATTCATTTGCCTGGTTCTGATCACCATTAGGACAGAGCAGTTCAGTCAAAGAAGAATCAGCAAAGCAAATGTCACGTAAACAGCAAATCATTTTGCACCATGAATGACAGGTTGCGTGTAGCAGAGGCTGATGCACCTGAGCAGCAGATAATGTTACCTGTGAATGGAGGTTGTAGGCATGGAAGTTGTAATCATAGGTCAGCTCAGTACAAGATGAAATGTCTTCCAGTGCAAATAAGCCAATGCGATATATTCCATTGACATTCCTGTAAATCAAAGTAAAACTATTTAATTAAAACCTAATACAGTACCGTATTTTCCTAAATATAAGACACGGCTTTTTACACGAACTTCTAGGGGTGCGTCTTATTTAACAGATATTTATGTGCAGAAATTCAATAAATTTTTCGAAGCAGCTATATATAGTTGGCAATGACCGATAACAATTTAAATTAAATCACATTTATCAAATGTGGAATATACATAGTGACAGCAGTAATAGGCTTGCAGATGGCATCCATACCGAACCGATATTCGCGGCGCCCCTTGGCTGATAGCCTGCCTCGTCTTGTGCCCTCTTCCTCTGCCTCCACCTCTGGCATATCCTGCGACCCTCCACCTCTGCCGCGTCCCACTACCTCTGCCTCTGCCGTGTCCAACACCTATGCCTCTACTGCATTACGCGACCTCCCACGGCGGGCCGAGAGAAGCGTCCTGCCAAGCCTACATGGTGGCTTTCTTGGAAAGAGGGACAAAAGAGCAGAAGCTGCTGAGGTCGCAGCAGCAGCGGGCCCCAGAGGAGGAGCGCCAAACTTATTTGGTGGCTTTCTTGGAAAGGGTGACAAAAGAAGGGGTCAGGAAGCTGCACGCGGGGGTCTTTGGGGAGGCTGAAAATTTGCTGGTATTTATTCTTCTGTCTATATACTACTGCCTTACTATCCTTCAATATATTATCATTGGATGCCTTCAGCTGGAGGGATTTACTTATAGAACCAAGTAAATACTATCAAATCCCAAATAATAACAAATGTTGGAAATCTTTAATTCAAAAATGCAAAAATAATTTTATTTCAGCAAAGTTATGTATGAGCAATTATTTGCTAATGCTGACAATGTATTTACGGCCATTGTTAGGAAATGTGCTGACAAGCATTGTGACTGGAAATCTGTGTATGGGTGCGTCTTATATACCAGTGTGACCTATGTATTGATTTTTTTAAATTTTGCCATTGTTGCTTCACTGCATCTTATACTAAGGTGCAACTTATAGTCCGGAAAGTATAGTAATAATATTACAAAGACACCAGAGATAGTAAAGAATTTAACAAAGACAAGAATATACAAAATAATTATATAACCTTTCTTAATATATCGATCACACTGTTGCACAGCGAGGAAACATGATAATTAAAAAATCCTTACAGCAAAAATAAATTTGCCTCAAGAAACTGCATAAATCAAACAAACAAATAAGCTCAACTTCACTGGATACAGTAATCCAACAAAGATTGTGATAGTTTGTTTCGTCAAGTAGAACAAATGCTGTTGACTGGTTATCAATCAATGCAAAATAAGTGAACATGCAACAAGACATGAAACACAAGTAAAGCAATGAAATTCGAAATGGCCAAGAAAAGAACTTTCACTCCCAAATGGCTATGCCATATATCTTAATTTATAATAAATTAATTAATATATATCTAAGATCATGGCCTACTTATCATTAAATCAATGCATTACCATTTCTGCATTTCACAGTTGGGCTTGCAGGAATGGTTGATAAAGCGTGAAATATTTCCCATGCGATAACCGTCAATGACCATTCCTCCATCAAGGTTCAGGCAGTAGTGGTGACGTTCATGGCTGTACTGTTGCGTCATGCGGCGACGAAATTCCTGCTCACTAACCACTTCGCCACAATACTCGATGATGAACTGACCTAAATGCATCATCAACATGACACCATTTCATCATCATCATAATCTTACCAGTCTCATTTGCACTATTAAATGCTTTGTCTTGTCTGTCAATCCACAGGTGGCGGATGAACAGTAACGCCAAAGACTTAAATTTCTCTGGATGTCAAGAAAACTAACTGGACACTCTTTCTAGCTCTAGACACATCAGCACCATAGTTAAGTAACAATTCTTAAGTAACTACCTAATGTTTTCTAATGTCACATAGGAATCGTCTATGTCTCAACCTTTCAGAAACAGAATTTCTCATAAACGGTCACCATGAACGAACTAACCTATCCTCTAGACCTTTCTCCAAATGATCTCACTTCACCTGCGCCTTACTCTTCTCCATTCCGAAATCCTCGATTTGTATTTACAAACAATCTTTACCTTGGCAACCACATCACTTAGTTATCTCACACTTGCTGCATGCTCAATCTGCCCCATGCCTGATGGTAAAATGCCTGCACATAGCCACATCATTAAATGTTCACTCCAAACCTGACTTCTGCAACCTCCCCTTTTATAATGAAACTCATCTCCAATAAAATATCTTCAAACAATCAAGAATGCTCTTGTCCTTACAGAACTTTATCAAAACTCCCAAACACCACCACATAACCCCAGTGCTCAAAGCACTTCACTGGCTTGTGGTTCCTCAGCCCGTCCTCTTCAAAATTGTATCTCTTACCTACAGTGACCTTCAAACTTCTCAACCCTCTTACATTCGCCAGCTATTCACCATCCAACAGGCCAGATCAACTCATTCTTCCTCATACTTTTCTATTTTGGACTTCAGTCGCCTCTCTCAAATTCTGCCACTTCTACCTCATCTACACACCACCACCTCTTTGAAACGTGCTCCCAAGAGACCTCTGCCAGTTTGCTCATCCTCCTTGCTCACCTGTCAATACAAGCAATCTTCTGCTTGCCCTCTCTACTGCAGCTTTTCACTAAAGACTGAAAACTAAACTTTGTAAGCTATCCTATACTACTTCCACTCCTGCAGCATCCCATACCACCATCACCAATAATTTCCACCATACTACCATGTTGTCTCCTGGTTTGACCCCCTCCCTCTAAATTATGACCTGGCACTGAAACTGACCACACAACCTGGTTCGATTTGATATAGCACCAGTGAGTAAGCTGGTCTCAATAACATGGCTTTTGTGGGGCGCTGAGAAATTTCTGAGATTACATTTACGTACAGTGGCAAACTGCTTTACACAGAAGTTGTTGACAAAAGGGTTTATATGACAGCTGAGTGCAGAGTCTGAAATTCCTAAAAATGTGTAAGAACAGCAAGCAGATAACGATACTGGCTACCTGCAGGCAGGGACTGAGTAGTTCGAACTCCATAGCCACGATTTGTTGTAGGAAACTTCTCCAAGCCATCTATCCACTCCAACTTCTGTATGCGTTGGTTGCTGCACTGCTCCCCACAGGGACATGTACTAGAAAGGCACTCTGTGTATACTAACCTACAGGCAGACAGGTAACAGTCATCTCATCCATAAAAATACACATGAATTGCATGCTGCCAAGATGCCTCCAGTTAAGCACTTAGGAATACTGTAAGTTTGCAGTTAGATTTAAAACATGGCAAGGTAAGTCTGGAAGCAAAACGAGTTTTGGAAATTTCAATCTTTAAGTGCATTTTTGCATAATGACTGCACAAGTTAGGCTAGAAACTAAATATTAGGGTCAGTTGCTGAGTTGCTGTTGACTGCAGAATGAAAGAGTCTTACAAATGAACAATTAGAATAGCACTGTCTTTTTTATTTTCTCAATGTTTCTAACATCAACCACATGCACTGCCACAGAATCAAGTAGATCAGCAGCTGTAACTAGTCGTTTTTCTTAAAAAGGAACTAACACATTTGACAAGAACAGTAAATTGTAACAGTGAACAGGCAAGTCATGCAGTGCATGTACCTGTTGAGACATGAATCCAGGCATCCTTTCTCGTGGGGATTTGGAGGCAGCTGACAGTTGCATGGATGAGGCTCATAATCTCGACACAGTGGCCTGGCATCAATGTAGACATCTGAAGAAATTCCATAAGAAATGGTATGAACTGGCCAGTATGTAATTCCATTCTGGAAAACATCGCACACCTTTTAATTTATATCACTAGAAGATTGAAACAAAAAGGAGAGGCCCAACGACTGAACCTTGAGGCACACCTGAACAACAGGCAACAGGATCAGAGCAAGATGAGTTTACTGCAACATGCTGAGAACAATCAGGACAAGAAGACATTCAGAGAAGAGCAGAACCTGAGACAGCAAATGACAATACAGTTGGGACAATAAAATACCATGATCTACAGTATCAAATGAGAGAATACTCCGCCAGAATCCACTGAATGAAATATGTTCTTAAGCGCGCCAGTGACAGCAGTCTCAGCTGAGTAATATTTACGATAAGCGGACTGAAAAGGACAGAAATTCGGAGATGTTATGGTATATATGCCTCTGAAGATGTACTAGAAATATGCATTCAAGCAGTCTAGAGATGTTATTCAGATTGGAAATAGGTCTGTAATTAGTCAAGCAGTCCTTATGTAGATTAGGCAGCATTAATAAAGGAGTCATAAGAGCAGTTTTAAAAGCAGGGTGAGAACAGCCTTCACAAAAGACATGCTAGCCAGATAAGCAACGAGGATGGAAACACATAAGAACAGGATTTAAAAAGCGAAGTTGGAATGAAGTCGCAACGTGATGACTTGGGTGGAACATTTCCAGTGAGACTTGCAACTTTTGTACTGTAACTGGAGCTATTATCCAGAACTCTGCCATCATGTTGAACAGCAGGAAACAGTTTTGTTCTGTCTAGCCCAGACCTATGCTTTGATACTGTGGCTTTTAAATTAAAAAGTTCAGCAGAGCTCTAAGAATTTTGAAAACCCAGGTATTGCTTTTTGTCCTCAAGGTCATTAGAGTCACTGCAGGAACCGTTCAAAGAGTGATGCAGTTTCTTTACAATGTTCCATCAATCTCTAGCAGTATCAGCAACGATCTAGCCAAGGTTCTCAAAAGTTACTACACATATCTCCAGATATATAAATACATATGTCTTGGCAAATGGTCAATCATACTTACTTTTACGTATCTTTTTATACAGTGGGGAAGGTAACTTCTGTTGGTTTAGCTGTAAACATGAAAAAGTATTACATCTGTATTGTGACTAACTGGGTCTTAATTCTATACAGTTATAGTGAATTCCATTGAAAAAATCAAATGCTGTAAATAAAATTATATCTGATCCCTAATTCTGGCTATAAGCCTTAACACACTGTATAAAACCAAATTAAAAACTTATAAAAACTAACTTGAACTCTTTCAGTCAATTTCATTCTCAAGGATCAGTTATACCCTTGGTAGAATGGTGTTTTCCATAAAACACGAATTAAGAAGGCAAGCACGTAGGCATACTTATATATCGTTAAGTGTCTGAATCCAAGTACAATGATATAGTCTTACTAAACCATGCTCGTGCAACCAAAGGATGTCATACGGCAGCTGGAAGTCAACACGCTTCTCCCGAAGATACTTTCCGACATGAATCGGTTGTGGCAGAAGGCCGTACTCCTGTTCAGCTGGATCATATATCAGACTCTTACGATCCAGTCTAGTTGCTCTGCTAAAGACAATCATAGTTGTAGTATCATTAACACAGAAACAAAGACACAGGCACACTACTACAGCCCGCTGAGGGTTAGGGTGAAAGTGGATAAGGAAGCTGGATTTAAATTCACCATCTCACGCGTGCACGTATTCTTGTTCTGCTATGGATGTGGTTTATAAATCGCTGTAACCTTTGAATCCAAAGCAGTGCTACTTCATGCAAATAAAACAACAAAATCAAACAAAACAATCTTGCATATGTTGAGAAACAGCAAAAGAAGACAACAAGTAGACTCCCTTTGCAAATACAACCACATCACATCCAAGCAGTCATATTATAGGATTAATAAACAGTTTATTTAAACAGTTTCAACTAATTCCTCTTTTACTACACCAGCTTCAAAACATATTATTTATGAATCATTAGAAAAAACAGTATAAAACAGTTAACTAAGTTTTTACATCAGTTTTCAGTGCAATTTTCAGAAGGTAAACAGCCATGATTTCTGGATTCCAATCATAAGAGAAGACTCAGCAGACACTTACTCTACACCTTTGAAGGTGTTTGAGAAGAGGCCTGCCTTCTGGTACTTTTTCTTTGGAAGCTGAACAACTTCATGATGATGAAGAGGAAGCGTAGTTGGTGTGCTAGGCCCTGATAGGATAGCTCGATAGGAGGGGGTACTGGAACCTGTGGTGTAACTTTCATCACCGGACTGCACTACACTGCTAAAAAAAGAAAAAATACAGAATCAGCTAGTCCCTTTCACATCAGTAGATATACCACTGCTAATACTGCTGTCAAATGTAGAAATTAGTCAAGGCACTGTACAGTACACTTTACATTTTTGATTCAATAACAAGTATTTATGCTCATTATTCATTTTTATACAAATTTTAAATGCTGATGCTCACTCAAGTTCCCATAACCCAACTGTATCCAGTGCTATACAGACAAAGACTTCAGCCTGACATCAGAGGCATCTTTCCAGATGGTCTTGATATCAAGGCCTGGTTTTTAAACAAATTTCTTTTCTTTTCTTTTCACCAAACCTAATGTTTTCGTTACTGTGGGATTGCTTCTAACTCAGGTAAAGAATTACAGAAACAACCTACTGCAAAATATATATTGCACTGCTTCAAGCTATCTACTCAGAAGTTCTCCAAGCCCAAAACAGAACAGTGTTTAATTTGAGAGCTCCTTCTGTAATCACAAGGTTGAGACAGATCAAGTTCATTGCACGGAGATGGTGTCACAACTGAGCGGTGGTCAACTATGTATGCGTGTATGTACCTGGTTATTTAAACAATGCGTTCTAAGGACCTCACAGTCACTGACAAGGTGAGTCACATGACATAACTTCTTTGTGAAGCCAGAAGCCAAACCCATCTGACATCTCTAGACCCATATCACAAGCCAATACTCAAGGACCATCATTCGTGTAATTGGAAACATAATCAACTTTTTGCAAATAAACCAAGTCCTGCAGCTGTCTGCTTTAAGCACTTGCAACTGCCTAACCTGAACCACGGGAAAGTCAGTATAAATGGTCAATCCTACAGTGCCCAAAAATGACTAGTAATGAAAGTTAGGAAACACCAGTTTAAGGGTAAAAGCAAGTTCACTCAAACTTAAACGACAACAGAGGTCAACACTGGGTCAAAGACAAGAAGTCATGCACTGTTGAGGAAAAGGCAAACTGAGGAAACAGACTTCCTCCATAGTGAAAGTGTTAATCTTCATCATCTACATCAAAGAATTCTTCAACAAGCAGTCTTCAACAGTCTTAAATGCGGCAGCCTGTCTGCTTGGAGGTATACCTAGGTTTCGGCATATATTCAGCTTCACGCAGGACAAAGTGCACTGGCCACCAACGCAAAAACACGTTGAGTTTCAAGTCTTAATGCTCATGAGTACTTGCCTTGGATGCTGCGTTCCATCTCATCTCATAGCATTGTGTGTCTCAGTTTCATAAGTCCTGGCCATTGACCCCTTCATTATGCTGCGCAGGGGACTTGGTTATCCCACCAGCCTAAACTTTCACGTCACAATGCAGCATAGAAGCTTTGGTGTGGTTGGACCAACTTTCTGGAACAAGTTGTCGAGCACCTTGGTCTTTCTACCTCTATACCATAAGCAATTGAAAACCATTCTGTATCATCATGGTTTTGTGTTGTCAGGTTGGAAGTGCCTCGTGACAAGTCTTTGGAAGCGGCACTATATAATTCTGTGATTACAATTACAGCTACAATTGCAACAGTTAAATCCTAAAATGCACACAGTGAAACATAAAACTCATGCTTAAGGCACTAGTGCAGCAGCCAGCGATGTCTAAGGACTGCCAAAAAACTCACCTCCCATCTGTTTCGTCATCGGTGAGACTGGCATCTAGTGCACTGCTATGCAGCCTTCGTCTTCGTTTCTTCCTCCGCTGAGAATATCCCATGTCTTCTTCGAGTCGTCTGCGCTTTTTCTTCATGGATGGAAGAGGATCATATTCAGAGTTGAGGATGTCATTCCATGTCTCGGAACTAAGACTGTCTTTTGTAGTATCCAGTTGTGATGCAGTGATCACTGCTTCTGACTCAGTGAGGCGAGATCCAGGTAATCGCTCACCCTGTTCAACGACATCATACGTATGGCTAAAGTTAGATAAATTATGGTCCAGATCCGTGGAGTTGAATGCCTCGTTTAGATCTATGCTCGTGTCCAGTGCACTGGATGCAGTACTAAATGGCTGAATAGATATTGCAGCATCTGTCATCTGGAATTCTGAAGAAGATTGAGCATCGCCAGTTTTCCTAACACGACCAAAATGTAAGTCTTCCTGAGGTGAGGTACCATGACTCAACAGGACTTCTGGAACAGTTGTTCTATCAAGCATAACCACACAGTCTGACTCCAGACGCAGCCTAGCATCTTGAGATTGAGCACCAGTGGACTGCAAGGTGGCTGATTTATGCCGTCTCTTCCTCTTTCGACCTCTTCGTCCGGTGCTGTTAGGCCTTGCCTTGCGAATGTTCCCAGCTTTCATTTCTCTTCCCCGATTCCACCTGCTGCCGTCTCCTTCTTCTTCATCAATGATAATCACATCCCTGTCTGAGTCAATCACACAAATATCAAGTGCAACTGGTGAGCTGGGGGAATCGGAAAAAGATGCATTACAAAGTGAAATTGAATCTGAAGCTGGCATATTACAATTTATAGCAAGGCCACTATAGTCCTTCGACACTCCATCGTATTTGTCAGAGCCAAATGCAATTTGATCAACATCTAGCTTCTCATTTTGGCTTTCATCTGGAAATTCACAGACAGCATGCCCTGCAACAGACTGATCATCAGCATCATCTTTAGGAACAGAACTCTCAACCTCTTCACCATCATCGTCATCATCTTCCAAATCTGGAGGATTTCTGTTTGGTGTGTTTCTGCTGCTGTTAAAGGATGGTATTTTCTGACAGCCAGTGAGGAAAGCATCAGTCGCTCGTTTGTCAATGCAAACCAGCAACTCACAGCCAAACCCTCTGTTTCTGCTTGAATCAGCAACAGAAGACGCCACATCAGATTCATTTACACATAAATGCTGCTGGTTAGTTCTAGGGGAGACTGTCAAACCCCTTAACTTCGGCCGGGGTGATCGAAGTTGATAGCGTGGGCTTTCTGAACATGAACTAAGATCTGAGACTGCACGTGGCAGAGAGACCATTACGTTAAGCTTTGAACTGCTCAGATTAACACAAGGCTCAACTGCATTTGATTTCAACTTGACTGACTCTGAATTCTCCATGCTAATGATAGCAGAAGCTGACAATTCAGAAACATGTCCCTTAGAGGCAGTGCAGTGTTCAGACAGATCTGTATCTGGAATGGGCTGTGACTCAACAAAGCCACCTAGACACAGATTTGCTTTTTCAGCATCAGAGAGGCTACTGTTTTTGCCAGAGGAAGAACTTGATGGTGAAAGAGCTGTATCAATCGAGCAATTCTCAACAATACTCTCTACAGTATTGTCAGCAGCATATGACAGCGAAGGGGAAGGCGTTGGTGGAAACGTTGAGAGAATTGAGCTTGATGCATCATGAGCATTCTCCACAGAACATGGTGGTATTACAGCAGTAACCAGGGATGTTGCAACCGGTATCAGCGGCAACTCAGACAAAGTTTCAACAGCAGCACCAACAGGTGCAATTGTCTTGCTCATATCAGCTGCTGCAGAACTGCTCTGACTTTCACGAGGCATCTGTAAATCTTTTGAATCACATCCCAGCATCAGGGGAGATGACAAAACATTCCTTGACCGTGCATGTGAAGAGGGGGACATATGTGTTAATACAGATTCTTGAGAACATGCAGGCACAAAAGTTCTTACATCTGGACTAGAAGCAGAATTTGTGGGCAGAGTTAGCACATAGTTTGCAGATGTTAATGACATAAATGACTGATCAGGCTGTGATGCAAGACGTGGTTTACTTCGCACACCACATGTACATGGACACATACAAGGCAATGGCGACTGAAATAAAGACGGTGAAAAAGTAAACAGACTCAAATCTGAAGTCTGAACACCAACATCACTCTTGTTCTGAATGGCAGAGAGTGGAAGGCTAGACTCAGCTTCCATAAAAGACACCTGAATACCAATATCCACAGTACTTTCTCTATTCTGTTCAGAATGTAAAACAGCATCACTTGGCACCTGACATGCAGAAGACAAGCTTCTGGTAGGCAATAAATTTAGGTCAGTATTCCTATCAGCTGTAGCCTCTGTAAAACCAGCCACCATTGCAAAGGAAGTTTCTCTACACACAGATCCACCTGCCACACACAATAAGTTGGCAGCAGACCTAGTACGTCTGGTGCTTGGAGTCAATGTAACACACAATTCACGATGATTCCTTCCTGCACCAGCTTCAGAGTTGTCTGGGGTGTATCTGTCCCTTGTGACTTCATGCAGACTGGAACTTCTTACATTCACCACACTTCTATTGCTTGCTTCCTTCCTGAGACGACTGGAAGAGGGTGAACGTGCGTGCAGTGGTTTGCCAAGACTTTCACCAGACAAGGTCTTAATCTCCGAAGATGATGCTCTCCTGCTCTTCTGCTGTCTGTCACATGTCTCTCTTGAGCTTTTCAAATAAATCCGACCTTGAGATGATTTCTTCAGAGACGCAGGAGTTTGCAGAGACTTTAATTTCCGACCAGCAGAAGAATCTGCTTTTTGTAAAGAAGATCTCAGTCGAGAACTATAAGAAGGACTTTCCTGCAGCACGGCCCGTCGCGGAGATACTCTGCACGATGCAACACTGTGTCGTACTGGACTCGATCTTCTTCCAGGCACTAAGTTTCCATTTCTTGTGCAAGAAATTGCTGAAGAAAAATTTTGCTTACATGTTTGTTTGGGAGAAAATGAAGTAATTGATTTCCTTATATTTGCAGGCGTTTGCAATGGTGAAGTCTTTTCTGAAAGAATTTTGTCTTTTGCCAAATCACTGCTTACTGGACGAACTGTTAAAGGTGAAGCAGTCTTTCTTGGTGAACTCCTGGTTCTTGATGAATGCTGCACTTCTTTGCCTAAAGAGTGCATAGATCCCTGGTATGGTGAAGCGGGCTTACGCCTAGGAGACGTTCTTCGGGCAACTGATAGTTGCTGCTGCACTGGGGTCTCGTGACAGGCAGAGGACTGTTGAACAGACAAACACATAGCTACAGAAGCATCTAAATTTGCCTGTCCTGCTGCAAGTTTCCTCCCTGGAGATGAGGCACCATGAGGAGACAAATATAATGAATCATCATCAGAATATGAAATTCCACCTGCTGGTGATGCACAGCTTGAATCTAACAATCCATCTTCAGGTTCTGAAGATGGTTCTGCTGTTTCGTCAGAAGTTTTATCTTGAACAGGTAGCTGTGAGCTCCTAAGCAGATGAGAGGGACCTGTCTGTTGCTCATGTTCACCTGGCTCTGAAGCTGATGATTTGCCAGTAACTGCACTGTTCACATGTGACAAGCCCTTCCTAACTGGCATTTCATCCTTAAAAGGAGACATTGATACACAGTCAGTTTGGACCAAGCAAGATGCAACATTCGGATCCAGACTCCGACTAGCTTCTTTGTTTTGCACAAACTCTTTACCATTTGTAGTTTCTTCAAATTCCTCTTGTGAATATTTCTGAACTGTGGCATCGATCGCTTCAATCATAGACTGAATAGCTACAACAATCAACAATTCACTATTCAATTACATTTATTCAAATTATTATTATTAAATATACTTCTGCAATTTACACTGAATAGTTAGAACAATCAACCACAAAATTCAGTATGTGACTACATACACCACAGACCCAACAAAACGCCACCCATTATCATTTTCATACGCTTACAATGCAGTCTCACATGTAGCTCTCAAATTTTTAAAGAATAGCAAATGTCTATCCGAGGACATCTTAGTATTCGTCATCAACTGTCTCTAAAATCAATGCTCAGCAGAACTGTCTTTGATTACAATCAGAACTAATTACAGCTGATATAGCTTTAGTTACAGCTAATACAGCTTTAGTTACAGCTATTAATCTACTAGGTTATAACTAATAAGATGCTATATTAATAATAGACTGTAATAAATATAGAAAAGCTGATATAGCAACTAACTGCAGAAGCTGGATGCCTTGCGGGCAGCTGGCCGATGCCTTTCAGGTCGTCGCCTTTGTTGTTGAGAGGTCATTTCACTTCCACGCCTTGTCTTGACACTAAGCTGTAGTTTCTGACATTGCTCTGTGTCTGCTGCTGCTGTTGCAGGCTCCAGCTGAGCAGCAGCCAGCAGCGTGTGGCGCTTCTTCAGCGGCAGACACTGCTCACTGTTGACTGCACCCTTAGAAGAAACCACACTCTTTCGTTCAAAAGAGTGCTTCTTCCTTGGACGACCCCTTCCCAGGGAGCTTTTAACAGGGCCAGACATAACAGCTTCCCCATTTAATGTGGCAACATGGTTTCTCTGGCGCCAGACCTCTTTTCGGTGCAACAACTGCCGTTTTGGACTAGACCGAAAGATGAAATCAAGCACAGAGTCACCAATAACTGGCATCACTTTGGCTGAAACTGGGCCCGTGATGAATATTCTTTCAAGATGGGTTGCCAGGTCATCTAGCTCAGAAACCAGCTCATGACTCACCCCTTCTGTTTCCTGTCTATTTTTGTGGTGCTTGTGATGTTTCTTTTTCCTCTTTTTCCGTTTATTACCAAGATCTTCCAGACAAGGCAGATCCAAAGCACCATCATTTGGAACGGAAGGTGATGTAAAACTTGAAGCCTGTCTGTGTCCAGGACTATCAGTTGGTGAGTAGTTTGTGTTGCTGCTTACCAAAGATAGTATTGGGTTACCTGCAGCTTCGCATGAAGAAGTAGCAACTGATCCAAATGTTGAAGGAGGCGGCAGAGAAAACAGTGGTGCCACCAATCCAATGTTGCCAATGGCATTAAATCCAGCTGCCAACTGTGAAGGATATGGTTGAGGACTGGCACACACTGCAAGACTTGCTTCACTATCAAGCAAATTAAAATCAGGTTTATTCTTCTGTGAATCAGTTTTTTGAGTTGCTGTTGACATCTTTGATGACCTGCACATCTCCAACTGTTCTCTGGAGTGCAAATTAGAGCCTTTCTTTGGCCTTCCCACCCTTGACGTCTGCTTACCATTAACTTCTTTGGCATTGGATGAAACCAAGTCATATTTAGAACCTCCATTCAGCACCTCCAACGATGACAAAGTCCCATGCAAGTGCTTAGACAAATCCTGGTTAGTTGCCACAACTCCCGCTGCACATGAATTATATTGTGAAGTTTCCTCAAAATTATGTTTGCGTCCCCTTTTGCTTCTGCCCTTATTGCCCAAAGTGGACAAATCACTGTCACTTGATAGAGGTTTCTCTGGAGGACGTGGAGCTCGACTAAGAAGCGAAGAAATGGGTGAGTTAATAGGTGGCGGCGGTGATAGCACTTCATTTACAACTGATGAAGAAATACAAAGAGAGGTATCCTGTGATTCAACTGTGTTTGTCGTAGCAGAGTTACCTTTCTGACCAAATAGTTCCGCTCTTAACTTCTCAAGAATGCTATCACGAATACTGTCTGTTTTGTTTAGCATTGCAATTGTTTTCTTGTTCATTGCACCTTTAGGCCGACCTCGGCGTCGTACTCCAGGTACTGGCTCCTGAACAGAGGTAGGACAATTTTTGAGGGGCACGGTAACGGAAGTTGTATCTGTACTACTAGATATCCGTTTGCCAACTGATGCAAGAGAATGATCCAATGTCACAAATTCTGAACCTCGAAGCGGGTGCCTAATTGGACGGTTTGATTTTCGGATACAGTTCGTTAGTCGTGGAGACACTGTCGATAATGAAGGAGGGATGTTGTCACCCATGCTTGTACTCTCTGCAGGCAAGTCACATGTCTCAGCTGTTGCAGTTGGAGGAATTTCTTCATCCAAGTGATCATTACCTTCATTAGACAAGGATTCCAGATCCAATTCAGAAGAATTTACAGGCAAATGTAGGACAGTTAAATTACTGTTCTTGCTGCTAATATTTAATTGCTTTTCACAACTCACATCTTTTTCTTCCTCTTCCTTTTGTTGGTTAGGAATCTGACCACCGGAAAGGGCTGGGAAGTCGAGGACCTCTGGGTTGCCACTTGTGACATCTGGCAAGATAGCTGCCAAGATGGCTTGGTCCAGTTCCTGCAGACTTTCCACACCACTGGCTCCATCATAAACATGCCTCTCATCATTGCTACTCTGATGAGACTGACTAGTTTTGACAAGTGCTTGAGTCAGACCACATGTCAAATCCGGCAGATCTTGGTTCATTAGCAATGTAGCCACAGATCTCTCATCAAAAGAACTGCCAATCTCAGAGCTCGACAAATTCCCCATGCTTTGACCACTTGCAACATCTGCAGATTTATCAATACTTTCCAGAGGATGGTCATTTACTTCATCGGAAATCTACAACACAAATAAATAAGACTTTCTAAACATTATGCAAATCTAAGCAATCTAAAAATACTTCCATTTTCAAACAAATTCAGACGATCCAGATATACTTCAAAATGGCCACACTCAAATAAACTTAACAGTCAAAACTACTTTACAGCATAGCACATCACCAGGGCATATATATGAGAAAAATGAAAACCTGTTGCCATAGATCCAACTGCTTATCCTTCATGTACAAAGCATTTTCAAAATCAATCCTCAAAGAAAACACACTGTGACTACATTCAGCTACTCGGATTCAAGATTAAACTGTTATAGTTCAAGCAGAAACTAACTGGAAAGATGTACCAAGTCATAAATACCTGCCTCAGCTAGGCCCTGTAATTGCTTTACAGCCCCTATCATAAATAGGGCTGCAGCCCATCCACTGAACTCTTTGACCGGGCCAAAACATTTAACCTACTCAAGATACAACTACTCACTCCTCCAAGACCTATTCATTCCAGGTTATTCTTCACTACAGGCTTTTTAAAGACCACCAATTCTATCTGCAGCCCTCACAAATGGATTTTGGATTAATTGCTTAGCAAGAAATGGTTTTCTGAACTTTGACTTGCATAATTACCTCACAAAAACATTTACCTAACAGACATCATAATAGTTAACCAATTGGACCCTACATGTTAAATCATTATTCACAAAGTTTAGGTCCCTCTGCATGTAAATCTCTTGTTTGCACTATTTAAATTTATGTACAGATGCAAAATAAAATTCAGTTTCCAAAAACGCCAATCATAATATCCAGTAAACATAATGTTTAACATGTAGAATACCTAAAATTACAATATACAACACAGAGTTATTATAAGCGCTTAAGCATTACAAGATATACACTCGCTTACATGATTTTTATACGTGGTCTGCATTAAAGCTTTAAATTATGCCTTTACTGCTCACTAAACTTTTGGTCAGTTATTGATAATTAAATTAGTAATTTTGGTCCGAATTGATAAATCTGCAAATCTGCATTTGAGTTAGTAAAACTTGAAGAAATACTGAGTCTTAACTGTATAGACTAGATTGATTTGCAAACAAATGACACACTACAACCATTAATGGCATAATATAAACAACAAAATTTCAAATTATAAAATAAACAGTAGGGCCTAGATATTTATACCAAGTGACAGATGATGAATATTAATGACATAACACTGCAGATTTCAGAGTACTCCCAAAACCCATAACAACCTTCAAAAGTTTGAACCTTTCTTGCATTTAAATTTTTACCATACATAGCAAGCTCATCACTGAAACAGCACGAGACATTAGCCAAGTGTTCCACAACCCACTGTTACTTGGGTTTACATATTTGGCCTTCCAAACTTCTTTGAACTGACAAACCAAGGTTAAGCATTGGAAAAATACTAGAGAAGTGCATAATTTCTACTTATATTTATAGACTGTATTACTGCAATCTAACTCTCAAAAAATCGGTGTATCAACACCATTCATAAAAAAGGCCAATGAACTTTATTTCAAAGACAAATCCAATGAAAGTTACATAAGAAAAACCATTCCGCGATGCAAAACACAACAGTTTTCAATTAGGCCTACTGCAATTCCAGTTAAAGACAAGTAAGCATGTAAGCAAAATTACACGCAGCAATTAAGCTATTTTTAGGCAACATAACTAGGAAGGTTTCATCTAGACCTACTGTAATTCCAGTAAGTAAGATGATAAAAGGAGTAATGAAATGAGCAAGTAAGAGTACCATATTGCCTTTGATAGCGCTGACCTCACACAGCAATTTAAATCTCTGTTTAGACTAGTTTAAGGCTTGACTAGTATGTACATACATGTATGTACCAATACCTACAGTAACCACTATACAGTGTAAACATAAAAAACAAACACTTATGTTATTGTTAAATTAATTATCTACATACTTAAAACTTTAAATAAAACCAAAACATTTCAATCATGACTATAACAGCAACTAAATTTAAAATTATAAAAAGTTCCTGTTAAAGAATAACGTCCCAGTGATGTCACTCATGACAAAATTGCTTGAAAAATGGCCACAATCAACTGGTAATAAAGACAGCAATGTGTGGTCCTTGAGATCTATGTTGGGGACAAAAGAGGGCATTTTTAACATAAATTATAGTTTAAAATAAAGTTACAATTAAATCTACAATCACTGTACTAAATTTCTTTCACTTTGAATTAAGCTTAAATTTCCATTAATTATTGGAATAATTCTAGCGGTTTACATTTTTCTTTTCAGTGCATACAAGCGTATAAGCAAATAGAAATAGGGATACAAACATCATCATGATCATCAGCTCCTGACTCCAACCATTTGGTGGCAATGAATGCAAATAAATGGCATCAACTCTTTCTGGTCATTTGTCAAATTCAGTGCTGTCCTCATATTCAGTCCTAGTCTTGATATGTCCTTGTTTATGTTGTCTGTCCATCAGTCAAGATCTTTCTTGTTCCTCTTTCCTTCGCATCTAGCATGTAACGCATTATGTGGGATTTCAACAACAGACCATCAGAATCTTTGCTGAATGACTTTATCTAACAGAGTTGCCTGTATATCCATGGACTGTCGTTTTTCATAATTTCTAATTAATAATCTTGAGATTCCTGCAATTTTTCACAGCCAACTCACTTCTGTTGTGAGGATTCTTTTTCATCTTGCTTTCTCATTGTCCAGTATTCTAATCCACATAGGAAAATAGGTCATTTTCATATATTCTTGCCTCTGTTTTCTTTGTCCTTTCCCTGCCTCTCCATACCTTGTGAGGTGTGTCCAACTCTCCTTAGTATATCCTTCTGGCTATTTCCATCTATAGCTATTAGAACACACATATATGCAGACATATACCCTTTCTGCACCTACTGTGTGTGCATGTGTGCATGGGCAGAGAGGAGTGTAACCCTTCTTGCCAACATAACAATTCAACATACTGCTGGAAGTCATAAATCACTTCAGTGCAGTGCCACAGCGGACTCTCCCTCCAATCCTTAATTCAAGTAGAGTTGTCAATCAAAGAGGATTAATCAAAGAGGAATAATCAAAGGCATTCTATGATGTCTATTAATAGACAGCTGAGCCACCAAAACTATATCAACCCTGTTATAAAGCCTCATATAAAATTGAAATAATAATGTACTGCCTGACTTCTGCCTGAAAACAAGTAAGTCTTTCGCACAACATAATACTACTGTTATCTCTGAAACATGAGAGAGCTAGATATAAATACAACTTAAAATTCTTCAGTTACAGGCCCATCACAATCGAAATCAGTTAGTTATGCAAGCCTATGTACAGCCACTTTAAGAAACTAATCAGAGGCACTGTTGAGAGAAGAGCTGCACACATCACAATAACATAACATTTGATCACATTCCTCAAATGTTACAAGTGAAAGATAAGCCTGGTCTTAATCCCAGGTTTTATGAGATTTCTAACATACTCAATATCACTCAGCAGACTAGATCATCACAGCGAAGTGAAGTGAAGGATGCTTTGTGCCTTTGAAGTTACTGAGCTGCAGAAGTCAGTTTGTAATTGATTCAACAAATTGTACAGTGAAAGAGATTGAAATGGTTATTTCTTGCTTTTGCAAGACCAGCTGGCATTCAGAAATGAAGCATAGTCAATTTAAATTTCCATGCCATCAGTTTAAGATGCTAGGAATCTTTCAAAAGCCACTGTTAACTAGTTGAAACGCTTAACATAAAAGTTCACTAGAAATGAAGGCAGAGGAGATTGCAGCTGATCAACAATAAACTGCAAACTCTTAAACATCATACACAAAACCCTACTGTTCATAGTGAGACCATGCAAAACATTAGCCAAAACTGTCTAGTTACAGGGTTGCAGCTAAACTTTGACCCATGTAGGCCTTTTCAAGTCCAGTATTCTCTCTGGTTGCTACAGACAGCTACTGACAGAAGTGCAACTACTTTACCAAACAATAGCATCATCTGTTCATAAACTTAAGTCTGTTTAGAGAAATATCAGTTGAATTCAAGCTAGTACATCCGATACATTACCTTAAAGTAAAGCTGAAAGAAAGCTATCATCAGTAATCCTAATCAAATCAGGTACTTACATATTACTTCGTTACAGATTCAAGCAGTTCCTTTGGAACTTCAAAGTTCCTAAAGTTCAAGAAGTAAATGCATTCTCTTGATCCAGTGATAAGCAACTATGGCTGGTCTAAATATATCCAAAACGGCATATTAAACTGCAGCAGCTATTGTAAAATCATTCATTTGCCATCTCACCCTTAACTAGACTGTATAGAGCATTAGCTGCAAATGAAGTCAACCCATATGAAACTGGTGTACTAGAATGGCAGAGGGAGAGATTCGGGAGGTTTGGAGAGAAAGCCCAGTGAGGGAGGCAGGCAGGAAGAAGAGCAGAACATGTCCTGCCTGCAACCAGAGACTCTTTCTTGCCTTGCCCCTCTCTCACCCCAAGAATATTATGTACTTGGCACACTCTACAGGCAATCTGCTGAGGCAGTCTAAGCACCTGGGCACAAGTGTCTAGCTTAATCACTGGTGCCGTTGCCCTGCTGCTGATACCAGGTGATCTAGGGACCAATCCCATCTGGGACTCTATTGTTCAGAGAGCAAATTAGACAGCCAGTCATAAAGCAAACAGGGCTTGATGGCCAGGACCCTTGTAAGTAGCCCTGTTTCATTAGACACAACTCCAGCTTTCCTCTCTATACAGTTTTTCAGATGGGGAATACACACACCCTTATACAGATATCATGTATATGTATACAAATACATATAATATAGGACAGTTGTAACAGATATCCTGTACCAGGGATGTGATATGACACAATCAATGCTATTTATACCTATACATGAAAATAAATGGCCAGAGAAACTAAACATATCACTCAACTAGAAAGACATACTAGTCAAACCAAGTCAGCAACTAGAAGAAATGCAATGAAGCAGACTTTCATTGATCACCTTAAAAGTCAGTTAGTCAGAAAATTACATCCATGGGCCCATAAGTTAAAAAATTTGACAAACTTTTTGGTAATTGAGACCTTTCAGGACCCAAGACTACTTTCAATTCTCAATTTTCTAAGAACTGTTGTAGTCACTGAGAATCTCGACACTAAGCAAATCACCGTGCACGCCATATCCTGGGTGAATCAAAAGCCAAGAAGGGAATGTCAGACTGACAACCTAACTGACCTTGTTCTGACTATCTTGAACATGAAACAAGAGAGGAAACCCTGAAGGGATACATTAACCCAGATAAACTCAGAACATCCTATAAACTGCTAACAGCAACATAAGCCTATGCCCATAAGCCTATGCCCGTGATCTCACAATCCATGACATTCACAGTACCATTAACTACACTATTAATAGCTTGCTCACCTCACTGAAGCCCTGGAACCATAAAGAAAACCGCCAATTCACAGCTGGTGAGTGCATTTAACATCTGACCTCTCGTCCATTTTAAGTGTATGTCTTAATTTGTCTGAATGCACTGAGAAGGTCAGACAGGAAGGAGGGCATGGCATCTGGGTCAGTCAGTGAATCTAGTCAGTGGCATTGTAAAACCTTGCAGCTCACTGCTAAAAATAAACAGTTTACAGAGGCAGCCCTTCCTCTGAAAATTTAAGAAAACATCCCTACACTCAATGCAATATATTTGCTTCTGAAAGCAATAATGACCTTTGAACTCATGGAGACTGTGAAAGTAATAATACACTGCTCAGTGAGCAAGTGTTAAGAAAATTTCCATGTGTCATTGGGTTACTGTTTGTGCATGCACCAATCACATACTTAGTTAGTGGGTGGGCCTGACTGGTACATTGGAACACACGGTGGGGTAGTGTGATTGGCCCACACCTCTGTCTGACCTATAAAATTCTTACCATGAGCACTCCTACCTACCTTCAATCATTAGCCTCTCCTTACATCCCTCCCCACAGAATATGATCCAAGTATGGAACTCTTGGCTGAGCCAAGATGCAGAACTGTCCTAGGCTCTTGTGCATTCCACACAACTGCCCCAAAATAATGGAACTCACCATCAGTGTTTCTTCAAAGCTCGAACTCCTTTTCATTCTTTAAGAAACGCCTGAAAACTCACTAGTTCTCACTGGCTTTCAAACATCTGGATATCTGACCTGACTAAACGGGCCTTTGATTCGCATTTCTGTGTGACTGAGTGTTCAAAATATTGATGATGATGATGATGATGATAATAATAATAATAATAACAATAACAGAGCTAAAGCTTAAAAATTAAATTTGCTTTGAGACCAAGTTCCAAGTGTTCACAGTAAAACTGCAACAGATGCAAGCAACCAAAGTAGGCCTGTAGATCAATAAAACATTACACTGCATTGCCTACTGACAATAGCTTCCTCCAGATCTAGATTTACCAGGTTTGAGAAAGTTCCAAACCCCCACTCAAAAGTCAAGTTCTCAGAATCATCAATGTCAACCAGAGCTCCTGATACTCAAACACCTGAGTCTTAATAAAAATTTCATGAACGAGAGGTGGTCAGTTTTAACCCCCTAGTAAGTAACGGTTATTTAAGTATAAATCAACATTTGGGAGTTAATTTTATTCAAAATAAATTTTTATATGATATTCTCTAAAATCATTAGTGACCAAGGTTTTGCTCCTGACCCTGCTACGGAACTTAATATGACTAGGTAAAAACTCAACCACTACTTGTTCACAACCCTGGTTTAGTTATAACATTAGTTGTTCATGCACTAATTACCCTATATACACAAATTACCGTTTAAGTCTTAGGAATGTTGAACCCCTCCCCCCATCAAAATGAAACTCCCCCAGATTGATCAAAAAGTTCAAGCCAAAGTGCTGCTTTTAGACATCTTGGCAGCCTCCAGTTCTTTATGTAAAACCTACATTAAGTTTCCATAGGAATTTCTAAAATATAAGCTCTAAAACCATTGGCAGTTGACGTTCAGATACATGCCTCACTGGTGAGCTTAATGAAGAAGGAGGAAGAGATGGAGCAGAAGAGCAGTCCCTTGAGTTAACCCTGAGAGGCAGCCATTAGGGGGGGGGGGGGGTGTCAAATGTTTAGTAAACTAGGGCCCAGTGGTTCCTGGCCAAGTATTTTAATGTAATAATGCAAACTATGATATAGTTGCAGGTTACTATGCACTGCAAGTCCCTAGGATTAACTAGACTAAAAGCAACCATTAGATTATCAATCAATTTGACAATAATTAATTCATATTTTTGTTTATAGCTATACAGTTACCTGGACAAATCTGACATGATTAAACAGTGAAATACACAAAATAACAACAGATCTTCATATGCTACTAAAACTTTTTTAAGCCAATATTTGCAGCTGTTGGATTGACACATTTGTGCTGCATCTGTTCTGTGTCACTCATCAATTCTGTATGAGGATTAAGATACAAGTGATAACCTTACTCTACCATTTCCCTATCATTAGCGTTAATTAACATATTCACCTGCACAGGTAACTGTAACTGATCGCCAACCGAACTTCCACACGACACTTGAGGAAAATCTTTAGAATTGTCGTTTGTAAATTGAACAGAACTGGAAGGAAAGTCACTTGATGCTTTGATACCAATGGCTTCACTCGGATGATTTGATGCTTGTGTTGAGTTTTCCCGTGAAAGTTCAGCCAAATTGGTTTTACTTTTACAGGCGTCTTCTAGAAGATTCAGAGCATTATTCTTTGCAGAAGGAAGTTCAGTGTGGTCATAATCAGGTGAATTCATATCTGGGATGTCTTTACAACTGGAAGAATGGTTGGCAGAAATCTGGAGAGAAGTAATAGGATTCATACTTGGAATCCCAACAAAGTTGTTTTCATTTGCAGCTGTAGCACTTGAAGAAGTTACAGTGTCTACACTTTCATCTTCAACAGAAGCAGACTGACTTTGCTTTCGAACATGAAAGAAACAAGGAGCATCATCACTTGTAAATTCCAAAGAGACTGAAGGATTTGCATGCAAATTTTCTGAAGAAGTTAAAAGATTGTCACTGGGAACTTGAATACAACTGTCAAGCGCATGGATTGTGTCAGGATTCTCATTTGAAATTACAATAGAACCACCTGTACTTTCATCCAGTTTTTGCACAGAAATAGCATTATCAGAATACGCAAGAGACTGACATTTGAATACATCGTTCGTTTCAAGCGCTTCTGGCAAAAAACTGTTTGTTTCAGAAACATCTGTAACAGCAAGGGCTTCATCAGCACTTGTTGAGTTCTGAAGTCTATTTTCTACAGGATCTGAACAGGTACCTACTACACGAATTCCTAGTAAAGCATTGTTTTCAACTAAACTCAGATTCCTTCCAGCTGTTACATCTGTTTTGACCAATTTTTCTTGGTAATTCACAGAGTCTTCAACAGACGCAGTAATCCCAAGTGTTTCATATGGACAGTGCGACTTCCCAGGTGCTTCAAGATCAGAGGGAGGACAACTGAAGCTATTCAGGTCCAAAGTCTTTTCTTCAGCATTCTCACCAATTAAAACATTTGCTTCTGGATGTTTAGAAACAGTGATGCCTTCATCAACTGTTCCTTCTGAGAATCCATCTTCTTCAACAGATTCCTTTACTTGGCTATAAAAACTGGATCCAATCTTCTGTGAATCAGAACTATCCATAACAAGTGAAGCCTCTGTCACAGTAGTCAAAAGAACAGAGCATTGGACATTATGGACATCAGCCTCAAACACATTTTCAAGACCAGAAACATCTTCTTCAGCAGCAGCTCTTGAAGTTGCGGTTTTCTCATCTTTGCTGCTGGGAATCTCCTCCATCCCTTGATATTAAGAAAACCTGGAATATTAAACAAATTGTACTTCAACTTCATACAAGAAATTTTACAATTATTTTCTTGAAAAATACAAATTTTGGGGTGAATAATTTTGCCAGTTGGGGCAAAAGCTCAAGTAGTAAAGAACTGTTCAATAGGTGTATTGGCGTGAAACAATAAAAATCACAGCTATAACAAATAAAAGGTTTAGAAATTTTTATCACTAGCAACGATGGATTGGCTAAGTCTCAACAACTACAAATGAC
This sequence comes from Norana najaformis, assembly GCA_964023275.1. Lineage (NCBI taxonomy): Eukaryota > Metazoa > Annelida > Clitellata > Crassiclitellata > Hormogastridae > Norana > Norana najaformis. The sequence goes on along the minus strand of OZ029913.1, from coordinate 32,160,854 downwards.
CACAATCCTTGTTTGGCCACCATCTCCAATCCATGTCTCAGATTCAGATTTCTGTGCCTCAGATTCAAATTTCTGTGCCTCAGATTCAGATTTACTGACTTTGCAGGCGTAACAAGTGGCTTAAATAAATAAACTCTGCATCTGCCCTTCAACTGTCCCTTCAAAACTGTGCCAAAGCCCTTGAATATACACATGTATGTCTAAAAATCCACACAGCACACCACCCAAAAATGCTGCCCTAACTGCATGAACAACCAGCTAGCTTTCAACCGTTAATCAAATGATTCTCCAGCAGGTAGGAAACAGCCACATCAGTGTGCAAACACCTGTGTGACAAACTAATCACATTATCCTCTTTATGTGAATGCTATAAATGGTCACACAAACAGGGCATTTTGTATGGACACATCAACTGGCCTCAAGTCAACTGTTAACCAAACTCAGTCTCTAGCCACATGCTCTGAAGGAATCAGAGACCTCGGTTAATCATCAGCCAACCCATTAACAGTTTATTCTGGATTCTGCACTTCACAGAAGCAAAACGAAATCTCCAGGACAAGTACTTTGCAAGGCAATTGCAGTCACTTGCGGCATGTCTTGTCTTTCGTGTCTTGGTTAAGCCATTATAAGTTGTCTCAACCAAATAGTGATGCAGTTTTAACAAATTCCAACACAATTTTCAAGTATGATATACATTTGAGCAATTTTACAGCATCTTTTCACAACGTCTTAAAGGTGCTCAATCATTGCTAACAATTCTAAAAAATCTGACTGTCTGTTTCTTGCATAAGTGTTAGTAAAAGGTCATTTCAGAAAGATGGTTCAATGCACAAGAGAGCATGATGTTACGTTCAAACGTGCCCACCCAAGAGCATTGTCTTGCTGTCTTGAGCAATACTCCTTCCCTTCATGACTTTAAATCAGTTTCTCTTGAAGCGGCACAATACCGATATATAGCATGGATAGGATACATACATGACAATATTCATTCTGCTGTCTGAAATTATTTGGTCAATTTAGATAATATTCAGTGATTCTCTATATATCACCTGGACCAGTTTGATCAACTACAGTGATATTTTTCCATTTTACTTTGCTCCCCACACTTCATTCATGCCATGCCATATGCTGTTGAATCTCTGTATGGCGTCAAAGAAACTACTAAACACTTTCTATTTGTGTTTTGTGATTTTCTCAAATCAAGTATATGTTACTTTTTAAATAGTTGGTTTGTTATATTTCTTCTGAACCAAGCTTATTCTTCTCCAAGTGCCTTCTCCACATGTTGTTTCATCCTGCTTTGTATCATTCTTGTGAAAACTTTTCCTGGAATGCTCTGAAGGCCAATTCCTCTGTAGTTCTCATAACCTCAGGGACTTTGTTTCTATTTTCTCCAATCTTCCATTCTGCCGAATCTTTGTAACCAAAGTATGCTTAACCTTAACAATTGTTTATCCTTCTTAAAATATCTGTATACTGATCCCATCCAAGCCTTAAGCTTTTCCTTCTTCAAGTTTTGATATGCATCTCTCACCTGTTCTTGACGAAAACTGGATATCTGTTCTTCTGTGTTGTTAACAGGCATTTCTGTAAGCACTGTCAGGTCACTGTGAATATCTGCGTTCAACAGCTGTTTGGCATGTTCTTTCCATCTTTCTTTCCTGAATGTGCGTTATCATCTAATATCTCTCCATTTGCATCTTTAATTAATACAACCTTGAGTTTATCTTCTCTTACTGTACAGTTCTTGTATTCAGTTTCTGTGGAAAGCTTTTTTGCTTCCTTTAACTGATTGTTGCACCAACAATTTTCTTCAAGATTGTTTCTCCTTAACTTCCCTCCGCTATCTATAGTGAGCAGGGAACGCAGCATGGACTGCTGCCTGACTGAAGTTGAGTGTTTGAGGCACAGGCTGTATAATGTTCCCTCTAATTTTTTTCGCCATGCGTGCACTTGCCTGCCACGTTGGTTAGTGTCCACAAGAGAACGCACATCTATTCTGGACCTAAACTAAAAGGTAATAAAGTCATGTTGCACAAAGAGAAAAAGACTGTAAGGACAAGTTAAACAAATATTAAGATTATCTCTAGATTGTCTTTGGGATGGTCCACAGAAAAAGTCCGCAAAATAATGATCTACTTTGGACCCTCCCTGCTCATCTTCATTTGTTGGCATTTGGCATTACCTTCCCCATCCCCTTTACAGATGACTGCAATCCAAAGGTGCACTAAGGCCCATAGATTAGGCTTCCCTGTTGTTCTTGCAGGGCTAACTGTGCTGTGGGATGGGGTCTTTGATACTGCTCAGCAGTGGGACTCTGTAATTTAGATCCAATGCAATTTGGACTGCAATGTGACTGAAGTTGGGTGTTTAATGCACAGGCTGTACTGAAATAAAAGTCTATACCAAATTTAGATTTGGACGACCACCTTGGTCATAACCCCCTCCTCTCATCCACATTTGGGTGACCCCCTTCCTGCCCTTCTCAGACGTCCTTAACAGATAACCCCTTTGTGTGATAGCCAATGAGCGTACGTATAATTTACATTGATTTCTTCCAACGCACGGCTATCAGGTTACAAGAGGCTGCACGGTCAATTCCTTGAGCATATTGAAAATGCTGGTTTAATCAACATTCTGACATTCTGTAACAAAATCAACATGTAGTTAGTGAGTCAGGTGTCACTTCAAATAATCCAAATTCCATACATCACATCATTTACCATGGCAGCAGTGGTGAAATCAACATGAGTGTTGGCTTTCGTGCATATAGGTGACCACACATCCGAAACCTTTACAGAGTTGGCAAGAATCAAAACTGATTTTCTTATAGCACTGTTTATGAGAATACTAAATTGGAGCATATTCATGCCTTCATAAAACTGGTTAAGAAAAATATTTATATGACTTCTTTATTAGCATAATAGTTAATGTCCATGACTTCAACTTAGTGCACCAAAGGACATGTTTAATTAAGTTTTGTTACAGGGCATCATAATAAAATTGAAAATAAAAATATTTTGACAGTGAAACCCTAAATATGCTCTTATAGTTTGATAGCTAACACAACAAGGACTATAAACATGTAAAGAACTCATTTTTGACCCACTTTATGCCTGCTTGCCTTCTGAGTGCATTTTGTCGCAAATTTACTTTGCCGATTTTGTGTGGGAATTCTCATTCACATATTGCAAATGCCATTGGAATTGCTATGACATGCAAACCTTCTTTTCTTCTTTTAACATAACGGTTTGCATTCTGACCTAATGATGGCAGTTCAATGTCAGTATTATTTGTTTAGCCACTCTGTCTTGAATCATATGCAACTTGTTTTTCTAGATGCTTTGGATAATTTTTGTTTCGACATTTTATTTAATCACAAATGGTCGAATATAAAGAGCATAGATCTATCCAGTCAAGTACACTAGGCTATAAGAATAAAATAGGCCTACTGACCAACAGTGACTCTTCTACGAAAATGAAGAGCTACTTACAGTAGCTTAATTTCAATTACAATTACTTCAATTACAAACTGAATCACATAATATACCTGTTGGTATACCTAATCAGTTGGTAGAGGCGTCAGTCATGCTTAGACACCTCTATTGAGCATCCATTGTAAGATGATAGAGTTCAGAGCACAGACAGCGCGGACTGTGAGATTGGTGACAACTGATGACCAGCTATTTGGCCAAATGTATTATGTGGTTGAGGTAGGAAGGACTTTTCACATGCTAGGCAGACCCTATGGCTTTGCAGCTATAGGGTATGGAAACTTTCGCCATCTAATTATTATTTCGGCATTTGTTAATCACCACTACCTAATGACTAAGCATCAAACGACAGTGCTGAGCAACTGTGAATGAAAGACTTGCTCGATGTCCTATATAGTAACTGTCTCAAGAGAAGCTCGAACCCATAATCTCCGAATGCTCACACAACTTTTACGGGCAACGGAGATATCTACCTATGCCACGGCACAAACATTAATACTATAAAAAAGATATATAATCTGATATTACATCACAAATTAATTTTATCCCCATTAGGTTTGTATTTGGCTGAGGTTGGCTCACACAACTTTTAAATACTTCCCAGGCCACTGGTAACAGTGAGCTAAATTTAACTTTTAAGTAATCTAACACTCACAAAATGCGTTTGCTGGCAGAAAATTGTTGTGCACACTGTCCTTAAAAGTTGTGCCAAGCTCATGCAAGCGCACAGTTTAGCGGGAACATTGCTAGTGCGCCTTTTCGGTCTTTTAGCTATGTTGTTTCTTTTCCCTACCAATTCTAGTAATGTCCAAGGTCTATCTGTCTTTTAGTTTTCTGTGTGCCTATCTGACTACTTCGCTAGCTGCTTCTTTTAGCTCTTACTATATGTCTTTCCACATACCTTCTATACTTTCGATACTTTCTTGTCCACTTATCTATTTGTTTCTACCTTTTTGCAAGGTTTTTGTCTTCTTTCCAACTTTTTGGTATCATACTTCACATTCTCAGGTGGTCTAGTTCTGCTCCTAAGTCATGGACTATAATTTCACTCTGAAGCGACTATAATATTACAGAGTTACATTAAAAAAGTAGATTAGAATAGATGAAATTGCCTATGTCTCAATATAGTATGATCTGGTAAATACCTTGTGCATTTAACAATGGCACAGAAGTCATTTTTTGCCACAAACATTATATTATTAATATATTAATTATTATCATTATCATTAACATCATCATCATTTCTTAGGCTAATCAACACTGCGCAAACAAGTATTATTGCAAAGGTATTCTTGGTCAAGATCAGGTTTTAAAACGAAAAACACCGATCCTGTGTACGTTTCAAAACCTAGTGGCTTCGGCATCTCACAAAACCCACGAGTAGTCTTGAATCTCAAATAGCCTGCAACCCGCATCACAATAAAATGAATATGCATAACTGCGAAACTCGGAAACTTAGGTACCGTTTACAAGCAACTGTTGCAACAGCACACGGGCCCGGCAATATTTCGAAGTGCGTAATCTAGGCCTAATATAAAAGTACAATATCCCGCCTCAAAAGAACAGCGGCCAATAATCGCTTCCCGCTCACAGCCATCATAATACAATCACTACTCACCGTAGATGAATGATTTGCATCAGTATTACTATCATTTCCGATTTAATAATATAGAATTTATAGCACCCAACAATTAATTAAAGCACCCAAAGATGTGCAACAAACTGAATAGATTCATAACAGACACAGTCGTTTAAGATTACGGCAACAACAAAATGGCGGTCTAGCCAGCGACCGTCCGACATATCGGATACACGCATTATTGTCTTGCAAAACATCCTTTTTCGTTTGCCAACATTTATATTTTAATGTTGCATTCTTCATTTTAAATTCAAATACTGAAATAATATTTTTCAGCACAGAAGTTAGGACAGTTATTCCGGCTAAGCGTTTTTTATCTTAAATTATTTGTAAAAACGGGGTTCCAATTTCCGGAATTCCATTCAAGTTGAGCAGGGTTCAGAAGTCAGACAAATAGCAGGTGCTCTAATTTCAGTTTGACTGGACAGTGTTTGGAGACTGGAAGACGACCCAGTGTAATAAAACGTCTGCATTTTCACAACGGTCTTCCCATCACTTTTCCTCGCATGATGCGAATAAGTATGGGTGCAAACAGAGCCGACTTTTCTTGCACCTCGTACTATAGCATGTATTTCGCCTGTTCGGTCTTCGAGCCATTCCGCTTCGATGTATTTTGGACTGCAATTTTACAACGACATCGCGGGTGTTGGTCCATTGGCAACAGACGGTGCTCGTCGGTGTTCTAGCGCGTTACTGCAGGATAGTTCTGTTGGTGCCAAAACAACTGAAGCGCAAGTGGGTATTAGCCAGGCCATAGACTAAGACGCATTTATTGGGGGGACCTTTGCGTCATAGCCTCTTCCCCGGATAATACCTGTTTATTGCACAAATCCTACTATTTTCACCCTTGCCGCCAATCCACACAGTTTTTAAAGTGACAGTAAGACTTATTTTCAACTTACCTACGTGCTTATGTTTAACTTTAAAATGCGCAGTCAAGGCGCAGGAAGCCCTAATTACTATTTATGGCACTTCACTGGGTTGCGGTCAAACCACAAGGTTTGCTGTAGAAGGGTCGTCTATAGGCTAAAACAGTAGCCTTGGAAGCGTGGATGGTCCGTTGTTCATGTAGTAGGCCTACATTTAGAAAACGCGACATACAATGCCGGCGCCATTACTCGCAGAATGAGAACGAAATTTCTTTCCGCTTGGCCCGAGTATAGGGACAGGCACAAGAAGCGGGTACACACACGCGCGCGAACACTTCCATATATACCCACGCCTACACACACACACACACACACACACACACACACACGTTATTCAGATTTGGGTGTACTGAAATTGCGCGTGCTATAGTGCTTTAATAAATAAATAAACTTGGAGAAACCCCGGATGTTTAAGATTTTCGGGCCATATGCAAACAACTTTTTTCTTAAATTGACATTTATTTATTATAACTTATTATGTACTTCACCTTCTCCTTTCCTTCGTCGTCTTCTTCTTTTGCTTTTAACGCGCTGTCGTCGAATTTTCCTCAATGGGCTCAACTTTTTAATTCTCGCAAGTTTACGATGGCTTTTGACCTCAGAGGATTTTCGTGACCTTTTCTCAGTTTGTATTCATAACAATCAGTTAAGCTGGGGAATTGCCCGCATTGGCTACCCCTCCAAAACACTGTCAGTGAATGAAGACCCAATGGCAGCAGCGTAATGTAGGCTAAGATTGTGGGACAAAGAAGCCCTCTAGGAGATAGTGTGAACCAATGAGTTAAGTCCCACAGTTGTTGAGGATGAAATTTTAGTCTATCAGAAATCATTTGCTGTCTGATGAGACCTAGGCCCTAACCCATGTCTGTCTTTCTAAAGAAGCCTGTTCTGAGCTCATGTGACTGCCGCTTTTAAAATATGTGTAGGCTACGTGCAGCCTCTATAATAATAAATGAATAATAATAATAAGTTTAACAATAATAATACAATTAACAGAGGATAAAGGGGCAAAGAGGAGAAGGAGGAGGAGGAGGAGGAAGACGAAGAAGAAGAAGAAACTTCTTCTCCTTCCTCTTCCTTCTCCTCTTCTTCCTCTTTTCTCTTTCTCCTCCTCCTCTTCTTCTTCTTCTTCTTCTTCTTCTTTTATTATTATTATTTATTATTATTATTATTATTATTATTATTATTATTATTATTATTATTATTATTATTATTATTAGAGGCTACACGTACTCATATTTTAACAGCGGCTTAACATGGTAGTGATTTATAAGCGGTGGTTTATGAGTGGTAATTAAAGAGCGGTAGTTTATGAGCTGTAATTTAAAAGAGACAGGCATTCGATCTACTACTCGTGGTCTATCCATGCATAACCAATGAGATTCAAAGCCCCTGCGCAAGAATCAACTGAAGGAAGTCGATGGCTTTGGGGAAGTGACAACAAAGCTCGTTCACTATGGTTTGGATTTCTTTTATGCTGGCGACAAGTAGTGTCAGTTTTTGCAACCGCTCACAGAGTCTCCCATTATTACAACAATAGTTTATGCATATGTGTGGCGGTCGCGGTCTGGACTTGACTTGGTGGGCTGGCTGGCTGACGCCAACCTAGTTATACGCTCAGAGTCACCCACTTCACTGCCTCCTTTAATTTCGATATAGAATGGCCGATGTAGAATGACAGAGGATGTCCGTACTATCTTTGCTCAGTGTTCGTTCTCTTCAACGAAGATTAGGCTGAACAGACGTAAAGCAATCAAATTTATGGAGTTATTGGCTTGTGCTTGCAAGAAGGAATTGGGGCCTAATTTTTGACGGTTTCAGAAGTTTAATAACCTACTAGCCAGAGAGATATAGTTGTTTACCGGAAAGACCAAGTAGGCCTAATCCTCAGTGGTGACCTGAACGAGTTGTTGCCCGAAGAGCATTTAAAGAGTGTAGGAAATATCCAGCCTATATTTGGCGCTTACGGTTTTATAAATATTCTACAACAGCACAGTTTATCTCAATATCGTTTTGCTTCTAATTTCACCCAAGTATTGTCGACGATCTTTCGAAGCGTCAGTGGATCAGGCATCGAATTGTCGACTCGCCTATATATATCATAGCATTAACGTGAGGAAAGACTCATCAATGGAAAAATACGTTCACAGACTGCATGTTAATAGCGCTGCTACTCGAAGAAGAGGACAGAAAGATTGATAGTCGTTACCTTACCAAAGGTTGGACACGATACGTGTTTAGAAGAGTTGCAGGAATATGACGATTACTCTATAATTCTTGTACTACTGATAGTTCATTTTAGTAATCACGTCGCTGTAGAATGCTTACAAGGGCGCAGATAATTTCCAGCTGTGACTTGCGCGGTGGTACTTCCTACAGGCAGACTGTCTCTGACGAGTCTGATGACGCACTGACCGGTCCAAAATGACCTCGATTTCGTAAAAGAATCTTTGCTTGAATACATCAGATGCATAGCAACAGGCAACAGGATTCGACATAAGTCGGCATCAGTCATAAGCTGGAGAAGGGCTTTAGTAGTGGTTAGTCCTTCACTGTGCTACCAACCATCATTTGCGAAAAGGACGCAGGTGTATGCATGCACGTATGTATGTATGTACATATGTATGTATGTATGTATGTTTGTATGTATGTATATATGCATGCATGTATGTATGTGTGTGTATGTTTTTATGTATGTATACATGTATGTATGTATGCATATGTACATATATACATATATGTATGTATGCATACATATGTGCATGTATGCATACTGTATACATAGCGCCGTTAAGAACTTCAAAAGGCGCTAAAGGATGGCTATCTAGCAGATTTAAAAAGGTGCGACTAAAGCTAGCTTGAAAGCCGTTTCTTGAACTGTCTGTGGGGGAAGAGTAGGCCCTGCTTAGTGTTAGCTGAAGACTGTTCCAGACGTACGGTTCAAGTGCACGCGAAGAGACCATGCGCCTGCGTCGTCATATAATAGCGCGGGACTTGCAAGTCACCCGGGGCTGAAGAACGTAACGATCGTCGATCAAGCTAGCTGGAGACCGGGAAAAGGAACTCTGGTGTGCTCTGGGGCTGCACCGACTATCGAGACTTGTACCATGAAAGGTATCTTGAGTTGCCACTGGCAACTGTCTGAGGAGCTGTCTGTTTCTACGCGACTTTCAAGGCGACGGCTCCTGTGACTAGTTTTAAGAGCACAGTCGAAAACAATGATACTAATGCAATTATATTATTATTTATTATATCTTTGTGTATTTATACTGCGATGCTTCTGACAATATCAGTCTTTTTAATGCATGTAGAAGCGCGCAAACACAAGACACAATAAAGACTTTCTAATGTATGCGGGTAACACTCTGTACACAAGTAATGTACACAAATGATACCTAAACAGTTGATGATCCTCAGACTTCAGAAGTTAATTTAAGAAAAGTAACTTCATTTTTCATTGAAATCTCAAGAAGTTCTATACAGACGCGAACATCGGCGTTCAGAATAAATGCGACATCCATAATCATAATTAGCTTATTAATTAATCGTTTAACTTATTAGTCTATCGTATATTATGATGCACGAATATGCATAAAAAATTAACAATCATTCTTATTGGCATACACCGTCAGCATCTTATTCGCGGAATTCTCCTGATAAGTAGTTGTCAGAGATAGATACATACATAGATAAAGAGATAGACAGAGACAGACAGAGACAGACAGACAGCTAGATAGACAGACAGAGAGACAAAGAGAGAAAGAGAAAGAGAGAGAGAGAAACAGGAAGAGAGAAACTCGATAGGCCTACAGTGTCTCTATAGCATGAGGCCAGCAAATAGGAATAGGAACGATTCGTATCTGCAGGAGTGATAGATGATGTCTTAATTCGACTCTGGGTGGTCGTCGTCATTGAGGCTGCCGATCGGTGAAGCGTTGTATTATCGGCGGGTCTAGTCGTCTCGGATGACTTCATCGTTATTTGGGAAGAGCAGGGGCATAAATGATAGGTCGGTTAGTCGTAGACCATCACTGATATTTCCTCATCGTTTCTCGGATCCAGCTGGAGAAGTTGGTGACTCGCGTGTAGATGCCGTACTTGCCGCGATCGCCGCAGCCTTCACCGAAGCTCGTCACTCCGTAGACGTACCAGCGCCGTACGCCTTCGCCGTCCGTGATGGAGCACATCAGAGGCCCTCCGCTGTCACCGGCGCAAGTGTCGACTCCTCCGCGTCGGTACCCAGCGCACATCTGGTTCGCCGTGAGCTGGTAGTCGAACGCCTGTCGACACTCGCGGTCCTCGAGCAGAGGAACTTCCGCCTCCCGCAGAACGTCCGTCCCGAAGAGGTGAGAGTCCTTGACCTTACCCCAGCCAACGGCGTAGCAGAGGGTGTTCGGAGCCAGGACGTCCTTGACCTGCGGAAGACAGACGAAGTTTACGTATCGATCTGGCTCGACGGGCGTCCGGAGTTTAATGAGTGCAATGTCGCTGTCAATCGTGTCGATGTCGAAGTCGTGATGAGCGTAGTCAGCGGCGATCTTGATGTTCATCTCGGAGCCTTCGCTGTGCGACAGGTTGTGATCTCCCACCCGCACAATTAACCGCCTTCGTCGCCCGTTCTTGCGGACACAGTGGGCGGCCGTCAGGACCCACTGCGGTGCAATCAAGACACCGCCACAGTACTGCTCCTTCCAGCGAGTCATGATGGCCACCTGAATACGAACACACCAGCAACAGCTGTCATTCATGGACTCCCTTCAGTGACCAGACATTGTCACCCAAGTGCTGGCAGGGACATGCATGGATGGGGTTTGGGTGGGTGGGTGGATGGATGGATGGATCGATGTAGACTGCAAGACTCGGCCAGAAGACGCATGACTGAAGAGCTCACGCTGTCATACCAGGAATACAAGAAATGACTTGTGGCTGACGGTAGGAAGGAATGTTTATCACAAGGACTTTGTGGGTTAAACAGGTCAATTTGAATCTCTTTCTGAATTCTGCAAGAAGCCAGTGCAACTGACACGGTTTAAAGAATTTGTTTGAGGAGATGCATCCAACATTACAAAAACCAGTGAATTTTGGAGCATTGAAGTCTGTTAAGTCCGAAATCAGCATTACCTACAAAAAGCAAGTTAGCCAATACGAGAGCAGACAAAGAGAGCAGGCTATGGTTTATGACATGCCTGGGGGTGAGAGACGACCTGATGTGACGGATTGCCCTGGTGTGAAAGAAACAAGATTTTAACGATTTGTTTTGTGAGGTTACTGTCTAAAGTTATCCCAAGTTTTTTTGACAGTGCTTGATAGCGGAACAGTAGTACCAGCAAGATTGATCCTGGAATGAGAAGGAAGAGAACGTAGGCGTTTGCGTCAGCCAGATATGATCGCCTCAGATTGATTTTGAGTTTATGGTCAGACTTGTGAAGCAGAGTCAGTGGGTGACAGAGCATCGTAAAGCTGAATATCATCGGCAAACTACTGTAGGTGGACTGTAAAGTGATTACCTATGCTGCTGATTGGTAAAGTGAAAATGTTCAATAATAAAAGGTAAGGCCAGATTCTTGTGGGACACAAGCCGTGTCGACAGAAAGAACTGATCGAGCTATACCGAAGCCCACTTACTGAGACCTATCGCAGAAATACGATGCTAGACAGTTTAAGGTAACAAGCCGTGTCGACAGAAAGAACTGATCGAGCTATACCGAAGTCCACTTACTGAGACCTATCGCAGAAATACGATGCTAGACAGTTTAAGGTAACAAGCCGTGTCGACAGAAAGAACTGATCGAGCTATACCGAAGCCCACTTACTGAGACCTATCGCAGAAATACGATGCTAGACAGTTTAAGGTAACAAGCCGTGTCGACAGAAAGAACTGATCGAGCTATACCGAAGTCCACTTACTGAGACCTATCGCAGAAATACGATGCTAGACAGTTTAAGGTAACAAGCCGTGTCGACAGAAAGAACTGATCGAGCTATACCGAAGTCCACTTACTGAGACCTATCGCAGAAATACGATGCTAGACAGTTTAAGGTAACTCCAGAGACGACGAATGTTTACTAATGGTCAACAGTGTGAAGGCAGCACTAAGATCAAGGCACACTGGGATGCTAGTCTTTCCAGTAGCAGAGGAGGAAAAGATGTTATCCCGGGTTAAGGTAGGAGCTACTTGAGATGAGTAGCCTTCACGATAAGCTGTCTGATAAGGACTAAAGTTACACGAGGAGTTGACTTGTTTCTTAATCCGTGGGAGATAGAAGCGTTAAAGAATCTCAGAAATGTTGTTGAGGTCATAGATGTGTTTAAAATTTGAGATGATGTTGGTGTCCAGATCGAGTCAAGACGTGACTGAGGCTTACTTTAAACATTTGAGTTTTGAGTGCTTTCAAAAAGGATGCAGAAACCGGAGTTTCCAGAATCACTCATGAGCTTATTTGCGAGACGGTGTTGGTGACGATAGCTTTATCTGTTCTCTGCAAGGGCTGAACTTTTCCATCTCCGCTACAGTCTTTTAGGTTCTCTCTTCGCTTCGTTTGCTTCTGATTAAAGTCATCATGTGATTGGTTCAGAATATGTCGCCTAAATAGCAGTGTGGATCAGGGCGACTTTATCGAATGCAACCGTTACAGTTCTCTTCAGCTGCTCTGCGAAATCGTCCGCACTGCATGTTGGTGCACTGAACACATCCGAATCTGCCAGCAACTAAATTGCCTAGAGCCTTAATACGTGGTAGGTTGTGTGCTGCGTAAGCAGGCGGTTGCAAGAATCTTAAATTTGCACAGTATGAGATGTTGGTCGGATAGGAGATCAGGGTCGCTCAACTGAACATCGTAGACTGTGGCCGATCATCGCCAGCTAAGACATCGACATCAAGGATTGATCACGGAGCATTTCTGGTTATTTGCAGTGATTCTAACACATATTGTCTTCTGAACCACTTAAAATCCATGTTATGTTATGTTATGTTATCTTATGAGGTTCCCCTCTATTCTGGACATCGACTTAATGGCGAGGTTGTTGTTCATGGAATCATAAGCCATTTGATGCGAACAGCAAGCACCTGTTCTTCTGTGCACCTGTGCCTCCGTCATGATCGTAATCGTAATCGTAATTCCGAGATTTCTACAGCGCCCAACGAAAGCCGTGGGAACCAGCTTATTCACAGGCGCTCAGTCAAAACAAAATCGATAGGCAAAAAGGATTCAGTTCTAGGTCAAGATCCAAAAGTCAAGATGAGAGACAGCGTGGCAGCTGGGGGATGGTGTTTGGGGTTGGAGAGGAGAGAGAGAGACAAGAGGTGACGACGACGAGGGAAAAAAATGATGACGATGATTTTGTCGAATCTGAGAATTATAAGGATGGTGCTGATGGCGATGAGTTTGATTAATAACTCTAGTTGCTATAACAATGAATATACTGATGCTGCTAAAGAAAGTGAAGTTGCTGCTTGGAACTAGATAGTGTTTAATGTATCTGCCATGACAGAATGCTGGATGAACATTCTTATACGGTTGTTATTTTGTTCTAGAGGTAATACTGGGCTTTGTTATTCGTTGATCGATGATGACAGGAATCACAGGATGATCGATCAATCAACCGATCGATGGATATTATGTGATTGAACTGACCACCCATGGCCAGCTGCCTCTCTGTGACTCTTGTCCTCCAACGATCTTCAGCGATATCGTCTTATTCCTAAGTCCACATGTCGTCGGATCGTAGCTGAAACCAGCCGACGACTTCTGCTTCTGGCGCATTCCTCGGCCATCTACAGCGAACCAAGCAACGAACATCCCCCATCAGCATCGATTGGATGGCAAGGGGCAGAAAATATATTGCACAGCAGTGAAAATAGAACTGACCTGATAACATGGAACACATAGAACGGGAATCTGATAGCACAAATCGTAATTGGAATAATATTATATGAGAACACGTAGACCTGAAATGCCATAGCATGGAACAGGAAGAATTGGAATGCTATAGAATGGAACTGATAGAATGGCATGTAACAGGTAGTATTAGAATGGAATAAGACGCAAAAGAGAAAAACTGGAAGAATAGCATGGAACGGATAGAATTAGAACGGGGTGACTTGCAATAGATAGGATTAGAATTGGGTAGTATGGAACACATAGACCTGGGTAGGGAAATGAGAAGCATCATTGTGGTGTATTAAGTAACTGCCTCACTGTCACGACAGCTGGGTATAAATGAATAATTTAAATAATCAAGTAGAGCGCTTCTGAGAGGTTCTTCAGAGAGGCTAGGTAATGTTACATTACAATTACAAGTTAAAGATGGCTTGTTTTCTTTAACACACAAACGTTTATTTTATCTGATCTTGGTCATCTTGTCTACTATTGGCTTCTCCGACAGCGCAGTTTGTTATTTTTTCCCGAGTTACATTTGATCCCTCAAGACTGAAAACCGAATTACCTAACATTGATTGAAATTATTATTTTTACCCGCAATTTTTACCCGAGGTAAGTTTGATCCCTCAGATGATAAAAAATTTGTCCGGATGCTCATAAATATCTCCGGACAAAATTTTCTATCACCTGAGGGATCAAACTTACCTCGGGTAAAAAAGTAATAATATCAATTAATGTTAGGTCTGTTTATGAGCATCTGGAACGGCTACGTCTCCTCTGGCTCTGGCAAAGAGAAGGTACTGCGAAAAGCGACGGCATTGAAGAGGAGGATTACTGGAAGATGATACTTTGCATAAAAGTTGAAGAAAATATGGGCGACAGTGCTTGTTTTAGCACTGTCCCCCTCTGCTGTTCGCACCACTAGAAGTTTTAACTTTAGGGAATAAACCACCCAGTCGAAACTTTGGGGGACAGTTCCCTTTGTCCCCCCGTGGTTTTCACCACTGACGACCGTGGCATTCCATATTAGCTGGCCAGGGGATCAAAGTGAGGCCATCTGGTTTCTTGCCATCGGTTCAAGAAAGACCCTGTGGTTCCTTGATGGCTGGAAAACCTGCCTTAGATAGACAGCAGCAAATCAGGTCGCTTAGGGCACCGTGCAGGGCTAATCGACCGGGGGCTAAGGTGCAGGAGAGCCCGTTTGAACCTTGTGCGGTGACCAAGGTGACGCAAGCACATGTCTGCGGCTCACATAAAGCTATTCCAAGGCGCAGGCCTGCGGCAATTCTAAAGGACCCGTCGTCAAGCCTCAAGCCGCATACTGTTGCAGGTAGTGCGTATAGCCAGTGCCTGCGTGCGGGTCGGAGACAGCTTTTATGCGTGCTTGATCGTACTTATCTTTTAGTGAAGTACTCAATCTACAGCAGCCCTTTCGAGCAAATTTTGTTGCCGTTTACTCTCACTGTGATGAATCAGTGTTTTAGTTTTTAGGGTAATTTTGCATGTTGTATCTTTGTCGCTGCGTTTTCTACTGCATTTTCTACTGCTAGCCAAGCCAAACAAATTTTGTATTGTGTTAATTATGTCACTTCCAATAATATTCTTTCGAAATTTTGGCCCAAAAAGTGACGAGCGACCAGTTTCTGTGCCCACTACATTTTTAAATAGTGAAGCAAGGTTCTCTCAAAAGTTAATGGATCAGGGCCTCGTAAAGTCTAAATCCGTCGCTGGATATACTCATTCTTTTACTTGTCTTTCAGTGAGATTCCAAGTATCCACCGCATTCTCATGTGATTTCTCTCCAGAAGCTTCTCCTCCTCTTTCGCCAATGTCCAGGCTCCGTATACCATCACCGGTTTATCATTGCTCTGTATACCTTTCCTTTGAGTTGAACCGGCATTTTGACATCGCATAATATACCCGATAGGTCTTTCCATTTTTGCCAAGCTGCCTTAACATTGCGTTCGCATTCTCCCTTAGCATTCATTCAGCATTCATTATCGACCCAAGATTTTTAAAGGTTTCTACTTGTTTCAATGCATTTCCTGCAATGTCCTCGGTCACAAAATCACAATTTTGAAGCATACCATGGTCTCTGTTTTATTTATATTTATTTTAAAACCATTGGTCTCCAGTGCCCTCTGCCGATCAGTGAAACGTCCTTGTATCTTTGTCGCTGCGCAGGCTGCCACTATGAGATTATCAGCATACAACATATCCCATGGTACTTTTCGTCTAACATTTTCCGATATGACATCCATTACTGTGACGAACAGCAGAGGACTCAGACCTGATGTAGGCCTACACCGACTCGGATGACAAATTTTACTGTGTTTCCCATATTCCTCCTCACTAAAGTCTGCGTATCTTCGTACATTGATTTCACCAGTCGCACTATTTTCTCCGATACTCCCTTTTCCTCAGACTCCAATATACGCAGCAGCCCTGGTGCTCTATCAAAAGCCTTCTCCAAATCCACAAAAGTCCAATATCTCTTTTGTGGATTTGGAGAAGGCTTTTGATAGAGTACCAAGAGTACATGAATAATAGTACGCCTAATAATAATAATAAATTATCATTTTACTACTACTACTTCTACCACTACTACTTCTTCTTTTACTACTACTGCTGCTGCTGCTGCTGCTGCTTATACTGCTTCTACTACTACTACTTCTACTACTACTACTAGGCTAATAATAATAGACATGTATACTATTAATTGTAAGAGTTTGCAATTTCAAATGTATCTCGTGGTGACTGGAATTGATAAGTACCCCCGAAAATCTTCTACATAGATATTCAATGCCCAACTCCCCTTCTATCTAACCTCGGGTTCCTGCAGTCTTGGCGACTTGTTCGTGTAAGGAAGAGATTGAATTTAGAGATGACCTGTTTTCTTGGGGCAAGCCTCGTTGTCTGCGATCGAGCAGGTCTTCTCTTCGAGTAGCACCGTGTTTTGGCACCATTTCTTCATGGCACAGGTTCTGTAGCGTTTTCTCTTGCACGTGCGCACCTGACACTCTGACCACTCAGTCCAGTCGTAGTACAGCAGGTCGTATATGACGTCTCTCACACCTCCCCTGTCCGACAGTTGCTGAGTGAAGGTCTCCAGGGTGCAAAGGCCACCGGGGTCAAGACAGTTCTTTCTCTCACGGATCACGTGACGGTCGCATTGCTCTCCGGTTCTGCAGTAGCGTGTTCGCACCTGCTTGCACTTCCGCGAACAGGTGGACCACCGACTCCAGGGACCGTATTTCTTGTCCACAACTACCGCCGCCAGCGATCCATTAAGGGAGCTTTCATTGAGAGCCTTTAATCTGCCGCCACTAATCTAAAATAAAACAGCGTAGATTGGAGTAGAATAGAATATAATGGAATGGAAAACTCTACCAATACCGTGTTCGGGTGTCACGACAGAACGTCGTTAAACAGAAACTATACAACAGAATGGAATAGAATGTAATATAATGGAGAAGAATAGAATCACCACATATCATCATCATCATCATCTTCTTCTTCATCATCTTCTTCTTCCTTCTCCTCCTCCTCCTCCTCCTTCTCTTCTTCGTTCTGCAGATCAGCAGGAGATCGAACAGGTTTTTGCAGTAATGACTCTCATGTGATGAAACGCGTCGCAGCTGTTCTGATCAAAGAGTCAAACACATTCCAGATCTTCAACGAAGTTGATGTCGCGGTCAGCCGGCTTTTTGTGACAATGTTTTCGATGAAGACGCTGAACTCCTGAACTCCATCGTCACCGATGGCCAACAGATGGCGGAGATGGTGATTGAGCAGCCTGGTGTTGAGAAGAAAGCTCACCTCACTAGTTTGATAACATTTGTTTAACGACGCCGTCATATCGAGATGATTGACGTCATACCGACAAAAGTGCAGAGTACAGTGTGGGTTAAACTATGGGTTCCAAGACAGGTGAGCCTTTGGTTTCTTCTCTCTAGTGGCGAATGTTGTTTAAGTACCGGATTGGCCAGCTGAATACAGCTGACAGTCGCTTAGTAGACAAGGTGTGATTGAAAGCTCTATAAGAATGCACCGTTTTTTGTTGCCCTGAAACAGTAGAAGCTAAACAGATCAGGATCTAAGATCAAAACAGTTAAGTCAGATATTGTCGGACAGGTGCATTTGACGAGTAAACATGTTGAAAAGGAACGGTTGGAGTCCAGTGGCACAGACTGACGACCTGCAACTTTCTGACTGAAGAAGATGGTCGGATACTAATGACGACGACGATGACGACGACAGCATAGCTGGTCTGTAATGTGGGTCAGTAATTGATGTTCTTGTGACGGTCTGTTGGTCGTTGAAGGCAGCAGAGACAGGCGCCGACTCGTGCGAAAGACAGGAATAAACGGCTTAAGTCTGACGGAAGCAGTCAGCGATGAGTGGTCACCGCTGGTTCTCTGGCACCGATCGCTCTGGATGGGAGCTCTAATTGACTGTTGTCGTTTTGAATCAGACTGTCTCTGTAGCAGCTCTACCTCCCTCCGGCTGCCCTTCTATCATTAGATCTACTGCCGTTCCGAGATCCGTTTCCTCCCTCCCTGCTGCCCGCCGGTGAGTAGAGTAGCTGTCGTGGTAGCCAGGTGCCCGGGGTCGATCGAAGCCAAGTTCCTTCCAACCGCTCTCAACGGTCTATATCATTAGGCCTGTCGTTTGCACCTGAACCGTGATAGCCTTGCTATTATGTATCGCCTCTGGTTCTCATCATCTGCTGCTCATTGGCCGACACAGTCTGAGTTAGCCCTGGCCATTATTGGTCGCCACCAATCATGATCCTGACTCATACAGCTAAACAGAGCCAGGTCTCTTAAACGATGATATATGCTGCAGATCCACTCTTTCAAATCTATGCACGCTCGATCCGCCATGCAGCTGCTATGGTTACGAATTTCGTGACTATGTGCCGACTGATGCTGGAGGCCTATGTAGGCTTTCGTTATCAGCGCCTCTTCATAGAGTTGAATTGAGTTTGAATTGAAGTCTTTTTTACTGAACACCAAATACAATCGATATTACAGTAATTCAAAGCAAAATATGAATAGGCATTGAAAGGTGAGAGCAAAAGGACAAAGTCCCACTAACAGTGTCAAATAAATGTGACCTAATTACTTACAACAGTTTCAAAGACGCCATTTCTAACAGTTACACGTTACATCAGTTTTCAGTAACTGTGCAAATGCAGTTTTATGTGACATATTATTTCATCAAAAATATTAGTTTATTGTGGCCAACGAATAACACTTTGCAAGATACTTAAACTGGTGTTTAATGGTAGGTAAGTTAGTTAGATCATCAGGTAAAAAATTCCATATAGTTGCTCCAGTGATCACAAAGATGAACTTCTTGTTCTGGTGTGAGCGAAACATGTCTGACATTTCTCTGAAAATTTGGTTAAATGTCTATGCAGTTTTGAGGTAATATGGACACTACCATCGGATCGAATTGAATTTATACGGCCTAAAAATGTAAAATCGATATTTTCCGTTATTATTATATTAATGTGTTCAGCTGTTGACTAAAGCCAGTAAGGCCTGACTTTGTTAACGACCTTGAATAGGGTAGTAAACTCTGAAGAACCCAATTCCGGGTCATATACCAAGACAAACCACTGAAAGCAGCTAGTGGTCACGGGGCGCGATGCTGCCGAGACTTCTAGCCATGATTTCATTCTGAGAATACAAAATGGGCCACCACCATAACACTATCTTATGACATCGAGCGTCTCTGATTAGGTTTTCTTGAAGTGGCATATATAGATCTACGGTTACTATCTTGCAAGCTCACTCCTCGGCCTCCACCCTCGATCGAAATGAAGGGCATTCTATTAAACGCTGACTGACGGTCTGTCAGCTGCCAAGGCTATTCAAATTTAATCTGCAAAAGGCTATTACCATTTAGCAAAATTCATAATGTAAAAAAATTCTGTAGCCTAGTTTTGTGATAGGCCACTATTCGCTCACTTGCGAAACAATACGATCGATCGTGCTTTTCAAATTTTGGGAAACCAAGAGCCGCCACTATTTAGGTGTACGGGATAATTTTTCACAAACAATGAAAATAACCTTATCAAAATAAATGTTAATATTGTGGAAAACCAGTGGTTTTTCTGAAGAGTTCATCGTTTAGAATTTTGCACAGAAGGGTGAAATTATGACCAATGGTATAAATAATCTTATCAGCTAGAAATTGATCAGTTGTTAGGTTTGTACGAATTGCAGGCCATTTTTGTGCAATAAACCAGTTATTTGAAGACGGGGGCTTATTGTGTACAAGGTCTGCATTTCGGCCAACGTCACTACCTTCACTCAGTTCACTGTATGAGGACTCCCCAAGACTTGTAACTACTTGACCAAGTCTTCTGATTGTCTTAATCTGACTACACCTTGGAGAGGCCAGATCTCGGAGAGGAGTCTTGTCTGTCGATGACCTTAGACTATATGCCTCAGACTCTGTGTTGTCTTTAAGATCTCAGTTAAAACTTGTCTATTCCTGGAGTTATTTACTCTCTAGGCTGTTTTCGCGTCTGCATGGATATCTCTCTTGGTTTACCACCGGACGTGGCATAGAATTTGGCATGTAAAGCTTTGCAGCGACCATCGAGTGGTGTCTGAGCATTATCACAGTGACGCTTTAGGAGTTTTTAGATTACACTGGCCAACACATAATTTGTTGCCTCAAATGTTAGAACTGTTTCTGGGTATATTTGACCTGCTGATTCCAGAAAAGGCACCAGTTTTCTCCCAGCAGGTCTAGTTTTCGAGATATAGAACATTATGCCATATACCAGTCCTTGCCTCTGCTCGCCCATAAAACATAAGGCTATAGCTATAATTATGTAGTGCTCAATTTATTATGTCATACACTAAATAAACATAATAATACAAATACTTAAAAGAAAATGGTAGTACCTGAAACTGTACTTATATGATACCAAACAGAACAAGTTTGTTATAAAAATTTCAAGTCATTCGACACCGAAGAAGCTCCTTTTGTACGATTTCCGAGTGTGGCATCTGCCGGAACAATCGCGCATAATATTCCAGCAATAGTCTGCCATCATGTGTGCATCCCATCTTCCTTTGTATCGATTTTCCATTGTTTTGATGTCTTGGTGAAATCTTTCACCTTGCTCTTCGCTGAAGTCACCAAGATTCTCTGGAAAGCGATCTAAGTGACTGTGGAGATAATGGACTTTAATGCTCATGTTGCAGCCAAGCTTGTTGAAATGAAGAAGCATATCCTCTACTAGTTGTGCATAATTGTCTGCCTTCTTGTTGCCAAGAAAATTTTTAGTTACAAGAACAAAGGAAGACCAGGCACAAGATTCGATTTCATTCATTGATGGTATGAAAAGTGGGTCATTCATAAGTTGCCTGATCTGTGGACCATCGAAGATTCCAGCCTTCAATTTTTCCATTGTAATTCCTGGTAACTTGTGTACTATGTATTCGAAGCATGAACCTTCTTTATTCAAAGCCCTGACAAATTGTTTCATCAGGCCTAGCTTTATATGTAGTGGTGGCAGTATGATCCTATCTCGTGCCACCAAAGATTCCTTGATTACATTTTGAGCTCCAACCACCATGTCTTTCCTCGAAGGCCAATCTTTTCTTGTCCAATGTTCATGCTTGGCTCTACTGTCCCAAAGACACAAAAAGCAGGGATACTTTGTGTAGCCACTTTGTTGACCAAGGAGGAAATTTACCATCTTCAAGTCTACACAAATTACCCATTGATGTTCTTTGTATTTTATCTTTTCCAGTACTAAAGAGATGGCATTGTACTCTTCTTTCATCCTGGTGGAGTGACCGATTGGAATAGAACCAAATTTGTTGCCGTTATTTAAAAGCACACATTTCAGACTACGTTTTGAACTGTCGATAAAAAGACGCCACTCATCTGGGCTGTAATCCGACAGACCAATTTTCTTCAATAAGTTGCTGATGTCATTACAGAATACTAGGTTGTTGTCTTCGGTAAAGAATGGCAGCATATCCTTTTCTCTGTTTCTATAAATTGTAATTTTCGTTCCAGGCTGAAGTGCATTCTCTTCCTTTAGTCTGGACGCAAGCAATTCAGAGGACTCTTTGGAAAGATTTAAGTCCCTGATCAGATCACTCAACTCTTTTTGGTCAAAACGTTCACTGTGTGAAGTTGATTGGAAATCACTGTCACTGCCCCCACTTTCTTCACTTTCGTCATCTTGTCCGATATTGGACATGCAAGTCTCATCGTCTGAGAGCTGAGGTAGTTCGCGAAAAGGTGGAACTGGTACAATATCCGAATGCGGAACAGGTCTCCTGGCTGAAGGTATATCAGGGTAAGACAACTTGTGACGATTATTTCGATTGATGCCTTTGATATTAACCATACAAAAGTAACAGTCGTCGAAGTGGTTTATCTGTTCCCTCCAAACCATCGGTACACCAAATTTCAGGCAGCTTCTCTTTCCAATTGTCCAGTGGCGCAATTGTTCAATACAAGTTTTGCATACTGTATGAGGAGCCCATTGCTTATCTTGATCTCCAAGTTTGACACCAAAATAACCTACATATGCTCTTTTTACAAACTCAGAAATCGGTTTCCTGTTTGCTTTTAGTGTGTATTCCCCACAAATGTAGCAGAATATATCTGGATGGTTAATGCAGCTCCATCTGGAAGTAGCCATAACCTTAAGGATGTTCGCATCTGAGGAATTAAATGACTAACCTAAAAAATAGTAAGAACATGTAGTTATTTAATGCTCACATTCACAGATTGTTCTTGCGACCAACTCTTAATATGCCCTAAGATGACTGCGGCTGCTCTAGCTTTCAGGAGGCGGTTTATATAGGCTATAAATGCTGACTTCAGCATAATCTATTTACATAGTTCGAAACCATGAAACGCTGTATAAGCACAAATAAATTCTAAATGAGGCCATGAATTTAGTGCTGAGTAAGCTGTAGGCTACGGAATAGTTATTTCGTTGAATCAGCAATATCTCAGCACGCGGCAAGATATGCTGATTTTACATTATAAGGATGTAGGCATTATATGAATCAGCAAGAATTATAATTAGCCATAAATAAAGCTTATTATGACATTTTAGTTTTGCCAAAGACATCGTTTAAAGAGTGGAGTGGGTTTTCTTTACAAAATCGACGATATCTCAGAAACTAGACCTGATGCACTCAATCCAATGACATTTTCTGAATCAGCGCCCAAAATTACCCCAAGAACAGGTCTAAAACCGAAGGCAACAAGAAAAAAAAAATTTTCTGTTGGCCAGTGTTAGAATAGAGGATAAATAATATATGAAGAATCGCAAAACCGAACCTTGGGGCAGTCAGAAAGAGAGGAACGGACACACAGACAACAGAGGGATAGAGGGCGGCAGCAGCAGCAGCAGCAATCTGTCGTCGCTTCATCTTAAATCAATCCACAGCGAGGCACATGTCAAATATACAAGAATAATTATCCTGGAAGACTATTGGCTGAGCATCTGAGGCTGGTGATGATTGACTGCATAAAGCAGTAATTACTGTCTGCCTAAATAAAGCCGATTAAATGCCGAGCAACTGTTCTAGGCATAATGATGCCACTCTCGAGAACACGACCTATACCTGGGGTCGAAACCGCGCACGCCGATAATACCACTGCAAATCTCAACGACTTGGCCACAGCTGAAGGCGCATGAAGAGGAAAAGGAGGAATAGGAATTGGAGGAGGAGAATGAGGGAGGCGACGGAAGCCGACCAGACAGAATTCATACGGCTGTGGAATTCCTGGAACGAAGAAGGAATTCGAGGAATGGTGTAGCACAGGCGGTAACAATCAGAGCGCGATGCTATACGATGCATGCGAGGGAACGAAAAGGAAAGACTTTTCTGTTGATAGGAACAACGGCTGCTCTTTATCTATCGCTTCCTTCTTCCATCCCCGTCTCACTCTCCCCTCTCCCTATCCATTCACTCCATATACCAGATGGGGACGAAGAATTGTGCACGCACAGGCCGGTGCTTAAGCCGTTTCTTCTACCAGTTGGTCGTTTCGAACCAAGGCAACAAAATAAGCTAAGAGTGAAGAAATGTCATTGGCACGACAGCTTTGGCTATTGTTTGATGCTGAGAAATCTTTGTGAGGAACAGACGTTGTTTTCGAACTTAAAATCAGGGAATTAGGCCACAAGGCACAAAGACAGCCTTCAAGGTGGTTCTTGCTCTTGGACAAACTCGCTTCTTATTCTTTGCCTCTGCCTGACTCTTTGATTTTGACCTGGAACCGAATTCTTTTGCCTATCGATTTTGTTTTGACTTAGCGCCTGTGAATAAGCTGGTCCCCGCGGCGCGGCTTTCGTTGGGCGCTGTAGAAATCTTGGAATTACGATTACGATTACGATTAAGATAACACTCGTCACAAAAATTTTCTTCTTTCTCCAACTGCAAACTCCATCCATCGTAGCCGCCTTTTTGTCTGATCTTTAGATCTGGACTAACCGAATCGACCATAACTGTCTCACCGATTTTTTTGCCTTAGCCCCTGCGAATATGTTGGTCATTACGACTTAACTGTTTTGAGCGCTGAAGAAATCCGGAGATTACAATTACGCTTATGGTTACAATTTTAGCTGATACACTCAGCTGTTAAATAAAACTTTAGAAATATTTCGAGTTTACGATTACGATTTGTGGATGTTCGTTGCAGATGCGTGAACTGTTACTCGCAGCTGCAGAGTCTTACTGCATTCGGTAGGTGGCTGCCATTTTCTTCCGAGTAAAAGCAGACGTTCGGAATCGTTCATTTGCCAATTTTCGTCGCCATCTTGAGTTATTCGCTCTGTTTCCACGCCTGCGTTTTCCGCGGATTTTGCTCGATTTTGGACAAAGTTACGACACCTGCTATCGCCAGCGTCGTCAGTCGCAATGGTCTATAATGTACATCAACGCCGATGCCACAGTTCTTGGCATCCGTAGCCCCCACCCCGTTTGAACAATGCTGAAAATGAAGTGATGTGCAGCTGGCCCTGGCAAGACCGGTCGATGAGCGTTGCCGTGTCCTGCTAGCGCTGCTTTCGGCTCCGTGTCAGTCTTGATCTTCGGCGAAATCCGGAATGTGGACTCTGAATCCGTATCAACCGTGGATGGGAGTTTGCTGGTGAAAGTTCAGTGTGTCCGCTCTTAGTTCGCGTCGAAGTCCTTCTCTTCTCTTCTGTCTCTATGAGCCCCATGGCATTCACCTTGAATGTGAAAGGATTGCGATCTGGGTATTCCTGCCATTTCCCTACCATGTGCGGGGTGATATGAACCATTAACCCTCTCGTCTACAAACTGAGGGCTTCCCAACCACCCGCCAGGTAAACTAGTGGCTTTTTGTACTCAGCCGGTGGGACGTAGTTTAATCCATGTCACTATGCCGGATTTTTCTGTCTGTGTTGTTAGGCTACTTGTAGCATTTCTAGTCTCCTGAAATCATCCACGGGCTGTGGGAATCTCTGTCAATCTGTATATCAGCGGTATTTAAGGGTGATTAAGACCAAGTCCCTCCGTTACACCCTTGTGGAAATGCCGTTAGCTATCTTCATTTGTTCAAATATTTGTCACCAAACATATACCAGAGCATTTCGAAAGCAAGGATTACACATAGACCACATCAATTGTGTGAAAGACCAGCTGAAGCGACAGTCAAAGGGTGAAAGACGAGGATGGGCGGCGTGACTGTGGACAGCCAGCCGCCTCTAAATGAACCAATGAAGAACTGCCGTACTTCTTGCGCGACGCACAAGACAACACGTGTCTCAGGCACCGCTGCTTCTGCTGCTACCTGATTAATTATCTGCTGTTCATCAAGTTTGCGACGCTAACGCCCCACGGAATACCGCATCTGCTTTCCAACCTCCCACTGATTCTCATACCACCATTTCTTCACCCACCCTTCTTCCTTCTGTCTTCCTTCCTCCCATCCTTCTTCCTACCACGTTGCTGCCTACAGTCCCACTTCCTACCATCCTTTCTCTCACCCTTCTTGCTGCCACCATTCTACCGCCTACGCTTCTTCCTCCCACCACTCTTCTTGCCACCATTCTTGGCCCACCCTTCCTCCTGCTCAGCGCCGTTAACATTGCAACAACTGATGCAGCTGAAGCAACCTTTTGACTCAATAACATTTAGACAGAAGCTGCGCCGGTGGTCTACATCATCAGCGCTCGACTTGGCGCTAGCGCTGTGTTGACACAAGTCGTCCAACGGTGCGAGTAATTATTCGTATAAATAACTTTAGGCAAATATAGAAACATTTATTTCTAAAGAAACAGACAGGCAGACTCACATATGCACGGACGCAGACGGTTAGGGATGGTCGGTCGGACGGACGGACTGACGAAGCAATACAACATCGACGGGTAGTTGATTTTCATTGCAAATAATGCGTTTGTGTACAAAATGTGTATTAGTCTGTGCATCACCTGTTTACTACTAGAATCGGGTGAGGAATGAAGGCAGGTCCATGCGTTTTAGATGTTTATCTCGTACAGAAGGTTCCGCATTGAATGTGCGTCAGTTGATTTTAGCGCAGACCGTATGCAGCTGGGGGCTCCCTAGTCCTCCTTGTTTCGCCCTGCCACCCCTTCCCCTCCACACTTCTTCGATATGGTACGGAAGTGACGTACCTGCCACCCCATCCGGGCCAATGGTTTGTGTCCAGCGTCCCTCTGTTTTTGTTTCTGCTCTTTCTCTGTCCTCAGCAGCCAGGGTTAAATGCTTCGTCGATGCACATCACACTAGCTTATCCCGCGCATGACATCTGGGCGCTTATTCTTTTTATTATTATTATTAATAATACTACTACTACTAATAATAATAATAATTATTATTATTATTATTATTATTATGTCGCTTTTGATAAAAATTCCCTGTTGCTTCCTGTTTTTAGCGAATTTTTGCAGTATGTTATAAAGCCTTGAATATAGTTTGAAACTGAGTCTCTGATGCTCTCTTATAAATACTATAACTGAGCTCGAACAGAACGAATGACTGGTCAGTAGATCCTCAGTTAAATATAATCCAAATTCAACTGCATTATCGACAACGTGCAAATCAAATCCCCAGGCTTCTTTTCCACCTAGAAATGGCGAAATCTCTCACATACGTTTGTACTGCATATTACTGACTGAATATGAACGAGTCGGCAGAGAATTCGTCTGCCAACTTACATCATCCAATCAACTAACTTCATAGACTCATCACCTCTCAACCTACCAAGAGTTCCCACAAACATCTTCTCAGCTTACTCTGCTTGATTTATACGCAGACTAAAGAAAGGCAACCGCTGAATCATATTAGCCTATCTGTGGAAGAGCTTTCTCTGTCTCTGTCTCTGTCTCTGTCTCTGCCTGTCTGTCTGTCTCTCTCTCTTTCACTATCTCTTTTGTACTATTTTACGAGTCTTCCAGCATCTGTTCTCTATCAGACTGTCCAGGTCATCAGCAGAAATTTCCTTGAAAATCGTCGCTCTAAATTATCGGCGAATCTGTAGTAAACGATACCCTCTCTCCCCTCCTTCCCTCTTTCCCTCCATCCTTCGCTCTCCCTCTCTGTCGATAATTCTGATAGAAAGAGCGCATTTGATGTCTATGTCTTGTCTAGTTTTGGATTCGGCTACGAAACATAAAATAGCCTGCTGTTGTATTTTATTAAGCTGAATGGAATCGTTTGGCACTCTCAGGAGTTTTTCTATAAAAGGCGCTTAATATTAGCCTACTGTTAGTAAAGGCCATCATGATAGGCGTTTTTATCATAATCCTAATCACAATAATGTATAATCTACACGCAGCAAAGCAGTTTTTGCGTCTTATTATTTATTATTATTATTATTATTATTATTATTATTATTACTTTATTTATTAGGCACCACTGTCTAATGACTTAGCATCAATCGTTGGTCCCAAGCAGTTGTGAGTTAAGGACTTGGTCAAGGTTCCTACACAGTAACCGTCTCGAAGGAGGCTCGAACCCGTACTCTCCGCTTTACAAGCCGAGTGCTCTATCCATTATGCTATCGTGCCCCGTATGAGGCAGATCAGCCTCATTTGTAGCCTGTACGCATGAAAGCAGTTGAGGACGCGAACAAAGTTAATCAGTTAATTACTAATTGGCAAGACTTACATTCTGCGTCTGTCTGTCGAATTTGCCTGGACTGCAAAGCAGAAGAACAAACATGATGGTCGTTAATCCGCTGATCGACGGCGGTGGAGTAATGACCCCAGTTCCTTCGGTCACCATTTTTATCAAACACTGGCCTCAGAACGAGACTGAGACCAGTGTGGAAATGACCGACCGTCAGTAGTAGCCGCAGATGTCTTCGTCTTCGTCTTCTCAGCTTCTTCTGGTACTGCGCGCGCAGGCGTACTTTTCTCGTCCTAGGAGACACAGTAACACTGACTCTCATCCTTTTATATTTTCCATCGTGGCGCTGCTTCATCACCTGCCTCCGTTCCATCTCTTCCTTCACGCCCTTCACGGGCGACCACGCAATCGGGCCCCGCGCCCGTTCTTGACCAATCGTGGTGTCGGCCGCTGCCGCAGCTGCAGACGTCGATGATGTGGATGCAACTGCTGCTGAATCTGGGATGTCGACGCAGAGAGCGATATAAAGGCCACCAGGCGGCGGCACTAACCGCTGCCTAGCAGAACCGGAAGAATCTGATGGAAGCATGGGCGCCTGCACGTTGGGGCAAGAGGGGGCACTTGCCCCCCGGAAATTAAGTCCAAATATGTAAAATTTAAAATATTATCAATTTTGAATAATTAAAATAGGTTAATGAAAATTATAATTATAATTAATTTACTTAATTAAAATTAAAATTAAAATAGGTTAATTATGCCAACATCTAGTTTGCTTGCTTACTAATTTATGCAAAGTATGTTCAGTCAAACTCAATAGCGGTGGCACAAATGGCACTTGCCGTTTGGCCTACATCTGCTACAACTGTGCCTTTAATATAGACGGGCAAGGAAACCCCCATCATCAGTTTAGCGGCATGACTTTGACAGATATAGGGTCAGCCCGGTCGACCTGGAAGGCCAGATGGGCGGGAGGAAGGAGAAAGCGCGTATATATCACCTGGGCTTCCCCTTTGACCTTTAGGCAGTGATTTCTTTGAAAATCTAATGATACTAGAACAGATGTTAAACCATCTGCCTGAAATGGATGGGGACTGGGGCACTGGGTCCATTAAAGCAGTAACCTACGATTTGAAACAAGGCCTTTCAAAACACGAAGTGCAGTTCTCAAGTTTTTACTGTGACGGCATAGGCCATACCATTGAAGTTAAAGATCATCGTGTTATAGATGATATTCACTGTGTCTCAGACTCGGTAATTTTATTTTTAAAATATTATTTGTCAGTGACATTGTTGATCATACGTAAGCTTCAGTAGTAATTCAGATTCTTTATAAGAAAATTCTGTGGAAAGCTACGCTGACATGTTGCCTTCCGGCAACCAGCAAGAGAAAAGTTCATGGTGGTGAGTTATAATACTTTTGAATAATGCACTTTTTTGCTGCTCTACATTCAGCACTAAGTTTGGTTACGTATAGATTCAAGCAAGATTTCATATTGATTTTAATTGGCTTTTCTTAATTTATCTTATCAAGAAATCCCAACCTGATCCATCCAATCCGCCGCCTTCCCATTTTTCTCAGCTTAAACACAACCCAGTCCAACAGCTCCCTTTCCCCTCCTCTCTCTGGTCTTCTAGCAACCGGACTTAGTTCTTGTTGTGGCATCTTTGGAGAGCCCCACTGACTTGACGCAGCGCTCGTGAATAAGCTGGTGGCCTGCCCTTAGCTTTAAGAGTTAACGACTACGATTTATGTATATTGTATCTGGTTATTTGTATAGAGCCTTTTAAAACCTCACTAGTGCGCTAAAAATGGCTCTTTAACAAATCTTATTTGTTTAGGCTTATATAGAATTCATATTGATTTAGCTTGGCTTTTCATAATTCTCTGTTCTCTGTTT
Organism: Norana najaformis; assembly: GCA_964023275.1. Classification (NCBI taxonomy): domain Eukaryota; kingdom Metazoa; phylum Annelida; class Clitellata; order Crassiclitellata; family Hormogastridae; genus Norana; species Norana najaformis. Next base: position 32,130,893 of record OZ029913.1, on the reverse strand, counting down.
TTCTAGCGCACTGGCCTCAGACATTAAGGAAAGGAAAAGCTACGGGGAAATTGCTGCCATTGGCTGTCTCTGCGTATCAGTGGACTTATTTTCTGGTGATGGCCTGACTTCAGCTTAGTGTTGGTGCGCCATCAATTGATATCCTGTGCATTAGACACCGGCGCTATAGAAGTTGCTTGATATTATTATTATTATTAGTAGTAGTAGTAGTAGTAGTAGTAGTAGTAGTAGTAGTAGTAGTAATGGTAGTAGTGGTAGTAGTAGTGGTAGTAGTAGTAGTAGTAGTGGTGGTAGTGGTAGTAGTGGTAGTAGTAGTAGTGGTAGTAGTGGTAGTAGTAGTAGTAGTGGTAGTAGTGGTAGTGGTAGTAGTAGTAGTGGTAGTAGTGGTAGTAGTAGTAATATCTTAAAACCCATATCGTCCTGCTTCCTTCCAAAAACACTTGTGTCATGTAATGATGTGCGTGCTTTTTGCTCCCCCTTGCAAAAAAATTCTACTGGCGCCCATGAATGGAAGGATGTAGGGAAGGAGGAGAGCAGAGGGCGGATGCTATGCTCTGTTGAACATAGCATCATAGAATCCGCCCTTTTCACAAGGCTTTTAAGTCGGTCAGTCACTGCACTGCACTGCGCTAAGCCAGAGAGAGACAGAGAGAGAGAGAGAGAGACAGACAGACAGACAGACAGAGACAGAGACAGAGATATAGACAGAGATACAGAGACAGAGATACAGAGACAGAGAGACATAGATAGAGACAGAGAGACAGACATACAGCCAGGCAAGCAGACAGACAGACAGAAGGAGAGAGAGAAATGGAATGTGTTCATGGAAATTAAGGAAATCAGAAAGAGAGATACGGAATGAGTTATTTCGAGATATTAACGTCATCCAGTCCTCCATATAAATTGAGAAAAGAGGTAAAAGAGAGATACCGAATGAGTTATTTCGAAACATTAACCGAGCGGTGCATGAAATAGGGTCAGGTTAATTGGGAAAGACAAACATACATTATACTGCAAACGAACTATCCATTGATTCATCGATTCATCGATCGATAGTGAATGAGCGAGTGAATCAGTCAGCTAGTCAGTCCGTCTGACTGTCAGTCAGTCTGACTGTCAGTCGGCACGCCCTCCAAACCTCTTTCAAGTACCTATTCGTTCATCCACCTGTCTATTTTAGTCTGTCCATTCATCCATCCATCCCTTTCTCCATCCATCCATCCATTCCTCCAGCCATCCATCTATCCATTTATTTACGTCCATTCGTCTATCTATCCAGAAGTCTCTGTCTGCCAGAAAAATGCTTCTCGGTCGTGAATGTCCAAGTGATAAAAATGATTGATTAATAGAAGGACGCAGCAACCTCGGCAGAGGACTTGATCGGTAGAGATGGAGTATAAAACAAAGGAGTGCGTCCAAGAGAACAATGACAGTGGAAAAGCTGCAGAGACGGCTAGAGATTGCCTGGGGCTCGATGAGGAGAGGGATATTCGAAGGCTAACGCAAGAAAAGTGGGAGTAGTGGGGAGAGAGATGAGGACGCGATGACAGGAATACGCGAGCAACCGAAAATTACGAAGGAATGTTACGAGGAAAAAACAGTCGAGGGAGTGCCGAGCAGTTATGGAAAGCCGAAATCTGACTGGTCTGTATATTACTGTAAATACGGGTGGAATTTCGTAGGAACCCGAAGCTAAGGAAGGGAATGTGCAAGAGAGGGATAACGAGTACAGATGGAGGAGAGAGTAATGGGTTCGATGGATTCGCCGATTGGCTGTAGAAGACGAATTAAGTATTCCGTTCCACCGGAGAAACATGATTCTGGTCTTGAGACAGAAATCAAAACAATTTCAAGCACGCGAGTCTTGTAGCGACTGCGAGATTCCCGTCCATTGCCAGGTCATCTGCAAAATAATAATCGTCCTAATAGCAATTCAGCGGCCGGGTTGATTCCGTAAGCGCTCGGAGAGCTTAGCATTCCTCGCAGCCGCTTTGCCACCCCCACCACCACCGCCACTTCTTAATGGCACATACGCGATGCAAGATATACTTGTCTGCGTGTTGACTAACTGTAAATATTCATATCTTATCTCGGCTTCTGCTGAAGATCTTGCGGTTGTTGTTGCTGCTGCTGCGGCAGACGTGGCCGATGCTCTTCGATGTTACCTCGGCACCAATCGAAAGTTCATCAATTTCCCGCCTTCATTCGAACTTACGAATCGCGTTTCTTAATCTGTGGGTCACGGAGGAAGGCCGCCGTCTTTTGCCAACATAATTTTCAATGTCAGAGTTTCTTTCTACTGTCTGACATCATCTGGGTTTGCTGCAAATTGAGCTGAGGAAGATTATTGTAGCCTAAACAAAAGCAATATGGTTCTCATAAAGTCGTTTCTGCTATTTCGAGGGTCAACTCATCTAATTCCTCTGTAATCCTTATTCATTCATTCTCACTACACTACCTAGCTCCGCCTCCTACTCGATTGTGTTTGCCTGGTGTATCTGGAACGTCAATCGTGGTTTGATTCGTATGCTAGGCCTACACGAATGATGAAACAAATAGGCCTACCGATAAAGTGGACAAACAAAAAATTATTCTGGTCTTATATGAGAGAATTGAATTAAATCTCTCAATGATCATGATCAATTTAATCCTTGAATTAAACGAACAGCTGTTAACCTATATGTACTGACCAAATTTACGGAAGTTTCTCGCTGATCTAAAATGCCCAAATTAACTTTGAGCAATTTGCTTTCACAACCACTTCATTCGCCTATCACCACTTTAATGCAAGAGTCTGTCTTGGTTCTCTGAACTTTCGCTTGGATTTCCACCGGACTTTTGCAACTTTTGAATTGGTTAAATCTATGTGGAGTTTCGATTATTTCTACCTTTGTCTCAGAATCCCTGTGGAAATCTGCTATTTCGACATGGGGCTCCTACAACATCTCGCTTGACACATCACTCAAGTGGCTTCAGACCTATGTGAACCGATTTTTCCTTTGTTGATTGACTCCTATGACCCACCCACACCTACGATTCCTCAGTTTATGGGTGTCTGACGTGCGAACAAACGCGTTATATATTTATTTACTTACCTACTTAAACTAACGCATTCGTGGACGAGTATAGGCCTAGGCAGTGTAGGCCTATAATACGTGGCCTCAGCTGATCGCTTTGCAAACGACGTTCAGCGATAACAACAACCGACGTATCAATCTGCTCAGGGTCAATCGGTTCACTGGTTTCAGTTTCCAAACGGAAAGGAGCTGCTCGCTGCGGAGGCTGTAAGTAAATCGTTGCTGCTCTTAAACATGTATACGCTAAGCACCACTGAGTGGCAGCTTGTGGGAGGGTGTGATTTATTGTTCCTAGCAGTATGTATGTATGTATGTATGTATGTATGTATGCATGTATGTATGTATGTATGTATGTGTGCATGTATGTATGTTTGTAAGAAGGCTTGTGCCAAACAAATTTACGTTCACAACTTAACTCAGGCAGCGCTCGAAGTAGACGTGTGGAAAGAAACGATTATGATGGATCCTTTAATATTTTTTTCGAATGCCCCAAAACATGTAGTTCTGACAGATCAAATAAGATGCAGTCTAGCTCAAAACCTTCGTTAGCTGTATTTAGTGGAACACTTGGAATTTTCAGCTAAAGATTGTTTCAGAAGAAATCGTAATCGTAATCTCGAGATTTCTACAGCGCTCAACAAAAGCTAAGTCGCGGGAACCAGCTTATTCACAGGCGCTCAGTCAAAACAAAATCGATAGGCAAAAGGGTCAAGATCCAGGAGTCAGGCACTCAGACAGTCGGACGGCTACGGTGGATGCTGTTTGAAATTGAAGCGAGAAGAGAGATGAGGGGAAGAGGAAGAATCAGGATAAGAAAGGTCCATTGCAGACGAAAGCACGACATGGCCGCACATGTCACTCTATAGAAGTGATGAATTAAGAGTTCCCACCAGCTGGCAATAATAATAATCTGGCCCCACTATGATAACCTCAATTTCTGAGGTTTTCCTTTACACTTACATTTATGAAAAAACTGATAGGCCTATACTTCTCGTTCAAATTTTTTTTTCGCTTCAGCTGAGTAATTATTCAAACCGATTTTATCCCGGGTTTCAAAATCTGTAATGAAGTGTCTAGTGTTCTGTGTTAATTTTACTGCTAGCACACAAACTATTTGGTAGCACATAATGTTCGTCATTAATTAATTAATTAAAGTTATTAATCAAAATAGTGCAACATGTTGTAAATCTTTATAATATACAGTCTTTTCTTTGGTCGTTGCCTGACAACGCGAACACAAAACGAATAACTTAATCGTAGCAGATTATTTCGTTGCTTGAGACATTAGGAGTTTCTTCAAAATATGATGAATAACTGCTCGGAAACTAGAGTGAGTGCAGTGATTTTCTACTAACGAAAACTCTTAAACACCGTATAGCCTTGCAATACGAAACTATTGGAAATATAATAGTTAAATTTAAGCTATCTCTGCTGGCCTTCCCTGCACAGTTTGACACACTGTCAGAACTGGAAATTTAATGCACGGCTGTCTTAGTGCGAACTTGAATTTTGTCCGATTTTCTCGAACAGTTTCTGGTAAAATATGGTGGAATCAGCGTTTATTCAGAGTTCACAAGCCGCTTAAGGACAGAATTATCTTTAATGCCTTTTACATGAGTGAATGATAGTCGCCATCGTCAACGCCAAAAAAATTATTATCATATCTTTTCGTCATCATCATCGTCGCCCTCGTTTCTAATCTTTCCTGTTGTTGTGTTTCAAATACACTTCGGAGCTACATTATTGAGACAGTATCAAATTTCAGTGTTAATATACTAGTAGGCCTATTGTATACTATACTTTATACTACTTTGCTTGATGTACTTATTACTAGAAAATCTAATTACTTTCACAACAACCTGTTCTGCAGAATATAGCAGAAATTTATTTCACAATAAAGACTTTAGGCAATGGTTTACTTTTCAAATTTCCAAATGTAAAAGAAGTTCACAATTACAATTGATCGTTAATTGCTGATGATTTAAAAGACATTAGACACAGAAACTGACTATTAAGTTACTGATTTCTTAACGCTTGCTTCCCAATGGAGATGCATTAGAACAATAATTGCTTACATTACATTATAAAGATTCTGGTTTGCTCCTTGTGGTCTCTTAGAACACTGGAATAGTCGAGGGTCGAGGTGGAGTGCCAAAAGGATCTCACACCTCAGAATATTACAGAACAAAATCAATTCCAGACAGATTTGACAACCCAGGTCAGCAAGAAAGACAAATAAATTCGCTGTATTCTAACTGTCAACAACTGTCTCACTTGAATAACATTAATGTTTATTTCATCTTTCAATAAATATTTTTCAGGCAGTGCTTCAACTCAACTCTTTTATGTCGAGTTGAAGCATTAGTTGATGTTTTGCATGTATTCTAAGAAATTTAAATAGTGGCATGGAAAGTTCAACATTTACCATTTCAGTGTCTCAAATATTAACTTAAGAAACTTGTGTCATTGCAGACTGGTTCCAGGGTTATGACAGGAAGCCAGTGCATCCGATGTATCGTACAACCAACTCAGACTACGGCTCTCGGCCACCGTCCGTCCACACAATGCCAACTTCATTCAGCTCCCTCTCACAGTCATTCACAAATGTAAGTCATGTGGTCATTAAAAGTAGTTGCTTGCCAGAATGATGAACACGAGTAGATACCTTGACCGCTACATTCCTTGGACCCACGTTGAGCCATTAGCTGGCCCACTACTGGGACAAAGCAGACCTGCTTTGGGCCCAATGAATTAGGCTGTCTGGGCTACAGTAGCAACTGAGAATTCAGACATGTCTTGCTTCAACAATGCAGGACAAGACAAGGGATTAAATCTCTTACAGAATACATATACTTCTCTATGTATCTTGCATACTCTATCCAATCAGCTACTGTGTGGCATGGTAACTGATTGGATAGAGCATATGGCTTGTAACATGGACAGTACAGGTTACAGCCATCCCAAGGCAGTTACCTTGTGGTAACCTTGAGCATGTCCTTCACTCACAATTGCTCAGTGTCATCAGTTGATGCTTTCTCGTTAGGCAGAGGCGCTTAATAATACAGGCAGCATGCTTCATCATCATCTAAATGCATCCAGCGAACGAGTACTATTCAGGAAAAATTCGTATTGCATCATCCATTACAGACGCCCACCAAGGGGAGGGAGGGTCACCCAAATGCTAGTAAATGTGGGCAAGGAGAGGGAGGTTATGCCCAATTCAGACATCCTAACATAATTTTGGTAGACATTTATTTCTTTACAGCCATGCGGCACAAACTTCTTTTAAACAGCAGCCTGTACTGCATTAGATCTAATAATAGTACCATTGCTGGATGTAGCAGCATCAAAGTACCTCACCTGATAGCATAGTTAGCCTGCTCAACGAGTCAAAAGAAAGAGTAAGATTCTCTTGGAACCCCAATTCAGTTGACATGGGCGACAACAGGTGGCAAATATCTACTGCAGTCTGTGTAGTATGTATAAATTATGAATGCTACATTTTATATTCTGTTCTACATTTTCCCATGAATGCTAAGGTCATTGCTGATGCTGTGAGCTGGCAAAGTTATAAATGGTGCAGGTCAAAATGTCACGGCACTGTAATGCATGTCTCGATTGCCACCAGTGCACAGGTCTGAGAGCGCAGCTCGAAACAAAATACAGCCCTTTCACATCGAATGGCAGAGCCAGATTTTGAAAATATATCAATATTTTGTCTTATTCAAGATTTTGTGCTGCATTTTCTTCCACAAGACCAACAGATTTTTTTGTGTTAAGCCATAGTTTTGTGCTATCAGTTTCATGATAAAGTAACTAAATTATATTTTAAACCATTTATGCTGGAACTGACTAAGCCTTAATTTGCATGTTAATCAGTATTTCTTGTTCAAGATTTTCATGTTAAGCATTTTCCCCATAATAAGTTTTCTGTAATTTACAATTCATTGATGTATAATCTGGATTATGGTTAATATTTGCAGAAGCTTGGTCAGTGTGGAATGTATCGCAACCACTCACTCAACTGTGGATCGGACAAGTCAAAAGTTCCACAATACTAGATGTCTCTGAAAAATGCCACCCTCTCACCACAACTCTTCCAAACTTCCATATCTCAAAGTCCAACATTCAAGCACCCAACCAAAGTTCCAAATGACCCAAAGTACTTTTGTCATATGTTCTACCAACAGGAATCAGCATGACCGTGCCTCTGACTCTGCTTATTCAAATGCACCATTTAATATGAAAAGCTGTTTCTAGGACATATGATGTACACTGAATCAAACCACTGGCATGCAAACATTTGTAGCCTTTATCTCCCTCCACAGACTGCACAACACATAACCACATCCTTTTGATACATATAAATGTTGCATAGTTTGGAAAAATACTAAAGCCATTTTGTTAGATTTAATTGTTTACTTATGTATTTGGCGATTATATAACACCTTCGAAGAATGCCAAAGGGGACATCATGTTCAAAATGTCAATTTTAACAAATTCAATTGTAGACTTTTGATTTCTTCACTGGCTAATGCTTTACAGTCCATAGAATAATTATGGACAAACAGTAGTACAGCAACTGCCATTTTAAGGTAGCCAAACACAAAGTACATTCTGATAGGCAATGCTAACAGAACATGGAACCCACATTTAGCTCATGTTTAGAAAATGATCTAATTTTCACAAAAGCCCCTTGTAATCAGGCTGTTCTTAATATGACTTCTAGTCAGCACCATAACACGGTTACACTGGGTTACTTCAGATGTGCCTCCTCATCTGCAGCCATCAATATTACATTCTTTGTTCAAATGCTATACATCTTGGTTAGATTAATCTATCTTTTATCAGTCACAAGAAAGATTACGATTCAAGCACAGGTCATGCCATCAGAAGCATTTACTGATCCATATTATGTTTTCTGCCAACAGATACACTACTTAGCATGCAAAAATATGACCTTATAAATAAAGTCTTGAGAAAGACAAAATGCATTTAGTTTATATTGGTCCCAAACTACGTGGATTACCAAGGCCACCATTTTCAGTACAAGGAACTGGCTAGGCCACTCCTAAAGCCACCAGGCACAGTTACTGCCAACTTCTACTCTAAAATATTTCTTCCAACTTCTTCCCAGATTTGTTACGATCATAAAACACTTCATTTCATTCATGAGCTAAAAACAAACTAATGGCCAACCAAATCATTCTGAACCTTTTTTCTATTCAACTGCAACAGACTAAAGTCTAATTATGACAGCGCAAGACCTAAAGAAAGCCTAAGAGCCCCTTGAAAACTACAAAGAAAATCCTACTGCAAATTTATCTCCGAGATGCTACCAGCAGAGGCTATGGTGGGACAATGTCCTTTTGGTCGGTTGTTTACTGCTTTTTGATGAAGACAACCTTGTCCTTCGACTTGAGAGCATCAAAAGTGGCACAGATGGCGGCAAAGACTTTGTCAGCCGACTGAGCAGCATCGATGTAAGTGTGAAGCTTGCGTTTGGAATAGTAGTCCACCAGGGGCTTCGTCTGTTTGTGGTAGGATTCCAGTCGTTTCTTCAGCGCTTCTGGATTGTCATCCGATCGCTGGATCAACGGCTCCCCTGTCACCTGAACAAATGTCAACATACATCTCAAACTTTTAAAGATTCTAGTCTAGCTAAATTTAAGGAAATTTAATGTGCTCCATTCATAAATCAGACTCAGCAAAATAAAGTGGGGATAGAGTCACGATTTCTGTGACTCAGAGGTTCTTTAAAGACAGTCTGTAAGCATTCCAGCACACGGACACGTTAAGTACACTTGTGACAGCCACAGAAACCATAGAGATATAAATGATTCCAATGATTATGCCGATGACGATGATGCAGAAAATCACTAACTGATGATACGAGCAAAATACAAACGTCATCTTTCATTGGCATCTTTGGAGGATTGAAATCAATGTGATAGGATCGGCCGCTCGATGGATGAATCAGTCGGCCAGTGATTCTTCGCACAAGTAGGTCGTCATCGATTCCAAACTCGATGACTGAATCCAATTGCTGTTTGCGTCGTGTCAGCAGTTCATCTAACTAAAACACCCAAACAACTCATGAATTCAAATGAAACTTATGAAACAAAATGGTTTCTTCTTCTGGTACGACTGGATTTATCGGCTCTTCTTTTTCCTGTCTTCAACAATCAACATATCGCAGAATTTCACCATTAAGTTTCCATTCATTTTAGATAAAATATGCAAAGTATTTAGCAGCACAAACAATCCAGCAGCACAAAAGTCCAGCTTCAAAGCAAAATCAATTACGTAACACTTTAACATCAAGTGACACAATTTGTATGCACGTTTGCATGCATACATGTATCAGAACACTTAATATGGTATCTTTTAAGTGCGTCTCAAGAGTGTTGGTTAATTCCACTTCCTTCTCTACTGGAGTATTCTTAGGGGGCTTTGTATATATCTTTGAACTTTGACCTTTGTGTAATCATCAGGCAGCAACAAGTTTCAGCTCCGCAAATATCAAGGTGCTCTGTAAATGTCCATAAAAATATGCTTCAACTCTCCCAAAGAACATTTCTCTTAGAGGACCTCTAAGATGAGGAAAGAGGCCAAACCTTTTCTGCCTGAACAACAGTTCGTGGAAAACCATCAAGCAGGAAGCCCTTGCTGCACTCTGGTTTGTTAAGGTTGTCATCGATCAACTCAACAACGAGCGCATCCGACACCAACTTCCCTTCATCCATGATCTTCTTCACTCGCTTCCCAAGATCAGATCCAGAGGCAACAACTGCCCGCAACATATCACCTGCAAACAATAATCTCGCCTGTGCAATTTCACTCACACACAGCTGATCAATAACTTTGTAAGAGACTCCTGATGACTAGTGTAATCTACTGTTTTGATAGAGAAGTAACCCTTAACATAATAATAATAAAAATAATAATTTAAAAACTTCTATAATGCCACTGTAATAAGGCTCAAGGCATCAGTCGATGATCACTGCTAAGCAAAATCGTTGTGCAAGGCAAATTCCATGGTGGGTTTGGTAGAAAAAAGCCAAGAAAGGAATCCTGGAATACACAGCGACAGCCTAAGGAAGAAATGAGTCCAGGAAGAGGAGAGTTTTTAGTCAAGATCTGAAGGTCACAAAAGAATTTGCAGAGCAAACAGTTGCCTTAAGAGAGTTCCAGTCTAGGTCCAGTAGCAGAAAAATATTTCATATTTTGGAGTGTTAGTGATAGCTCTGGCCAATTTATTTTGGACTTTTTGAAGTTTTATCAAATTAGCTTTTGAAGTGCCAGTAAGAAGCAAGTTACGGTAGTCAAGACAGCTGAAGACCAGGGCGTTAGCTAAAATACCAAGGCAGAAAAGGAAGTGTGCGCCTAATCCCATTGGACATCACGGCTGTGGTAGTGGGCACACCTATACATAGAATTAATGTGTTCATTGAATGATAGGTTGAAGTGAAACACCACACCCAAATTGCGGAATGAACAGCTGCGCCGTATATGACGGAGATGTCTAGATGGAGTGAATTCAAAGAGCTAGATTTATTTAGTTGCTGCGAAGTTCCAAATAAAATGGAATAGGAAAATCTGTACACAGCAAAGCAACATTCAGAAGAAAGCAGACGTATGTAGCAAAAACTACCAAATGCGTTCTAACCTGTTGACAGATGGCAGGCACAGAACTTCTCTGCAAGTCGAGGTGCCTAAAATAAAACAAAACTACACATAACACGGCATCATTTAATAAAACGTCAGCACATTCTACGGTAAAATGTGAAGCTATTCTCGATAATCCTCGAAATGTAAAAGGCGCTGTGACAACTCTGAAAAGACCAAAGGCTCAAATGCACGGGCATGGGCGCTGGTTCCAATACCGATAATGCCTACATTCTGAGATTTCAATCTCGGGCTAGCACGGTCTCTACACGGGGACTTTAAATGGCGTGGTGCCAATTCAAACGGGCAGCGGTGGCGAAGGGTCTTACCCGATAAATTCATTGAAAAATGAGCAGGGTCGAGGCCATACGGTCGCTATATAAAACAATGTACTCCCTCCCTCCTCCAAATGCAAACAAAATTTTATCAAACGTCAATACCTGTGTTCCCTTTCCGGACCCTGGTGGTCCCAAAAGGATGGCATTCACTCCATGCTTTTCCTCTTTACTCTTCCAAAAAGAAAATGGAAAGGCCGGCATTTTAAATCAGAAAATGGATTAAACAGAACCAAGCCCTTGAGTACGACTTATCAAGTGACATACACGTAACTAGAGGCTTAGTTGTCAGCCGAGGAATTCTATTCAGTCAGCGGCTGAGTGCGCTATATGTGTTGACTAAATATTGTCGACAGTGGCTGCTTACAGAGGGCAATCATAATCGTAATCCCGAGACTCTACGAAAGTCACGTCACGGGGACCAGCTTATTCACAGGCGCTCAGTCAAAACAAAATCAATAGGCAAAAAGGGTTTGATTCCAGATCGAGATCCAAAAGTCAGACAGAGAGACAGCATCGCAGCTACGGCTACCCTTTTGCCTATCGATTTTGTTTTGTTTTGACTAAGCGCCTGTGAATAAGCTGGTCGCCGCGACGCGGCTTTCGTTGGGCGATGTAGAAATCTCGAAATTACGATTACGATTACGATTAGTGCGGTCCGTGCACGGGGACCTTAAATGGCGTGGCACCCATTCAAACTGGCAGCGGTGACCCGATAAATTCATTGCAAAATGAGCAGGGTCGAGGCCATACGGTAGCTATATACAACCTATACATTTACATTTACGGTGGGTGGTGTTTAGGTTTAGAACTGAAAGAGAGATAAGCGGAAGAAGAGGAGTTTGATTAGGATCTGTGAAAAAGGAATGGCCAGAGGCGCCAGTGTCCCCTCCCAATGAATACCAGGTCCACCCAGCGGTTCAACCAAATGAAATTCTGGTTATACTGGCATACATGGTTAGGGGATAAAAAGTTAAGAAATCTGCTTATTTTTCTATCCTTTCCCATGAAACAAAAGATTTTTGTTTATCCGTGACCTTCGCAGAATCCGCCCTATGCTTGACTTCGAAACTGCATCTACCATCGTCACACCCATAGTCCATGCTAAATTAGACTATTGCAATTCACTATTCCTGAACATAAGCTCCAACCAAATAAGCCGCCTTCAACACATACAGAATGGTCTTGCTCGTGCTGTCACCAAAACCCCAAGCGCCATCACATATCATTCTTGTTCTCAAATCACTTCACTGGCTTAAAATACCTGAACGAATCGAGTACAAAATCTTATCACTTACCAATAACACACTTCAATCCTCCCAACCCTCCAATCTTCGTGAGCTATTTAGAATCCAACCACTCCGTTCAAACTACTCCTCTTCTGTCCTAACCCTTCTTCGCCCTCCCGTCACCTTCTGACGTTTTCTGGCCCATCATACAAACTCATCGATGCTTCACCGTTTGCAATTTCTGCTTCGGCCTTTCACTCAAAACTCAAAACATTCCTCTTTCACAGATCGTACCCTGACACCCCTTCTTCCTCTTATCTCTCTCTCCTCTCCAATCCTAAACACCACCCCTCCCCCGTAGCTGCCACGCTGCCTCTCCGTCTGACTTTTGGATCTTGACCTGGAACCGAATTCTTTTGCCTATCGATTTTGTTTTGACTTAGCGCCTGTGAATAAGCTGGTGCCCGCGGCTCGGCTTTCGTTGGGCGCTGTAGAAATCTCGCAATTACGATTACGATTACGATTATCTCATCCATAAAATTTGGAAATCGCTCAACAGCCATAGCTGCTCCACCCCTCTGGAATAAACTACCGCCCGAATTACGATAATTAGCCGATCCATCATACAAACTCACCATCACTTCACCCCTTGCAATCTCTGCGCAGGTCTTCCACTCAAAACTGAAAAGACTCCTCTTACACAAATCCTATAGTGATTCCTCTTCTTCCCCTTGTCTAGCCTGCAGATCCAATTCCAAACACCCACCATCCACCCTAACCGTATGACTATCTGCCTACCTGACTCTTAGATCTTAACCTTGAACCGAATCCGTCTTGCCTATCGATTTTGTTTTGTCTGAGCGCCTGTGAATAAGCTGGTTCCCGAGACTTGTCTTTCGTTGAGCGCTGTAGAAATCATGAGATTATGATTATGATTATTGATGGGTGTGTCGTTTAGTTGATTAGGCCCTACCGTTAGCCTAACGTTTGTAGTGGCATAGCCAGGGGTGGCTGACAGTGGTTCGGCCGCCTCGGATGATACTGTAGGTTAAAGGGGCGACAAAGTTAAAATTTTAAAGAAATATTTTATCATCTGCGCCCAAATGTTCCATGATGATAATCTAAAAGACAATGAGAGCCTATGTCCCAAAAATCCAAAGATTGTGCCCATGAAAATGACTTCTAATTCGTCAATGTACACATTTTGTGTTTTATGTAACGTTGTGTACGGTAGGCATATCGAGTTTCAACTCTGGAGTTGAACTAACCCAGTCTCTGTCTCTCTTTATCTCCCTTAAAGTTCGTGCACACAGAATTATGTGCTCTCTCTTTTCTATACCTGACCATTCTCTTCCGATTTCTGTCCCTCTTTATGTCGTAGGATAAAATACGGCGCGTGTCAGATCAAATCTTCATAACTCTCTAGACAAATAAAGAAAAGCCAGTGGCGTAGCTAGCTTTCCGAGGGCCCTTGTGCAAACTGAACTCTGGCTATTCTGCTTTAAATAATTGAGCAACCAGACCTTGGCCCCTTGGGGGCCCAGGCAGCCCCTGGCTTCGTGGACCCTTGTGCTTTGCACAACCTGCACAATCTATTGCTACGCCACTGAGAAAAGCTATCTATTAACGATCAAATAAACGCCTTTTATAGTGCTCTCCGGGAAGCATAAAACTAAGCGGAGTGGAGCTCATTTTAGGAAAGCGCAGGAAGAAGAGCAACAGCTGCAGCAGCAAGTTCCGTGTAGTTTATGGCAGTTTATTTGAGATGCAATAATTCATCAGCAGTTTTGGACGACCAAGACAAAGAATCCAGCGTCCTCCTACTGAGACGCTGGATACCCATCATTGCGCAACTCTAATTCTCAATTATACCTGAAAAATTCGAAATGGTAGCTTTGCTGTTATTCTGATCAGAAGTCCTCTCTTCAACTGATTGAATTCTGAAATGTATCCAGGCTAAGGGTAGGGGCTTATAACTTTTCATCAAGGACTGAATCCTGAAAACTTTGATGGATCTACTTAAAAGCAGGAAAATCGATCTCTGTGCAAAAACCATCAGTGATGCTGCGAAATTATGCTGTGAATGGGGTGCTACAGTGAGCAGATGAATTAGAAGGGAATGTTCTATAACCAGGTAGGTGAGGAATACTACTGATCTCTGCCAACATACCATTGCCTCTACCTCACTTAATACCTTACCCAACCTCGTACTGTATAACTTCTATTGCGCCTACATGTCCTCTGTCATAGTTCTATGCCTGTTGAAAATGCGTCAGATGCCGGACTTCATTACACAGAAAGAGATGCATTGTTCCCTGAGAGAAAATTTTGACCAAACTGGGGTTGAAATTTCCAACCGTTTTCCACAAGAACTAGAATTGGAGAGCCTTTTTTGTTTCCTTTGTAATGCTGAATCTTTTTGACGAAACAGCTCGTGAACAAATCGTGAACAACGTATCGAACTCGATCCAAACTCAATGTCTTAGTCAGTCGCAGCATTACTTAAAAGATTTGAATGGATCGGACCTGTTCCAGGACTATATGGACACAGGCCTCTATTCGTTTCCATCAACGCAGCAAAACGAAACGGAAAAAGTTTGGATTAAGCCTATAGCTGCCTGTTCTCCAACTGGACTGCTCAAGGGCTCTTTTTTATCAATGTGATTAGAAGTAGGCCTACACAAGACTTTGGCCACAGTTCTTCAGATTCTGTTGATATTGTCAGCTCGACTTGCTGCTCGACGGCATGTCAAGTCGGTTAACTACGTTTGAGACCCCTTCGGGAGATATCGGTGGTTACGCCTTCCCTTCTGAATCAGCTCCAGTTCGGAATTGTTCCAGAGTCGAGACCAAACGCATCGCTCTCGGGACATAGCGGCGTTGCATGCATAGCAGACGACATTTTGATTGTGGGCTCCGAGAACACGAAAGCAGCAGTGATCGTCAAACACAACCGGAACCTACGTGCGTTATTGGTTCTAGGTGGCGTCTTATCTGGATGTTCCGACTGGTGCTTACGCATAATTGTCTTGTAGACGGTGCTTCATCTTATGGAGAGTTGCACCTCAGTCTCCGTCATCCCCGGTCGCAGATTTCTTCGCTGTGCTGTGCAAGGTGACTTGGCTGTTCCACCAGACTGACTTTCACGGTCTAACATAGAAATGTTGCTGTAGTTGGTCCATCTTTCTGGAATAAGCAGCCTAGCAACCTGCGACACGAGCTCATGGGCCTTTCTCTGCCTCTTTTCCGTAACCGCTTGAAAACCATTCTGTTCTACCGTAGTTTTGTGTTGCCAGGTCGGGAGCGCCTCTGATGAGTCTCTCTTGAAGGGCGCTATATAAATTTGTAATTATAATTACAATTATCTGTCAAATGCTGCGTTTGGTCGTTTAATTCAGCACCTGTTTCCAACTTCTGTTTCATGTCAAGTCAGAGGGATTAACCAGATCGCCTAGTCAAACACCGCGCACCGTAGCGGTCCGTCCACGTGCCTGATACTTGGATCTCGGCCTGGAACAGAACCCGACCTATCTGTCTACCGACTGATTATGTCTGTGACTCAGCGCCTTTCAGTCAGCTGGTTCACGCGACTTGGCCTTCTTCAATAAACTTCCAGATCACGATTTCGAGCAGTCGTCAGCTGACGTATTGGGCCTACATATAAAAACTACTCCTTCAATGGCGCTTATTCAATTAAATCCTACACCCAGGTTTTTGTTCAGTTTCTGCCTTCTAGCGAGATTAAGCCAAAGAGGCGAAACTGGGAACATTTTACGAAAATAAACAAGGCACCAAGTTTCAAAAATCCTAAAGCTATCAAATTAAGCTACTGGTCCGAGGAAAAAATCCTTCAACGACCAGTCGGCTGTGATTAACTTGCCAAAGCATCAACTGGAGTAAGCCCTCCTCTATAATGCACTTTGAAAAACTGCAACCCCTCACCAGAATCCGACACTGCTTCCACTCCCAGAAAACAGGTGAACACAAGACAAAAGTCAGACATTGTTGATTTAATTCATCACAAAATGAAAGCTTCCACTCAGATAGACATATTCAATGGACCCAAAGCTGGTCGGTATTGTCTCACAGTGGCAACAAGTAAGCCACCTATGGGCCCAATGAACGTGTTTGCCAAGGGACCACTTTGGCAGAAGACCAAGTCTGCCACCATTCTTGAATCTGTATACAAGTTTATGTTGAAAACGGCAAAAAATTAAGCAACAGACAACTAGATACGAACACGATTGCACTTGACACTAATTTCATCAAAACTCTCAGATCTGCCACAGTCGTTGCAAGCATCAACGCATCTCATTAAATCATTCGAGACCATTTGGGAAAACAGAATCAGCATTTTTAACAAACTCAGCATCAGAACAATCAAAACACACAAAAGATTACTCAGACCAAACTTTTTTAACGACTGGGCCACTAACAGGTCTTGAACTTTTAACAGTTTTCATCTATATCGATTCTCTAGCTAAAATATTGTTTGGAAAATCATTAAATAAGCAAACTGAGAAAACTCCCAAGATTTGCAATGTCTTGCAGAAAGAATTTCCATTAGTTTTTCGAGCGAGTGGCGTAATCTGAAACTTTAATGAAGCCCAGGGTCAACACAATTAATCTCAGTCGGCTATTTTTAATCACAGAAAACAACTTAGCACAAAGAAAACAAAGCACTAGCTGGCGTTGTGCTCGACAACCAATATCGGAAAACGAGAAACCTGGGTCCGCAGAAAAGCACCTACTTATACAACTGCTGCTTATGAAAACAGCAGGACCTTGATTAAGCAACACTCAA
Organism: Norana najaformis; assembly: GCA_964023275.1. Classification (NCBI taxonomy): domain Eukaryota; kingdom Metazoa; phylum Annelida; class Clitellata; order Crassiclitellata; family Hormogastridae; genus Norana; species Norana najaformis. Next base: position 32,113,780 of record OZ029913.1, on the reverse strand, counting down.
AACATCCTCTTCTTCCTCTTCTTGCTGCTGCTGCACCTTCTTCATCCTTCTGAAATTCACGGGAAGAAGCGTCCAGCGGCTACAGGAAGTAGTCTGGGGTTCGGCGGGTCACATGTGGCTCACCACGTCTCGGTGCTGGATCAAACTGCAGACTGAAAAACACAGACACCAACAATTATTCACAAAACCACACTCATGTGCAACTATTGTTTATGTGTTCGTGTGGTCTTTATCCTATGACGATATTGTGCACTTTAAATGGGCAGGTTAATACAAATAACAGTGTATGCATGTGTGCCAACTAGACATTCGTTTTGATCGGTACACATTTGCTCTAGTTGTTCAATTCAGCTGTGAGGGTTCAACTCCTGGTCCATCAATCAGCAATGCCTTCACTATCTACCACAGCTCAACAAACTCTGCCTGTGTGTGTCTGTCTATCTGCATCTCTGCTTCTGTATCCTGTTTTGGTGTACCTGAGTGAGTGACCATGAATCTGCGTACGTTTTTCATTCATAATTCGGTTTATGGCGAGACAGATAACCAAGTATAAACTAACTAGGAATATTTCAGCGAGTCATCGAGTTCCATGAGAGCCGCTTGGTTTCCACAACGATAACAGTAGTTGGGAGCACTGAAGATAGTCACGACGTTCTTATCATGACACCAGTTGTAACCCTATCAACATCATCATAGTTCTCATCATCATAAACATACGCACCACTCTCATCATCAGTTGTCACCATATATCCAATGTAATGTAATGTAATCAAAAATTTATGAAGTGCCACTTCGAGGTAAACTCCTCAGAGGCGCTCCCGGCCCTACAACCCAGAAGAACTGGGAAATAAGAAGGTCTTCAAGCGCTTGCGGAAAAGAGGGGGAGATAGACTAAGAAGTTCCTGGCGTAGGCCATTAGGAAGCCCATTCCAAAAAGCGGGACCAACCACAGCAAAACTTCTGCGCTGGGCTGTAGCTGTTCGAACCGATGGGGCAAGCAAGTCACCCCGTACCGCCGAACGAAGTAGTCTACGGCCCGGAATGGAGGAGGCCAAAACACTGATCTCCCTAAGATAAAATGGGGCGCAACCCAAGAGGCAATTACGTACAAGAACCAGGATTTTAAATTTTATACGCTCTTGGATAGGCAGCCAGTGAAGCTCCTCTGAAATGTAAGCAGAGATGTGGCCAAATTTAGGGATACCTCCGATCAGACGAGCAGCCGCGTGCAAGACAGATTGTAGTTGCGAGATGCAGGAGAGACTCAAGCCAGCAAGGACAGCATTGCCATAGTCAATCCTGGAACAAATAAACGCATGGACCAGAATGGTAGCAGCCTGGGTCGTAAGAGAGTGGCGGATAGTGCGCAGTTGACGCAGATGGTAGAAACACGTTCGACAGACATTGTTCACATGCTCCTTCAGAGTAAGTTCCTGATCCAAAATTACTCCTAGATCACGGACTGAGGAAGAGCAGGAGATATCAGGAAAGAGCCTGTCTTTAGTTGCTACCGAATATAACAACTGCAGGACAACATTTAGAGCCAGACAACTAAGGAGCCAAAGGAAAGGTCAAAGACAGCCAAGAAGTTATAGAGAAGAAAACTCTGCAATTCATTCCTTAGTGCTTATAATAACGCAAATACTTTAGATTTTGCCTCTCTTCCTTTATAACACATTAAAAATTGATTGCAAACGTCTTTGCACAAGAATGTTTAGCATGTTAGACTGACAAGGGCAACCACCCAAGTTAATCATCACACGCTTAGTGCCATCGACTGAATCCTCGTATAGTGGAGCAACATAATTAAGATACAGATTGGAAACCTCCATGACAAGTTGGTGTGCACGTGAGACAAGAGTGAGTCCATTGCTGTGGTTGAATGTCTCGGAGATATCTTGTCCAAAAGTGTATCCAGCTCCACGTGGAGAAATTCCCCATCCACCACGATCATCTGGGTCTGACCATAGGAGATCACAGATTGGTCCCTAGTAAAGATCACCACAATAACGACACGTCAATACCAAATGACTTAATGCACAACATTAGGAGATCATCGTGGAGACCGATCACACAATTCAACTGGCATAAACAGCTACTTTAGACAAACCATCTGATTCACAGAAGATGAAACACACACACATCAGTCTCAAATCACTCATTCTTCATTCACATATCCGGTGCACTTATATACTCTCTGTTCACCTATTTAGGCTAAATGATCATAATCATTAACACATTACTTCATGTGGAACTTCCTGGATCCTGTCAAGGGCTCGGATGTGATCAAGCGTATCGATCGATGGAGACAAACCTCCATGGAGACAAAAGATCTAAAAAACCAAGCACCATTCAAACTTTGTAGAGAACATAATTAGCAGAAGAGAGCAATAATAAGAACTAAATGTACAGGTAAACTGCCACTATGTCTGATATTTCATCCACAAAAAAAGGCTAAAACCTAATGTCATCAAAGAAGTCAGTCTTCGTCTCCGTTTATCTATATCTGTCTCTGTCAGTCTCTGTGTCAATTTCTGTGATGGTCTCTACGTCAGTCTCAGTGTCAGTATTATGCCTCTTTCTCTCACCTGGCCATCCACAAGGGCAGTCAGTGGCAAGTAGTCAAACAGATCCGTGAAATATTTCCAGACGTTTGCGTTCCCATATTTTCGCAGACATTCATCGTAGAAACCGTAGACTTGTGTTATCTGTCGACTCTCATGGTTTCCACGAAGTATTGTCACCCGATCTTTAAATCGCACCTGATTAATCAGTCAAAGTTCAGCTTTTACTGAAACTGGAAATGATCCATAATTTTAAAAGAAATCTTTACCATGGAAATTTTGAACATATCATAAACACACACAAAACACTTAACCCATTTCATGTTTCCTTTCCTCACCCCCACCCCACAATCACAACGTGATATTAAGCATCGCTTCAGATAACCTACCTTCAGCGTAACCAAGAGTGACACAGTTTCAACTGAGTGATATCCACGATCGACATAATCTCCCATGAACAGGTAGTTGGTGTCTGGTGCCTTTCCACCGATATTGAACAACTCCATCAGGTCATGGAACTGACCATGAACATCACCACAGACTGTCACTGGACACTTCACCTCCTGGACATTCGACTCTTTCAGCAAAATCTCCTTTGCCTAAAAACCAACAGATTCAAAATGTTCATTTTAACAGATGGATCCAGAAAACAAATAATCACTATCAGCTGTTCAACAGATCACAGCCAGTGAGGAGGAATCTCATAAGCAGTGCTACATAAATGCCTTGTGCAATTTAAAAGCCTGAATATGGTCAGAAAATGATATGGTGTTGCAAAAATTATCCCTAAACTGCATGCACTTTCATTACGATCAATGAACAATTAACCCAATTCAACAGACGCAAGCCAATAAAATTTGCAAAGTAGTTGACTTGTGCAAAGGAGAAGAAATTCGGTTTTAGAAGGATTTTGGAGCTCCTTACCCACCATCCATGACCGAACATCACTGAAAACAGGAGCAAGTACTTGAAACTGGGATTAGACGAGGAACTGTGAAATGAGAGGGACAGCTGGGCATCATCAACATAGAAATGGTAGTTTAGAGAGCTATCAGCTAGTAGTGAATCAAGTGGGGTGGTGCATGGTGTTGACAGGAGCAGTTTCAGTACAAAACCTTATGAAACACCACAGTTCAAGTCAGTTGGCGCTGAAGTGAGTTGCTCGAAGCAAACTGACCGAGTACAAGGGTGCAAGTAAGATGTGAACCAGCTAAAAGCAGGACTAGAAAAACTGAACCAGTGTTTAAGATGATGGAGTATTGTTAGTGCCTAATCTCAGAGACTAGCATCACTTTCCTTAAAGCTAGTCTCCCAATAATCTTTTGCACGAGATAACATGGCCTATCTCTATATCAAACACAGTGCCATTTCTTTGCATTAAAATCTTCCTCTTTCAAATAACAAACGTTATCACCTATATATGTACAGTTTTTGTCTGAACCAGTCAACAGTCATCACCTCAAAGACTGAACTACAACTTGCTAACTTAAAATCTATATACAAACAGATACACATACAGTACACACAAAAACAATAGCACTCTAGCTGCTTTCAATGACTGAATTCCCAAGCCACACACACACGCTCACGACTTCCCTCACCATCCACCACACTTCAGCCACAATTAATAACACTGACAAGCATGTTGCGATCAGTGGTATTCAAGGTAGCAGATACATCCAAGAGAATGAGAGCAGTTACTTTTCTTTTATCCACAGAGATGATTATGCAATTGTGAAAGGTAAGTAGCCCAGTTTCAGCAGAATGGTACTTGAAATAGGCAGATTGAAAAGGAAGGTACAAGTTGTGAGATGATAGTTGACAGCTCAGAGGATTATGAACAATAGGCAGCTAATTAGCGTCATACCCAGGATTTGATCAAGAAAATTAATTGCTACAGTCAGATTTCACCACAGATTAATTGTGAACAAAAAACTAACGAATTTCCTAGAAGTAGTGAAACCCTTTTGCCAAAGGTGACAAAGGTGACTGATTTCTTTTTGGGGATAGGAGGTCAGAACTCAACTGGCCAATGGAACGTTAAAGACAATCTATGGTACCTTTTCGCAGAGTGTCTTGACCTGAGGTTCAGTCAGCTGCTTGCATTCCATCAACTGACTGATCCATTGATCCAACTCCTTCACAGCTGCTCGATCATCAACCATTTTTACGACAAACTGCTGATCACAAATTACATCACCAATGTCAGCAACCATGAAAAGCAAAGAATAAAAATGGTCATTATTATTGTTTTTATCTGAGGTAAGTGTAATCCCTCAGGAAAAAGAAATTATTATTATTATTATTACTATTATTATTATTGTTTTGTTATCGTCATCGGCATCATTATTATTATAAATCTATGACTTATCTATGGTCATCTGGCTCTTCAATGCAGTCACTTTTGCAACAACTTCTCTACTATGCAAAACATTGGCAAAGACTAACCATTATTATTGCAGCACAACAGCCCCACGTTTTTGTAATCCTGAGGGATCATATTTACCTCGGGTAAAAAATAATGATAGCAGTAGCAGCATTAGTAGTAAAAATAATAACAACCTTTTTATTATGCTTCCAGCCGTTACATCAATCAACACCCCTAACAAAAAACCCTCCTTGTTTGATAGACCTCACAAATACGATTTCGAGCAGAAATGAAAAGTATCGTCATACAGATCCTCCATTTCATTACATAACGTGATTTAAAACTGAAAACATGAGCGATGAATGAGAAAAACGAGAATTTGCTGAAAACAGACGATGAACTGAGGCGCAGTTGGTTGCAAGCGGTCGAAATGCGACGTCCTAATACACTCGTCGTCCAAACGAAGTCACCCGCAGACGACACTGGGTTCTCCTGCTGCGGTCGACGGGGGACAGGGCTTTGGCGACCCACCGAACCCTTGGCCTCTACGAAGACCTGCACTGGACGAGGATCCGCCGATAATTTTCCGCTCTCTCAACTGCCACTCCGCCGTCTGACTACTCCATCGACCGACATCAAAACATCACGTGGCTTGTACATCTAAATGCAAATCGTATGCGTAAATAAGTAAGTAAAGCTCCTCGCCTCATCGACCAACGCGCGATCGTAAACTCCTCTATTTCTCCAGCGCCAAATAAACTGCTGGTCCAAAGCGAACGAGCTTATCCAAATAGAAAACCGTTTAAGGGAGATTGGATCAGGTTTGGTTCCTGGTCAACATTATAAGAGCAGGCTATTTGAAGCATAGCGCTATATAAATTTCCATATACGACAACGTGTCCCAACGCCATTTCTGAAATGCTGTCATTGGGAGCCGTCGCTGATTAATTTTCAGTTGCCGAGCTCAGCGTCTCGAATGCCCAGCCAACCTCAAAGAACGACCCATAAATTTCGTCTGGAGACTTCTACATGTATAACGCTGTTTCCATAAAGTACCACTCAGTCGTTGAGTCTCGTAATCGTAAACTCCAAATGGATAAAGCGCTACTTAAAAGCTGAGCCATGGGAACAGCTTATTCACTAGCGCTGCGTCAAGCCAGTGGGGTTGTCCAAAGATGCCATGTCAAGAACCAAATACAGCAGCCAGAAGACCAGAGAGAGAAGGTGGAAAAGAGCTGTTAGGGTGGGTTGTGTTTAAAATGACAGAAATGGGAAGGCAGAGGATTCAATGGACCAGGATGGGATTTCTTGAAAAGATGAGACCAGTTTTAATGGAACACCTGGAGGGGGCTTGAGAGTTGAGACAGGTGATGATGGGTGAACAACGGCAAGGATAGAGGAACAGAGAATTTGCCAAATTTACGAGGGAGATCGTTCCAGAGTCGGGGTGCAGCGTAGTGTATGGATCGGTTAGAGAACTTAAGATGAGCGGGACGGGCAACAGTGAGGTTAGAGGATGAGCGAGTAGAGCGGTCTGATTGGATGATAGTTTGCAAAGATAAGTTGGGAAAAATTGGAGAGTGTTATAGGTTAGGGAGAGAATTTTGAAGTGAAAATCCACTTAGAATCAGCCGAACTCCACAAAGACGCCATAGCCTTTAAGATGTATAAAATAAATAAAATTTAATAATAAAAAAGTAAAAAAATAATACGAATAGATGGATTCAGTCCGAAACTGCACGACTTCAGAAAATCAAGCAACGGCTATCCAAAACCTCGGACGTGCAGCAGGACGTTCAGGTGAATCCAGCTGAAATGTCTTGGGTATAAACAACAGATCACAGAATGAAGCACATTATTTAGAGTATGAGTAACTGAGCAGGATAATTGGTCGACTAGTATGCGATATCTTATTATAAACTGGGCTTGTCAAACCCTGCTGCTTTGAACGCCATAACCTCTCTGATGCAGTCGTATTCGCGAAAGCTGTCGCGGGAACCAGCTTATTCACTGGCGCTCAGTCTAAAATGCATTCGATAGGCGGGAAGGGTGGGATTCGGAAACAGATGATTTGTGGAAGTGAATGTTTGCAGTTTTGAGTGAAAGACCTGCGCAGAGATGGCAAGTTCGTAGAATTGGTCAGATAAATGTCGTAATTCTTTTACTTACAGTATCGCTATTGTAATCTCAGGCTTAATAGTGCTCAGGTAAACCAAGTCGCAGGAACCAGCTTATTCACAGGCGCTGTCAATACCAAATCGACATACAGGCAAGGATGGGTTCGGTTTCAGGTCAAGATCCAAGGATCAGGCAGTAGACAGTCAGACGGCTACGGTTGGTGTTTAATGTTCGAGCGCCAAGATAGATTATAGGAAGAGCAGGAATTAGGATATGAACTGTGGATTAAGACTGTTTCAGGTATGAATGAGACTTGGACATATACAGTATTGCAAGAAGTGCAATGCTGGCATAATTGTGGTAATTCTGACGGGAGTTTATAGAGGGAGTGACATACGGAAGAAGAGGGTAGGTGATGTTCTGCTCAACGAGGTTATAGAAGAACGGTTCTGCTACTAACATTGCCTTAGCTTGCCCGAGTATCCTCTGGTCCAGACCCACCCAAGGCCAAGTCCAACATTCTTGGCATTGAGTAGATCTAATTAGGTATAACCCTCTTGATCAGTGACTCAGTCTTGACAGCTCAGTCAGCGGATAGTATTTCCAGAGTGATTTCACATATTTGATTCTTGGCCTCTTTTATTTTGGCAAAATGCGTTGCTTCCCCCAAACGTGCTCCCACAGAGCCCCTAGCTGTTAGGAGCTTCATACCTTTTGGTGACCACTACTTCAACCCCTTCAATTCTCACAAAGTAACATTAAGTTACGTGTGTCGGAATTTCAGAGATTTTGTTAGGATTTGCCAGAATTCATCAAAAGATAGTAGGCAGGAAGAGGTGAACAAAGAAGTCACTGCATAAAGTTGCTCACAGTCAGGTCTCTATGACAGTGTGACTCATCCAAAACAAACTCTAGTACTTTCAGATCAACATAGGTTACTATAACGACAGAAAAACATTTAATCCACTAACATACATTTAGAACTCTACAGGCGATATACAAGTTAGCCACTGTCTAATTCGCATTAGTCCAAACCACTTTACCACAGCAAAAATTCAAAACAAAGGAAAAGTCAACCACTTTATGATGCATGCAAACCAAACAAATCGTCTTTTCATAAAATCAGCAAACAGCAGTTGATGCATCACTTAGAAACAAGCGATAAAAGCAAAATCACTCAACATGTCTCATGCCACTTCTGTGTTTCATGGCATCTGACACAGAAAATACAACAGTCAAACAGTTCTCGCTCAAAATTACACAATCGAGCAAATTAAATGTCAACAAGTCTCTAAGTCAGAAGAGGAACTGGCAAAGACGGAATGAACGTTTCCTCTTCACACGAAGATGATCATTCTGAAAGAAAAAACAAAGTAACAAAAAACCTACCAAATATTCTGACAATACCGTATTTGTACAAATTATGTTAGTAATTATTTAATTAAGACAGGTTTTATTTCATTGCTTCCATTCATCGTCGAGCAATAAAATGAAGTCGCTAACCCTTCCTACCCGTGGCTGCCTCTTGGGGTTGGCTTAAGATATTTCAGTCAAAGGGCAAACAGGATTTGATACGGATCAAACAGCTGGACAAACCTTTCCTTGCAGTTAACGTGGCTTGACGAAAAATTCAGCTATTTTCAGGAGGGATGTCAACCACAGACATGGAGGTGAAATGCATTTAACAACATAATCCAATTATGAGGCTGTCATTACCTGTGTGTCCTGTCATCAGTAGTTGTAACTTCCTCGTGGCTTTGATCGGCCATATTGCCTTCCAGCTGCAACCAAACAACAGACAATTACAATCTACAAAACAACTAACATTTCTTTTCCAGATCAATTCCAGATCTCTTGCACCAATTAGATAAGTTGAGATTATCAGAACATCACCCAGTCAGTTTATAAAAAGACCAACTCGTTTAGACAGCCACCTGTTCTTAACCTACCTGACATGCTGCTACCTCCAGCTCCTCCTCCTCTTCGGTTTGACAAAGAATATGGTGCTCGTGAACTCGGGTATCTGCTTGATGAACTAGGGTTCATGTAACCTACAAGAAAAACAGTTTTGTCAAAATCAAAGCATTCTTCTGAATCAAAAATGGATCTAAAACATTTGGCATCAAAATTGCTTCATGGAAGCAACAATTTGCTTCTGTGGCTTGTTGCATCTCTACAACAACATCGTCAGATGATGAAGCTAATGAAGACAATTTCACCACGAAGAGAGATGAAAACAGAAACGAAAATACTAGAAATGAAAACATATTTGAATAAGAAATGGTGACTGAAGAGAAATAAACTGCCATCACCTCCTCCTCCTCCTATGGTTGATGGTCTCTTCTTGCGCTCTGGGCTGTAGCCGTCTTCATCACGGTATCTCTTGGCCGAGTATCTGTCAGTCACATTCTCGCGGTAACCACCTCAACACAATCATCCATCATCATTATTATAATCACCATTATAAAATTAGCAATAACAATAATAGTTGTAGTAGTACTAGTTAGAACTAGACAGCGTCGTAATGAAAGTTGAATTATACAATTATCAGCACACAAAGGTTAGGAGGTATTTCAGCAGTTGCCACAAATTCCATCCCTGACACTCTCCTTACCCCTTTCTCTCTTCCCATCTCTTTGTCTGTACATTTGTCTGTCTCTCTTTCTGTTAATGCCCATCAAACCAACTCAGAACCCACTCTGAAGCCACAACATTTCTCCAGACTATTCTACTCACCCCATTCAGACCACCTCCCTCTTCCCTGGCGGTTGCTATAGCTACCTCTGTACGACGGATAGGCTTGGTCGTAGCTAGGTGAAATGTAACTAGAATGGTAGGCTCCTCCAGATGGTCGGTGATCGTCATAGTAACCAGAAGGCCTGGAGTAATTGGGTCGACCGCCTCCATAGCGCTGTTCCTCTGGATAGTGCCTTCTTGGAAGAGGATGGTGATGCGGAGGATGCGATGGACCGGTTCCTCCTGTCTCTGGCAACTTATTCCTAAACAGAAAACGACAACGCTAACAGCTGCTCGTGCACTCCTCATGCCAGGACTGGAATTGCAGCCCTTCTAAGAAGAAATCTCACACATGTGCTACATAATCTGCTCAATGAACGAATGAAAAAGAATTATGCATTTGGTGTAAGCAGAGCTAAAACATTCGACATCAACTTCTAAAGGTTCTTAGAAGGAGCTAAATAAAGGTCTACATACATAATACATACATCCAGTATGTTATGCATGAAAACATCATGCTATTGTGCACTTAAACCAAACAAGATTCAATATAACCACTGAACTGCACACAATGACTTTAAGGCACTTCTGTTCAGTGCAATATCCTCCCACCGAAGAAAAAGCACAGTTACACTGAGACAGAGACAGAATGAGACAGAGAAAGCGACAGTGCAACAGGAAAAGGACATGTTTTGACTACTCGTGGAGCAAGACTTACGTCAGAGCACTGACGAGACCCTGCAACTGATTGACCAACTTGTTAGCCACTTCTTCGCTCCTTGGAGCATAGCCGCCACGACCTCCACGACCTGACCTAAAAGAGTCACGCCTAAAACAAGAAAGAGACAACATCTAAATCATAGATCAAAACCCATAGATTCCATTTTGTATACGATCCGTATTTCTTCACAACTGAATGAATCTTCTACACATATTTCTATATACTTCAGATTTATACAGAACCGTTTATGAAGCAAACCAATGCATAGGCGGTTACCTCGGGAATGGGCTCCTTCGAGACAGCGGGCGACGAGAGCTGCTCTTGCGTTCAGCAGAGTCCTTTGGGCTGTGATGGGAAGATCGATGCCTCTCCCTCGATGAATGCCTTCTCTCCCTCTCCTTGTCACCCTCTGTCTTCTCTTCGGCCTTCTTCTTCTTGTCCTCAGTTGAGTCGGGAATCGGAAGGCGCAGTTCCTCTCGCCTCCGCTTGTCCTTGTCCAAACGACGTCGCAACAAATGCAACTTCTGCAACACCAACAGATCAACTAAATGACCACAGAAAACAAATGAAGTCTACTATCTGATATACTGAAATACTACACAATACAGTCATGCATTACCAAAAAGATGGTATATGCAACTAGTAAGTTCCTAAATATGTGGAGGATGAACACCAAGCCATGCCATTAAAAAATCTAAAAAGACAGTAACAAACAGAGAAAATGCTAAAAACAAGGACAAATACTAAACCTGTGAAAATAATGAAACAATGAGAATATTAACACAATAAAAACACTTAGCATCAACTAGATACAAAGAAGTATAAAAATAAAATGCAATTTTTTAAACTAGTCTACACAAAATAAGACAAACATGCAAAAGTAAATACACAAATGTAAAGTGATGGATGTTAACTGTCACTGATCAGCTGCAGAAATCTGGCAAAAGAAAGTTAACTACTTCTTGCTTGAATGCACCTAATGATGAGGATCAGCCACAGATGGCTAATAACAATCTTGATCGAAGAAAACACAGATTGCAGATAAAACACCAAATGAAGACAAAAAAGACAGAACGTTTATCACAGATGACCAATTGGAATATTCCAGCATTTTCACATATGCGCAAAGAACGACTGCTAGAATTCGTGTCTGCATGTAAGATCTGTTGATATATTTTGAAGTTAATAGTTGACCTGTTCAGCATCATCCACATCCCATGACGGTCGTCCATGCGATCGCTCAATGATTTTGCGGAACTTCTGAATCTGTTCGACCCAATAGAGCCGAAGCGTGTCTCGAAGAAGACCTAAAATCAACACAGAACAAGCAATTCATTTATAAGGTGCAACTTCTATAGGTGGGTTAGGCTCAGATCATTTCCCACTGGGTTGCTTTTTTCTGCTCACGTTTTAAGCAGGACACACCTCCTTCACCCCACTGCTCCCAACCAGAAACTGCCTTCAGCGAACACACATACACCATTTCCCATTTCAACTCAAATGAAAAGCACTGCTCCAACTGACACAATAAGCCCCATAAAGGCACTACTGTACAAAAATGAGCAGCTGACCCTTTCTGCACTAATCTGAACTCAGTGCTAAAAACTTGGTCATCCCTAAAACAAGGTCCATAACTGTAGCCAAATAGACTGATACGGACGTAAACCAGCAGCACATGGAGTTGCAGACATTAAAGGAACAGTCCTCAAAACCTCTTAATTCTGCTGAAGTAAAAGCTGTCCTATTCACCACTGATTCCGAGGCCCATTTCATTATTCAGACTCACCATACTTTTCCTTCTTTTCTGCAATAGCCTTGATCACATAGAGCTTCTCGCCTTCCAACTCCACATCCTTGTACTTTTCACTGGCCTCATAAGCCTCCTCTTCATTTGCATACTCCAAGTATGCATACCTGAAAATTACAACAAAATGACATTCAGTGGTCTATTGCGGCATCCATGAGTGCACATAAGACACACTCACACATTCACACGGCCCATAACAGATGCTTAAAACATCTCTCTTCTTTCATTTTGCCAAGAGCAAAACTGTTGCCACATCTGTAGAAAAAATTGAACAATTACAGAAGAGATTGGTTAAGCGTCAGTATTGGGCCAACAAGTATGCACTTTAAATGTAAATTGCAAATGGTTCTCTCCTAGTTAAGAGAAGCAAGTACGAGCTAGAAGCAGAAGTGAAAGCAAAGGCTCATCTAATCCTCATTGCTAAAATGGTCCAAGTCTGTATCTGGTGGCCGCTGGGTTTCTCCTAATTCTGTCCATCGTTAGCTACAGAACTTGTTTCAAGAAGATGTTAAGTTTCGATGCTGATAAATGTGTCCATAATGCGTGTGTTTCAAATCAACAGCTCATCACAGACATATATTAAACAGACTTGCTCTTCCGATGCTTTTGTCGTTCATTCAGTGGCTTTTTTCATAGCACCATTTTTCTAAAAACATTTTCATCCTTTTTCAGAGATTCGTTACTAAAACGAGGTCATCTGCAACAATTTCACAGTCCTTATGAAATCATTTCGTCCAAGTTAACGTATTCTCGTGTATTTTACGCCGTAACAAAGTGTTACGCCGCGCGCAAGTCCAATCGAAAGAGTAAATGGAATGCCTGTAGGTGGCGCTGCTTTACCCGGTGCGTTCCATGGTCTCTTCGTCATAAGGAATAATCACTTGTAGCGCATCTGGAAACGCTTCCTTAATTGATGCTTCAGTGACATGACTTGGCAAATTGCCAACATAGAGCAGACGACAGATGGTTGGCCCTGAAAACACAGATCGCACTCAAATATAAATGTCGCATTAAATTCATCATTTATAAAACTGAATCCGGTTCAGACGACGAAGACAACTTTTATCTCATTTCCGCTCCTTGAAAACTGAAACTGTACGTCAAGAACTGTGTGTCATCGTTGAACTGCTGAGTCATCATCATGGTTGAACCTTCAATACGGAGACGGAGGAGGACGAGACTTGCATTCTCTTCTGCTTCATCCTCCTCCAACATCATCTAAACCAGCAGCATCAGCATCTGCTAACCCAATGAATTCTAGTACAGACATCGAGAGAAAGATCAAGTGCTGATGAAGCAGGGTGGAGAAGAGGGGGAAAAGAGGCAAGGGAGGGAGATAGAGGAGTACAGTGAGGAGGCAAAAAAGAAAATTCTACTTATGAAACAGTAGAAGCAAATGATGCAACAATTTTACAAAACAAAAAAAACAAACAGATTTAATACACAAATAAATATACAAATACACAACCACCTCTAAAATTAAAGACCTCTAAAAGTACCATAGAACTGACAGTGAATACAAATACCCTTGCATACAAATGATTCCTGAATAAATGCCCCTGCACAAATACCCTTGCATGCAAATTACCTGGACCCCAATATGCCAATGGCTCTTCAACCTTTCATACAACATCCCTAAGCAAGGCAGACAAATTTGGATTTAAACATATCAGACAGGAAACACTTCGTTTAGAAAAATGAACCATCATTTCAGCAGAGAGGTAGAGAATTTCCAGCACTAAAAGTACAATCGTAATCATAACCTCGAGATTTCTACAGTGACCAGTGAAAGGACAAGACCTGAGAACAGTCACATGTACAAAACAACAGCAAATCGGAAAGACACAGACAAAAAGAGAGACAGAAAGACAGACTCATAAACTAAAGATGACAGAGATAAGACAAGACATATACAGATGAGGTTCAGCCACAAATGGCTAATAATGATCTTAATCAAATTGTAGATAAGCACCAAGAGATGATAGTGAAAAATTAAATAATTCAAATAAAAAAGAAAAACAAGAGAGCAAACTGATTATGTTAAGTACAGTGATACAAGCAAAGAAATCATCAGCCTAATCCAGACGACACAGACAGCAATGATCTCAAATCCTTGTCATTTATCCATTCTTCTCTGTCTTTCTATCATCTTCTTGAATCATAGTCCAATAGTTTAATATTCCATTGATTTGAATATCTCTTTTCTCTCATTCCTCCCCATTTCCTTCTCACTGAACCAAAGACTACAATGCCTAATCCCAAAGCAGCAGCTGCTGCTGATCCTACCTCTTCGGTCACATTCTTCACGTCGTATCTGAGACAAAATGACACCTACACATAAAAAGACAGCAACACAATAAATCAAAAGATGACAGGAACATAGAGAGAGGAGGAGGGCAGACAGGATTATACAACAGGAAAACAAACAGGAGGAATAAGAGCAGTAGGAGAAAAATTTATAAAAATGCCAATATGTCTATTACAATGCTGTCCCATTTATGCACGAATCAGCTTAATGCAAGCTTACCTCATTTGCTCCCACCATACCTGTTTAATATGCAAGACCTGTTAGAATGCGGTACAATCAATACACGCCTTGAATGGGCTAATATATATTCAGTTCCAATTTCAAAGTATATGAACTTAATATAGCTGCACACATCTCCCCTCCCCAAATCCAGCAGCCCAGCAATGTCCCAGACACAAGTTTAGCTGCTTGCACTCTTAATCATGGTTATAACAACCCTGTACCATAAACCTAGCAGCCCAGTTGAGACTTCATCTTTTAATTAATGTATGGATCCAGCAGATGTTAGTGTAGACAGAAACATAAATTGTGTGGTATTAAATCACAAACACTCTTGTCTATAACAGGAGCAATGTAGCCTTTAAAATTTGACAGAATCATCTGGTAGCAGGCTACAGGGCAAGTGCTGTCACATCAGACAGCCTACGTTGTTGAGATTTCTAGCCCCACCAAGACTTACACAGGACATACACCACAGTATTATGGTATGGCCCTCTTAACCCACCGATGGTCGTCATCATCATCACTAAGAGTTAGTTGTGATAATGATTAAATATGATCCCAGTCAACAGATAGCAGAAAGTGCAATTACTTTCTGAATCTTCTCGGCAGAAGTGTTTGACAGTGACTCCTTCTTTCACTTCTTTCAGTTCTTCGATTGCATCCAGCGCTTCATTCATCGAAGAAAACTTCAGCTTCAGCAGACTACACAAAAGAAAATTAAACCAAACAACTCATTTCTCAACTTCTTACACCCACCAGACATCTGTTTCTTTTCTCCCAATTCAGATGCAAAAAAGCAGAAAATCAGCCAAGACATATTTAAGGAAAAAGCTAAACACAAATTAAATCCACTCTTTGTCCCAAGTTTACTCAAATTACATAAGTCACTTATTACTGACAGAGACCAAACAAACAGTGAGAGAGAGACAGACAGATGAGAGAGACCCTAAAATGCAGAATCCGAAAGCTCACCCTTTTGGCAGTTTTCCTGGTTTCATTTCCTCCAGTTCCAAAGTTGTGCTGGAAGCCTTTTCCAAGTATTTACGAAAGGCATCTGAGTAGATATCCGCAAGCTCCACCGGATATGCAACGACACTCTGAAGCTTACTGATTGCAATAACATCTAAATGACATGGAAAAATTAAAAGAACAGCTTAAACAGATGAATGCACTCGTACAAACAACTTTCTCTTTCTCTGCTCATGAAGAATCAGATCAACATAAAGAATCTTAAAAACTGACTGTAAACCAAAGACAGAAATCTCCTCATCCACAATCCTCCTTCTGTGAGCTGCCTGTTGCCTTACCTTTCACGATTTCTCCTTTGAAAGGCACCATGATCTTCTTGCCATGCCAGTTCAGATAGAAGAGATCCTCTGTCAAAAAAAGGCAACAACAAAAATGGTCAGAAACCAAAGAACATTTAAACACGCAATACAGATTCATGATGATAAAAACCAATTTTACCAATATTATACAGTTTACAATTAGCGACAGAATCCTTTCTATTTCGGCTATCAAGAAACAGCAAAAATGAAAGTGGAAATGCGAGAGAGACAGACAGAAAGACAGACAGAAAGAGACAGACAGACAGCAGGCAGACAGACAGACAGAGTCTGTCTCTGTCAGACAGAGAAGAGACAGAAAGACAGACAGAAAGACAGAGACTGAGAGAGACACAGACAGACAGGATCAGCGGCTAAGCAGAAGAAGGAAAATCAACAGAATAAACACAATACAGACGTACTGTCTTTTGAGACATCAACACAGTACTCTCCATCTTCAGCTTTAACGTCACCTTCCTCAACCGCTACTTCTTTCTTTGGCCCCTTCTCCGCTCCTTCATTTTCCTTGTGTTCTTCCTCGTGTGATTCATTCAGTTCATTGCCAGTTGCTTCTTCACTAATGTTCTCTCCTCCTTCGACCAAATCATGATCGGCATCTTCTCCTGCACAGCCAAATGTCCAGAAATATAACACAGACATCTCAGTCAGGTTAAGTTAGATTCAAAGCATTTACAGGGAGTACATTTTCCTACAGAGTAAAGAAATTTGTTATTTTATATGCTTCACTGACTGGTATCCCACAGATCACAGGTGACAGACAACTGCACATTATTAATCCATGAGCCCATGGCCAACACAGCAACCTGTTTAAGTTGTTTCTTCAGCCAGGTTTTGTATACATGCATTCACAGCCAGGGTGCCACTCTTCAGGCAGGCACCCGAGCCCTTACGCACTTGAGGAAGATGAAAATGAACTGACCTTCATTCCATTCCACAAACTCCACACCTTCACCATTTTCCTCATCCACATCTCCACCTTCTTGTTCCTCTTCATGTTCCTCTTCCTCATGATCTCCATTTTCCTCCTCCTCTTCTTCTTCCTCTTCCTCCTCTGCTTTGGTGTTTTTCAAGTCGCACTCTTCATGCACTGCATGTTCCTCAATTCCTGCAAAATACAACATTACAATGTTTCACGAATGCTCCTTCAGCATCGCTATCATCATCAAAATCATCACAATTTTCATTATTATCATCAATCCATCATCGTCATAATCATTACATTCAATCCTTACAATTACCTTTTAACAAAAAATTGTAGACCAAGAACAGGTCAGCTGTTGGAACAGCGTCTTGCTGCAACAACCCAAACCTCACATCAATTAATTCTCATCATGTAAGAAGTTGAACATCAGATTTCCACTGAAAACACCATATGAATCGCAAGAACAGACGTTATTAAGTAAGACAAGAAGATCACCGAATTCGTTGGCAAGAAGTCGAGCAACTAGATCAGATTTCTTTCCACTTGTGCTGAGACCACGATCAATGAGTTCCTCCTTCAGTTCATCGATCGTCAGTTGGTTCCATTCTTGTTCTGCTTGTTCCATTGTCATCACGTCACGCGATTCATCGTCATCTCCGTCCAGCTGTGAATCGTGTGGTTTTGATTCACCGGTTTCTGATTCATCAATCACAATTGTCGATTCACCTTCTGCCATGGTTTTTAGAATGCCTTGGGCACTGTAGCAACAATACATGATCAATACATTTAAAATCCAGTCGCCAAGATTGGAGTAACAAAGCAAATTAATGACTGAATCAGCAACAGTCTCATGTGACAGTACTAGCATTCCACAATATTCACTTGCACTGACATACAGGCTTAAATCGAACTCAAGCACACCTCTCATTACTACGGTCCTTTGGGACCATCAAGCTCAGTCTCTAGCTCATATTAACATTTAATTAAACATTTTCTGCTCTAAATGAAACTCACAGTCTCAACCTGTTTAAAATGAGAACTATTTATTAAAATTGGCTATTAGTGTCAGGAATTATTGCATAAGGCATCTAAGATAAACAGGTTGCCTCACAATCGAACTGACTACTTGTTTCCAATCAGAACTTTCTAAAAGTCTGCCTAATTTTCCCTTCAGCACCAAATGTAAAAAATTACCTGGGTTTGTATATGCAGCCAATTATGATGTACAAATATGTTGCTGAAATTATACAGAAGTGCCTATCTTCAGAAACCACTTTCACTAACTGCTTTTAAAGGCCACTTTCTAGCATAAAAAACTATTTAGTACAGGATACATCACCAAAGCACATTTGAGCATGCATACAAATTCATGATGCTAAAAACCAATTTTACCAATATTATACAGTTCATTGCAAACTATAACACACTGGTAGTATAAACAAGTTTAAAAATCTAACTTTATATACATTTCGAGACAGAACTAACAGCATAAAATGTAACTTTAAATGGCAAACATGGAGAAACGGCTGTTTGCGATCGTCCTACTTAACAACAATATGGCTGCCACAGACTGTGGGAGAAATTAGAGTGCTGCCACCCAACAGAAACACTCCCAGTTAATAAGCTGAGTTACAAATGTATTAATAAATTAAGAAATCGGGTAAATTTCTGCGACGCAAATAAGAAAGTTTGAGAAAAAGTTCTTGTGAAATATGTTTTGCCAGATGAACTCCTGCAGATACAAATCACAACTTGTTATATGCTCCTAATCACTAAGGACGCTGGAATGTTACACTGTGCACATAGCACTGAATTCCTTATAAGGTTCCTCTGTGCCAACCACCGCAAACAACTTTCTGTGTCCGCTAAATGCGGAGACAGTTTTCACATCATCCACTCCTCCTCATGTAGCTGTGCAGTGTTCAGTATATCTCCAGTATCTACAATGACTGTTTGTGGCATGGCATATATACGTATTACAAGCAACTCCTCAAAAACACAACAAAAAAGAAAATATAGAATCTCAATGTCGCAGCGATCCTTGTGAAAATACTGATAAAACTTGGACACTTCAGTAATATTATACTCAAAGGCATATTTTGACACAGTTTTTGTTGCGTTGCAGCTAGCGTTCCGAGTCCATTAGTTAAGGACGATTCACTCACTTATTAACTGGGAGTGCCATAATTTTCTCACAGTCTGCAGCAGTCATGTTGTTTTTAAGTAGGGTGATTGCAAGCGGCTGTTTCTCCATGTTTACCCTTTATATATAGTTCAATATAAATGTAATAGCATGTATAGGAACTGGTGTATTCAACAAGTTTTATATTTTTCTTTATTTAGTGACTAACTTTTCTGACCAGCATTTATTATGCAGCTGAACTGGTGAACAGAGGACGTGGTAGCTGGGCAGCCAGCGTACATCGCTTTTATTGATAATCAAAATACATTAATTTTATTTGCATGAGCTGTTTCGTACTTGAGAATGCTCACGCCTATACCACCTCTTTCATTATGAACGCAATACTGTTTCGATCTAACGTCTGTTTTAATATCAATTAGATTTCGATAATTTCCGACGTGTCAAAGCATATGCTTCCGCGATTAAATTGTAAAAATTATACACGTTTTTCTATAGCGGCCATATGGCCTCCACCCGCGCACGGGTGAGATCCTTCACCACCGCTACACGCCATTTAAGGTCCCCGCGCACGGACCGTACTAGCCCGAGATTCAAATCTCTGAAATAAGCCACGACCGGGACGCGAACCTGGGATCCTCCCGCACCGAGGCTTCCTTGGCGTACACGCTTACTGATGTAGCTAACTAGGCCAGTGATTACAATGTCTCTCAAAGAATTCGTTTGAAACATTTTATGTAACTTAATCCATCTTATTTCAGTGCATATTTCTGACTTGAGTTTAACATTTTAAGTTTGTTGAAAACAGAGATTTCTAAGTCGGCCGGATTTGATTCCCTGTTTCGGTTATATGTATCTGTCACTGCCGCTGTTTCCCGACATTAACATCAGCGACTCCAATCCCTGGCCAACTAGCTGGACACGGTTTCATCCAAATTACGCCAGTTCTCAACTTGGTACAATTTCATCGTTAAAATTTTCGCATAAATTGCAAGCTGAATGATTACCTGATTTTTAATAATGTCTACTTTACGGTGGATTCTGTACTAATTATTTATTTCGACTTTGTTAAGATCACCGACAAAATGGAAATGCTAATGTGCCAGCTTCCTCTGACACGGGTTAAACGAGATCTATCATATCCGAGATCCACAATTTAAGTAAGTAAGCAGATAAATTTCATAAATGAGGACAGGAATTGTAATCGTAAAGATCGTATAATATTCCAAGACATTTGGTCAACGTAGCCTATTTTTAAAGCGCTAGCCCTGTCAAAGTGCTATCACTTACCTACAACACAATTCAATCCTCCCAACCCTCCCATCTTCATCAGATATAGAAAATTATCATTATTATTGATTGTTGTTGTTGCTACTGCATTATTATCATCGTCGTCATCATCATCATCATTATTATTATTATCTTAAAATCCATATCCACCTGCTTCCTTCAGAACACTTGTGCATATAATAATGTTCGTGTTTTTGGGCTACGTGGTTTGCCCCCTTGCAAAATATGATACAGTTGCCCATGAAGGGACCGTACAAGAATGATCATGTGTGTGGTGCTCTTCTATTCTTTGGATCTGTGGTGACAAAGGCGCTATATGAATAATAACACCCACTTGAGCAGCCCCGTGTTGCAACATCGATCTTATGCCGATTACACTTTACTGAAGCATTTGTGTATTAAATTAACTATTAGTGTTTTGGCTCGTTATAGAGTGTCAATGAATAAGGTTGTATGATAGGCCTATATATTAAAGCTATTTCAAACAAGACATTAATTTACACAAATGCAGTTTCAAAGAATGTCAAAGCTAACCTGCTTTTGGTCAGCTAATCACTAGACTTATGAATAATTAAATGACCTCCCTCCCCTTGAAGAAGTTCTTTGAAACTTGACTTCTTTCGCAGTCCATTGGATGAAAAGTCCATACATAGTTTGGTGGTTTCCTGATGTGTGAACGTGCACTTTGCTCTAGTCTTCGACTGCTTTCGAAATGGCGTCTTCTCGATTCGCCCGTCGAATTCGTTGATCGATTTTGCGATTTCTTCGAATGAATTTTACGATGACCAGTTCACCGACTTCTAACTTGTTTCAGCGATAGTTCCAGCGAAAGCGACTACTTATCTTTCGACAAGTTTTACAGGATTTAGTTCGATAACTTTGCGTTGCGATAAACGTTCACTGTCCCTTCAGCCGTGTCTTGGCTACGGATTTTTTCACATTTCGCTTTTGACCGAATCTACTCTCATTCGGCAAGTCTTACAGCTTCCTCAGCCGATTTTCCACAACTAATCGCAAGTCTCGCGGTAATCAATTACGCTTAAATCACCGAATCCTGACTTTTACTCGAGAAATGTGAAGGCAATCCACACGGTTTAATCGTTCCCGTGGCCAGCACAAGACAGTCACTGTCGATTTCTCAGCGCTCTCCTTAAACACGCCTCGCAGATCGTCTGCCAAAACCGTGACGTAGACACTAAACCAAGCGAAGACTAGAGCCTTCTATTCTAAAATAAAGGCTCTGGCGAAGACGTGATTACTTCATCCGTTTCCATGGTAAAATTTCGCCTGTACAATCCATGGCGTCTTTCGATTTCGCCGATTCACCGTTTATAGTATTTCCATTGGACGTTTGATTTGTACTGGAAACGCTCAGTCAAGACAGCATAAATCCCCATCTAAACTAAATCTAGCTATCTATCTAAGCTGGTCGTTAGCCATATTAAAGTCCTACTTACTCTATCGATGGCCCGCTAAAATTAAACCAAAATCTAATTAACTACTGTAGTAACTAATCTATACACTGAAACAGCAAGTACATGAAAAACCAAAGAACTTAAATCAAAAGCGAATGAAAAGGAGATTCGCGACAACATGGTGCATTTAACTACATCTTAGACAGTCAAGGCCTCACGATGTCGACATCACCTAATCTACCTGCCATCGGTTGATGCCTTGTGCATTAGACACCGGCGCATTAGAAGTTGCTAATTATTATCACCTGCGCGCAGCCAGTTTCAAAGCTACACAAGACACGAGTCTGAGGCCACAAATGACTGTTGCACTGCATTGCGAATTAACCATAGGCTACATACCAGTAGCGCACCTCTTCGCAAACAACCACTCGGCGCAGCTGTGCTCAGGTTTAAAACTGCAACTCTGACAGGTCTCTAATTTATATTATATATTATATCAAGCCCGAGATCGTTGAAAAGCGCCACATAAATGCTCACACACATGCCTTTTCTATTGTCAGTAACTTGTTACATGTGATAAAAAAGACAATATTAGTAAACAGGAGAGTCATTTCTTGATCAATAAAGAAACTGTACATGATTACACCGATAGTTCATTTGCTTCGGCCTAAGAAGAACAATAAAAAGAACAGCTGTCTCCAATGGCACTACATCATTATCCACCGACATCAAACGGCGCTATATCATAATCCTCTGACAAACTACTTCAGCAATCGGACGACAGATTTTCAACCAATACAGATCGTGAAAAATAGAACCTCATGTCAATATAGGCTTCAAAACGCATCTGTCTGTCCGTCTGTCTCCCATTTCTTCTCCCCTTCCAACTCTCTTCCCCTCACATTTCATCTGCATCTCTCCATCTCTGTCTGTCTGGGAAGAATAGCAGGGTAGTGAATACAGACAGACAGACAGGCAGGCAGGCAGACAGACAGACAAAGGTACACGCTGTCTGCCTCCCCTCAGTCCATTTCTTTCCCTCCCTCTATCCGTCCATCAGCATTCTGCCCATCATCGCCACCAGAGGGAGATGCTGTTCCTGTTCCCAAGATCCTCAGCAGCTCCCAGCGACGACAAAGTAGTTTCATTTTGCAGTGAAATGATTTTAATGCCACGAAATTCTGTCACGAGGTAGTTAGTTCACCAACAACAAAGGCATCTATAGCGCCAGTCACGCGAAGGAGGACGAGGAGGAGGGGAGAAGCACTGGCAGGAAGATCTCTGAGAGGAAGAAGAGTAGGATCAGGATCATGAGGGGGCACGGACAACGTGAGTAAGGCGTATTGCCTCAACAACTTCCTTCCGTCCCAAGTCAAAAAACGCAACACCCGAAATCAGACCCCATTTAACCTAGCAGCAGAGGTCATTGGAACACAGTGCAGTAGACTTTTCCTCAGATCCCATCCTCCCTCTCCCTCTCTCTCCTGTTCCCGGAAACCAGCTCCACACATCAAGAGCAACGACAGTAGTATCAGACGTCAAAAGCAGAACGCACCATCGAGGTCAGGTCAAGGACAAGACTATTTATGGTCCGGTCAGCAGCGTAAAACAAGGTCATCGACGCATGCTACCTCTCAGTTAACAAGAAACATATTCTTCCAAGAGACATAAAACACCAAACAAACCCATAAAGAACCCCAGATTTTGATTTCAGTCATAAAGAAATAATTAATTATTCCCAGAACAATTCGCAGCTCTTCACATGATGGCTGATCTCCTTGACAATGCATTTCTACGGTTACAGCTTTAAAACAAAATCCACACACAACACAGAAGCCATCAGGAAAAAAATCAAGCAAATTCACGACACTGTGAATAATAAATATATGCAAATCATCTGCATCATGAATAATATTCATAGTTAATCAATGGCATGATCAATATTAATTAGATTCAAATCAGCGGGTATGAAAACTTGTATAACCTCAGGTAAAAGGTTAAATACATGTTTTAGGCCTTGACACTGGCATAAGGGAGTTTCAAGTCATGGAATTAGAAGGAACAATGAATGTAACAGCCTTGAAACTGGCACTGTAGAAGTCCTATAAAAGCCAACCTTCCACCACAAGATAAGCCATCTCCAAAACATAACAGAAAAACAAACACAAAACAGAATCAAATTCTAAGTAGAACATCAGCCGTTCCAATCATAATAACAGTTTGCAACTACAATTTCTAATCCACTGTAAAAATATTCTTTTACGAAATGTTATTTTGAGCTGAACAGAAAATATCAGGAAAGTCAGATCTTGACACCATCATCACCACTACCACCACACCACATCACATCAGGGGAAGAACTGATCTTTTGGCAACAGCAAGACTGAATGAAAATGTGACATTGCTCAACTAACCTTGAAATGCAGTCGATACACATGGAGGTGTATATAGACACAAATAAAGGTGCTGTATTTAGAGTATATAGCGCCTTTTATGAGTCTTTCTCTCAATGGCACATGGGCAGTATAGTGCTGGATGCAGGTGGAAAGGTGTGGCTTATCATAATGAAGTAGATTTCAGATGAGAAACTTCAGTTCAGATCAAGATTTGAACACAAGACGTCTGCACAGACAGAAAGCAAAACGATTCTGGCGGCCAGTACTGAATGACACACGCAAAATCATGCGCAGTGGTAGAGAAAGTGCAAAAATACAACATCAATGCACAACAATAAAATCACACCAACTCTCATCCACCACCTTTTTTACCCTTCTCCTTCCTCTTCCTCCCACTTTCCTTTTAATCCTCCTCCTCTTCTGCCTCTTCCTTTTTCCTTCTCTTTCTTCTCCTCCTCCTTTTCTTCCTGCCCCTTCCCTCCTCCTCCTCCTCCTATTCAGCGTCTTCTCTTGTTGAGTATTCTCTTTGACAAAATTTACAGAGTCTCAAACTGAAAACGAAAAAACTTCCGCAGAACGCGAGGCTTCGGACGTCCGAGAAAATTCACAAAATCTGTTCTCTTGAGATTTCGACAGAATATGTGAGATTTGATTGACAGTCAACTCCATTCCTCATTCACCTCCTCCACGTCCTCTGCTCGGCATCCTCCTCCTGCTCCTGCAACTGCGCTGCTCTAATTTGACAGTTACAGTGTGAGGAGGAGTTGCTTCCATTCGATTCGACTGAGGCCAATGCACAAGTGACTTGATCAGCCGTGAAAACAACGACAAGAAGGCATCATTCAGCTAGAACTGGTCTTCGTTATCAGATTCCCGCTGTTTCTCTAAAGCCAATCAACCAGCAAGTTCATTCAAAAACAACAACACCAACCCTCCCAGAAGAATGAACAGTAAATGACCAACAGATGAATTCATGACCTCATAATCTACATATATATATATATATATATATACATATATATATATATATATATATATATATATATATATGTGAGATCCATCAAAAATTTTGTCAAGCCACATTCACTGAAGTCTGTACCAAAATGGAAAAAAAACAAGATGACCATGACTAAACCAAATTTTAAACCAAAATGTAAAAAACACAGAAGAATGAACAGTAAATGAGATATCACATACTGTGACAGTCAGTGTCACCAACTTCGTCATCATCTCCCAACGCCAGCCGTTAGGTGGCGATGGGTGTGAATAACTGATCTCCATTCTTTTAGGTCATTTGTCAATTTCAGTGTTGTTCTCAAATTTAGTCCGAGTCTTGTTATGTATTAGTTTATGTTGTCTGTCTAGGACGTTGTGTGAGATTCAGTCAGCTGGCGTTCTCTCCACATGATGAAACCATTTTAGTATTTGCTGAGCGACTTTATCTAACAGAGTTGTCTGCATATCTAAGGACTGTCATATTTCATCACTGTTAAGTTTTTGTAGTCTTCAGATTCCTGTAATTTTCCTTAGCCAGCTCGTTTCGACTGTAAGGATTCTTCTTCATCTGGATTTCTCATTTTTGAGTATTCTGATCCATATGAAAGAATGGGCTGTATCATCTTCTCATAAATTCTTGCACTTGTTTGTTTTGTTATTTCTCTGTTTCTCCATATCCTGTTAATTCTTCTATTTCTGATGCAATTTTTATATGTTATGCAAACATTTCAAATATTTCACATTTTCAAGGACCGTTCTGCAGACCGGTGACCAGAGCTCTGCGGACTGGCGCCAGTCCGTCAACCACCACTTTAAGAACTACTGATAAAGAGACTAGAGGTCAGCCTTCAGAAAGTCGCATTCATAATGGCCCACAGTGCATTCGCAGGTGAGAACTGGTGGACAACTCACTTAGCTCAGTATCACGTGGGCCAGCGGAATATGATTGTATGTCTCGGTGGTCACTTCACAGCTAGGCTGCCACGCTATCTGGTTCACCTGAAAACCTTGTTTTGGCCTTCTGAACGTAGTAGCAGAAATAAATAACATGAACAATGACATAATATTTTGTGCGCCACCAGAAAATGGTTGCGCACACTATTCTCAAAAGTCATGGGCGCAAGCACACTTGCGCAGCTTAGACGGAACACTGGGTGATTCCATCCACATCTGCAGCTTTATTCTTCTTCATTTTGTTGATAACACCTCTTACTTCTTCATGTAGAAAGTCGGGTATCTGTTTTTCTGTATTATAATTTATGGGCATCTCATTGGGTTGTTACGTATGTCGACGTTTAGTAGTTTTTCAACATGTTCCTTTCCATTGTTCTTATATGCATGCATCATCATCTTATTATGCTTCACCATTTGCGTTTTTGAAACAACTTCAAGTTGAAATTGTTTGCTAAGTATCTTATTGCAGACTTCCTGCATTGATGTCTGTGTAAGTGACTGTAACAGCACTATCAAACAGTCAAAAGCAAGTGTGCATACATGCCTGCAGTTCAAGACAGAGAGACATCAAGACAGACAGAGACAAAGACAAAAAGAGAAACTTACCTCAGCAGCTTGTATTGTTGTTTCTCGTAGCTGTTCTCCGGTTGTTCACATTCGTATGATGCTATATCCAAAGCTACAAAGACGTACCCATACACATCTACAGACATCACTCTGTCTGTCTGTCTGTCTGTCCTCCTCTCTTGGTCCTTCAATCTTTTGCCACTGTATATTTTGCATTTCTTGCTCTTAAGCTCATTTTTAAACAATTTTTCTTGTAAGAATAGAGATATAAAGCCAGAACAGCTCAAACTTTTTTAAAAACTAACTTACGCAACTAAACATATAAACCAGTGAAATTAACATTTGAAAAATCTTTCCTTTATTACACAAAGCAAGTTCTGAGAGATTTAAGAACAGATTTGACAATCAAAGCCAAGTTAAACTCAGAAATTATCAAAATGAGAGAAATTCCCAAGACATGGCAGTTGCATGTGTTGTTTACCATTGTCAGCAAGAACAGGATTTGTCAGGAGATAGTTGAGGATTGTCGGATGTCTCTCAAACGGACACTGAAACAACAACAACATGCTGGTAAGATTTACAGACCAATGACGATCTAGTCAGAACAGCTGCCCAGTCAATCGCAGATGCGACAGAAACAGAAGGACATGAACAGATTCATCAAGAGGCTAGATGAGAATGTCATCAAGATCCGACTACTTCATCTTCCAAGTGAGGATTAGAGAGACTGAAAGGAAGATGATTATAAGGATTTGAATGATGTAGGTAGGAAGCCAGTGTCAAAATTCTACTCTAGCCTATACTCACCTCAACTGTTTTCCAAGACATGAACTCGGTCACCTTCTTTGAGATCTCCCACAGTTTCTACAGAAGAAGAAAACAACATTTTGTTAAGTCTTTCTGTGTCTCAACTTCTCTGTCTGCCTGACCCTCTGCTTGTGCCTCTACTGTTGTTGATGTGTCTTTCTCTGTCTTCTTCGATGGCTATCAATCTAAGTCCAGAAAACATGCAGACCATCTCAAATTTCCATCTTCTGTCATCTTGTCATAATGGCTTTAAACCTATGACTTCTAGACCTCCCTGTGCAATCAGTTGTTTAACAAAGGGATGAATTAAAAAAAACTGACAACTTACCTCAAAGTTGACATGACCATTTGGCAACCTGCAAGCAACAGAAAAGAATAGAAAAAAAAACATAAAATGCATCAACTCAACTCATCAACAAATGGTTTCTTGCACTGTGCAAGACGCCACGCAGTCAAATGCTCCACGCACAACAACTCTGTCCCAACATTAACCAACGCCTTCAAGATTCGGCTGATGAAAGAAAAACACAATAAATGAAGAAATGACACTAAGAAGAAAGATGCAGCATGGACTAACAGATTGCTATATCCTTCATGTACAATGCAGATATCTTTGATGAGAAGACTAAAGAAGGGAACGACAATCTGAAAAAACAACAACAGCTGTTACTACACTATCCCACCGCAGCACATAAACAAAAAAGACTAAATGCATAAACATAAACAACCTGAATGCATAAACATGAGCAGTGCAACATTTATACAAGTATGACCAAGCAAATGAAATCAAAATGCCTATTTCTCACTGGAAGACAAAGGTCAAACCTTCTGAGTGCCCTAAGCAGCTTCTTCTGCAAGAGGCCCTATACAAACTGACCAATGAATGCAATACAAAACAACAGCAACATGTATGTGCATGTGGTGGACTACCCTTTGCCTGTTGTCCGAGGCTCCCTCTGAACGCCAGAGCGCTGCCTTTAGAGAGGAACGATAACTGCTAAAGTTGTTCGACGGGTTCGATTGATGCTACAAGAGATCATCAACATCACCATCAACATCACATCAAGTCTGAGCCAGAAAGTAAGCAATCAAATTATTTGTTAAATGATTAAGAATCTGCTAAACACAGAAGGACATCAACATCCTAATCACAAATCTAATCATAAACATCCTAATCACAATCCTAATCATCATCAGGACCACCAACATCATCATTACCCTATCATCATCCACTCCTATAAACACTTCCAAAAAGCCTTCGTGTTATATGAGTAAGAATCTGCTAAGCAGAAATGGACAGGCAAAAGCTAGTACAGCTCTAAACTACACAAGATGACTCAAAAGAAACGTAGCTCCACAGCCTCTCTTCCTCTCCTTCCTTTCATCCATCCCATCCACACATCCAATTCCGTCTTGCCCAATAAAGTCTCCCTCCCTCTCTCTGCATCTCAACTCACCTCGAGAATTTCAAACTTCTCTTTGTTGACTTTTGCCCACTGCAAAAGACAAATAAAATTCTCTTCAGCAAACAAAAATCCAAATCTTTTCCAGTCTCTGTGCAATGCGATTTCTTCTAATCTAATCCATTTGAATCTAACTGAATGCAGCTGATTCTAACTGAATCCAAAATGACTCTAACAGAATCCATCTGGCTAACTGAAACAAATCAGCAGACTGGATTCAACTTGGTCGGCCCAACTGATCATGCCTGTGGAAGCAGATGTTACACCTGAATGACAACATTACTTTACATCAGGTGGAGAAACCAGAGTATCATACTCACCGTTTTCTTTAACCTTTGTACACAATTCATGTTCAGACCACCTTGACAGATAAAAAACAATAAGAGGTCATTAGGGTACATCACCCCTGACCCTTCCTAAGGTCAAGAGATCAACTAAACAGAACCTGAAACCATTGGCTGATGTAAGTACACAGACAAATTTCATCAATGTCCTTTCGACTTGCATCCTTATGTGCAGTGCTGCATCTGAATCATTCAGCTGCATCACTGATTCACAGCAGATTTGCTTCTTACTTACCGATGATCGCCATAAGGGAGTTGAAGTTGCCAATGTTGATGCACTCTTTCGCAACATCAACAAAATATTCGATGACATGAACACGATGTCTCTTCCGAAGTTTCTGATGTAAAAAACAACCAAGTCAAACAGACAAAAGGGCAAAAAGACAAACAGATGAACAGACAAAACTAGCAAAGTGGTAGAACTTCAAAGACTGGGAGTCTCAAGCAAACGCAGAATAAATAGTAATAATAATAATAATAAGTTACTTGTCCAAACCTAATTTTAATTGCTGAGGGATCATTCCTACCTTGGCTAAATAATAATAATAATAAAATTTATTATTAATAAAATAATAATAATACTAATAATAATAATAACAACAGCAATAACAACAGCAATAACCTTAATAATAATAACAATATCATATGATGACAGCCAAGAGTGGCACACGAACGTGTGTAACAGACCGTGCAAATTTCTGTTGCGACGAAGTAGCTGAGCCGGTCATACCATTGGGCATAAGGCGCTATGTTGCTTGTCTTGGCTCCATCCACTTCTTGCGACGCCTGACAACATCATCAGCAATTATATAGCAGCAAGCAACTAGAGATGAACATCAGGCCGGGCAGGACGGTCCGTTCTTTTTCGTGGGTGGGGCCAAGTTCGTGGCAGGCCGGACTGGGCCAGGCCAAGAAGTTTCAGCCTGCATTTTTTTATATGTTGCTTTTCACATTTCTCAGTCCTTGTGCAAAACTGTTGTCGTGATATTTTGCTATTAGATTTTATCCATTTGGTAAGTTTAAGTTAGCATTTTAAATGTCTAATACTTACTTACACTCAGGAAGTAACCACTGAACATTAAACAATCTGCAGTTAACGGTGCACTGCATACTGATTAGAGATAAGCATCAGACTGGGCTGGGCCAAGCCACAATTTTTACGATGCGGGCCGGGCCCTGCTCGATGCAGGCCAGATCGCAAATTTTTTGGCCCGTGTTCATCTCTACAATCAAATCCACTTCTGTGATTCTGCTAAGGATCATTCTACCTCCAACTTAATAAAAACACACAATCAGATTCTTCAAAAGACAAGTAACTACATATTCAAACACTCCACATCATGTATTTTAAAATGCAATTCACAGTACCCTCAACAACATGCAGTGTCTAGTATCTTCTAAGGAATGCAATCCATAGCATTTTCAGAGGCAAGCAATCTGTATATCTTCCATGGCATGAATTGTACTTATTCAAAGGCATTGAACCAAACGATTGGTTAATTGATTGACAGACTGCTTGCTGACTGGCAGGTTGCCTGATGGATTGGTTGATTGACACTGCATGAGCTGATGTCTTACAGGTGTTTTTATCTGTTTGCGAAGTTCATCGATGAATTCCTCGGGTCCTATCATGCTCAGTCGCTCCAACTCAATGTGGGTTAACTGCTCTCCCAAGACCACAGGAACAGGACAAACGTCCGATATCTCGACCTACAGATTGCACAACAATAAGCATCATCTTACTATGATCATAACTGTCATTATTATTATTATTATTATTATTAATTTAGTTTATTTACAGTGTGCACTAAGGCATAGGTCTCTATACACAGCCTCAAACTGGTCCTGAACGTGGACATTGCGCTTATCAATGCAAGCTTGCTTACTCAATCGAACGAACAAATGTTTTGTCAGAAGTTAATTTGTATCAGTTTTCAACATTTCAGTGTCTCTTTTTAGGAATATCTTCTAAATGTCAGAATGTCCTTAGAATGTCTCTTCTAAACAATCAAAATTGGTCCTGAGATGACTAAAAGATTAAAACAACCACTCAAACAAGCAAAAAACTGGCAGAAAGCCTCAGCTCTTCACTCCATCATGTGTGTTTGTGTGCATGCACCTACTTGAGGTCCAATGGGCAATCCACTCTCCAGTTTCTGTGTTGCTTCGTTATCGATTTTCGACAGAATTTCTTTGTATTTAGTCAGAGAAGCAATCTGAAAAAGTCACCAAGTGCTTAGGGCATAATGTAATGTAATGTAACTAGGAATTTATAAGGCGCCTTCCAAATTCCAATACGAAAGTTAGTCACACAGTTAAATGTAAATCATAATTCTCAATTTTTCTGCCTCAAAAGCCATCAGAGATGTCAAGTCAGCATCAAAGACTAGTCCTCAAATGAAAAGTAATGCAATGCAATGTAGCTCTGTCTTGACCGGTATTTTCTCTTAAAGTTCATAAGGTTGTGATATCTTGCAGGCAATGGCACCTGGTGCCACCAGGTGTTCATTTTATGACGACATACCTTGCTTAGGAGATTCTGATTGAGTATGGAGACGTCTCTCTTGAGCTCCGGGTCGATGTCGACGAGCAGCTTCATCATGTCCTTGAGGCTCTTCAACATCTGGTCGTCAAGAAAGTCATAGGGAAAAGTATCTGTCCACTCTCTGCATCCAGCCAACACCCAGAACAACTGATGATAACATCGCTTGTCCACTGAATTTGTGGCGTTCAGTTAACAGAGAGACATCAATTCTCAAACAAAACAAGGCAGACAGATTCAGGTAGACAATTGTGCAAAGACAGATTTCTGAAATTGTCTAAACCAATTCCAGAATCCAGAAGAGAAGAAGAATCCAGAAAACAACAATTAACTGGATAGTTGACTGACCCATTGACTGGCTCATCGATTAGCTCATTGATTGGCTGGCTGGTCAGATTATAATTCTCTGGTACTTTACAAATCACGAACTTTACAAACTAACAAAATCTCTCATCAATCGATCAGTCAATATATATGAATCAACTGTCTATTTCACAGACAAGAGAGTCCATCCCAAAGAATTCTCTCTCTCCTTCCGTCATTTCCCCTCCTTTCCTCTGTCACTCACCCAAGTAGACGTATCATATGCCTTCCGAATTTCTGGAGATTCCCCTGTAAGATAGAAGAAACAGTGAGATCAATAAACCACCCTCTCCCATCCTGCTTCACCTGCCTAGCAGTCTGTCTGCCTCTTTAGCTGTTTCATACATCAATGACTCTGGCGCCTGCCTATTCCCTCAGAATACTTCACTTAAAGGGCAAAAGACAGTGGCACAGTATAATGTCACAATGTGGGCAGAGATGATAACAGCTACGTCCTGGTATCTCAGGCCATCACCTGCTGGCTAATCACACTTGAAAGTAATTTCTAGAAACGGCTGGGTATTGGATTCACGGCCCTGATTGAACAGGACAAGGTGCCAGTCTGGGCCTCAATCCCTCAATCAATGAGCCTCTCAACCATGCAAGGTTGGCTGCATTATCGTCATCTCATTCTGGTGACTGGCTCATGACCTTGCCTCTGTCATCTGTCTCAACAATGACGCTTTCGAGGTCACAGTGGGACTTTGGCTTGGCCTCAATATATGTGTGCCACACCAGTGCTGATGTGGCAAAACAGCTGACCTAGGAGGACATCATGGACTGGTATGCAAATTGGCAAGTAGACATTCTCCTCGACATTATGCCATGAATGACATCATCTGGAGAGCTCTTCAAAAGGCAGATATTCCTAGCTCACAGGAGCCATCCGCCTTCTTTGTAATGATGGAAAATTACCCGACTGAGCAATGCTGGTACCATAGTCGTCTGGCAAATTTGTTGTTTTGGACGTGACTAATGTTCCCTCTTGGGTGGTTTCATATGTTCAACTGACATCAGTTTCACCCGGAGGTGCAGATGAACAAGCTGCACTTTGTAAATAAGTCAAATTTCCAGGTCTTCCACCATCACACAGTTTTGTTCCAATTACAGCTGAGACACTGGGACCAATCAACCTGACTGGCTTTGAGTTCATTTCTGAACTGGGTTTCCATTTGACCCACATGATACAATCCTTATTTTCAGCACCTTTCAGTATGCACACAGCTCAAGCAGGGATATGAACCCCTGACCTCTTGGCTAAGAGTCCTCACACTTGCCACTAGACTACTGCTCATCCCCTAATTATAATAATAATAATAATAATAACGCCGGCGCCTTTCACAGTACCTTCTCTCTGCCAGAGCCATATAAGACTTAGCCGTTCCAGATGCCCATTTAATGCCTTCGGACTAATTTTTTCACCACCCGAGGGATTATACCTACCTCGGGTAAGAAAAATAACAATAATACTAATAAAAAATAATAATAATATTTTTTTACCACCTGAGGGAAAATAATAATAATAATAATAATAACAACAATAACATTAATAATAATAATAATAATAATCACAGCCATACCTATAACAGCTGCATAGAATGAAGAGGCCGAAAACTTTCATGTAGCATATTAAAATCAGTAATCAGCAGAGCCTCTCAGAAGCGCAGTGCATGCATCAGATGGACTGAGGGTTATCGAGGGCAGAGGGCACAAACGGGGAAGTGAAGTAGGAAGGATGGTTGACTAGAGGGCAGGGAAATCAACTACAGAGTGATGAAAAGGACCAGCAATCATCTCTACCCCAAAGCAGAGCCAGGAGTAACGGGGTATTTGTGGGAGGAGATGGTCGGTTAGAGGGTGAACGGCAACCACATCATAAGAATCAATCACCTTGCTTCAACTAGGGGCCAAACCACTTCCGACCTGAGGGTTATGAAGTAAACAAGAGGTCATAAAGTTACACTCCTCCAATCCAATCTGGCCAAATTAGTCCTTAAAGCCCTCATTTCAAAAATATTGCAGGTGCTACATAAATACCTACACACAGAGCCAATAAAACTGGCACTTCCTAAACAACTTGACCTAGATCCTGTAACAGTATCATTGTCGTCATCCTCATCATCGTCGTCATCCTCATCATCATCCATCAGCAGCAGCACCAGCAGCCTTAATATTGGTAAATAAAGGAATGTAGACTAGCACGTGACCAAACTAGTACTACTCATAAGTGTCTGTCTGCCTGTCTATGTCTGTCACTTGCCCTGCCCCTTTGTTATTATGTAAACAGGTGTAAACATAGCCACACACAGCCATACAAACACACAACTCTCCACAGGAATAAACAGACCAATCAACACACACACACACACACACACACACACACACACAGACTTAATAATACACAACAGAAACCCAATCACTTTAAAAGGGCTGAGTCTGTCTGTTTGCCAATGTCTGTATTTTAATCTGTCTGTTTGTTGTCTTGCTTACGTTAAAGTCACCTGGGTTCTGATAAAACAAATTATTAACAGACGGCATTTCCACACTGAATAATAATAGTCCGACTTATGGACTGGTCCGGAAACTACAACCTGCTAGCACATGAGTCGAATGAAGAGAGACAGGCAGATGGACAGACAGACAGGCAGCCAGGCAGATGGACAGACAGACAGACAGGTGGACATAGTGAGTCGTCTACCGTGTTAACTTTCTCTGATTTGAGATCTTGTTGCACCACACAAGTCTGAAAGGAAAAACACAGCCTGATTTAACACAGCCAACAACAGATTACAGACTCAGACTCGGTTAAGAGGACAGCCAGACACTTGGACTGACATACCAGATGAGCAAAGAATACCAGACGAACTGAAGACAGACACAGCCACCATATCCTCCTTCCTTTCGTGTTCCTCCTCCTGCTGCCGATCCTGTTGCCTGTCGTCGTCCTCTTCCTGCCTTGCTCTTGCCCGAGGCAGAGTGGAGTAGATCAGTGGCTCTTGGAGCTGAGAAACTGGATCATTGCTATAATACAGGCCTCGACTTCTGCTGAGGCTACAGCATAAGCTGATTTTAAATTTCTTGTCGTTGCAGTTTCCCATAAAGTTTGCCAATTTTAACAGTTAAATTATTGATTTTGGTCTTCATATTGTTATTTCTTGGATAGTTTTTTCCTTTCTTCCGCTCATAAGTACTGGGCCTTCTCCTGTTTACATTATATGCCACTCCACTCGGTTCACTACTTACTGATAGCTCTTTTGACTACCATTTACATTCTGATGATATCCAACTCTTCCTTTCATTTGGTAGTTCCACATCTAATCCTGCCCTCTAGGTACTTGCTTCTGGTTTTGGTGATGTTCAATCTTCGATGGCTAGTAATAAACTACTTCTGAATCCTTCTAAAACCGAATTTCTCCTTCTACGTACAAGCCAACAACTCTACGAATTTCACTGCCTTACGTCTATTCAGTTGGGTGGCTTACTTATTAACCGTACCGAATGCGCATCTAGTCTGGACATGGTGCTTCAGTCCACCGAGTCAATTTCTACCATGTTCAGGCCATGTGCAGATCAGCTCAAGTTCACATACGGGATATTCGTAGAATCAGTTCTCTCTTTCTCAAACTGTCTTAATCCAACTAGCTAAATTACTGGTTTCCAACAGATCCGAGTGATGTAACTCACTTCTCATTGAAACCATTAACGGAGTCCTGCACAAACTACACATTCTTCAAAATTCTCTTGCCAGAGCCATAAATCGTCGTCGTCATCATAATCATCATCGTCATCATCGTCGTCGTCATCATCATCATCATTACATGTCCCATGCTCATCTCTCTGTCATATCATTTCTGTATTTATATTGTGTCACTGTCGTAATGATGCAGCATCAATCCACGTATGTAAGTATGAATATGTCTATATATGTAAGTATGTATCTGTGTATGTATGTATGTATGATGCATGTACTGTACGTATGTACATATTTACATATGTATGTATAAATATATGTAAGTGAACATTTATATAGCACCATTATCTCAAAAGCACTGCCTGTTTAGGGATTGACCTCCAGACCAAATTTTTCTCTCCTGCTAATCCACTAACCCTTAAGGATACCACTACTCTTCCTCCTTCTGCTCCTCTTGTCTTCCTCCTGCTTAGTCTCCCACTCCTATTCCTCTGCCTGGTTCCTTAGAAACCTTATCACTGATAAGAAGATGCTGTGAACAGAAGAAGAGGAGCAGGAGGAAAAGAAAATGTGAGCAAAAGGAGGAGTAGGAGAAGAAGAGAAAAGTGAAGAGGATTAAGGGCAGGAAGTTAATTGCAAACGGACCAGCTGAGAACCTGGTCCGCGGAGCTGCCTCTACCAAGCAACAGAGTGGAAGAGAATTAGAGAAGGAAGAAAAGTCAATGTGTGCCATATTGTGAGGCGGCTGTTTAGATGGGAGACCACAAGACGACATCCACCGTTCTCTGGCAGATACCAACACTTGCCAAATAAACAGACAACACATGCCACTCCCTTTTTCCTCTCTCCCTCCTTTCCTCTCTCGCTCCTTTTCTCTCTCCCTCCTTCGGCAGCCAGCCAGCCAGCCAGCCAGCCATCCAGCCGACCACTTCCAATCAACTCCAGCTGATTTCCCATCAGCTTCTTTCTGTCTCTGCCTGATTGTCGCCTCCTCCCTCTCTGTCTCCCTCTCCTGCGATGGGGATTTTTACGTAGCACCATATTAAGAAGGTGGGCGGAGGGTTGGTGTTTGTTTTATGCTTACCTGACAGACGCGGTTCATCAGAGGCAGAGGATCCAGGAAGAGACGAGAGCCGAGAAGGAATGTGAAGATGTACGACTGCTACACATACACATGCACCACACCATCTTTACTGTCATCATAATCATCATATTACTCATTGTCGTCATCATCACCAGCATCATCATAATTCCAGTGACCATACTCATACTCGTGTACCTGAATGTATATGTTAATATTTATACAGCACCATTTAAGAACCTCTCAAAGAGAACCAAATCATCATCATAACCATCCTCATCATTGCCTTGCAATTGTCATAACAACATCACCATAACCTATAATCACTGTCCTTTGTATTATCATGTGACCTCAGCAACACACTTCAGGGTCATCTGTAAAACTGGCACTACATAATGATTGCCATGCTCAAAGTCATTTGAAGTCAGTGGCGACTCTTGATTAAACTCTGTGGCTCATTTATTCAAATGTCACTTGGTTCATGTACAAAAAAATCACAGAAGGACAGCTGTTGCACTTTTTGGTGTCACTGGCCTTGAGCATGCTGTTACCCCATAGGCTATGGTGCCACTGGCCCTCAGCACGGCTCTGATCCCATAGGCCAAGGTGCCACTGGCCCGGAACATGATGCTAACCCCATACTTGTGGTGCCACTGGCTCTGAGCACTCTCCTAACCCCAGAGGCTGTCCCAGGCAGGAGACTGTCAACTAACCTCTGGATAATATTGGCCCGTTGGGACAAGATGAAGGATGAGGGAGTCTAGGGGACCAGACATAAGCAGACCATCATTCGAATAGACCAGACTCTACAACAGATACAACACAGTCCATCGACCCACTGATCCACTAATCACTTCCTCGTCTATCTTTTTATTTCAATGTACATGGCAGATCAGTTGTTTCTGAACTGAACTGTACTGAAGTCACCTTACTGATCAATAACAGCAGTTTAGAAACATACAAACAATCAGTTTACATCAACATGTGTCAAAGCGATAACTCAGAAGTCGTCCAATTACAGCATAAGGAAGTTCTGGTCTACTGAATGGTCAGCTTCTTAAATACAAGTTATCATTTCAGAGGAAATTTTAAAGTCAGACAGACAATACCGGATAAGGGAGCAATGCAGAACCATAAATCATATTGGCTCAATGGCCTCTAGAAACAGCATCAGCCTCTGTCAACTTCTAGACTATGTCACACAAGTGAAACACCACAGCAATGTGAACTGATACAGGAAGGATAGTACCTAACTTTAACCATGGGAAATCCCAGCTCCGTGTTCTGAAATGCCCAGATCTGGCTTTCAAAACTGAGACCAATGAAGGGAAAAATCAACACTCGTATCTCATGCCTGTGCACTATGGCCTCCTTCCTTTCCTCCTCCAGTCCAAGTCTCATTCACAGACAGACTGCATCTCTGTCTGTCTGTCTGTCTGTCTGTCTGTCTCATCCTCTGCGTCACTAGACAGGGTAATTCCCTGCTTCACAACGTGCTTGGCGTTTATCATTGGTCATGGTGCAGAAAAAGCCGGCAAAAGTGTAATGGAGCAGTGTAAATGATTTAAAATTATGTAAACGAAAATGATCAACCGTTAACAACTAAACAGAAACAACTCAGTCTCTCTCTCTCTCTCTCTCTCTCTCTCTCTAAATGTATTAATGTATTGTATACGCATATATATATATATGTGTGTGTGTGTGTAAGTGTGTGTATATAACCACCTCAGATGATGATTGACTCACATTTCTGTCTTCATCTTCGTCTGGCAGGCCGAGCATACCGTTGTCATGGTAACCGTTGAACATGGGTCCGGAGGCGGCCATCAGCGTCAGCAGCACCTGTGGTCAGCCGGTCACCAGCCACCAGCAGCAGCAGCTCAGCCGACCGATGACCATCCAACTGACCACGCCAAGGAGCAGATGATGACCAACAGTAGGTCAATCCGTCCAATCGGCAATTCTCTTGAGAAGGAACAAAACTGCTCTTCAGTAAGGCACTAGAAAACCAAAGGCAGGCCACAAAGGGTAGACCAAAAAGGGCAGAAATAGGGAAAAGGAGGAGGAATAGGAGGAAGAAAAAGGAGGAGGGAGAAGAAAGACGAGGAAGGCGAGGATGGGGAAAAAGGAGGAGGAGAAGGAAGAGAAGAACCAGCCCGGAGGAGACCTACGGAAACCCAAGTTTGCCTCATCTTCAGAAAGCGTCTGACTGTCATGAGCAACAGTAACATGGGTCTGGAGGCTGCCATCAGTACACACGAATTGATGATTCCGCTTAACACTCTCCTCTGCCTGTCTGTACAGTTGCTTGACTCTCCGTCTCCTTGTCTGCCTTTGTGTCTGCCTATGGTACGGTTGGCTGGCCGTGTGCTATATGCCTCTTGGTACGGTTGGCTGGCCGTGCGCTATATGCCTCTTGGTACAGTTGGCTGGCCGTGTGCTATATGCCTCTTGGTACGGTTGGCTGGCCGTATGCTATATGCCTCTGGGTCGTTAGGGTTAAAGACAGGGGTGCAGGCAGTCGTCCCCAGGGAAACTAATTAACAAATGTAATGATGGACTCCAAGAGCAGCATTCTGTTTATTTGTCCACTCATCCTCCCATCAATCGATTTCAAGGGCATTCCTCCTTCCCTCCACCAAGGACCCCTAGCCTCCACTCTCTCCCTGGATACTCTCCTCCTTTCCCCTCCTACTCCTCTGGCTCGCTTCCAACGCTCCCTCCACTTTCTCTTCATCCATATGCAAAGCAGTGATTCACTGCAACTGCTCACCATTCCCTCATCACAGTGGTCAAGGAAACCAAGCCAAGGGAAAAGCCACAATGGAAGCCGTGCTGCTGGAGGGGGTACGGGGTCATAGTGGGTGGTATTAGGACCGGGGAGACTGAATAGCTGCCAAGAAACTGACCAACGCGGACAGCGTCCAACATTATGACAAAAGAATACGCCAGAGCAATTCACACAGACAATGAAGGATCCTAAGCAAACATCACACACAGACATAGCGACACACTAACAATGAGTCACAAAGAAGACAAACCTCATGAGATGAAGACAGATTGAAGGCCGACACATCAGGGCACAGTCTTACTAAATGTATTTGTGCACTATAGTTCCTTGTAATTTGCAACAATCCGCCAATTCGAGTTAAATGGGTCAAATCATTAAGTGAAATTTTGGCTAGCCTAAAAATAGGTGGACAACTTCGCCCATCCCATGGGAGAGAAAGACAGACGACTTGCCTATGACGCAAGGCGAATCTCCGTCGGTCAGAGGAAGGGACGCCAGTAAGGAGGGAAGGTGACTTGGACTGACGTAAGTCAGTTGGCCTATGTCAACACCGCTGTCTCTGAATCATTCCACACATCCATACTAAGTAATCGGATGCAGATCTAGTGCTTGCTACAGGAGCTTGTTCAATTGATGGCACCAATAAACCACTTGCCGTGAACCCGGATGGTCAGGTGGCAGCTCTAAAACACAAACAGGTGGTAGCTCTTCTTTGCTCAACATCTGCCCCCGATCTTTTCGGATTATCACGGAGAAAGAGCTGCGAAAAATTCTGACAAAAAGAAAAGTCCTTAATTGACAAAGAAGTGCCCAGTTTCCAATTTTTCTGCTCATCTTCTATTATCCTCATTTATTACCACACTAGACTATGTCAAAGCCTTTACTGTGTTTTCTCTGATCAAAAACTCAAACGGGTCTGTTCGGTTCTAGATGCTGGCGCTAGGTCAATTACAAGACCGACTCCATTGGTTCAAAATACACAAGGGGAAAACAATAAGAACTCCATCTGTTGATTGCATTTGTCTCCTTTCGACCTCTGTGACCTTCAGCCCCAAGGGGAAGGCAATTACATCGCCTGATCCAAGGAAGCTGGCCAATCCTTCCTTCGATCTTAAACTGTTCTGCTGTGGCCACATATCAGCCTCCAAGTAAATCGCCTGTCGCATTCTCCAATTGAATCAAAAATACCAGCACTTACAAAGGAAGTAATGGCATTCAGTTAACAACAAAGCAGGTAAGGAGACAGGCAGACACAGACAGAGACCCAAAAACAACAACAGACCGAGATAAAGAGATGGATGGACAGTGAGGCTGAGACAGAGTCAAGGACAGACACCTATGATCGGCTGGGTCTCTAAATGAGGCGCATTCCAAAGGCTGTCACCACCCACCCACCCTGAATCCCTCCCTCAATGCCGGGGAGAGGGGGTAAGAGGTGCCTGTTTCTCTGTAAACAAGAGACACCTCTAAAACAACAACGGTGATGGCGAAACACATCGTCAACTCCCGAGTCGAGTCGCAACTGACCGAGTTGAGCATGTGGCACTCACTTCACTACATAGGTGAACAACTCTGACAAAATGAGTCTTAAGTCAGATTTTTCACATTTCCGGATGTTTATTTAATGAAGTATTATGTTCAGTTCTGTTTGAAATGGTGTATCTTTGACATAAATATTCCAAGTAGTTCTGGAGATATTTATTGCCAGTTGAACACAGGACCACCAAAT
Organism: Norana najaformis; assembly: GCA_964023275.1. Lineage (NCBI taxonomy): Eukaryota > Metazoa > Annelida > Clitellata > Crassiclitellata > Hormogastridae > Norana > Norana najaformis. Next base: position 32,072,099 of record OZ029913.1, on the reverse strand, counting down.
TTATAATTCTGTGAAAAATGCTATTATCAATGGAAAATGTTGTTTCTATAGCAATCATTACTCATAATATACCTAACCAAATAAAATTTTGCAGATATCATGGGAACCGCATGTTAAATATGCCAGACAAAAAAGGAACAGCCTATACTAACATTTGAAAAAATTACAAAAGTTTTAAGCATGCTATGATGAGTTCTCTGCCCAAACGCAGGTCTTTATGCCACCCAGGGATGAGATGAGTAAGATGCTTTCCCATTGCCTTCCTCACAGACAACTGTGGGTGAGCAACTTATCCGAGGTCGCTACGCAGTGGCTTGAGGCAGATTCGAATCTGCGACTCTCTGGTTACAAGGCACTGACCATACCACTACACCACCGCATCCCACTATATGCTATAAATTTCACTAAATTGTTACGAAAACAGAAAAAGACAACATATTCGTGTTACACCTCACTCATTAGAATCAACAATGGATCCATGACGCTGTGACGTCAAGTGTTAATAGGCTGCTTTTATGTCATGTGATGCGTTAAAAGGCTGACAAGTAAATATGTTTATGATGACCTATCCTCATAACTCTTCAATAAAACCTTCTCATTCACTAGTGCCTGGGAGAATAATTGTGTCAGTTCAAAAACTTGAAAGGGCAGATAATGAACCTTTCCTTTGGTATATATAATAAAAGTCTGTGCTATTCAACAGAGGGCGACAAAATGATTGCCAAAACTTGACCAACAAACATGATTTTTAAACTCAGCTCACCATGACTGCTGCATTAATGACATTATGTTTAAGCAGTTATAAGAATCAAAACTGAAAACATATAGATTTGACTTAAGACTCAATTTTTACAGCAGGTCATGTGGGACATCCTAACTGTATATTCCACATTTCAGCTTCAAGAAAATCAAGTCTATACAGACCTGCTCGTTAACAGAGGGCCAGGCGGTCAGTCAGTCACAAATGGTTGGTTAGTCAGTCAGTGCAAAGACTTGACCAGGTTCAGGCAGCAAACTGGTAGAGAGACAAGCAGCTGGCATAATATTATTATTATCATCATATGAATATTTACAAAGCACAAGTTTATATAACTAAATATATCACAAATGTGATAAAAGTTTTTTTGGCCTTGTCAGATGTTATGAACCGGTAACTCTTCAAATTTTTTTTAAAATTGCGATAGAAGGTTTTGGAGTATGCAGTTCAATTGGCAGCACATTCCAGACCATTGGGCAAGATGCACTGAATGTTCTTATATGGATCACAGCGGCTCTTCCCGACCATACTAGGTCGTAACTCTTTCCAAAATGCAATCAAGGCTGACCAGGAACTGAAGAAGCTGGCACCCAGTCTCTGGCTAAGCATCATGGCACCATTTCACGCAAACACTTGTAGACCAGCATTACCACTATGAAATGAGCAAGTAAGAAAGTAAGTAAGTAAGTAACTAATGCATTTGTTAACACACCACATGTCCATCAGCTAAGTGAGGAATCGTAGGCATCAACAAAAACACAAACAATTAAATACAAAACACAGCAAACGAATAAAGGAAGATGCACAGCCACAAAAGCAGATATACAGAATGACACTCAACCACAAAGACAGCCCTAGAGAATGGCCACACAACATAAAGGATACTCTATTTCATACAGTCCAAGATCAGCTGCCATAAGTTCTAAGTTTAATGCACAAGGCATCAACCAATGGTGCACCAAAACCAAAACTGAATGACGAAAGACGGTTTGAATAGTTGGATGGATAAATGCAATCCTCTAACAAATGGGCAGCCAATGCAGACCTCAAACAAAAGGGGTGAGGTGATCCAACTTTTGCATTCCTGTAGTGCACATGGTAGCAACACTATGCACGTTCTGTAGCTTCTTGAGCACCCTCCCCTTACGTCTTATAACAGGTCCAGTTGACTACACATGAGGGCAAGCAAGACTCTATCTGAAGACAAGACACAGAGTTATCAAACCCACCTCAGCTGGCATAACTTAAGTGGCAAGTACTTTTACAGACTGGTCACGTGCTCTTTCATTCTGAGGATAACGGAACCGTTGAAGACTTCCAACAGAGCTCACCAACTGTAAGCAAAGTGCGACAGCATCCAATGCTAGATCCAGGAAGGCAAACAATGTTGTCAGAATGGGGACCTAGTTGTAAATTCATCCCACCTAATATGTGACTGCATTAGATAAGGCTATGGATAGAGGGTACTGGATTTATAGAAGGCTGGCTCTGAGCCAAAGTTCCAACTATGCTAGCCCAACAGGAGAGCAAGAGAGAGGTTTTTAGCTAAATTATGACTACTTTATCATTAGGTAACTTGAAGCAACAGTCAAAGGCAATTTCCATCCTATCTCTCTCTCTCTCTCTCTGTCTCTCTCTCTCTATTCTGTTCTTTTCCATTCATGATCATTCTCCCATCTCACTTGATCAAGCCTCTTCCTCCTTTTTTCCTCCTCCTCCTCTCCTCCTCGTCCTCCTCTTCTTCCCTTTCTTAATCCTTCTCTTCTGCCTCCTCTTTCTTTTCTGTCTCCCTTGGAGAGCTTGGAACAGAAAGGAAGCCAAATGTACTGCCATGCAGTTGGGCAAGCTACACTGAATAACCCATCATAATCACTGACCAAGGAAAACAATCCACTGCATAACTAACTGAGGATTTAGAAGAAGAGGTGAAAGAATTGGCAACATGCTCCATCCTCCTGATTAAATTTCTTTTAAATGCAAATTCAATCTAACCCGACTTCTGTAGTGCCCTTATGAACATCAGACACAAGGTTGAATCGACAGAGATAGAAAGGAAAGACTTAAAGTAGTGAGCCTTTCTGTTCGATGCATATATTGCATGTGTATGTGTAAAATATCATTACATATGGCATATAGGATAGGACCTAGTGGACTGAGCTGTTGTAAGTTTTATATCTTCAGTACATTTTGGCATGAAAAACGACCATATAAAAGGTGTTTGTTTAACTTGGGCTCAGACTGGATTGTGCTTTGGCCCTCTGCACCACTGCATTGCTACCAGTCTGTCCGCTAGTCGTATTTAATCTCCCTGCGTGGATGACTCATTTGGTTCTTCAAGGTCTTTTTGACCCATTTTCATCAACTTGGCTTGGTGGACATTTTGTCTCTTTGTAAGGTTTTTGCTGGTTTTCTCACCGCCTGAGGATGACGTTTTTCTCGTATTCATGAAGTATGTAATGCTTGTAAATAGCTTATGAAATTAACAAATTTAACCTAAGCTGGTATTTTGTTAGTTGTTACATATTCCAAGTCTACCTGCAACAATATGAACATTTATATAGCACCTTTTAGAACTACTGCATCACTGAGCAACCATCGCATGATGTCAAAATTCCAGAGGAATGCCCAGTTCTGCTGCCACATGTTCACATTCTTATTCCATTTTTTTAAATACACAGAGAATGGAAAATGGAGCAAGCCATTTAAATGTTCACAACCCATGGCCTGAGTCCTTTGTGTTCTATGGTTACTACTCCTTTTGAAATTCTCAGGCAGACTCTCCTCTTCATCACTGCCATATTCCCATTTCTCTGAATAGACCATTTTAAGATAAGACTCGATAAAAAGGAAAACTGCATATTTGGCTACAGAATATCTCATCACAAACAACTATAATGTAATGTAACAGATAATTTATATAGCACCTGTTCAAAATATCTGCTCAGAGGTGCTCTCAACATAGGTTGGTTACATTATGCACACATCACACCAAAGAATCAGTTTGCATATACTGGCGGCCCTACCTTAGAGCAAGATTTCCCTTCTGCTAGTGTCAACAGAAAGAAACAGGTATCATCTGTAACATATGCAACTCAGCCCAGCTTCACCGTCGAAGAGTCCAATTCCGAACTCCTCGTATGTTAATCCATAGGCAGACCTCTAGTCTGATTTTGCAGGTCGTTTGTTTTCCAACTGTCAGTCGGCTTCTATGAAATCCGATTCGTGAAATGACATCTACAGAACTCGGTTATAAATCGCCGTCACAACTTCTTTGACAGACAAACAGACAGACAGATGGATCGCTACACTGGAACGCCAGGCGATAATATGACAGTCCCGGTAGTACTATGGAAGAGTCAAAAGGGTCGCTCATTACACAAGCGTCAAATAAATTCAGGACGAAACATATACAACAGCTACTTGACTCTGAATAATTCCACCCGCCAGTCGAAGAAAAACATGGCCGGCCGCTCGCCAACAACGCCACTAAATACTATTCCAACAATTTAACTTCACTTATAAAACCGTACACGACCCAGACTGATCAACAGACGTCTATTATGAACTAATCAAAAGTATTTATCGTTTTAATAAATCATAATACTTTGTAGCAAATTGTTTATAACCTACAAAGTCTAGCAACCAAGTGTCCTGCATAAATATTATATATCACTGTTATCCAAGATGCATGTAATATAATTACTTGATCACGGTGGCTACCATTGTCGAGTCAAATAAATTTCCATATTCATACATAATTATTTTATCTAAACCTCGTAATGAGAAACATTTGCTTATGCAGAGCTAATGTACAATATCGGCACTGTCGGCAGTCTTTTAACAAAAATGTCCTTTCAGTTCGGTGCAGTAAAAAAGTTAATAGAAGACAACGTGCATTTAAATTCAATGTAAGCATAATAAATGCGCATTGCCTGCCTAATTCTATGGGTGCGAGGTCAAGACAAACTCGTTACCGCAGAATGATTAAGGTTCGGTTATGGTAGTGGAGAGTTGTTACCAGCTGAAAAACTTAAGTTTCATTTGTTTCTATTCGTTGGCAGAATTCCAAAATTTTGCCTCAACAATGGCGGCTGCTAAGCCGTTTGTGTTAAATTATCGTTCTTGCATAGGCGCGCCATTTGTTTACAGCGTATTAGAATAAGTATGCGGATTTATGGCCTAATTTTCACGTTCCATTTCGAGCTATTTGAAAAATAAACATCCCCGTTTGACACAAGCTAAAAAATTACGACATTTCAACTAACTGATGTGTTTTCAACACTTCACCATCAGTACTAGCCTATAAATGATCCGCTTACAAAGCCTCCATAAAGTTTACGTTACACTTTCACATTCTCACGAACGTACGCGTCGTAGAATTATTCTACTGTATATACAATCATTCACGTCTGCATGTTTGCCTCCGTATTATGTACTATACAATACAATACAATACAACATATTTATAACGCGCCTTAATAAAACAATGTCTTACTCAAAGGACGCGTTACAACATAATAATTAGTTATAGCACTGAGAGAATAAATGAGTCTTGTTTTAATTTAAAAGTGTCTATTGAAGTGCATCTTTGGATACAGCCATGTATTTGTACATTTACATTGTGTCAATTTTTCAAAAACTGAGCAGTAGAAACCTCTTTAAAATTCAGTCATTGGCTGCAACAAATAACAAGAAATTGAAAATCATTTTGCTTTTTGTTTATTTTTAATATTACTTTTTCTGTTCCCACAATACAAACTGTTTATCCCAATTTCTCCTCCACACACTACATATTATATATATATATATATATATATATATATATATATATATAAATATAAAAGTAGTCCATGAATGTACAATACATATATATTTATTTATTTATATATATACACGCATATAGCACTGAGAAACTAAATAATGCATGTCTAACGGCCCAAAGGCATCAGTGAATGAAACGGATCAATGAACAATGGAGTGAGCGTCTCTATACATTTATATAGCACCTTAAACCAAATTCAAAAAGGTGTCGCAAGACTCTGAAAATGTGGAACGCGGTGCAGTGTGCACATGATCTGCTGCTCGACTAAACGACAACAGAACAGCCTAATAATATCATGAAATATGACAACAGTTGACAGAAAGCCAAAATAACGCCCTATCCGCTGTAGCAAAAAGACATAAAGAGAAGACAGCCAGTCTCTGAACTTTCAGTGATGATTAGAAGATGCTGTTGATCAATCGATCGATCACCTGCCCTTCTTCCGGGGCTTCCTCCCACCACCAGATGGCGTTGCAGATGTTGTGGCAGAAGCTGCCTGGACGACGATCTGACCCTGCTGGAGCTCCTCATGCGTCACTTCCTCTGATGTCTCCAGCTTCTCCTTCGCCTCCAGGAAGAACATCACATCGCGCAGTTGCTCCTTCAACTCCGTCATTTCCTGTCAGAGTTCAAGAGGTCAATTTAAGCTCATTGCTGCTCTGAAAACACTCACCTGCCACCAACATGCTATCCTGCCTACCTCCCTGGCTTTTTCACTGGTCACCGGAGAGGTTGGTAGTGGGTAGAAAGGATATGGTAACTAATGTTTTGCCTTTCACCTCTCAGTACCACAGGAGTCATCAGATCAAACTGATCGCCTGTTGTTGAGCCACAATTTATCCAAAGGGTCCTTCAACTCTGGAACCACACCTCAGAGTGGTAATAGATGTGTAAGTAGTAATAGATGTGTAGTTACCCTACTGCCTTATGTCAATTGATTATATACCGCACATTAGAGTTTCTGAAAAAAGTGCTGACTGTTGCTTAATTTCAGGGCATAAGCAGACATGTTGGTCTGTCCATGTGTCTGACTATTTATCACTTGTTCTAGAAGCACATCTATCAAGGGAAGGAGTCTAGGAGATATCCCCCGGGTAATCCCCCCGCCATTTCCCCCGCCATCTCCCCCCATGGATTTTCCCCCCGGGTAAATACCCACCCGGACATTTCCCCCCAAGTCATATATTTTATATCAACAAACATCACAATTAGTTATTACGTTATTTGTTAAATTTTTTTGTTTAACGTAAACAAAACCGTTTAAAATAACTTTGTTTTTTCCACGTATACTAGCTATAGTTTCCGACTCCATCGCTGTGGCTTTTTCAACTGCTTTTTAAACAAATTCATGGCAGATTATATAGCAACAGATTGAGTAAATATCAAACTTTATTAAACATTTACTTTAAGCATCAAAGTGAGTAAACATTAATTAATTAAGACTGAAAGCATTAAAAGCCTGGTTGTTCAACAAATAAATATAAACAATTAAATAAAGCTATATTTACATCAAAGCATTAATAGCCTTTCTAGAAAACTGTTTACTCAGTTTGTTGCTATATTAAAAGTCTTTGCTAAATATTGTTTGTATTTCCACACTCAAACATCAAAGCACTAAAAAGTCCATATAGATAAAAATTGTTTACTTTTTGTGGACATTTGGGGGGGAATATCCAGGTTTTTAATCCTATCGAAACGCCCAGGGGAAGAAATCCAGGGGAGATGACAGTGGGGAAAAGTCCGGGGGGAAATGTCCAGGGGGGATTTGTCCGGATCCCCAAGGGAAGCTTATAACAGGAACAGCAGCTTTCCCCTTCTACTTAATCTCTCAGAAGAGAAATTACATGGAAATGTAATCTAACAGAAGATTTATATAGTGCCTCTTTACTGAATCAACTCCTGGTGCTTTCCATAGTCACAGGATGGAAAGATTCTCAAGAGGGCGATGAAATTTGCAAGAAGTACCTCTTCCTTTTTAGCAAGCCGTAGTTCAAGATCCGAGACTCGTGCTTGCCACTGGATCTGATTCTCCCGCAGACAGCGATTCATCTCACGCTCTTCCTCCAGCTCAGTCGTCATCTTACTTACTTTGGCTGTCAACTACACAAACACAAAAAATTGCAGTCAGTCGGTCACAGAGAGAAAACACAGAAGAAACAGAAATTATCATTGTTATTGTTACCAAAATTTGTAAAGCACACAAACTCCCATAGTCAAGTGATTCTGAGGTGTGATTAGTAACCGCCAGGTGATAATGCAGTCAGATATCCAGATGACTGAAATCCAGTGAGAAATAGTGAGTTTTGAGGCATTTCTTGAAGGAACAAAAAAATCTGAGTATCTAAGTAGGCCTAATATTGGTCGCTGATTCCATTACTTGGGTTAGTGGCATAGAATGCATGAGAACCCATGACAGCTCTACATCACTCACTTATATGTCTTAAGAAAATTATCAGAGCTGTATGAAACAACCTACACCAATTTAGACTAACCCAGATCAGCCTAGACCAAACCGTAGCAAGTAACCTGAATACCTGATTGGATCGTTTCTCAGCTGCGTGTTTCTCTTTGGTCACAAGCGCCAACTGCTGGTCTCTTTTCGTAATTTCATCCATCACCTTCTTCACCTGAGCTTCAATCTCTTCGATCTGGAACAACAACAACACATATTCAAGCTTTAGGTTAGCCAGGAGTACGTGATATGGGTCAGAATTAAGCCATTAGCAAACAGTTGCCTTACAACTGAACACAATCTCAACAGAGTCACTCACCTGCCTAGTTTCAATCGTGAGCAGCCCAAAATATCTAGCAAAGATTTCAATGATTATTATGAAGCTATTATGCATTATGCTGAATTCCTATTCCCATGTTATAACTTCAGTATTTTGAGAGGGTTGGAAATCAATCCTTTAAACATAATCATTTCTGTCTAACCCTTTAAATCTAACCAGCTTTATCTAAACCCGTTAAACCTGACCAGTTTAATCTAACCCTTTAAATCTAATCACTGAAATGTAACCACCCATACCTAAACCTGCCTGAAGGCATATTCCCAAGTTTGGATGACGTTTTGGGTAAAAGCATAGCGTCATCAATCGAAACCCTTAAATGCAACCCTGCTCAATTTAACATTACATTTCTCAATTTTCTAAGACCCTATGCCAAGATCTGACAACAAATCACAGAAATACACAGAACACGGCACTTGTGCAAGGAAAATAAACATCACTGTTAGAAGCCAGTAGATTCAAATGGATAGAAATAGCTGTCATAGTTATTGCAACCTGTCGATTCTTGTGCATATCAAGTGACTGGATCTTATCCTCGAAGAAATGTCTCTGCGACTCCAACTGACTTGTCAGCAGATAGGTGTACTGCACAAAAACAGAAACAAATCGATTCACTGACTAATGGTGCAGCGGAGCAGGCTGATAACTGGGGGATTAGATCATTTTCTCCTCTTCAGATGAGGTGGGCATGTGGCTTAGTGGGAAAATAGATCATTTTCTCCTCCTCTGAAAGAAGTTTGATCATAAGAAATGCCCTCTGCTCACAAAAAATCATATCTATGTCTTAAACTTATCTAGCACAAATGTCTAATGACAACTAAGTAGTTGTGGGCAAGGTGCTATTCACTTTGAAGGAAGGCTAGGACCCAAAGACTGCATCAAATGATGAGCATCCAAAATGCCTGAGCACTTGACAACAACGATTATGACTCACATGTGGTTTGCATACCTCAAGGTTAAGTGAGTCAATCTTTTCCTCTTGGACAACGTTTCCTCGTTCGTCAACTTCCACAAGCTTTCCATCTGTCTTGTTCTGCACCAGACGATGGACGTAGTTGTCACCGGCGTAGTCCCAGACGCGGTTGCTACCAAGCTGCATCGAATATGTGTGTGCGGTCTCCTTGAAGTGACCGTAGGCATGTCCGTTGGCATAGCGACCACATCCCACGACTCCACAGATCAAACAGATCCACAGATTCTGCAGACATTCAATGTAAATCTAATGTAAAGACGATCACTCGTTATGAGCAAGCTATTCTGACGCCATTTCACTTGTGAGAGCAATTTCTAAAAACACCACAAGCCAACAACAGTTATCATATCATTACCATGGCAGATAATCACAGTAAAGCAACCAAATGACTTAAACTGTTAAAACCAGTATTAAAATCACCTCAATCCCAATGATAAACTTAAACAGCAAATCATAAAATTTTTACTAGTTACACTATTTACCTTAACCACTACCAGTACCATTAGTAATGGCAGTGGTTAAGATAAATAATAAACAGACAACAAGTCTTGTCTTTCTGGTTGCAACTAGTGCTGTACCTCATAGCATTTTATACTATTCAGCTGAATACGAACAGTACGCGCAATTATTAGTTAGCATAACTGATATGTCCAAATACAAGCATATATCCTCTGTACATAAATCTGTGCATTAGCTTCCTGTTCAGCAAAGGATGCATTCAGACTGGGGCTTACAGTTTATAAAACACTAAACTCTCAGCAACTACAATACTTAAAATCAGTCCTCATTCCCAAGAATTATCATTATTCAACCAGATCATCTGAATGCCTTTCTCTGGTGATATCTAATATTAGAACTTTCTTGATGAACAGCCTGTTTCTGTTGCTGGACAGATTCTGAAACTCTTCCTGCAACTGTTCTGCTTGGTCTCTTGTGTCATTTCATTCTCAGCTTAAGACTTACCTTCTTCAGTTGGCTTATCCCCACAGGCTGCCTCTGTTTCGGCAGACTGATTTTCTGGATGTCAAACTGATAGTGGCTTGATTTTGGTGCCTTGAGAGAACATTTTCTTGAATATTCTTGTGGGTACTGCAGAAACTTACCTGATTTCATAAGTCATTTAAAAAAAAGTATTTTGAAAACTTTTTGTGTTACACTGTTACTTACCTATTACTTATTTTTACTGGATAATTTCTGCTGGGCATGCGTCACTATATTTTCTTTTCCCAATCGGCTGCATGTGGCAGAAAGCCTCAGGTTTTGGGTACATGTACCAATTCTGTTGCCACCATATGACTGGGTGTAAAGTTTTCGGTATGCAAGGTTTTGTTATGAATCTATTAATTTCAGTTTCCAGGACTGTAGTAAGTGTAGTCTCATTACCAAGGCACATATAACTGAGAAAGGAATCCCATCCTGCCTAAGAATCAAAGTCACCTGGAGAACTTAGCAGGTGTGGTTTCTTCTGTGGTGGTTCTGAAATAAAGTCACTCAAACTTTGCGGAATTTTTGCTTTTATCAAATAGACTTTCCATTAGCAATGCAGCACATTTCAAGTACATGATTTCATATTCATCAGCATGCATGTGGTTTAAATGATTATTTAGAGCACTGCTATAAAACTTTTTGAATGGTCAGCCACACGTGAAATTGATGCCTTACACATGGTGCATGTGATTTTGCTTGGATCTTTGTCGAGATAATCTTAAAATATTTCCATACTTTACTTTGCTTATCCATGGCCAAAAGCAATTGTTAGAACACTTTATAGGCTATATAAATTCAATTTAATGAAAATTTGAGAAGCTAAAGATCGCTTTTACTCAAAATTAGATCATCAATGGTAACTGCAAATGGAAACGTAGATTTTACATTTACCATCAGTAGATGTCAACATTCATGTTGTGCATTTATTATATGTATTCAGATTCAAGAAAGTATTCAGCCAAACAAGAAGAAACTATTTCTAAGCACTATTCAGGTCCAAAGTGAATCGAGTACAAATATTAGGCACAGCTCTATTTGCAACTCACCTCATGCGCATCGCACTGGAAGCAACGGTTGTCAGCAACAGCAACAGGAGTCTGAATGTAACGACACACGGGACAACTGCAACACAATTTCATGTGGAGCCAGATTAACACTCAAACATCTGAGAAGCCACAAAAGAACACTCACGAGTACACTCTCTCTCTCTCTGACTGGAATTAATCCCTCCTGGGGTGGGGGGTCAGCCACACGAATCGTTCTTTTCCATTTGTTTCTCTCTCCAGTATCTTCTTTCTTCAGTCTGAGGAGCTTTAAGTCTTGCTGAACCATGTCTCCCCATCTCTTCTTTTGTCGTCCCTGACTGTGGCGTCCATAAACTTCAGCCGTCATAGTTTTTTTAATGCAGCCTTCCTCCTCTCTTCTCATCACATGACCATACCATCTCAACCTGGCTTTTCGTACCCTGTCAGATATATATGCCACTCCCAATTTCTGTCTGATATACTCATTCCTCTTCTTGTTTTTCAGTGAGATTCCAAGTATCCATCGCAGAACACTCACAAGCACAGACGCTATGTAAATGTCCAGCTGAATACAGCATTATTTAAGTCAACTATGAGGAAGAGAGAGAGCATGCAACAGAAAGACACTGAGACAGAGTGAGACAGAAAGAGAGGTAGACGACTCACCAACAGAGAGAGACAGAGAGACGAAAAGACTCACCTCGTGTCATCCCAGTTGGCCAGGCAGGAACTGTGGAAAGAATGATTGCAAAGGATCGTCAGAATACCATCCACCGATTCATCCTGGGATCAAAAACAAACAACTTAAGCCAATCAACAGATCTTGTCTGCTTAACATAAATCAATGCCTGCCCGTCTCCACATCTGCTTGATTCTGTGTCTGCCTGCAAGTCTATGACTACAATGACCAATTAATATGTATTAGAAAAAATTTCCCCACTCTGCACACTATGAGATCACTTTCACAAAACACTCAACAGACTATGCTACCAATTTCTAACAACAAAATTATGATTCAGTCCAGACCAGACTCAATGAGACCATGCATCCGAGCATTTATATGGCGCCTTTAAGGACTTCAAGCACTGTGCATCTCTTACCATTCGTTCAAGGCAGACTGTACAGACTGGTAGTTCTGTGATGCCAGGAATCTGCAGACCAGCTCCCTGTGAACAGAGCAAACAAACAATCAACAGACAATCAACCATACAAAGAATTTCCGCCATCACAAGAAGCAGCTCATCATCAGCTAAAAGAGAAGACTCTGTGAGACAGAACCTAAAAACAAAGCTGTGCTAGGAGTGGCAGAGGAACTGATGAGAGACCTGACCAACCTCTGACGAATGCAGAGATTCGACCCGAGCAACATAGACCATGTGACAAATCTCCGGCTCTATCGAATTGAATGGTTTGTTGTTGAAGGTGTTGAAGAATTCGTCGGCATCCACCTGTCAATTATACATGCATTCTATCACCTATCATTCAAACTAGAAATCATCTTCCTGTCAATCAAACAACAGTTCTCTGTCAATCAGTATAGCTGAAACACTTGTGCATAAATATCACAAATTGACAAAGCTAATAGTGAACTAATTCTCACCAGATGCCTCACTCAGTTAATAATGGAAATAGGAGCTTCGTAAGTAACTGCTGACTGCAAAGAGGCGACAGAGAGAACAGAAAGAGGACAACAAATGCTAATTGTGAACTAAACTCTGTCATCAGATATCTAAAGAAGAGAGGGGGATGGAGAGAGAGAGGCAGAGATAAACATAGAGAGACAAACAAATAAAAGCTAAGGCCAAACCTGACGTCGAAATTTCAACAGGACCATGTACTCATTTGGTGTGCTACCTCGAATGATCTTGATTCGCTCAAGACCCGGACTAAAATCAAGAAAAGTAAAAAACAAAAAGAACTTCAAGAAACATTCAGCTATTCAGCTCCACCTGTATGTGCTCTCATTCAACCATGACTGATCTGCTCCGGATAAAGCTCATTTCAAACGTCAAAATCTGTTCTTTTACATAGCCACTAAAGCACAAACAACTATGTAAACATCCAAAGTCTCCAAGTACAGGTCATACATGACCACGGTTCAGCAAGTAATCATTTATATAGCACCTTTTAAGGACAAGTGTAAGAACAAGCACATAATCATTAGATGAAGAACAAAGCTGTCACTTACTTGATTGGCGCCACGTATTGGATGAGGTCATGTGACGTAAGTGTTGCCGGTACGTTCAACATGCAGATCATGTCACTTCGCTGCATCATGTCACCACTAACTGTCGTCATGTGACTAAAATTGGAATGAGACAAACTCTGATCAGATAGCTCTCAACCCTACATTCTCTGTCGCATAAAATCCTGCCAAAAATGCCTTAGAATATCAGACGTAATCAAGTAACATCATTTCAATTGCCAAGTAATACTCTGGACTCAGTCTATCACTTCTAAAAGAAAATGGAACTGTAACTCACTCCTCCTTGTACAGATGAAGAATCCCTTCTGTGGTTTCCACAGCAGGGTTTCCGGAAAAGAAATGAATCAAAGAAGATGATGTCACTGAAGACGTCTTCTGCAGTCGACACAGCATCTTTGCATTTCCTGGTCGAATGGTGGATTCCCCATTCTCAGTTGAACCAGAGGAAGAGGAAGCATCATTTGTAGCAATCCCAGCATCAGAACGCGAAGGAAGCAGGGCATCACACGATAAGGAGTCTTCTGCCTGACTTATTTGTTTTCCATGAAAAGATAGCATCAAAGGAGGCGTTGGATCCACTCGATCTGGATCTTCTGTACCATTCACAGGAATGTTATCACTGCTAGTAGGTTCCAGTGTTGATGATGATGCCATATCAGCTCCTGTGATATCTGTAACAGTAAAAAGCCTTTAATAGTCAAAAGAAATTAAACCAAGTTCTGTCTACTCAAGTCCTCCGTAAAGTGGATGGAATAATTCATCAATCGCTTTTTCTCTTAAGTCTGCTTTGTTGATTTTTTGGCTGAATCACAACTACAACGTCAAATCAGAGACAACCAGACAGCCATTCTTGAGTGGTTGCATAGCTACACAAGAAGCTGTCAATTTCACAGTATGAATCAACACAGAAGTGAAAGGCAATAAAAATGGACCATAAAAGCAGAAAACAATCAGAGAATGGGTGTATATTTAGGGTCTCACCACGGTCGTATGTTTCGATGGTAATTGTGTGGTAGTCTCTCCTTCCTTTGTAGATCTGGATGTCTTCTCTTGTCAGTTGAAGCACCCGCAGCGGATGATGGCATGCGGATGAAGAAACAACTGATGCATAACTCTGCTTCACCAAACCACTTTCCAGTTCAGTGGCTAAACAACATCAGACAACAGAGATAACATCTGACAACACAGCTTCCGACAACAATGATTATATATTACAACAACAATCAATAAAACTACAGTCAAGCTATTAAACCAGAGCCTACTTAAAAAGCAGTGTTTGGAACCTACATGAGGAACAGTCTTATAACAAGGTTGTCTTATAATAAGGTCCTTTTCTAAAGCAGAACAAATCATGGGATGCCTGTAACCAACTGCATTATATCAGAATTTGTTTTATAATTAAGCATGTTATAATGAGGGTTTTGTGCATTTAAATCAACCAACAACGATTATCATAATATATATTCAACTAATTATTACATTATTATCACTGTTACTAATTATTTTTGCTTATCATGAATAATAACCCATTATGGTAACTACTATTTCACCCAGGGTAGAAATGATGCCATAGAATGTGTGAACTGTTCAGGAATTACAAATATGATCTGGAATGATGCAGGACTGGGCAAAATCTCGTTTGAGGCTGTCAATTCCACATATGCATACGATAAGCAACACAGCCAACCTAGAATGCAAGAGGAAATACAGCACCATAGACCTGCTTTAAGTCATCCAATATGTAATGAGTAAGTAATAACTAAGTAATAGGTGCCATAAAAACATAATTTAACTAGATTTTAGTTTTTTTCAGTAGTAAAACTTGGAAACTGGCTTTTTATGCCTTCAATTGTTGTGCATGGACACAACTTCATAGATCCCAACAACACTGAGGCACACACATAAACATAGAGAACATGTGGATTTATCCCAGGTGCAAATTGAAAATGTGACACCAAATCGCAATCAGTTTCCAATGAATATGAAGGAGTTTGTATGGTGCAGCACATTTTGTAACAAATACATGTTCATAAACTTTCCTGAATGTATGTTGCAAGCTTATGCTATTTAATAATTGTAAGAAATAAAAGTACTTTGAAGAAACTCTTGTGTTACTCTCTTACTTACTTATTTCTTGTTAGGTAACTTCTGGTAGGCCTGCGGTGCTCAGTTTTCTCTCGCATTCTAGAGTGGCCATATTGTTTATATGTATGTAAAATTAACAGTCCGCAAGCGAGATTTTGCCCAGGATTGGCTTCTGAAATCTTGTCTTAGCTTAATAAGAATTTAAACCTGTGTTTGGCAGTGAAATCAAGTATATGCCATGACACTTTAGCTCAAAGGAGGTAATCCATGACACTTTAGCTCAAAGGAGGCATGGAATAAGACTGCACTGTTAATCGGAACACGGCAAAAAAAGAAAATGAACGTAACTTTTGCATATCGTCAGAATGGCTATTTTCTGCGTCCGGCGTGGTTGAAAAATGTAGGGGTAAAGTCGTGTCCTGAGTTGGTGTTTTATGTTCTGTAAAGTCAACAGGCAACAGTCATTTCAAGATAGGAATTTTACCCTGATACTGGAGCTCGACAGAACTGCAGCCGTCAGCAATTTCCAAGCGAACAACGACACGAGATACGGACATCTGCGTAGTCAACGCCCGCCAGACTCAACGTCTCTGCAGTCTACACTTGCCTAAACTTCAAACGCCGATAATTTATTCAAGCTGCCTTCCTAACTCAGACCTTTTAAACTTAACTCGCGCAAATTATTAGTTTTATTTATTTATTAACGAATCTGGCAAAATTTTATCCGTGTAGTTCCTAAATTAAATCAGCTGAAGCACAACATCGTTGCTAGGACCGAACGTTGACACACGCTAACTCGAATCTCTTCGCACAGAAATCGCTGAGATCGTAATCGTAATCGTAATCTCGAGATTTCTACAGCGCTCAACGAAAGCTAAGTCGCGGGAACCAGCTTATTCACAGGCGCTCAGTCAAAACAAAATCGATAGGCAAAAGGGTCAAGATCCAGGAGTCAGGCACTCAGACAGTCGGACGGCTACGGTGGATGCTGTTTGAAATTGAAGCGAGAAGAGAGATGAGGGGAAGAGGAAGAATCAGGATAAGATTTCTGGAAAAGTTTTCAGTCTTGAGTGAAAGACCTGCGCAGAAACCGAAAGAGGTGAAGTGTTGGTGAGTTCGTATGATTGACCAGACAATTCGTAGTAGACGATCATGCTGCTAAAAATGCTAATTTTTTCTATGAGTTGAGCTAATGCACAGTTCATTTAGTTAAGCTAATGCACAGTTCATTTAGTTAAGAACAAGGTCGAATTATAGAATTTACCAGTTTCGTTTCATTACTGTTCTCTCATCTCTCTCATCTGTCTTGGATAAGACTGTCAGGCCATCAGTGTTGGGATAAATAGTCAGGTTGACTACTTAAATAGAATAGTAAATAGTACTTGTAGGAAACTATTTAAATAGTACTTCAAATACTGAATAGCTGTGGACTATTGCAAATATCACAAAACTATTTTAAAACTATTTAACTATTATCGGTTTCAGTTACACAGAATTGTTTAGGAATCTTGCAATTTTCTACAAGGTCTTATCCCTCACCTACAACACACTTCAATCCTCCCAACCCTCCTATCTTCGTCAATTATTTACTATCCAACCACTCCGTTCAACCCGCTCCTCATCTGTCCTAACACTTCTTCGCCCTCCCGTCACCTCATCCTTAAAATTTGGAAATCGCTCGATAGCCATAGCTGCCTCACCCCTTTGGAATAAACTCCCGCCAGAATTGCGACAGTTGTCTGGTCCATCATACGAACTCACCAACACTTCACCTCTTTCAGTTTCTGCGCAGGTCTTTCACTCAAGACTGAAAACACTTCTTTTCCAAAAATCTTATCCTGATTCTTCCTCTTCCTCTTATCTCTCTTCTCGCTTCAATTTCAAACAGCATCCACCGTAGCCGTCCGACTGTCTGAGTGCCTGACTCCTGGATCTTGACCCTTTTGCCTATCGATTTTGTTTTGACTGAGCGCCTGTGAATAAGCTGGTTCCCGCGACTTAGCTTTCGTTGAGCGCTGTAGAAATCTCGAGATTACGATTACGATTACGATTACTATATTAATATTCTCCAATCCCAAACATCACCCACCGTAGCTGCCACGTTGTCTCTCTGCCTGACTCTTGGAACTTGACTTGGAACCGAACACTTTTGTCTATCGATTTTGGTTTGACTGAGCGCACGTGAATAAGCTGGTCCCCGTGCTTTCGTTGGGCGCTGTAGAAAGCTTGAGGTTACGATTACGGTTCAGTTAGCAGTTCGGGTTAACTTTGAATAATGGTGGGCAGTCATCCGCGAATCAAGTCAATGTTTCAGCGCCTCAACACAAGCATTCCATCCAGTGCTCCAGTAGAAAGACTATTTAGTAATGCAGCATTAATTCTCAATATCTCTCCTCTCTCTCTCTCTCTCTCTCTGTCTCTCTCTCTCTGTCTCTCTCTCTGTCTCTCTCTCTGTCTCTCTTTCTCTCTGTCTCTCTCTCTCTCTCTCTCAAACCTCAGATAGTTGCAACTTCTCGAATGACCTTGTTTCACCTAAGAAGGCTCCGACAACTTCGCTCTACTCTAGATTCAGCATCACTGAAAATGTTGATACACAGCGTTATTCAGACAAGACTTGACTACTGCAACTCTATACTCCTTGGTCTTCCTAGGTGCACACTTCTTTCCCTAACTAGGATACTGCACCAGGCTGCAAGACTGTGTCTTGGACTTCTTACCGAGATCACCTCACACCTGCTCTTTGTTCTCTACACTGACTTTTTATACGTGAATGTATCCGCTTCAAGCTGGCACTCTTCATGTACAAAGCACATGCAAATCATCTGCCATCCTACTTATCTTCCATGATTACACCTTGCAATTCTGTTAAAGGCTGATCCTCTCTTTGGTCCGTATCTGCTGGAAAGTATGTTGTTCCTGGTACACGTCTTGTCTTGGCCTGTTTTCGTTCACTGTTGCTGGTCTGGAACTCTCGATATCCTCTTGTTCGCAGACTCCTACCAAGGCTGTCTTTTGCTCTAAACTGAAACTTACCATTTAGCTACGTCAACTGTATAGTTATAATCTTAAAAATCACAGGTCTTGTACACTTTAGATAAATAAAATATATGGACCGGTTGCCGCTTGGTGCTGCTCATAAGATGCTTGCAAGCACAATGAAGCAATGTGACATTCAATTCAGTTAGTAGGCCCCCTATAGGCCTGTTTGAATGAATGACCTGTATGAGAAAAGTGCTAAGGAGGGTTAAAAAGGAGTCCTATCATTCGATTCCTGTGTTTCCGCAACAACAAGATCATATGTTGAAGATATGGAACATTCGCATTTGGGTTTCTTATTATCCTACGTATGGGCCTATGTATGTAGGACTTATATACCATAAATCCCACATGGGAGCGTTTTGATATTCTCATCATATCTTCAACATATGACTCTACTGTTGGGGTTCTGTTTGCACTTCAGCCAAGTTATCCTTCAAACCTTTGTAACCTGTTTCTCATGAGGATAGAGTCTCTTCTCTTCTGTAGAGGAGTGTTACCTTTACCGTTTGACCTT
Organism: Norana najaformis; assembly: GCA_964023275.1. Classification (NCBI taxonomy): domain Eukaryota; kingdom Metazoa; phylum Annelida; class Clitellata; order Crassiclitellata; family Hormogastridae; genus Norana; species Norana najaformis. The sequence continues at coordinate 32,052,902 of OZ029913.1, read as the reverse complement.
TCTAAATAATAAATAAACAAATTTTAGTACTAACTAAAGTGCCAACAATATTTATTATCAAACAAGTATACAACAACGTATGGCCGTAAATGCCAGATCTGTTAGCATAAGCTATATAGCATACGATATGCTACATAGCGCTTTGTATAGCATTAGACCATGCAGTGGACATGGCTGACCAAACTGGTCAAAGAAATGTTAAGAATAACCACTGGAAATCACATTCTGCCTCACATAAAAATCTTTCCATACATACATACACACATACCTACATGTATGGGTGTGTGAGAGTATCTGTGTGTGCACATATGTGCATGCATGTATGTATGTATGCATGAATACGTGAATATATATACATATTTATGTATGCATGATACCCTAAGCACATGAAAGAAACAAGCAACTTTTTTAATCCTTGATATATGATTCGACAGTCTGAGTCTGTGTCTTCATGTCTGTCGATCTGTCTCTGTATTTGTGTCTCCGTCCGTCCGTCCGTCCGTCCGTCCGTCCGTCCGTCCGTCCGTCCGTCCGTCCGTCCGTCCGTCCGTCCGTCCGTCCGTCCGTCCGTCCGTCCGTCCGTCCGTCCGTCCGTCCGTCCGTCCGTCTCTTTCTGGTCCAACAATTTTGCAAAAATGCTACAGCCAACATACAAACAGTTTAGATATTGGTACCTGCAAACACACAAATAGATCTATAATAAATATAATATTTATCATATTATATATATGAAGTTATATAGGCAGAAATTAGAAAATATATATCAAACAAATGCCAAAATGCATCAATACATTCACAGGATTAACAGAAACGTCAACAGTTGGCATAAAATGTAAAATTGCAAAAAGTAGAAAGGTGCAAAAGCTGCCTTCTGTCTGCAACAGTCTCTGTTTGGGGAGGAAAGGGGTTTGGCTCATTACTGTGGGTGGGGGTGGGGCTACCGCTGTTCTAAAGGGCACTGCACACAAGATAACCTCTGCATGACCTATAGCTTTCACCTTAATCAGTGAAATGGCTGCTCTGTCGAGGTCAACGTGCCTACCAAGATAGATTACCAGAAAATGTTGCACAGAACTTATGTCGCGCTGGTTAAGTTAACCAGTAAGTCAGCACAAGAATACTTACAAGAACACCCAGTGTACATTCGATTATACTGCAGCCATTATGCAGTATACAATCAACAGGCAGTGCTTTAAGAGAACTGCCTGTGGCAGAAGAAACTGCAAAAGGAGCATAAGTAGAAGTTCGAGGAGGAGTGAACAAGGGTTAAGTTGCAAGTCTTCTCTTCAGAGGCCCTTGTTAGTTTTAAAACAAAGCAAAGGTCGTTGACGGTCAAGTGTAACGATGATGACGACGATGATGCAGATGGTATCATCCGAAGCTTCCGTCGCGTGTCCCTGAATTAACCCAGTTCTTGAGCAGAATATTCGGTGTCAAAGGTCAGACAGAGAAAGAGGAGCAGGAGGAGAATATCTGGTGGGGACCACGTCCAATCAACGATCACTAGCCATATTTATGACCACGCTTACCCATCTATCGATGGCCACGCCCATCAGTCCAAAGCCAAGCCTACTCGTCCACTGCCACGCCCACCCAACCACGAATGGCCATACCCACCTGTCCACAGCCATAACTATCCGGCCACCGAAGGCCATGCCCATCCATCCACCGGTGTCCACACCCAAGGGCGGATCTAGAGGATTCAGGGGCCCCGTAATCTGCAATGTTTGGATGGAAAACCCGAACTTAAGCTCAATTACAATGCGAAAACCTTAAAATAATGCAAGGAATATAACACAAATGACCAATTTTGGGGTTCCTTTTCATTTTACAAAGGACATACTGTTTCTCCGTTTTGAGATCATATTTCCCCTATAGTGCAGATATAGTGCAGGTATGTATGTGCAGATTATATTAACTAGTTGTGCAGACTATATCAACTAGCCAGTTAATCCAAATTTCCCAATTCCTTTATTCCATAACCTGCTATATATATTGGCATTCTATCTGTCTCTGTATATATATATATACACACACACACACATATGTATATATACATGCATACACTACGTTCTTACTGGCACCTTGCGAGTGGATCACAAAGCTAGTTTCCCTTAACCTCTGAACTCTGAAACTTAAGGGTCCCAGCAGAAAGAAATGAAGAGGAGTTGCAGAAAGACTGTATCCACTAAATTGAAGTAAAATTGAAGACCTCAGCGATCTTGTTCTCTTCATCTGTATCAGATATCCACAAATATAGGCTGTGTCCAGGTATATAGGCCTAAAGTATTGAAATTTGACTGAAGTGGGCTCTTTGTAAGGCTCTGTAGAGAATATAGGTGTATACCATAATTTTGAATTGATGGGGTATAAAGACAAATCATGTGTGCGGAAGCTTAAAATAAACAGAGGAGAGAGCTGAGACTGCAGAAAAGAGCAATCATACTTTAATTTATTTTGGAATCGAGTCAAATGAAGAGCTACTTGCAGAACCTTCAACAGCTCTATTGAAAGTTGAAAGTCTGCAGAATGCGGGTGCAGGCACTGAAGAGGTCCGTTATACCATTGCCACCGTAGACCTGTTTCATGAGACTGGTGTGAAGGATGAAGAAGATAGGCCTACGCTTTCTATAGATGACGACTCTTGAAGTGCAAAATATAATTTGCTGGCGTATGAAGCTGAAAAATATTGACTAAAATACAATGCAAAAACATAAAAATAATGCACTGAAAATAGTCCAAAATGACGTAGGCCTACTTTGTAAAAAAACTAAGCTTCAGAGGGCTTTGCCCCTAATCCTCCATTACAGGTTTTGCCTTTGGACCCCTAGATTCCCGTATATGCTCGCTATTCACGCTCGCCATATGACCCCCGTGCTGATATCCTGGATCCGCCCTTGTCCACACCTAGTTATAGTTCATAGTCCCGCCCATCCAATACTAGACCCGTCTGTGGTCACACCCACCGTTAAACAGCCACGCCAAAACTTGTGCCGCCCAGCCACGCCCGCCCGATAACAAACACCTCAATCTCAGCCACGCCCACCATTCCATAGCCACGACCATAATATAATTCCTTCATGACTACGTTCAAAAACCGCCCCCGTTACCACGGAAACACCCGCCCACATAGGATCCGCTCCTCTATTTACCATTCCCATTTAAAATAGTCAATAACCCACAAACTAGAAAATCAAACAAGCTATTAACACTTTATATACAAACTGTAATCGATCGAATGATCAGTCGATCGATCAAGATCAAGAGATTAAAAAGCACGTAGCAGAGTAAAACCGTAGTCACCAAAATCCGGAAGCAAACTTCAGACACTAAGTCTATCGTAAAGCTGCAGTTTATTTCAAGGTCATAATTGCAATTTCAACTTGAACGAAGGTCAGACTGCCTTCAGTGCTAATGTCAAGGTCGAATTTAGCAAACAACAAACAAGAGAAGCAAAAAACCAGATCAACCCTAACGTTCTAGGTAACTCACTCTTTGTCCTATCAAAATCCGATTTTATAACATCGATGGCCAACAGATTTCGTGTTGCTCCCCAACTGATCAGAAGCCAACTAAACCGAGTTGCGTCGAGTGCCTTTTAGAATCAAAAGCGCCGACCCCAAACGACTCATTTGATTCAAACCATGATCAACTCGGAGGCCAAACGATCCAAAAGAACCCAGTAACTGTTTTTTAGGCTTTGAGATGTCTTGAATACTAGCAATAAAGAAATTTCAACGGATCCCGATGAAAGTGACATTAATAGACTGGGCGCATAATTACCAACATCATCAATCGACCAACACACAAATTATTCAACTGTACACGATTCAAGAAAAAAACGCAACACCCGGCGGAGCTCCTGAACTCGCGGGAACCAATGACACCTAGCGTCATTTGTCAGAGAAGAAAAAGATATGTTTAAAACAGGAAAACGATTGCAGGATGGGATTGAATCCTTATCACCAAAAAACAACGACTACAACAACTACAAAACAATCATCATTTACAGAAAACTCTAAAACATTGTCGTCTTTAGACGTTACTCTCTGTCTGTCTGTCTCTCTGCATCTGTCACTGTCTTTGTCTCTCTTTCTGACAGTCTGTGTCTACGTCTATTTGTATTTATCAGGGCATTTATAAAGCTCCTTTTAGGAACCTCTCAAAAGCGCCTGTACACGTGGTAATCTAACTTATCCAAGAGTGCATGGCTCAAGGTCAACTGACAATGTCATCTATGTCCGTCTGCCTATCAGGCAACCACCTGAAAGGTAAGCAGTCATAGTCGGTATTTCAAGTCGATCAGTTGAATAATTTATTCTGTATTTACTGAAACACAATCAACAAAACATATCAACGGGTAGGCGCATGAGATCGTTATAGGGACAATGATGATGACAGTGATGATGACGACAACAATGATGATGATGACGATTTCCTGGCATCTAAACTCAATTCCTGGTTAACTTTTCTTCCCTCCGCCTTTATCTTGATCCTTGAGAATTGTTGAGCTGCAGGTGGTTGAGGCAGAACAGGTGGTAGATGCTGCTGCTGCTGTGGTTGACGCAGGTGCGTGCATTTCGAACTCGACGAGAAGTGGCAGGTGGTCAGAAGGAATCTGAGGATTGGGACAGCCGATGACACGGTTCTGTCGAAACCACTCCTGATCAAGCGGACCAAGGATTCCCAGAGGACAAATTGAGTCTCGACTGTAGAACACGTAGTCGATCGTTCCCTTAAAGTCACATCTAAATGGGGAAAAAGAAGGAAAACAAACACAGACTCATATTGAGTTTCCTGTCACTAGACCCAGCGTCTGGAATCGGTTCCTGCCTAAAAATACTCGTTCTGGCGGGGGAGGCAGCACGCGTGCTTTCAGGAAGGATCTGGAAACATTCTTGTTCCGTAGGGTTACGCATGGACGATTCTAGATTGAAGGAAATTTTTAACAAACAATGACTTATGACACTGTTTTCTTGTTTGCAACCTTATCCCATAGTTTTAGCTTACCACGCTACATAAGTTGGCTGATTAGTAATAACAGCAACATTTTTATCAAAGATAGCTTTTCTACTCCTTTGACTCTTAACTAAATTTTTTCATTCCTATTTCAGGTTTAATAATAATAATAATAATAATAAAATAATAATAATAATAATAATCATCATTTTTATTATTATTATTATTATTATTAACAACAACAACAAATAGTAATAAATAATAATATAATAATAATAATTATTATTATTAATATTATTTTATTATTATTATTATTATTATTATTATTAATATTATTATTATTATTATTATTATACATGATCCCTCAGGATTTAAAAAATTCTCCAGAGAATAAAGAATTCTGGGACGGCTAGAAATCGTCAAGATCTGGCGGAGCAAAAGTACCATGCAAAGCAATAGAATTGAAGCGCTGAGTTGTGATAGCAATGCTCTGGAAGAGATAACTGGTTTCTCTCGTGTCTCCGGTTATACGAGAGAGATAGCGCCCTAATTCTGTTATGAAGAGTAGGCCACTGTTGTTTATTGGGCCAAGAGTCTCGAACGCCAAAGGGACAAAGTGATAATTCTGTGCAAGAGTGATATATCTTTCGCATTTTCTATCTGCTGTCATTTTGGGCAGCTGAGGTCGATGTAGATGGGAGGTAAGATGCGGCCTGAGTGTCTGTTATAGTGGCATCCCATATCGAAGCGCGGCCCGTCCGCCATGGAATGAGGGTCAGACCATCAGGTCTTTTTCCATCTGTTCTACTGAGTCCAAGCGGTTCTTTCACTGCCGGGAAACCTGCACGAATAAGTCCCCGACAGATTAAGTAATTGAGGGTCGCATGTCTGGTAGTTCTACCAGGTCCAAGGGAGCAAGAAAGCCCACGGGAGCCATTGGCCGTGACAAGGGCACCACATTTGGCATGACTGAGGTGCAAGCCCAGCCTCATACATTCCAGCTCGATCATTTCCACATCTGCAGCCACCACAGATTCTTCCCCTCCCAGAGTGAGGTCATCAAGATAGCCGAGGGTGAGAGGAGGAGACAGTTTCAACAAAACTGGCTGAAGCGGCAGACAGAAGAGGAGTGGACTCAAAGGGTCTCCTCGTTGTGGACCCATCTGGGATGACAGAGAAAAGTTGCCAAACTTAAGTGTCGTGGCTTCTGCGTAGGTCAGGTGGCAATAAGGACCTAGCTCTGGCAGAATACTGCACAGTGCAGAAAGCATTTGATCCCTGAGAAGGCTGCTAAATGCGTTTGCAAAATCTAATTTGACAGGTATAGAATTTTGCCGCATACTTTCAAGGAAACGCCTGCTGGCATAAACCGCTGCCTCACACCCACCGCTGACCCCCACTCCCACCTGTCTGGGTGATAGGTAGTCGGCTATCTTTGGGAGAGCGAAAGTGTTGGCACATTTCGATGCTAGTCTGCGCCAGTAATATCCAATTACAATCGGGCGCAGACCACCAGATTTTTTGCGTAGAGCAGAATGTACCACCAAGAAGACAATTTTTAAATCCTCGGGATCATATATACCTTGGAGAAAAATAATAATAATAATAAAGGAGATAAAGATTGTTAGTTCCATATGCATTTCTTGTTCCTGTGCTAAGTTTTGTTCCTGATGGATCATCTGTACTTCTGGTAAAAAAACAGAAGTGTGGTGGGGAGGAGTTAAGGTAGTAGTTACGTGTAGTTGGTGTAAGGCATGACGTCACTCGAATACGCCTGTGAAAGGCGAAAGGCATGGCTGTAGGCATCCTTGGCTCCGGATGAACTCAGCTTCCGTAGCGAGTCCTCGTATCCGATGTCCTTGAAGTCTCGGTGGTTGGCACGGATTCGGCCGAGGCTCAAGTACTCGACGACCCCTGCGCAACGACCAACAGTTCCACATTAACACACCCAAGACCAACGATTCATACTCAACATTCATTCGTTCACTCATTCAGTCAATCAATTTAGATAGCGCCTCTTCTTTCAGATATCTGCTCAGAAGCGCTCCCATCCAAGCCTCGGGAAAAGAGAAGCACGTAGAGGCATGTCGCTGAATATTTCCATAGCGCCTTTGTTGAGAAACACCTCAACCTTAGCCACTGACGTCGATTAATCAATTGATAAGGAATTCACATAGTCTGGTGTCGAATCCGCAGCCTTCCTATCTCTCTCAGCTTAAACACAGGCCACCCAAACAGTTCCTTTCCCCTTCTCTCTCTGGTCTTCTGGCAACCGGACTTGGTTCTTGACATAACATCTTTGGACAACCCCACTGATTTGACACAGCGCTCTTGAATAAGCTGGTGCCCTGCGCTTAGCTTTTTAAGTAGTGCTTTAGAAATTTCGAGTTTATGATTACGATTACGACTGAACAATGCATCACTACATGAATTCAGTTTCTTAGCATTTTCTAGAACCTCAGGTGAGGCTTTGGAACATCAATGACTCATACTTTATACGTCACATTCTCTGCTGTTACATCAGATCCCTTCAATTCAAACTTCATACACAATAAAAATCTTTAATACTGCTGCTGCTGCTACTGCTATTACTACTATTACTATTAGCCTACTAGTGCAGGATCGTAAAAGTCGGTGCTACAGAAATTACAAGTGAGGGAAGGAAGGATAGGAAGCAATGAACGATAGTTCTGAAGTAGGGGCACCTGGTTTCTATTTATAATAAGTTGGACACTTTGTGAGAAGGGGAACTACTGGAGGAGGGAAGAGAAACACAGTCGGGAAGATCCGTAAGCAACAGCCGAGCGATATGAGATAGGACTTCTAAAGTACCGGCCTCCGCTATACTATTAGCGGTCAGTTGCTTAGAATAGCCAGTGAAACGCTAGGAACAGATGTGGCTTTGAACTATCTACAGAGACGCAAACCGTCGATACACGTGGCTAGGAATAGAAAGAGGTCACCCAGTGAACTAAGAAACGCGAGTAGCCAAAGATAAAGATAGGCGCCAAGCATGCAGCAACAGGCGGCAGCGGTGATGGTAGTGGCAGTAGCAGTAACCATTGCTGCAGCACAGCAACAGAAGCCGCAGGGACAGCAGCAGCAACAGGCAGAGGCAGCAGTAGCAGTGATGACAGTAGCAACAGGTACAGATTAGGCCCAAAATAAGTTCCTCAGCGCCTTAGTGACGTAAGCCAAGGCAGACAGAGGTAAAGTAGGGATCGGCTTAATCAAGGTTAGCTACAGTGAGGCACACAGCCGTAGCTACTTGTGTTAAGAGGTAGGCTGGCAATGTTATACAAGTCTGAGCGACAGATGAACGAGGACCTGACACGCATCTTGTGGCGTGGCGATTCTGCCGACACGTTGTGTCGGATTCGGGGCTTCGAACTTACTTAGACTTGACTGGACAGATTGATGCTTTCATTTGGTATTTTACTTATCTTGTAATAAATCTTCTATATGCAAGCGAGTTCGCTCTGTCTCCTAGTTCTCAACCTTTTACTACTACTGCTGCTGCTATTTAATAATAATAGGAGGTTAACAGATTAGAGAAGGCAGCACAACTCATAATTTTGCAAGTAAATGGGACAAAAACTTATTCTGTATTTTGCCATTTAATACCATTGTTGCATAATTATGAGTAAATACGTAATATATTTGTAAATAAATTTGGCGCTGAACGAAATAAACTCAGTTGAGTTGAAAAGCAGTGATTGAAATACCCGAGTCTGGGAGTGAGTTGAGGTCACCGCAGAGTATGAGCGGAATGGAGTTGCAGTCGAGTGCTGATGATGATGACGACGATGATGATGAGACGTTGGTTCCCTGGTGCTTGAGAGCCGCCTGCTGCTGCTGCTGCTGCTGCTGCTGCTGCTGCTGAGTTTCCTCCATGATGTTCTTGAGTTTGTTCATCAGCATCATCGTCTGAATCAGCTTCACGTCGCAACATTCTGGGTCCCAGTGGATGTGACACGTTGCCACTAGCAACAGCTGGGCGCCATCTGACGGAACTCCTAGCAAAACACAAGCGACCTCAGACAAACCGACCAACAATCGGCTCAAGGGCTTCCCCGTCCTACTTGGCACAACTGACCGACAAGTGGCACAAGACACAGACAGGTAGATACAAGGGAGTTTTCGGATTCTCCGATTTTCCCCTTGGCTTTAACGGGACCGACTCGAGTTTTACACTCACAGCGCATTTGCTTAGCAGCGACCATCGACTGGGGCTAGAGCAGTATTATACTGGCGCAGCAGAAGATAATAATAATAATAATAATAATAATAATAATGATGATGATGATGATGATAATAATAATAATAGTTATTATTATTATTATTATTATTGTTATTATTATTATTATTATTATTATTGTGGGAGAAGCAGAAGTCTCAGCCAGTCACGCAGACAGACTTTTGAAGAAGCAAAATAACGAGAGACAGAGATTGCTAAAGAACAACCAAAAGAAGAAACAGAAAAAGCAAGACAGAAAATGGCACAGATCGAGACACAGAGGCAGACACAGTCAATGACAGGCAGCCATAGAAAGAACTCGACTAAGGATAATCCAAGACGTTTCTGGAAAAGACATACTAAAACTGAATCCTGTTACTCATGTCCAACCCAAAGCGCGTTTCCGGTTCAGCGCAGACATTGGCAACCAACCGCATCCTGTGAATTCCATTGGCGCCGTCGTTCCGTATGCCTCCTCTGTCTCCATCCATTCAACAAACACTGGTATCTCTCTCTGTCTCTCTTTCTGTCTGTCTGTCTCTCTCTCTCTCACGCAATGGCACAAAATCCAACTGATCCGATTTCCTTTGCAAAATCCGATTAAATTTAATTTCACGATATGAAGAAAATTATTCTCAGTGCAGTATTAATTGCCAACACAACGGGGATCAGCAGAGATTGCAACCGGCAATCCGCTCAAGAACTGTTGTTATTCGAAAAGCGACTTAGCTGCGTCAGAGGCAATCCAGGGCAAAACGAGGAGGAAACGAATTGAAAGGAATAGGAGTACAAGGAGGAGGAGTACGAGGAGGAGGAGGAGCAGGAGCAAGAGGAGGAGTGGAAGGAAGAGGAAAGTAGGCAGAAGCAAACCATGTCTAAAAGATCTTAAAATAATTCTGAAATGCGTTAACATATATTATGGCAACAAGTAACACGTGAGGTAAAGACGGAGAAAGAACAGAAGCAGATACAGATAAAGAAAAGACAAAGGCAGATAGAGAGATAAAATAAAAAGGCAGAAGCAGCGTGAAACAAACATACAGAGAACCGAGACAGCTAATAAGTCTTTACTCTTACTCAGTAGGCGAGAATTAAGATTTCATACCTGATCCGCAGATAATCTGCCAGAGAAAGTTGCTAGATCTAATAAGACACTTCTAAACCTAAAATACCTCACCAACTGCAGCCGCCTTGTTTGCTGATCCCTTCGACCACTTCTGACCCTTCCGATTTCTTCTGATCCTATCTCACCCCTTCTGACCCTTTCTGACAGCTTCTGACCTTTCCTAAGCTCTTCTGACCTTACCTCACCCCTATGACCACTCCTGACCTCTTATGACCTTTCCTGACCCATCCTGATTGCCCTGACTTCTCCTGACCCCATACCGTTCTCCCAGACGCTGTCCTTGGTCTCGAGGAGGGCAGCGAGTCCAATGTTGTCCTTCGTCATGACGCGATTGATCATGTCCTGAGATCCTTCCGCTGTCTCTATGGCAACCTGGTTAAACTCCACCAAGTGTTCCTTCACCAGTTTAAACCTGAAAGTAAGTAAACGAGTCGTTGCCACATACAAGGAACTCAAGTTTGACCCGTGATCTATTAAACGAGGTGTAACATTGTGACATTCGGGATTAGAGGGACGGTCTAGGTCTATAAAAGCAGGGAACAAGAGAGTTAGATTAAGAAAGAACAGGAGTCAGAAATGGAAAATAATGGCGGAATAAATACAATATCTGGCGACGAGGAAAATTTTTTACAAAAACTAGCAGAATGTCGGACCTTGGGGCAATACCCCAATTCGCACCGTTTATGTCTGCCATGGACCCGGCTTCAACAGCATTTCGATGGAAAAAATGGACCGATAGATTCGAAAATCTCATGACGGCGCTCAACATAAACGATAACAACCGCAAGGGTGCCCTCCTCCTCCACCTAGCTGGCGAAACAGTTTATGACATCCTTGAAGGATTTGTCGTAGAAACAGTACCGGACGACGCCGACCCAGGTGAGAATAACGCATACATTATGACGAAACGTGCGCTTGATGAACACTTTAGCCCAGAGAAAAACGTGGAGTTCGAAATATTTAACTTTCGCTTAGCCAGACAAAATACTGATGAAACAACGGACGCTTATCATGCAAGGCTTCGCTCACTGGCCAAATACTGCAACTTTTCGAACGTGGATGCAGAGATAAAATCTCATATCGTTCAAACTTGCACTTCAACGAGACTGCGAAGACGCGCTCTTGCAGACTCTGAAATGACTCTGAAAGTTTGTTAGACACAGCCCGTGCAATGGAGACGTCTGAACGACAGGTGAAAGTCACTGAAACAGGTTTCGGTGAGCAAGATACCGACAACCACACGGTTGCTCGAGTGGTCAATCAACCAAGACAACCAGTATGTCAACAGGTCAAGAAACTGAGATCTGCTGAACAGGTATGACGTAACTGTGGTCTTCAGTATCCACAACCCGGTGGGAAAATGCAGTGCCCAGCATGGGAGAAAACCTGTTTTGCATGCAATAAACAAAAGCTCTTCCAAAGACAATGTCGTAGCACCATGAAGTTTCAACGACCGATAACACAAGGTAAAAGAAACAGCACTCAGAACCTGACCAGAGCTAAACAACAAGCTCGTCAAGTACGTGAGGAACTGAATGAACACATGAGTGATGAAGAGACCGAGGATGAGTATGCATTTGTTCTTGAAGAAAAGAGAAAGATGAAACAACCATATGCCTGCATTCTTGTTAATGGTTTCCCAGTTGAAATGATGATTGATTCAGGTGCCAGCTGCAATATCATAGATGAAAATACGTTCCAAACATTCCCTGATCCTCCGAGTCTCAGTCCGCCGCAGACTAGAATACATTCATACGCATCTAAATCACCAACAGAGATTATAAGTTCTTTTGAAACTCAAGTGAGGCATAAAAGAAACGTTGCAAGCGCGTGTTTCATGTTGCCAGAGGAAACAAAGGATCACTGTTGAGCTTCACAACTGCATCGGATTTAGGATTGATTAAGATCAACCTCAATGCCATAGAACCAATGGAACCATTAACGATTGAGTGGCTGACAAACAAATATCCTCTGCTCTTTGAAGGAATAGGCAAGCTGAACAACTTCAAGGTAAAACTTCACATTAACGAAAGCGTTAAACCGTCAGCACAACAACATAGAAGAGTACAGTTCCACATATGTAAGAAGGTGGAAGCTGAACTGAATCTTCTTCTTAAGCAAGACATTATTGAACGAGTCAGTGGACCAACACCCTGGATGTCACCCATAGTCACACCAGTAAAGCCTAAAGAACCAGATAAAGTATGCATTTGTGTCGACATGCGACAAGCGAATAGAGCCATTCTTCGTGAACGGCATGTCACTCCAACTCTAGAAGACATCATCAGTGACCTAAATGGGGCAAAGAAATTTTCAAAGCTGGATTTTCGTGCTGGTTACCATCAGCTGGAACTAGATCCTGCTAGCCGTTACATCACAACGTTTTCTACCCATATCGGTTTGTTCCGCTACAAGAGACTGAATTTTGGAATTTCTTCAGCCAGCGAAGTTCGGCTGGTGATCTTTCCGTGGTACTGTGTGGTGTTGACCTGTAGGCATGAAGAAAAGCGTACATTTCTTGTTTCCAATTCTTCTTCTCCATGTGAGCTATCTGAAGAGATTTCTTTAGAGTTCGCATAAATCTTTCCACCTCACCATTGGCTCTCGGCAAATAGGGAGTGATGCGTCGATGAGTAAAACCATCATACTGAGCAAACTTTCGGAATTGTTCACTGTTGAATGGAGTGCCATTGTCAGTTTTTACTGTCACTGGTGTTCCGAACATTGAGAATATTCGATCAAATACTGGAATCACTGCATTGGCCGATGTTGTAGTGACTATCTCAACGACTGGATACCGTGAATAGTCATCCATGATAACAAGTAAGTATTCTCCGTTTGGCAATGGACCACAGAAATCAGCCGATAGGTCTTGTCATGGACCTTTTGGTAGTGGTGACATCTGCAACAGTTCTGAAGACGTTTCCGGTGTGGCTGCTTGGCAAGATAGGCATTTTCTCACTGCGTCTTCTGCCGCTTTGTCAATACCAGGAAACCAAACTTTCTGTCTGAGAAGTTTCTTCGTCTTCGTTTTGCCTTGATGACCTTCATGTGACAATCTTATGACTTCCTTTTGTAGACCACGAGGAGTTAGATTAAGAAAGAACAGGAGTCAGGAATGGAAAATAATGGCGGAATAAATACAATACGAGGAGCAACAGTTCCATTTAGACGGATAGTTGGCCAAAATTAACAGGATTGATAATGATAGCTTTACAGGTGAAAGACAGGTGAGAGTGATTATTTCGACAGGTGAGTGAGTCTCTGACGATATCTTACTTGGAATGCTTGAAGAAGATGGCGCATCCGTCGACATGCTTCCTATCAGCCTCCGTCATCGTGCGTGCTCTCGACTTCGGTGAGAAGATGCCCTCATATCCTTCCGCTCTCAACTCCGGAAGGAAGAAACTGTAGAACTGTTCTGTCTCCACTTCCTGTCTCAATCGACAACAGCAACGCACTCGTTTAAACTCCAATTCAGAAGAACTGATTAAGAGGAACCACTATTATTCTTCCCGGTGTTTTTGTCGTCTGAATTTTCTTAGCCTCTCTAGTCAGAGATGCACCATCTTCTTCGTAAAAGAGGCAATAATACAGCCCAATCGTCTGTCTGTCTGTCTGTGTGTCTGAGACTCAGAGCAAGATAACAGACTTGTGTAAACAATATACCAGGTCAAAAATTCGGGCATTTAAGTAGCGTATTTGTTCGAAAACACTCCACAAACACAGAAAAAAATGCAGTTTCAGAGGAAGAAGACAGATTGTAGACCAAAGTATGACTGCATCTATTATTACTCAAATTATCATCACTTAAAATGAACAATAGTCATATGATCATCGTTATATAAGATGATGAATACGGTTGAGTGAACCTGAGTGACCGAGTCATTGCAACTGTTAGCAGAAGTGTATGCAAGGAACAGAAAGAACCATCATCCGCATCATTATCGTCATCTTCATCATCAGCAGCAGCGGCAGTTAGAGTGGGATGCATATCACGGGCGGAGGCTGATGCCTGGATGTAATGGATGCGGTGTTATATTGATTGGTGCATAGATGGCGCTTCTGGCGTGTGAACTCCGAATCATCTCGGCGTCTTGTTTTCTTATTTTTTTACCATTTATATCTAGTTTTAGTTCAATTTCTTAGTTAAACTTTCGTCGGAAATTGGATTTACTCTTCGCTGTTGTGTTTAACTACGAGTTTCATCACAGTTACGGGGCTGCTTGCCCTACGATTCGTTCACTTCTACATGGATACGCACCCTTGTTCGTATTCGCGTGACCTAATTTTGGCTTTGCGCTCGCCAGCCTTACGCGTCCCACGTTCTACACGAAAGTTATTGTTCTTCTACCATCTCTGGAGTCGCTCGTCTACTGCTCGCCGTCCTCATCGTCTTCGTGCGGCCTTGCCTGAACGGCCTTCTCGTTCGCTATCAGCGTTAGGGGACGTGTGCCTGCCATTGCAGACTCAGGCCGACTCGTGTTCGTCGGCTCCGACTGATGTCACACCGGTCTGTATTCTGCCGGATCTCACTGGTCCATTCCAGACTTCGACTGGTTTGCTGCCGCCGAGTTCTTCACCGGCTTCGTGTGCCCTTCGTCCTCCGTCCGGTACCTGTCCATCGGGTGATGGAGTTCGTCTAGCTACATGGAATGCTCGGTCCATACGAGACAAGTACCCCGCTGTTGCTGACATAATTTCATCCGACGAAATTGATCTATTCATTGTCACTGAGTCGTGGCACCGCTCTTCACAGGACACAGCTGTTCGTCGCTGAGTGCCCCACGGGTATTCAATTCTCGACTGCCCTCGACTCGCTGCCTCGTCGGAAGCGATTCGGGGCGGTGGTCTTATCCTGTACCACAGAGACGGTTTGCGAACGCGACGGATTCCTCTGTCCTCATCCCCGACCACATTTGAGGTTCTTGCGGCCTCAGTTTCGTCCCTGTATGGTCCTCTTACTGTTTTGGCCATCTACCGCCCTGGTTCATCGTCACCATCATCGCTCTTCTTCAGCGAGTTTTCCACCCTCATGGAACAGTTCGCTCTCTACAACACCCAATTGATGCTCGCCGGAGACCTCAGTCTACATCTGGAAAATTCTTCTGAACCTGCATTTCTCCAGTTTCAGGCCATCCTTGATCAGTTTGGCCTCGCACAGCATGTGACATCGTCAGCACATCGTGGTGGCGGCTGGCTTGATATCATTCTGACAAGAGATGACTGTATTGCAACTGATCTTTGAGTTCATCCACCTACTCTCTCCGATCATGGTCGGGTAGTCGTTACTGTTCCGTTCCTCCATGAGGTGCCGCTCCGTACTGCCCGGTGGGTCCGCCGGTGGCGCAACTTAGACTATGATGCCTTCCGTGCTGCTTTGCTCGAAATACCTGCCATCGCTGACCCTTCGACTGTGGCTGAACTACCGTTGGGTGATTTCTTTGCTGAGTATGATATGGCCATGAAAGACCTTATTGATCGTTTTCTTCCTCTTCGCACCGTTACCATCCGCAGCTCCTCCCTGTCTCCGTGGTTCGACGCTGAGTGCCGCTCCCTGCGTCGCGGTGCTCGGCGCCTCGAAAGAATCTACAAGCGTTCCGGACTGCTCTCTGATCGATCGGCTTGGGTGCACCACGTCCGAGAGTTACATAGGCGCTATAGAGAGAAGGAAAAAGAGTGCTGGGAATACAAGATTGCCAACACACTGGTGATCACAAGCGGCTCTGATCTACTCTTAACGACCTATTGGGTCGTCGACATTCCTCCGCTGGTGCGGTACTACCGTCCTTTACTGCTGCTGACTTCGTTGAGTTCTGTGCGGCCAAGATTCGCTCTGGTCGTGATGCTACTGCTGGGAGTCCTCCGCCTGTCCTGCTACCGACGGCTAAGCGGCTCTCGGTCCTTCATCTAGTTTCTTCAGATGAGTTGCGTCGACTCATCCTTGCCTCTCGACCAAAATCCTGCGAACTAGACTCTCTGCCGCCGTTCCTCATTCAGCATTATATCGACGTTCTTCTTCCCTTCCTGACCCTCCTCTGCAATCGCTCATTGGGAGAGGGTCTTCTACCTCCGTCTCAGAAGAAGTCCCTCGTCATTCCGGTTCTCAAGCGTGATGGCCTCGACGTCTCGGACATGTCTAACTTTCCACCAATATCTAATGTTACTTTTTTGTCCAAGGTCATTAAGAGAATTGTATCTAGTCAGTTAGTTACCTATCTCGAAACTAATGATCTACTACCTGTTTCTCAATCTGGCTTTCGTAGATTTCACTCTACTGAGACTATCTTAACTCGACTTCTGTCTGATATATATATGGTGCCATAGATCGTTCTCAAGTTACTTTACTTGCATTATTTGATGTTAGTGCTGCATTTGATTCGGTCGATCATGCTATACTTTTGGAACGTCTGGCTATTTCTTTTGGTTTATCTGGCAACTTTCTCGATTGGTTGGCCTCTTTTCTATCAGAGCGCACGCTCTGTGTGGTTTATGGCCCATCCCGCTCACCTTGGGTTTCTTCCTTGTTTGGATTCCCTCAGGGGTCAGTTTTGGGTTCCTTGCTTTATATACTGTTTACTGCTGACCTTAGCTCTTTGCTAGCTGCGTGCTCGGCTTCAAGCCAGTCCTATGCCGACGATGTGCAGGCCTATGTTCATTGTTCTGCTTCTGATAACGCAGCTGCTGTTCGAGCTATGTGTTGTGCTTCTGACTCCCTTGTGGCTTGGATTCTTCAAATTGATTGAAATTGAATCCTTCCAAGACTCAATATATTTGTTTGGGCACTAGGCAGCAATTGGTTAAAATCAATCTACCTGTACTTTATTTAGAGTTTCCTCACATCACTTTCTCAGTCACTGTTTATGACCTTGGCATTGAGTTGGATCAGGAGCTCTCTTTTAAGGCTTAGGTACATCGTCTTTGTCGTAGTTGCTACTACCAGCTACGGCAACTTCGTGTTGTCTCACGTTCTCTCTCAGTCACCTCATCTAAGACTCTGGTTCATGCATTTGTCACAAGTCGGCTGGATTACTGCTCTTCTTTATATGTTGGGCTCCCTGATGTACGGCTTTTGTGCCTGGAGCGTGTGTTGACTGTTTTTTCGCCGAGGTTGGTTTGGGAGCTCTTCTGAGTAGTTTTCTTGAAGGGGCGCTATATAAGTGTTCCGTATAAATAAAATAATAACTAAATATTGATGTCGGAGAATATCGGAGTTTCGTTGTTGCTTTTGTTGAAACTCAACTTCGCACAGCAAACGTCAACATTACGACCCCAGATTGCCATCTCCAAAAGCACAACCGCCACCAGCACGAACCAGTAGGAGATAGAGGAGGTGCAGTGGCTGAAGGAGGATGATTAAGACGAGGAAGAGAGGAGACTGAAGAAGGTAGGAGAAAGAAGAGGAAGAGAGTGAAGAGAAGGAGAATAAAGAGGAGAAAGCAGAAGACAAGGAAGAGGAGGAGGAAGGGTAGAAAGATAAGGAATTATTAATAACTTCTATCGCGCCAGTTTCTAATGCACAAGACATCAACTGATGGTGCAAACATAATCTAAAAGAAAGGAAAGAAGGGGCAGGAAGAGGAGAAGGAGGAGGATCAGGATCGAAGAAGAGACACAGGAAGGAAAGAAGGAGGTAGGCGTCAGTGGAAGGACGGATATCAGATAATCTACACAACAACCGAATAAAACACGAGAGAAAGCGGCAAAGGCAGACAGACAGACAGGTGCTACTGACCTGTAGGTTGATGATGTCGGCCGAGTATTGTTGGATCTCTTCGAAGATGTTCCTCTTGCGGAAGTCCCAGTTGAGAGCCCACGACGGACAGTAGCCGTACAGCTGGCGAGTGGCATACTTATCGCACAGGACGTTATAACACATGACCGTATAGATGGCTGACAAGATGAACAAGAACAAAGGGTCATGAAAAAGACAGACGGAAGGCTAGATTCGATCATGTAAGATCAGATCAGGTAGGATGCCATGTTGTGGTAAGATAATAATAATAATTTATGATGATGATATTGATGAGGATGATGATGATGATGGTGATGATGATAATCATCATCAATTAATAATAACAATAATTTATGATGACGATGGTGGTGGTGGTGATGATGATGATGATGATAATAATAATCATCATCACCACCATCATCATCATCATAAACTGTATAATCAGGAACATTCCACCTCTTATTTTTCCTCCTCCTCCTACTCTTCCTCCTCCTCCGCCTTTTTCTTTATGCAACCTGAGCAGTTGCCAGGGTAGCGCGATGGTTAGCAACCGTAAGTGCATTCACAGTGCTTAACTGATCGTCAGTGGCCACGTTGGGAAGTGGTGGGTTGGAGGGTCAGAGGGAGGGTGGAAGAGCTCTATTCCAAGGAGCCAAACACCCCCTCCAGGGAGGAAACTCCATGAGATCTAGAATGGCCCATGAATCCAGAGTCTCTGTCCGTCTGTGTGTGTCTGAGTGCGTCTGTCTGTTTGTGTGTCGGTGTGTCTGAAGGGAATTGCTCAAGAAGAGCAACACGTTAATAATAGATATCGCCTTGGCATTCTCTCCTCTCCCTCCTCCTCTTCCTCCTCCTCCTCCTCCTCCTTGTCATGCGCTTCCTCTGTTTCTTTCATGGTCTTCTTCTTCCGAGGAATTTCATCGAGTTCTCCCTGATCAAAGCCAATTCTCGCTCTCGTGTCCTGCAATCCCGTCTCCTCTCGTCACGGTCTGTAGCGGCGTATACAATCTCCTTATCCAGAGGGATCCGGTACCCGGATAAAAATTAATAGGTTTGGAACAGCAAGCGCCGCAGGTGTGAAGCCCCTAACGCTTATGGTGTCTGGGACTACATGTATTTGCGAGTTTAGCCGGATAGAAATTGAGGGTGTCTGAGAGAGTAAGCGCCGAAGACGCTAAGCCCCAGTAGCGAGCAGAGGATCTGAGAAGCGTCGTTAGCTTACCTAGCGTGGTCCTCCCCGGAAGCAGTTTGCCGAAATAAAACAGATCAGGAATCTAATATGTGAAATCGGCCTCAAAAACACTTTATTGTATGATACTCGTATCCATCCACAGAACAATGTCAAGAACTAACGATCGGGGGGAGGGGGTACACTAAAAGATCTCATCGGATCTACACCAATACCAAGGTTGATTGCCTTATGGGGGCCAGGAGCCCAGGACTCCCCCGGCCAAGCACGTCACTGACGGCCTGTCTACCTATCCGTCTGTGTGTCTCTGATCACTATAAAAGGGCTAATCCCCAACGCTGCCGACATAAGTGCGCTATATAAATGTCTAGATACATTCTCTATTCCTGTTTTACTCTAGTTCTTTCTATGGTTTCTACTCTTTGTTCGTGTTCTTACTCTTGTTCCTACTATCCTTACTGTTTATATTCTTGTTTATATTCTTTATTCCTTTTCTTACTCTTCCTACTCTGTGTTCTTGTTTTTACTCCTGATCCTAATCTTTGTTCCTGCTTTTACTCTTGTTCGTTTTCTCACTCCGCTTCTTACACTTCTTTCTATTCTTACTCTTGCTGGTTCTCTTGCTCAGCGCTTCAGCCATTTAATCGGAACAGAGGCCAACTGCGCTTAAGGGAAGGAGGAAAAGGGCGGAGGGCAGAGGTCAGGTCATTTAAGGAACCTGTTTGCTGAGCACCGACTGATTTCTTAAAGAACATCACGATGACGGGGCGATAGATGCCGTCAGATGAGATCGATAAATGAATGTCATCAGATGAGATCGATAAGTGAGTGAACAGAACTCACCAACTGGACGATTGACATTCGGCTGACTGAGAGAGATCCACGGACGCCGGGGAGGACTCACCGTTCCCGGCCCAGGCCGATCTACAACCACCCGTCATTCATCATCAATCATTCGTCATTGCCATCATAATCATCATCATCATCGTCGTCGTCATCCCCGTCGTCATCATCATCATCGTCGTCATCATCGTCGTCATTATCACCATCGCCAATATCATCGTTATGCGTCGTCATCTTCATCATCATCTCTATTATTATTTACTGTTATTAATTATTATGCAAGCTAATCTAAGAAAATATACTGTTAAATAGCTAATACTATGACAACTATACACCTTATTATGATTAGAATGACTTATTTATTTTAATCATAATAACGTCAACCCCCTTGATGTCATATGATGTCGTTAAACTTGGAAATGATGACTATGTTTTAAATAATGATATTTTTAAATGGCCAAAACTACAAGGATTGTATTCAGTAGTCATACTACTAGAAGTCACGCTTGTGTAGTTTTCATTTCTGATTACTGCGGTAGCATCAATCGACTAAGCTACATGCAGTAGTCACGGCCGACTGAGCTCCATTCCTCTCCCTCTCTCTTTCTTCCTTTCCTTCTTCCGTCCGTCTGTCCATCGGTTCGTTTCGCTTGGCTTGGTGCGTTGGAATCCAGTGAAGCATACTGAACTAAAGAATACACTTGGTCCAAGTGCCATGCAGCACAAAGCGTCATTCATCTCGTCTTCCGAGAACCAGCGTCGTAAGGGTTTCATGTCTTACTCTTCCCAGAATGCCCCTTCCTTCCTTCCTCCCTCCCGCCCTCTCTTCATCCGTCGTAACCCCCACCACATCACGCTCAGTCAGCCTAAGCTGTAGATGCTGTTGCTGTTGATGCTGATGATGCTGGCATCTGGTCTGATTCGTCATATTTACAGCGCTTTGCTGCGAATTGGGCG
This sequence comes from Norana najaformis, assembly GCA_964023275.1. NCBI lineage: Eukaryota > Metazoa > Annelida > Clitellata > Crassiclitellata > Hormogastridae > Norana > Norana najaformis. The sequence goes on along the minus strand of OZ029913.1, from coordinate 32,031,856 downwards.
AATGCGTTTGTGCGTGTGTGCCCGCGCGTTTCGAAGGCGAAGTCGTAGTCTTCAATTAATTTATGAGGAAGACAAACAAACAGTGTCGTATCCGCAACTATAGCTATTATCACTCACTCACTCACTCACTCACTCACTCTCTCTCTCCCTCTTCCTCTCGCTCCTCTCTTCCTCTTAATCCATTGACAAAGGCCTTTCCCCTCTCTTCGATGTAATCCACTGCCGAGTGGCTTTTCCAGATAAATCCCCTCAAGCATAATGTTACTAAGTGTCACCAAAACAACTTCCTGCTTCCATCTGACCTCCCTTGCTACTTGGAAACGGCGATATAAAAATCACTAGTCTGAATATTCAAAGCGAGGGAACACTGACTTTAAACTCCACCCCTCTGATGACGAAATTAATTCAATGAAGTCAGCTGAGTATTCTATACGAGGACCTCACCACTTGTTGCCCTTGAAAGCAAGAACCTCCACCTCTTTGGGCTGAAGCACCGGCTTGAAATGCCGTTGACCCATCAAAACACACAGAAATCAACTGCCTTCCTCAAAACACGCACAGGGATTTGAACTATGATGAACGACTAGATGGAATAATCTCCATTCAGCAACATAATCTAATCTGATGACTTCTATGGCCCCATCAATCAACGGTCGCTTTCAAAGTGAAACTGCTTTAGGTCAAACCTCTGCATAAACTTAAGTACACCTATAACTCGGCACCAGCGTCCCTGAAATGGCGTTATAACAAATACTCTTCAAATTACATTACTCTCCTGGTAGATTACTTTACGAATATAATTGGTGGACTCACGTGCGTAGGACGGGAGGTCGTAATCGTCATTTGGCTGCGGTTGTTTGGCTCGTGGGGGTTGACTGCTTGCCGGAAGCTTCGGAATGGTCCACATGGGAAACATGAAGTAGAAGGCAGGAATGAAACAGTATCCAGGAACACAAGGAACGAAGCCAAACATCGTGCAGTAGAAGTTATGACCATACAGCTCGGGATGTCCAGCTGTCTCAGTGGCGGACGGCTGTTGTGTGGTGCTGCCACCTGCTGGCTGCGACCCGACGCTGTCCACCGGATGTTGTTCGATGGTGAACGTGACGTCACTGCCTGTCAGGTCGAGCGAGACGGTGTCGATGTGTCGGTGGAATTGAGGCAGAGGTAGGTGGCAGTGTGGCTGACCGATGTGGTTGACCTTGAGCCTGGCCTTGGCCTCCCCCGGAGTGGCTGCCGGCCCATGCGCAGTAGCACGAGGGGTATCGGTCGGAGGAGGAAATTCGAAGACGCTGTCCGGCTGGCTCTCTGGCGTCCAGTGGACCGTGCTATCGTCTCGGTCGACGACTTCGATCTTGAAGAATTTGCTTCCCTGAGCGTAGTAGTGCGTGTAGGCAAAGTAGGCGGAAAGGCACTCGGGACATTCGTGCGGGGGCAGTTCGTAGCGTCGCACCGCAAACCCGTTGGCATGTTCCGACAGTCGGTCGAGCTCCTCCCTCGACAGTTCCTCCTCCTCCTCCTCTTCCTCTTCCTCTTCCTCACCTGGCACTCCTCTGTCTTGATCCTCGGCGTCAGATAATGAAGAGTCTGAGCTCGACGGATGGCACGATGAGATATCTGAATCTTCGGATCCTTCCATCGGATTCGTCCTCGAGCTGTGAAGGTCGTTGCAGATGACCTCGACGTTGTTCCTCTCTGCAAAGGCCGTCCTCGTCGCATCCAAGGCCAAGGACGTTTCGACTGGACTGATGATGGCAACGTTGTTGAGAACAACAACCTCAGCGGCTTCTGGTTCCCTGGTTGATTCCAATGGTCTTCCTCTGGCGTCGGAAAACGAGGACGAGGAGGAGGATGAATGGTCGAGGTTCTGAGCGGACAACGGTGGCTTCTCGTCCTTCGTGTGAACCTTCTCTATTGCTGATAGGAATGCATTGAAGTTCTTTGAGCCTTTTCCAGCAGAAAAACTGGAACAAGGGGGAGGCGGAGGAGGAGGGGAAGGAGCAGAGGATGAGAGTGATATATAAGCAGGCAAACTGTCCTCTTGTCTCTTGCATTCCTCCTCCGGCTCCTCTTCCTGCTGCCTCTGTTCCTCCTCCTCCCGTTCCTTGCATTGTCTGTCTCTCCGTCTATGACCAACCACTTGAGATGATGATGATGAAGATGATGAAGATGAGATTGATGTCGTCCTATGGTGTGATATGTTCCTGATGGTGGATGCCTTGGCCCGTGCCCCTCCACCGGCTGCTGCAACTGCTAGTCGGATGCTGTCTTTCAGGCAGACAACAATAGGTGAGTTCCTCTTTATGCGGTTCGTCTTCTGCATCCTCGGCTGTTGAACACAGGCTGCTGAGGCTGGGGCGACTCCTGAGTGATGCTGATGATGGCGATGATCAGATCCTAGGTGCCTGCTCTCCTCCGCAATGCAGTCAACGCAAGACGACGACATTCCTTCGCGGCGCTGCTGGAAACTCTCCCTGCTGACCAGTTCGAGGCTTCGTGCGCCACTCCCCGCCGTCGCCAACCCCACACCGGAGCTGGTTCCCTGGTCCACAGCTGGCTTCCGGCTGCTCGAGGTCGCTGCGCTGTTCCGCCGCTCCACTCTGCCTGGATTCTGAAGACTGGCCATCGATGCTGCCATGGTTAACAACTGAAAAGATTACCTGAGATGACGATGATGAAGGGAATTCAAACCAAGACTCTAACAGCAAGGTCTATCTCTGTGCCTTGCTCCTTCCCTCTGTCTGTCTGTCTGTCTGTCCTTCTGTCCGTCCGTCCGTCTCTGTCTGTCAGTCTGTCTGTCAGTCAGTCTGTCTGTCTGTCTGTCTGTATCTCGAGATGAACTGACTCAGAACGAGATTACAGTTAGACGAATAATCTTCCTTCCCGATCTCTGCCACAGTCTGACGATGGACTGACAGCTAAGACGTCCAACGTGCCGACGATGATGCGCTGACTACTTGCCGCTGCAGTTCAATGCCTGCTTCTGCGAAGAGTGAATCAAGATTTCTGCGGTCATCGTTGGTTGCTGATTCTGGCCTCATCCGCCGCATCCAGATGTCATGACATCAATTGAATATCTGTCATTTCACACAGGGAAACAGAGACCGAGTCAAATCCAGAGTCAAAGCCCTAAAAAGCAGAAGATGTTGACAGGAGACGATGCTGACCAATCTGTCATCTACAACAAAATAAGAGTAACAACGAAATTCCTCTCTGTTTTTGTCAGTCTCCATCTTTGTGTTTGGCTCTCTCTGTCCGTCTGTCCTATCTCTCTCTCTCTCTCTCTCTCTCTCTCTCTCTCTCTCTCTCTCTCTCTCTCTCTCTCTCTCTCTCTCTCTCTCTCTCTCTCTCTCTCTCGAACTACACGCCCTAAGCGTATACTAACCGCAGCTTTAGCAGCTTCGTTCGAGAGTCCAGCCCCCTATTTGTAAGCGGCGGAGGCAGCGGCGACGGTCGGCGCCGTGATTTGAAGTGTGTTTGTGTGGTGGGGAGATGAATGGCGATCAATTGGCGCCAACCGTAGACTTATGATGCCTCTGGCTTAGCCAGAAGAGTCGCATTCTTGGCCAGGCAACACATAGTAGTCACCTCCTCCTGCCATCACCCCTCCTCCCAATATATTAGTCCTCCTCCTCCTTCTCCTTCTCCTCTTCCTCTTTCTCCTCTTCCTCCTTGATAGACAGCTTTTTTCTCTTTCTAGCCATCTCATTGACAGAACATCTGCATCATCTTACCTCATTAATAACATTCAGTACAAAATCAATATTCACAGTGATTGGTGTCAAGTTGAAAGGCCAACCCAAAAGGGTCAGAGGGGTCAGCTAAGGCTATATTGGCCTATTTTCTGATAATGTTTTGGCATTAATAACAGTGTATTTATTATTTTGCATGTATAGTAAGGAAGAGGGCAAACACAACAATTTGTTTTAGTATGTAATACACAACTGAGATTAACTAGTGACCTCTGCTATGTTAACAGCTTAATACACAGAAATCAAGCAGTCCAACTTTTTCTTAAACTTTTTAAGGGTGAGCAAATTTATAATATCCTTTGAAATTTCCCATTTTCCTTCTCTTATGCTTCGTTATGCTACAACAGCAGCAACAGCAGCAGCCACCACCACCACCACCACCACCACAACAACAACAACAACAACAACAACTACTACTACAAAAACAACACCAACAAAACAACAACAACTACTACTACTATTACCACTATTAAAGCAAAGTGCCTTGCTAGGTCTCGCTCGCCGTCGTCTGCACCGCAGCTTCCGATTTCAACACACCAAAGGACAACAATGGATTCTAGGGCCACGTAGTTCGGGAGGATGGGGAGGAGCGTTGCTCGTCCTCATCGTCCTCCTCACACTCGTAACACCTGCAGAACAACAACGGATAGGAACAGAGAAACGTCCTACACAAGCGGTAGGTAGGGTGTTGAAGTAACCTCCCATGGCCTGGTTTTGCCCTTCCAATCGCCTCCTTCCCTTTCTTCCGCGCAATTCCTTCCAGGGTAGCGAGATCGTATCTCGTTTGGGATCGTTCTTTTACGACGGACGGTTGCTGATGTTGGTGGGAGAAAGAGAGGCTTACGCTGCAGCTGAAGATTATGGCGATGATGATGACGACTGACGAAGCTATCGATCATGCAGCCAGGGTCGCCTTCATCATCATCGTCGTCGTCATCATCATCGCCGCATCGCTGCTTCCACGGATAAGATTACCACCGACTCGGTGACTTACCTGCATAGAACGTCGAGTTTCTAGGCGCTCAGCAGAACGAAACGCTTAACAACAATCTCCTAATCATCATAAAGGCACGAAGGCCGACTTCTCCCTCCCTGCGGTCCTCCTCCTCCGCCTTTCTCCTCCTCTATCCGATCCACATTGTATCTTCCCAGCCGCTGTAACCTGTTCAAGGCCGCCCATCTCATTTACATACGTACCGCCCTGAGAGCCCGACGCGCCTGCAATGTCTTTTCTGCCCAGGGCCCTGCAGGGAGCAGGCTCAGGCTGCACGTGATCACAGCGGGCGTGGAAAATGACGTAAACTACTAAAAATAGACGAATTGTTTATCAAAACGATCCGTGTTTACGATTCTTCAGAAATTGGGTCAAGTAAGTAAGTGCGTGAGTTTTGAATAAAGGCCAGCTAAATATAGCACTGAATGGTTGGGCGAATAACACACTTTAAGAAATGACTTCGGCCAGACTTAGAACGACAAATATGTTCAGGTGTCAGATTCGTCCGCCAGTAGCGTAGGTAGCCTTCCGAGGCCCTTGTGCAAACTGAACTTTGGCTATTTTGCTTTACGTAATTGAACAACCGGGCCTTGGCCTTTTGGGGCCCAGGCGGCCCCTGGCCTCGTGGGCCCTTGTGCTTTGCACAACCTGCACAATCTATTGCTAGGCCCCTGTCTTCCGCCATTAGAGCGACCCCATACCCTTAGATTATCAGATTTGAGCACGCGAGTCCCCCAGCATGCAATGTAGTGCAATATAACGTAATGTAAAATCTGACATGTAAAAAGACGTTCATGTGGCGTTCTCGGTCGGGCTAACTGTCCACGGGGTCAGGGTACTCCAGCCCAGTTCTAGCCTCACTACACATTGTATTTTCACTGTAAAATGGCCTCTCCGTATCGTCTCTGCCCGTATCATTCGTTCTCTCTAAGAAAGTTTCAGGATGGGCCGCTTCCTTGAGAGAATCAACACTATAGCACTCGGTCTCGGGATCCGACTCTGCCTCTTCCGCGGTCGCCGGATGGGCAACGTCCTGAGGATGGCCTTTACTCAGAACAGGATTCTTTCCTTTACTGGCAATAGTCGTTCCCTTTTTGTATGAGGACTTCCTCGTAACCACCATTTTACATCTTATAACTCGCCCGCTACCGCCAATATTCTGAGACACCAGTCGTTTTCTCGGTTCCGGGAACAGGGAAGTCTTACGACGAGCCTCTGTGTCTTTCCGCCCTAGGCACATAAATATTGGACGAGACATCTTCCCGCTATCACTATCTGTCTCTCACTCCATCTCCGTGGACTTCCGGAGTAAATTTCCGTACCAGGTCTCTGTTGGCAACTATCGACCAACAGTGCTTCAGAGGATAGGATACCCCTATGGAACACCGAAGAGAAGGTCCTCTCTCTAACCTTCTGTGAAAGACACGGACCTTCGTACCGACCTACGCACGAGGGGCCCTTCCCCGCACTTCAGCCAGTCCTCTGGTCAGTGTGTGGCGACAAGCATATAGAGGAGTCGGTATCTTCCCGTGTCGACTCCGGTGTCATCGGGGAACCGACCCGGACTATGATGTACCGGGTATTTTCTTGGTCTGCGTTAGTTTCCGGTCTCTTAAGTAGCGAGGCTTTACTTGGTCTGCGTTTGTATCCGGTCTCAAACATTTCTTGGTCTGCGTTATAATTCCGCGGCGTCTTCCCGTTATCTCTTCCTGCATTTCGACGGGGAGAACCGCGGCCGCCTCTTTGCCCGAGTTTCGCACAACCCGTTATCTTCCAGCTATCATGACTACTCGGAGCGTCTCGCGACTTCCTAACAGGGTGGGCCCGAGCCCTGCTGGACCAACGCAGCCAGTCAGAAATCAGACAGATTGGTTTGCTTCGGTTGCGACTTCCTCAGGAGCGCACTGACAAGTATTACGGCACCAGTTATCTCTTACGGAAATGCTACCCCTTGGATTCACACAGACCTGTCTACTCGTCTTCCCCGAGCGTCGCCCAGTCTCTATTTTCCAACTATCGTGACTTACTCGACCGTCTCGCGACTTTCCAACAGGGTGAGCCCGAGCCCGGTTGGACCAACGGAGCCAGTCAGAAATCAGCAGATTGGTTCGTAACGGCTGCGACGTTCTATGGAGTGCACTGGTCAGACTTTTCTCTTACGCGGTCAAAGAAAGGGGTAGTTTCCGCAACTTTCCCACTTGTTTTACACGGGCCTGTTTTATCTGACAGGAGGCCCGCATCGCTCCTTCTGTACTGTCGTATATGTGAAGGCACGCATCCATCCTTCACACATAGGAATTGCAGCACACGACACCGTTTATTCAAGCCCCTTTTCCCTATTTACGGCGGTATGCTTATATACTAGCACGATCAATAAAACGTAAATAAAGGTGTCTAAAGGTTACCAATAACTTGCCTTAAAACAAACATTTTAGGGCCTATAAATTTCAACAATTTTGTGCATTACTTTACTAAAATTACACTAAGAATTTTCCACGACCAAATTAGTAAGCTATTAGTAGATTAAGCTTAAATTTACTAAAAATTTAATTCCTTAAAAATTCTATGCAGCTAACGCGGCCGAACCGCGCACACAATCGCAGCATTCAGTGGCTACCTAAAGCACGTCATAGCTATTCCTGCCCCTTTCCCAGCAGGCTTGCCTTGTGGCCAATCCGCCACACTGATATGGAGCTCACGACAACATGGCAAGAGAGTCTGGCTAAGAGTGCATCAGGCTCTCAATTATCTTCAACTTATGCCGCATCCGAAAATTGTTTAATGGCCTCAGAATTATGGTAAGATAAGAAAAAACTATAACCAGTATAGTGGATACCACAGCCAGTGGCGTGCCAGGCGGGGTCCTGAGGTCCGAACCCCACGGAGGCCAAGGCCACCAATCTTGGGATTCGTCATTCGTATAGATACAAGGAGATTTTTAGGTGTACCTGTGGCGGTCGCAGTCTGAGCATAACTTCTAGGGGCGGGGGTGACTAAAGCCCAGTTCTACGCTCAGACCCACCCGCATCATTACTGCCCAGTCTACTCTCGACGTAAAATTGCCGTTCCGTACAATTTCTACCTATAGTGTTTGTTTTCTCCAAAGAAGGTTCAGGACTGGCCGCTTCCTTAAGGGAGCCAATACGGTAAAGCTCTGTCTCGAGATCCGACTCTGCCTCTTCCGCAACCGCCGGACGGGCAACGTCCTGATGATGGCCTTCTCTCAGAACAGGGTTCGTTCTTCTACGGGTAGTAGGCCGTCCCTTTTAGTGTGCCTTTTTAAGTGCGGGCTTTTTCGTCACCACCATTCTAGATCTCGTAACTGGAACTACCCCTCATAATATGAGACAGTCGTTCTGTTAGTTCCTGGGACTTTGGAGTTTCATGACACTTATTTCTAAATCTTTCCGAATTACATAATAGTTTTATACCTAAGTTATTCTGAACGATTTAGTTTATTTATAATATTTCAACGACCTATTTTAAAATTCAATTTAACACTGAAGTCCTAGTTTCTCTGCAACCCCTCCCCGCTGTCCAATAATAATTGTCGACGCTGGATAAAAGCGGCACCGGCCTTCATTAGCATTCAAGTTTTCCCTACGAATGAACGAACGATCGTTGGCCAAAGTGTTTCATACGTAAGCGTTAGATCGTAATTAGATAGCACGGAAGACAATAAGCATCGTCCGAAACACCAGCATAAGATACAGACATAACAAAGGCGGTTGAAAAAGACTGCCACACCATGCGCTGCTCTAGACGTAGAAAGGCGACGTTTAAAAAACACTGAAAATTTCAAAAACCCACAGGAACATTAATTTCTCTTGTTTGTTTATAAAGTTTTTAAGTGATATTAGATTTTCGCAGATTAAATTCTGATAGTTTATTTAAATTGACAGTCTGTTATGTTTAATGTAGTTCCATTCGTCTAGGGAGAGCGGCGAGCTTGTTGTCATAGAAGCGTCAAGGCGATGGCTCATTTCGTGTCCTGACAAAATGAAATCGTACGTGGCTAAACGAGTCCGGGGAACACTGCACTCCCTTACCCAACCTGACTTTCGAGGGTTTGAATGGGTACTATTTAGCAGTTCCTCTTGGAATTGGGTTCTCCAGAGTTGTCAACCATAGTTCATTAATCGACTGTAATTAGCAACAGCGCATGTATAGGCCTATTTTTCAAAGAGCCAGCCTACGCTACTCGACGCGCAGAACGCCATTCTTTCAATGTAATACTCACAATATGCATTTGACTTTCAGTGTATACTCACACTATCCATTTGAAGTGCGTCTGCCTAACAGATTTCTTCCTACTGTCGTCCAATTGCAACAGTCAAAGCTCGGGTCAACAGCTGAGAGTTTCACGGACGAATACTATAGCGCTAGTATTCTAGACTATCGTAATAAGAGTGTTAGATCAGTTGCTCAGCTTCAAAGAGTGTAAGCAGGTGTGGTATAGGTATCTATTGCGCAGCCCTCTTGTTTGAAATTGGCTTTCGACCAGTGCTTGACAATCGATGCATCTAGGTCGGCCAAGGTAGCTTACATACATGTTCTAAGTAAACAACAGCCTACAATGTATAATATCATATAACATATCTACATGTATGTGTGTATGCGAGTGTTTTGACCGGTGTTCGGTGTTCTTGAAGAAAGGAGCACACTCAAATGACTCAATCTAGTCCATTGTGTCAAAGATAGGCCCGCATGCAGTGTTATCAAGACTCGTCATTGACACCTGGTCTGGTTGGGAAGGAGGGACGGCGGGAGGAACTGACGGAGGCCTAGTAACGACGACGTCTACGGCTCAGCGGAGCGAGTGAGTCACTGAACCTTGGCGGTCCCTGGGGGCGATACGGTCGACTGCAGAATGCGAAAACGGTCGATCAATATGGTTTCGATCGCCTCTTTTGAATGAAATGATTTCATGTCAGACGTTTACTGACACATCGGCGGCGGCGGCGGCCACACCGTCACTCACTCTGATCTGTGATAGGTCGTTGTATTGTTTTGACCTGGTTGTTGACTCATTGGTGTAATGATTACAGCTAGAGATGCAGATCAGTCATCCGACCTTATACAAATTATGACTAGCCTTGTCCCTGTAACCACCATCACCACCACCACTAACTGCCTCAGCAGCTGATTTTGACTGTAAACAAAACATTAATTTTGTATCCGTAAATTTTATTGAGATCTGGCCAAAATCGTCGGCTTTACATATTAGTTCTTCACAGCTCTTTCCTTGGGCTAAGTCTAATAATTTAAGCGGCAGTTGATAGCCAGTAACAAAAACCACGGTCACTGCTGTGAAGTATGTAACAGGCGCTACACAGATGTCCGCATGCAAATTGACCTTCTCTAAGTTCTTTATAGCCGCTATATAAATGCAGAGAAGTTAAGAGGCCTTCTTTAAATTCCTGTGAAACCTTAAAAATAAGTCAGATAAACTCTACTTGGCAATAAGGCAGGGGCGTGTCTTTTACGGCCCCCCTGGAGCAGTCGTCTTAGATTCTGAGGGACGATTGTGGGTTGGGCAAGAGAGGGGTATTAAAGAGGAGGCTCTGGTAGGCGACTGAGTCACAGGAGTCGAGTGAAATGAGTCTTCCTGGTTGGCTTATGACGTCAACGATGAATGGCTTCAGCTGATGACTCAGGCAACCAAGCTACAAACACACATAACCAAGTCTTTACAAAAGTTTACCTCTAATATAGCTGTAAGTATAGAGATCATAATAACAGCAATAGTACCATTAATCAAGTCGCTCTATTCCCAAAGTCAGTAATAGCCCAAGTTTAGGGAGCCCGTATGTAAATAAATCGGAGCTAGTGTTAAGGGTTTTCCTACGCGCGAGAGCTCGTGCCACAAGATGTTTCCCACGATAACGTTAGATAGTAATTAGACAGCACGGAAGACAATAAAAGTCGTCCGAACCAAACCATAGGAAGCAAACAGAGCAGAATCAGTTGACTAAAGGCGACCGCATGTTACGTGGCTTTAGTCGTTGAGTGGCGACGCAGACGCTCTGCATGTACACGATTCAAGGCAACTTGATATAGTCTGGTTAGTGATACAGTCGTTGAGTGGCGACGCAGACGCTCTGCATGTACACGATTCAAGGCAACTTGATATAGTCTGGTTAGTGATACAGACAGTAGATAGATGTGCTGGGTTAACACAGCGCACACAAATCAAAGCCGGTACTCAGAGGCAATTTACAAGGTGTGTGTGTGTGTGTGTGTGTGAGTGTTTGTACGAACGAGCAGGGGCCTAGGTAACCTTAAGATAGAGAGAGGAGCGCTCTATTTGTAAAGAAGCTATGTCAGATTCGAGGTACAGATAAGCAAATACTGAGTCGGGGAGTGAATCGGCCCCGGAGTTTGTGGCAGGACTGATGGTACAAGTCTTGATAATGCAGAAAGAAACTGATCAGTGCGTTCCAGGTAAGTCACATTTCCACCAACCTTCGCCCAGTTCAAAGACCGGCATTGATCAGAACTTGATTATGGGAAGAGATGGTACAGAACGGCCATTTACATCAAAAGTGGTAAGATGCAGTGAAGCGGGTGGCTCTGGCTGTAGAACTGGACAGTCACCTTGTCTGCGAAGTTATGTTCAGACCACTAACGCCACATAATCTAAAGACTTTCATAACGTGTCCAAGTTTCTGCTCCAAGTGTAATTCCAGTGGTTCCACAGGCACATGTATGCATGCCCGTGTTCCAGAGTAGTTAGGCATATATAGTCAGATTGCACTTGATTTTGCACATGGAATACACATGACTCATAAAGAGGTGGCTTAAAGAAGACGTCATTGAAGTTATTAACGCTGAAACAAATCGATAAGTAAATGGAAGGATGATGAGATTACTCGAAGGATTTCATCTTCTGCAGTGAGGATGACTGTGTTCCACGCTCTACCATAATCGCCTCTGGTCAATGAACACGCAAGACCCACTCGATCGGCCAATACCTACAGCACCAACCAACCGACACAAGGCATTAGACATACAGACATACTAACGGACGGACAGATGGACGGAAAGAGACAGACAGACAGATAGCTATAGGCGGACGGCCAGACGGACAGGCAGAAATTCAGACAGCCAGATGGTATGCCTATCTAGTCATTAGGACAAGCCCATATCCAAAAATAGGCCCACTTAATCCACATTTACAAGAGTCTGTGTCTGCCCTTTTGTCTCGAGTGGGAGGGGTGATGTGACCGGAGGACAATTTTACTACCTTGAAGAGCAAGGCTCTGTGATAGTGAATCCCAGTTCGTATCTTTCCGATCGGAATAACGTTGCTCTTAAGCTCCTCCTTCATCTGTGTCACGAATGAGGTCACTTCTGCGTCGCTCTTGGCCAATCGCTCGCGGTCCATTGCTCCACCCATCTTATCCGAAACAAACCTGTACAGGAAACAGAGACTGAGACAGAAACAGAGGCAAAAAAGATTAGAAGTGATACAGAGACACAGATGCAGATTGTGGCGGACTGGCCAAAAGGCTATAAACGTGGGTTTTGTGAATATTAATAAATTTCATTTAAGCATTAAAGGAATTATATAATAATTTTATATTTAAGTTGCTTGGTTCATTTTAGTTTATTTGTCACATTTTAATGCTTTATTTTATTAATTTAATGTACTGTAAAGTAAGCCCTCACTTCATTTCAAAATCCTTCCTCGTTTCCAATAATTGCCGACGCTCGATCGAAGGGGCGCTGGCAGACGTTTTAGGCCAGTAATATCCCGAGTTAAAGGGCGCCCTTACATAAATAAATTGGAGCTGGTGTTAAGGGTTTCTCTACGCACGAGAACATGTGACAAGATATTACCCATGATAAGAGTTAGATAGTAATTAGATAAGCATCGTCCGAACCACACTATACGATGCAAACAGAGCATAGTCAGCTGCCTGCAAGTACATGTAGACCCGTCAAAGATATCTTCATTGTTTGGTGAGCGATATATACAGTGCATTCGTGTGCCAAGTGAAAAATAGCATATGCATATCAAAGCCAGTAGTCAGGAAAAGTGACAAGATATACATATACATATATTAATTCGGCCGACTGGGCATTAGGGAAATAGTCTATTAACAGAGCTTCCAAGTCACAGTCGAAACAAACACTGACTGGTTCTTGGGCTGACTCCACGGATTCGACGGGTTTGGGCCACCCATTTGCAAGTTTGCCAGATGGTCCGGGTTCCGACAGTGGGAGGATAAGGCTGTGCAAAAATCAGAAAGGACACGTTATACAGCTCCGTGTGAACCAAGGGGTAGCATTATGGAAGCTTACTCCACTGGTGCAGTTCAGGAAACTTATCAGTGCGCTCCCTGATGAGTCATTTATCCGTTTGTTCAATTCAGATACCGCCTCAAAAGGATCCGATTCCAGGGTATCTTATTATCAGGTCACGAGAAGAATTGATTCTAGACAACGAGAAGAGGTTGTGCAACAATCGGGGAACAACAGGCCCGCATTACTCCTTGTCAAAATTCCGATGGTGTAAAGAGATAATTAGGAGGTACAGCAAGTCAGTATTCCAAAATGAATATTATGAAGGCCTACACCCAAAACATGAACAGATAAAGGAAAAATTAAAACAGCCCAAGAAAAAAACAGATACACTAAGTCCAAACTGGGTAACCCAGGAAGATTAGGAATTGACATGTTTGATTCCAACTCCATATATGCTTTTCACAACAAACAGCTCAGAGAAGTGACAGAAGTGCAAAAGGTTGGGCCCCTTGCGCACAGATGGAGACGGACATCTACATGCAAACAGTAAAGGTTATAGGAAGAGAACCTTCACTGTCAGTTCCATACAGACCCTACCATTATCTACCAAAGCAGAATTTAACTGTGTCGGTCAAGAACTGCCAACCAGAGTCCTGGTATATGAACTTACTCCATAAACTGTGGTGCATGACAAATATGTGTGACGCTGGAAGTTCTTCACAAACAATGAAGCTAGAGACACATGATAGTTGGACAATGCATTGCCCATTTACACGTGCCTAGGGTGGGAAGAAACCAAGACCTGTCATAACACCATTCTGTCCCAGGAACTAAGAGAATGACTGGTGTCTCAGATTATTGATATTATTTCCAGCATTAGGAGATGCAGAATGGTTGTGATGACAGAAATACAGAAGGCACACAAAAAAGGGATGACTATTCCCAGTAAAGGAACAAACCCTTTTCTGAGAAAAAACCACTCTCAGGTCGTTACCCATCCAGCAACCATGGAAGGGGCAGAGTCAGATCCAGAGACAAAGCTTTGCAGTGTTGCCTCACTAAAGGAAGCGGCCAATCTTGAACCTTCCTTGGAGAGAATGAGCACAATGAGCAGGATGGTACAAAATGGCCACTTTACATTGAGAGTAGAAGGGACAGTGGTGCAAGTCGCTCTGATCAAGAGTTATGTCTGTCCTGTGAAGTTACGTCAGGACCTCAGTTGCCACACAGATTCTATTTCGGATTTTGGAAACATGTACATCTTACAAGACTATAAATGTAACTGGTAAGAAACCTGGCATCTTATATTTAGCCCAAAATCTGGACATGCCAGAAGTCCATAAACCTGGACAGCAAGTATTTGGAAAGAAACTTGGACAACTTATAAAAATGTACCTTGCAAGAGCTTTAAGTTGTTCTCTGGTGTCTGGTAATGCTGCGATGAGCTCCTGTGCTTCTGCAATGTACTGGATCAATCGATTGTCTCCAGGAATGACATATGGTTCCCTCTCCTTTGCTGCCTCTGCCTTCTCTCCATCCTTCAACTGCTGCTTCAGGAGTAGCAGCTGCTGCTGTAGTAGCATCTCTTCCTCCCTCTGCTTCTCCTCTCTCTCCTTCTGTGAACGCTTCCTGAAAAGTTCAAATGAACAAACACCGGATTGCCTAAATATTAATTGCAGAATTAACGAAGGCTAAAAACAAAGCAAGGTAAATCACAAAGCAAGGCAAAAGGAAAGGCAAGGCAAGGCAAAACAAGGTCAGGTGGCACGATTGAGGAGGTATGATCAGGTAAAGTAAGGAATCGCCAACTGATTATATTAATCTGAGGGCTTCTACTGCACAACCATAATAACAGACAAAACACACAGATCGATGGTACAATAAACGAGATGCTGCAGTCATTTGACAGGCAGAGATTCACAAGTGCACCAATGAAATCCACAGTCGCACTGTGTTACACAGAAGCAAGATGCACTGTTGGTTGCAGATCATTGCTTCTATAAAACCTGCTGTACTAAGTTAGACGAATCACTGAATTGAACGTCACATCCATTCATCTTCACCTTCTGTTGTCGAAACACCACTTAACTGTAAAGAAAAAATCTGTGCACTTGATATAGGTTGAATCAAACTCAAACCACTGTAGGTGTAACTGCAATGGTAGAAATGCTGCACTGTCAATGTAGTTCCTACCCTTTGCCTTCTCTTCCTGCTTTTGTTGTTGTTGAAAGGGGATGTCCTCCTGCAGCTCCCCCTGGGCTGACACCTGTGGATGCTTTGGGCGTCTTCTCTGTCACAGTATCAGTCACCTCGATCAATGGGCGAGTCTCGATCGCTGGACCTCTGCATGAATCAGTCAGTCAATCAATCATTGCACAATTGACCGATTACAATGACAATTCATATTCTTTAACACCAAATTTATCTAGTGCCTCTACAAGTCATTAATTTAGGTTACTGACTGACAAAACTATGATAAAAATGGACTTTCAACTGTTGATCAAGTAGATGCAAATAAAGGATAAAGAAACTGGCATACCACTATGGTTACCATAATTATTATTCTTATTATTATCTTTATTGTTATTAACTTAACTTATAATATCAGCTTTCAGTTTAGTTTTTAAAAGAACCTGGCCATATAAGATCAGCCAGTGAAAGCCACTAATGCATATATGATACTAAGAGGAGAGACTGGTCAAAGTAGTGGCTGACTGTGGCTTGCCATTGACGAGAATGATCGCTCTCTTCTGGCTGATTGGTTCAGCACCATATTCTTCTATTGCGTTCAACGAATCGCTGTCACTCAATCTTCCAGGGTCATAGAAACCATCAGGAATAATGTCATCTGGTCCTGCACAGAAACCATCACCATCATCATCACTATCATTATTGTTGTCACAGTATTCATCACCAACAGCAGCAGAAGCAGCAGCTGCAGCAGCTTGTTTACCCAGTGTAGGCCTAGATCTTATTACTAGTGCTATTTTAAAATTTCTAGTTATTTGTTATGATGATGGTTATCATTATGAAGATGATGATTAATAATAATAATAATATTATTATTATATTATTATTATTATTACAGTTAATTCTACAGTTGTTGTTTATTTTCTATATCTTGGCCATTAGTTTAACAGAAATCAGTGTGATTTATGTAGTGCCAATACCTAGGCAGCCGGTGAAGGCGTACTTCGCTGTGAGTTCGGCATCAAAGAGTTTTCGAAGAGCAAGCTCAGACAAGGAGTTGCGTCGTGTGGTCGACTGCTGTATCCGTCGCAGGATGGACAGCCCTCTAAAGCAGTAACAGACTTGACAATGATAGTCACAAGTGAGCTGCAGAAGATGTGGGACACTGTGTTTACCATCGGTAGATATGTGAAACTGAGCAAGCTATCGGGCACCGAGAGAGAGAGAGACAGACAGACAGACAGACAGACAGACAGAGGAGACAGAGCCATAAGCCATTGAGAAAGAAAGACAGGGAGAGATACAGAGACAGAGAAACAGAGAAAGATACAGGAGAGTGACAGAGAGTAAGAACGACAAAGAGGGAAAGAAAAAGAGATATTTACACAGAAATGCAGAGATTTAGTCAGAGACCGAGAAAGACACAAACAGACAGACATACAGAGAAACAGACACCGCGATAAACATAGAGAAGGAGAAACAGACAGAGGTACAGAAAGAGCAAAACACACACAGAGAAGAAACAGATGAAGAAACACACAGAAAAAGGAAGACAGAACGAGACACAGAGAGATCTATGGGGAATTGTCATTTACCCCTTTCTGTTGATGTCGGCTGCAGCTGTTGCATTAGACGCAGCAATGGTGTAAATGAGCCAAGAGGCGCTCTGAATCACTGACTCATCACCTGACTCGACCAAATTCAACAACGAATGCACACAGTTTGTGGTCTCCATCAACTACAGCAACCAAAAAACTGAGTCAACAACAATCAATTTGTTTAACTATTCATCCTTCGCAGTCTAATCTAATCTACCCGTATTTTCACGCGTATTACCCGCACACGCACGTACCCTGAGGAAATGTGCCAAATGTGTAAAAACGTTTGGTAGAACCTGCATACAAGTATATCCCGCTGGTTCGCAGACCATAAAACGAGGAACAGCCAAATTTGTAAACCACTTTATACTCGCGATTTATTTTGACTACAGTCTCATTAAGCTGAATTAAAATGCAAATATTCAACCTTTCTCTCTGCTACATAGCAATTTTAATGCTATTGGAGTGTGGATTTATTTAGGGCCATGCTGAAGATGACAAAGGAATGTATCGGAAGCAAGATGCAGAAGACGCAATCACAAGACGAATTTATTGTTTAGCGTTTGTATATTCTCTTGCAAAACATATTGATGAAATTGTATTACTATATAATACTAGGCCATTACGTGTTAAATGACAATGACATAGACTGATCTGGAAGCAGCAGAAGAACCGGCAAGTTTCTTCCAGTTAGTATTTATGGATGAAAGCAAAGGAATTGTAGGCCTAACTAATTTCAGAGTTCCCAAAGATACCCCAGTTATTGGTTGCTTCAAGATAACACAGGAAGATGTTGAGCAAAAGTTATCAAATATAAGAGAGCACAAAGCTCCAGAACCAGATGAACTACATCCTAAAGTTTTAAGAGAAATGGCCAGCATCTTAGATATTCAGCTTGCTAACACTGTTCAATAAGTCACTTTAGGATTATTGCCAAAAGACTGGAAGTGTGCAAATGTTATTTCTATATTTAAAAAAGGGCTAAAAACTGAGGCAGGGAACTACCACCCTGTGTCATTGACATCCCTGCAATACAAGGTTATGGAATCATTGCTGAGGGATAAAATGCTAAGACATTTAGAAACAAAAGAAATCGTCAGTAAACCACCATGGTTTCACTAAAAACAGATCTTGTCTCACTAACCTACTAGAAACACTGGAAGAATGGACAAAGCCACTTGATGAGGGATATGGGATTGATGCAGTCTTTTTGAACTACCAGAAGGCTTTTGATACAGTGTCTCACCAAAGCCTGATGAACCAACTCAAAGGAAATGGGTTTGAGGGATGTTGCTGAAATGGATTCAGGACTTCTTAATGAATCGGAAAATGAGAGTGGTGCTTAATGGGCATATAACAGGAGTTCTAAGAGCAGTTTCACACAGATCAGTGACCAATCTCTGCCAGGATATTGACCTCGTCTTCAACTTCCTCTGCAGTGGTACAGTACAATTGTGAAATCAAATCTTATACCAAAGCTATGCACAAAATTTAAAAATCCTTAATTTGGAAACTGTAAAAATAATTAAGTCACAAATTTAATATTTAGTAGTCATTTCGTGATAGTCTGGTCTGGAAAGTACAGCAAGCTCATGATGACCATCGGTAAAATAAATGGTATAACCTGCACATTGGCACGGGGTGCAGTGTTTGTAAAAGATCATATAACTCCTCGGGATACGTGCACGAAAATATGGGTAATCTGACTTATATGGCACCGTTACCATAACGCAAACGGCCAAATCTGATGCAAATGCACCATTCTGTCAGTTGACCTGAGTTGTAAGTCTTTACTCTAAAAATTTAAGTTTATTCTATATTAGGCTTCTTTTAAAAATAAATTTACAATAATTCCATTCAATATCACAGACTTGATCATAATCATGAATGATAATCACACTTGTGATCATGAACCTGTTTCTGAGCTTCGGCATCAAGTACATAAGATGAAAGAGCCATGAGAGCCTTCGCTTGAATTAATGAACTTCTGAAAGAAAGATGCATAATTGTCATCAGCATCATCACTAATAATCAACGTATTCATCAACGTCATCCTTATCATCATCATCATCATTATAGCACCATTATTATATAAATTTTTATCTTCTCCAGACATTTTTAAAAACCCAAGGGATCACTTACAATATGGGTAAAAAATAATAGTACATGTAACAATAATTATGAAAAAATAATAACGTGAAGCCAAGCAGTGGCCTTGGAGAAAAAGAGATTTCGAATAGTGCACGCTTTGAGACTCTGGCCCTATTAACAACGCTGGTCTTGTGTTTATCATGGAACTTGGCGCTCTCTTATGCTAGATTTTGGAGATGCAAGAAAACATTCCTAGCTCAGTTGAAGAACATACGGCCTGTTAACAAATGTGCATTACATACTTTGTTTTAAGTTGTTTACTGAATCATCAACAACCAACAATCTAAACATTTACAACAGTTTCACCTAAAATATTACAAGTGGTGGCATCATAGGGCAATCCAGAAGGGACAAAATTCCTGCTACAGTATGGAGTACCCTCTCACATAATTGATATACAGGCGGTTAATACAACACGGCATGTAAGCTCATAACTGATTCAAAGTCAAGTTTAATTTTGTACAAAATAAACCCAAACAATGCAGTGCAAAGTGAAACAGTGGTAAATCATATGAACAAAATCTGTGAGGACAATAAGTGGCATTTCAAGTGTGCCTTAATGAGACCAAGGCCAGGAACTTGAGTGAGGTCAGGTGGAAGAGTATTCCACAATTTAGGACCAGAGCATTTTGTAGAGAACTTCATTACATTAGTATGAGCTCCATGACAGTGTTAATGCCTAGTGTTGTGGCCGTGTATCAATGTATCTTGCCCGAAGAAGTTATCAAAGGTCGCAGGTAATAATCGATGATGATAGCAGTACTTACTTACTTTAATCTTTTCCAGCACCTACCAGTTGCAATCTAGCGCCTTAATGCTGTTGCCTCCTGTAGCACATTTGTTACGCCAGAAATTGATGAGGTTAAGCCAATCCATGCATTTTATTTCTCCAGAGCTTTTTAAGTTCTGAGGGATCATACCTACCTTGGGCAAGAACAATAATCAATTTGTATGGTGGTGAGACTCACTTTGAGCGAAGCATTTCAGCTAAGGCAGAAACAACCTTTCGACCTGCGATGACCTCTGACCTCAGCATTTCATCAGCTGCCATGTTGCCTAGTGCAATCGTTGCACAGACAACCATTGTCTCCCTTGGTTTTGTTAACATTGACAACAGATGATCCACTATACCTTTCTTTAGCAATTCACTGTTCAACAGAAAGCAATCTTGAAATCTTGAATTATATCAAATTTAGGTTAAATCAATCCATTTAAATTAAGTTTAATCAAAACATTTTTAATCACTTTAAATACAGTCTTTCCTCCTCATCTTCATCCTTATGACAGAGACGATACTTTGTGCATCATGAGCACGGCACTACAGAACTCATTTGATTAGATTAGATCATATCAAATGCGACTTAATAAGTTTACTTTAGATTAGATTTGAGAGAATTTACCTGGCGATCAAAGGACTGTTGGTTGTAAGGTTGGCAAAGGCAAGCGATAGGGAGTCAAGGAGATCTGTATTGTCAGTCTTTGTGATCAGTTTCACCAAAGCATCCAATCCATCTGACAAATCAATCATCCACTGATTCCACACCACAAATAACTAGGGATTTCTTAACGGCTGGCTCAATTACTTGATTGATTCGTTAACTGATGGTTGGTCTATTGATTGAATGACTTATTGGTCGACTGACTTGACTGATTGACTAATTGATTGATTGACTGATTGATCCTTCAATTGAATGAATGACTGATCGACCGACTGATTGATAGGACTGTGAAAGTAAGCCTATATGTTACCGCATTTGCAGATTGTGTCCCTGATAATGGGGCAGGTGGCCATTGTGCCGAGAGCAAGGGCGGCTGATGCCTGGATGCTGGGACTTCGGTCAGATCCAAGCAGAGCAATCAGTCGCTTTTCGGCCTCTTGTTCATGCAGCAACCGACGACATTCTGCTGCTCAACAGAGACACTTAGGTGAAGAACAAGAAAAGACCTCACAGCAGCAACACAGATGAGCAGGATGACAGATTATAACCGATGAATTACAACTGATCTTCATCAGAAAGATGAAGGTTGCGAGATGGTGATGATGAAGAAGATAAAGATGATTATATTGAAGATAACAATGATTATGATGATGATGATGATGATTATGATGACAATGATGACAACGACGACGACGATGATGATGGCAACGATGAATAACAATGATGGTGAACTGGGGTTCTTACGGTTGACAGCCACCAAAGCAAATGTCCTGGCCACCTGTTCCTTGATGTCCGGAATGACAGCCAACATGGGATCTGCTCCCCACTCCCAACCTCCTCCTCCTCTCGTCCTCTGTTTCTCATCCCCTGTAAAAACACATCATATCAAACATATCTTTTCATAGAGAATTAAGAAACCACAAAAATAACCAGACATACAAACAATGACACCAACACACGAACAGATGCATCAAACAGCTTACATAAAGACAACTTACATAAAGACAGACAAACAGACACACAGACAGAGTGGAAGCAAGAGAGAGACCATCGTCATCCATGCGTGACTTCTTTCCAGGGGCAGCCTTTGATATCGTTCTGTCCTTCTTGGACTTCTTTTCTTCCTCTGGAGTCACTTGGACTTCAGTGATCAGCATCATCAGTCGCTGCAGTCCACCAGAATCACGAAAAACCTAAGTCAACAACACTCACTCTTTTCACCTCTCAAAGCCTGCCAATTCTGATTTGATTTTTTAAAGATCAGATTAGAAACAAATGTAAAGCCTTCAAGTTCTTGGCACTAGATAGTCTACATAATATATTAACACAATTCTAGGATTAATTAGATTAGACTTGATTAGATTAGACTGAAATTAGACTTGACTACAGATGGATTAGACTCGATTAGATTAGACAGATATTCTGGCTTAAAACAGATCAGACTGAGACGCGATTAGGCTGACATCAGGTGAGGTAGGGGCTGACCTCAAAGTGACCTCGAGGCACTGACCTGCATAGTGGTGTTATCTGCAAGGCAGTTGTTGAGTGCCATGACAGCAAAGACACTCAATTCGCTTGTCTCAGGCTGTGAAAGAAAATCCACGAGAATCCGAGCAATCTTCATCTCACTCAGTGCACAACGCACCTCGTCTACAAGATAATAGCACATCAGAAAAAAGACAAGGTCAACAATTAGACAACAGAGTCAAAGGGTACAGAATGGAGCCAAAAGGTTCAGATTTGCTGATTTTACAAATGATGCTTTAAATAAACAAATAACTGAATAAATAAGAAGAAATAAAAAAAGTCTTTCACAGGCTTTTAGAAGGTGTTATATAAATGTTCAGATACAAACAAACAGACTCACCATCTTCAGCAGCCAGCTGCAGAGACTGCAAAGCATAGTACTGGATGACTGGATATTCAGACTTCAACAAATCAACAACCAATGGAAGTCCATTTGCTGAGAGAAGACAAGGACGACTTGGATAATCCTAGAAAACAACATCACAACAGTCAAACTTAAAAGCAGCAAGAAGAAGAACAAGAGCAAGAAGAAGAACTACAATGAGAACCTCTGATTAGTTTCTCTTGAAGCAGTACTATTACAATTACAATTACAATAACAAGATCAGTGTATGATAAGACTAAGAACAAGAAGACAACTCTGCAGAAAGGAGAAATTATGATGAGTTTACCAACTCCAAAACTCTTAACTCTTAAGATCTCAAGATTCTGAACATCACGGGCAGAAATCTTGAAGATGGTGAATCCTTTAGCACAATTAAGTTGGTCTTTGCAGCCATAGGTTAACATCTAGGATGATGGTTATTCAGCATCTTTGTGAGTTTCCAAAGGTGCAACATAAATAACCAAATACCTACACACATACATGAATACATATATACATACATACATAATCACACATACATACATACAAAACATATACACACATGCATACATAGACTGAAGACTAACCTGGAGCATAAGAGCAATCGTCTGAATTGAATTCTTCTGGACATCAGCATCAGGCGACTGGAGACAATGAACAAGTGGTTCCATGGTGCCATAGCTGCAGAGGTTGCTCTTAGAGCTGTAGTCAATGGCCATTGACGCAAGACAGAGCGTCACATACTCCTGAACTACAACGTCATCTGACAAGAGACAACACAGGTGCAACGAAACAACAGATGAAACAAGCCAGCTCAGTTTATCCAGTAGATTACAAGACAGGAGGAGGAAGAGGAGGAACAGGAGTAGGAAGAGAAGTGAAGACAAGAAGGAAAAGGAGGAGGACAAATTAAAAGGTATCAATGAACAAATAATCAAGAGACAAAGATACAGGCCAACAGATAGAGACAAGAATACAGAGATAGACAGACATGCAGGCAGACAGAAAGAGTGACAAAGGTTCTACCATCCCACAGCAGAAGTCGACTGAGAAGTGGAATTGTTTCTTCGCGCTTCCTCAGAGCCTTTCTGACATCGGCTGCAAAACAGAAACATTCAGTGATTAATTCCAAAACCAAATAACTCTTTTACTCCCATAGTGGATTACTAATTTAGTCTTGTCTAGCTACTTTTACCCACAGAATATAATCCCTTGAACGGAACAAGTTGAGAGGCAATTTACATTATTCCATTACTTTAGACTATGCCTAGGCCAGGACTAAAATACTTTATTTAGACCAGGGCTACTCAAACTTTCTGGGAAGAGGTCCTGAAATTTAGATTGACTAAAGTCCAGGGTCCAGACCATCAGGTCCAATTTTAAGAACACATTTAATTCTTCTATCTGATAACACAGACATCCATGTATTTTAACTTTTTAAGTTATTTAATGAAACTTAATTTAATATAGGGCAATCAGAGTCAGATTGAGGCTCAACTCTAATTTAAAAGAAAAAGATGGTGTTTAAATGAAAGCATATTTATTCACAATTTGCTTGATACAACTTATCTCAGTGAAAGCAATCAAACTAGTTTTTGAGCTTCGTTTTACTTTTGTAATCTGGAGAGTATGGAGTCTGTGCAATTTTCAGTGCTTTAGGCAAGTGCTCATTTGCGAACTTCTGCATTTTTATGATTTTATTAGAATGCAAATTTATCAGGTATTTGCACAGATTTCAAAATTGGCTGACAAGAAATCCATAATACCCACTTCATAAAACTTCAGAGATCCATTATATCCACCTCTTGAAGTCTCTTCAGTCTCAGGGCATTTGCAGCCTGAATCTCAGTAGCTTCAAGTTGCTGAGCTGCCTGTGAGATAAAAAGCTACGCTTGAGCTGTGCTGTCCGATTACCAACAAGAGACACTGAAAACGGACCAGCAAGCTTTTCCAGCTTGACTTCAGACAAGAGTAAATAAATACTTACTGGTAAGCGAGTTGATTTGTAAGTAATGATCATAGAAAATTGTTATCTTTCCCCAACCTGGGTGTGGTCCAAGGAAAGGGTTGGCAGTCCGGATTTGACCGCATCCCGCAGTTTGAGTAGCACTGCTGTAGACTATGCCCAGAACAGAACTAAACATAATTAGACCAGTCCTACATGTGGATTAGGCACACAGAGAAACAAGGCCAGTCGTATGTAAGCACGAACTGAATGAGAAGGAGGAACATACAATGTTGCGATATGCTTCCGATCACCATTGAAGCAATTCTGCGGATCTTGCGTCCATCATTCTGTATCAGTCGAAGGAGTTTATCAAGTGCATTCGACTCCAAAAGAACCAGTTTATTCTCATCACCTGCAAACAACAAACAACATCTCTTCAGCACATCACATCATTATTTTTCTGCCTGTCTCTCTGTTTGTTGTCCTTCTGTGTCTGTTTGTCTGTCTCTCCACCTCTCTGTAAGAGGCAGATATTACTTCAGAAGAAGTAATATCAACATCAAGCTTTAACAGTTTCAACTAAACTTGACAGTTGGATGGAGAGATATAGGCACTAAAAGCCAACGTAGCTTTCTTAACCTATTAACTGTAACTGTAATACGACTCAACATCTACTTCACTGTGCCCATCATTCACAGCGTTGCTTTGCTTGTACAAAACTGAAATCTGACAATTAACTTGCATTTCTCAGAAAACTGGAAGAGGGCACCACCAGCCTTGATGACAACATCATCCTCTGGACTGTCGAGCATCAGAACAACTGTCGCCACCTGCTGGCTCTCCAGAAGAACCTTTCCAAACTGAATATCAACAAACCATAACCAAATGTACTACAAGACTTATCAATCTTTCAAATTTTTAACCAAGGCGGCAGAATCAATCTGGATTCCAAAAAATCATATGCTTATTAATAACAATGAAATGAATGATAGTGATCATGATCATGATGATGACAACGATGACGAGAAAAATTCCTAATTCTTGGAAATTTTCTAACCCCAATATTTGCGGGACAATGTTAATGATGAGGTTGTTGTTGTTGACGACGACGACGACGATGATGATGATGGTGATGACGATGATACAAATCTTACCACATCATCAGGCTGGATGTGATCGAGCGTCTTTATTTTCTTACCCATGTTTCAGTTCAAACTGTAAAAGCAAAGCAAAACTGTAAAACAGATTCTGTTTCATTTCCTACAAATATAAAACATAACTGTTCGCTTTGCTTCATATTATTGCAAAATTAGTCGATGCCAAAAGTTACTGACACAAAATTCATTTGATTCAACTATGTCCAATAATTTCATGTCACCTACGCTATTTCCAATTTGCGGGAGTCTTCAGAAGTAAATTTATCGAAGCAAAAGGAAAATTAAAGAAAAATTACCAACACCAATTCGCGTCATATGCCATGACAGGTATCCATAACAACCGCCGCCATTTTATATATAAGATGTAAACAAATGTCATAAGAACGGTCAACACCTTATGACGTATTTTTTTTTAAATTCCGACATCTAGTAATTGACGAAAATTTATTTATCTACTTTCAAAGCCAGATAGATGCAAATTTTTTTGTTCGTGCCCTTATTGGTAAACTCTCATCGCCGGAGAAGGTGAGAAGCGGAACAAATGGGATACCATTTTGAGAAGAGTATTATTTCAGCTTGGAAGGCATTTGTAAAAGGTGCACTGGATGTGTTAACACGAAACTCCCAAGTAATGCCACGACGGAGGGGGTGCATATAGGCTATGCCTTCGTTGACCGAGTGATTGAATTGTGAATAATAGCTGGATGGTAGTGGAGCCAAATCATAAATTACATATTGCGCCAATTAACTCTCCGAGCGCTTTCCGTAAAATGATCTTAAGATCATCTGATCTTTAACTTTACTTTTGACTGCTGTAACTCAATTCTTGTTGGTAGGCCTATAGTAAAGTCAAACATGCAGAAAAGCCAAAGAGTTCTGAACTCCTAGGCTACAGCCATAACAAATACTTCAAAATATGAGCATATAATTCCTGCGCTTAAATATTTGCATTAGCATCCTATTCAGCAAAGGATTTGTTTCAAAATGGGCTTAGGGTTTATAAAACATTAAACTCTGACCAACCACAATACTTAAAATCAGTCCTTATTCCCCAGACTTACAACTGTTATTCTGCAAGGTCATCCGATTGTCTTTCTCTGGTCGTACTTTGGACTAAAACTGTTCTGGGTAAACGGGCTTTATCGGTTGCTGGACCTAAATTTTTGAACTCCCTCCCTGTGTATGTTTGTTCTGCTCAGTCGCTTCTGTCATTTCGTTCTCAGCTTAAAACTTACCTTTTCTAATTGCTTATGGACGGTAGGCTGACTCTTGGTCTTGTGGACTGACCTTCTGGATGTTGGCTTGATTGTGGCTTGACTTTGGTGCGCCATCGGTTGATGCCTTGTGCAATAAGCACCGGCGCATTAGAAGTTTTCAAATTATTATTCTGTTATTATAACTGTGCACACATGTGGGTGAGAAAAATAAAAATGTCAATGCCCTAATTTTAATGTAGCACATCTATACACTGATCTTTTCGTAATCGTAAAATCAAAATTTATAAGGCTCTACTTTAAAGCTAAGCGCAAGGTACGAGCTTATTAACGAGCGTTGCGTCAAGTCAGAGGAGTTGTTCAAAGATACTATGTTAAGAATCAAGACTGGCTGCCAGAAGACCAGAGAGAGACAGAGAGAGACAGAGAGAGAGGGGGAGGGAAGGAGGGAGGGGAGGGAGAGAGGGAGAGAGAGAGAAGGGCGCATCTCTCGACAAGGAAATCCTTTCTAACTACCGGCCTGTTTCTAACCTGACTTTCATCTCCAAATTAACTGAACGGATTGTCCTCTCTCGAATCAATAACTATTTAGCTTCTAACTCACTCATTAACCCACACCAGTCTGGTTTTACTAAACGCCACTCAACCGAAACTCTGCTGACATCTCTCTACAACAAGCTTGTTTCTGCCATTTCTCATCAACAGGTTTCTTGCCTCTGTCTCCTCGATATCTCTGCAGCCTTCGACACCATAGATCACAATATCTTACTCCACCGACTTTCAACCTGGTTTGGTTTTGCTGACACTGCTCTCCTATGGATACAGTCTTATCTCTCCTCCCGCTCTTTCTCTGTTAAAACTTCGGAAGCCTCTTCTAAGTCATGCCCTCTTACTTGCGGAGTTCCACAAGGCTCCGTTCTTGGACCTCTTCTGTTTATCCTCTACACTACCCCACTCAGTTCACTCATTAAAGCATCCTCCGTTGACCATCACCTCTATGCTGATGACACCCAACTATTCATCTCTTTCTCTCCAAATTGTTTCAATGAATCTACAGATCATCTTCTTTGTGTGGTTAAACAAATCTCCTCTTGGATGACATCTAATCTCTTATGCCTGAACCCATCTAAAACTGAATTCATACTTATAGGCCTACGTGACCAGCTGAAGAAAATTCCTGACCCCTCTATCTCCCTCAGCCTGGACTCTGCCTCCACCCACACCTTTAATACTAACTCCTCTGTCCGTAATTTAGGTGTTATTTTCGACCAGAACCTTACTTTTTCTGATCATATCAGCCATCTTTCCCGCTCTTGCTTTATGCATATCCGCGACCTTCGCAGAATCCGTCCTATGCTTGACTTCAAAACCGCATCTATCATTGCCACATCCATAGTCCATGCAAAACTTGACTACTGCAATTCACTTTTCCTCAATATTGACACAACCCAGATAAATCGCCTACAAGCTATCCAGAATGCTCTCGCACGTGCTGTCACCAAAACCCCCAAATACCATCACATCACCCCTGTTCTCAAATCACTGCACTGGCTTAAAATACCAGAACGAATAGAGTACAAAGTCTTATCCCTCACCTACAACACACTTCAATCCTCCCAACCCTCCTATCTTCGTCAATTATTTACTATCCAACCACTCCGTTCAACCCGCTCCTCATCTGTCCTAACACTTCTTCGCCCTCCCGTCACCTCATCCTTAAAATTTGGAAATCGCTCCATAGCCATAGCTGCCCCACCCCTTTGGAATAAACTCCCGCCAGAATTGCGACAGTTGTCTGGTCAATCATACGAACTCACCAACACTTCACCTCTTTCAGTTTCTGCGCAGGTCTTTCACTCAAGACTGAAAACACTTCTTTTCCAGAAATCTTATCCTGATTCTTCCTCTCCCTCTTGTCTCTCTTCTCGCTTCAGTTTCAAACAGCATCCACCGTAGCCGTCCGACTGTCTGAGTGCCTGACTCCTGGATCTTGACCCTTTTGCCTATCGATTTTGTTTTGACTGAGCGCCTGTGAATAAGCTGGTTCCCGCGACTTAGCTTTCGTTGAGCGCTGTAGAAATTTTGAGATTACGATTACGATTACGATTACGATAGGAGCAGTTAGATTGGGTTGTGTTTAAGCTGAGAGAAATACACTAATAGAATGCTTTTCATATCTTCCTGAAAGCCAATGCTTGTGTATTCACTAAACTATTATTAGCATAGAACTGGTGCAAACAAACCGCTGGCCTAGTTAGCTACATCGGTAAACGTCTACCCCAAGGAGCCTCTGTGCGAGAGGATCCCCCGTTCGCAACCCGAAGGTGGCTTATTTCAGAGATTTAAATCTCGGGCTAGCACCGTCCGAGCACGGGGACCTTAAATGGCGTGGGGCCCATTCAAAGGGGCAGCGCTGGTGAAGGATTTCACCTGATAAATTCATTGAAAATTGAGCAGGGTCGAGGCCATACGATCGCTATCCAAAAACCTGTACATTACATTTACATTTAAGGCTATACAAACTGCTGGAGAAAACAAATGTCACGAATGAACGAACGAACGCCTGAATGAATGAATAAATTAATTGAATAGCTGGATGGATGGAACGATTGAATGAATGACTAATTGGATAACTGGATGGATGGACAGATGGACGGATGGAAAAACGAATGACTGTTCATGGAAATTCATTCAGCCAGGGAATCGCCGCTGTCATCGAACTTTAAGATGACGTCATTTTCCAAAACTCGCTGCATCGGATTGGACAGTGGCAACCACGTGACTTCGTGCGCTTCGTTCATCTGGATCGTGATCTTCTTCCCGAGTCTTTCCCTCGTTTCCGTTTCCGCCAGTCTGATGGAGATTTCGATCGCTAGATGGCAGCAGGCGGCTGCTGCCGAGAGTCCCAGCAGAGTGTACGCAGCTATGGTCAGCGAGTGACCAGCGATGAGGAAGATGATGAGCTGACCACAAAGATGACCACTCGTAAAGATTGACATGACAGGGTCAACGGAATGGTCAGGAGAATTCGGTTGGTCATCCACTAATTTCACTCCGATGAAGCCTATCCACATAAGACATTCACACAGAAATGTATAGGACGCTGACTGAACCACCAGTCCTTATCCATTTTGCTCCTATTTATCCTTCTTTCCACCCCATTCTTCTATACGCTTCTTCCTGCTCCAATTCCTTCTCTTCCTCATCCTCATCGCCTTCTCCTCTTCCTACTCCATCTTCTTTCTTCCTTCGTTTCTCTTCCTAACAGAACTGAAATGATTAACTGACTGATTGATTGCTTGATTGAGCGATTTGTATAGCCAATTATATCATTAATTGATTGAAAAGAACTCCTGACCAACTGAGAGTTTGAAAGCTGCTTTCAGAAGTACCCCATATCCTCCGCTCGCCTAGACTTGATTCTATTGGTAGATCGATCGACTGGGTTGATTGATTGACTTCTTGGATTGATGTATGGTTTGGTAATTGATAGACTGACTGATTCATCAATGTATACATTGATCGAGAAGTAACCCACATCCTCCGCTCGCCTAGACTTGATTCTACTGGTAAATCGATCGATTGGGTTGATTGATTGACTTCTTGGATTGATGTATCGTTTGGTAACTGATTGACTGACTGATTCATCAATGTATACATTGATCGATTACTGATCGATTGATTGCAACATAAGCTTACCAGTGATGCCAATGTGAAGACAGCAATCGCAGACACTCCACAGACAAGCGACGCAGTAGATCGCCCAAGCACGTGACATCGACCCGCAATAGAGGATCACGACGATAAGTGACGTCATCAAGGCAAATGACGTTAGCAGGAGTTTGACACGTCCGATGAACCTCCAGAGAACAATGGCGACCACATATGACGTCACGAGACCAACGGACGCCATTGTGAATCCGACGAGAATGGAATCCACTTGGCCCAAATAGCAGCCAGGAAACGCCTTCAAACAAGAGCAGGACACGAGAATCAGTGACACATCGAAAACTAGTCGCCTTCAGTTAAGTGCATGTCAAAGCGCCTCTCTGCAAGAGGAAGCCAGTTCATCTACCGATCGTGACTATGTTTCAGAGTTCGTATCTCAAGCTAGCTCGGTACATATTCAAGAGTACCTTAAATGGCGTGGCTACCGTTCAAACAGTTAGTGAAAGAGTTCATTGTATGATTTCACTGAAAAACGAACAGGATCGAGTCATATATATAGGTAAACGTGTGCATACGATGCAAGTATTTAACTTATGACCACAAAAACTCTAAGTATTAGGCCTACAAACGAGCTATTTGACAACCTGTGTCTATGAAATGATTGTCGTATGCCAGACTGTTCCAGAGCTAAAAACCTTTGAAAAATGCGATTCATTGTGCGCCCAATTAAATGCTGCTAGAGATGTCCCCTAGACCCATTTATAAGCGCATACGCCTGATTATTAGGCCTATATAGGGTACCTGTAGGTAGAGGAAGTACATGAACAGTTGTTGTGATCCGAGGAAGACGGATTCCAAGAGGACGAGGCAGCGATTCCTATCAACCATCTGACCAAGAACCTTACTCAGACGATCACCTGCTCTTCGACACAGTCTGCCGAAGAATGTCATTGACCTTTCTTCCGCCTCCAACGGCCTTGACCTTCGACTCTCAAGAACCGCCATCGATAGAAGAAGCGCTCCTAGCGAGCACAACAGGAAGCAACCGATCAGCGCCTGCCTTCGATACAGCAACGCCTCGGCGTCATCATGGTAGCCGTCTGCTTCCGGTCGAAGCTCGTTGCCCAGCGACGGGCGAAATCCACTTCCACAAGTCGCCTCGATCGCTTCCTGCCATGTGACCGTCGGCGACGTCACGTTCTTACTTGATCCGGTGAAGTCCAAGGTCGCTGGCGATGACGACATCTGTCGGTGACTTATGCGAGGGACGAACAGAGCCAACCAGAAGATGGCGGAAACAGCGCTTGATCCGCCGTTAAGACAGACGTAGACGGAAGCACAGCTCCTCAGGATAGGCCCACAACGCGACGCCAACTCGGAAGCAGTTTCCACAGCAACCGTTTCCTTTGAAAGAGCCGTCGTTTCCGTGTTAACCGTAGCTTTGGAGACAGCCGTCGTCTCCGTGTGAACTGTTGCCTTGGAGACCGTTTCCGTGGCAACCATCGATCGACTGCGGAAGGCGGCCAGCGCCGCGCCAAAGGTCAGTCCGTTGACGGCGGAAGCCAAGGGGACGAGGAGGTCAAAGTACACGGGAAGGCACTTGGCCACGGTAAAGATCATAACTCCTGAGCATGCGCAGACGACGGTCCACTTGAAGCCGATCAGAGAAACGGAGAACGGAGACAAGATGGCGGTCAAGATGGCGGCCGAATAGAAACAGACAAAGACGAGGAAACATTGATCCACTGAAGAGGAAGAGGAGGATGAGGCTGACGAGACGCCGGTGATGACTAAGTCAACGAAATGGACCGGAAATGCAACCAACAGCAGGAAGAAGATCACACCGGAAGTGGTTGGAAGACATTTCGCCGACCCGCAGAAGTCGTTCGATCTGAAGCAGCAAGTGTAGCAAGTGTAAGAAGTGCACGACGAAGAGCAGCGAGTGCAGACGGAAGACTTCTTCCGCTCACGTAGCAGCTGGACTCCACCTGGCGACGGCGAGTGTTTTCGTCTGCTGAGATGTGATCCACGGTTCTTGTTCCTCTTCTTGCGGTCGTTGTGCGGAGGCGGAGCGTGCGTTGTTGGATGGCGTCTCGTGTAGATGGTTTCATCCTCTGCACTCGACGACCCTTCGTTTGTCAGTCGCTCGTATTCCACCGACGAAGACGCAAAGAACGACATGACTGACTCGGCGCTATAGAAGTCAACTGAAAAGGCGGCGCTACAGAAGCCACTCCTCGGCTGAGCTCAACAGCCGAAAATCCTCACAGCCACGCAGAAAACGGTCATCTCTTTCGACAGTAACTAGAACAAGTTTCTCCTTTTCTCTGCATGAACACCCACACGAACGCACACACGATGTACACAGCATGCACATCGAGCCACACATTACGCCTATGTATGCGAGGCTCGGTGGTCTGCAGGCCACGACTAGGCCTGCGCTGCATAGGCCTAAATACGCCACCGGCGGCGTACACTCTAGGCGAATAAACTACACCTCCGCCATGCTTACCCACTTCAACAATTAACCACTTGGAACAAATCATAAAATATTCCGCATACATAGGCCTACACACAACTTAGACCTCTGTCATATCTACATACCCATACTATATATAGATGTGTGTATTTATATATGTATATGTATGTATATATGTATATATATATATACACGTATAAAATGTGGACCAAGATTGAAAGGCGGTGTTGCTCCAGGAACCCCGCTGATTTAACTTGTCAATTCGTTAACGTTGAAGTCTGGAACATACGGTGGATCTCGGGCTAGCACGGTCCGTAAACGGAACCTCAAATGGCGTGGCACCCATCAGGGCAGCGGCAGGGAAGGATATCACCCGATTAATTATTCATTGAAAACTTGATCGAGGCCATACGGTCGCTAGAGAAAAACATGAACATTTACATTTCCATAAATAGGCTAGAATGACAGACAACAGACAAGACAAAGACAGACAGAGAAACAGGCATAGAGCAGAAGAGAGGCATAGTGAAGAGAACTTTATAGACCGTTACTGAATATAACGGTACAATACAAAGCGCCATTTGACTGAAGGGGCGAGAGAAGTGTAAAGGGTGGGATGTTGAGCAGTCTCTCAACAAAACGCTTTGACAAAACTCTGCCTATTTCTGGTCGCATGGCACGGGGGGAGGGTGGTACCCTGGCCACGGATGGCTGGATTTCAACACAGCTTTCAGTCACACTTC
Source organism: Norana najaformis (assembly GCA_964023275.1). Taxonomy (NCBI): domain Eukaryota; kingdom Metazoa; phylum Annelida; class Clitellata; order Crassiclitellata; family Hormogastridae; genus Norana; species Norana najaformis. The sequence continues at coordinate 31,998,381 of OZ029913.1, read as the reverse complement.
ATACATCCGTTACATACCTGGCTATGTTTCAGCACCTTTCAAGAGGCTCCATAAAATGCGCTATATAAAAGCTAACAATCTATAAACATCTTCATCAAATTGCTACTCAGACCAAAGACTACACATGCTTCTCTGTTTATTTTCAACACGTCTTGTCCTATCTCAATAACAGCAATAATGATAGCAAAATAACAATAATAATAATATCGTTTTTAAATCCCGAGGAATCATATACACCTCAGAGAAAAAATGATGATGATGATGATGACATGGCGATAACAAGAGCACAATGCAACTCAGAAAGTAACACTTGAGGCAACACTGACCACAACAGTTAGAAAGATTCATACTAATAACCTATGACAACCACAGTTTATTTAATAATAATAAAGAACACAATTTAATAACAGCAACATAACAACAACAACAGTAATAATAATAATAATTATTATAATTATAATAATAATAAGTTAATAATAATAATAGTTTACCAAGAGTAATAACAATGGTTTGTGAGAGTCAATAATGACAGTAGACAGTAGTCAAAAACAATGACGATGATGATGACTGTGATGATGATGATGTAGGTCAGTCGTCAGATGTGATGATCTCTCCCTCTGAATTCGATGCATTGTCACTGATGTCGCTCTGGTCATCCGTGGACTCACCCCCTCCTCCAACCCCCCGTGTACCTCCTGCCCCTGCTGGGCCGTCGATGCCCCCCGTGTAGGCCGTTAGGGCGATGCGTGCGTAGTCGTCGGTGTCGATCGATTTGCAAAAGTGGATGGCATACTTGAGCTTCTGGCGCAGGACCTCCTTCGATGAATAGCGTGGCATCTTTAGTAGAAAGAAACATGTGTAGCTCTCCGGAAGGAAGTCGTCTGGGGGATTGTACTTGTCCAACACCTACACACACAACACAGAAACTTCACACTTTGCCATCTATGCAGCTCTTTTGGGGTGCTTAAAAAGTGCCATAAAAATATTCAGACATACACACAGCACTCACTTCTTTTCAAAATAGCAACAGTTTTCCACGTTACCTAAGCATTTTCAGCACATTGTAAGTCACACCTCTTTTGATCTCTTAGCCATGTATGCAGTTGACAGTGGAATGATTAGATTAGAGAATGATGGTGAGTGGAATGATTCGGTCAGAGAATGAGGGTGAGAGCAGAATGAGTGGAATGGTTAGAGAAAGAGGAGAGAATGGAATGATTAGGTAACAGAATGAAGGTGAGTTGAATGATTATATTAGGGAACTAGGGTGAGAGTGGTATGATTAGATTAGAAAATGAGGGTGAGACTGGCAGGAGTTGTTGACCTGGAGAACAAAATCTCTTCCGCGGAAGTCGGCGATCGTTCGAGGAAGACGGGTCCTGCCCCACACAAAGCGCAGAAAGAGTGACCGTTCTGCATTGCTGAATTCCTCCATCACTTCCCAGAACCACTGGACCAGAGCAGAACTCATTTCGACGCTCTTGTAAGTCGCTACCGACTTCAATAGATTTAACGGAATGTCCGGGCTGCCGCACACCTACACACAAGCACCAACTCCTTTAATACTGCACCAGCTGCAGAAACCCCAAACCGTAGGTTAAAGAGAACAAAATGCATCCAGTCTGTACTGAAATCATTGAATATACATGTATAACAGCATAAAATTAATGATAATTATGACAATGATTTTTAACTTTTACCTGAGGCAAGTGTAAACACTCAGGAGCCAAGAAATAAAGCTAGCAGCCATTAATGGGTATTTGAAAAATCAGGCCTTGTCTTCTGCAACATTGTCACTATTTTCAATAAATATTATTTTATTGACTAGAATTATCTAATCCACCACCACTACAGTCATCCCTTTGCACACCATCTTAAGCCCTGTCATCATCATCATTATCAATTAAACTCTGCTCTACCACTAGAATAGTCAGAATTAGAGATGGTGCGATGATGATGATAACTAAGATGATGCTGATGGTTACCATGGTTTCGAGTTCATAACCGGTGAAAAGCGAGAGCAACGGGATTGGTATGACACGTGCCATTCCCTCTCTTACCCACTGCACCTGGTCGTCAAATTCATGCAACCTATACAACAAAACACAAGAGTAAGAAGCAGGAGATGTAAGCTACAAGATATAAGGTAAGTCATACAAAACAAGAGTAACAAGGCAGGAGGTAAGATCTATATGGTTAGAGATATACAATAAGATAACAGTTCAGCATGTAAGGTAAGAGGTAAGATAAGCTGTGGCTTTATTCTTTGCTGGTGATGGAAGGGATCCTGGATGCAAAGACTAGGGATTGAAAGGTCAGCAATTAAATAATTTTAAATCAGCTACAAAAACCAATCAAGACAGTTACAGATCATCAACACTGTTCTCGTTCTTCTTCATTGACCTCATCGTCTTGCACATTTTCCTTTTCTACCTCTTCAGATATAATTTCCGCCTGCTCCATTTACTTCTTCCACCTGTCCTCGTATCACTTCCTCCTCCTTTCCCGTGTCACGTTGTTTCTGTCCTAAAAGAAGAGGCGTGTGTGTGTATGTCTGTGCGTGTGCACGTGCGTGTTACCTGTAGGCAAGAGCCAGATGGACGTATTCGTTGCGGTTGTCTGGCAAGATGCGTGCATACTTAGTGCTTAGCTGGACCTCATGACCTGTGGCACTAGTTGTCGAAAATGGCATATCAGCTGCACGCAATGCCTCCTCGTCCATGTCCTTTATGCACATCAGGCCTACACAATGACAATGACAATTTACCCACTTTCACTCATCATTATCATCATCATTGTCAGCATGAAAATCTTTGTAGTTGCTATCCTCAGTCATCATAAATCCAATTTTAAAACTTGCTAATTAAATACAATTCATGTAAAATAGTTTAGTATCTGCATCACAAGTTGCCAATCTGTCTGCCCATCTATCTGTCACTGTATTTATGTCATTCAGTCTGTCTGTCTGCTTGTGTCTGCCCATCCATTTTTCTGTCTGTCAGCCTGACCTGGTACATAGTCCTTGTCGATTTCATTGAGGTCCGTTAGGCTGAGCTTTATTCCAGCCAGTTGCTTCCAGACTGGTTCAGCTAGGTTCAGGTTCAAAGGACTTCCTGTTCTCACAGCAATTCCGAGCAACATTCCTAAGACAATGCAAACACACAATGGTGTTGTTAATCCAACAACACAAGAACCATGTTACAGCTCAATGATTAATAAGCCAAGCTTCAGCGCTTGTCAAAGGTTCTTATCAGGCGTCATATAAATGTTCAAATTTTTTAATTTTTAATTTGTTTAACCAACAACAGAAAAATACAACTACAATGCAATAATAATATAAGTTACAAAATTTTTCAGCTGTTGCCGCCAAAAGTACAACCCTAAAAGGTCAACAATCCTGCTAGATACAGGGTTGTCCCCTTACCCTCCATTAGAAATATTCCAGATGGCTAAACGATTTCTAGTATGGAAATATATAAACATTTATTATATATATATATATATATATATATATATATGTATATACATATATGTATATAAAAATGCACACATATATGCATATATACATAAGGCCTGTAAGTGGTGTACATTTGCACTATTAGCAGAGCTGAAGTAAGCTCAACAATCCAAAAGATTGGATATAAACCAGTTCAGCTGTGGCCAAGATCATATCTGTTCTAACCTAATGACTTCTATAGAGCCGTCATCATCATGTACAAGTCATCAATCGATGGTCGTTTCTAATCAGTCTGAAGCTGTCTTCTAATCAAAACAATAGGTCTGAAGTAGCGACCCACTGGACAGAACCTACCAAAGAAGCGAAACATGGTCTGGTGGAGAGGAGACTTGAGATTGGCATTGAGTATGAAACAGTCTCTGTTGGATCCAGACTCATCTCTTCCGTTAGGAGTCTGGATGAGGATGTGGACGCTTCCGTTCTGCAGCTCATCGCACATCTCGGCAATTGACTCGCTGTATCCACCACCACAGTCATCAACACTCTCACCTGCATCAGCACCAACAGAATCTTCGTCACACATCCACAGCACATAAAATTAACTTAAATTTGCAGGCAGGATCAAGAACAATTTCATGCATCAACTGTTATTTGCAGCAGGACCATCATTGACCAAAGGCACAATGGAATAAAAGATACAAACAAGAAAAAGCTGACAGGAAATAAGCATACAGATAAGTCTGATAGGCACGCCGACAGAAAGAGTCATAGTTAAAGAGACAGATAGACAGAAGCAGAGAGACTGATAGACAGAGACAGCAGAGAGATAGAGAGAGAGGTATCTTACCGATAAACTTGACCTTCCAGACACGATGCGGCAGCATAAGAGAGTCCGGTCCAAAGAGACTCATCTTGCTACATAGCTGACCAAAGACAGACTTAATGCCGTCTGGCCCAGCAAGGCCACCTTTGCTCTTTGATCTCTTGACCTATAAGCAAACAATAACAATGGACTAGTTGATCATTATCAGCTGTTGAACCTGTGCAGAAATCCTCATCAAAGCCCAAATTCACATTTCAATATCCATCCTCTCTAGCTGTACCTAACTGTGTCTGCCTCTCTTAAGTGCCCATCTCTGACTGTTTATCTCTGTCTGTGTGTGCTTGTCTCTGTATGCACCTATCTCTGTCTCTTTCTCTATGCGCCTGTCTCTGTTCGTCTGTATACATGTTTGTATGTCTGTGTCATGTGTCCCAGTGTGCCTGCTCAAAAAGAAATAACTCACCTGAATTCGGTTAATCTCTATGACTGGTCCGTGTTGACGATCACGAACCATTGTCGCCTGAACAACCTTTCGAAAAGCCGCTTCCTATTCACAGTTAAAATCTTATACACAACAACTATCACAACCAGACAGCTAATACTGACCAATGATCCAGCACTCGAGCACATCAGCATTTACTAATCTTAGCAGATTGTAATTATGACTTAACCCCTCATAGCACTTTACAGCTTATGTTATGCTAGTCAATTTTCCGTAGCGCCAAATTAAGCCTGTGCGGAATGATTAGGTATGTTACGCCAACAATAAAATTAATTACTTCTGCAAAGCACAGAAAATGAATTGTGACAGTTCAGTTCAGAGACACAGGTCATTAGAAACCCTGGAAACTAAGAAAAAAGGTCATCAAAAATCAAGTGAACCTAAAACAGGCTAGAAAATAATTGCATCGTAACACAGGAGAACCGGTCATCAAAACAACAAACATTTTCTGTGAACTAAACTGTCAATAAGGTACAACTGGCAAAGTTAAGCACTGCCTTACCTACCTGCCTACCCTTTGCAAACTTCTGGATCAGCCATTAGTATTCATATAATTATATAAGTGTGGTTGTGGTCCAGTTAGTACCTGTAGAACCGCTGACATATAATGGCGGCATCTTGCGAATAATATTAGAACAAATTTGTCTGCCAGGGAGAGTTTTGACTATAGTTCAACTTGAAATTGCCATCGACTGATGCCTCGTGCATTACAAAGACGCTGCTACGGATGTCAGTAGATTAGATTAGAAGATGCTGGTGATGCTGATGACGAATAAAAGTACCTTTGTTGAGGAGACAAGCAGACCACGCAGAATGTCTGGTCGACTGATGCGTTGCCCGCTGTTGTCTGCGTTGTCATTGTGCTCAAAGTCGAACATCGAAATGCATGGACAGAAAAACTCTGAGAAGTGATGTAGGAGGATGAGGCGGTTGCGCAGGACAACCGGACTGAACAACTGTGCAACAAAAGACAACCACAGACTCTTTGTCAACATCTACTGGAAACAACCTTCAGCCAGACACTACTGCAATCTTTCATTAGACAAAACTGACAGCTCACAAAAGCGAATGAAGGAATAAACAATGAACACATTTTGATGCCAGACAGTTTGTGTCCATGAGTGTTACTGATGGGTGAGTGGGAGCTGATTATTACTTGGAGGTGGTTGTACTCCATTGGGATGACTTGTGGCAAATGACCAGCATTGATTGGCTTGTTCGTTGACCAGGCAAGGCTATGTGCAGATCCACAGGCCACTCGGTTGATCTTCTTGCCTAAAGAAACAAAAACAACTAGACATCTACACACTTCTTGGCCACATATAGACATACGAAGATGCAACAGCAATAGATAGTGGCTATAAAATTACATCATTTATTATTAAAGTCAGATGCAGGTCACTCACTTCAATTTCTGAGGCATCAGATGGAGATCAGTTGGACTCCAGGAGAAAAGGTCAATCTACCAGCAAAACCAGTGGACTGGAAAGCCAGTCAACTGGAAAGCTGGTCAACCAGAAAGGCCAGTCAACTGGAAAACTTAGTGAATTAGAAAGGTTAGTCAACTAGACAGATCTAATGGGCAGAGAAACTGAAGCAGATGACATACCTTGAAGAGATGCGATCAATCGTGGTTTCTGGATTGCGTTGGTCGTTCCATCACCCAGCTGTCCTTCATCATTGTCACCCCAGGTAAACACCTCACCTGTGCCACAATCAAACATCTACAATTCTTCTACAGTGGGGAATGACAGGGCGAGCCAATGCCTCCAATCCTCTTTGTGGCACCAATGGACGAAATTATGGGCTTTGGTTGACTGGACGACCCTATAAATAATAATCGTCCAGTTGTTACATTAGACTACGTGGACTGTGAGGATGAAAACGATGATGATGGTGATGATGATTATAATGATGATGAGGCAAATGTAGCAAATAATGACCTGTGTCGGTGCAACAAACGCAGTGTAGTGATCCACAGGCGATGGACACGACCTTCTTGCCCTGAAGAGCAGTCACTCGCCTCGGTCGTCTCACATGGTCGTCAGTCCCATGGCCCAGCCGATGGTAGTCACCCTTACCCCTGCAACAGACACCAAATGCCACATCAACCCTGCAACTCTCAGACCATCAGTCATCATCAGCAGTATCAGCAACATCAGCATCAACCATCCTCATAATCCTCCTCTTCCACATCATTTCCATCATCACCGTCATAGTCGTCGTCACCATTGTCACCATCATCACCACCATCATCACCACCACCATCACCATCATGCCATTCTCCTCCCTGTCATCTTCTTCATAATCCTCCATCCTCCTCCTCGTCACCATCCTCACTATCAGCATCATTCTCATCCTCCTCTTCCTCTTCATCCATCAAGATCAAGGTCATCATGATGGATGATCTCCTCCTCCTCCTCCATCTTCCTCCTCTTCCTCCTCAGCATCCTCTTAGTAATTGTTATTGTTACTCATGTAGACACGCAGACAGATGCTGACCATGTGTAGACGGCACCCGACTTGGTGAGCGCAACGGAGAACTGCGAACCGCAGTCGACCTTAACAACGCCCATTCCCTGCAGAGCGTCGATGCGCATCGGAACCTTGCATCCGTCGCTTCCTCCTCGGCCCAGCTTCCCATAGTCGCCGTCTCCCCAGGACCAAACGGAATCATCATCCGTCAGACACATCGTCTGTGCATCTCCACTGCCACAGGAAACATCCACCACACGCCACTCCTTCAACGCTTCCACCTGCAAACAACCACAGACATTTATACAGTGCTCCTCTAAACCACTCCTTCAGTGCCACCACCTGTATTGATACTGGCCAGGATATAGGCCACACCCCAATAGTTGACACTAGAGATAGGCCATGACTCCAGTCTATGCAAAGTCACTGCAATGTTGTACTAATTTCAGTGTGGCAATGTACATGAAGTACTAAACACATACATTCTTAATATACTACAGGTCACAGACATGCCACCTGCAGTCAACCATGAACATTTAAACAGCACTCTTCTAAAGCAGTAGCACTGTATAAATTGAAAATAACCCACTTCAAAAAGCAGGAAGGCTGAACTTAACTGTCTCAAATAAACTTCTGTTTAGGAATCACAACCAATGACTGATAAAGACTGCTTTAGATCCCTCAAAATGACCTGTAAAAATCATGCAGATGATTCCCAGTGTTTCTCGGTCTGAAGTTCTCAGTTGTGTGTCCACACTGATATCATTTAGTTCTGGGCTGAAGTCTGATCTTTTACGGACTGCTGCTAATCACCCATAGCCTGTCTTTTCTGGTCTCTGGGGTTTCATGGATCTCGACTGGTTCCACGCAAAGGTTTGCGATTCCAGAACACAGCTTCAGTTATAAGTGACCATCAACTGATGCCTTGTGCATTATGCAATAGAAGTCATTAGATCCACCATAGACTGTGACAGACAGTGGCTCTATAGAACAGACTGCACTGACTTACCTGCTTGGGTCTCGTCTGGTCCTCGCTGTCTCCATGACCAAGGCGTCCATATCGACCTTTGCCCCAGGTCCAAAGCTCACCCTTGGAGGTAATGCAGGCACTGTGAGCTCCCCCTGCCGCCACATCGATCACCTCCTTACCCCTCAGGCACTCAATCACTCGTGGTCTATCACATGCACTAGAAATCAACCCATCAGCCAATCAATCAACAGATCGATCAATCAATCAATTAGCCAATTAATCAGTGCATCAACAAATGAATCAGTGAATGAACAAATGAATTAGAGAATCAAGCAATGAATCCTGGAATGAATGAAAACATGCGTCTTTGAATGAATGAATGAGTAAATGAACAAATTAATTAATCAAATCGGACAAATGAATGAGCAAATGAATGAATGAAATGAAATGAATTAAGAATCAAACAACTGAACAGAAGAATACAAGAATGAATAAATGAGTGACTGATAGAATCTATGGATGATTTTAACTGACAATATCCTACAGGTAATAAGTGATCCATACGTATACATGTAATAAGGCATGTGATGAGTGACTACCTTCTGTTTCCGTGCCCTAGTTTTCCGTCTTCTCCTTCTCCCCATGAGAAGACTTCTCCTTCTGAAGAAAGAGCAAGGCAGTGTTTCCCACCCGAATTCACCGACACCTTCTTTATGAAGACATGCTGAATCGACTCCAACAGAGACGGTGTCGCAACAGAGTCTGTTCCTCCTACACCCAGTCGACCACCGGCCCCATACCCAGTCGCATAGACCTACAACCATGTCAACTACATCTCTACCAATTTGACCACCTCCTCCTACCATCAGTGGCTAAGTGGTAAGGGTTTGGTCTTGCCTCTGAGGTTCAAAAGACAACCAACACAAACCCAGTTTAAGCAAACTTTTCAAGCTATCCTATCCTGTTTCAACTCCTGCACCATCCTATGACCACAATCACCAATGATTTCCACCATAGCACCATCCTGTCTCCCTGGCCTCACCTCCAGATTCTGACCTGGCATTGAAACTGACCACACAACATGGCTCTTGCAGATTTGATCTGATATAACACCGCTGAATAAGCTTGTCTCCCTGATGCGGCTTTTGTTCAAACAAGTTCAACTGTCTGATTCTAAGGTTAAGTAATAACGGAAAGTTATGGTAATTAAGGTAAGGTAAGCTTAGGTATGATAAGGCCAGATAAGGTAAGGTAAGTCGAGATTACATTAGGTAAGACTAAGTAAAGTAAAATAGAATTAGTAAGGTCAGGTCAGGTAGAGCAGGGTACAGTAAGGTAAAGTAGGGTAAAGTAAGATAGGGTAAAGTAGGTTAGGGTGAGATAAGGTAATTTTAATGGTCACTGTGTAAAACGGAAAAGAAGGCCAAAGTGGACCAACTGACTGACCTTGCCATCTCCTGTGATGGCAAACAGAGTCTGTTCTCCACCGATCAGCTGAACAGGTCTCAGGGCAGCCAGCTGTTCACACGGTTGAGGTAGCTTGACTTTTGCCCCCTCGACACCCCCCAGCTGACCCCGGTGGTTGTGACCCCAAACCCAGATCTGACCACTTCCACCCCACGACAGAATCCAGTCATCAGGCTGCCTACAACACAAATGCACACCCACACAAACCCAGTCATTTAACAGATCAGGTTCAACCAAGTTCAGACATGTAGGAGTGGATTAGGATTAGATTAGCTTAGCATGAGTCATTCTGTACTTTCTAAGCTCAGAATAGACATGATATGATTAGGTTAGATTAGAAAATGAGAACATGGTTAGTTTACAATATGGTTAGCCTGCTTAGTTATCATAGGATTAGACTATTATTACTATTATTATAATCATTAATAACATAATTAAAATAATATAACATTATTAATATTATTAATTAGTAACTTCTATAGTGTCTAATTATTAATAATAATCCAAACCTATTCTAAAGTAAGCATTCTAATCCATATATATATGTATATATGTATATATATATTGTTGCATGTTGGAAACGATTAGGCTCGTAGTCGTATAGGGCAGAACCAGCATACAACGTTCCTTGGTTTAAAACCTGTATTTTTGAACACTCGACTCCAAAATGGCAACATCAGACAGTAACAACGTCGACTCAAAGAACTTCTTTACAACAGTTTAAGCTCTCTCTTTTATACCCCCTCCTCAACCAACGAGAAAACCACTCCTTTAACCACTCCCTCAAACACTCCTTCAACACAGGTGCATGAGCATGTGTTCCTAACAGAATGTAGAATGGGCACGTGTCACCTTCAGACCTAACCCAATCTGCCTTCCACACGTGCCTTTGCAACAATATATATATATATATATATGTATATATTACAATATGATTAAATTATGATTAGATTAGATCTTATTGTTCTACCTGTTAAGCCAGAGCAATAGTTGTTCATCCTGTTCCCTTGTAAAGATCGACTGATCCTCGTAATCCCGATCGACCCTTTCATTGTCCAGACTGACCTCCTGGACCTTCTTCAAGACCTCCTCTCGAAAGGCAGTTGGCAGTTGTGTCCGATTCTCAAGGGCTGATGCCACACGCGAAGCCAGGCAGTAGCGACGGAACCAGACCCACTTGTGCACCTCAGCACAGTGCAACACCGAATCCAGGCCAAGGTCACACGCCAAAGCCACCAGCACCTATGTAACAACCACACTTAGTAGGTCAGGTCAATGGGATCTTGGCTGAGTCAAGCACATCTAGGTCAGGGCAACTGCACCTAGACGAGGTCAACAGAATCTAGATCATGTTAATAAAATCTGTTAGGGCCTCAAAATCTAGATTGAGTCAACTGAATCTAGGTCAGGTCAATAGTCTAGGTACGGGCAACCAAATCTACCAAATCTAAGTTGGGTCAATCATGACTAGGTTAGGACAATCGAATTTAGGTCAGTGTAATTGAATCGAGATTTGCTCAATCTGTTTAGATCTGGAGGGTCAATTGCAACTAGGTCAGGCAAATCACATCTAGGTCAGGCAAATCACATCTAGGTCAGGCAAATCACATCTAGGTCATGACAACAGAATCTAGCTCAGATAAACTGCATCAAGATCAGGTCAAGCACATCTAGGTCATGACAACTAAATCTAGCTCAGACCAATCCTGCTTAGGTAAGAGCAACCACATCTAGTTCAGGCCAACTGCCGCATAGACAAGTGACTAACCTTGAAGAAGGGACTGTAGAGAAGATGTTTCCCGCTGCGAACAATTGGATCTTCGTATTCGAACTGTTTCTGTAGCATTTCTGGAAGACTCTTGACAAGAGACGACAGACCACATCCCCCACTCGCCTGACAAAAGACCACATGATAACAACGACAATATCATAACAATAATACCGGTATCAGTCTTAATAATATTAATAAACTGTAATAATAAAAATAATTAATTAATTGTATCAGTAATAATTAATAATAATAAAAATAATAACAATAATAAAAGAATCATAACAGTTATAACACTTGCCCTAATATTTTTATGTAGCTCAGGCACTGATCTAAAAAATAAATAATAAAAAACAGAAAACAACATATGATGATGATGGTGATGATAATAATGATGAAAGATGATAATGATGATAGATAATAATGATAACAATGGTGATGATGACAATGATAATAATAAAAACTTTAAAAAATTAAAACTAAAAATAAAATAATAATAATAATAAATGGAAAGTAATCTTGCAAAGGCACCACTTCACAAAATGGATGATTTAAGGGAAGTCCGATCAAACCAAGTAAAGACAGGGACAGACAGACAAACAGACATACACCTATACACAAATGACTTAGAAGACAGATGGACAAATAAACAAATTGACGGACCTCTGCACTGGACAGGGCAGTGACCAGAGAGCAGCTGGCATCTGTATTTCCTCTCATCAACATACGCAGCTTCTTCAGCGCCCACATTCTCTGCAATGCACCTACCACAACAGAAACTGTAACGTAATCGTAACAAATCTCATATCTGATGACTTCTGTAGCACTGTTAACATTAAAGACAGGGAATGAATCCATGGTCATTATCCATTTTAGAAGTCCTGTAACAAAGAATTCATGTAGATCCTCTCTCAATCACTGACAGCTGGGTAAGAGGTGCTGCATCTTCAAGAAGTCATAATGTCAGATGTAAATAAAGGCTACTTAGTTACTTACTCCTAAAAGGTGTTGCACAATTGATTAGATATTGTTGTCGTCGTCATCCTCATCATCATCATCATCATCAACACCATCATGAATCCTGATCATAGAACAATGATACTATCCAATACAAATGATAATATCCTACCATCTCTGGTGTGCCATTAGGCACTGCTAAGCACCTTAGGTGCTGGTCTCACAGAAACCCTTAAGTATGATCCTAGGCAATGGTTACCAAGTGAACTGCTTTACATACAGCTGCCACAGAAACCCTTAAGTGAGATCATAAGCAATGGTTACCAAGGGAACTGAGCTGGGCACAGGCAGCCAATGCAGCAGCCAATCGAGCAACGATGTTTCGATCATTAGCCATTGGAAGATTGAAGTTGAGCAGACACGTGACGAGAGCCACAGAAGGTCGCGACAACACAGTTCGATCAGAAAGCATGTCAAGAGGAGCGATCGAAGCCATGATCGGAAAGACGGTAAAGCGCCATCCCCAGCCGTTGACAGATCCATCGCTTGTGAACTTCCAGTGGAGCTCATCTCCCGTCAGGCGCAGCTCCTGGCACCAGTCTGGCCACTCCCTCCCTAAACAAAAACCATTCATATTTCCTCAAATTCAGTGATTTGCATCTAAGTGTGTCGTTCAGCTGTAACATTATCCACTGAGGGTAGCTGTGCAAGAGAGCTGAACAGAACATCATCATCACCTTTAGTAAATGATAAATAGGGGTTTGGGGCAAGCTTGCAGGACTACCACACACCTGCCACATGTTGGATCAGGAATTCAGGCAGTGTCATTTATACATACAGTACCATGTGGGGACCTAACATGTGAATGAAGCTAATCAGTGCTGAAAAACTGGCGAGAAGAGTGTTTACAAAAAGCTGTTTCAGTGCACCAAGATTTGCAATTAGAGAAAAGCAGTGGCAAAAGACATAGCCTCCAACACTAGAGCAACTGTGGTGCATTACACATCCACAATAGAGGAAGGTGGGCTATAGGAGCTAGGCTAACACCATGTCAATGGATGAGTATACTGTCCTATCCGTGCTCCATACTGTGGGACATGGGCAGCATCCATATTACCCGGCCAAGTACCAAGCTCATGTGGGTGAGCAACACTTCGCCGGGAAAGAGTTCCCACAGAAGGCGAGTGATGTCGGCAAGTTCGAGAGCCAGAACAGCTCTTGCACAGCCCTATGAGTAATCCTCATTGTAGCCCTAACTGTAATCCTTCTCAGAGCCACATCTGTAACTGATACCCCTACCCTGCTGACCTGATCTGACAGAGATGCTGCGACCCAACCCATCCATGATCGTCAGTGGATCATGTCTTCGCTCCGTTGAACACTGTTGATCGAATTCCACTCGCAGACCCTCAGCACCTGAGAAAAACATGACAACAAGAATAGAAGCTCAACACATTTGCTGGCTGATCATCTTTTCAACCTTGTGAGAAATCCATCAGTCAAACGCAATTACACAATCTTGGTTTTGACAACAATGATGATAACAACAATGATAAATGACATTAGTAAGAATAATATTAAATATAAAGATGATGATGACAATGATGATGACCAATATTAACGACAATGACTGATAATGATGACAGCAACGATTATAATCATGATGATAAATAAGATGATAAAAATTATGGTACTAAAGAATATCATGATGGTGATGAAAGTTATGATAATGTGAACGACGTCAACGACGACGACAACAACACATTATGATGAATATGAGAAAAATGTTGACGACGATGATGGTGATGACAAAGCAAGCAGTGGCATCTCCTTGGAATCCACCTTGGCATCTACCTGGAATTCGGACAATGCCAGTGATGCACATGTCATCCGTGTAAGGATGAGGACTCTCCTGGACAACAGGTTGCGCCATATTGCGCACTGTCTCTGTATCCTCAGCGACATCCTCCAGCTCAGTTACACACAGCTCCAGCAGCATCTCAGCCACCTGCATCACCAGCAGCCATCAAATACATACACAGCCCTATCTTGCTCACATGCACCCACATACATCTTCCAGTAGTACAAAAACTACCTAATAACATTTATTAAACTAATGACTATTTACTTTGAACATAAACTGACTACATAATTAATTGAAAGGACTGTAATTATTTTTAATATTAAAAGTAATAATTAATCTGAACTTAAATTAATTAATTAATTGATTCAGTTAAAAGCATTAAGTCTTCAACATCTGCCTTATCACCCATACCATACAAATATTAACAGTGTTTTTCACACAGTATATGTATTGGCTTGTGTATTTATATATCACAATCTGACACCTGATAAGAATCTCTCAAAGGCACTGAAACATGACTGTCTAGCAAATCTAAAGAAATGCATATAGTTTACATTTAGCTGAAAATTCTCTTTGTACATCAGTCTGAACAGTTAAGCATCGTATAAACAATAAAACATGATATAGCAATCCTTAATTATTCTTAACTTATATTGCACCTGGTAAATCCCAGCCTCAAAGAACTCAATCTGGTAGAACTGACCTGGTAGGAAGATTTTCCGAGAGCGACGAGGAGCTGGGCAAGGGTCTCCTTGGCTCTCGGACCGGATCGATTTGCAACGGCCAATTTGAGGAGATCGACAAGGACTCTGGCGTCATCTGCTGTCAGCTTACAAGTGAAGTCATCCAATGTCATCGACACAGCGCTCCCTCCTCCTCCTCCTCCAGGCACATCCCCTCCTCCTCCTTCATCTTCTCCTCCTTCTCCCTGTCCTCCTCCTCCTCCACTGTTTGTGATCTGAAAGCAGACATTTTAACAATTGCATTTGTTGTTCACTGCTTCGAAAATCAACAGATTAGATTAGATAAGATTATACGAGACCCACCCTACCTAATTTACCGTACCATAGTCACCTTATCATACTTGACCTTACTTACTATACCATACCATACCTTATCAGTGCCTTTAAGAGGTGCTAAAAGGTGCCAAATAAATGTTCACACAGATATATACAAACTTTGATCATATATTTCGTTCATCATATATTTCATTACTTTCATTTATTTTACCTCACCTTACCTTACCTGGATAGAAAACGATTAGATCAGATGAGAAGAGATTGGATGAGATGAGACTAGACCTGTTCAGTCGTCAGTGTTTCTGAGATGAAGCTAGCTGTTGGTGACTTCATGGCGAGCAAGTGCATGTTTGGCAGGACACCAGCGCCACCATCCACTGGAACCAGTGCCTCAACGGAAGATACCATCGCTGTGGCAACATCTTCGGCAGCAGTAGCTCGTTCAGCAATGGCTGGGATGCTGCTGCTAGGCATTGGCAAGGGAGAGACGCTAGACGGACTGTTCATTGTCGTTGATGATGGCAGAGGGCTGTCTGGACTGTTAGCTGCAGGCTGCAAATCGTGATGGCAAGTCAGAGATCCAACAACAGCATCTCTGCTCAGACATTGCAAATGACAGAAACAGTCTTATCAGCTGCCAAAATAATCAAATCTAATCGAAAAATAATCTAATCTAACAATAATCCAGTCTAATAATTGTTAATCTAATAGTGATCTAATCAATCTTAACCTAATCAAAGACTAGCCTTTTCCAAGACTAACCTGATAAAATCATTATTAATCCAGTTTAGGGTAATATATATTATCTGTTTTCTACTATTTCTCATCCTTTTATCTAGATGATGCATTCTACATTACAAGCATCATCGTCACCTGTCAGCCTTTGTAGCTCACCTGGCATAGAGAACCTCCAGAGCCTGAAGCAGATGACTGAGAGCCCGGCATTTGCTCTGATAGCCTTCCATTGACAGGATGATCTTAGAAAGGGAGGGGCGCTGAGATCTTGTGGGCACACTGGCTCCGTTTGACACTGATCCACCTGCATCCCCCTCAGCGGCCGAATCTAAAAGACCTAATAACAGACAAACAACACCCAGTCAGAGGCATCATCCTTCTACCAACAGGTTTAAGTGATCGATTAGACAGAGGACAACTGTTGATGGGAAAAGGCAACAAATGATGCAATTGGCCATCAAAGTATCGCCAAAATGCAGGGAACAAGAGAAGGAAGAGAGGAAGAGGAAATAGGAAGGCAGAGAATGAAGAGAAAGGATAGAAACAGGAACAGGAAAAGAGAGGAAGTGTAGGATAAAGAGGAGGAAGAGAAAGAAGAGAGATACACGTAAAGAGGATAAAATGGGGGAACAGCGAAGAGAATGGGAAAAAAGGAGGAAAAGAACAAGAGATAAAAGTGGGATTAAAATGAGGCCAAGGATGACAAGGAAGAGAAGATCAAAGAGAAAGAAAAAAGAGCAGGACAAGGATGGAGAAGATAAGGGTGATAAATTGGCAGAAAAGGAAGAGAAGAAAGAAGGAGAAAGAGCTGGCTGTACCGACGGCAGATGAGCCAAGAGGATCTCTGCCCGTGAAGAACATGACTGGTTCTTGAGCAGCTGAAGTGACGACATCTGTCATTGACCAAGCAATGCTGTGTGATGAGCCACATGACACTTTTGTTATCTTGTATCCATCCAATCCATGCACAAGCGCTGGCTTTCGGTTCACCGTTGTCGTTCCATTGCCCTGTTGTCCATGGTCGTTGTCCCCCCAGGCGAACACCTTCGACATACAACAGGTCAGTTAACTCTTTCGAAGGCAACTACGCAATAGCGTTACATACCAGTATATAAAAGGAAAGGGGTGTTTGTACTCATTGCGACAGCTCACAAATGAAGGGCTCCTATTCACCCCTTTCAATGCTCAGAAAAACCTAGCATAAGGCCCTAAGACTTTGTGAGTTTCATCCCTTTCCATATCATGAGGTTCCTAAAATGTGCTCTATAAATAGCTAGATACATATACATATGTTCCACACTCTTAATATTCCACAGCCTCCTTAAAACATGCACCATTCTAACATAATCTATTGACTTCTACAGCGCAGTTATCATAATGCACAAAGCATCAACCGATGGTCGCTTCATGCAAAACCTTATTCAAGAATCATAATCTGTTGGAAAATCCAGCTGAAGTCTGATAAGGTTAGGGAAACCAGAAGTCGGGCAAAGCAGGTAAGCAAGTTGAAAAAGCAAGTTATAAATATAAGCCTGAATGATGTTAAGTTCACACTAAACAAAATGCATCACTGTAACACAAATCATGATAAGTGCAGACGCATTTACACGCTTAATGCGCGGTTACACCATAGATATCTATTTAACGCACGAGACATGTTAGCACATGGTACAACCAACACACATGCCACACAGCCAATATTCAGTTTCATTATCATTATATTGTCTGGTATTAAATCACAAACACTTTTGCCAATAACAAGACAGCAAAGTAATTGGACAAAACCATCTGATAGCAAGCTACAGTGCAAGTGCCTTCAGTTTAGTTATCCTACGTCTTTGAGCTTTCTAGCCACACCAAGATTTACATAAAAAGCACACTGTTGTATTTCAACATGACTCTCTTAGCCACGGTGTGTTAACATGTGGTGACTTTGGTTCCCAACAACCATGGTTAAAAGGGACTACACTGTACACAGACCACAGACATCAATCGCAAACTTAATTCCATTTCAAAAACACTTCAACACCACCTCATCATGAGACAGCACTTGACACAGGGCTATATAAATGTCTGTTTACATTACACTGCAAGCACTGCCATAGCCGTCGTATTTTGCCTTCAAGTTGGACCTGAACTGCAGCTGCTGTGGATCAATTTAAGTGATACTGACCTGACCGGCATCAGTGACAGCAAGACAATGGAGTGCTCCAACGGCTACATGGACAATCTTTTTCCCTTTCAATCCCTCAACCAGCTGAGGCTTCCTCACATGAGCATCTGTTCCATGACCCAGACGAAAGTAGTCACCTTTGCCCCTAAGAACACCGCGCAAGAACACCCATTCAAACACAGTCACCAGCTCATCACCACCACTACTGTTGTCACTATCACCAACCACCACCATCACCTCCCCTACCGAAACCACCACCACCACCATTTCAACGACCTCCACCATATCAATAACGCCACCATGTCCATCACCATTTAACTGCCACTTTCACCACCTTGACCACCAGTAGACTGAAGCTAATCTAACTGATGATTGCTTCTAAGCAAAGTCGCATAGTGAAATCACAGTCCAGTGGACAGAGTCAGTTGAGAACCACGAGGCCCCAGAGACAGGAAAATACAGCTACTGAGGATAAGCAGTCCAGAGACGACCCACTACATTACGACTGATCTCTTTCCTATCAAAGCACCATATAAATGCGACACAACGAGGAAATTTCATTGCACCTTATCTGACGAGCGTCTGTATCTTACCAGGTCCAGACCTGTCCAGATTTCGTGAGAGCGAGTGAGAACTGAGCACCACACTCGATCTGACAGACACCTAAGCCAGTCAGTCGGTCGATTGGGTGGGGAACATTGCAGCCCTCACTGCCCCCTCGACCAAGCTTCCCAAAGTCTCCATCGCCCCAAGAAAATACAACGCCTTCGTCCGTCAGGGCCAGGGTCTGGGCGTCTCGGCTGCCCAATGCCACCTGGATAACCCTCTGGCCCGCCAAGGCCTTTACCTGCACCGCACACAACAGACAATCGATCAACAGACACACCTGAGTCACCTTTATGATTAGACATGTTTGAATAGATAATTTAATTTAGATCAGATTAAGGTATGTCAGGTCCTAAAAAGACAATCTGCAACACTCACCAGAAATTAGATCGGATTAGATTAAATTACAAGTACTTGAAATAAATGATCAAATACATTAAACTGCTACGTAGCCAGACATTTATATAGCACCTTTAAAAGGTTCACTCAGCAATATTGAAACATCAGAACCTAGTAACAGAGTAACACCAATGAGAACATCACTATCATTAGTAATTAGCAGCTTTTGTGGTGCTGGTGTCTAATGCAGAAAGCATCAAATGATGGCAAGCCAAACTCAAGCCACAACACCGGTCTATTTCCAGAAGGTCAGCCTGCTGAGGCAGACAGTGAGACCAACAAGTGCTATATAAATAAATACCCAATAAATAAATAAATAAACAAAATAAATAAATAGCCAAGTCCTATATAAATGCTTCTTGATTTCCCTGAGGTCGAGTAGTGTTAACGCACTTGTTTTGGGCGTAGTTGTGTAGTATTGTCACCATGGCCGAGTCTGCCATATTCTCCAAGGCCCCAAGTGTACAGATCTCCGTTGGAGATGATCGCAGCGCTGTGTGAACTGCCACAGGCAATGTCACGAACACGCTTTGATCGTAATGCTTCGATCAAACGCGGCTTATCACAACTTCTACATACACACATGAAACAATGGTTATAGACCAGTATGCTTACAGTTATTATCATGAAGTTCAATTAGTTTTACTATAATAAATTACAACTATTATTATCATCATTATTATTGATAATATCAAGGTACAGGAAGGCATTCTATTAAAAGCTTCATCTATAACATTCATTCATTAATTAAATCATTCACAGTTCACTCAGACTGCTCTGTTATGACCATCATTATTAACATTGCTGTTATCAGTATCATTAATATTATCATCCTCATTATTATATAATAATTATTTTTATTTATAATTATTATTCATATGATCATTACTTTTTATGCTCTTATTGTCATTACCACTACATCATATAGCCACCTGCCTACTTCCTGACAAGTCAGCTACTTCTTCCATGGTTCATTAATTTCAACTTTCACTTATTAATTAATCATTTAGTTAGTTAAATGAGTCCTACATTCGGCTGAAGTGTCCTAGTTTGCCATCATCTCCTTCTCCCCAGCTGAAGACTTTTCCATCAACCGTCAGAGCAAGCGCATGACGTCCGCCTGAATCACAAACACAACACAAAATTCATCTCAG
Source organism: Norana najaformis (assembly GCA_964023275.1). NCBI lineage: Eukaryota > Metazoa > Annelida > Clitellata > Crassiclitellata > Hormogastridae > Norana > Norana najaformis. The sequence goes on along the minus strand of OZ029913.1, from coordinate 31,978,012 downwards.
CTTAATCCTGGCGCCTCCATCTTCGGCAAATCAACTGGTCATCTCATTCCACTGCAATTACGGACTGTCATTATGGATTGATGCCTTGCGCACTACGGAAGTCTTTAGATTAGATCTGATCAGCAAGAAAAAAGCTACTCTTCCAATTTAATTAGATCTGCACCAAGTTAAGAGTTAATGAGACCAGCTGAAGCTGGAAGGTTCCCATAAATGCCAACAGCAAACACTGGGGTTCAGATCCAAATGCAGGTAAAAAAAAAATTCAATTATATAGCACCTTAGCAGAACCACAAATAGGTGCTAAATGCTCTTAAAAGATTGCAGTAGGGAAGTAAAATCTACTAAAGTTTAAAATCCATTGAAGTGGAACAAAGAAATTCTACCTGAATGGACTGTGACTTTCTTGATGACATACTGTCCGAGGGAGGTCAGGTGTCGTGGAATCTGTACGTTTCCGGTAGATATTCCAAGTCCAAGTCGACCATTGGTTGCCTCTCCACAGGCAAACAACTTTCCATCTTGGGTTACTATGGCAACACAAGCAGACAGTGGCTGAATGAGTTAACATAGCCAAGAAATGCAAAACAAGGCAGAGAGAATGAAGCTCACATATGATATTTGTGGATCCTGCAGGAAGAAACGGGGGTGCCTAAACTCCTCATTCTCTTATTAGCACTGTTGGAGAGAAAGACACAGACACAGACAGAGAGACACACACAGATGTACTGACAGACACAAACAGACACACAAACACAGAGCTGCTCCTACCACAGAAGAGACTCTTGGATCCACCAATGATCTGAACACACTTCAATGATGACAGCATCTCATTCAGCTGAGGAATCTTTATCTACAAATTTACACATACATATGTTCAAATAACTGCATATTATTCTTGTTGCTATTATTATTATTATAGATTATTATAGATTATCATAGATTATAGGCAAGGAAAGGGGAGACAGACAGTGATTCAAAGATATAGAAAGACAAAGAAACACTGAGAGATATACTGAGAGAGAAAGACAGAGATACAGATACCTACACTGCTGTTGGCCATCTTCGTCATTTGTAAAAGAGAGCCATAGAAGAAGACAGAGAACACGAAAAGAGAGATCAAGAGACTGAGACTCAAAGAAAGACAGAATGTTGGATCTACCTTTGATCCTTTAGGTCCTCCCAGCTGATCCTTGTCATTCAATCCCCAAACAAAGACGTGCGTCTGGATGTCCTTCGATCCTCCAGACTGCTTCGACTTCTTGAACGAGTATTTCGAGCAGAGAGCAGATGATGATGTGGATAACGATGACGTCTTATCAGTAGTGAAGGACTCCTCCTCATTGTCGGATGCCAAATAGGACAGGGTCATTGGGAGGTCATCATCATCTGTCTTCAGCTGACCACGAATGGTCAGTCCATGCACTTTGCAATCAATGCCACTGCTCTTGCACTGGCGAATCGCTATCTCTATGAAGCGGTAGAACTGCAAACGAAACGTCCCTCCCCCAGTTACAATGTTACTCTAAATCAGATTAGACTTGATTAGATTGGACTGAATCAGATTAGATTAAATTGGATTGCTCTAAATTAGACAACATTAGATTATACAAGAATAGATTAGAATTAGGCTAGACCATATTAGGATAGATTAGGCTAGAAAAAGGCATGGACTAGATAAGATGAGATTAGCTTAAACCATGGATTATGAATAGAGGCAGCTGACCTCGGTCATGTGTTCGAGAAGGGCGACCTGCGTTTCCGAGGGTCCAATATTGATGGTCTTCATTTCCTTGAGGCAGTGAACGTTGTCTCCGGCGCTCAAGACAACCACTGATGGCATGTAGCTTGAGTCTGATGGTTCAACTCGCATCACCAGTCGACTTACGACCACATCCTCGTGCAACTCCAAACGGATCCAGTGCTATACACATACAAACAGACGCAATATATAAGTCACCAGTTACATTACATAACCAATTAACAATAACCTAATCTGATTTATTATTTAGTGTAATCTAAACAAATCTAATATAGGTTCATTTAACCTAATCTCAACTAGCTTAAACTAGTCTAATCTAATCTAGTTTAATCTAGTGCAGCCTAATCCAATGTAGTCTAATATGGCCTGAACTAATCCATTTTCTAGTCTAGAATAATCTAACCTGATCTAATCTAATTTAGTCTACAAGTTAAATATCCAATTATGCCAAATTTCTTTGACTGAAAGAACGAAAATCACAAAATCATCATCAGCAACACTCTTCTCCTCCTCTTCTTCCTTCTCCTCCTCCTCTTCATCTTCATCGTCATCTTCATCAGCAAACAGAATTGGACTTGATGCCATCCAACCGCCGTTACTCATGTTTACCTTTCCCTGGGTGCCACAGCTCTGCCAGTATCCACCTTTGTCCCTCCTTCCTTCGATCAGCTGATAGGCCTGGTTCTCTCTCGATGACACGGACAGGTGCTTAACACACTTGTGCCAATCATTAATGTAGGCACCATCATCACAGCTGACTGGCGCCTCTGATGTCAGATCTTTGAATCGTGTCTTGGCTGGACTTCCAGCGTAAGTGGCAACACCACCTGTAAGACAACAACACCAATCACAGCCTGATTATTCTCACTCTAGACTGCCTCTCTCTGTCCGTGCTTCTGTATGTCTCCCTTTGTCCATCTGTCTGTCTCTGTTCATCCATCTATTTCTGTCTTTCTGTCTGCTTCTCTCTGTTTCACTGGATTGACCTCCTGGAACCACCCCCTAAGCTACTCTCCAACCCCAAACATTACCCACCATAGCTGCCACGCTGTCTCTCTGCCTGACTCTTGGATCTTGACCTGGAACCGAACCCTTTTGCCTAGCGATTTTGTTTAGACTGAGCGCCTGTGAATAAGCTGGTCCCCGCAGCGAGGCTTTCGCTGGGCGCTGTAGAAATCTTGGAATTACGATTACGATTACTCTGATCACTTCTATAGTGCCATTATCATAAAGCACAGAGTACCAATTATGGTTGCTTCAACTAAAACCATAGTCCGTAATAGTAATCCCTGGTCTGAATGCCAAATTAAAACCAACACGTTGAGGCATTTCCAGCAGTTGCTCTATCTCATTCCTCCTCCTCTTCCTCCTCTTTCTATTCTTCTTGCCCTCTATGTTCCTCCATCCTCCATATCTTTTCCTCATCAACTAGACCTGAGGGACTCGACTGTAAAATCTAGACAAGTAAAATTCACAGGACCTGGGAATGTGATTCGGTTGAAGTCGTGTCTGTGAGACTTTTTGGTCTGGAAACACATGGCGCAGAAGTTGAAGTCAGTGCATTCACGACACTGGTACAGCTGTCCTCGGATTGGATTCCGCAAACAACCATTACATCTACACAAACAACCAATCAATCCACTGATCACTCCATTAATTACTCAAAAGATTAAACAGTCAGTCAGCAGCCAGTCAGTCGATCAAATGTCAATGCAAATGTAAATATATCAACAAATCCAATCATCAGCAACAGAATTGTCAGTCAACCCAACTGTTAGTAAAACATCAGCCATTTTAAACAACTGGAAAAGAAATCATTGTAATCATTGAAGTACAGTTGCTCACGTGATGTTGTCATGTGTGATGGAGACCCGTTCCATCTCGGAGATTAATCCGGTCCACTGCGGCTGCTGAGGAAAACTAACAGTCACATCCCTGCCATTGCTATTGATAGCTACAAGAAAAAACATCACTATCACTATTACTATTATGATTTTTTCCAACATAGCTATGATCCCTCACTTACTCTGTTATCATCATCAACATATTATTATATTATTTTTATTAATATTAAGACATGAACTGTGTGTTATTATTATTATAATTATCATTATCATCATCATCATCATAATCATAATAATTTTTAAGAGATTAATCATTTTCTATTCCTACCTAGTTTTTCCATCCTGAGGGATCATTTCTACTGCCTACTTTAACTAGTATAATAATCATAATTTCCCATATAAAACATGATTAGTGTAACAATTAGTATCACTGTGATGACACTGACCGGTGACTGTGCCGATGCTCTGGTGTGTGATTGATCCCCATTTGTACTTTGGAGTGACAACCGATGATCTGACTCGAACAAGGTCCCCCACTCGCACTACCTGTTGTCCATCATCAATTGCTATAGCAACAAAAACAAATGTCATCCTCATCAGCATCTGATGTGACCATTTGCATGCAATCCACGTCTTCATGCAATAAAATTCTTATAATGACTCTCAACTGATTAAGAAATTCTGAAAATGTCTGAATTGACCTAGAAATTCCAAAAATGATTCTGAATAGCTTAAGAAATTCTGAAAATGACTGAATAGATTTGGAAATTCTAAATATGATTCTGAATAGATTTAGAAATTCTGAAAATGACTCTGAATAGACTTAGAATTTTCGAATATGATTCTGTATCGACTGACGTGCAGCAACTGCAGCCATGCTTTCGAGGAGTTCAACGTGAACATAACGGACCCAATACGTTCCTCCCTTGCTCTGCCAATCGGCCTGAACATTCAGATCATGTAAACCATCTCGGTCAAGCTACAAACACACACATGACAAAAACACAGATGAAGGCAAGGCAATCAAGTCCAGCTGGAGATTCAGTTACAAGTCGGGACAAAAACTGAGAATTTTCACTGGAACCTGAAGAGTTGCCACTGGTTATAAACCAGTGAAGTATATAAATGCAAAAGATTCCGTTGGTTATTTGATCTGTGTCAGACAGAGGTCCAGTCATGATCAACCATGCATGTCCTGTACAGGAAGCATTTGCTTTTCACTCTCTTCAATCTCCACCAGATTGTGGTAGCTTCATTTTCTCATTTCAACATCCTCAAATTTTCAAATGTAACATTCAAACTGCAAATAATAGAATTTGCAGCAAAATAAAGTAGCACAGAAAGAAGGCAACTGTTCAATTCATTCACTCATTCCTTAAATGTAAATGTACATGTATGGCCTCAACCCTGCTCATTTTTCAGTGAATCTTTCACCACCGCTGCCCATTTGAATGGGTGCCATGCCATTTAAGGTCCTCATGTAAGGACCATGCAAGCGTGAGATTCAATCTCTGAAATAAGCCATGAGTGGGACACAAACTGCCATCCTCAGCTCAAAGCCTAAGTACGCAGTCTACTGTTTCCTTGATTCTCATGTGCATAATGACCGTACCGTCAATTCACAGAGATCCAAAATCATATTTCTAATGTGCCACTGGTGCCTATACAGTTACACCACAGTGTCTAGATGAGACTATTTTGGGCCTGTCCTCAGCTGCTATATCTACATCAATCACTCACTTTAATGACGACACCAATATCTCCCTCATGAACTTCCTCGTATGTCTGGCAGCATCGGACCCTCATTCCAATCTGGATGTTGTCACGAACATAGACAGCATAGTCGTCGTTGCTCATAAACTCTGACCTCAGCTTGAAGTCATGCTGAGCACACAGCGTCATGGAACCTGCTGCTCCCGGTACTATCAGACTCTGCCAGTTACAGACATAAAAAATACGCTTCAGTGATGCCCAAGCCTTCTGCTTGGATCCATTTGTGTCTAAGAATTTCTACAGAGACATTACTCAATGATGCCAAATTTTATTCAAAAATTTCAACAATTTCGTAGTCAGATTTTAAGAAACAGAGGCAATCAGCTGCAGAAAAAGAAACATTAAGTAAGTAATGCATTTGTCAACATGCCATATGTCCATCGACTGAGCGAGGAAACAAAAGCAAGGCAGTCAAAGGCAGAAGAAAGGCAAGCTAAGCATAAATACAGGCAACCAAAAGCAGACAGAGAGGCAATTACAGGCACAGAATGGTAACTCAATGGTAAAAGAGAGGCAGTTGAAGGCAGAAAGGCAATCAAAGGCAAGGGCAGGGGAGGGAGCTGGACCAATGAATGAGGGATGCTTTGCATTTCTACAGACAGCTAAACAGGAGGGAAGACGGTCAAATGGAGATTAAATCAGAGATGGTCAAACTGAGATAATATCAGAAGGAAACAGGTCAAATGGGGCTCCAATTGGAGCAAAGAACTGCACAAGTTTAGACAAAGTCCTTCAAACCGGAAGTCGTTCTTCGTTGGATGCACTAAAGTCGTCTTCTACTTCATCCAGAATCGACTCCAAGTCAGAGAGTTCGTCAACATCTGAAAGAGGCTCTGAGTCAGAGAGGTCATTGCCCATGACCTGCAGTTCATGATGCTCCAGCAACCAACTGACCACTGCCTCTGCGGTTGGAACTTCACCACTTCCACTCAGCCAACCACCTGCAAATACCACCTCCTCCAATCAACTGCAATAGCAGTGACTTTCAAATGCACAGCAAACAAAATGTCAAGACTCACTGAGTCACCACCATCAATCAGCAACATCATCTCTTTTTCTGTTTGTGTGTCTTTCTGTGTCTGTCTGTCTGCCGGTCCAATCCTCCCTCCCTCCATATCCGACCTACCTACCTATCAATCTATGTCTTCATCATCGTTGTTGTCGTCATCATCATAATCATTATCAATCATCATCATCATTCTCCTCCTCCAATTCCTCCTCCTCCTCCCCATCATCATCACCAGCCATCTATCATAAATGATCACCGTTTTCTTTCTCATCATACCGAGTTCCTTGAAGGCATGTTCGACTTTGCGTCTGGAGAATCCCATTTCACTAAGCTGCATAACAATGAGTGACGAAGGCTCCTCCTCTTTCTCTGCCGTTGTTTTCATCCTTTTTGCCTTCTGCATTGGTCTACCTCCACTGGACAGTGGTCGACGACCCATGACGAAAGCAGACCGCGGATACTCTGCCTCTGAATCTCCTCCCATCTCATTGTAGTCAACGAACAAAGGCAGTCGTGATGGAGGCGGTGAAGCATGGCCGAATGATGCTGGACGTGGTCGATTGGACTCGGTGATGAGATGCTGGAGCACAGCCAGAGCAGCAGACTCCAACTCTGCTCGACTGAAAATGGCTTTGACTGGCGATGGCTGAGTGGCAGCCTGCATCAGTCTCTGCATCAGTAACTGATGCGATCCACCATAGGATGCTCCATCCTCCACAGTCGATGCAACATCAGCTTCAGACACTGTATCCGGTGTCTGACATCCGGCAATTGTCTGCAGCAGAATCTGACGGAGGTTGTCTTGGCTAGTAAAGATCACTCGAGCGGCCTTGAGCAACAACAATCGAATGTGTTGTCTCTCGAGTGACAACAAATCTCTGGCACCTTTAATCACACAAACAACAACAGTGTCACCAAATAAACTGGCATTGTAGCTGGTTGCACAAACCTATCTTGCGTTGTCAGAGGTTAGAATCCCAGTGTGTCACAAGAAATCTACAATTTGTAGTACACCTTTGCAACTGGCAAGGTACAGCAAGTAAGTAGTTGTCCTCTTTTTGCATTTCTGATGTCTTATTTATGTTTGGCCAAAGCAATTATCTTTCCTTCAATTATCTGACCTTACCTGACCTTATCTTAACTGATCTGACCTTATTTTATGTAACTTTACCTTACCCGACCTGACCTGATCTACTGGTAATCCGAACAGCCAGACCTTAATTCAACTACAACACCAGTCAGTTAGGTTCCAGCTTTCCGCTCAACAGTTGGGAATGCATCTGAGTAGACATCTTGAACAGGAGTTACATAAATTTACTGAATGACTTTCGAAATCTATCAGATATGATAGAGAACCAGAAAATAGAAAGAGAGAACAAAAGAGAACAAGAGAGAAGACCACAACACACAAACAGGATAGAAGAACTAGAGCATAGAACAAGGCAGAGAAAAAGATAGAACAAGACAAAAGAACAAGAAAGAACTCACCTGCGTTTCTGTCAAGGTTCCTAGCTGATCGGAAGCTGGTCGACATTGATGAAGTCGAGATGAAGTCACGTTCGGCTGGAAACCCTGATCCAGCCAGGTGAACAAGAGACATCCAGATGCTAAGGAGTGGCTCTGACAACAGTGTCTTATGCACCTCATATGGTGGATCCATCGCTACCTATAATGCACACACGCGTGCCACACATACATCATCATCCCTAAGGAATGTTGGAACAGCTTTTGACTCAAGCATAAACTGCATTAGAGCTACATAAATAAAATAAATAAATAAATATAAAATTGAAATATAACCATATAATCTATCGGAGCATTTTGAAAGACTCTTGGAAGGTGCTATCTTGATGGAGTCTGTGAAAGTAATATTATGCTGCTTAGTCAGCAAGTTTTAAATGAGCGTAGGAAATTTCCACAAGTCACTGGGTTGATTCTTTAGCATGCGTCATTCATAGTCACATGCTATCTGGAGTTCAGGCACAAAAAGACTCGATCAGTCCGTCGCTCTACTGAAACTGCTCCACTGCCAACCTTCCCTTCAACCTACTGCAGAATGTCACAACTGGAACCTTTTTCTATCAAAGACCTGCTTAGTTGCTGATGTCTTTGTCATCGAAGTAGTGTCATCTTGATCCTCTGCCACCTCTGCTGCAGAGGGTGATCTGGTCATTCCTCTGGCCCAAACTTCCATGGTGCAGCATAGAAGCTTCACTGTGGTTGGTCCAAGTTTCTGCAATAGGTTGCCTAGCACCCCGTGACATGAGCTCCTTGGTGTTTCTCTACCTCTATTTCGTAAGTGCTGGAAAACATTTTGTTCAATCCTGGTTTTCTGTTGTTAGGTGGGGAGAGCTTCTGACAAGTCTCTCATGAAGAGGTGCTACATAAATCTACAATTACAATTACAATAAATTAAGTAAGTGAATAAATCAATGAATAAATATGTGAATGGACAGACAGCCAAATAGACCAACGTACCACTTGGAGATCTGCTAGTGGACAGGATTTCGTTTCCAGAAGATCAAAGAACTGAACAGTGACCTGCCCTCTGCAGCTGATAGCAACAACTGTTCCAAGGCCGTTGTCCTCACTTCGGACAAGGCCACCAAGGCGCAATCGATTGTCGACTCCTCCAATCATTGCAAGAATTGCCAAAACCGGAACCTTCTCCTGGACAATAGAGGAATCGTCGGAGACAACAGCTGATGATGGAGGAGCAGCATCATCAAGCTAAACAGAAAACACACAATTACATAACAAGCCATATACATAATCCAGATCTAATATCATCGAATGACTTCCATAGTGCTGTAATCACAACACACAAGGTATCAACCAATGGTCAATTTTAAGCAAAAACTACATTCTGAAATTCACAGTTGTGACTAACTGCATTCGTACAGCTCCTCTTCCAGTGAACTGGAGGCTCTTGGGACTCTGAATTTTGGACAGAACCACTTAAGATCGTATACCTAACTTTCAAACATTTATACAGCACTGTCAAGAAGTTCTTATAAGGCATAGTATAAATGTCCATTACAATACATTACATTGAACATTGAAATTACAGAAAAAGGGACAAAGAGAGATGCACAACAAGACAGAGAGAAACAAAACTACACAGAGCAAGACAGAATAGAGACAGAAGGAGCAGTTGCAACTGACGGAAGTGGATTTTTCTTTGGCGAATATCCTGGTGATGGCTGGTAGGTGGGTGACAATGTACTCATTGATGAGCTGTGACCACCATCCATCCTGAGCATGTAGCGTTCTCAGTAGACAGCAGAGTTCCTCGGCCACTGTGCTCGTATAGGAGGCTGACAGCATCACAGGCACACGTGGACCACGACGTCTCGCAGCATCTGCAGCCAGTAATACACAGCAACCATTGAATTAGACACATTACAAATTACGTTTGCAACACCAAGATCAAGGTCAAGTTCAAGCAGGGTAATATATTGTAAAGTGAAGTATAGTGAAAGGTAAAGTAAGGTAAGGTAAGGTCAGGTATAATGGAAAGTAATTTGTAAGGTAAGGTAAGATAAGGGATAAGATCAGGTAACGTTAATTATTAAAACACCTCAGGGGCCAAGTCTTCCAGTTGATGATGACGATGGTGGTGATGATGATGATGACAATGACATAAGACGATGATGCTGATGACGATAATATAGATGACTCTATGGTAACCATGATAATTATTACGAGAATGGTGTTAAGCAAAGACAGAGACATAGAGAGACCTAGAGAGAGAGAGAGAGACATAAACAAAAAGAGAGACAGATACAGAAAGAAAAATAGAGAGAGAGAGATAGACAGTCAGAGGGATAGACAGAAAGCTGACCTGGGCTGGAACTGAGTGTTGGATCTGATGAACATGTGAGCAAAGTGTTGCCAAGAAGCTGGAACAAGCGCTCAATCATTCCAATCATTGAAGCACGATCTTGATTGAAAGGCAGAACAGCACGCAATAGGCGCAGTGCCAACACCTTAAAAGCCAAAATAAAGATGTATTATCCCACAAGTATCAAAAGCATGACCAACAGGAAACATGGAGAGCTTTTATGTAGCCACACCACTTCAAATGTATACCTATGCATGCATGCCTCTCTCATGTCTCTAGAAATCAGTGAGACATTATCTGTGTGTCACTTCTCAAAGATACAGAAAGGAGCCACATAAATGTCCTGATTCATACACACATCACATATCTTACTCTGTTTATCCTATCTTCCCCAACTTTTCTCTAATCTTACCTTCCTTATTTTACCAGAAGAAGCAGGTTGTTTCATCATCTTTATCTTACCTTCCTCTTACTTATTCCATACCTCCATCTGACCTTATTTACCGTACCTTACTTTTCCAACACCTTACCTTATCTTTTCTTACCCCATCTTATCTTCCTCTTACCTTATTTTCCTCTTACCTTATTTACCTTACCTTATATAATCTTTCTCTTTACCATACCTGACCCTATTAGCTTAGTTTATCTTACCTTACTTTATCTTTCTCTTACTCTACCTTTCCTCCCCTTACCTTACAGAATCTTCCTCTTACATTACCTTACCTCCCCTTATCTTACTCAACCTTACTTTCCCTTTACCATACCTTTCCTTTATCTTTCACCAACTGACCCTAAGTCATAGGTAGAGTTCGGTTCTTGTACCTTCTGAGAGAGGAGCGTCGTTGTCTTTTCAGGCGCAGTTGAGTTGGTAACAATTTGCAGGAGCAGAACAACCCAACGACTGGAGCTCAGAAACTCAGAGATATTCCGGTTAATGGCGATTGCTCTGATGAATCCAAGTGTTGACCAGATATGGAATTGGTCTTGTGTCATCGTTAGACTCTTGCGCGAATACACAACGTCTGAACATATACATCCAAGCAAACACATTTCTTAACCAAATGGATCTTCAACAACAGTCTCAGCCTCAGATTAGAAAATATATTCACATTTGGGTTTAAACTAGATTAGAAAAAATTAAGTCACTGGCAAGACCAAATTATGAACAGATTAGATTAGATTGGATCAATTAGATGATTAGGAATGAGATTGGATTAGGGATTAGACTAGATTGGATAATTCAAATTGCACTTACATAAAATTTAAATCAAATGAAATTAAGCTAGATTAGATTTGAACCAGATACGACTAGACTGAACAAGTTGACATCAGAACAAGATTAGACCAAGATACATACTCAGGTGCTGCTTTGGAAAGCAGGAGGCACTCTCGACCAAAACCCGAAGCAGAGAGGACAGGGTCAACAGAGCATCTCTCTCTACGATGTCGCCATGAATCGCACAACAGATGGACAAAGTGCGCAACAGATTGACAACAGACTGCTGCAGCAGAGTATAGTGATTCAAAGGATGTGAAGATGTGGAAAAAGGGCAAATCCCTTCTTCTGAAGGCTTCGACGTCACAGCTACAAAGCGCAGAGACCAGTTAAACACTTCAATCTTTCGTCTTATTTACACAGCACCGTTATCTACTGGTCACATCGTCTGGTCCTAAAAATAGGGCATTATGTAGCTGAATGCTATAAATGGACGAATAGTTCACTGAGCACCTGAAAAAGATCATGATGTAATAGGATGCTATGAATAAATGGCAAGTGCTACTAGCAGCTAAAATAGATTGTGATGTTACTAGATACTATATATTACATGGAGCTAAACACAAGTGGCACAAAAAAGGAAAGTGGCTGGCATGGAAGCCAGATGTCTTGATTCTGTCATCTTTATTTAGCAGAAAGCAGACAAAATCAAAGACAACATAACAGATGCAGAACAATGCAAATACCGGATGACTGTGTGTTGTTGTCATCTTGGTTGCCTGTTGTCACAGTGGATAATGGAGGCTCAGCCAGTCGTAGATCATACTTGTTTTCTTTTCCCATTCGGTAGGAGTTGGTGCTCCCTGTGTCCCACTGGACACGGATCCATCCATCCTCACCCAGCTCACCAATCACAGTGCCTAGGCTTGGCTCTGGCCCATCCTACAACATCATGCATATTCGTCAGCCACATCATGAACAGCATCAACTTGAAGTTCATGTATATTCATCAGACACATACGTAATGAATAATATCAGCCTGAAGTTCATGCGTTTTTATCAGGCTCATCGTGAAAAATAATATCTGACTGAAGCAACCTCTCTAAGTTCATGCACGTTAACTAGATTCATTAACAGTATCTACCTTAAGAAATTCTAAGTTCATACATGCACATCAGTGTCAGTATGAATTAATATCAGCTTCTAGAAACCAGCAGAACCATGCATATTCATCAGCTTCACTTTTAATAATAGCGGTTTCATCAAATTCTAATAGCAGTTTCATAGAATGCTCTAAGTTTAAGCAAAATCATCAGCCTCATTACTAATAATAAATAAATAAATAAATAAATCAACTTCTCCTAAAAAAGTCTATTTGAGCAGGTAAAGCATGATTTATGTAGCACTAAAACCAAAAGTCCTGGACGAAAGCGAGGTCTTCCAAGGGGGGAAGGAGGTGTTCTACCTGGTCGCCCCATTTCCAGTCGGGTCCTCGAACGACCCTTGTGCCCAGCTTCAGTAGTGCTGCAACTTCTGGCCCAGTCAGTGGCGCCAAGTTGGCCTTGTTCTTGCGATGTGCCTCTTCAAAGATCACTTGGAGATGACCTCCTCCAGACACAGGCGAATCATCCGGTTCCTCTCTACTCTCCTCATCCGACGGCTGGAATTCAGTCGAAGGGTGGCCATCTGCACGAGAATTACACACTCACTTAATTCAATCAAATTACCTCAATTTAATAACTTCAATTACATTGTCAGGTGTCAAATAATGAATGAAATTAAATTACACTAATTCAGTTCAATTAATTTATTTACATTCTAGCAAATAAATGGTCCTTATAGCTAACTCTTAGTATTCTTCTGAGCCATTTGTTTTCTGCTGCATTCAGTTTCTTCTCCATTGCTCTTGTAATACTCCATGACTCACATCCATAGATTAGTACTGGGATCACGCATGTGTTGAGGATTTTTAGCTTTATCGCCAGTTTTATATCATGTCGTTTGAAGACCTTTTGTAACCTGTTAAAGGTTGACCCTGCAAGCGCTATTCTCCTTTTGATTTCTGTTTCTGATCCTCCCCCTGCTTTCATTTCACTTCCCAGATAGACAAACTTATTTATTACCTCAATTTCCTGTCCCTTAAGCTTAACTATTGGCCCGTTGTATTCCTTTTTTGTTATTGGCATTATTTTAGTTTTGTTATAGTTAATTTTCAGTCCAAGTTTTCCACTTTCCTCTGCTAATGCCTCCAACAACTCCATTACTCTTGTTAGGCATTCTGCAATCATACATGCATCATCTGCATATTCGACATCCTCTGCATTTCTTGGTTGAGATTGTGCTCCCAAATTATGAGTTCTTTCCAGACGTCTCATGATATAGTCCAATACCATATTAAACAAGATTGGTGACAGGATGCACCCCTGTCGGAAACCTGTTTCTATCTTGAACCATTCCGTTTCTTCTCCTTCTAATCGAATGCATGCCATTATTGTGCCATATAGTTTTCTGATGAGTCTGATTAATTTAGCGTGAATGCCATATTTCTCCAAGATCTTCCATGCTCCTGATCTCCAGACTGAGTCGTAGGCCTGGGCAAAGTCAATGAAGCACATAACTGTTTCTTTATTGTATTCAATTCTTTTTTCGATGATTTGTCGGATTACAAAGATCTGATCTGAACATCCTCTCCCTTTTCGAAATCCACTTTGATTACATTAGGTGTCAATTACATTAGGTGTCAAATAACTGAATGAAATTAAATTACACTAATTCAGTTCAATTAATTTATTTACATTCTAGCAAATAAATTAATTTAATTAAGTCAGTTAATTGAATTAAATAACTTCAATTAAATTAAGTCAGTTAAATTAATTAAACCAATTATTTGATTTGAATTACATTAAATTCAGTTAATTCTATTCGATCCAACTACCTGAATTAAATGAAATTCAGTTCAGTGCAATTCAATTAATTCAATTCAATGATCTGAATGAAAACGAGTACATGTGAGAATGAACCGACCATTGAGCAGTCGAAGCAGGGTCTGCGTGAGCGCCAGTAAACCAGAGTTGATGACCAGACTGCTGCTGTAAGATTCGTGTTCAGTCGTTAACATTCCGAGCAACATCAGCAGAAAACGTGAGACAGCGGACTGACCGAAAATACTCAGCGACTCCTAAAACATCAGCAAATGACCAATTTAGATTCATAATATGGTCCCTTTCAAGTTTCTCACATTACTTGCTAAATTTGGTTAGATCAACCAATTATCCCCTCTCCTAATCCACTAAGTACAGAACCAGTCATTTTCATGTTAATCTCCCTCACATTACTCCTCTTTTTCCATTTTAATTTCCTCATCTTTCTTCCATTTTCTCCTGTTAATCTCCTTCATATTTCTCCAATTTTCCTTGTTAATCTCCCTTATATTTCTCTTCCTTTTCTCCTCTTAATCTCCTATATATGTTTTCTTTCCCCTGTTGTTACCTGTCCTCATATTCTCCTCTTCATCTGAATTTCATATTCTCTGCTCTTCCATCTTCACAAAAAGTGTAGAAATGCACACAGCTTAAGCAAGCAAGATAACAATAAAAAATTCCAATCTTTTAATTACAATCAAAACCAAACAAGAGCTTCTCGGTTAAACTGAGCTGACCTCTGAGATGACCCCAAAGGCATCAGCCACAGACATTTATATAGCCTAAATCCAAGTGCTAACCGCTTTTCTTGTCATGCAACGAGCTGATCCAGTGTGGATATGGCGAATTGATAGGAGCTTTTCAGCTTCTAGGAGACAGGAGCGCATCTTGCACACGGCCCAGCGGTTGAGTTCACCGAGGGTCAACTGGAGTAGAACACGATCGCAAGGCGGAACCAATTGCACATTGCTCAGGCACTCCAGAATTGGACAACTGCAAGCAACAACAACGAAAATAGCAACAGCATGAGCAATAAGAGTAGCAACAAGCCAAGTAATCAGTGGAACCTCTTGACTTCTGCCTTTTCACTGCAAGAGGAGCTCAAAATAAAGACATCCTTATCATCACCATAGCATTATTATTATGAAAATCTGTATTATTATTATTATTATTATTAAACTTTTATTTATATTGCGTGCAATTAACAACAGCCTCAAAGCCATGTGCAACGACCCTAAAAAAGTCCTACCGAGTAACATAAGGTAATGTAAGGTGCACAAAGTCACACAGCAATGTACATCAATTGATTCTGTTCTGCCAAGACTAAATTTGAGATCCCTTCTGAGTAGATAAATCAAAGAGGCACTATATCAACATTACGTTACAACTTGACCAGAAACAATAATCCATTCCACCAGATTCACTAAAAACTAAACTCTAGTCATTGCGATTAAAGGTCCCCATTTTCCTACCTAATAAGATTAAGAGCAACCCATGAAGCAGACCTTATTAGAGAAAGAGGGAAAGGGCTAACTGGTCTGGGACCTATCAGTGAGTGATAGAAGCTAAGGGGGCCAAGTGGCTCTTAGCCATGACCTCTACAGAAGCCTGCAACAAGGAAGGGCTGCTTTGTTTGAAATAGAGAGTGAAGCAACCTGTTGCCAAATGGTCGAATGATTCCCTGCCATCCGCTGAGCAAAGCGTACTGAACCGATCCAATAATATTGTCCTTGTGGACGAGTGACAACATATTCTGGATACCATTTAGCCGAATCTCCGCCCTCTTAACCTACAAACAACCAATCAACCAGCATAGCAGGATTAGGGTTGTGAATAAATACATGTAATCATTTGCTCATTCAGCAGATGCAATAACAGACAGAAAACAGACAGAGGGACCAAATAAGGGCAAATAAAGGCAAGAAATAGGATTGTATGAATAGGATTCACAGAATAAAGGATAGAGCAAGGAACAAACTTAGGCTAGAATGAAGACAGAATGAGGCAAGAAAAATACTAGAAGGAAGGACAAAGTGATGTAAGGGGAGAGAGACAGACAAAGAAGAATGGACTAGAATAAGCTACTCCTCCACCTGGTGATGAAGTGACTTGCGAAGGACTTCAATGTCTATCGGTCCGTCATAGAGAAGGAAATCCATGATACTCGTCATCAGAGCAATGTCTGTCTGGATGTTGCCATGACGACTCACAGCAGCAGCAGCACGAAAAGGAGGAGGTGGAGGAAGTGGACCAAGATCAGTCAAAACCTGTGAACACAAATCCAATTATTAGTACAGATGACGATAGAAATGAAGCTCTGCATCAGTGTTGTTTTTAAATTTTTGGGCAAATCTCTTTCTATAAATCTGTTGTTTTTAACATACAAATAATCAAATTTCTTACTTGAACTTATTAAGTTTGTTGATTTTATGGTTTTGTGTGCTAACAGAGGTTTTATTTCATATCTGCACTCGGATTTATGAACTTTTGACTTAATTTGATGTACACTGTTTACACAGTTGGCCGGCAGAGTTTCAGCCTGCGAGCCTTACTCTGCGCGTGCCTCTCTCCACTATCTAAGATTATTATTAAAATTTGTGGCTCCATACTAATACAGCTGACATTCTATGGTTTCTAGTGCTGGTGAGTCACCCATCCGCCAAAGTTCTCACTCTTTCCAGCATATGCCACATCTTCTTGTACAGCTCACTGTGGTATTTTTGTGTTTCTGGTCAATCATGGTTCCATGGGTAACCTATCTGAGAACCGTCCTATAGTTCATCATGTAATGACCATTCTTGCCTGCAATCTTTGTATTGTCTCAAAGGCTCATGTTGGCCAGTTACAGGGGCATTGTTACTCTTCTCACCTTTTCAAAACTGCTAGTGATGCCTTTTCCTTCTGCACCAGATAGCTTCCTGATAGCTATTCCCTACCAAACTGATCATCTTCTGGGCCTGAACTGTCTGGCTTGGTAAAAGGTCTCACTTATCATCTAAAAAATCATTGGAATATTAACACATATCCTCCTTTTTGTACTTCCTGCTGGTGATATTGAACTTAACCCTGGTCCAGCACTCCTAAATGCCTCAAATTTCAGTCATCTCAACATTGACTCCAGCTGCTCCAAAGCTCCAGCACTAACAAATTACCTCATTGAGCAGAAATTTGGCCTTCTGGCACTTACTGAAACATGGCTGCATCCTAATGACATAGTCTTTCCTTTCTAAAATAACTCCTCCTTCATTTTCACTGCTACATAAACTATGACCTAATGAAAATGGTTTAGGGTAAGCTTTTCTCAAGCTTTCCTAAAAGTCCCACTTGCCTTTGCTCAATCTGTCCTTCCAATACCACAACCAACATTTTGAGGTTATGATGGCTACTTTAAACTCAACAACAAACACATCACACTTAAATTAATATGTATCTCCATCACTTTGACTAAAAGATTTTTTACTGAGTTTCAGACTCTTCTGGAGGCCTCTGACAGTCTCACTCTGACTATATGGGGACAAGGACAGCACTTGCTCTTTCCGTTGCTGGTCCCAGGCTGGCAAACATTCGTATTTTGATCTTGACTAAAAAGCCATCTTTCTCTGGACTCATTTCCTCCATAGCCTGTTTCTGTGTCTTTTCAGATTTCTCCCTTGAGATATGACCAGATCTACCCCAGAAATTGGTATGCAGCAACCATCGACAGAAGCCTTGAGTATTATGACAGTGATGCTACAGAAGTTCTTGGTTTATTATTCTATTATATATGTTCAGTGAGAGCATACTGACATGTACGGGCATTATAAATATAAATGATTGAATGAAAAACTGAACGGATGATTGTTCGAATGGATGGATGATTGATTGATGAATGAACAAATAAGTAATAAGTACAAAGAGCAAGAGACAGACACAGACAGATAGACAGAGACAGGGACAGACCACAGACAAAAGCAGAGACCTTTCTGCAGGATTTTGGACTTGGAACAACCAGTGCCGTATTCTGTCTCCTTCTGCCTGCTTCAGGTGATGTTCTTTTGGTGGAAGAAGTCGTCTTTGTCTTGGCAACATCTTCCTCTGTGGCATTCATCCTCACCTGAGAATCCAGTTCAGACCTTGAAGAATCAGTGGCCCCGGAAAATACAGCAGAGGATGAAGCAGCAGAAGAAACAGCTTCTACTGGTCCAGCGGTGGAGGAGGCTGCTGTCTTTGGCTTGGACTTCAATCCAACATCTGAAATTAAGACAAGATCCATCACTATTATCTTCATCACCATCACAATCATCATCACTGTCGTCAGCTTTTCTCTTTGACAGTGTCGACAATCTTTCGTATTTTTCAATGATCAGCTTCAAACTGTCCACTTGCCTTACTCATATGGCAGCATTACCTTAAGCAAAGACACGCAGTCTTTGATATTCTAAATTATAATTTAAACAAACATCTCAATCACAACGGTACTTGAATCGGTCAGATTTTAAATGCATGAATCTATCAATGACATTTATAACTCAAACTTTCAACTTAGCACACAACAGGCCTCTGCTACTAATCTTCAAACTCTCTCTGCTACAAAATCTACACACTTTTATATATGCCCTTTCCTGCCAAGGCAGCAGATCAGTTCAGACTGGTATAATCAGCCTCCCAAATTTTGCATAATTGTTAATTTTTCCAAAAACCTGCTGACTCATCACAACACAGGCCACGCAAGCGCCCACATAATAAAATTTGTGCCAACAATAATTACGTTCGGTGCATGCCAGACAGCACAAGATCTGCACGGGTACAAACAAAGCAATAATCCAATGACTCGTGGAAATTTCCTATGCAAATCCGCACTTAAAACTTGCTCACCAAGCAATGCAATATTACGCTCACAGGTTCTTAAAAGGTGCTTAATAAAAAAGGAACACAGTGCAGTCCCATATACATGTGGTCATTGGGAACCAAAGTTACCATAACTTCGTGTTAATGAACCACAGGTTACGAGGGCCATGATTATATACAGTAGTGCATATCTTATCCAGGTCTTAATGTGGTTAGAAAGCTCCAAGACATAGGCTGTCTGATGTGAAGGCACTTGCACTGTACCTTGCTACCAGACGATTCTGTCCAATTACTTTGAAATGCCACATTGCTGTCTTTTTATGGGCAAACATGTTTGTGATTTAATACCGGACGATTTATGTGTCTGGCTACATTAACATCGACTATTTCCAGACATTATTTTAAAGGATTGCCAAGCCTATAGGTAAACAGCTGCTGTAAACTTGGATGAGAAAGCAAGCAGCTAAGCTCCTGCTTAGGCCAGAGTGGGCTGCTGAGTTTGAGGATGGGAGACACTAAATGAAGTTCATCTAATTTAGAACTGCACTGCCACTACAGGGCTGAAAGCCAGCCGTAGTCAGCAACTGTTGGCACCCATTGAGACAGCTGTTACAGCTGATATACAGGCTGTCTAATATAAAGACAATGAAACTGAATATCAGCCGGTGCAGAGTGTGAATTGATTGTACTGCATGCTAAGGCATATGTCGTGTTAAATAGTTATCAGAGGGAGCCATGGCTTAACTACGCGTTAAGTGGATTCGCACGTAAACGGGTCAGCACTCCGTCATTAGCGCGCACGACAAATGAGCGCCGACAAATGAGCGCCGTCAATTGAGCGCTGTAGAATAAGCCCCGTTAAATGAGCGCCGTCGAAAGCGCACAGCATCGACTATTATTAACCCTATGATTGACTAACTTCAAAGGTTAAATGCTTTAACACTTTGATTGATTAAAATAAAGATGGCAACTTTATATACTGTATGGCAATGAATAATACACAATAACATGATGCGAACGAATAGTTGCTGCCACTTTGATGTAAAAATAATAGTAGAAAGAAACTTATAGTTGGAATCGTGAATAATGTAACAATTTGACAAAATGGAAACATAACAAAATTCAAATAATAAAAGAACACTTTAAAAACATTACCTTATTTGCTGTTTCACAGTATATAACATCAAACTTACGTTTTGTTTGTCTTCTAAATTAAATAGTCATTTCTTCGTATGGCTCTAGTCTTCTTGTATGCGTGCTTATGTCGTCGCTCATTTGTCTTGCGCGCAAATGACGGCACACGCTTTTGTCGGTGCGCTTTGGTTGGCGCGCATTTGTCCTGCGCGCTTTTGTCAGGTCACCAAACGGGTCTCGCATAAACAGGACTGCACTGCATATTGATATGTAAATAACCATATACATACCATTACTATCATCATCACTGCCCTCCTCCTCCTACTTCTAATCATCATCATTGTCATTCTCAGACTCTTCATAATTCTGGCACAGAAAGCATCGTAGCTTTCCTCTCTCTTACCCCTTGATCTCCTTCTGTCTGTGAGAATTTGGTTGACGACTCTCTTCCACCTTGGAACTGTGTTCAACAGCTTTGACTTTCTGGACGAGCGCACTCGGTTACGGATGGCTGGTCGCAGTTCATTCAGCATGAAGTGACAGCGCTCAATCACCGGAGCACAGACTTCCTTGTATGAACGACTGGAATCCTGGTGGATCTATTGCATCATCAATGATCAAAACAATGGCCTATGTTTCACATCTTTTAAACATCAGTTAGGCTGGCAAGAAGTGCTTCTGAAAGGTTCTACCCAGATACATACACACTTACATAATGATTGGCAATAATGAAGCTGAGGTTGATGACGAAGATTGTCAAACACAATTCACAATTACGATAATGATGACGATGAAGCCATTTTGAGCATAGACAGGCAGACAGACAGAGAGATATCGGCTGACTGACCTTGATGAGAGTTCTTCTCGCCTGATAAACATTTCGACAGACTTCGGCAACGGCTCTAGGCAGTCTGGATTTTCCCGATGATGATTCCGAGGCAGCCCCTTCAACAATGTTTAGCACAGTGCCGACGAGGTCATGGTGCTTTAGGAGGACGGCCATCGTCAGTCTTCAGCCAAAAAAAATCACAAAAGAAAAACATCAAATACCTGGATATCTAACCGCATATCTACTTGAAAATTCATCTGGATATCTGGATACCTGTAGCAATTCTCCTTATATTCAGATTTACCTATGTTGTAGGTGATTGTCTGGAAACCTATATGATGCTAGGTTATATGTAGATAGGTATGTATAATTGAATATATAATGCCAGCATCTGTGTGTATACCATCATCGTAGTACATAAAATTATCAGGCTTAAAGGAAACTGTCCACTGTACTTCAGAAAGCAGCATGAAGAACAGGGAGTCAGTTAAAGATATTTTGAATAACGGTTGCATCATGATCGTGGTCTGGAGCAGACAAGTTTCATGCAGCATGGCAAGGCTCATCTGCAGTTACTTCTGTTGAATGGAATTTGTTGAAGGCTTAAAACATCTTGCGAATGTCAATCCGTGAAATCTAGATCATAATGAAAAGGACCGCAAGAATGGCAGTTCAACTAATAAGAAAAATGACGACGTGATAAGTTATCGAACGGTTGCTCACAGCGACTGTGTCACTTGATCGTGCAAGGAGAGTTAAGCCCAGTCGAAGCGGGAGAAACTTTGAAGTAATAGTCGGAAGTGAATGGTAAATTTCAAGAAGTGACATTCTCAGATTCAGAAACGTGTGTGGTTGATCGACATTTGGTCAGCGAGTTACACGAAAGACTTTCATCATAGTGGGAGACCATTTATCCAGTGTAGCTGCAAAGTCGTGGAGAAGAACTCTGACTGAGAAGCAGCATCAGAGTCAACTTCAACCTGTGGTTCTAGAGGCCAAGAGAAAAAATTTCTTGCCTTTGAATGCCAATAGCTACAGACTGTCTGATCCATACAACAATGAATGGTCCAGGGGTCTGTGAATCAAGTGAATTGTGCATGCCAATGCAGGAGGTATTCTAGAATAGTGCTAAAATTAAGTCAGTAATCTGATGCTGGCTTAGGTAGAGCTAACATACAGCAAAGGTTTAAAATGACCAAAATGCCGATGAAACGTTTGTGACTTATTGTTAGATGTGAAGACTGGTGCTGACTGCACATTAAATATTTTCATTTATAACTGAAAGAGCTAATTCACAACTGATCACAAAAGCAACCTATTTCTAGAGTCTATCCAGTGTGCTATAATTCAAAGTGTGCTGTTAGCTTTTGACACTGCCAGGCGCCACAGTACCTACCTAGATATCTACCTATAAATCTAACTAGATATTCACCTGGATTACTAGATACATATTTAGATATCTGTCTAGATATCTACCTAGATACCCACCTGGATCTCTACCTTGATAATTACCTGAACATCTACCTAGATATCTACTCGGATACCTTCCCAGATATTCACCTAAATACTTAGGTACCTACCCAGATATATACCTGGCCATTTATATAGTAACTCTCTCCTGACATTAGTTCAACAACACACCTGGCGACCTCTTCCACCGGATGATCGAGTGGAAATCCAATCGGAGAGACCAGATTATATGCCTGGCAGTAGGAGTCAACATATTCATTGAAGGTCTTGACGTTCTTATCTTGAAGTCGGCATTCGATCATTGCCTGAAGGAAGGCGATCGATTGGTCAGAAGAGGATGAACACAGACCCCCTTCCTCCTCTTGTTCTTCCTCTTCCTCTTGCAGCAGACGGTACTTGTCCGTTGCCTTGCGCAGCTGTTGAAGCTGCTGCTGTTGCTGTTGGTGATGTGAGTGATGGACTGGCTGCTTCGATTCCATTGATGGAGTTGTAACTAAACACAAAACATAGGCATGGCTCAAAATGCCAACCACTCTACAAAAATATGCTGCAATGCAATCAAATGCAATAAAAAATAACACAATATATAATAACATACAATACAATATAATGCAATACAGTATAATACAATGCAATGCAATACAAATGATGATAATTTTTCAAGCTGCTCAAAATGACACTACCATTAGAGTGGTGCTGCAAAAATAGATCAAACAAGATAACTTAAGAGGACAGACGACTTAAGATATATGGATATGAGAAGATGTCTTCAGATGGAGAATGACAGAAGATGATTTCAGACAGACAGATGAGAAAAGATGGTTTCAGATGGATAAATGAGAGAAGTTAACTTCATATGGATGCATTTAAGATGACTTAAGATGGACAGATGAAGAAAGATGACTTCAGGTGGATGGATGAGATAAGATGACTTCAGACGAACGTACAAAAGAAGTATTAAGATGGATGGACGAGAGAAGATGATGATGACATAAGATGGATGGATGAAAAAAGATGACTTCAGATCAACAAATGAAAGAGATGATTTAAGATGGACAGATGACAAAAGAGGTCAGAGGTTGTGAACCTGGAGTTGTAGTGCAAGAACTCGGCGTTCTGCTTTCGCCTTTCTCCTCATCGAATGGATTCTGTGGTTGAAGCAGCTGAAGACCTCCAGCAAAGAACGCCTGACTCAGCCACCGACTGCAGTCTTCCTCATCAGCAGACAGAATGGTGCTACACGCTTCATCCCGAAAGACAAGACCAAGAAGCATCGCCAGACTGCGTTCTGTGTCCATCAGAGGAGAAGATATAAGGCTCTGTGTTGGTGAAGATGGAAGAACGCTCTCCACCTGAAATGCAAACATCACATGCACAAACACTCGCTTGAGCACTAAACTATTCTAATCAGAAAACTTCTATAGTTCTGCTATTGTAGTATGCAGGGCATAAGTTGATGCTTATTTCAAAGTTTGTATGCATCGAAGAATTTATATAGCGTCTTTTGAAGGCCCCTCAAAAGCACCGCATACTGGTACATGGCTGTCTAACTGATCTGAACAGATGCAACTCAAGATAAACCAAGAACTGAACTGAAGTTCAAACCACAGTCCACCTCTGGACATTCAAGATCACATCTAATTTAATCTAAACGCTTTTATACTGCCATTTTCATAAAGCAAATCGGTTTTAAAAATCCAAGTGGTCACAGAGGTCAACATGCCTTGGATTTAAATTCTCTAAATGCCAACATTTCTTCTTTAAACATTTCTGGAATAAAAATGTTGTCAGTTTCAAAATAGTCGCAAACCTAAGATGGAATAGGTCTGCTTACCTCAAGATAATTTCCAACACAGAAATCCTGCATCAGTTCAATCAGTTCAGCCGAATGACAGATGTCTTCATTTGCAAGCGTCGCGTTTTCAGCTGCAGTTTAGACAAAAAGATTTTATCAAGAAAGAATTCACTATCAACTGACTATTACCATAAAACCACATTAAAATTCTAATATGATCACATTAAGATTTCATCACACTAGAATCACGTTAAACTTCTAACAAAATCCCAACCAATCCTTAAAACTCATTACAACTGCATTAAATCTGCTTCAAATTAAAAGTCAAAATGAATGATTATATCATCATAATACATATAATCATTAAAATCACAATTTTATATATTTTAAACTCAACATAAAGTCCTAATAATCCAAATATGTAATTGTCCTCAACCCCTAAGCAACTCATCCCCTTGTGGCAAATTGTAAAACTGTGAGACAGAGTTAGTAAAAAGTAATTAACTGATTCTTTCAGGTACCTGAGTATTTTTCAAGTTCCTGGAAGTGGTTGGTGGTCGGCACTTGCATCTTGAGGTCATGAATGTCGTAGACGCATCCATCGATCACAACCCACAGACCTCCATCTCTGTTGTGGTTCTCCAAGTCAGCCTTGCGAATGTATGGAAGAGGGTCATCGGAAAACATGGATGACCTATGACCCAAACGTCCATGGGTCAGCTTCTTCTCAGATTCGTTTTCTTAAAACAGGCAAAAACAGAACACCAGCCTTAAAAACCAAATATTTCATTCATTCATCCATTATATACCATCGCATTTGATTCAGCTCAACACACATTCTTGGTTTATCTAAGTCGCATCTGTTTAGATCAGCTTGGTAGCTATGTATTCAGTGCATTTGACAGGTCCTTCATCTATATGACATCTTTTCAGCTATCTACTCAGAAGCACTCCCAGTGAAACCAAAGCCTTTCCCTTCATCGTTTTATGTTGTCAGACTGGGGCTGCCCTTAAAGAGGTGTTTCATACAGACAATCTTCACATTACAATCCTTTTACAAAGACGCCTAATGAGACAGGTGAATCCAACTACTTGGGCCACTGCCAATGGTCGGCCAATCCAGTTCTTCTGCTTCATCCAGCTTAAGCCCAGGTGCAAAGCTGTTAAACTTGTCCAGGTGTTCGAGAAGCCCAACCAACAATGGAACAACGTCTGATGCATGAAGAATCGTTGGAACGTGAAACTGGAGTAGAATCAGACACGACACTAGCTCAGGCACAAGGTTGCCTACAAGAAAATCAATCCACCAATCAAATCGAATCATCAGTCAATCAATCGACTGATCAAACATTCAGTCTATCAGTTAACCAATCAATCAATCAATAAATCCATCAAAAAATGACTGATCAATCAATAAGTCAATTGATTGATCAGTCAATAAATAAATAAATCACTTAGTCAGTCAGTATGCCAGTAGGTCTATCTGTCAATCAGTTAATGAATCAATCAATCTATAAATCAATCAGTCAGTCAGTAAACCAGTCAAAGAATGAGGAATTCAATCAATCAGTCACTACTTCCATCAGTCAATCCTTCCATCAATCAGTCATCAATAAATCCTTCAATCAGCCAGTCAATTTGGTCGAAATTCTGATGGATGGAATCCTCAGTGCCTGTCCTTGACCTTCACAGATGGATCGGGAAGCCAGGGGGCACAGGTACAGGTAGCTCCACCTACCCGAGATGTCTGATGAGATCATAAGTGCGAAGTGCACAAAGTGTCGGCTGCTGGTGGTGTTTTCTGCCATGATGCTCGACGCCTGGTGAAGGAAGTCACTGACATGCGTCAAGACAAGATTCAGATACTTGCGCAGAAGAAGACTCGCTCCCAAGATTTCTGGCTCTATAAAATCAACAAGAAATTCCTATAGACCAATGTGAGATCAAATAAATTATGTTAGGTCAAATCTAACTCAAGCTGGGTTATTTTGAGGCTAAATAAAACTTAATTTAGGTCACTTAAGTCTAATTATGGAGGTCATATCAAGCTCAACCCAAACTTATGGTAGATCATTTCGTGATCAAGCCTAACTTAAGTAAGGTTATTTCAAAGTCAAACCTAACAGGTCATTTAAGACTGGATCTAAATCGAACTTAGGTTTAATCATTCAGAATCAAATATCTGCAATCAATTCATAAAGGTGAGTCAATCAGTAAATTGTTTCAACCTGGATTGGAGACGAGACCTTTTCCACCCGAGTCAAGTGAGTAGAGCTTTGAGAACAGCAGCCGCTGAAAGCGAAGCAACAAAGTCAGTGAAGTGGAAGAGGAGAAGGATGAGAAAGAGCATGTGGCATCATCAGCTGCAGCAGCTACCGCTGTAGATAGTTTGATGTCATAGTCTGTCTGACTCATCTTCATTTCAATATCTTTGGATCCGGACTTCAAGTCAGTCAACCTCTGATGCATCTGACTGGATGAATTTCTACGAGAGACAACACAGAAAGACTTAGTAAGAGACGGGTAAGACAGACAGAAACAGACAGACAGACTTTTTAGACAAATTTTAAAACAATTTAAAACTAAGAAAGTATATTCTCAATCAATACTGTGTTAAAATTTTACCATCATCATTATTTTTCATTTTTTTTACAAAAATCGGGGAGCATTGTTCTGGAACAGCTGTGTGTTGCATGTAGGAGAATGTCCTGAAGAAAGCAATTGCAGTGAAGCGCTGGATGGTCATACATTATTTTTATTGTTGTCATTATTTATTTGCCCGAGTTACATATGATTCCTTGGGACTTATAAAAAAGCTCCAGAGAAAAAATATTTGGGTTGGCTAAATCCCATCAAGTTCTGACAGACAGACATGTGAAAGGCGACAGCTACAAAGCTTCCGATTACAACTGATTGGCACTGGAGAAGAGGGCATATTTCTCTTGTGCTTCCAGATGCCCAGATGTTAGCATTAGAGAACTCTTCATCATTTGCTATCATTTGCTTTATTACTGATATCAATCATTTACAAGCTTTGTCAATATTACGATTATCCCATTACTTTTATCATATTTCCAAGGTACAACTGCATGTCAGGAATTAAAAAATTTGAGTAGGAGCAAAAAATTATTATCATTATTACTGTTGTGATGATGATGAAAAAGATGAAAATGACAGCAATGCTCAAACTGCTGAAAAATGAAGATAATGATGTAAGGTGATGAAGATAAATGTGCAGTTAGCAGGAAGAACAAAATCAGAAGGAGGAGGAGTAGGAAGAGGAGGAGGAGTAGGAGAAGGAGTAAGAGAAGGAAAGGATGAGGAGGAGGAAGAGGAGGACAGACAATGCTGTATTCTCCATTTTTCACCTCAGCAGTTGTTGAATGAGTTGCAACAGTGGAATGGCCGATACTTTGTCATCGTCTTCATCCTCCTCCCTGTCATCATCGTGATCGCCAAGGTGACTGCCCTGCTTCGGATGCAACAAGGAGTCTTCCAGTGAATCGTGCAGTTTTGCTGAACTCCTCGCTTCGCACAGCACAGCCTCATCATGGTCAGCATCCTCTTCACTCTCTTTCCTTGACTTAAACGTCGCCTGAGGTATCAAAAATTCAACACAGGAACTAAGACTATTAATCTAATCTAATGTCTTCTACAGCACCTTAGACAGATTATTAAAAGGCACTACACCAATGTCTCGACTTACAGCTAAATAGCACCACTATCATAATGCACAAGGCATCAACTGATGGTCGCTTAAAGTGAAATCATAGTCAGAAATCATAATCTATTGAAGAAGCCAGGTTGAAAAAGCAGTAGGTGAAGAAACAAGAAGTCAGGCTAAAGTGGGAAAACAAGTTGAAACAGACGAGTCTTAGTTTAAATCTAACTGAAATTAATGAACCGACAGAACTCACAGAACTGTACAACGAAGCTCTAAGAGATGTTGTCATGTATTCCATGTCAAATGTACAGCAACAGTTTCCCCCTTCTCTTAGGCATTTTCCCATAATTCTCTCATTGGCTGTTCCCCTTTTTAACTAATCCTTGAATGTACAAAAAGACTGACCAGTTACTGGAGTAGTGGTTGCACTTCAGTCGAAATATCTTCCATCTCAAACACTATGACAATATTGGACTTGAAATGGTATTCACACTGGTATCTTATGTCAACATATGTTTGTAATAAACAAATGATTACCTAACCTCATCTTGTTTTTTCAATGTTTTATAAAAGAACTACCATATATAAAATTTCCTCAACATTTATCTACCTGTGTCTCTGCCCTCAGGGCATCTTCGAGAGATGACTCGAGTCCTCCATCAGTCATTAGACTGCTCACGAGTAATTCTGTCATGAAACGCTGGCCTCTGCTCAACATTGTCACGTATTGGTTCCCTTTCAGCAAACAATAAATAAGTAAATAAGTAATGTCCAACAGATGCTAGACAGAAAGGCAGACAGAAAAAAGGAAAAGTAGGCAAACAAAGACAGGACAGACAGATGATCATACACACAGACAAATGATCAAACAGACAGAAAGGCAGGCAGACAGACATGAAAACACAGAAATAAAATGAAAGACAAGCAGATAAATAAAGAGACTCGTGCAAAAATAAAGAAATATGGCAGGCAGACAAAGAGCAAAAAAAAGGTAAGAAACACAAAGACAAAGCGAGACAGACAGAGAAAGACATACAAAATCAGACAGAAGAAAGACACACAGACAGACAAAGACCAACCGGGAGTGAGAGGTAGTAGTGCAGCTAGCGTCCTCGCTCTTTCCTCAGCAGTCGGCAGAAGGACAGACCAAGCCGTGCAGAGGACAGACTGAGCGAGTGACTGGATCGAATTCATGACTCCGCTGTTGCTTGCTAGACTCACTACCTTCTGCCGAAGACTCAGGACGAGTGGACTGCCTGGAGACAGACCAACTTCTGACCAATTCTCTGTCCGCTGAGACATTGCTGCATACAACTGTTGCAAACAACAAAATTACAGACAACAGTCACAACCACAATATACTCTCTGACCAACCTAACTTACTTCCCTGACCCAATTTCCTGACACAGCTCCTCTACTTTCCCTGACCTAATTTTCCCAACCAATTGGATTTCGACTGGACTTACCCAACGGATTACAATTCTTACTTAAGGTTTCTCTGGAAGCAACCATCAGTTCATGCCTTGTGCACAGCCACACTGTCACAGCAGCAGCTCAACTCTAAATGCTTTCATAGTCCCCTAAGTTAACCAGAAACCTCACAAATTAAGCTGTCAAAAGTGGGTTTTGACCTGCAGATTGAGAAGCCGTAGCACCGAAATGGCAATGCATTCTCTGTCCTGGGTTGGAGGCCAGTCACTCCGTCCATCAACTGCTTCAAAGACTTCCAGAAGAAGCAGGTCCAACTGCTCAAATGTTGATCGACAGATGTCCACGATGAACGGAATTCTTGAATTCAGCAGGAACTGGTTTCCAGATGTCCACACAAAACTCTGCAAACACCACATTCATGTAGCATCTTCTACAATGGTCTCAAAAACTGCTGTAATCCAACTAGTAAGGTAATGTAATCTAAATTTATATGGCACCACTAACTCGCCTGAGAACAGAATTTTAGCTCACCTGAGCACCTCACCTTAGCTTACCTAAGCAGGTAATCTTAGCTTACCTAAGCAGGTAATCTTAGCTTACCTAAGAAGGTAATCTTAGCTTATTTCAGTAGGTAATCTCACCTGAGCTGGTCCACAGATGGCACCAACAATGTTCTTTGATTGAAGTGCCATTACAGTTGCTGGTTCCGTTCTGCTTGCATGTGACGCATCCCCCAACTGGCCGTGGCTATTCTTGCCCCAACTGTAGACGTCACCGTCTTCTGTGACGACAAGGCAATGCGTTGGACTGATTGCCACGTCTATGACTCTCTTCTCACAGAGACTGTCAAGGCAATATCCAGGATGAATGAAAACATCGTGGTCCACTGGTCCACTCACCAACCGATAGTTTTCCTTACGGCCCCTGACCAACAAATAACAGAAATAATAAATAATTAAAATATTTTATGACAAAACTAACAGATTATGATAAAAACAAATTTAAAAAATTATAATAATAAGTTTTGTAATCCTGAGGGATCATACATACCTCAGGTAAATAAAAAATAATAATAAGTATAATCATATATCAGTATCATATCAATACAATTATAAAACCAGTTTCTACACTAATTTCTTGTTTCTGAGGGATTCTTATCAAAGCTGCAGGTGGTTCAGAACTCTCTTGCTAGGGTTGTTACATGTTCTTCTTCATTAAATGCACCAGATCATCTTAGTTAACTTACTAGCAACAAGCTTAACATTACATGGTTGGCCTTCAAAGCCCTGAACTCCTGCTTTCGATCATATCTTCATACATTGCTAACTACATATCACCCTCCTAGACTGTTGCATATTTCAGATACTCTCCTAAATTTTGCAGAAACCTAAAGGTTCCGGACAATTGCGGGATCATGTTCTTTCAGTTGCTGTGACCCTTGTATTTGGAATCTCCACCACAAAAGGTCCAGCTTGTCAACTCACCGTCATCATTTAATAACTAGTCAAAACTTGTTATTTTACTCTGGCTTTTGCATGACCACATACATCCGATCCTCATGTTCAGCTTTACTGACTTTGCACGCATCGGTGCTTTAAAAAATAAAAATATACCTCAGGCAAAATAATAATATTAAAAGCAGATCGTATTAAAATAAACAACATAACAATAGTAGTAGCAATAATAG
Organism: Norana najaformis; assembly: GCA_964023275.1. Classification (NCBI taxonomy): domain Eukaryota; kingdom Metazoa; phylum Annelida; class Clitellata; order Crassiclitellata; family Hormogastridae; genus Norana; species Norana najaformis. The sequence goes on along the minus strand of OZ029913.1, from coordinate 31,946,809 downwards.
TAGTAAAACTGATACATATTATCTCTGGATATTGCTTAAATACTGACAGACTAGATAAAAGAGTAGTGATAAGAATAATAATAATAGCTAAACCAATGTCACATTCACATAACACCAAACCAAATTTTCCCAGTTAAATAAATTTACCTAGCTCCTTCTTAGAACCCAACAAAGGTGAGCATCCAAGTGACAGGTGTTTCAAAAGACCAGCTTAGATTCCCATTCAGTCCAAAGAGGTATTTATAAAGCGCCTCTCTAACAATAAGCTACATAATGGCTGGGAGACATACCACATGTAGAGTCTTCCATCCTTTGTAACAGCGGCCAGAAGACCTGTTCCAGATTGGACCTGGACCACTTCCTGGCCCTGGAACCGTTCCACAAGACGAGGTGTCCAATCAGTGCCGTCGGTTGATGATGGATGGGAAGAGGAACCAGCGTCCATCCAGATGTAAAGGTTCCCTTAAATTAAAGTGAAACCGAAAGTTGTTCACAGAATTTCCACGCATCTCAATTTAGCGAACACAACAAGTTCTGCTGGTCTTTTGACTCTCAAATACAACCATCTGCAACAAAGTCTAATCTAATATAATCTGAACTCTTCTATAGCACCTTTATCTCATATGCAAGAAACTAAGGCAAACGCTCTATTTTCCATTTTCTAAATTAGTCAGAAAATGGGTCACCCTAACAGCAGCAATACATGTTGAACTGAGCACCATTTGTATGCAGAGGAACTTGTAATTCTTTCAGAACATTGATTAGGGTAATGAGAAGTGATTTAGGGAAGTTCTTAAAAGGTTCTACAGAAATGTACAGATACAAGCTTTCTGATTTCAATCATCAAATCTGGTCACAACAAGACAACATTAATAATCTCTCCCAGAAGAACTGAAGCACCCAGTTCGTTTTCCCTCACCTACATTCGTCAGAACCATGTTCGGAGTGTCAGCATTTCCACATGCAATGTCAGCAACGTTTAATCCTGCAAAAGCTGATGCAAGCACAGGAACCGTGTAGTCGTTGGTGAGTCCAGCTGCACTGTTGGCGCTTCGACCCCAGATGTACAGTTCACCTGTGCTCGAAATGGCTGCACTGCGACTCGCACTGCACTTAATATTAACAATGTTCTTGCTGCTCAGCACTGCCACCTGGGTTGGTATCTCCAGAGAACTACAAGACAATGCATCAATCAGTAAAATTAATTAAAGTTTTAACTACTCTACGATAATAATTATTTAAGAATCTTAGGAATGTTATCTTGTGCAAAAAATCAACAAAGTCTAGAGCAGATAAGGAGACAAAAGAAAATTAGAATTGCAAATAAGATTCGATAAGGTAAGATAAGATAGGACAAAGTAGGGTGGGTAGAAAAGGGTAGGATGGGACAAGATTAGATAAGGTAAGGTAAGATAAGCCAAGAAAGAAAAGAAGTTTTCTTAACTCTATCTCTCTGTCTCAATCTTTATTGCTCCGTATGCATTTGTGTCTCCACTTTCCTCTTTGTTTATCTCTGCCTCTGTCTCTGTCTCCTTTCTCTGTCTCTGTCTTCCTCTCTACTCTGCAGAATACCCTTCAAGTGACTACAAGCAAAGGGGGTCGGAGACTGAAATGCCTACCTGTTGTCTCCATGTCCCAGTTGACCAAGATCGCCAGAGCCCCATGAATAGACAGCGCCATCTGCCGTCAGCGCAAGGTAATGCCTTGCCTCTGGATGACTAGCAATTTTCACGACTCGTCTCTCACCAAGTCCATCCACCAGCTGTGTAACCTACAAAGAAAATTTTATGTAGCACCTAAATCAAACGATGCAAAAGGTATCAGCTGCTAAGCAGCTGTACATCATCAAGGCTTTGCTCACAATCCCTAAACATCTCATACCTTACCTAACCTTACCTCAGCTTAACAGACCTTACTTAACAACCTAACCATACCATACCTCCTCATCTCACATTCGATTACTTTACCTTGGCTCAATTTACCCTAGCTTATCTGTCATTGCCCTATCATTCCTTACAATTACATATGTTACCATATCATAACCTACCTTACATACCTAACCATTTCTTACCATAATTATCAACTTTGTATGCTTATCTTCCCTTTGCTTAGCTTAACTTGCCTTATCTTATTTAACTCACCTATCTTACCATACCCTACCTTACCTGACCTTCCCCTTAGCTTGCTTCATTTAGCTTACCTTTCCATGAACTTGTCTCATGATTAGCTCACCTGTGAGTCGACGGAGTAGTTCATTCTATACACTTTTCCAGAAGTTTTCGTCAGAACCAGCAAACAGTTCTCGGCTGCCACCATTTGCTCAATGTCTTCAAGTTCACATAATGGCAGAATCGTTGTTGGTCCACTGACTGACAATGCGCCCGGACAACCAGACAATGCTCCCCAACCAAACACATCCTGCATCAACGATGCCTACGTGAAACAACATTCACAGTAATGATGATAATACATGTAATAACAATATTACTAATAAAATAATAAACATAATGCGCTCTCTGCTAGTAAGACGACAAGAGAAACATGCCATCTTTTCCAGCGCCCATCAGGTGCGATCCAGTGCGGTAATGCTGTCGCCTTCTGCAGCACTTTCTCTCTGCCAGAATTTGATGAGGTATAGCCAAACCAGACATTTTATTTCTCCTAGTTTTTTGGAGTCCCAAGGGATCATATGTACCTCAGGCAAAAAAATAATTATAATACTAGTATTAATAACAATACCAGTAACTGTAAATAATTTTTTGCACTCCCTCTGAATTTTATCTTTTGGGATAAAAAAATAGCAATAAGAAGAATAATCATAAAAATTAACAATTACAACTCTCAAACAAACTTACACTTAAGAAAAACTTATATCAAATAATAAAACCTGTAGTGACCCCTTGGATTTTGAACTTCGACCCTGACCTTTCTTCTGCTGTTGTTTGGAATCGGGAAACTGGTCGCAAGTCGATCGAGGTGAGCCAGAATGATGACGGCTGACTCTCTTAGGTCAACACAGAACTCACCATCATCCGGAAGCGACAGATACTGAAGGAAACACTCTGTTGGACTCACTCCAGCTGCCTAGACAAAAAACCCTCATGATTATGCAAGGTGATGTTTCAACCTGTTTACCGAATGTTTCAAACTGCTTACCCACTACAGCCCGGCTTCTGGTTTCCCTGACCCATCAGATTTCAACTGAACTTTTTTAACAGTTATGATTTTTGACTATGACTTCATTTGAAGCAACTATTAAGTGATGCCCCATGCATTATAACAGTTTAACATAACAACGGATTAGAACAGAAAGTCTCAAACAACGTTATCATTTTTATTATTATTATTACTACTACTACTAGGTATCAGATGCTAATTTAAGAATTTCTTGCCAACTGCCTCAAGACATAATGAGGACTTTCATTCGACTTCAGCAGATCTTGCATCACACACCTCTTCTGATCAATTAGATAAGCATGCCTTCAAAGGATTCTTTAAAGATGTTATATAAAATATCTAGATACACACATACTGTATGTTTTCTGACTAGACTAATTAAATATTTATATAGAGATTTTCTGAGCCCCTGAAAGCCATCATGTAAGAATCCGAGCTTAGCAAGCACCTTTTAAAATTTCTGTGCAGGGTTATGGTGGGTCAACTTACATCATATGTCTTCAATGAAGCAGTCGTTTTCTTTGATGCTGAAATCTGTTCGAAGCGCCGGAGAAGAGGAACAAGAGGCGCTGAAGTGAGACCAGAAATGAGCCGATTATCACAGTCGTTCCGGTTGCCCGACCAGAGATTCAGCAGCAGGCAAACAGTGCCAAGGATGCTACTCAGAGTGCCACGCTGCACAGCAAGCTCCAAAAGCAATGCTAGGGCTACCTGCTGGTCTTGTGCAGGAACACGATTGATCTTGTTCGCCATCACGCCATTGTTTACATCACTTCAAGAAAAAACACCAAAAGGCACCATGATGCAACATGTCGATTGATGTTTTGGTTATTATGATAATGGAACTAGGTCAATAGATTAGATTAGATCACTAGATTAGATAGATCAGATTAGAAGATCACAGTCTCATCACATCTAATCTTAGAATTCCTACAGCACCAATGTTATACATACATACACACATCCATGCCGGTACACACACATACACACATACATACAAAAACATGCACATACATGCACATACCCTTCGACAACTGCCTGCAAGAACTTCGATGACCTTTCGACGACCTCAACCCAAACGCCAGAAACAGAGCCATCATCAAAGAGAGTTGCCTCTGGAAGAGACCTCAGGACTTCGAGTGACTCCTGGAGCAGTTCACTGCACAGATCTGAATCCTCACCTGATCGCCACGCCCTTCGCAAGAACGCAAATGCAAAACTGAGGACTGCACGCGATCCAACTCTCGCCAGCCCAGCTGTTGCCTTTTCAGTTGACTTAGCTGAACTGCAACAAATAACATCAGTGCAACAGTTACTACCCTTTATACGAAAATCAGACAACAGAATCAATGCAACAGTTAAGATGCTTTACAGACAACACAATCAAAGTGACAAGGCATTCCTAAAGATTCAATGGTACATTGAGAAGTTCTCCCAGAATGATGAGCACTACATAAATTCTCTATTACATTACATAAGATTACATAATGCCTGCAGATGAGTAATTATTATAAACACATTAAAGTCAAACTAGAAACAAGAACAACATCAGAAGCAACAAAAGTAACATAACTAAAAACTAAAACAAAATTATTAGCAACAAAAGCAACAGAAGTAGCAACAGAGAACAACAGGAGTAACAACAAAGAATAACAGCAGTGGGAACAAAGAATGACAGGAGCACTAGAAACAAGAACATCAGAAGCAACAAAAGTAACATAACTAGAAACAGAGAACAATAGGAGTAACAACAAAGAACAACAGAAGTAGCAACAAAAAACAGGAGCATGTAGCAAAAATAATGTATAGCATTACATAAAAGTTCTGATAGATTCATGGTCGCGCTTGGTCAAGTTCAGGGCACGAACAAATAGAAAACGTCTCTAAGGCATGAGTTTATACGCTTTTAGACGGTGAGGTTCCTAGATCAATGAAGTTTAAAAGTGAACTCCTGTCTATTTAAAATAATTTACTATTTTGACAAAGTATAAAAGTGAACTTGATGTAGAAGTATTTCATTAGGAGAGACTAAGTAGGCTATGTTTTGTCGACTTTGTTGGCAATAACTATGTTGAAGATTTTTGTCAGCAGAATTGTAAATAATTTAAAGATTGTATGTTCGAAGATGGCATATTCAAGGCACAGCAGAAATATAAATAGTTCATCGGCTGTATATAATATGTTGTAGCCTGGCAGTCTATGTTAGGAAAAAGAAGTCTAAATGTATATCTGATTTTCATTTGTGACACAGCAACAGAGAACAACAGGAGCAGCAACAGAGAATGATAGATGTAGCAACAGAGAACAAGAGCAGTATCAACAGAGAACAAGAGCAGTATCAACAGAGAACAAGAGCAGTATCAACAGAGAGTGACAGAAGTAGCAACAGAGAACAACAGGAATAGCACCAGAGAATGATAGATGTAGCAACAGAGAACAAGAGCAGTATCAACAGAGAACAAGAGCAGTATCAACAGAGAATGACAGAAGTAGCAACAGAGAATAACAGGAATAGCAACAGAGAATGATAGATGTAGCAACAGAGAACAAGAGCAGTATCAACAGAGAACAAGAGCAGCAGCAACAGAGAGTAACAGAAGTAGCAACAGAGAACAACAGGAATAGCAACAGAGAATGACAGATGTAGCAACAGAGAACAAGAGCAGTATCAACAGAGAACAAGAGCAGTAGCAACAGAGTGACAGAAGTAGCAACAGAGAACTTAAGGAATAGCAACAGAGAATGATAGATGTAGCAACAGAGAACAACAGGAATAGCAACAGAGAATGATAGATGTAGCAACAGAGAGTGACAGAAGTAGCAACAGAGAATGATAGATGTAGCAACAGATAACAAGAGCAGTATCAACAGAGAACAAGAGTAGTAGCAAGAGAGAACAACAGGAATAGCAACAGAGAACAACAGGAATAGCAACAGAGATCAACAGGAATACCAACAGAGAATGACAGATGCAGCAACAGAGAACAAGAGCAGTATCAACAGAGAACAAGAGCAGTAGCAACAGAGAACAACAGGAATAGCAACAGAGAATGATAGATGTATCAACAGAGAACAAGAGCAGAATCAACAGAGAACAGCAGTAGCAACATAGAACAACACCAGTAGCAACCTCTTTTGTTTGCTGAGATTGGTCTGTAGATTCTGTTTCTTGCGGGCAGGGGGCTTGCTGTCCACACTCTGGTGGCGAGACAGAGCGAGGAAGTATCTCTCTATGACGATTAGCTGCTGCTGCAGGTGAACAGATGAAAGTGCCAAAGCATCGCTCTGTGAAACTAATGCCTGCTGCTCAGAGATGATTGACTGGAGACAATCTCTCAGTTGACCAACACCTGACAAGCACCAAAACACTAGTACCAGCTCAACATCTATAACAACCTTCAACTGAACCAAACCACAACCCTAGCCACACTTACAAAGAAAACTTCAATCGTATTTCTTAACAATGCCAAAATTCAGTGATAATCCCAGCTCTAATCCAAGCCCTGATGATAATTCTAATCCAGCTCTAACTGAGAAATAAACCAACTTCCATTCTAAGAATGAACCCTGCAATAATAATACAACCTTAATGTCAGACCCAAATGCACTATTACTCATAGCCCAGTGCAGGAATCATCCAAGGCCCAATCAAAGCCCTAGCCCTGACACGAAACAGCCTTAAAGACAGCCCCAACTCTACCATTAATCACAGCCCCAAATGCAGTCCCATCTGACCTGGCTGTTGTCCCCATGTCCAGGATTCAACGAGACGAGCAGAGGATGGCAAAGGAGGAGATGCACAGCTGCTGCTGCTACTGGTGGTGGCATTGTTGAGCGACTTCTTTGTCTTCGCTTGGCTCCTCTCCTCTTCTCGGTCAAGCTGCTGACAAGCAGAACAGTTGCATCCATTCCTCGGACCGCATCGACCATCACAGCAGCTGCAGACTAGTACTGGCATCCCACAGTAGTAACGACCATTCTCACCTGTAATATCAGGAAACCTCAAGTAGTTTAAGACAAGATTTCTCACCTGCAATTTCAGGAAATTTAGGGCTATTTTCTTGCCCTTCTTTCATGATACACCTCTTTCAACAACAGTCCAGTTAAAGGATCCTTCAGCTGAAGCACAGACACAACAACAGTAACCTAACAACCAACTTGACAATGAATACTCAGTTTCACAAATGATGTACTGGGAATCGAACACCAGAAGCAGATGTTCTGGCAATCAGCTGCTGCAGCACAAAACTTTAAAACAGTCACATAAAAAAATATGAATAATCCCATAAAAATTGTGTAAAGTTTAATGTTGTTGTGGATGCTAATAACATGTTCTCCCTGTTGTCACTGAAGGATAAGAGGCAATTCTTGTATTTTCATTTCAGCTATTCACCATAGTCACGTATGTATGGATGGATGTATGCATGTATGCGTGTATGTATGTATGTATGTATGCATGCATATATGTATGCATCAAGATACTTACTATAGCACCTTTTAAGTATTCCCACAAAAGTGCTACAATAAGGTGCTAAACGTAAGTCATATCAAAGAAATGTCATATAAGCTGTATCAAGGGAAATGTTATATCATGTGCATTATGAAAAAATTCTGAAACTGACCTTTGCGAGCAATCACTCCGGCATTGTTGAGGATTCCATAATCCTCCTCTCGTGTCAAAATTTCTCCATCTTTGACTAACTCGTTCCACAGCTGATTCAAACTGTCTCTACGAAATGCAGCCTTAAAACAAAGAAAACATTGGATTTTACTAAGGGACAGCTCTTTTATGATGTCACAGAAATCAAAAGATTTGATCTGTGGAGAAGATAAATTACAAGCAAAAAACCATGAGAACTATCTTTGCGAAATACACCTTTTCCTTAACAAGCTTTTGCAATTCTTTGTTCTAGAAACTTCTATTGGTAGATGTTATTTCAATCTTTGTTGCAGACATCTCTTTTGCACTTTTTATTCTCCAAATTCACCTCTATCCAACTGGAAATGATCTTCTGGAATTCAAACAGACTTTGAGCAAGGCATTGCACAATGTCAGCAACAACTGACGTCTAGGGCATTCAATACAGGCACCATGGAAATTCTTAGATGAACTACTCAAACATTATTCCTCAACTTAAAACTGAGCACTATATTCTGCCAGGAATGGGCCAGGAGCGCTTCTAAGTCAGTATGTTAACAGGCACTGTCAGTATATGAATTCTGTATGTGAAAAAATTCCGTAATTACATTATATATAACAATTTTAACTTACAGTATCTTGCACAGGTGCTAGAGGAAAATGAATTCTCTGTATGTACCAATAAATTCTCTACTAAATTACATAAAACTAACTGGCTGACTAACTAAACTGACTAACTAAAGTCCGAGACAATATATAGATGGCAGACAACAATGGTCAGTAGAATAAGGTATAGGACCTCTTGCAGAGGTTACAATGAAGAAGATAGGAAATATGCAGGAAAAAGTAAGAACTTCAGCTAGTGGGTGACTCATTAGCACAAGAAAACCTAAAGAGTGCCAGTCAGTTTAGTGTGGGACCTAAAATCTTTGGGTTACAATCCTAGACAGTGGAGAGGGGCTCAATGGGTGAAACCGCCGGCCAACTGTGTAAACAAAGTACACACCAAATTAGGGCCAAAGTTCATAAATCCGAGTGCAAATGTAAAATAAGACTTACCTGTCAGTGCACAAAACCATAAATTAAACTAATGTCATAAATTTAAGTGAGAAATTTGCTTACTTATATGTTAAAAACAGCGAATAAATTAGTAGAAAGACTTGTCAGAAAATTTGAAAACAACAAATTCGGTTAAATGCTTCCAGTCTTAACATGGATCAACAACATCATGTCACGGACGAAACCATCATCTGACCAGTTAGTTACGAAGAAAACAAGGGACAAAAGCAAGTGGAATGAAACTGTGCAAGGTGTAGCCAACCTTTGGCTCAAGGACGGTTAAAGACAAGACAAAAACATTTTGGAATAATTATTACAAGGCAAAACTAGTTTGACCTGCAGGTTGAGTTTGGTCCATTTTGAGTCGTGACGTGGCTGGGCACAAAGTCTTACGTCACTCGGCATTTTGCAAGTCACGTCTGTTGCCTACAGAGTCAAAGAGCCAAAGACAGAATTATTCCCACACTTTTGAACACAGTGTTATTTCTATGGCTTGACTTTCCACAATTATAACCCCAGCATTATTCAGATGGCTCAAATTTCCATAAATCATATTATTTTTTGCATTTATTATGCTCACAAGGTCAGTAAATCTGAATCTGAGGAGCAAAGCAATTGTAAGTTTAGGACTTGCTCAAGGTCCCTACACAGTAACCGCCTAAGGGGAGGCTTGAACTCGTACATTATAAGCCAAGCGCTCTATCCAATCAGCTAACGTGTCCCACCAAATTAGGTGAAGCACAACATTACTCCAATGACACAAATTTCTATAATTATGAAAATATCATTATTATAATGTAACTGTCATTGTAATCAGAAATTTATAGAGCACGCTTGAAGGGAATCTATTCAGTGGCACTCACTATGATGGCTTAAAAAATTTAAGTTTCATTAAGAACAGCCAGTTCAGCATTTAGCAACTAGTAACTAACCACTAAAGTGCAAGATGAGGTGATTGAAAATGTAAAGGAGTTTGTGTACTTAGGAAGTCTCATGACATGGAATAATGATTGCGCAAAAGACATAAAGGCAAGAATAGTAAAGGCAAAAGGAGTTATGGCAGGGCTAAACAACATCTGGAAAAGCAGGAAAATCAGCCGAAAGACCAAACTAAATGTCTTGAAAACATGTGTTTAGCACAGCTCTGTATGCATGTGAGGCATGGACAATCAAAAAGACAGATAAAGATAAGATATTAGCACTTGAAATGTATAGACGAATATTACATCTGAATTGGACAATGAAGGTAACAAATATGGAGGTCCAAAGAAGACTGAGCATAAAAGAAGATCTAATACAAGTAATAATGAGAAGGAAATTACGCTTGTTTGGACATATATGCAGGATGGATGACAGTAGAAAAATAAAAAGCGTGATGATGGGAATTATGGACGGAAATGGCAGACAAGGAAGACCTAACAGGGAGTGGACAGATGATATAAGGGATTGGTGTAAGCAAGACTTGCACGCCTTGATAAGAACAGCACAAGATCGGGAACTGTGGAGACAAGTGACAATGCATGCAGTGGACACCTACGGGCTCTCGGCCCATGGATCATGATGATGATGATGAACTAACCATTAGTTAAACTACTTCAGAAGTAGTTTAGAAGTAGTTGTAGTTAAACTACTTTTGAAGTAGTTAGAGCCTATAACCAAATTATATGCTGAAAAATTTCATGCTGCTTTCACATTATACAGCATTACACTTATACCGCAGCTGTAAATAGGTGGTTCGCCCAAATAACCGCTAAAGAAAGTCACTCATAAAAACAAGTAATTAAATTCTACATAGATTCGGCTCATATGAAGGATTCTCAAACCACTGCCAAGGTAAAGTGCACACTACTGTACTGTATATTCAGTGTTATACCGGACACTGTTATGCTACACAACAGAATATCCATGGACAACGTATCTTATGCCCCTGTACTCAATTTGTTTTCATCAATGGAGCAATGTTGGACCTTTTTGGAACTTCTGAGCAACTGAACAAATTTAACTCTTTTAACTTCTAATTTTGTCCACCTAGGCATCTATGCCATACAATGCAGGTCAACCCGCAATTTAGGTGTCATGTTTGACTCCAACCTCTCCTTCAGTGAAAACACTAACTCTATATGTAGGTCTGCCCCCCAACACATCTGTGATATCCGTAGGAATCGACCCCAAATTCCCTTTTCTGCCCTGTCTTTTTTGGCTAACTGATGCCTTGAGCATAACTGAAGTGGCGATATAGAAGTTCTCTGAATATTATTGCACTACTAATATTATTGCTGCCGTTGTTTTGTTGTTGTTGTTGTTGTCGTCGTCTTTTTTGTTATCATCATCGTCGTCGTCATCATCACCGTCATCATTATTAAATTAAACTGACGGTCGCAGGGTCCATTACGGTATTACCGTACATCAAGATTTACAGCATATACCTCACTTGTGACTGCTAATTTAATTTCTCATTTTCTTTTTAATCCTCTTATTAGTTGAATCCGAATTTAATGAGATCAAATTACGCGACAAAATCCTAACATATAATCAACACCTCTTGGCAACATTAACATGAGCACAGAACACACATCTTGATACACGCTTGATGACGTAAACAAATCTTTCAAGAACGCCACTAGCACCACCGTGTGATTGAATATAATATATTTAATTTTTTTTTAAATTGTAAATTGTACACGTTTTTCTATAGCGGCCATATGGCCTCCACCCGCGCACGGGTGAGATCCTTCACCACCGCTACACGCCATTTAAGGTCCCCGCGCACGGACCGTACTAGCCCGAGATTCAAATCTATGAAATAAGCCACGACCGGGACGCGAACCTGGGATCCTCACGCACCGAGGCTTCCTTGGCGTACGCGCCTTCTGACGTAGCTAACTAGGCCAGTATCGTAATTATTATTAGCGAAACGTTCAAGTCTAAACAAATCTGAGAACTTCCATTCTTTAATAATGCTTAAATCATCAGTTGATGGTGGCTACTAGATAGACATATATCATCATCATCATCATCATCATCATCATCATCATCATCATCATCATCATCATCATCATCATCATCATCATCATCATCATCATCATCATCATCATCAACAACATCATCAACATCATCATCATCAACAACAACAACAACATCATCAACAACAACATCATCAACATCAACATCATCATCATCATCCGCTACTTCATGACTGGTTTAAATTTCAAGAGCTAACATTAGGTGTCGCCGGCATAAAAAGAAGTGAAAACCCTATAGGCCTAGATCATACCATACCATATAGTCCCCATCTGTTTCTCAAAGGCGGATTCCGGAGGAGGTGAACGGACGTAATCGTGTTTCTTAGTAGGGCCTACGCCAAAACCTCCTATTACTTCGCCACCCACTTCAAATCTAAAATTCACCCAGTTTTACAGAGCGCTATATAAATGACAACCAGTTGTTCCTTTTGTGGGGTCTAATGCATGCTAAGTGGTGGATGAACAAACGAACGGACGCTCAATAATTTAAAGCACCGCTCAACACACGACGTATATACCGTATGTATGTATGTGTATATGGTGTATACATATATTCATATATATATATATACATATATTCATAATATAAATGGGGTCTGTCGTGCACACACGTTTCCACATACATATACGTAAACACACAAACACACCCCAACACACACACACACACATATATATATATATATAACACAATAGGCATGGTTAAGGTTAAGTGGTTTAAGGTGGAAGCTGAACCAGTCTTTCGATTATGTTAGCCCGCTAAACCGAACTGAGCAAGCATTTCATAATATGGATGGATGGATGGATGGATGGATGGATGGATGGATGGATGGATGGATGGATGGATGGACGGATATAGGCTCCAGAGGAATGGTGGATGGATGGATATAGGCTCCATAGGAATGGTGGATGGATGGATATAGGCTCCAGAGGAATGGTGGTTGGATGTCAGAGTGCCCATGCGCCCAGTCTATTAACATCCGATTGTGTACAGTGGCGCCCTACCGTCTACTTCTTCTGAAGTCTTATATGATATTCACGAGGTGCGTAGCTAAGACAAACGCTCGTCGGCGCTCGGATGCATCTCATTATGACTAAAGATGGCGCCTGTATGGAGAGTGCAAGTAAAATAAATGTAACATGCAAATATACTCGTGTTTCTATAGCGACCGAATGGCATCGACCCTGCTCATTTTCAATTAATTGATCGAGGGAGATCCTTCAACACCGCTGCCCCTATCCAGTGGATGCGTGCAATTTTAAAGGAGGCATCATCGTGTGCTAAATAATTAGACATAAATGGCCTCCATCGATTGGCACAATTGCTCAGATATAATTTATGCATTTATTAAGCGCCACTATATAATGGCGAGCATCAATCGATGGCGCTGAGCTATTATTGTAAGGGACTTGATCAATTAGATACATATTCAATAACCGTCTGCAGACCGGTCTGTAACTTAACTCTAATCTCAAATATGCTGGAGAGTATTGTCAACCAACAACTGATCAAATACCAGTCTGAATCTCGCCCCTTTCCTCGGTTTCAGTCTGCCAACAGACGAGGCCACTCAACCGACTCTGCGCTTCTTAAAGTCTTTCTGATATGGTCGATGGCATCGATGCAGGCCAACTAGCGCTTATGTCGCTACTTGATATGTCGACTGCATTCGATACAGTCGACCACGACATTCTATTTCTGCAGCGACTGTCTCGCTCGTTTGAAGTCAAGGGAAAAGCGTTCAATTGGTTTCGATCTTACGTAAAAGAGCGCACGCAATCCGTCCGTTTGCCAGAAGAGGTGACATCACCTATAGGCTGGTCACCTGTGGTGTGCCGCAAGGATCAATGCTAGCTCCTTATCTTTGTGTTATATACGATTAATGTGAAGAGAATCATACGAGCACATGGTCTCCTTCACCACTGCTATCCGGATGACATACAACTTTACTTCTCACATGAGCCATCACAAACCGCTGAGCTGAAACAGAGAGTACTGCCGTGTGTCGGGGGTATTTCAGACTGAATCCATCAAAATCTGAGTCCTGTGATGCATCACCTCCATCTAATCGACGCCGGTACATTTGCCGCTAGTGACGCAGACGTTCAGCCAGGTGACACCATCCGCAACCTTGGATTCCACTTTGACAGCTGTATGACCATGTGAGTTAACTCGTTCGAGGTTCTTTCTACCAACTGCGTCGTATTAAATCCATCCTTAGATTCATTCCCACCTCAACCGCTGTAACAATGGTCAAGAACTTCGCAGTCTCCAAGGGGGACTACTGTAATAGTCTGATGGCGGATCTGCCGACTTGTCAACTACAGCGGATACAGTCTAAACTCCGCTGCCCGTCGCATCGGTGGCCGGACACCATCCAATCACGTCACAGAAATGCCTCGTGAGAGTCGTGACCGCCTGCAGTGGTTGCGCGTTCCTCAACGGATCACCCACAAACTGTGCCTAATCACGTACATGGCACTGAATTGTCTTATCCCAGACTGTATTTCCGACTTCTGCATTCGAGTAGTCGACAACCAAAACAGATATCAGCCGAGTCCTCATCGAGGAATCAATTGCATATTCCGCGGTCTCAAACGAGATTCGGCGAATGTTCCTTCTCTGTCGCCGGATCCACTGCGTGGAACGGCGTTCCTGACTATGTGCAGAATGCCCCATCTCTGGACACATGCAAGCCACGACTGAAACCTATCTCTTTAAAATATCATATCAATGACTGTGATATTTGAACTCAGGTACAGCGCCCTTTTCGACCTCGGCCGTGCTACGGCGCTATATAAATCGTCTTTATATATATTTTTTTATATTTTCGTTTATTGATCCCAAAAAAGATATTAACAACAATCAATATACAAATTTGACATGAAACATTGTCAGGTTATCAGGAACAAGCGGTAGGCCCAGAAGGGACCATAGTCCCGCTTAGTTAGGGCCACCAATTAATATGCAATGCAATGGTGACGTTATGTATACATTTTAAATCTTAACTACGAAAATTATACAAACTTGACCTACAAAACCAAACAACAAAAAGAGAAAAAATCAAACTTAACTAAGATATACAAATAACACTTGTCATTAATCATTCGGAAATTTACGCAGTTGTTGTTTAAATAACTGTAGAGAAGGCAATTGTTGTATATATATATATTGGCAAAGCATTCCATATCAGCCGTCCAATGCATCTAATGTCGAAATACCTAGTTGTTCGGGCATATCCCTATACTACGAAACTTATTTTGCGATCTAGTAGAGTAAGTGTGGAATTCAGAGGAGCGCAAGAAATAACCATCAAATACTCGAGGTAAAGACTTCTGCTCATAACGAAACATAAACTCAGCAATTTGAAATCTTTTTATCGATTCTATTTTTAGAATTTTTAATGCAGAGAAAATGCTATCGGTATCAAGACCATGATACTGCTTAGCGACAGTTCTCACGACACGTCGTTGTAGTATTGCTAAGCCTTTTAATCGAGAAGGATAATTGGAAGCCCAAATAAAATTGCAATAGGAAAGACATGGATAAACGAGTGAATAATAGAGATTAATCAGTATAAATTGGGGCAGAATATATTGAATGCAATTAAATACACCAATACTTTTAGCAATCTTTTTTGAGATTTGCATTATATGTTCTTTCCACGTAAGATGACTATCAATGAAGACGCCAAGAAATTTACAAGAAGATACTTGTGTAATTTGTTGATTGTTAATATGGATTTGGAGCTTTTGAGTGGAGATAACTTATGTGAACAAAATAGTATAAATTTAGTCTTGCTGAGATTAAGTGATAACCTATTAGCCTGAAACCAATTAGCGATTAACTCCAGTTCTCTATTGACAGATTCAAACAAAGCATCCACAGGCTTGTTAGATAAGAAGACATTTGTATCATCGGCAAATAGAATAAAATGAAAATGTCTTGATGAATTCGGAAGGTCGTTTATATACAGTAAAAACAACAAAGGACCTAAGACAGATCCTTGTGGTACTCCACTCTGAATAGGTTTCATAGCAGACAATGATCCGTTACATAAAACCTGCTGTTGTCTATTACTGAGATAATTTTTGAACCAACAAAGTTGTAATCCCCGTACCCCGTAAAATGCTAGCTTCTTAAGTAAAATCGGTTGGTTTACAGTATCGAAAGCTTTTGCCAAATCAAAGAAAATTCGTTCCAATAGAGAATTCAGTATTGTCAAATGCTTGAGAAATGTTGTCATGCATGTCCAGCAACGCCATAGAAGTTGAACGACCAGATTGGAAACCATATTGGATTTGGATAAAGTATATTGGTTTTGGTAATAAAATCATACAGACGCTCGTACATTAGCTTTTCGAAATATGTAGAAAAAAATGGAAGTATAGATATTGGTCTATAATTATTAACATTTTCTTTACGCCCAGACTTGAAAATTGGGACTACCTTTGCGACTTTTATTCCATCAGGAACAACACCAGTTAAAAAGGAACAGTTGATTATTTCAGCTAGTGGTGAGGCTATAAGGTCAATTGTGAGGCCAGCTAAATACGGATGTATGCCATCGGAACCAGCACTGTGTGTAACTTTAAATGAGCGTGACAAAACAATAAGTTCATCAGTTGATGTCGGACGTAGACCAAAAAACTGCAACGAAGGGTTTTTCATAAAATTTTGAAAAGACATTTTGGATTTGGGAATTTTGTGTGCTAAGGAGTGGCCAATACTAGTAAAATAATCATTAAATTTATTCGCAACAGAATTAGCATCATCGATAATTAACCCATTAGTATCAAGACAATCCACATTTTTGTCAAAGTCGCCTGATTTAACCAGTGATCGAACTATATTCCATGTCATATGGATATTATGTTCGCATTGGGCGAATTTGTCAGCATAGTATTAGCATTCGGCTGAAATTCTAACCTGCTTAAATTTAGTATGATATTTTATAAAGTTGGTTTTATTTATATCAGTGGGATGTTTTAAATATTTTAAATACACTTTTGACTTCTTTCTACAAGATTTTAATAGTGCCGGTGTCATCCAAGGTTGACGTGCTAGCTTATTTCGAGAAACCAAGCATGGCATAATTGGCAGAGCTGTGTCGTACGCTTCCTTAAACTTTTCTATAAAGAGCGTATACACCAGTGAGGGGTCACGATTATCGCACGATGGAAATACAGAGGTCCAGTCCATCCCTTCTAATAGTGAGTGGAATTGTGCAACTGATTCATCAGTAATTAACCGTTTAGTATGCATAGGCTGAGGCTGAGTATTTATGAAGGTTGGACATAAATCACCCCATGCAATAATGGGCAGGTAGTCAGAGATATCACTTATAAGAATGCACGAGTCGGAACATACCTCTGGGGTATTGGTAAATATATTATCCATTAAGTGGTGATTCGCGTAGGTCAAGTATGGAAGGGAGGAAATGATACGAAGTAAGAATGTTAAATTAAAGAAGTTATGTGTCAAGGCATGTTCGTAGTCCTTAAAAGGTCGATATTGTAATCACCAAGTAATGTAACAATTTTTTGTGTAATTGATAAATAAGTTAGTAGATGCTCAAAATCATTATTAAAAGGCTCAAGAGCAGATCCTGGAGGATGGTATATAACCCCAAATATGGAGTCTTTACCCTTAGCTTGTGGAAAAGTTACAAACTCTCATACGTCAGATGATCTGATATAGGTGCAGCCAAATCCAAGGCCTTATACCTTAGACCGTCCCTGATTAGAAAGGCAACCCCTCCACCCCTACCAGTAGCTCTGCAACTAGATATAAATTTATATCCCGGAATAGATATGTTAATTAATATCGGTATCCGAATCAAGCCAGGTTTCAGTTAAAGCCAGGAAGGAGATCGAGAGATGTGAAAGAATCATCGTAATTTCGGCTATTTTTGAGGAAGGACTTCTACAGTTTAAATGCGTAATACTAAAGGACGTATCACAAAGAAAGTGAGATTCATGGTCCAAATCAATAAGAGTTTTATACAAACTGGTGCAAGGTTATTTCTATAGTAATTAACATCGGGATCCAGTTCGCTATTGTTTAGAAGCATGCGTTGCTCATCATCATCAAAAGGGCCAAATTTTAGCTTATCCAGCTGCATGAATAATTGAGGGGGAGCATCATACAATGAAGAGATTGCATCACCAAATAAAACATTATCAACAATATGATTAAAAGGTAATGCAGTACATTCCAAACAAAACCATGGATTGTTTACAGAAATAGACAAAGGACTGTGCAAGTCAGAATCGATACAGTGAATATGTGCCGACTTTTTACATACTGCGCAAATAACATGTAACTGAATATTACTAACACAAGTGTTACAAACAAAACATGCGTTTTTTAATACACGCGGTTGAATAAATCAGTCAAATTACGGCGGCTGATGAGTTCATTTGCAAATGACGATGGTATATACATGGCTAGGGTGTTAAAACATTAGAACAATGCCAGAAAAATAAAAGGAAACACCATTACAATCCAATTAAGACTCAATGAGCAATCATGAATAATTAATTAGACAGTACCAGCAACTGAGAAGAAAGGACGGACGATCTGTGAGTTCAGAATTCCTCCAGATCTTTCACCGACAAAACCCGTTGCGGCTTTTCAGCTGCAGAATCCGATCTCCTGATGTAAACAATGCCACCCATCGTCCAGGTTCTGGTGATCTTCTTGTCTTTGAGGAGCAGTCGAGTGCGAGCAAAAATCTCTGCGTTCCGCTTCGTCAAGTGCTCGTTGATGTAGACTGAGTCGCCTGGAGGCTGGTTGGCACATCGCAGTCCCTTCCTTGCCGGATAGACAGCGTCACGAACCCGGCCAGTGTTGAACCGTACCACGATCGGTCGATGTTTTTCTTTTCGTCCACGCGGAATTCTGAAGGCTGTAGACATGTCGCATGCAGTTATCTCGACCCCAAGTCGGCTTCGACAGAAGTTGACAACCGTGAGTTCAGTACTGGAGTGGGATTCCGTGGATACTGGTATGCAGCTAGGATCAGAGGTGTCGGATTTCGCACTGGAGCCCGAGGCTGCCTCCGCATACGAAGATTCGGACAAACAAATTCGGATCAACAAATCATTTTGCCTTTGTGAATTTTCCAACATTTCTAAGCTAACTTTCAGGTTGTTATTATCCTTGGCTAATGACCGTAGTTTGTCGTTCAGGGGCTTACACAAACTCTCCACTAATCCCGTTGCAAACTTTTCTACAGTTTCTGTTAACGCAACCATAAGCTTGGCGGTTGAATTTGTAAACATCTGTTCCAAACCAGGTGTTAGACAAGTCGTAAGGCGCGAAACAAGGGCGTCAACAACCCGGTCGTCTGGTACTAGTTCTAGCAGGTCTGCTGACTTCAAACCTTTTTGGCCATTTTCAGTTCGAAAAGTTACAATAATATCGTTAGTAGTTGTTTACCACATTAAATAACATCCTCGAGTCGCCGGTTACATTCCTGGTATATCCATTAGCAGAGAAAAACGGGAAAACATCACATCAGCTCAATCGCAGCGTGACTACTCGGCCGCCATCTTGTTCTATACTTTCTATATATATATATATATATATATATATATATATATATATATATATATATATATATATATATATATATATATATATATATATATATATATATATATATATATATATATATATATATATATATATATATATAAGGCCTCGCTGAAATACAGTAGTGTACGTTTTATGAGTCTTGGTGTGACTAGAAAGCTCACATACATAGATTGTCTGATGTGAAAGCACTTGCACTGCAGCCTGCTACGAAAGGATTTGTCCCATTACTTTGAAAGGCCACATTGCTACCTTGTTAAAGTCAAAAGTACTATTTATGTTTCTGGCTCCGTTAATTACGACTGTTTCTAGGCGTTATTTTAAAGGCGAAGTCCTGTCAATTGGACTACCAGGGCTATCTGTACACAGCTGGAAGAGCAAACAATTAAACTCCTCTAGGGTAGAACTGGGCTACTGGGTTGTGGGAGGGGAGACATGTGCAGTTATATTAAGTTCACCTAGTTTGGAATTGTACTACACACTGCAGGGCTGACAGCCAGCTGTAGCTTGCAATTGTTGCCGCCCATTGAGACAGCTGTTACAGCTGATACAGGCTGTTCAATATAATGACAACGAGACTGAATACATGCATTAGCCGGTGGAGCCCGTGTATTGATTGTATCGCGTGCTAAATCGTCTTGCGTGTTAAGCAGGTATCAGCGGGAGCCATGACGTAACCGGGCGTTAAGCAGACTCGCGTGTGAACGGGTCGCACGTAAAAGGGACTGCACTGTATATATGTATATATATATATATCGATATATATATATCGATATATATATTGTATATACGCGAATCGTGTTGTTTTATAGTGAGATTTCGCTGGCGTTATTTGCGTGTCGTTCGCTTGGCTGCGCTGCTGCAGACGTTGTAACCACAACGGATCAACTGAAAATTAAATGCAATCGTCGCTTCGTGTCGTAAGGCAAGGCTTCCAGAAAATGCTCATAAATCAACATGAGGTGAGGCGGAGAGAAAGGAGAAGGAGGAAGCTGAGGATTATTAGGACTGAGGAGGAGTAGAGGGAGAAGAGGCGAATAATGATGAGAGGAGGTGAGTAGCTAGATTTAATTAAGAGGATGGAGAAAGATTGGCTGCATTACTGACTGATTGACTGATTGACTGATTGATCGTTTTGTTAGTTGGTTCGTTTGTAGGTTGATTCGTTGATTTGTTGATTGAATGATTTGTTTATTTACTGATTTATTTATTTACTTATTTACTTATTTACGGTGAAGTGTTCAGTCTGAAGAAGCGCGTGCAATGCAGGGTTATCACAAGGCTCTATTAGAAATGTGTAGATACGTAACTAACTCACTAAGCCACGTGACCGTCGAGGGAGATGTGGCCTGAAGCCGACATCTGCCGAGTCCTCCTATCTCCAGCAAGCTGTTTCATCAATACATCCACTGAAGGCTCAAGTTGTCGGCCGCCATATTGGGCCGAGTTTTCCGTCTAAATGCCGTTGCTTAGCAATCGGCGCCGCGGCTCTCGAGGGCGCTACTCGGCCGAGCGACTGAGATCTGTTCCGGTCGCCTTAAATGCGACAGCTTGTAGCGAGCGACAAGGAACCAGCGAGACAGAGCACCACTATATGCCTACGATGGCAGGGAACCATTAAGTCCGGACAGGGAACCACGAGCTTGCGATGAAAAATCGTCGAAGAAAGTCGGTCGACATGGAAGGACACGACAGATAGGATCGCCGACAACAGAAGACCATGTTGTAAATGGCTTCACGAGGAACCAGCGAAGACTGATGAGAATATGGGGGGTGAACCATTCTGGGGTGAATTTGTCTTCACCCTCATTTGGACTCTGGCCTTCTGCACCTCTTGGATAGCTGCAGGCACTAGAAAAGGTATTTAGTAACAGGATGACGACAACAACAACGATGATGATGATGATGATGATGATGATGGTGATGATGATGATGACGACGACGACAGCTATGCCGACAACGACGACAAATCCAATGACCGACATTGACGACGACGACGATGATGATTCAAATTATATGCATATAAAGGCCTATCCACATTCTTGACCTAGGATGGCCTGTCTATCCAGTTCCTAGGCCTATCCACATTCTAGTTCTCGAAAGACAGGTAGGCCTATCTGCAGGTTATCACTTTCCATGTTGCTATCCCAAAGCTAGATGTCGTCGTTTTAACCGGTCTCTGAGAAGGCGCTATATAAATTCCCAGTTGCGATTATTGAGGTGGAACAGTATGTGTGAGCGTTGAAAGTAGATCGCCCATGCACCAAGAGTTAGGGGTGGCAGGGAAAATGGGGTCAACCACTGACTGCCCAGATGGGGTGATGGCATTAAATCCCCGTTCGTAATTCCTACTTACTTTCCAAACCCCACCCCAACCTCACAGGAACCACTCAACCAACCAGGTCCTACATGTAATGCAATTTTAAACACACACAATATATATATGTATACGTATTCATTCATTCTTTTCTTAATTCTTGCTCTCCAGTCGCTCCGCTAATCCAATCTTTCCATTTCGCCTTCCATTAATCCGGTTCCTGTTTAGTCCTCCCCATTCCTCCTCCTCCTCCTCCTGTCTTCATCCTCGCCATCCTTCCAAGCATCTATGGCAACCGCATCACCGCCACCAACACCAGCAGCAGCAGCAGCAATAAGCTTCAGACTTGGTCTTATTCTTGTTCATTTTGTCTTTCTTGTTTTTCTTTTTCTTGCTCTTGTTCTTGTTCATCTTGTTTTTCTTGTTCTTCCTATTCTTCTCGTTCTTGTTCTTGGAACGAAACCGCCTCCTCTTCCTGTTACTTTTCCTCCTAATCCTCTTCCTCATCTCCGTCCTCCACTTCCTCCTCCTACTCTTCTTCCCCGTCCTCCTTCTCTTGTTCCTCCTTTTCCTCTTGTTCCTCTTCACTTTCCTTTTCCTCTTCCTCTTCTTTCTCTTCCTCCTTCTACTCCTATTCTTCATCTTCTTCCTCTTTCCCTTACCTCCTCTTCATCTTTTACTTCCTGCTCCTCTTCAGTCCAACATCCGGATTAACTCATTTTGAATTATTAATTCAACGACTTTTTATGTTTAACTATGTCATACATGTATCCTGCAGTTATTTATGTGGCACCTTTAAGTAACTTCTTTGAGGCGTTATATAATTGTACTTATATACATATTTATAAACATATAGATTACATTACATAATATATATACATATATATAGATGTAAGTCAATCCAAAGTCTGCTTATTTTAAAAACGCTGGGCAAAGCCGATTAAATATAATACGATGAGCTGAACTGTACGATTGAAGGCGTCATGTTAAAGAAGAAAGCCTGACAGATATACAATGTCATACATAACATATACATAAATACATAATAAACTGCATGTCTGTATATAAATCATAAACATCGAGTATATATATATATATATATATATGTATATATATATATGTATATATATATATATGTATATATATATATATATATATATATATATATATATATATATATATATATATATATATATATATATATATATATATAACAACATTCGTCTCTTTGTGCAAGCAAGCCCTGTTCTTCTTTAACTCGCTAGGTAAACACAGAGGTGCCTTGTGAACTTTTGACCTTCTTGGAGGTGACCTTGTCAGTATTTAGCCTTCTTAACTTTGACCTTGTGAACATTTGACCTTCAGAGTGATAACCTTGTCAGCCTTTCTCCACATGAGACTTTGATCTTGTTTATCTCCTGTACAGGCGTCATCGATTGGTGTGACCTTGACACTGGCTTCGTCGTCCTTCCAGACGACCTTGGTTCCAGCCAAAGCGTATACGTCAGTCGAACGCGCGATGGATCTGTGTGGCTGCGCCTCGGCCGTGAACCCGTGACTTTAGACTGGTCATTCGAGAACGAGACCCGTCTAACCTTGCAGAGCTACCTGCTCGACCAGTCGTCCCTATCGCTGCTCGACTCCATCCCCTACCAACGTCATTGCGTTCTCACCGACCTTGAGCTGACCTTGAGCGCTGAGGCCGGCTGGCACCCGTCCTACATGTCCGTCTTCTATCCAAAATCGAACGAACACAAGGTCGTTCTGTTCCGCCATCGACAGGACTGTCTCGCCAACACGACTGTGATCTTGACCCCGGACAAGCAGCGTCTGTTCTGTACTGGTCCGCCGGAGGAGGAAGAGAGGACGGTCTGTGGACTCAGGAACCTGCCATCGTTCCGCAGAGGTTCCGAAAAGGTCGTCCTCAAGTTTCTCAACTTTGATCCTCTCGGACCAGAGCACTGGCAGTGTGCCAACGAAACAAGAGCGCGAAACGCCTACACTCTGGTCGGCTCATACTACCACGCTTACATCAAAGTAGCATCATGCAATCCTCCAACAGGTGACTTCCTACTTAACTCTTTACATACTCCACATTAACGCATTATTAGTCTGTCTGTCTGTGTGTCTGTCTGTCTGTCTGTCTGTGTGTCTGTCTCACTAGATCATCGCTTCTCGTTCACATGGTCACAAAATAAGCTCAGACTGATCCGATTTGAATCTCGGGTTAACAATTTCCGTATGCGGGAACCTTACTTGGCGTGGCGCCCAATCTGACGCGCAGCTGCGCTGAAGGATCTCACCCGATCAACCCATTTTAAAATAATCAGGGTCGAAGACGTACGGGTGCTAGAGAAAAGCGTATACATTTACATTTCTCTTGTTATTCGTCATTGAAGTAAAATAATGTTTCAAATAGTTCGACTGTTTAAATAATTTAAAGGCTGAACATCAAATTCGCCAAATTAATAATTATTTTTCATTACTAATGCCTGTTTTTCATGATTACATTCCGACTCAAGTATACATGTCCATCTATCGTGGGTCACATTCGCTCCCAGGTCATGTTTCATGCCGTCGATATATACATATATATTCATTGTATATATATCTATCATCTATATGAGTGAGAAACGGATGAGAGGTGGGTGAGTGGTTTCAGATTGTAACTGGCGTGTGTCAGGGATGTGTTTTGTCACCGATGATTTTTGCCCTGGTTGTGGATTGGGTGATGTCGACAGTGACGGAAGGCAGTAACACTGGACTAAAATGGGTAAACGGTGATAGGTTAAAAGACCTGGACTTCGCAAATGATATCGCCCTGCTGGACAGCACTTGGAAAGGCATGAAAGGACTGACGTCTAAAGCCCAGGAGGAGGCAGCAAAGGTGGGACTCACTATCAATCCCAAAAAGACCAAAATCACGAAGATAGTAAAATGGAATGAAATGGACAAAATCATGATTGATGACAAGGAGATTGTCATCGTGGATGATTTCTGCTACCTCGGTAGTTTAATAACAGCAGATAGCAGCTGTGACAAGGAGGTAAGGATACGCATATGAAAGGCAAATGTTGCTTTTTGGAGACTTGAAAAGATATGGAAGAACATCGGGTGCAGTTTGAGAATAGAGATTCGTCTGTATGAGGCCACATAGTATTAAGCACACTACTATATGAATCGTGAATTGGCCAATGATGGTGGCAAACAAGAAAAGACTTAAGGCAGCACATCGCAGATGGCTGAGAAGAATTCTGCACATTTCGTGGCGTGATAAGATATCAAATAAAACTATAACAGAAAGGACGAGATAAGAGGATGTAGAGAATATCATCAGACAGAGAAGACTGAAATGGATGGAACAGAGATAAGCGAGCCAATCAAGCAATGAATTGGATTCCTGAAGGGAAATGGAGAAGGGAAGACCATGGATGAACTGGCCAGACACCATCAGAGAGGACCTTGGGTGTTTGGAGATGTCGCGGGATGAGGCAGGAAGACTGGCGGTCGACATACATGAATGGAGAAGCTGCGTTGCCCGATGTGCAGACCTACACAGGAAGGACTAAGTACTAAGTAAGTAAGTATACATTGTCCATAGAATTATGTATGACTCTAAAAGGCTGAGTCCGTTTTTCCGACATAGATAAATGGATTTTGCACCTCACCTTATGACGTTGGTGTGAATGGCGGATATAGGAGTTGAAAAAGATGACAATTTGTCATGGTGGAAGTAGATGCAAAATAGTGGTTTGGGGCCACCTAATGTTTTCCCGTCCAACAGCAACTTGGTTGTGGAGGCCATTTCAGCCCGCACCTCGCCCAGCCACAGTTCTGGGAACGCTATAATTGATGCCCTCTCCTACTAGGGTTGATGCCCTGTAGGCCAAGCTTTCCCCCCGAGATGGACGTGCTAGACTTTGTGGGCGCAATGACGCTCGGCGAGGCTGAGATGCTGGGGCAACCCGGAGGCCTCAAGTTCACGGCGGCTCTGACCGCTGAGCTTGAGAAACTGGCGCTAACGCCGGCTCAGGTGTACGACGAGGTCGCCGAGCCAGACGTGATAACCACGATGGTCTACTTCAGGTCGGCGGCGATGCCACTCCTGAACCGGGGCGAGATGGGACAGAAACTCCACGAGGTCAAAGCGGAGATGCTCAAGCACCTAAGGGAGTACACCGACGAGGGCTCGCGCTGGTGGCTCAGGCGCTGTGCGGCACTGTTCATGATCGTCGCCAAGTATAGCCCAATCCGTTCTAAGATGTATTCGATCCTGAAGGCAGACAACCAGGAACTCCGTATGGCCAAGGGTGTCCAGAAGACGGTTATAAAGAAGGACCTGCGGCATGAAATGTACAAACACCTGGTTCGTACACCTCCATATGGTGCCGCGTGCACAATATGGAGGTGTACGAACATACCAAAACCAGCCTGAGCCCCGGATATGTAAAAGTGGATAGCTCCAGACGGAATCACAACGCTGGCCAAATAGCCAAGACCCAAAGGAGAAGAAATGCCTCTGTTAGAAGGCTGAATGAGGAGTCAAAAGAGAAGTGGACCTGTTTGTGAAAGTATTGTAAAATCACCATATTTAAGAAAGGAAGGCCTGGAATAAGCCAAACTACAGTAAGGGTAGAGCCCCGGAATGACGTCCGATATC
Source organism: Norana najaformis (assembly GCA_964023275.1). Classification (NCBI taxonomy): domain Eukaryota; kingdom Metazoa; phylum Annelida; class Clitellata; order Crassiclitellata; family Hormogastridae; genus Norana; species Norana najaformis. The sequence continues at coordinate 31,920,337 of OZ029913.1, read as the reverse complement.
GCCACCAGCATGTGATTGCGGCCAAAGTTATTAAAGGTATTGCAGAAATCAAGCTTGACCGATACTGAGTCGGGGAGGTGTAAGTCAGCGAGAAAGCGCCTGGCGGCGTGAACCGCCGCTTCGCAACCCCCTGGAGTCCCAACCCCTAACTGGAAAGGAGCGAAGTAGTCAGACAGCTGAGCAACGGCGAAAGCGTTAGCACATTTAGAAGCCAGGCGTCGTCAATAGTAACCATTGGGCAATTGGGCGAATTCTCGGCTATATATTCCTGAGGGCAAACAAGATGCCCCCAAACAAATATGGAGTAATATCGTCTGGACATGTCCCTGCTAGCAAAAGGTTAGATAGGGAAGTCAGGGATGTCACGAGGTTAGGGCCAACCTCTGCAGTTTATTAAGTCGAGGACGAGCTGGGGCAAATTCCGTCAGGACCCCCGCCGAACCCGCCGGGAAGGAACGATATAATAAGATAATATAATATAATATGATATAACATAACATAGCATAATATAACATAACATAACACGATATAATATAATATAAAGATAATAATATATTATTATTATAATTACTACTACTACTACTACCACTACCACTACTACCACTACCACCACTACCACTACTACTACCATTACCACTACTACCACTACTACTACTACCACTACCACTACCAGGCCTACTATTCAGGTTGGTCCAGAAGTAACAGCATATAATACTACTGCTGTTTGGAGATCTAAGAACTGTCATTAAGTCTAGATTCCAAATATATATACATCGATAAATATATATGCATACATACATAAGGTTACGTACAAACACATCAAGATGTACCAAATGTGCATGCACACATACATGCAAATATGCATATATACATACATATATGATATATAGATATAGCTCTCTATATATATACCACGATACCTTACTCGTTCTTCACTCCTCTAGCTTCATCCTCCTCCTCCTCCTCCTCCTCCTCGTATTGATTCTCCTCTTCCTCTTCTTCTAAGACGTCATTCAAGTTCTATCATAAACCGACAACTACATGCACTTATATAATATAATGTTAAATTTATATGTGCATATCTATGGTGTATACATCCAAGATGTGGATCAAGATAACGCATGGTCAGTGTACGTAGGGGTGTGGTATCCTTCTGTCCAGCGTAACAAGCTCTTCATCTCCTCACCAGACGCCAGACGGCCATCAGCAACCTGCCTCCCCTCCGCGTGCCTCCATCTAGTGGCGTCAACCGATACAGTTCTCGTGACGACGCGTCTAAATCTCGCGAGATTTCGCGGATACGTTCGCGGCCTCCATGTGTGATCCTAGCGAGATATCCGACCCATCAGAGGAGGACTGAGAGAATATGTACGGGACTTAGATTTCACGGTGCAATCCTCCTTCCTGTCTGTTCCCTATCCTCCTTATCTGTTCTCTTGTTTGTTCCATCCTCCTTATTACTCTTTCTTACTCTCCATCCTCTTCCTCCTTCTTTGTAATTCCTCCATCCACATTACTCGTTCCCAATTGTTCTAGCTTCGTCCTCCTTCTCCTCATCCTTCTCCTCTTTTTCCTCTTCTGTATAACTTCATTAAAGTTCTATCAAAAAGCGACATCTAGTTTAGCGTCGTGGCTCTGATTCCTTCCAGCATTCGATCGTTACTTTATGGGAAGTCCATTGTCGCCATCTGTTGCGCCGCACAAGACGCCACAGAAGTCAGAGAATAAGGATCATTTATTGCACGGCTTCGTCGGTGTTGGACATCTCCTCACTGCCAAACCAATAGATTGGCGGGAAAAGGCAGTCGACCCGTATAGATCTAATGAAACTCTGACAAATTGGCAGGCAACGCATCTGTCGCCGGGATGGATGGCAGCCTGAGCCAACTGCAGCGAGCGCAATCTCACCAGTTCATCACTCGCGATTTACGCGCTCGACGTTAGACACTGTTCGACACAAACTCAACCCCTGAATCCAATATAGAAGGAGTTGAAGAAGAGCAAAGAGAAGGAGGAGGATGAGGACGAGGAGGAGGAGGAGGAAGAGGAGGAGCTGGAGAGAAATGGAGAAGGAGGGAAGGGAGAAGGATGAGGAGAGGAAGATAGTGGAAGGATGGAGAAGATGTAAGAGGAGGAGGAAGGATGGAGGACGAAAAGAAAAGGGAGGAGGGGAAGAATGATTAGGAAGAAGGCGAGGAGCAGGAAAAAGGGGAAAAAAGAAGAAAGAGAAGGAAGAGAAGGAGGAGGTGAAGGAGGAGATGATGATGAAGAAGAAGAATGCAAAGAACGCGAAGGAAGAGGAGGAGGAAGAAGAGGAGGAGATGAAGAAACAGAATGAGAAGAAGAATAAGGAGAAGGAGGAGAATAAACGAGAATCAACAACAGAAAGACCAGGAGGAGGAGGAGGAGGAGTAAGCAGCTGACGCAGGAATTAGCCAGGAACATGCTTGAGTGGATAGAGGATGTGCCAGTCTCACTCATACTAGACGGTATGCTCCCTTCCTCGATTCCTCCACTCGACGCGACAGCTTTGCACGAAGAAAAAGTGTTGCGTAAATTATATATATATATATATATATATATATATATATATATATATATATATATATATATATATATATATATATATATATATATATATACACCGATGACGTCAAACATAACTAGGTAATGATTATGTCACATGATATATTTATAAAATAGATGTGTAATGTATCTATATATTAGATTTAGATACATCGATAATATATATATATATATACATACATACATACATACATATAACCGATGGCTCCATAATAGATTTACTTAATGATTCGTCTTTAGGTCACGTACAAAGTCTTTCATGTCATGTGACATGTAAATTATATCACGTGCAAATGCCGGTTTGATTTCGGACGGTAACCGCGTTTCAATTTTAAACTTCAATGTATATGTACAGGGTGGCGCAAAAAAACCCGGACTAGTGACATTTGGGTTTGGCATTTAATATAACATTGAATGAACTGTAAAATTTCAGAATGTTTTGAATGCGTAAGAAATTTCAGTCAAAGTGATGTTCAATATGTCCTCCGTTTGCTGCGATAACCAATGATAATCGCTTGCGAAACTGTCCAATAGCCCGGTTGATAGTGTCCTCGCTGATTTCGTCCCAGCATGCGGTCAGAACTTCTTTCAAATGTTCAATATCTCGAATTCTCTGCCTGTAGACAAGCTGCTGAAGCACTCCCCAGATCGAATAAAATCATTCAACGTACTTCGCTTCCATTGTCGTTGTGGGAATTCTCTGATCATTCGAAGCGAACCCCATCCTTTTTCTAGTCTTAACGCACGAATTAACGATTTATCATCACTTGTCAACAGACGCTTCGCCATGACGGTACAAAGAATAGTTAACGCCATAGAATATATGACGTCATTTTTTATGTAGCGCTCTCATTTTTCTGTGTCATTTCTGTCTAATGATAGTTTTAAGGCGATAATTACTTTGATTCTTCAAGCGATGCAATTGGAAAAACTAATAGTCCGGTTTTTTTTGCGCCACCCTGTAATAATAATATTAATAGTAATAGTAGAAGTAGTAGTAGGACTACTACCGTAGTAGTAGTGGTAGTAGTAGTAGTAGTAGTAGTAGTGGTAGTAGTAGTAGTAGTAGTAGTAGTAGTAGTAGTAGTAGTAGTAGTAGTAGTAGTAGTAGTAGTAGTAGTAGTAGTAGTAGTATAATTGTACACTTATTGCAAGTGGCCTGTAACCTGTCCGTGTTTTCAACGAGGTGGCCTGTAACCTGGAAGATAGGGAGATTGAAGTGTGTTGTAAGTAAGTGATAGGTAAGTAATCGAAGAAGAACCCGAAGAAGAAGAACGCTAAGACAAAGACGAAGACAGACAGACGAAGAATAACAGTAATTATTTTTATTTGTACGAGATACCTAACATAATAATAATAATTATTATTCAAAGTGTCGCTTATTTTGGCGATGGTTCAGAACTGAAACTACCTTTCTGGATGGGCCAAGAAGTAATAGTACTTTACTTTACTACTGACAACTCTACTGGACAAAGGCGTTTAGCGAAGTCTTCGATGGGTTGGCAATGTGGAGTAAATGCCAGTTGATCGACTCCACAAACATGGCACACTACACGCAAGATTTAAGGAAAGAGAAACAGGGGAGACGAAGACTGCGCTGGATATGCAATATATAAACGAGGACATAATAAGACTTGGACTAAACATTAGAAGTGCACTTGTCTTGACAAATTACCGAGGAGAATGAAGATCATTTATTCGAAGCCATCGCCACCTATGGATAGCGTCAGGAACTGTTACTGTTGATAGTGGTGGCGGTGCGGGTGGTGATTATGGCGATGATCTAGCCTTGAATATAAACCACACATCTCTGTGTGGCTATACACACACACGCGCGCGCACGCACACACACACACATATATATACACACACATATATATATCTGTATATAGCCGCAGAAATGTGTGGACAAATCTCTATAAATACACATAATGGTATTTAGAGATACGTACATGAACTAATGTTTATAAATATGACATATATACATAAACACATAAATATAAATACAGTCAAATATGTGAATTCGCATATCGTAGGCGTTGAGTGACTGAAGGTTATAGCTTATATATATACATATATATATATAGCAAATATGTATACAGATATGCAGTAGATGGCGAAGACGACATTTGTGTTGAGAGGCGGTTGCTATGGGAAAGGATTCGACGTGGCTTAGGGTGTTTTTCTGAGAGGGAAGCGCAGTATGGGCGGTGGCGCCTTCTGTCGACAACATGTAAAGCTGTAGAAGGTGAAAAACAAACGCTATTTTACATCCACTTGTATATATGCATTGTACTTGCATGTATGTATGTAGGTTTGTATGCAAATATATATGTATGCATGTATGCATGAACAGTATGTATGTATGCATGTACAGTATGTATGTATGTATATATGCAGGAACGTATATATGCAGGAATGTATGTATGTATGTATGTATGAATACAAGAGCTTAAGAGCCTCTACATAATGATTACACTGGACAACAAATTTTTACAAAAGTCATGTTACTGAAATGAAATTAGTCAGTTCTTATCAATTTGCATGTGCTGAACACGAATATGACAGTGAAAATGCCGAATTGGCTCTAGTTTTTTTGTAATCTGAAATGAAGTAATTTTATATCGCACAATGCATGCCAATAGTGATACACTTACAGTTAATATTTGTAAAAACCAGGTCATAGACTAGTTCTTAGATTTTTTGCCTGTCTCTTGTACAGCTGTTCGGGAGCATCTCTGCGGAGTGTCCAGCAGTAGTCAGCCAACATTGTAGTGGACCATTTTCCCTGGTACCTTTGCTCCATTGTTGCGATATCTTGATGAAAACGTTCGCCATGTTCGTCACTAACCATACCACAGTTGTCAGGGAAGAAATCCAGATGGGAATGAAGGAAATGCATCTTCAGAGACATATTGCAGCGAAATTTCTGGTACTGCTTGAGCATGTCTTCTACTAGTTCCTTGTAGTTTTCTGCCCTAACATTCCCCAGAAAGTCTGTAGACACTAGACGAAAAGCATTCCATGCTGGTTTCGCATCACCCTCCAGCAAGTTGTTGAAGCGGTCATCTTTGAAGAGTTCTCTAATCTGAGGACCCACAAAAACTCCCTCTTTAATCTTTGCTTCGCTGAGTCGAGGGAATTTTTCATGCAGGTATCGGAAAGCTGGCGAAGTGCGGTCCATGGCTTTCACGAAGTTCTTCACCAAACCTAGTTTGATGTGAAGGGGTGGTAGTAGGATTTTGTGAGCCTCGACCAGAGCTGGGTGCTGGATATTCTTCTGTCCAACTGCCATGTTTTGTCTGGGAGTCCATTCCTTCCGCACGTAGTGCAACTCTCTTGCTCGGCTATCCCACTCACACAAGAAACACATATATTTTGTATATCCTTGCTGCAGTCCCATTAAAATGGCAACTACCTTCAAATCACCACACAGGTGCCATTTGTACCTGTTATAGTCAATGGAATGCAGTAGCTGTTTTAGGTTATCGTGTGTCTCTTTCATGTGGACAGCATGCGCTAATGGAATAGATGGAAGACGGTTTCCATTCTGCAAAAGCACAGCCTTAAGACTCAGTGTTGAAGAGTCTACAAAGAGTCTCCATTCTTGTGGGTCATGAGTGATCTGTAAGGCATTCATGAGGTCGTCAATATTGGAACAGAATACCAGATTACCTTCCTTCATAAAGAAAGGTTCCAACTGCTGATGGCGCCTTCTATATGAAGTAACTGTGACATCTTCTTCTAGAAGATTCCATTGTTGGAGTCTTGATCCTAGCAATTCTGCCTTGTTTTTGGATAAGTCCAAATCACGAACAAGGTCATTTAGTTCTTCCTGTGTTATTCTGTGTGGGGTTGATGATGCACCACAGTGAAAATCGGGATCACTGCACGCTGACGGACCAGGAGAAGAACATGTCGGCTCACCCTTGTCCTCATCAGATGAATCAAGGAAAATATATTCTGCTGGAGGTTCTGGAATAGGAAGTCCATCACCATGTGGAACTGGTCTCAATGCTGACGGAATGTTTGGGTAGACTATTGTCGACTTCTTTTGCTTCGTTATTAAACCGGAAAGAGGAGGAACCAAGCAGAAGTAACAGTCATCTACGTGGTTGCTTTGCTCTCTCCACACCATGGGAACTGCAAACGGCATTGATGGTCTTTGCCATTCAACCACTGTGAAAGCTGTGTTGTACATGTAGCACAGCATATATGCGGAGCCCATGGCTTGTCTTGGTCACCAACCTTGCATTCGAAGTAAGCATGATATGCCTTCTTGACTTGATAAGTGATACTTTTCTTCTGGTTGGCAAATGTCACTTCCCCACAAATGTAACAAAAGTTGTCCACAGTATTTACGCACTTCCGAGGCATTACTGTTCTGTATTGTATCTAAATGGATAAAGTAATAATAGTTTTATAAAACAGTAACTTAAACTGTCTCGCACAAAGTCTGTAATATTGTAAATGCTCAACCGTTCCGACTCGCTTTATATAGTACACTGCTGACGTCATCTTACGTCAGCAGCCGACTGGCTGTAGTTTTACATTGCATCAGAAAATGACGTAATCAACTGTGCATGATGTGTCCATGATGGGATTATGCAATGAGGTGGAATATTACATCATTCTAGACTTATTTAGGATATTGTCGCAGTCCTACTGCATAAATTTACATGGTGAAAAATAAAAAATGAACTATATGAAATATTTTCAAAACGAGAGCCAATAAAAAATTTTTATGGTTATATTCGTGTTCAGCACACCAAGATGCTACACATTAGGGCCTTTTCCAGTCAGTAACGATTTCTATGTTGACCATTATACGTGTAAAGAGTTGTCCATTTTCTACAAATGAATTTTGCACGAAAAATCGTCTTTTTCCTACATAAAACGCCTTTCACTGGTGTGCTTCTGTCTCTCCGTCCGTGCGTCTGTCTGTTTGACTCCTACTGTTTGTCTATACATATATATATACATATACATATGTATATATATATTCCGTCCGTCCGTGCGTCTGTCTGCACTTTATTTGTTTCTCCTTTTGTATTTCTGTGTGTATTTCTGCATGTGTTTCTGTCTGTCTCTCCGCTTGTATTTTGCCTGCGCTCGTCCCTCTGTCCTAGTTTATACGGACGCCATATTAAATTTTCATGCGCAGATTCGAGGCTGTTCGGGCACGAAGCTAGGCTGCGACCTCACCGTGACCTGACACCGAACCTCGTCTTAATAACTGACCCAATTCAGACCGCTCTAAACGACGGCCTCATTATCGGCTGGCGTCTCTTTGTGAAGGTCACCTCGGTGCAGCACGACGTCTTTCTTCAGCTGTGGCGCCCAAATCCCTTCACCAGCGATGTCTACACCCTGGTCGGTCAAACCCACCACCACCCGCGAGAGCTTCGCCTCCAGAAGATCGACCTCGAACCCCGCCACTGGCTTCGCCTTCGCAAGGGCGATGTTCTAGGACTGTACTTCCCGAGGTTCAATCCTCTCGCCTGGGCGTCCGTTCCATGCGCCTTCGACGAACAGATCCATCGGTTTCGCGCCAATCCCGGTGACGTAATTCTCGGGCAGACGATGACGTTTGAAGTGGCCTCAGCCGGACAAGGCGCCTGTCGTCAATACTCCTTCACGGCCGTTCTCGGTGAGTGACGACAACGACGACAATGATGAAGACGAAGACGACTGTGACGACGACGATTATGACGACGATGATTGACTAGGTCGACGATCCTGACGATGACGATGATTATGACGATGACGACAATTTTGATATAAAGAGAAAAGACAATTAGGTCGTCCTTATTCTTTTTATGTAGTGGTTATATTTGTAGTACAGCTGCAGTAGTAGTAGTTCCTGTATGTAGACATCAAACTACGAGGTAACTGTTTAACCCGATCCTCTGGTCCTGACCTGTCCTATTCCTTTTTCTGTTGAATAGTGAGTTCACTGTCAATTACACCCAATTTTCAGTTACACCCAAATCGTGACCTTCCATATATTGAGCCAACTTGTTTAGCCAAGGGCGGATACAGGATTTCAGCAAGGTGGGGCACATGGCGGGCGCGGAACGTGATCCTTTACGGGAGCCTGGGGTCCATGCCTCCACTGGGGTCCTTGGGCAAAGTCCCTGGTCAGGGGTTCAGAGGTAGAGGCTCTCTTGAAACTGACCGTGTTTCTTACAAAATATGAAATTTTTGGTAATTTCCTTGCAATAGTTAAACGTTTTAATTTTGTAGTCTAGTCTAGTCCAGATTTCACAGCTTTATACACAATGTGCCGCACAATCTAACAAAATCTGAGGACATTTCTATACCCAACTACAATATTGACAGAGACAGATCTGTCACATCGGATGTTTCAATTTCGGACCTTTGCTTTACACGGTCTGATGTGTCATTACAATGCGAGATTCTGAAATATTAATACTGTACGGTGAAAGACTCCTAGCCTCGGCATATGACGGCGGGTGGCCAGCCTTTTCCTTCCTCGCCGTCTGGTCTTCCCAGCTACAGTGTACAGTCAATGTACGCATTTTAGGCTTATAGCTGAGCTCGCTAGGTAGTGCAAGTGAAGCAGTAAATTTGAAAAATCTTCCGCCCTGGCGGTGATTAATTTTGAACTCCAACCTCTGGGTTGACAGTCTAACGCGTTAACCAGTAGACCTTCGAACCTACTGGACAAGTAACACTGCCATAATTCAGAATGTTCATTTCGAAACAGTCCGCTATGCAACTTGATCGCATAATTATTTAGTGGAACTTACTAATCATATACCTTTGAATTTTGATCTTGAGTTGACCAAGGATTGGTGTATATTAAATAGCCTTTCATAGGAACTATGTATTTAAATCCCTCTTGCTTTTCTTACAGTAAGAAGCTATACTTGCTTGGGGTAACTTTATTATCAGACTGGCTGAGGGCTCAGAAACAACGACTGTTTACATATAGCGAGGCCGACAAACGTGGGGGTGCAGGGGGTCGCTGACCCCGGGGCCTGTGGTTCTTTGAAGACGCACAATAGTCCGACAGTCCAACAGTCGTGCTTTCATTAAAACAGGTTGATACATTCCAGGCCAGGTATAGTTTATGGTGAGCCATCTGTATCAGTTGACCCTAAACGTGAACTGTGCTACATTTCAGCCAATCGCTCGGACCAGAAGGTCGTCGAGGACTGGGCCTGTCCTTCCCAAACAGACACAGACTTACTCTTCGACGGAGAGTCCTCAAGGTCCTTCGATTCGGTTCCACCCGACCACCACAAGGTCTCAGAAGAGGACGACGATGACGAAGAGGAAGACGACGACGACGACGATCATGATAACATCGACAACGACGTCGTTGGACGGAGACGCGATAATAATGATAACAATGACGACGATCATGATGACGATGAGATGACTGGCTGTTTAGTCGTTGTTTGTAGTTGTCTGCTAGTGTTGTTGTTGGCCGTTGGAATTCTGTCTTACTTCAGAGCAGTAAAGAGTTAAACTGCGGCTATTCGAATAGGGATAATTCATACATAGTGAATTAAATAATGGGCTAATAGAAATCAATACGATGAGGATCAAAGGGTCAAGGACTTAACACAACGCCCCCTGGCGTCAGTAACTGAAGATGATGATGTTGATGACGAGGATGATTTTTATTTTAAAAGGCGCTATTTAAATAACCAGCTGCATTATGGTGACCATGACGATGATGACGACGACGACAACGACACGATAATAATAAAGGGTCTGCTAAAGACAAAGCCTAGAGTTATCCGTGCGATTCTCTAGGTGGCGCCCATTGCTCAGAAACCGAAGATGCTCTTGACGTTGAAATAATCCTTGTTGGCTGCTGTTGTTGCTGATGCTGATATTGATGCTTTGGCTACAGCGGCTGCGACATTTGAATCCTCTCTGTCTAGCCCAAGTTCTCCGTAAGAATAGCCGGCTTCTCCTTCTCATCTTTTTCTTCTTCCTCCTCCGCCTCCTCCTCTTCATCCAGGCCGCAGATTAGCCCTCGCTCAGCCACGGCGGGGTCTCTGGCCGTAGAACTACTTGCTCTGCACAAGAACTCCGCCCGGCCCTTCACAAGGGAGGCATGGTGGAGAGGGAGATCTGTCTCTATCTCTGTCTCTGCCCGTGTCTCTATGTCTCTGTCTTTCTCTACACTGTGTACATAAATCCTTGGCTATAAGCCGCGTACACCATTGTGGCTTACCACTGGCTACCGTACTGGCTAGGCAGTACGCAATAAGTATATATATATATATATATATACACACATATTTACCTCTTTATATACACGCATATTAAAGTATATAAATATATATATATATATATATCGATGTCCGGCTCTTGAAAGCAACACTTGTATTTCAACGACGGTGTCAAGGCTACGGTATTATCAATTGTTGTTGCGTCGTCGTTGTAAGGAGGTGGTTATACCCGGTACCGGTTGACAGTAGACGCACGTCCGCTTAGCTCAGCCTACTTCTATTCAACAAGTGTGTTTCGTATTTTCGCTTTCTTCCTCCCCTACCGCTGCCTCCCTCCCTCCTTCCCTCCCTCCCTCCTCTCGGCTTCGCTTGAGAAGTTAAAGTACGCTCTGCAAGGCAAAGGAGGTGCAACGTATTCTGCGGCCTACTCAACGCCCGATCAGGTACGGAAAGTTAGGCCTTTTGCGATTAATTAGTTCATTATCATTGTCATTATCGCAGTCGTCGTCGTCGTCATCTTCTTCTTCTTTATGTCGTTCAGGCATCGGTCGCTTGGCTTCTTTGCAATCGTCGGGTCATGCCAGTGGCTCAGGAGTGACCCCACAATATTTGCAGGTGTGAGTTAAGCAAGTGGGGGAGGATGGAGAGACTTATACTTAAATGCAAGAAGAGGACGAACCCACGACCCTCTTCCTACAGAACGCAGCCGGGGTGATACAGCATGGACCGAGGATGCCAAAAGGTACAGAGGATGAGGAGTAGGAGGAAGAGGAGGAGGAGGAAGAAGAGAAGGAGCAGTAGGAGCAGGAATAGGTGGAAGATGATGATTAAATTAAGATTGGGTGCTAAAGCCAGTGCAAACCATTTGGACAAGATCTCTCTTCGCCTGATATCCTCATCCGTAATGATCACAAATGCAGTAGAATCAACACTGATCCTCCATTACATCACTTTCTATAGTTGCATCTAAACTCACATCTGGATGTACGTCTACACAAACATATGCAGCTATGCAGCATAAGTGCATATGCTGTGCGGTTAGGCATGTTTTGGCATTACTGAATTCAGATGTCTGGGTTGATAAATATTTCTCGGCGACTATATAGGCAAGATATTTATAACGATAAACTGCTCCATACTCGCTGAGCCTCATGCATTCATATTATCTTATAATCTATGTACATGTGTCTCGACATTACATGAGTACATCTATATAAACACGTACATATATACATTTATACACAGGTATTGAGATTATATGTAATGGCAATGTGTCGGCATATACAGACTCACAACTACTTGTTGACTGACTAAAATGATGATGCTGTTTGATGGATCTGTGTGTGCTTCAGCAGTTCGGCTGTTCTAGTCGTTTAGGCAGTTATAGGCGTTTAGGATGGTATATGTAATGTAATGTAAGATAATGACAACAAATTATGCAGCATCGTAAGTATAGCGAGCTACTTCTAGCGTGCTTTACAATGTCGGTTGTCAGCACACAAGCCCTAAGAGCCGTAATCGTAAACTCTGAATTCCTAAAGCGCTTCTTAAAGGCTAAGTGCAGGACACCAGCGTATTCACGAGCTCTGCGTCAAGTCAGTGGGATTGTCCGAAGATGCCATATCCAGATAACCAAGTCCGGTTTTCAGAAGGCCAGAGAGAGAGAAAGGGAAAGGAGCTGTTGGGGTGGGTTGTGTTTAAGCTGAGAGATATGGGAAATGGAAAGAGTGACATAATAGATAGAATTTCAATTGTTTTTGAAGATCTGAACACTTGGCCTTCTGAATAGATGCGTGAAGGCTGGTGTACGCACGTGGGCTAGCGACCCTAAGATACCGGACATACGTAGGCGGCCGTTTTGGCTCTCTGGGACGGATACGTGACCTTTGCTGACCTCGCCGACTGACCTTTGACTTGGAAATGGTGCTGGCTGCCTGGGTTTCGTTCAAGAACGGTTTTTAATTTTCTCCCCACGGTTGACAATTGACTGCAGACGGATCTTGACAGAGACGCAGACATAGGCAAGCGGACGCAGACACAGATAGACACAGAACCACCGGATATGCACGTGATTCTCCTGTGTTGCTGAAGTTGGTCCCGTGATTTCTTATCATCCAAGTTTTATTGTTCCTTTCCTACTCTCTTCCTGCCTTCCTTTGCTCTCCTTCCAATATTTTGCTCCTCCGCTTTCTTCTCCTATCACTCCTTTTCCCCTTTCTCTCTTTCTACTCCTATTTCTCTTATTCCTCCTCTTTCTATTCCTCTTTGTCCTCCTCCTACTTTTCACCATCCTCCTCCTACTCTTCTTCCTCTTCTTTTCCCTTTTGTTAACTATCCCTTTACCGTTCCTGCTTCTACTCCTCGTTTTAATCTTCGTCGTCCTCCTCCTCTCCGCGTTCTTCCTTCTGTTCTTTTTGCTCCTCCTACTTTACTCCTCGCTTCCTCCTTGACTTCCGTCTCAGCCACAGTTGTTGGCGTTTTTATCTTATATCAAATTGGATCAGAGTTATTTTCTTCAGACTCCGAAGTCATAAGTCAGGCACCACCGAAGCAACAGAAGAACGACAGATAAACAGACACACAGTCAGACATACAGACACACATACAGACACTCAGAGCACGGAGACAGTAAAAACAAGAGGTAGCATAAACCCCCTTTCACCTTCTCTCGGCGTGTCATGATACTGTGGCAGAGGACCTCCGCATATGATTACGCCCTTCTGTAGATATAACACTGCGCAACTCCTTTTACTGTACATCGGCAACCACTTATAGATAACATAGCCCCAAATTATGGCCCATATGCAGGAAAACAAATGTAACTGTAAATGTACATGAGGAATGAGAAGCGTTTAATAAAATGGTGGGTTTGTTCTTTGACTTAAACTTGATTCACCTCAGCTTTTGATCTGCCGTGGAATCCTTAGTCGGCCAATGTTAGGGCAGCACGCGCTGCGGCACGGGGTGATTAAGGCTCCGGTCACACTAGCGATGAATGTTTTAATGCGACAGTAGTTGGACTCCGCCCTGAAGAGGAGGAGGAGGAGGAGAAGGAGGAAGAGGAGAAGGAGGAGGAAGAGGAGGAGGAGGAAGAATAAGAAGAAGAAGAAGACGAGCAGAAGGAATGATAATGTGATACAGAATTTGCTACAGAGGCAGGGACGATGCAGCGAGAGGAGGAAGAGGAGGCAGAGGAGGCAGAAGAAGAAGAGAATAGAGAGGAGGAATAGAAATAGCCGGATAAAAAGAAATGACAAGAGAGATGAAAGCAAAGTGGATGAAAGAAGCATAATAAGATAAGGATGATTACGATGAAAGGAGGACAAAGAGGAGGAGCAAGTTTAGGAGGAGCAGGAGGAGGAGAAGGAGGAGGAGGGAGGAGCAGGAGACTGGAATGGCCTCATCCATGCGAGGGAAACTTCACTAGACGCATACCAGGACTTTGAGACTCTCTACTCATCATCATCGCCATAAACAGCAGCAGCATCCAACCGATGGCATCTATACACCAACTGCGCATTTTTTAAGGGTGAAGAATTGGAGACGACGCTTAAAGGGCTTTTTACCCCTGCAAGGACAGCAGGGCGCAGTGCCACTCTGATAACAGAGGGTGGGCCATTCGGTGGCTGAGACGAGCGGTGGCTGTTTTTACGCCGAATTCCTCTTCTTCTGCGCTTATGTTGCTATATCAGCCACCATATCTACAAAAATATATAGTTTTCTGTATTTATTTTATTAAATTATTAATTATTAACAATAGCTTTTGTGGGGCAGTTTCTAATGCACAAGTCACCAACCAATGGCACACCAAATCAAGCCGAAAATCTTTCAGTCAGTCCTCTTACATATGTATATATTATTATAAGCTTTATGTATATATATATATTTATTGCCTTTTTGTGGCAAAATAAAGTTTATATATATATATATGTGTGTGTGTGTGTGTGTGTGTGTGTGTGTGTGTGTGTGTGTGTGTGTGTGTGTGTGTGTGTGTGTGTGTGTGTGTGTGTGTGTGTGTGTGTGTGTGTGTGTGTGTGTGTGTGTGTGTGTGTGTGTGTGTGTTAAGGCGTTTATATTTTATGTGGAAGCTTAGAAAATGCTTGTATAATTATATAAGTGGACCTTATTTCATGGTAAATATATATTTATTTTAAAAAGTGCATTGCGGTAACTAAGTGATTTTCCAAAAGACGTCTCTGTTGTTGGTTGCTGCAGCTGGTGATGAAAAGGCCTTCGATCTTATATCGGGAGTGCCTGCTGCATGTTGTTCGAATGACCCAATTACTATTACTATTACTCTATTCGATAGAGTTTCAAATACCAAAAATCGTAATCGTAAACTCGAAATTTCTAAAGCGCCACTTAAAAGCTAAGCGCAGGGCACCAGCTTATTCACGAGCGCTGCGTCAAGTCAGTGGGGTTGTCCAAAGATGCCATGTCAAGAGCCAATTCCAGTTGCCAGAAGACCAGGGAGACAAGGGGAAGAAGAGCTGTTACAGTGGGTTGTGTTTAAGCCATGAGAAATGGAAAGGCAGCAGAATCGATGGGTCAGGGTGGGATTTCTTGAAAAGATTAGACTTCAGTTTTGAATAAAATACCTGAGGAGTAATAGCTAGAGGGGCATGAGACGGTGTGTGAATGATGGAAGGGATAGAGGAAGGGAGAACTTGCGAAATTCAGGAGGGAAACCCAATGAGTCAATCAGTTCACTGACCCTGTTTAAATCAGACGGCTAGTAATTTAAAAAAAAACATCGACTTGATTGGGCGTTATTTATAGAGCGGGTGAGAGATAAAGGCTAGCTCTGGGCGGAGATTTGGGCTGCCCCAACCCGGCAGGTCAGAGTCAATGAGGGCGGATGATGTTAATGAAGGCAATTAAAACGCATGCAGCTCTTCATGGAGTAAGTAGGTTGTTTCTGATTCGAATGTCATTTTTAAAAGTATGTTGGCTGGATTACGTTCTAGGACGTATTTCATTTGGGGAGATTTTGGGAACTTTTGGTGAATTTTGGGGATCCATCGAGTAGTTTTCTACTTTTAGGTTTATGAAGGATTCAGTGTCAGGTCAGAGTTCATCTGTCGGAGAGTAAGTATGTAAACTGTCGATTCATGTATTCTTCCTTATTCATTCGGAAGGAAAATCGGACTTTGCTTAGACGTGTCTTGTGCTGCTCTCTTTCTCGGTGTTTCTGTGTCTGCCTGTTCCTCTGTCTCTGTTTCGTTCTGCCTGTCTGTGCTCCTGCCTTTGCCTCAGAATGTTCTGTCGTTGCGTAGCCTCTGTGCAAAAAGACTTCTAGGTGAAAAGCCGATCTGTCTGGTTATAATTAATCGGTTCCACTACTTACTAGACGACAGGGGGGAGGGCCGGGACATGTAGCAAATATGTGTGCTCTATAACTCGTTGATAAATGCATTATAAAACTATCATGTAATAATGCGCTATATATAACCGTGACATTGATACGCATGCGCATTGGACACAGTTTAACTACTAACGATAATGTTCTCAGACTTTCAGTACACAGTTTTTATACGAATGTAAATGTAAATGTACACGGTTTTATATAGCGTCCGTATGGCCTAGACCCTGCTCAGTTTGCAACGAATTTATCGGTTGAGATCCTTCACGACCGCTGCCCGTTTGATTGGGCGCGACGCCATTGATTCAAACGGGCAGCGGTGGTGAAGGATCTCACCCGATAAATTCACTGCAAAATGAGCAGGGTCGAGAACATACGGTCGCTATATAAAACCATTTACATTTACATTTTTAAGGTCCCCATGTACGGACCGTGCCAGCCCGAGATTAAATCTCTTGAATAGGCTATAGCCAATTCAGTGGCGGCTCCAGGATTACTTGCGTGGGGGAAGAACATTTTCAGAGGGGTGCCACATTCTGGCAGTCAATCATGCACGAATCTGGTCTGAGGGGCGCCGGCCGGTATATAACCAAGAGGGGGTGAGGGGACGAACCACCCCACGCCTGTAGCTAAATCCGCGCCACTAAGCCAATATCGGTATGCGAACCGGCATCCTTACGCATAAAGGCGATTGACGTACCCTTTAACCAGCCTTCGTATACTAGTAATAGCCGATATTTCCCTTTAGATTTAGCTATCTCAGTAAAAATCCTTGGCTCTACTATCCATCTATCAACTAATTTCTCTACCCTCAATTTTTCCTCTAATTCGCCTGTACGAAATCTTAGCATCACCTTTGACCCACGTTTCTCATTTTCAAATCACATCTCCAACCTCTATCACCTGTTTCATTCATATTCGTGAGCTTCGCCGTATTCGTTCTATGCTCGATTTAAAAACTGCCTCTACCATTGCTACCTCTCTTGTTCACTCCAAGCTTGACTGCTGTAATTCTCTTTTCCTTAACCGTTAATACACTCAAATTAATCGTCTTCAACTCATTCAAAAGTCACTTGCCCGAGCTGTCATGACCAGGACACCCAGGCACCACCATATCACTCTGTCCTGAAATCACTCCACTGGCTGAAAATCCCGTAACGTATTCATTTCAGAGTCCTTTCCCTAACTTATAACTATACAAGACTCTCAACCTACTTATCTTCGCAAACTCTTTTCCATCCAATCAACCCACTCTACCTGTTGCATCCTCTTACCTGGCTCTTGCCTGACCCGCTCATCCTAAGTTCTCTAACCGATCCATACACTACGCTGCCACTCTACTCTGGAACGATCTCCCTCCTAAATTTCGCAAATTCTCCGTTCCCGTATCCCTTATGTCGTTCACCCACCATCATCTGTCTCAAGCCCCTCTATCTATTACTCCTCAGGCATTCCATTCAAAACTGAATTCTCACCTTTTGGAGAAATCCGACCCTGCTCAATCGAATCCTCAATTTTTCCATTTCTCTCAGCTTAAACACAAACCACCCTAACAGCTCCTCTGTCCCCTTCTCTCTCTGGTCTTCTGGCAACCGGACTTGGTTCTTCACATGGCATCTCTGGATAACCCCTCTGATTTGACGCAGCGCTCGTGAATAAGCTGGTGCCTTGCGCTTAGCTTCATAGTGGCGCTTTAGAAATTTTGAGATTACGATTACGAACGTATTTAATTAGACAACGTCTAGTTTTATTATCATCGACCACGCCCAGATGTTACATGACGTCATGCTAGTAAAGAACTGACGGTCAATTACGACGGCGAATCAGTCAACGCGAGAACCGATGAATTCTATCTGTTGTGACTCAGCTACAGTCATTGCAGTGAGATGCAGCTTGCGGCCTCCCGGAAACAAGACCTGGCAACGCCTTCGTGCAGTCAGCTATCAGTATGACAGCAGTTGTGGCAACTATGGAACCAAACACCATATTAAGTCTTGTTCAGCGTTTACGAAATCGTAATCGGATACAAGCTCGAGATTTCTACAACGCCCAACGAAAGCCAAGTTGCGGGGACCAGCTTATTCACAGGTGCTCAATCAAAACAAAATCGATAGGCAGGAAGGGTACGGTTCCAGGTCAAGAGCCAAGAGTCAAGCAGGTTGGCAGTCTGACGGCTACGGCGGATGGTGTTTCGGATTGTAGCGGAGAGAGAGAGAGAGAGAGAGAGAGATAAGGGGAAGAGGAAGAATCGGATAGGATTTGTGGAAGAGGAGCGTTTTCAGATTTGAGTGAAAGACTTGTGCAGAGATTGCAGATTTGGTGAAGTGTTGGTGAGTTCGTATGATGGGTCAGATAACTGTCGTAATTGTTCTGCGGCCAACGGTAATTGAAGCTAGGCAAGAGCTTGTTTACGCCCTACAGAAACGATATTACAGACATCTGCCGGTCTTCAGGCCTGGACACGTGATGCGAGTGCGTCACAACAACGAAAGGTAAACGGGGCTTAGTTGGCCCAAAACTTCAGACGACTCGATCCTTTAGCGTTGTAACCGAACATGCTTGGGCGCTCAGAAGAAATCGCCGAGACATCCATACCGCAGAAGCCCACCGATCATCATGCAGCCGATCACAGACGATCCTCTTGACCCTTCAGCGTCAGTTTGTGAACCAACATCATCGGATCATTCATTGGCACTGTCAAACGGTCGACCAGCGGAGCATCTACATCTACTTGTTCGCCACCATTCGACACTCCATCCTTACCGAACAACCAAGCAGCGTCCTTTTTCCCAGATGAAGGATACCGAACACGGAGCAGTAGACTTGCTAAACCTCGCGTTCGATTCCAAGACCAATAATATCCACAGACAATTCTTCAAAAAGGCGAGGTGTCACTTCTGTACGCGCTATATAGCAGTCGTTTAATAAATGCGCTATATAACTGTCGTTTAGTAGTGCGCTATATAACCGTGACAGTGATACTCATGAGCACTGTACACTGTGTTTGACTTCTGCCAATGTTCCCAGAAAGATTTTCAGTTGCAGTAGTGTTCTTGTAGAAGTAGTAACCGGTGTTTGAATTTAGGTTCAGCTGTGTTAGAGGCCTAATGCCACTTAAACGTATTAAATTACACAGCGTCTCGTTTTATTAACATCAGCTACACCAGATGTTTCAGAACCTGAGTGTCGACCTCACCTCAGCAATCAACACCGAAGAGAATTTACAGACAGAAACTGAGTGATGCAGAGACAGACAGCGACAGACAGACAGACACAGGCGACTGAACATCATAAGCTTAAGTGGCTTAATAATAATTTGTTCATACAGAACGACATACAGTTTATGGGAAACGATTTCATGCCAACAACTCATGAACACTTATTGTTCGCCTATATAGGCCATCTATCTTTCTATTGGTGCAACATGTGTCGACATATTTCAGCGCATAATTAACTTAAT
Organism: Norana najaformis; assembly: GCA_964023275.1. Classification (NCBI taxonomy): domain Eukaryota; kingdom Metazoa; phylum Annelida; class Clitellata; order Crassiclitellata; family Hormogastridae; genus Norana; species Norana najaformis. The sequence goes on along the minus strand of OZ029913.1, from coordinate 31,900,716 downwards.
TATTTATACGTGTATATACTATTTGAACAGTATGTACTTTGCATTGTGCAGAGTTTGCCAAGTTCATCCCTCCGTTCGTTCCTCCTTCCGTCCAACATTAGCTGACATATTAGTTGTTCAACTAATATTATACCATAATATAGTATTCGAAGTATGTGTCTTTCGTGTTCAGACTGTGTCAGTTCATCCGGCCATCCTTCCATCAACTATATCAATATAGTTAATTATTTATATATATATATGTGTGTGTTATGTTTTGCTATATTATTTTGTCTGTGTATCAATCCTTCCCTTGCTGCATTCAATCATCCGTAGATGGATGGATTGCTTGGTTAGGTAGGTAGGTAGGCAGCTAGGTATATGGGTGGGTAGGTTCACATGGATGTTGACTTAGATACTGAATACTGTAAAGCTTGGACAAAGTCTTTAATGTCATATTTAAAAGCATGTTAAAATTTCAACATGTTGCTCTTGGATTTCTGCCCTCTCACCTGCACCGGTTTTGATCGATATATTGATAAATTTCATATGACAGGTGGGGCGTACGTCTCGAAATTCAAGTATCTAGATAAACAAACATCTGTTTTTTAAAATCCTGTCTGCGATCGACTGAATTTGATAGCGACTTTTGAGCTTCGTTTTTTGCCGATTCTACTCTGTTGCAATTTCTCCGGTTTCAGCCTATAATCTGAAATTTCAATCACCACTATGAATATACAACAGAGCCTGCTTACAACGATGCTTTAGCCATCCACATCAATTAGAGGTCGTTCATGAAGGGCGTCCACAAAAAGACCAACTTTGGACTCTTCCCTTCCCATTGTCAGCATCTGGTTGCATTCAGCATTATCCCCACATTCTTTTGCAGACGTCCGCATGCAAACTAAGTATTAAGGTCTAGATTAGGCTATCCTGTTGATCTTACGCCGCTAACGGTGCTGTGCGGGGGGTATTATATGCTGCCGCCATCTAAAGGACTTTAATTAGATCCAGCGCAATGCAGATTGTCTGCTGTCTGACTAAGGTTGGTGTTTAAGGAACAGGCCGTACTGAAACAATTGTAGGCTATGCACCAAATTTAGATTTGGACAGCCGCATTGCAGCAAACCCCCCCCCCCCGCTTGTTGGCGTCCTTTGTGATGACCCCTTACCGTGTTTTATGACGAGATGCTATTCAGCAAGCCGAATTCAATGTTTGCGGCCATGTTATATAAAAATCTGCGTTATAATTCCCGCCTGGTATACAGCGGTGTTCGAGTACCGGTATGTGTACGTAGTCTCCAGCCATATATCACTCTAGGGTGGTCCAAAAAGTTTGTTTAAAGTTCCATGGTGGAACCAATCATTACAGTCCATCTATAAAAATATTATGGTGAAAATTTCAGCCAAATTGAGCAATGTTTAAGGGTTGCACAAGTCAATCGAAGGTTTTTGGGAGTGCAATATGCTACGGCTTTATGACACAGAAACGAAAATCAAGACACAAACATCAAAATACGTAATTTAGTGTAACTTACGCTGACTATTAGATGAATGTAATAAATAGAAAGCAGAGATGAGCATCGAGCCGGGCCAAGCCACAATTTTTACGATGCAGGCCTGCGCCGGTCTGGGTCCTGCTCGACGAGGGCCGGGCCGCGATTTTTTTAGCCTGTTCTTGCCTCTATTAGAAAGTCAACAAATTGCAAGTACAATCAGAAATTTGTCAGCCTTGAGTTAAGGTAAGATTATGTCCTTATGCGTCTTCGCGGTGTTAGTTCAGATTGTTATTTTGTATGTTCAAGTCCGGCCAGCAGTCTTCTTGGAATTGGGAAATATATGACGAGGTTCCTGAACAACTTGCAACTATTGTTTTATTGTTTTTGATGGTTGTCCTTTGTTCAAACTGAGTTGTAACCGTGATTCCGTTTCACTCCTATCTCGGCCGTGTTACTGACAATCTTAAGCGCCATCACAATTTGCAGTTAAGTAAGGTAGTCCTCAGTTTCATTCCGGTGAGAACTGCAAGAATGAATTATTCATTTCCAGGATATGAAAAAATGTTCTATGTTGGTAGTAAGACAGGGAAGCTGGTGTTGCAATCGGGATCAGAGGTAGACCGAGCAGAGAATGGCTGGATGACGTCAGGGACTGGTGCTGGACGGACGGGCACAGGAGGAGTCTGTTGGTACAGGACAGTAGGCCCAGTGGAAGTAATCTACAGTGAAGCGTGCGATCAACACCAGCGGACGATGAACCCATGGACTTAAAGAAAAAAAGAAGAAAAAGGAAGAAGAGGAGAAGCAGGAGCAGGAGGAGGAGGAGGGGAGAAGAAGAAGAAGACGACGAAGAGGAAGAGGAGGAGAAGGAGGAGAAGAACAGGAGAAGGAGGAAGAAGAAGAAGAAGAACAGGAAGAAGAGGAAGAGGAAGAAGAACAGGAAGAAGAAGAAGAGATAAGAAGATAGTTATCATTTTGATTCAGGTGAGAACTGCAGGAATGAATTCTTCAGTTTCAGGATCTGAAAAATGTTTCTGTGGTGGTAGTAAGACTTGGAAGTTTTTGTTCCAATCTACCCTGCCTACGTAGATTGTTGACCACTCCTTCTTTCTCAGTGAACTTACTTTGTGGATCAAAGGCCAACCCAAATGTGTGACTTCAGTCTCGTATCCGAGATGATGATGAAACGCTGTAGTAGTGGTCTGACAAATCTCTTGGTTTTTTCGCTAATCGGTCAGCTATCAAAGAAAACGAAGTGGCAGCACAGACAGAGATGACTCAGAGAGCCTGGAACCATGCGGGATTTAAACTTTTACATTTAATTAGAAGAAACTGGAAGTTACACATGTGTTTCTTCATTTGGCTCCAGTGGAAATCCACATCTTCAAAGTGGCGTAAATATAATGATTGAAAGATCAATCTAGCACATTAAAATGAATAGAAATTCAGCATTTACTAGCAGGTGAACAATACTTTCTATTCACGAAGAAATAAATATATTCCTGAAAGATGGCAAAACGATATACTGATTGAAACTTCCCAGGTCTCGTGCAACCTGTAAATAATATCCAATTTACCTCAAAGTGTACCTGATTTGTTACCTATTAGGTAGCTTCCAACCAGTATTCAAAAACTGAAACTTAATTATGTAACATATACACGTGGACCACCCTAATATCACCCATATATATATAGTCTGTCTGCCGACAGAACAAGGCCATAACGTTTTTAGTTACTAATTGTGTGTGTGTGTGCGTGTGTGTGTGTAGGTCTGTGTGTGTGACAGAATGTGAAGTTTTTAGCATTTTGGGATTTGTATGCACAGACTTGTGAGTATGTTTGTCGATAGTTTTAACTATAGAACCGTTTCTTGCATGCGCCAAAGGATCTCATACACGTACATATATGCATACGGATTTGCCTATATACGTAAAGCATGCATATTGCATAAATGCTGATATCCTGCGGTATATACTGCATGTAGAAGTATATACAAACAGCATAGAGAAGGCAAACATACATGTAGCAAATTGTATGTATTGTATAAACTGCTGCTGGTAGCTGCAGGGTATGTTCGGTTGTTTCTGAACATTTATATAGCGCATTCTTGAACCGCGCAAAGGCGCCGAAACAGTTCTATCTACCAGAGCTAGAAAGATAAGGTAAGGTAAACTAATTGTCATTACTACACAATATAATTCGAGTCTTCCGATTTTCGATTGTGTAATCCCATTATTGAAGGATTTTGTGCTCTTTGCATTTTATTTGTTGTCTTTTACGACGAGTAGACAGATAAGTGTTGTAAATATGGAATTGGTCTGCGTCACTTTATTTGTTTCTCCTTTTTTTAAAGAACGTTGTTACAGAACTCGCTCACTTTTCCAAAGCAAGAAGGCAATCGCGACAAGAAGGCTATCGTCGCCTGTAGCCTATTGATATATCATCCATACAATGGACGGAGCCAACAAAGAGGTATGTTGGTACCTAATGGGGTATTTTTACACAAATAGGCAATGGTACTAAGTGTTGTGCAAATAGGTATGTATAGTGTGCGATGAGGTTGAAATATCACAGAAAATAGTGTACTGAATCTTTATTTGGCATAGCTTAACAGCAACAAACTTCTACGGGCGAATATAAATGTCAGTATCTGGACGTACAGGGACAGAGTATATATTACCACAGTATCTTTCAAGTGGACCCATTTCCCAGGAACCGTTCTGTCGTTAGGAAAGTCCCTTGTCGATGGTATGGTGCTTGCACAGAGAATTGTCCCGATAGGGGCGAACGCGTTGTCGGTTGCACCAAAGGATCTATCTGTTTCGTGTTTTTTCATGCAGTTTTGCTGTCTAGCTTATACATAATCATCAACCTAAGATCGTTGTTTTTTTTTGATGGATCCTGCACCCAACATATGTCCCCCATGTTAAGTGGCTTGAGTTGACATGAGCTCAGAATCTTCGGTGGAGATAAGACATTATCTTCGCTGTCTGCTTGGTCTTTGCTTGGTTCTGCAGGCAATGAAGTATGTCCCTCTTGAGTGGTTTTTATAACCCCCTGAGACGAATCTCCCGCCGTTGCCTTAGTCGTCTCGATGTTGGGTATCTTCTTTGAAGTGACTGCCTGCACTTTGTGAGTAGGAAATGAGATAATTCCTAGATTGTCACATATAGCGCCAAAGAGTGAGAATTGTTTCTCCTTGTCGGAGACATAGATTTGCTACTTATGCTGAGCCTGGCCTTGAAAAGCCGCAGTGGGGAATCACGCCTTCCATTATAGACCGCAAGGCCACCGAACGTGGCGTCCGGTCATGCTGATCGACGCGGATTGACCAATGCCTCATCTTCACAAGACTGATATCAAGTCGTATATTATGCCATGATCGGGGTATACCGGATAGTAAGTGACATGCTGGAGGGCTGGGAACGTATAGCCTGTTCGGTTGAGCTGCCATTTAGATCAGAGCGTCAGTGAGGATTGCCGAATTGCCTGCAAAAGGAGGGCAAATCGTTCCTCCGCAACACGTCGTTCTGTGGGCGATCCTCTATTTGCTACTGTGTGAAAAGTATACTGTAACAAGACGCAAGTTGAATCATGTGCCTCCTCCGCCTGTTGGGTTGCGTTATTATGTTCCGTCTTCTTATGGCTTTTGCCCATTGTTGGTTGTCAAAGTCGTCAAACGTTCACGAAAGGCCTTCAAGTTCGTTATAGCAATTTTGAACCGCAGACTTTATCAAACAGCTGTCGACTGCGCCGTGTTAAGGTTGAAACGCTGTAGAAAATGAAGTGTAATTTAGTCAATGTCCGGAATTACAGAGCCAGTATCTATATGACCAGCATCGCACCAATCAATACGTTTACTGTATTACAATTTTATAAGTCGAGAAAGTTGCTTGCTGAGCTAACGGCGGCTTTGGACTTTTAACTGGGCTTTGCAGCTGCTCCATATAATGTAACACGTGTGCTTCGGCAAATATAGCACGTGTGCGTGGGAACTGTCTATGAAATCAGAAGGCTTAAAAATGCAAGAGGTAACGTGAGGGCCACAATTTCAACTCCCTCCACTGCATTGGTATGAAGCGAATCCATGCACAAAAGCATTATATACCTCACTTACGCATGAGCCAAACAGCAAACATCCAGTTGTCTGCGTCTCAGATTCGGGTGTACTTACATTGTACGCGTTATAAGTGCTTCGAATAAATTAAACAAATAAAGTTCAAAATTATCTAAAAGTATGTAAAGTTTAACAGAACCATGAGAAACTACTCCTCTATGCAGATGTTATCCATATCGCCATACATACAACTCAAAGAATAAGATGGTGGTACTAAATTCGGAATTAGTACAAACTGAAATTTGGCATAGTTTACCAGTCCTCTGTAAAAATGAACTGCCTTATTGTTATTAATTAACAAGACCGTAAACGAATAATTCTCTCGAGTCTGGACAGATGCATGAGCTGTTTGTGTATACGGCTTCATCCGCTGTCTGAGTCTTTGCACCGTAGAAGTGGGACGGTATTTGTCGAGTTTTATTGCAGCAATTCAGTGCCGTCGTCTCAAGCGGTTATCTTTCTGAAACTTATGGTCGCCTTTTCTTTGAATTTTCGGCACGCAGCAATCAGTTGGCACTTTTTACCAAACTTAAAATCACTTTCTTGTGTATACACTCACATCCAGGGCCGCCCTTACCCTTCCCGCGGCCCTGTTCCATCAATGGTACCTTAGCTACCCTTAGCCACCCGTAGCTATCAGCCTTAATGCTAGGCGCGAAATTTCGGTGACGTAACGTCGACGTGTTATGCGGTTGTTGATTTGTTTGTAAGGAAACTTATTCATTAGTATAAAAATATGTATGTATAATGTACATACAGTACCTTAGTAACCTGTATACCTTGTAATTGATCAATTTCACCGTGCTCATCTGTTTGAATTGATAGACAGTATCTTGAAAAAATATACCAATTATCATCTGAAAATACCTACACCATCAATGGCTTAGTGATGTGCAAAATATTATTAATTTGAAAATACAAAGTAGTTTTTTACATTTTAAAATACTTTTCTGGAGGATTTTATTTTATTATATTCAAAATACTTTGAATTAAAATATTTTGAAAATTTAAAATACTTTAAAAAAATACTTTTCACGAAATACTTTCTGTTTGGAGGTGATAAACTGAAACTGACATCAACATTCTTTTTCAGTCACATATCAGATAAATGAGTAACTAATCCAATACTGAATTTCTCAGGATTTGCAGTCCTACTTTTTCTTGTGTTAGCTTAAATATCTTTTCAAGACTTACTTCATTATTTATTTATCTAAAGTGAGCGCACAGGGATGTATGGTGTACAGTGGATAGCTGCTTACACAACAAGATAAAGCAACAAACACCTAGCTGTAAACTTTTACAATACTGTTCAGCCTATTTGAGAAAAGGTCATCAGATATGTGTTATAAATTCAGTTGGGCCTACAAAAATAAATTTAACGTTTTGCACGGTTTAATAATTAAGTAGCCATGCATTTTGAAACTGTGATCTGTGGTACCAGAACTGAGTTATACTAAATAGTACACTACTAGGAATTTATACACTTGACAAAATCATTGTCAAACCATGCATAGTTTAATAGCACAAAGTTCAGAATTTGTTCTTAAACAGTACAAAGATCTAAGAGGCCAATTACACTGTAATTGTCGAAAGTAAAGAGCTAGAATGTAGAAATATAAATGTCACGTACATGTTATTGTTGTGAAATAACCTAAAATAAACCAGTAATTAATGCAGTGAACAGCATAATTAATCAGTGAAGTATGAAAAACAACTTATAAATACTGCATTAAATTATGTGCAAGAATACAAAGTAGTTTCAAAATAGTATTTTATTTTGTATTTTAAAATTATTTTTAGAAGTATTGTGCACTTCACTGCAACGGTTCAATAAACACTTTCAGCCAATCTGCAATCCACACTCTTACTTTGCTATGTTTCAGCGCCTTTGAGGTAGTCTTAAAATGCGCTTTCTAAATGATCAGATGCATGCACACACACACACACACACACACACACACACTACACATTACATGAATTTTGTAGGAGGTCAAAGATCACTGCATTCAAGCTCTGGCAGAAGTTGGAGCTCCGGCCGAGTTCTGCAACGTATGTTGTAGCAATATTGTAATGTATTCCAGTTGGCATTCTAATGTAATCTAATCCAATCTAATATGATCAAATCGGGCAACATCTGTAGCGCCGTTAACGTAATGCACGATGCATCAGTGAGGGCCGGATTAACCACTCGGGGTCTGTATGCAAATTATATCGGGGGGGGGGGCCTCTGTCCTGCTGCGCATGGGATATTGTAAAGACATGCTAAAATCAAAGTGTGGAATCATGGGTCATTGTTCTGTACAGTGCTGCTAAGTAGTCAATTTTATACAACAGATAACTGCTGTTAATTTTGGAGGTTATCTAACCTTGTTTCAATCGCTTGTTATACTGACCACCTACATCTCTGGTAGACCATGCACAGCAGCATACTTGACCTTCTTACATACATATAGACAGAAAAACTTTCAACTACAAGAAAAGTAGCGGCTGGTTGACTTTTTCATTTTTGCAAGAAGATTATGGTGCAAATTCTTATTAAAAAATGAAAACTAATTACTCATTCCTGTAAACAAGTAGCTGGTATGATGAATTTAATGCCAGGGTCTGTCACTGCAGGAGATTCTGACTCCAGTCGGGGGCTTCCTATTAGCGGGCCCCATGCAGTAGCAGATTCTGTACACTGGTTGATCCGGCTCTGGCATCAGCCGATGGTCGATTCTGCTCAAGGCCGCATTCCAAAAGCACAATCCTTTGCACAGAGCAAGTCTAGATCCATTAGGCCTCGCAGACCGGAAGACTGTAGAGGGCAAAGACTGTTGTCAAGCAAAAAGTTGAAATTCTTGTCTTTAGCACCACGTTAAAATATTGTAAGCAGGCACATAAAGACACAGCCATACATAAGCATACAAGCAGACAATATGGCACATACATAAGCATACATACAGACAGATGCTTACATACATACATACTTACTGACATAATACAGGCAGACAGGCAAATTATACAGACACACACACACACATATATATAGGCCTGCATGTATATAAATTTGAAACATAGATAGATATAGGGGAACCGTTAAAGAGATGTTAAACAGACGGAGATCTGTGACTGTTATGTTGTCTTTAGTTCTATGCAGACATCCTTCAGTGTGAATACGACATGACTCACACCATCTACCGAATGCAGAAGGATCTCCGGGACGAACTGACCAAGCAGCCTCTTGACTCGTCTCTCCTATTCTCCGTCATCCAGGTGAACATAATCAGCTTACCTGTACAGATGAATTGGCTTGGGTTTGCAGGTTACATATTTGTATAGCTGTTTAAAATCAGATTCCTATATGAACTGATTGGTTAATTTATTAATTAGCAAATTGTTGGTTCAGCGTCTGCAAGTGTTTGCCGGTAGAAGGAAGATTTTTCTCATTTCAATAATTCGCATTTCAATTATGAATGACTGAATATTCTTCTTGAATTTTTATGTGAGCAATGAGCCCCTCAAAAAGGCTGCACATAAATGCTCGTTATTTATCATTACATAAAATGTATTGAGATATGTTCTTAATTTGACTGACTGATCGACTGTTCCACTATGTCACTAGTTTCCGACCAGTTTCTGACTGACTGACTGACTGACTGACTGACTGACTGATTGACAGACTGATCAATTGATCGATTGATCAATCGATTGAAAGTGAAGAGAGCACTTTGGCCAATTAGCTCTGGGACATTAGTCAAAGAATATTCTCTCTTCCATTGTTTTTCTGCGTCTGTCCATGTATGTTTTTACAGATCTGTCCATGTATCTTTGTACGTATCCGTGGGTATATCCATGCTTCTGTCCGTGGGTGTATCCATGCTTCTATTCGTGGGTGTATCCGTCCATGTGTCAGGAAATGTATATATTTGTGTGTGTTTGTATGTTCAGAACATGACGAAGAAGTTCTACTTCTGGAAGACGAGTGTGGATGCTTTGGCTGAGCGAGGGGCAACGATTCCTCCTCTGCAGCTGAATCCGAATTGCCTCAGCCAGAGCCAAGTGCTCAAGGCTCTCTGCTCACTTGAAACTAAGGAGGTCACTCGGTCATTCTCTCACTCATCCACTCTGTCTGTCTGTCTGTCTCTGTCTGCCTGCCTGTCTGTCTGTCTGTCTGTCTGTCTCATCCATCCATCCATCCATCCTATCTTACATTCAGCAATCCATTCATTAGTCCAGATACAGTATTTCTCTCTTTATTATATGTATGCAGATATATTTGTCTGTCTGTTGATCGCTGTGTTTGTATGTGTGTTCCTCTTCTTGTATATGCGATAAATAGTCTTCTTATTTTGCAGATGAATTTGCAAGAGGGAGAACAACTGATCGTCACCGACACTTCACGACCAAACAGACTCGGCGTATGATTAATTAATCAATTAATTAATTGCTCATTTAGTTCTTCTTTTAACTTGTGTATTAATCAGTTAATTCATTCATTTATTAATTACTCCTTTAATTACCCACTTGATACTCAACTGATTAATTATTGAATTACTTACTCAATTAATTAGTTACTTGGTTAAATGATTAATTAGATATTAATTAATGAAAACAAAATTAAATGTTTTAAATTTTAATATATCATATAGGTATAATCGCTCTAAAAAGGTAAGGCTCCACTGTCCTTAACTGAATGCAGGGAGATGCCCTTCGACCTTTGAACTGGCAACGGACGAATCCCAAGATCCTGATCGCGGGGCCAAAGCATCACAGGGACTTGGCGTTTACTTCTCAGACCACGCCGTTGTCAGAATCTGCTTGGTGACAGCGACAGTTGTGCATAGACAACTTTCCCAGGAACGTTATATGGAACCCAGGATTTTTTTTATTACAGACTCAGCATTCCAGCCGAATAGACCCCCCCATTTCGCATGCACGCTTAATGCTATACCTGCTTTCTACACCAAAATACTTTAGGCCGAGTTGCTAAATGCTGCTTAAGGGGGTGTATTTACCTATTCATTCACTTACATGTCTGTCTGTTCTGATTGGCAGGTGAGAAACGCCAGAGGGGAGGAGGGGTATGTCCCTGCCTTGTGCTGCATCCTACCAACCCCAGACAACAACGCCATGAACGCCGTTGAAAGGTACTCACTCACTTACTTACTTGTTATCTTGTATTTGCATTGCTGTATAATGGTCAAGGCATTACCTGATGGCAGTTGTAATATTGAGCCTTTCTGGACATTCATACAGGCATCTACTTATTTACTTACTCTACTCTCTCACTCCTACTCATTCACTCATTCACATGTTCACTCACTCTGAGTCCATCAATCGCTCATTCATTCTGTCAGTTATTCAGTCAATTGCTCATTCATGCATTTATTCATTCACCGAATCAATCACTTCACTTATTCATTAACTTTATTCACTCAAACCATCATTTAATCGCTCACTTTTTCAATCTGTCAGTCACTTACTCATTCATCAACTCACTTATTCACTCATTCATTCACTCATATTCTCAGAATATGAGTGAATGAGCCCAACTTAATGTAAAGTAATATACACAAACTTTAATAATTATAATGATCTATATATCTGAAGACATTCTGGGAACATTAGTGTCTGCTTTTGGTGGACACTGCTCTTAAGAGTTCATGTGGCCTAGAGATGGAAGAAGAAAGGGTAGAATGGAAGATAGGGAAGAGGAGGAATGACAACTGTAAGGAGTATCTGGAGAGCTGTGGAAGAGGGAATGGTTGGATCGATGGATGGATGGACTGATTGTCTGAATTCTTTTTCCAGGCTTCAGGTACACCTGTTGACTTCGTGGACGGAGTGCGTCCGAAAGGTCAAGTCGCAGCTTTTTGATAATCTAATGGCCATCTGCAGAATCCAGGCCACTGCGTGGGTATGCATGCCTCTGTCTGTTTGTCTGTCTGTCTGTCTGTCTGTCTGTCTCTCTTTCTGTCTTTCACTCTCACTCTCTCTCTCTTTCACTCTCTCTCTTTCTCTCTTTCCCTCTCTTTCTCTCTCTCTCTCTCTCTGACTCTGACTCTCTCTCTTTCACTCTCTCTCTGTCTGTCTGTCTCTCAGAGGCACTTTTAACATCAGTGTATTTGGTGTAAACACCGAGAGGTTCCAACAGCGCAAAGTACAATGACCCTGAAATTACCTTCACATGTGCTGGCTTTTGAATGACCTTCACGAATTTTGACCCTGACCTTGATTCGTTCTATTATTAGAATGACCTTCATGTGTTCTGGCGTGTTTATCGGTCTGACCCTGAACTTGATTTATCTATTCTTAGAATGACCTTTGCATGTTCTGACCTTGAACTTTACCTGTTCTATTCTTAGAATGCCCTTGGAAGTGTCTTGACCTTGACTTATTCGATTCCTAGAATGACCTTCACGTGACGACCGACGTACGTGATAGAGATCGCGTGAGCCGACGGTTTCGTCGACTGCTTGACGCTTCTGCGCTTCAGTCAAATGGCATCGACATTAGTCGGCTTCACAAGGCTCTGTTCAGCCTCGAAAAAGAACTCATCACTCTGAAGTCACACTGTATGCCATTCATGTAGCTCAGAAATCTATATGTAGCTTGTCTCTGACTATATATATATATATATAATATATATAATATATATATATCATTGGTCTGCAGTGTTATCTATTTTAGACTTTATATATAAACTGTCGTTTTATCAATCATAGCTTTGCCAGTTACCTATATATTCGTAATCGTACATTTACAGTGCCTGTTTGAGGGAAGAATTTCTTTATGGATTGACTGATTGATCAGTTGATAAACTGCTTTTTTATTTCTTTAGATCTATCGGACATCATTGGAACCGTGTCGAATCTTGATAAAGCTGTTCTCTGTTTTCATGTAAGGTTTTTTCACATTCTCAGTCATTGTTGGCTTAACGAATTCCGTGCTCTGAATCGCTGAATTCCAATTTGAATCAATGATTCTCAAGTAATTAATCAGCAAGTTGTTAGATCTAATAGGTCAGTTTGCAATTGCCGTCATACTGCTTATGTAGCGCGGCACAGCGGTCTACTTGGTAATGTGTAGGGTTCGTAGTCTAACGATTGCCGGTTCGATTTGGTTGAATGGACTTTGTGTAACGACTCAGGGTAAGTTGTCTGCACATCCTGGTCTCGTGCCTTCGATTCAGATTTACTTACCTTGAACGCATAACACTTGGCATAAATAAGTAAATAAAAATAGACCTGACTGTAAATAGTCAGTAGAGTTCCGGTTTCCAGCGCAATATTGGCGGGTGATGTGACAAAAGTTTTTATAGGTCTATGGACGACGTCTGTTGAGACGTCATTGGTCGAAATCTGATCTAATCTCTACATAGTTTGTTTGGTTTGTTGTGCAGTCTCTCTACAAACAGTGGCGTAACTTTCGCACGAGCCTCAAGGAAGCTCCGCGACCAATTCGTCTTGTTCAGCATCTTGAACAACTCAGACAAATCGCCCATGGACAGAACTTCAAGTAAGCACCTATTGACTATTTCATCTGCCCAAACATTCATCCATCCTTCATTCAACCGTCCGTCTGTCCATCGATTAATTCATCCTTTCTTCTTTCCGTCCATCACTCTTTTATAGGCTCGATGTAGGCCCATTAATAGATGTTTTGTTCATTTATTCGTTTGTTCATTTATTTATTAAATATCTTCAAAAATATTCCAGCATTTATTTAATTTATAATTACAAATCATTCATTCACCATTGATTGTTCTACCTGATATACGTTTACAATTTTAACTGTAATTGTTGCATCGGCAGTTTATATTATAAAGCAATTACTTTATTCAGTTGTAAAGAATGGGACATTATTTGTGTGGCGTCATCATATCGGTTAATATTGTAAGTGCATATGTTGCAGGTATTACGAGATGAAGATGACCTTGGAAGACACAGAGGTCATGGAGGAGATCACATACATCAACCACAAGACAGGCGAGCGGATCCGTCAAGTCCTTCGAGGCGGAAGTTCGGCCAAGCATGAGGCCCTTGCGACGGAGCAGCTGACGTCCTCGTCGCAGGAGGAAAAGAAACGATTCATCATTCAGTCGGTCGTCGATCCGCGAGACTCGAGCGAGATCTCGATGCGAGAGGCGATGGCAGTCGGAGTCATTGACCCTGAAAGGGGTCTCTACGTCAACCCTGCGACCGGCGAGAGCAAGGCGATTCCACTGGCGATGACCGAGGGATTGATTCGGGTGGAGTACGTTTCGACGAGGAAGACAGTGGAGAAGACGAAGGCCGTTGGACTGATCACGATCCGCAGTCTCATTGACCGAAGGGGCTACACGATCACTGGGGCGATTGACGCAACGACCGCGGAGAGGGTGGATGCAGAAGAGGCCAATCGTCGGGGGCTTATCGACCAGCAAGGGGGCTGTTACATCATTGGAACCACGGGCGAGAGACTGCCTCTCTTGGACGCCATCGACGAGGGCTGGGTCTTTGCCGAGTTCGAACCAGAGACGGGCAACGTTGATGTCGAGGTCAACACGTACGCCGTCAGCGAGGTCGAAGACCCTTTTCTTAAGGCAAGGGTGTCGTTTGCAGAGGCGATGAGGAAGGGCTTAATTGATCGAGAGACGGGCGATTACGTGAACCGCCTGACGAGGCAGAGGGTATACGCCGTGGACGCCATTCGCCAGGGTCTGCTCCGGGCCAGGCTTGTCCAGGATACGTCGGGGCTCAACATCAGCACGGCGAACTCCGTCGTCGTCGACCGAATTCAGAAGATCAAGAAAAACGTTCTCAAGGGCATTCGCGTCATCAACGCTTTCAAATCTTCAGCCGCCGCAGCCAAAGTGTAACCGAACCCCTTCTGACGTCATCCAGCCTAACGGACGTCAGTTTCGTTTGTAGGCTGCCTCACATCCGGTCACAGAGAACTTGGAGACGAGGAGATAGTGCGCTCGCACGTGCAGCAGGAAACTGGGTCACCTAATTAACGTAGATGGTGATTGGTTGGCTTGCTGTGGGACAATTCGTTCACTGGTTGGTTTAAATGTAAGAATTGGTTGATATGGTCACCATTCATAGGGTGGAAACAGGGTTACATAGTCAGTGTTGATCGTGATTTGTTGTACCATTCCTTTACTGGTTGAATTTAAGTGTAACACTCGGTTTCTGTGGTTTCCAATCTACTTTGGGACTAGACTGCATCGGGGTACGCCTTGACCCATTTTCCTGCTTTTCGAATGAGTCATATCCGGTTTGCGATTGACCTATATTTTCTTTCTCTGATAACCTTTGGTTTTAACAACGGTTGGATGATGCAAATGTTATCAAAATTGTTTTCAGAGGGCGAAAGTGATCACGTCAATCTGGAGAGAATTTCCGAGGAAAGTAATTTCGTCTTTCGGTTGATAGATACGTTGTTCCATTTGTTACGCCACATCCGGTTTGCATTGACATGTAGATTAGTGACAAAGTATAAGCCAGAAGGGAAGCATTTCCTTTCATTAGTGCTTTATTAGAGTTGAAACGGAGTTATTAATTGACTAATTAATTAAACAAATTAGTTGCCTATAATTACTCTAAGATGCTATGTAGGCTTAAGCATTGTACAGTTTATCGTTCGTATTCCCGGTGGTATAATCTATCAATCCTGATCTTTGGTGAGGGAGGGGTTTCCTTCTTCCCCGCCAGTAGGTCAAAGGTCAACTGAAATTAGGGAGCATGGCTCACCTTACCAACTTCCCAATGCATTCGCGAGATTATTACAGTTAAGCTAATATACAAAATACATGTTTACGCTGTACTATGTAACTCCCCAACATAACTTGAAGCTATAGCCCACAACGGGCTACCGTAGAATATATATATGTATACATATTAGCCCACAACGGGCTACCGTAGAATATATATATGTATACATATTAGCCCACAACGGGCTACCGTAGAATATATATATGTATACATATTAGCCCACAACGGGCTACCGTAGAATATATATATATGTATACACACTGTACATATAATATATTGAAGACGTTAAAGAAAAGGAATATTTGTTTGTGAAGAATTTGTAGTTAATTTCTTTGCTGAGCGTCTGCCGATATCAGCGCTCATATTGGCTTAGGCATCATAGTGCGAACTTCCCAGAAGCGTGGTCGTCTATCAAGGTAGAGGCGACACATTTCTGTACGTATTTCTATAAAAACCCCTCGGAAGCAAAAAGGGAAACCTAACAAAGGCTTACACGCCCCTTTGAAATGCCTCAGAGGCGTTGTATGAAAAGGTAAAGTAAAACACTTGTTTAGATGGCTATGTGGCGACAGAAGCTCGTCAAAACGTGTTCTTTAAAGGTGATACACTTGTTTCCACGCCTTCACAGAAATTCATCTGAAGCATGCCAACAAGATCAAGGATCATTCGACTGGGGCAAACACGACCACAACAATCCAACGACAGGAAACCTTTTCTTAACCTCCCAGCTTCTCTGAGCACTCCTGTATATTACATTTTAACTTAAATATTATGTTCTTTAAGCACTTCTCTTTCCTACGTTTTAACTTAGATATAACATTCTCTTAGCACTCCTGTATCCTACATTTTAACTTAGATATAATGTTAGATATAATGTTCTCTGAGCTCTCCTATATCCTATATTTTAACTTAGATATCATGTTCTCTGAGCACTCCTGTATCCTACAGTTTAGTTTAAATATTATGTAGCATTCAAAGAGGAAATTTACTCGACCTTACAAGCCATTCAGAGATTTACATGCGCATTTTGTGGCTCCAACAAATTGCTGTGTAAAATGCTTGATGCCACTGTCTTGCAGCTAACAGATGATTTCATACTACTGCTGTAGGGTGACAAACCTGCTTTTGGCGCGCCATCGATTGTGCATTATAATCGGATACCATTTAATTGTAATTGTAATTGTAAACGAACATTTATAAAGCGCCACTTAGGAAACAGTGGCGCTCCTGACTTGAACAAACAAAAAGGATTTAAGTCTGTAGCATATGGGGCCTCGATTAAACTAACGAGGAATCAAGAGTTGACAAGACTAACGATTAACCCTGTAAGCAAGAGCCGGCGTAACTGGCTTAGCGAGGTCTATTGCAATGGATTCTAACGAGGGACTATTAGCGTCAAGGGAAGCCGTAACTGATAACACGAACAATTGACTTAAACACAGGCGACCTCTGTCGGACATAGGAGACTGCTAAATGAAACATCGGTCATTTTTGATATGCTAACCCGACGCAGAAATGAAGTTCCAGATAATGATCCCTCAGCAACATTATAAAATATTATTTATAAATGAAAATTATTGTTTTTAATACACAGGCCTATAATTTTCATGATCATATTATCTGAAGTTTTGCGTGTTGTCGATATTATCATAATTACTAATAATAATAAGTAAATTTTTTTATTAATAGTAAATTCTAAAAGATTCATCAGTTTTAATTATTTTCTGTTTTTATTTTTCCTGAACCGTAATAAAGTTTGTCCGTCCGTCCATCCGCCTGTCTCTCTGTCCAATACGACGACAGAAAGAGAAGCAACTAGACGGTATAGAGAGGAGAGAGAGAGAGAGAGAGAGAGAGAGAGAGAGAGAGAGAGAGAGAGAGAGAGAGAGAGAGAGAGAGAGGAGAGGAGAGGAGAGGAGAGAAAGAAAGACAAACAGACAGACAGACAGATAGAGACAGAAAGAGAGACAGATAGACAGACAGACAGACAGAGATCCCAGCCATGCGTGACGGCTCTACTCAGCCCTGACGGAGGAGACAAACATGCAAAACGTTAGAATCCGAAATGTCTCTAACCATGAAACAATTCTCATGTTAGAATCAACTATAACGAGTGACACTATCGGCAAGAAGGCAATCCCAGTAAAATCCTCGTGAAACTGAATCTCGGTCAATTCAGCCGATAAAGCTATTGTCTATTACGTCTGTTATGCTAATATGATGGGACCTGGAATAAGAGGTTAGTCCATCTATCGGTCAATCATCGGGTAAACCGCGCCAAGCATATAAGCATTCAATAACGCCATTTAATTAGCGCAATTTAGAACAGACCTATAAAGGCGATTATCATTATTATTCATTGATTTTAAACTTTCTTTCTAAATCCTCTGCGCTTTAAGGCAGAAATTTATGTAGCCCAATTTTAAGCAAAAATCGCGAAAACTCCATACGGCTACATTTGGCAGGTATTCTTATATTATTTTAAATAAATTATGTGCAGAATAAATATTGCACTAAAAACGTGAATAACAAATAAATAATAAAAAAACTCAGAGAGACAGAGATACAGAAAGACAGACATACACAGAGCGAGAGTAGCAAGTATTCATTAAATGATGTAACTTTAATTTGTACATCAGATTTAAAGACTATCGGAATGAATTTACAAGAGAAGGAGGAGGAGGAGGAGGAGGAGGAGGAGGAGGAGGAGGAGAAGCAGGAGCAGGAGCAGGACGAGGACGAGGAGAACGAGGAGGTGGAGGACGATGAGGTGGAGGTGGAGGACGAGGAGGACGAGGAGGAGATAGTTGAATGCGAGGGAATTCATTGGTATTCGACGCCAGATGGCCTTTTCGCCCAGTCATGGTTCGCAGTGACTGGCGTCAGTCTTAAAAAGAACACCTGCTATTGTTCGCATTTACTTCAGTAGCCACGGGCCGTTGGTCGGACGAACGGACGCACGGAAGAGGCCAATGCTCAGCCAATCCCCTCAGCTCGGCTTGTCTTTTTACAACAAGCTCCGTCAAGAACAAATTCCTCTACTCTGAAGCCAAAGAAGATGGAAGAAGGAATCTATGGGATATAGAAGCGAGGAAGGCGACACGTCTAACACGCGTCAACTGCGTAGCGGAATCAATCAAGTGTGACCGACTCCATTCAACCGCGACCTAACTGTATCAGCCATAAAACCTACACTCATTAGCCGATAAGAATGAACTGTCGCCAGGGAGCGCGGGACTAAATCCGCTAAACAATCGCCAAGACATACGGTAAATAAACTCTATAGCTTACAGTGCAGTAGTTGAGGCCATATGAGTTATTAGGAGTAACAGTAAGTTTGAGGTGTCACAAAACAGTGGCACTAAAATGTTGTCATAGCTTAACGGCAGACAACGCTAGACATTACTAACGGAGCAAAATGAACAGGAGCAACGGGATTCGGACCCTCATAAAAGACGAATTGGAGCTGAGAGTTGGATCAGAATCGAAAAAGCTGCGACGAGGATCAGGAGGAATTCGTGACCACATACGCAAATCGAATCTACGAACAAAGAGAGAAAGACAGAGGACTACATACAGCTACAGAGAAAAAGACATCCTGCCAGAGAGACAGATAGACTTCTTTAGACTGATTTGGAGTTTTCTCAAAATTTTTACTAAGATTATCTTAGGAAGATATTTCATATCGCTTGCTTTTCACTAAGATTTACAATATTTCGATAGCATAACACCTTTCTAGTAGTCTTGACGTAGAATAAAGTCACTAGCAGTTTCATTTCGAAGGAACTTTAAATTTTCTGCAGAGTTTGATTTAGTTAGGACTAAGTTGCAATTAAAGCAGCAGAAATAAAACAACCTATTTAAAGTTAGTAACTAGTGCAGTAGTTAATAATTTGCCACTAATATCGTGGGCCTAGTTTAGCGTTTGCAGGTAACTAGAGTTTATTAACTCTTGAATTTCGTTACAGCTGGTTTCTTGTGTTTATCTTTTCGTTACAGTTCCGTCTAAGATGCCTTCTCTGTCTTCATCCACGTTTCTCCCATCTTCATCTTCAGCGACCGGTGACCAACCTTCATCACACTCGACCGCGTTCATCGCTTCGACTGTGAGCCACAGGGCAACGGGAAGCCAGGCTAGGAACCTTAGCGGTCCAGCCGTCTCTTTCGGGTCTCCGGCCTTGACATCGGCATCAAAGTTCAAGACCCGTCACGAACTCTTTCGGCCCTACCAGGTTTGCTCGCCAAGAAGAAGTCCCGTTCGAGAAGAGCAACGTGTTAGGAACAACGAGTATCTGGGACAACACAGTCTGGATATTTCTGTACAAGTGACTCAGACAACAGACAAAGATCTGAACAACAACATCGACAACAAAGACAACGACAACCTGCACAACACAGACAACGGCCAGCCACTAAAAGGTAAAAGTTCACAAGTTTTACAATTACATTACATTACATATTACCAACAAAATCATTGCATTGCATTATGTTACATTATCGTATGCCGGTGGAGATATGTAGTTGCAGCGCTTCCGCAAATCAACTCAGCTCATCGGCCCCTATCCTGCAGTGGACCTTCCTTCCAAACAGTTTACCCATTCCATTTAATTCCACTTCATTCCATTTCATTCCATTTCATTCCATTTTATTCCATTTCATTCCAATTCATTCCATTTCATTCCATTACATCCCATTTCATTTAAATTCATTCCATTCATAGATGCACTGTTTCACCTGATTCTGCTAAACATGCATTTTCAACCTACCTAAGTCGGTTAGATGGCTCGCTGGCTCTGTATGCAGAGCTACTGAGATGGGTAGGGATAGAGTTGATATAAATGGCAACAGTTCTTCCGCCGGCCATTTATTCCTTTTAATTCGTTTAATGAATTAATTTATTTAATCCCTCTCACCAGCTCGTATTCTTTCTTTCCTTCTCTATTTCTGTTTCTTTCCACCCGTTGCCAATATGCTAAGTTCTTCTACTCTTCCACATCTCCACGATGTGCGCCTCTCCACCCATACATCCGTCTGTCAGTCTGTCTACCTATCCTCAACATACACAGACGCCTCTTCTCGCTACCCGTCTCTCCTAACATATACGGCATGTATATAGCCCTATGTATGTATATATGTATGCATATTTGTATGTATGTATGTATGTATGTATGCATATGTGTATGTATGTATCTAATTGTGTGTATGTATGTACAAAGACACAGTGCCTTTAGGCATATATCTCAAAGGTGCATATATACATACATAAGTACATATATACATATATGTATGCATGCATGCATACATACACACATTCATACACACATACATACGTATACATGCACACACACATACAGAAATACATACATACATACATACATAAATACATACATACATACATACACACACATACATCGAATGAGAAAAGCAGTGAGAAAGAAGAAGGAAGTGAGTAAGTAAGATAGTCGATTGCTATTGAATCGCAGTCGATTTGCTTTCTAAGATATCCGCAAGAGCTGTTAGTGTCGGTGGGGGGTGGTATCCGCTTATAACGGTAAAGAAGGCGGGAGGGGACGTTCAAAAATTAAGGTCTGCAGAAAAGACCGATTCTCTAGCGCTATTAACCAGGGCAGATGCAATAAAATGCGGGTTGTGGGAGGAGGGTTAGGAGTAGGGGAGGGTTTCTGCTGTACGGTTAGTTCCGCGCCCTTTCGGGGCATGAGAAGGGCGCGCGTGATTCAGTGGAGAATGGGGTAAATAGGAGGGGGTCATGAGAACCACAGGGAAACTGTCTTTGACCGCAGCAGCGCTCTCAGGACTGCGCACAGGGCTTCGGCACGCGACCGAAGCACGCAAACCCCTCTCGCCAACCCTCTCTCCCTTCCTCCCTGGCGTAGCCTACGATGACAAAAGATGGCTCTTTCCCACCCTCCCCTCCATCTGACCTATCTCTCTCTCTCTCTCTCCCATCAGACTCTCAACCCCAAAACACCTGTCGCACGGGCTTTTCGTATTGCCCCGCTCTGACCCGACGGGGCACCTGCTAATTTCCCACCCCACCTCAACTCTCGGTGTCTTCCTGCGTGTAACGGTTTTTGCATGCAGTCATGCGTGGCAACCTCTGACCCCGAGATCCGCGAGAATGATGGGAATGAGCTCCGACGACAACGACGACGATGATGGCGACGGTCTTTCAAAGTGTACAGGACAACTATATCGACAGAGAGAGAGAGAGAGAGAGACAGGTAGAGAGGCAGACGGACGGACGGACGGACGGACCGACGGACGGACGGACGGACGGACGGACCGACGGACGGACGGACGGACGGACGGACAGATGAAGAAACATATCGATGGAAAGAAATACAGAGATAAAGAGAGATACAGAGAGAAAGAGAGAGAGACAGACAGACAGTGAAAGGCGTAGATAGGGGAAAGAGAATGAATGAGACAGAGGAAGGCAAGAAAAGGAGTTACACAAGAGCACACAGTCTTTCTGTCAGTCCATCTGTGCGTATATATCTTCGCCTACTTGTCTGTCAGTGTCTACCTACCTATCTACCTTAGGACGAAAGAAAAACGCGCCCATCTGAGTCACTGTTCCTCGACAGTTACTCTTCTGTGACCATTGAACCGTAACTGGTCGACAGGTGTTTTCACAAACCAGCCTCTCTTCCTCTTCTCTCATCCCTCTCTTTCCATCCCTCTCTTCCCTCGCAGTCGACCTCAGTCGCTTGAAATAACGAATCATTCGCCCAAAGTTCATCTATACAATCACGCAAAATTACCCATTAATTATCTATTAACCGTTTTCTAAGAATAAATTCCTTATATTGTTAATTCTTTAACAGTTGTTCTTTACTAACAATAAATATTTGTTTAACAATTGTTAATTTAATTTTTAAAGTAATTTTTTAATTATAAAGCAGTTGATAATTTTTCAATAATTTATTATTATTATTATTATTATTATTATTATTATTATTATTATTATTATTATTATTATTATTATTAACTAGCATTCTTCTTAATAATTCTGAATTAACTGTTAATTAATTAATGTTATTAATTATCATTTAGTCATCGACTATCAACTGAAAACATTTCTTTTCCAAAAATCTTATCCTGATTCTTCCTCTTCCCCTTATCTCTCTTCTCGCTTCAATTTCAAATACCATCCACCGTAGCCGTCCGACTGTCTGACTTCTGGATCTTGATCTGGAACCGAACCCTTTTGCCTAGCGATTTTGTTTTGACTGAGCGCCTGTGAATAAGCTGGTTCCAGTGACTTAGCTTTCGTGGGGCGCTGTAGAAATCTCGAGATTACGATTACGATTTAGTGCTCTCTCTCTCTCTCTCTCTCTCTCTCTCTCCTGCTCGCTGGAATTAATCCCTTCTGGAGAGGGGCAGCCATATGGATCTCTATCTCCACTTGTTCTGTTCCCACTTGTTCCTTCTTTAATTTAAGTAGTTTGAGGTCCTGTTGCATCATGTCCCTCCATCTCTTCCTCTGTCTTCCCCGACTGCGATGTCCATGAAAATTTCTGCCTTCATAATTCTCTTGATGTAGCGTCCTTCTTCTACACCCTCCTTACCATCGTAGTCTGGCCTCCCGTACTTTCTCGGTTATACAAGCTGCTTCAGTCACCTACCTTAAATATTCGTTCCTCTTCCTGCCTTTTAATGACACCCGAAGTATCCATCTCAGCATTCTCATCAACTATCATTTAGTACTCGATAATTACCAATTAACTGATAGGCTGTTGCTTGTTTAATGTAAGAATTGGACGTTTTTTCGTTTGTACAGGAAGCGACATAGTATTGTCGTCCGTCGTCATTCCAGCCGGTGTTGCTGGACAACCGTTGCTACGGATGCCTTCCATCTTTTGCAACGTAGAGTCGTTGGCCGTTAGCGACAGTCATCCATCAGCGTCCTTGGAAGAAGGGATGCCCGCAGGATGCGATGATCAATCGTCCCTTGTCGGCTCTTCAATGTCAATAACCCTCCACAGGCCACGCCCCACTTGGCGGAGGGGCCATCAATTGTCGACGCTCTTCGACCACCAAACTGCAACAGATTCCAACGCAGGATACGCATGGATGAATTCAAGCATCTCCTGCTCTGCTTCCGCATCCGTCGCCTCTCCTTTTTCTGCCTCTGCCACCTTCGCACCACTGGCTTTCTCCACTCCAGTCGTTTCTCCTCCTCTTTTCCCTCCCCAATCAGTTTCGATGGGATTACCTGGAAAGATCGCACCAGCAGTCTTTCCAGCTCTTTTACCGATCACTCCAAGTGCTCAACAAATCAGTTCAACTGCACAACATGTAGTTCGACCAAGTCAACTTCCAGATCCATCAGAAAGAAACGTTTTGAATCCATCTCATCTTCCGGTAAGAAAAACATATCCATCCATCAATCGTTGAATTTTAACTGTTGCACAATTTCAGAATTAGCAATCAGTTTAACATTAACTCTAATTTAGCTAAATGCTATAATAATTTGTAAAACGTTCGTCTTAATTTTAACATTTTTTGTCCTTACTCCACCGAAATTTTATTCAGATTTTAACTGAATTTGCCGATTTCTAATTTGCTCTAATTCCATAAAAATTTACTAATTTACCCAGAATTTTGTCCCAATTCTCTTAGAAAATTATCCATATCCGATTACAATTTTAAAATATTTTAGCAAAATTTGGTGCGGATTATTTGAAAATGTTTTTCAAAGTTTAGAATGAATTTTGTCAAATTGCTCTGTTCGATATTAGATGAGATGAGATAATTAAACAAGCGTTAGATAAATTTTCAGCAACTACGTTACGTGTAAGATTACGCTTGATGGTATTTGTGCGCTGCAGGCTACGCCCTTGGCACAAGCGGAGTCGGTGAACGGAGGTTATGGCGTCAAAAACCCGTTTCTAGGTCAAGGTCGTGACCTCCTCGTGAATCCGAAGGACCTCCTGGTCAACACTCCAGACGACAAGGTCATGTGTCGCGTCTGTGGAAAGAAGTTCGCCATCTGGCGACTGTTTAGTCGTCATGTCAAGTGTCACAGTGACGTCAAACGGTATCTGTGTACAATCTGTGGCAAAGGATTCAACGACACTTTCGATCTCAAACGGCACACTCGAACTCACACAGGTAAGACAAATCTTTCTGTCTTTGCCTGCTCTCTCTATCTGTCTCTCTCTCTCTCTGTCTCTGTCTGTCTCCGTGTCTCTGTCTATCTCTCTGTCTCTCTCTGTCTGTTCTCTCTCAGGATAAGAATCGGCGAATGGATTATATACACTCGATTGAATACATAATGAAGTTTATATTAACATGACATATTTACAATTGTATCATTAGTTCAGGTTACTCCGCTAAAATACACATGTAAATAAATAAGAATTAAAATAATTAATTAATTACTCAATAATAATTAATAAAATAATAAAATAAATTAATAAAATAAATTATAAATGAAATTCTCTGAGGTTTTTTGATATCTTAGAGTAAAATCAATCAATCAATCATTCAGTAAATCAATCAGTAACATTTATCGCGTGTGTTATTGGTAGGTGTTCGGCCGTACAAGTGCACATCCTGCGAGAAGGCGTTCACGCAACGCTGTTCCCTGGAGTCTCATAGTCGCAAGGTGCATGGAATGCAGCTCAACTTCAGCTTCAAACAGCGACGAACGAAGATGTACGTCTGTGAAGACTGCGGTCATTCCACCGACGACCCAGAAGACTTCTACGGCCATCTCAAAGATAACCATCCAAACAGCCCGGCTCTACAACGACGTCACGACAAGAGACTCTTCAAATTCTCATCATCAACAGCATCATCAACGACGGACTTCAGCAGCAGCAGCAGCAGTGGGACTTCGACCAGTGGAACCTCTGCCAGTTCTTCTTCGGACTTGTTACAAGGAACCTCGACTTCTTCGAGTCAGAAGACATCGACCTCAGCCAAATCGACAGAAGAAACCAGTTTGAACGTCGTCGCCAGTGCTTCAGCCGATTCTTCTATCCATTCAGAACAGTGTCAGCAACTTCTGTCAGACTCAGACTAGGGACTCGAGACTTTATTGTTTACGGGGAGACCGTTCGGGGCCACAGCCAATGTCCCTATACTTTGGCGTTCGCAAGAGCAAAGGTATTGAGCGATGACGCTCCTCACACAAGCCGACTCACATGAAGGCCAGCACAGATGAGCGGCACAATCCAACACAGTCCGTAATGTAATGTGTTCCGCTATGTTAGGCAGCGTCAATTTCTATAGCGCATATTTTATTTACTGTATATAGACTCGGAAATATACGCAGGGCAATTGGTCGAAATTTTATTCTCGATCAAGGGCAAGTGGAGTTGAAAGGCAGTTCAACATGTGGTTTTTGTTGTAAGTGGTATACTCGGGCGACTCCCATTATAGCATACGTGGTATAGCAGGTACAGTTTTAGCAGGTAATAGGTATTTTATGGTAGTTGTATTTATGGCTTTCGGTCAGTTCTATTATGATGTTACCAGCAAGTGGTGTCCGATAGCTTATAGCAGGTAAAAGGTTTTCCTACTATAGTTGAATAGTATTTATGGGTGTGTAGCTTGCCTAGCGCAAAAATCCGAGAGAGTGGCTGTGTAATATAGTTCGCTGGATAGTTTTTCTTGTTCTGCAGATTCTTCTAATTCGATGCTGTACATAAATATTCTGTTGAATTTTTGTTTCCGTTTACTGCTACAAAAAATTCTTCAACTTGTTCCTCGTTTTCTCTTAGGATTAGTTCCGACTTCGTTTTCTCCACCTCGGCATATAACAGGCGAGTGGCGTTGAGCCAAACGAAAGACATTTAAAATATTAAGGGGGCCTAATAGCGGCATAATCTGCTCGTCCTCGGTATATGGCAGTTGACTGGCTTCTCGTGTTCTATGTAGGATGGATTAGAAAAAATGTACGCGTTTCGAGCGGAGCTCAACAGATATCGCAAGTCTAATCGATTAGAACAGCTACCAACATTAAGCAACAGCAAATTATAAATGGTCGAAATCGCTTAAGGGGTCTAAACGTCTAATGGTTCAAAAAGGTCTATTTTCATGATAATAATTGCTGTAATAACATCAGTTCCTGTAGACCAAATCAAGCTACAACATTGGGTTAATGAAACTAAAGTGTCTATTTGTCTGTCTGTATGAATGTATGTATGTACGTATGTTTGTCTGTCCGTCTGTCTTGTCGGTATGTCTCTATGTCTATCAGTTCTTCTGCCTGTATGACTGTATATCTGCCCTTCTGCCTGCCTGTTTGTATGCATGCATATATGTATTTATGTATATCCATCTGTCTCTCTGCTCGTCTAGGCGTGTGTCTGTGTTGCTAAGATGGAACAACACAAAACTTCGCCGCCTGGAGAAGGGACTCAAAGGAGTGGCATGGAAGGCGTTTCCCCCGACGTGTCAGTCACTCCTTCTTCTTCGATGGTTTGCCGAGGCTCAGTTGCACTGGCTTCCTCGTGCGGTGCGACTCCTCACAGGCAGAGGCGATCAGAGACACGTTGATTGCATCGTTCCCTGTCACCGACATCTCTTCTTTGCCTTGCAATCAAAAAAGAAAACATTCAAAGAATATAGGCTAATCTCATGACTTCTGTTGTGCCCCTACCTGTGGCCCTCCGATTCCTGACGATTTAACTGTTATTAAATCAAGAATACATTAGCATTAAGTGAATGCAAAACATAGCATAAACACAAAATGAATATTATGTTAACATTATATTAAAAGGACAATAGCTTGCATTGAAATTATGTCAAAATTAATTGAATATTACATAAGCATTACTTTAAATTTAAATGAACATTAAATGAACATATTATTAACATTTCAAAAACATTAGATTAAACCAAACCCTTTTTC
Organism: Norana najaformis; assembly: GCA_964023275.1. Classification (NCBI taxonomy): domain Eukaryota; kingdom Metazoa; phylum Annelida; class Clitellata; order Crassiclitellata; family Hormogastridae; genus Norana; species Norana najaformis. The sequence goes on along the minus strand of OZ029913.1, from coordinate 31,873,494 downwards.
CTATGGATTTTGTTTTGACTGAGCGTCTGTGAATAAGCTAGTCCCCATGACGTAGCCTTCGTTGGGTGTTGTAAAAATCTCACGATTACGATTACAATAAAATTAACAGAATATTACATTAACATTATTTTAGCATTAAATGAACAGTGCATTGACATCACGTAAACAGTACATTAAAATTAAATGAAAACTAAATGAACACATTTAATTAACACATTTAGATGAACACTACATTAACACTAAATTAACATTAACTGAACACTAGATTCATCAATGCATGGATAATGCTGTAGCCTACCTTGGACTACGTTGAGAAAGTGTTTCATTGCGAGGACATAGCTCTCCGCATAGCGCTGAGGGAAAGAGAACTTGATGCAGTCTTGACTTGTGCCTGTCTTCAGGTGAGAGGTCAGCTCCGTCGGTCGCTGGTTCTCCGAGATCAGCATACCTTTGCTGCCAAACACCTGGACAGGTACAACGCGCATATGCGTTCTTTGGTTATGACAGGTAGCAACAGATAACTTGTGCTAAGGATTTCGAAGGGATTTTTCCAGAAGATTATGACTAAGGACTCGGTCGAATTGACCATCGATCTATGATGCCTTGTGCATTGTGATAACAAAGTCATCAGATTAGAAGACATGATAGGATTAGATAAATAAGGCTGTTCTAGGGCAGTGGAGGGAGGAGTAAGGCTAAAGATTCGGAGAAGGATCGTAATGGACGGACTGGAACCATCTCTAGGCAAGGTGAAAAAAGGCCAGTGTAACGCAAAGTAGGATGGATGGATGGAGGGATCGTTGGATAGTTGGCTGGCTGGATGGACGGATGGGTGGGTGGGTGGATGGGTGGATGGATGGATTGATGGACGGACAGACAGATGAACAGATAGACATACAGACTGATGGAGAGAGAGACAGACAGAGTCGAAGAGGCAGATAGAAGGATGGATAGACAGACTATACCTCGACTCGTTGGTCGTATCCATAGGCGGCGAATCTGCTGAGATCGATGGTGGCCAGTGTTCCGCTGGGGAACCTCATCGAGATGAGAACCGTATCGACGTCGTTCAAGCGGCGAATGTCTTCGATGTGTGCCTCAGCCAGCGAATAGACCTCGACTGGAAACTCACCCAAGATCCAGCAGATGATGTCGATGTCGTGCACGGCACAGTCGTGGAACATGCCCCCTACAAACCACGCCCCAATGCACTCGTCACCGTCTCAGCCATCTCTCTCTCTCTCTCTCTCTCTCTCTCTCTCTCTCTCTCTCTCTCTCTCTCTCTCTCTCTCAGAAGAAGAAGGTCCGACCACTGCAGTTAACTATATCTATTGTAACTGTAACTTGTAATTTGAAATTTGTGTAGAGCCTGTTCAAGATCAACTCATCAGAGGCGCTCTCTGTGCTAACAATGTTAAATGTCATTAAGAACGGAACTTTCATCCGTTAGTAAACATTGCTCAGATGACTAGAAGAGTCACCAGTGGCAAGCTCACACACACAGCCCTACCAACAGATTCACAACTAGATATATATACGCCTATGCTTAGGTTAGATGGTTAGGGTTAGTTGGTTAGGGTTAGACCGTTAGAGGGTGAAGGTTGTTAGATGGTTAGGGTCAGTTTGGATGAGAAGAGATGAGTAAGTAAGTAAGTAATGCATTTGTTAACACAACATATGCCCATCGACTGAGTGAGATGAGGTTAACTTTGGATGGCATATAAAATAATCACAGCTGTTTCAATCAATCAGCCAATCAATCAACAGATGAAAATCAAGCCATAAATGAGTCAATCAAATGACTAATCAACAGAATGTGACAACGCCTGGTGCAACACGTGCCATATACCTGAGATGCGGAGGTAGTCAGTCGATGGCAGTGGACTGTCTCTGCTGCAACTCTTCACCATCTGGATGGAGCCAACCTCAGCAGCAGAGCGACATCGATCTCGCAGCACACTCAGGCTCGGGTCGAAGCGCCTTTTCACGCATGAGGTACCAAACAACAAAAAACTCAAATTCAGTTCAGCCATGCATGGCATTATTCCTCAACCAGCCTCAACAGCAAAGATATAATCACAGAGGCCAACAGTTCAAATCCAATGTTTCTGGCTAGACTGGAGACAACACATGGCTAATTTCTGATTTAATAAACTGAACTCCTTTATAATAATGGTCAAGAAAATCTGTGAAAGTATTTGTTACATTCCATACTGGATACTAGTGTAAGAAAGTTATGTAACCTTTCTCATGGATGGTAATGTCTTCTTCAGTGGTGCACTCTAAAACAAAAAGATCTCTCTCTCTCTCTCTTCCTCTCTCTCTCTCTCTCTGCCTGGGCCTCTGCTTCTCTCCTACCTCTATTGTGAATAGTCTGCATATAACATACGATTAAATAAAATTAAATACATGTGTATCTATGTAATATTTTAGATTTCCATAGCAATATTTATATGATGTAAATCATAGGTATTGAAGCAACCTGTTGAATGAGCAAAACAGTGGCTGTTTGACGCGGTCTGCCAAGTCGTATAGAACTTTGATTCCTTCGTCGTTCTGGCTGACTGGTTTCTCGCAGAACACAGCTTTGTCTGCAGCACAATGCAACAAACGATGACGGCTCCTATAGTTCCTCAGACATATTACACAAGGTTCGATGATCACGAGGAGGAAGAGATGGAGTAGGAGAGGAATACGGGATGGTGGAGTACGAAGACAGAAGCAGTCCGAGTAGGAGGATGAAGAGGAGTAGGATGAACAGGCGGATGAGAAGATCAGCAGGCGCATGAACAGGAGAATAAGGATGAGGAAGAACAGCAGAAACACCAAAGGAGTCGGAAGAGAAGCAGCAGCTGGTAGAGGATGAACAGCAAGATGATAATGAAGAATAGAATGGAGTGCAAGAGGGAGAAGAGAAAAGGGAAAAGAAAGAAAAGGAGAGGGAAGAGGAGAAGTAGGATGATCCTTATTTGCATAAATTCCTGAAGCGACGAATGGTAAGTAGATCATGAGTAACTCATCATCTCACTTGAATTTACCAATGCTTTGAACAATTTCTAAACACCACATCAGATCAGCTCGGCTAATCAAAGGCCGGCTTAAGACGCACTGTAGTACATGATTATTTTTTACTGCGCCCATCCCAGAAGTACGTAGAAGACCAACCGTGTTCGAGAGCCGATCGAACGATCCGTTCGTGCTCAAAGGTAGGAGCGCAGACGATCACCGCCTTCACGCTGTGGCCATAAAAACAAAGACATAGGTTACTATGGCAATGCTTTGCAAACTAAGGAAATGGCAGTAGTGTATAAAAAAAGATAATCACTGAACAATCGGTCGATCAAAATCCAAATGAATCAACCAATTAATGGATCAAAAGATCTATCTTTTGGTCGATTGATGAATTCATTCATTCATTCATTCCGTCAGTCAGTCAGCCAGACAGCCAGCCAGCCAGCCTGCGAGCCAGCCAGCCAACCAGCCAGCCAGCTAGCCAATCAACAGATTATTCGGTGATATTTGTATTTTGCAAGAGGTATTTTTGAAAGGATCCACCTGAGGTCTTTGAGTGCAGTTTCCATATCGTCAGAGTGGAGGCATTTGGTTGCCTGGAGGTAGTAAGTGGAAGCGATCTGCTTTGCCTTTTCCAGGTCACTTTCGACGAGGTAGTGGATGAGCACCTCATGGTTGTGGACGAGGTTCTGGAAGTGGATCATTCCAGCTCGTCCAAGTCCAAAAATAGCCACTCCCACGCGCCCTGCCATTCTCGATCCAAGTTGATTCTCCAAACTCAACTCCACAAACCACCTTCAAAGAAATTTCCCAAACAGTACACCTTTCCATCCTTCCACCCACCCACCCACCCAGTTGGCTCATGCTTCTCATACCTTAAGTGTTGTTTTGAATTCTACTATGTCTCTCACTGACTATGTAACTGGTATTTGTAAGTAGTCATACACGTATATTTATGATATGCACAGAATTATGTCTCTATGTCTTCAAGGATATCTCTGGCAAATGCACTGGTCTATAGTCACCTTGATTACTGTAACTCATTTCCCACTGCCTACCGGTATCAAGAAGCCATAAGCTCCAAAGAGTTTAAAACTTTTTGGCTAGAGTTATAACTACCATGTCAAAATATGAGTATACAACCACTGTACTTCACTCTCTGCACTGGCTTCTTGTTCTGCAAAGGATTTGTTTCAAATTGGGACTAATAGTTTGTATATCATTGAACTCTGGCCAACTACAATATAAATCAGTCCTCATCCCCAGACTTATCATTGTTTAACCAGGTCATCTGACTGCCTTTCTCTGGTCATACTCCTACCGTGGGTTAGGCTTTTTGGTTGTCGGACCAAGATTCTGGAACTCTCTTTCTGTATCTATTCGTTCTGCTCACTCACTTGTGTCATTTTCTTCTCAACTTAAGACTTACCTTTTTCAAATTGCTTATCCACCACAGACTGCCTTTCTGTCTTGTAGACTGACCTTCTGGATACTGACCTGACTGAGCCGTGGCTTTGGTGCACCATTGGTTAATGTCTTGTGCATTAGACACCGGAACAACAGAAGTTATTAGTTAATAACAACAAATAATGGCGCATATTTGGTCATTTACATAGCAACTTCTGAGAACCTCTCAATGGCAAAAAGCATTAAGATAAATCTAACTGCAGGTCACAACATATGAATTTTGTGATCAGAAAAGCCCAGAAGTCAAGCAAGGTCACACCAGTTCAGCAAATATTTTAATAGTACTGTCCCAGCAAATATGGAACATTCTTTCACTATAGACACAAGGACAAACCAGGTCAAAGTCCATAGCCCAGGCCAAGCTCAAACAAGGTCCACCAAACTACTCCAACATCAAGGTCAGCAGAACCAGCTGAAACCTTCTTGGTTAACCCATTAGTGCCCAAAGTTGTAAAACTGAACAGATTAAGTTATAGTTTCAGAAATCTCAACAACTTAGTGCCTTAACATTGGTGACAACTTATTTATTGCTACCAACTACAACAAGAGTACTTTACATACTGTCCGTTAAAACGGACGTCGGGCACTAGCCCAGTGTTAACCATAACTTAGGTTAATGTCACAGAATCAAGCCTGGTAGCTATATCATGCAATGTTTCCAGCATATTTTTGACAATTTGTCACATTTATTTACTATACGAGGTTTTTATGTAGACTGACAGTGTTTGTTACAATCAGGATGAAGGCCTACGTCATATTTCTCACAGTGATATAGTAGGCCCTATTGTCTTCTTTGTACAAGCCTTGCAACGACGGTCTGTGTCTCCTCACAATCCAGTGATTATTACCATCGTGCTGTACTTCAGACAGTACAACAGGAGCACGTCGATCTTGGATGGATGGCACATCATAGCACTTGAGTAAACTTACAGCCAGCCGCCGCCTGAAGCCAAACAAACTGCCGCCGCCGCCCTGAACTTTGCGAGAGAGATACCATGAGTTGACCACTGTTACGTCAAACAGGTAGACAAAGATTGGCAACCACCAATTCCGTTGCCTGATCCGTATTCTATGACACTCAACCTGCTGATCTAACTGATCTACCCTACCCATACCTTGATTGTAGAGGTGGAGCAGCTTGATTACAACTTTTGGACACAAGGATTCTTCACCTGCATTGTCATCTGTGGTGTGTCTTTCATGGTTGTCAGTCGTTGGTGGAGATTTGCGCTTCCTTCCTAGCTTGTTCATTCGGCTGACTTGTTTTATCTTTTGGGCAACGAGTACCTTGACCAGTGTCTGACTTTGTTCCACAGTGTACATCTATGTCTTTTCTGTCTGAATTGTTGGCAACAACTGCGGTAATATTGGCATCCAATATTTCTGAACGGTTGCCAACCTTGTTTCTCGGTCCCTTTTTGTCAGCAGGCCCGCCATTGTCCATGTATGTGTCACTGGCGTCTGGATCTGTTGGTAGGATATGTCTGCGGACTTCACACAAAATTGACAACAACTTGCGCCCCAAATAGTCAACACTGAACTCGTACTGGTCATCCGACTTATCACTATCTTCATCAGTTGGCACACTTTCATTGTTTGGTGACTGTAAAAAGACGTCAGTTGCGCCATAGCTTTTGTTTTTGTATTAATGGTCACTAGTATCTACTAGCTGTGCTACAACTTCAACCACTGCCTTCTGGGCAGTACGGAAGAAACAATAAGCATTAAATTGTATCAGTAGTAGTAAATGAGGCATTAGACTGTTAGGACTGTGTTTTTTCCATGAGCTATCTTGGTTAGACTGCGAATAGTTCGCCGATGGTGCTCATAATCGAGGGGACTACAAATAGCGAGTAGCTAGCCTAAATAGTTGTCTGGCTAACAGTTACTTCACACTGCAAGTATAGCAATGGCAGACGTAACTATTGGGACAATGAGCCTTGGTGACTTTACTGCGGGAAAACATGACGGTATACGGGCTAGTGCCCGACGTCCGATAAAAAGGACGCCAACATCGCAAAGGAAATTTCCAAGGTAAAACAAGCAGCGATTACCATAGTATTTTGTCAACATATGAACCCATATGGCTACTATTAACAACAATAACACTTTCTTTAAATAATTTCTGGTTCAACACCAAAACAGATATACTTACTAGCGGTTACGAGGTTTTTTCGACAAGCTTGTAGCAGACGCAATACCAAAACAACAGGTCTCCAACTGGCATAATCCGGCAAGCACAATGGTGTAACTTATAGCCCAATATCCCAACATTAAAAAAATTAGTGGCGCCTACTATACATTTGCCTGCAATTTTGGCAACGTATTTTCTAAGCGTCCGTTATAACGGACGCTGGGTACTAATGGGGTAATGAAACCCACTCCATCTTCTAAGTATGTATGTGTGTGTGTGTGTATTCAAAAACTTACTTATATAACGCCCTTTAAAACCTCACTAAGGCCCTGTGTAATGACTATCTAACGGTTCCAACTAGCAGTAAGCCTACATCATCCCACCGCGCTGTCACGCGGTCTTATTTAGCGCCTCTGGATATGTTTTCTGGAAGGGACACTAAACCAACATGCGCTACGGGGCGTTTCAGTCTGCACTTGGATTCGAACTGCATACACTGTGGCCTGTAACTGAACTCAGTCCGCAGAACCACTGCGCTCATCAAACGAGGTTTCAGAAAAACAAACTCAAAAGAACTTACAATCACGGCAACAGGTGTCCGTCCGTCTACTTGTCTAGTAAACGTCGACCGCAAAGCTATCAATTAACGCAGCACACCTGTCACAGGCGCGCGAGTGACGTACGCTGGTCGAAAACCATGGTAACGGGCCCTCTTCTTCTACTTAAGATCCATTGGTCATATCAGGCGACCGGTTTAAAGATCGGGTTTCTGAATCGGATCAGTTCAAACGTTGGCCTAAGTCCAAACTTCTAAGCAAAAAGCACAATAGACTGAATTCTGATGGCCTACCCCCACCAATGAATCCTACCTCTTGCCCTTGAATAAAGTGCTAACAACCCACCCCTCCGAATATAATCAACCGCTTCTCTATAAGCGGCACGCCCACCTAGTTTACATCCACTAAACCCAAGGTCAGTGTAATATGTGTCTCTGCGTCTTTCTGTCTGCGTCTCTGTCTGTCGGTCTCTGTGTCTGTCTGTATGTGTCTGTCTGCCTGTAAGCCTGTCGTCTTTAATTATGCAAGTAGAGCAGGAGGAAGACTGCTATCACGCGTTCAATGGGCCCAAAATAGACAACAATGGCTCAAAATCTGCCCTCCCCAATCTTGCTAAAGATTTGAAACGTCTGCTTGTTAAAGTTTATCGCCAGTATTAGCCAAGTCATTTTAACGTATTCCGATCTGCTTATATATATATACATATATATATATACACACAAAATATATATACAAAACCTTGGATAACACAAAGGTTGATTAATTATTGTCAACATATGACTCCGTTCATCTAATGTGAGACGGTCGTATATTGTTTCAAATTGCAATTTCAGGCCTGCGCTCTGGTGTCGGTTGAGACATTCGATACAGCATCAGTGGCAGTTTGACTTCATCGCTGGTGAGCACCAGTGGTGAGCACCAGTGGTGAGCATCCTTTGCATGCCGGGGAAAATACTTTTAGTGTAAAACAGAACATAACATGTATAATTTATACTTAGGCCTACAGCGTAGGCTGCGGAAGATGTTTGCTGTTTTGGCCGATTATTATAGACTACATGAATATTAATTTATTATTCCCATTTGTACCGTCTTGCTTTGTTGTCTGACCGATTCCTTGCTCAGTTGACGGACATACAGTTATCAAATGCATTACTTACTTACTTAGACTTACGATTACGATTACTTAGACTGCTTCGATACAGCTTCGACCTAGTTTCCGGTTTGCGTTGGACGCCATGCATCTGTTAAAACAGTTATCGTTCCAAATATTCGGAGTATCTATATGCTTAACAAGATCTTGTGTAGTGCTGCGGCAGATTTGACATGAACTGACCAAAATTCAGTCAGTTCTGTGAACTCAACGGAACTTCAACATGCAGTGACGAGCTTTTAGAAACCAAACCACATTAAGTACAGTATGATATGGTAAACGACTTGGTGGACTTGTTTATAGCGACAGTACACCTGCTTTAAAAAGCCAGAAATATAAAATAAAAGGTACATGAGGTTGATCAATTGGTTTCATTAGATTTGCGAGAATAACGCACGCAATATAGGAACACGGAGCATTAGTGGTTCTCAGCCAGCTACTGGCCTAGTTAGTTACATTGGTAAACGCGTATGCCAAGTAGCTTCTGTGCGCGAGTCGAGGTGCAGTGTGGCATGTGGTTCGGTTAGAGCATTTACAGTGTAAGAATGTAAATGTACGGTTTTCTATAGCGACCGAATGGGGTGCCTCGCCATTTAAAGTCCGTGTACGGACCTTCTTAGCCCGAGATTCAAGCTATTACGGAGTTGTAGGTTAGAGAAAGAACTCTGAGCTGTATGCGTTCGGGGATTTTCAGCCAATGAAGTGATTTAAGGATAAGAGTGATATGCTGAATCTTGGGTGTCTTGGTGACATCTCGGCCAAGTGAATGTGTAGTCTTGTGTAGTTTGTTTGAATGCATGTTTTAAGTGTACCTTCTAAGCTGTTCCACTGCGTTCAACTTTAAGGTGGCAGCGCACAACTTTTCTGTGTGGCGCAGAAATGCGCGAGATACTGTACATTTACAATGCGCTATAAAATATCTTACACGCGCCGTCACAGAAAATACGAATCTGAGGCGCGGTGTTTGGCAACAATTTCGAGCTTGCCAATATTTCGGTTTTCAAATTAGCTACGTGTAAACTTTATACTCAATTTGTTCGCTCTATGTGCTTGTTGAAAATATTTGAAAGATAGGTGTTTCTGCAATATATTTAGATTTTAAGCTTATACATTAATACATATACAGGTCATACTGATGCCGAGATCTGGCGAAGAAGTTACGACAAAGGCCTAAAATGTCAGAACGTTACAATACACAGCATTTAATGTCTCAAAAGCCATCAGCGCACACCTAGGCTCGATGATAGATAATACAATCAGTTCACATTAGATGAGCAGCGCCAGATGTCGAAAGCAAATCAACATTTCGTGTTAGTCAAGGTATTGCATTACGTTTCTTTTTTTACGGTTTCTTCCGTGTGATCCTCAATTTTTGTGTTATTAGTTTCGTGATAAGGAACTACTTTGCATTAAAAACCACTGAAGCTTGAACGGACTTTACGTGTTAACAATTATGTCGTATCAAAGGTTTGATGTTAAGCGTTTTCCCCTGTAATTTTTTTACTTCTAAGGGTTATGTCCTACACTGGTTAAAAGGATAATTACAATATTAATACACTAACAAATCAACAATTACTACTGCACCACACTTGAGCAGTTCATTCAAACATCTGATCAAAAGTAATTAAAACGATTCTCCTGACAAAACACCAAACTACAGTATAGCAACTGGGCTATAAATCACAAACTCACCTCAAACAGACCTCACTGAAATTACTTACAGGTAGGCCTAAACAAGAAGTTACAAGAGCGGATCCGTCAAATGGCAATCCGTCCCTGCCTCATCAAAACTGGGTAAACTTAAGAGCTTTGTCAAAGATGACGCAATTTTTCAGCTTACTAGAGACCTATACACCCATTAGAACTGATGTAAACTAAAAACTACTCCAAAAATATGCCACAATTTTTCTCCTGTCTGCCGATGCCCCATTAACACAATGCAAACTCAAAATTTCAACAAAAATGATGCAATTTTTGGCTTATTAAAACCCCAGCAAGGTAAAATCAGCCCATCATGCTGGCTCCCATTTTTAAACTTCTGAATCTGCCACTGACACGCAGATTCCAACCACTGACACAGTAATGTAAGGTAATCACTCATTCACCACTTACTATGCAACCAGTCATTCAAATCAACTACACCTGCATGTATTCAACTGCAACTGACCATGAACAAAATACTAAACAAGGCCTTGCACGCCATCTGCAAGTGAGCATTTATATAGCTCCTCTCTATAAAGGTTCTTCGGAAACTGAGAATCAAACTAAAAATATTTTAGCATTTTACATCCTCTTAACAAATACTCCATAGAAACAGATTTCTAAATTGTTTGAAATGTTGATAACAATTTTCAAATCACTTATTTCTAGAAAGCAGAGATATGGCTTAAACTGGGATACAAAGAAATTGACAAATGTTCAGATAATTTGGCTATATCTTAAAAACCAGACTGATCTGATGTAATGTAACGGTGTGTAATTGCTGATTTACAACACAATTACATCAGCTTCCTCTGCTTTATAGAGGTTAATGGATCTTTTGGCTGAGGCACAAACACGATAACAGAGATCCTACAACAGGACAACTTTTCCTTACAGGTTACACGGCTTAACAAGAAATTACCAATTTCACACTGGCATTCAATTACAATAATTCAAACCCAGGCCACCGAGGTGAAATGCAAACTCATAACCTATCTGCTACATGCCCCACTCTAATGACCTGGTCTAACTGTTGACCTCAAATGGTCATAGGTCAGTAGGCACATGTCCAACTTCAATAAGCTAATGATCCATTTGTTATGTTGTCAAATTGGCCAATCAAATCAAAACTTTCTTGTAAGAGATAATGGCTTTGTAGAAATACAAGATTGCTTCAAGCAAGGATATTTCAAGCAATGGATTTCTTCATTTCCATTCAAATTCAGCAAATTGTGAATTTGTTGTATGCATGGAGGACAGTAGTCAAGGAAGTTGCAAACCAGATTTCAGCTTAAAGTCAAAATTAGAGGAAAAACTGGGAAACCTACATGGATTTTGGACAGGTTTTTCTACGAGTACAATCTGCTTTTAAAGTTTCTTCAAACTATGTGAATTTGACCAGAACAAGGACTTCATTCTTATGTTAAATTTTCATCACGTGAAACAATCTCACAAAAGACGATAAATCATAACGAAACAATTGTATGGAGCCAATTAAACACCTAATTCATACAGTGCCACTTGTGAATGTTGTAACACAGACTCTGATAAACATGTCTTATGGAAAAACAGAGTGCACAAGTAGGACCAACAAATTAAGGCTTACTGTACGTGACATTAACGACAGTGAAAACAGCTTAACTCATAACTTTACACGTTTTTTTTATATTCCGACTTGACCTTTCTTCCTCAAATCATTCGTAAAATCTATGAGTTTTTTCTTCAACATGGATATTTATTGAAGCTGGTGTCTTAAGGAAGTTGGAGAAACCACAATTTCTCAGTTTCTTTAGTTTGCCTTGCCAGTCTTCAAATCCTTGACAACTTCTTCATCCATTGCCTTCCACACAGTGGCCTATAAACAACCAAGCAAAATAAAATGCTTTAAGAATTGCATAGTAACCATAAACATTTTCTGAGCTACTTTTAGCTGGTTTTTAGCATAAAGTTCTGATTCAAAATTAAAAAGCATTTTTACATATCACAGGCAACCATCATGGGGCTTCCAGATAAAAATATTCAAAATATTTCAAAGCAGTGTTATTGTAATATGAAATTTGTATAGTGCCTCTTCAAGATAAACTCATAAACTTAACGATGTTAATGTCATTAAGAACGGGACATTCATCCATTAGTAAGCATTACTCAGATGACCAGAAAAGTCACCAGTGGCAAGCTTGCGTAGACACACAAATCCCAACCAACAACTGAATAATGACAGCATATTCAGAGTTTCTGAAGCACGTAGCAGGGAGGATGAGGAAATGATGATGGGTGATTTGATCTGCCACCGATGGCTCACGGTTGTCTCACTGTCCAGCAGTCCTTCGTAGATGGAATACTACACAGCATCCGGATATTCCTCGAATCAATATACGTATGACAGGAATTCGTCGCCCTTATGCATTAAATTGCTACTACTGGTCTGATCAATCAGTCAGTTGATTCCTACTTACAATGCTTTTTAACGCTGAACAAGTTGACTTAAACTGGTTATGTGCAGATAATTTTCCTGAAACTGCAATCTTACTCAAAATGTCTATCACACAGTAATCACAGTTGAACATTTACATAGCACCTTTAGAAACTTAGGGCAACGTAGCTTAATGCAGTAAGCTAGTCACCTTTACTCAAGATAATACAAAAACAAGACCCTTGTTTAAATACCTTGCTACAGCAACTGCGCAGTAGTGAAGGAATGTTTGGCTGAAGTGCAAATAAGATCACAGCACTCCAGTGAAAGGGACTCCTTTTGGAACTTAAGATTGACAATAAGGAAGAGAAGGTCTTGGAAAAGAGACACAAGGAATTGCACAAGTCAAAGCTTGCAATTCGGCACTAGTAAGCAAGCAAGCATATAAATCTGAAGTGTGCAACCACCAACCAGGACTCGTTCTCCGGAGGCTTCAGCGCCAGAGAGGAGCTCGCGGACAGCATCGGCCGAGGACAGATTGCAGTTATCGGTCAGCTTCAGGTCGTGGCGCATATCACCCTCGTCGCTCATCAGTGAAAAATAGCCATCCTCAGAAAGATCAACCAACTGCAAGACAAACAGAAATTACAATGCAGATAAAAATAATTTTTAATTCCAGTTGCCAAAAGTATCCTGTAACTTTGCACAACAACTATGTTTAGTAATGTTTTTTAATGATTCTAAAATTAGTAAAGCAAACAATCAATCTTGATGAATCTCGTGAATCAATTTAGACGAATTTTAAGTTTTATTCTGACATTTATCAGTGTAGATTTTGTGTCTCTTGCTGAACTAAATCATAAAATGAAATTATTAAAAAAGGCAAGATTTTGATGCAGTTGCCATTACCTCCCACTCTTTACGGGTCACGTTTGGAACCTGCATGTTGTGGGTTGATGGGCAGATATCCTCACACTTTTTGCCAGTGAAAATGTCGAGTCCGACCAAGTGAACCTGAAACAACGACCAAAAAATTCATGACAAAATCATAGCATTGTTTGAAGGCAAACAACCGTACTGTATTCCACTGTGCTCAGGAATCCAAGTCCAGATTTACAAAGGTGGTTTGCATTTATCAGGCCAAATACCCAAAGGCTTCTAACACCACAGGATGGGTAAAGTAGGGCAAGGGTGAAGAAGTTGGTTTATTTAATGACCTATTCATATTTTATGCAACACAGTAAGATTTTCAACTACAGGTATGAAAGCCAGTATCACACAGTTGAGTAATTACACAAGTCAGTATGAGTCATGGGTTTAAAGATTATTTGAACACCATATGTAGTGCAGTCTTTCTTCAACATCGGACAACCAAGCAGGCAGTGGAAGCAAACAACTGATACTATTAATTATCTAGGCAGCTTTTGGCATATCACAGACATTATGTGCTTGACACTTTACATCATTTGGGCCAAGATAATATTATTATATATAGAAATAAGTGGGAGATAATTTTAGAATTTGGATGCAAACAGAAATCAACCAATCAAACATGACACATTTAAATGAACCAAGATGACAAAGTGTGGTCTTTCTGACCACAAAATTCTGTGAATGCTTGAAGAATCAATGTCTGCTGATGGCAGTTTCAATACATCTGGCAAAGTAAACCAGTTAGTGGATCAAATGACGAAAGCGAAGTGACCTTGGCTGAATACCATTCCAACAGTGACACTGAGTTGAGAAATGGAAATTGGTATGTCTGTTGAAACATGAACATCGGTCTCACGGTATGGATGCTGATAATTCACGCAGGAAGTATTTGACCAAAGTATAAGACTTTCCTGTTTCTCCTCCAACTGTTCTATTTACGGGCGTTCGTGAGGACTAGCCCATGAGGCAACATTTTTGGACTTCACCGTTCTGTTGTTAGATGGCACCTAGCTGGTTAACTGAAAAGACCAATCTGAATGCAGTGCAATGCAGGTCAGCTACACAGAAAGCAGGTAAAAAAATTGGAATGGAATCTTAGTTCTCTCCTAAAAGTGCTTGCATTTGTAAGCATCAATATCATGATTGACTACAACATCTAATCATGGAAGTATGATGGTGGGTAAATAAATCCCATGCTCAACGATCCCTAGATTTCAGGTATCATGACAAGGGATAGGTTCATGGCTTTGAACTGGTACCTTCACTTGACTGTCTATCAGATCCAAACAACTGTTCAAATTTTCAGTGCTAAACCTGTCCTGCCAAAACTGTTAAGTCCAGTCAGTTGACAAAGAGGAATAAATCCAGGAAGCTTCACTATGTTTTAGTTTTTCTTGTTGCCCTTTTGTTGTGCATGTTGCAGTGTGTTTAATGTTGTGGTTGTGTTGCGTGCATTTGTTTGGGTCTTGGTGGTTTGGGCAACTTTGGATATCTCAAAATTTCATTTCAAAACCATAGGGATGGATGGAAAGAGGAGATAAAATGCTACAGAATGGTCAAGAACTGACTGAGATATCGAAAATTCAAAATTGTTTAATTTATGGTGTTTTATGGCAAAATCGCTTAACATCTGGGCCTAGGCAAAAATAAAACCCAGCTGCGCAGTTCCTCCTTGAAGTTGGTTTTGGGAGTTGAAGCGTCCCTTATAACGAGGTTGCATCTTGCAAGCTCCTTGTTTCTGTTCTTTCATAATTACAAAACAATGATCCAAATTCCAAGGTTAGTATTTATTATCTAATATTTAAACAGAATTCAATGAAGAAAACATGGAGGAACAGCCAACTGCGATTGACATACTCAAAACAATATGGTTGCCGCCACAGATTGAGAGAAGTTAGAGTGGTGCCACCTACCAGAAGCACTCCCAGTTAAAAAGTGAGCCAACGTAAGAAACAGACTAAAAAAGTTATTTTTAATGGTGTCAATAAATGAAGAAACCACAGAGCAAAACAAAGGTATAAATAAATTCAGAAATCGGGTAAGTTTCTGTTATGCAAAAAAAATCCGACAACCACTGCAAACTGTGTCCACTAAATGCGGAGACAGTTTTAGCAGCATCCACTCCTCGTGCAGCATCCACAATGACCATTCATGGCATGGTACAAAATAAACCTTACAAGGAACTATTCAGAAACAAAAAGCCTTTATGGCACTGCACAAGTCTTTCTGAGAGTCTGTTACTTATTAACTGGGAGCGTTTTCGGTAGGTGGCAGCACTCTATTTTCTCTTGTAGTCTGCAGTGGCCATACTGTTTTTAAGGAGGGCAATTGCAAGCAGCCATTTCTCAGTGTTTAATCTTATTTGGAAGGTTTTGGCTGCTGGCAGTTCTAAAGTAAAGCCAAGTAAATTAAGAAATTTCTCCAAATACAAGAAGGAAAAGCTACTGGAAAAGTGTGTCTTGGTTGTGGCTCATACCTTAGCATGACCGTGTTTTCCAGTCTTGGAGGTAGACATCTCGACAATCTTGCACGGTCTTCCCTTGATAACGACGAAACCGTTCTTGCGCAGAGCAGAGCACTGCATGGGGAATGTGGCTGATGCGCCAGACTGGGCGCTCTCGAAAACATGATCTTCATCAGCCATTTTTAGGAACTGTTACTGCCACAACTGTTTCGAAAACAGAAAACGTTTATATAGATTAACATATTACAGCGTCGTAATGAACAAATTCTCCGCCTTTTTGCACCAGAGCTGAGAACAGAGTAATGAGTCATCATATTTAAGTAATAACGCATTTAAAATTACTAAACAAATGTTTTGCACTATGTTTGTGAAATACTTCGCCGAGTTTTGTGAACTACGAGATTTTTTGCATACTTATAAAAAACTTTGATTTTAATGAACAAATACCGCCCGCTATTGAGGTTTCTGTTCTTCTCAATATCAACTCATCAAACATGTGCATCTGTTTTAATTTGATGTACATAAATGGCCGATTCGATTTTGCAAAAACAGATTTCCCATTTCTCACATCGAAAGATCAAAATGCTCTAAGATAGAACGCGCCCTTGCCAATCTGTTGCACAGCTCAGCAGTTTAATAAACACACCGTTGCATTCACGCTAGACCCCAAAAAACCAAGCGAAATAATTGTTCCCGGAAGAGAAAGAGCTAATCGGGTAAAATGGAGGGATTTCGGTTGAGGATTCCACTAAAATGAGTTGAAAATGAAAATAAATTCTTTTGAACAACTCACGTGTCAACCAATAAAACGGACAACGCACAGGAAAGACTGCTTTACTGCCTCCGCCTCAAGAATACGCACCACGAACATAAAATGGCCTCTAAGACTATAAATTTAAGAGTACACTTATTTTATTTAGCGCTCTAACTTCAATATTGCTATCATGTATGGCGACGACTTGAATAAATGTCTGCGATAGTTATAACAGATCAGTCGATTTTAAAAATCTGTACAGTATTACTGCACAATGGCCTACCTTAAATTTGATTGTGCTTCCGATACATGGGTAACTTGGTCCGGACTCGGCTATTTTCCTTATCTGTCTGTCTGCCTTAATTTCTCTTCTTTCCGCTCACGTTTTGGGTGTGAAGTATCTTGATCTTCAGCAAAAATACCTGTGTAAATTCAGGCAAGGCATATTGTGGGCGTGACCATCTCCGACGCAAGCGGAGGCGTCGAAGGACCGTGGTTCGAACAGGACATTTTATCTATAGGCCTAAATTATCTACGTTTATAGCCTTGTGGTCGGTCCGCCATAATACCCCAAATATAATTTAAAATAGCGAACTTTGATTCGATCAGTACACTATTTAAATATTCAAATGTGTTTATAACATTATAGGCCTATTATATACACGTCTTATAATGTATAATTGTAATATGTGTCTTCTATCGATTCGCATATTCAATTAGCCTACTTGCTTGCAAGATGTGTCTTCTATTGATTGTCGTACTCAATTAGCCTACTTGCTTGCATTAATTTAAGGTCGCGCTTGAACAAACTTCTGATCGACTGTTGCAGAAAAATCTGCGATCGAACGTTGCATATGTCACATACACACATATATTTATTATGTATATAAGCACACATATAGGCATATGTATATAAATATACTACTTGTTCCTGAGTTTGTGTTTGGCCACAGGTATTTCACCACCACGCATGATTGAACGATGGAGATTGCAGCAACAAGAGGACCGGGACGAACTGAGCGTAAACAATGTCCGCTATACAAAACGTACTGTTTGTCAAAACATTGATTGCTATATTATATATAAACTATAGTACATATATAATTAAATATATACATATGTATAATTTGGTGCCTTAATGTCAAATCAGTTGGAGGTCATTGTTACTCATCTCCGAGCGGTGTATATTTACGACAGACAGGCATTTCTTAATTAATAACCAGGGAGACCTTTTATATAGATATAAGAGAATATTGGCCGCCGGGTACCTGATTACGGTAGGCCTATATAATCCTTTTTGCAGAGAAAGATTTCTTCATTCAACTCAGACGATTTGATCTTTAGAAGGACAGGAAGATTTCGACAGCTTTTCTTTCTACGAAAAGTAAATTGTATTATTATTATTATTATTGTTATTATTATTATTATTATTAGGCCTATTATTATTAAGCTTATTATTATTAAGCTTTTTATTAATTTTTTATGGCCAATCTTCAGTGATATTATTATTATTATTATTATTATTATTATTATTATTATTATTATTATTATTCTTTTAGCATATTGCTGTTTTTATATCCGTATTTTATTTCTTGCTTGAAAACTGCGAATAATATCATTCATTTCGACTACAAATCGTCACATTTTTCCACACAAAATCAAATTGGGAAGAAATTCTGCATGTATAGATTGTTATGATTATTAGACTAATCAGTGTAATACAATACAAATCGTTTATTGTTTTGGTAAAGTTATTTATCGCTTCTTTAAGAATGTGTGTATGTATGTATGTATGTATATATAATGTACGTATGCCTGTATGTATCTGGCTATTTATAGCGCAATTTAAGAACCTAACATGACTATGTAACGGATCTAAAAAGCTACGATTTAATGCGAGTTGAAATTGTTTCTTGAACTGTCTGCCGCGGAATGGAAATTTAAAAAGGATAGAAAGAAGAAAAACAGGGGAAAAAACAGAATTACTCATTTCTTGACATAATGTTCACTCTAGATACTGACTCAGTAAGTCACCAAGAAATTCACTTGGATAAGTAATGGACAACTGATTTTTCCAACATAGACCTATCGAAGATGGCGGACAGCGCTTCAAAGAAATCTCTTCCTTCGAATCAGAGAACCATCCAATGTGCCCCGCAGTCGCAGCGAACCCCCGTCCTGCAGCGCACCTGCCCCGCAAAGGAAGCGACATCCGCGGAGGGGTCGACCGACAGCCGACGTAAAAGGGTCATCAAAGGCTGCCTCAAGAAAACCCTCAAATTCACCTTCTCCCAGTTCGGTCTGTGCGCCATTGTCACGCTATACGCCGTCGCCGGAGGATTCATATTTCAGCACCTGGAAAAGACGAACGAAAAACAGGAGTGCTTGGAGGCGATGCTCAAGTACTATCCGATGGAGAATGCCACCGTCTACCGTCTCTGGGATGTTGCTTCCAGCTTCCAGGAAAAGGACGATGCGGTCTTTGCGCTGGATGCCTTCCAGAAGCAGCTGCAGAGCTTCAGAGATGATGCGATGGCTTTGGGATACGATGGATCCAACTGCTCAGCGATGGGAGAACCTGGAGGACCTCAGTACCGGTGGTCCTACCCTGGATCACTGCTGTTCTCTGTCACCGTATTCACCACCATAGGTACTTGCCTAATCACCTGTTCTACTCATTTACTTTCCAATATTTTAATTAATAAGATTGATGTATACTTAAGGTAAGTTTAAGGCATCAACCTATGGCGCACCAAAACCAAGCCACAAGCCGGTCAAAAGCCAAAAGCTCTGTCCACTGAGACAAAGAGACAAAAGCTGGCGAGCTTACCTCCACAACGGAAATTTTATCGTCAGTACTAACACCTAGATGTTTTCTTTTCATACCGAACTTATCCGATGGATAGATCCCATGCGACGAATTGTAATTTGCTAAAACAGCGACATCATAGAATTATATACAGTAACTAGACGGAGCCTTCTTTCCTGGATTCCAAGGAAATTTGACATGCTGGAAACTCGGGGATCGGCATGACAGCCCACAAATGTACAAGGGGGGCTTCTTTGTCTTGCAAATGATACACATCAGAATAGGTTTAGCCTGGACCTGTGATTGGTGACGCGACTGTATGAGTGTGGTTGAGGATTTTCGTATGGTGTGTACGGGCATATATTTTGGCTTTATAACTTCTGAAAGAAAGAAAAGCTTGGTCATTGCCAAGCAGATCATCAGGTAGCCATGTCAGGGTGACGACGTCTGGTTCCCTTTCCAGTTCCAAAAGGGGTTTATCAAATCTAGCGGCGGACCTAGATATACGCCACCTGCCAGCCGGTCTTTGTGATGACCTGTGTGACTGTCTGTGACTCTTTGTGTCACGCTGCGGTTTATCTGCATGAGTACTTATTATTTATTTAGCTATATTTCTAATTATATATCTGTCTTATAAGTATTCCGGGTTTAAACCGACTTTTAACTGCTGAAGCTCTTTCAAGAAATAAATCCGGAAATAAATTATCAGAAATTGTGACGTGATGAGAAACTGGAGCACAAGCTTTGGTGATGGGGCACACGCACATCCGGTGCTGCGGCACTTGCACCAGCCGCTCCAGCCTGGCAAAATGTCTTCAGCTTTTTTGATTGGTTTTGTATGTTAAATCTGAGTTTCTCAAAATAATCCTTCGGCTTGTCTTTGAGTTCTGGATGGTTTTTGTCAGATGTCGCCCAAGCTTACTCGGCACCATGGCCTCCTTTGAAAGCGTTGTTGAGCAAATCAAACAATACGGAAGCGAGCTGTCTTTTTCGGATGAAATGAAACCAAATCCGATATAACCTTCATTATATTTACGTTTCGATAAACTGGATGGTTTAGTTATCTGTAAATTTTTCCTTCCACTCAGTCTACTGTCGTCCTTTCCATCATTTTTTTCGGTTCTTGCAAAGAATTTATCCATTTTTCGGCTAATAAAAACAAATTCAAAAAATACCTACACATGATTTTACAGTTCATCATTAGTTCTATATTTGTGTAATAATAAATGAAAAAGTAGAATATACCCTGTTCAGTTACAGTTACAGTTAAACTTGTATCTCCGTAATAATGACGTCGAGATGAGGGGTGAACACATAAGTAACATAGAATAGATTAATGTCACTAGAGTTTATACTTTTGATCACATGACATCGAATAACTGTGAATGAGAAACTATTCTTTAAAATAAAAACACTAAAAAGCCGAAAATTGTATATATGAAATAATTTTTTATAAAGTCAATTAAAGAGACTAGCGAATTTTAGGTTTCTCTCGCGGCACACCTGAAATTTCGCCCGGCACACTAGTGCGCCGCGTCACACAGTTTGCGATACACTGTTATAAACAGTCAAAATGGCTGCGGACGTAGAATCTGAGTTTTCTGTTGGAATGAACTTTTAGTTTGAAATTAAAGAGTTACAAACTGCAAAGAAAGCACACGAACAGCATCATTTTGTTCGGTGACAAAATAATAGATCCAAACTGCCATTTTGCTGACTTTGACCAACTGTAAATGTTTCTGAATGTGGTTGCACAGGACGCGAAAAATCGACCGCAAAATGGGTTAGGGTTTAGGTTTAGGGTTAGGTTTAGGGTTAGATTCTGACCCATACGGTATTTATAAAGAATTAAGTTCATATTCACATTCACATTGACGCCTTAGTATATCGGTTTAAGCGAACAACTTGAGGTTCCCTAATGTTCCAGATTAGGCGAACTCCTTGTGGCCCTCTAGTATTCCAGTTTAGGCGACCTCTTTGAGGTCCCCTAGCAATGTCCATTAATTAATTGCATACAGGTATTTATCATCTTTTTACTTATCCATTTGATTATATATTTCATATTCATCTAATTATTTTGCCGAATCTGTAACAAAATGGTGTTATTTGTTATCGCTATTTTAAAATACAAGCAGCCGGTTTAAGCCACATTCTGTCGGCCACTTGGGTACACACGCTTTCGATTCTATCCACTTAGCGTTTCCGGATCAATGGCTTTCCATTAGCATCAAAAAATTATAAACAATTATAAACGTCCATGGCAACGATAGCACGGCTACCGAGAGCTTTTCATATACATGTATACATACACAGCATACATACATCCATATATATATATATATATACGTAAACACGCAAGCATACAAACTCATCGAATTGCATACAGGTATTTATCAGACTAAACGTCCAAGGTTTGAGCGCTATATCAGGCTGAAGCCTCGTTCGATTCAGTCGGTTGGTCATGCGTGACGTCTGATTGTTCAACTCCATTAGGCACCGTCAACATCCGATCCGCTTGTTGCTTCGATCCAACAGAAACGAGATTCCGTTTTTCGCTTTCTTTCGATCCGTCGTTAGCAACCACAATACTCTTTTGTTCCGTCTCAGCTTTGTTTTTAGGGCGCAACATAAATTGAATTATTTGCAGCGTCAAGTACCAACACAAAGAGAGGGATATTCACTGTGGTTCCTGAGATTTTTATGTAAACGACGTCATTCTATTAGATTCGATAGATTAGAAAGACTAGATTTGATTATGGATCAAACTGTAATGCAGATTAGATTAGATTATACGTAAGATTATAGATTAAATAATAGAGTATATCATAAATCATGTATGGATTATAGATTAGGTTAGATTACAGATTACATTACAGATGATATTATAGTAGTGTTCAGTTCTAGCATGATCACTTATAATATTGGGTTCTCGTCCGGAACGCATTGTTCAGTTTTCAGCATCGTTTATTCTTTGATTGTCATTCATCGGATACAATAGCTGTAGTAATGCGAGTATGATTCTAGTTCAATCAGAGTACATTACGGAGCGAGCGACAAGTATATAGTCTACGACAAACCTTAAGATCAAATTCTACCCATAACGATTGCTATAGCGCCAGAAGGCGTAGACTCTATAACTTGGCTACATCTTCAACTGCGCCTTATCTCCGAGAGTGGAATCTCTCAGAACTATCGACTGTCTTCTCTGACGTCTGACTCTCGACTGACTTCTCTCGCGTCTAAGAGAACTCCTTTACTCAGCGTGGTCTGTCTGCGTATCTCTCTCTGTATCTGTACCCGTCTGTTTTCATGTCTCTCTTGCATCTGATTGTGCAATCGCTCTCTAGGTGGGCTGGGTGAGTCACTTCCCAGTTATCAGATCCCATCTCTCTGTCTGAACAAAACAATCAGGCGTCCTACCCCTACTTCACTGGCACGACCAGGCGTTGACATCAGTTAATATTTCTGCACTAGCTGGTCCCTCTCTTCCTCCAACAACTACTAAACTGAATGAGTCTGGTAATACTTTCCTACTTGGGTACATCCTTAAATTAACTTGGTTACAATATCATGGATTAGATTTTAGATTAAATTAATTTCAAATGGGTTAGATTAGGTGATAGATTAGGTTAAGGATTACAAACTAGATCAGTGAATGTGTTTTGCTACATATCGCAATCATTTGTCTAACTGTATGATAGGCTATGGCAACATCGCCCCAAAGACATTTTGGGGACGGTTGGTCTGCATCGCTTATGCCGTCCTTGGAATTCCTCTGATGCTGCTGTGCCTGGCCAACATCGGCGATTTGATGGCCAATATCTTCCGCTTTGTCTATGCCCGCGTCTGCTGCTGCGGCTTCTTCCGTCGACGACTCCAAATCCGTGCCACTCCCTCCTCATCGGCGTCTCATCAGAACCTCACCTATGGTGGTCGGAATGATCTGACGACTTCACCCGAGGCGTGGAAGGTGCGCTACGAGGCCCAACGGAAGAAAACGGCAGCTCTCTGGGTCCCCGAAGCCACTCTCCCAGAACATACCAGTCCAATGTTTGAGGATATCAAAGACAACGACGATGACGACGATGACGACTTAAAGATAACAGTGCCTGTGACGGTGGCGATGGCTGTGATCGCTGGCTACCTGTTTATGGGGTCCTTGCTGTTCGGAGTCTGGGAAGGATGGGATTGGCTAAAGGCTGCCTACTACTGCTTCATTACCATAGCAACGATCGGCTTCGGTGACGTGGTACCGGGATCGGCGTCGTTCGAAAGTGCGGAGGACCAGTGGAAGATGGTTGGAGCGACGGTCTACATTGTCTTCGGAATGGCCATCATGTCGATGGCCTTTAGCCTCGTTCAGGACGAGATCGTCTCCAAGTTCTCCTGGATCGCCGAAAAGCTCGGAATCCTCGAAACGCAGAAAGAGGAGGCGGCGGAGCTACCACCGCTGGAGGAAGAACAGCCACGCCCAAGATACGGCCTTGATCAATCGAAAGACCGAATGATCCAACAGCTGGCAAATATCCAGCACGACTGCCTCCGAATGAAACACCCAAAGAACGCCTTCGATCTGTAGCTCCAACGTCCACAATACGAGGGGTCGTCCATAACGAACAAATACGAGGGCCGTCCATAAATTACGCTGAAAGGAAAACCTATTTCCGGCTGAATTGGTCGGCAACGGACGCTGAAAGTGATGAAAACTATTGTGAGGCACAACGCTGTTGCGACTTCAAACTGTGGAGAAAACCTTTGTAATTCCGCTTGTGCAAGACATTAATGAAACCGACACATTTCTTACAAGTGTACATTATATGATTTAGGGCCTATTACGAACTGCAGAATAATCTATTGCAAGTTTATGAGAGACTTTTCTAAAATTCTCAAACCCCTATATTAAAAGCCTAACTTTAATTTTTGAGCGTAGATTTTATGCCATCTGTCACTCGTTCAACATTTCCTTAAGAATATCTGAATACCTTTCTTTAGCATACAAAATGCTCAAAATAGTTTCATGGTAAGATTATGGACCATATAACTCACCGACGAAATTAAAAGAGCTTCAAAGACTAAAATATCTTTGAAGTTCACAAAACTCGACTGAGGCAGCGTACAGCGAATATCTGTTGAAAATCAAACGCAAGAAAACGGCCAAAAACAAAGGCGGAAACCAAGAACTGAGTATTTTCCAACTGGTTCAAATAACAGATGAGATACCACCGTAGCACAACGACACCCGGCATCCGAGTATGACTAACAAAACAACCATTGAAAATCCGTAAAATCCGGAAAATTTAATCTGATAAAAACGTTTCAGACAACTCGGAGAAAATAATCAGTAAGTACACTGACTTAATCTTTCTAAATATCAGTATTGTTTTGTTTACAAATGTACAATTTATGTTAAAAGATAATCGGTGAAGAAAATATGCGAAGTTTCAAAATTTTCTGGGAAGATCATAAAAGTATGAACGACACAGAAGCTCTCAGCTGTAAACAAGGTGGAGTTCATTTTGACAGCGGTTACTAGACAAAGAAATAGGAAACGCAATGATCTTTCTTCCGGATATTTCACGGCAGAGAGAGAGTAGCTGGTTTTCCTAAATCACCAGTCCAACTTGGAGTCCAGCTGGACGGGATAGTCGCCCCTGAGGCAAGCAGTGCACTGTCCCGTCTTCACCTCCGTACTTACGTTTGATCGGACAGCACCGAGCAGGCCCACTAGTAGTCAACGGGCGCTGAAAGCGTCTAGTAGACAACGCTATCGGCACCTGCAAACGATAAACCAAACTACGAAATATCAGACAACAGTGACTTTTACCAGGTCAAATGCGGTTCCACGAGGACCATGATTCATTTCGAGTTTCGGGCTTCGGCGTATGGCATAACAGACTGAAACAAAGCGGCAACATTGCTACTCTTCCGTCAGGCTCCTAAATGACGCTATATAAATGTGCCATTGGCCACATGCAGGAGTTCAACTTTTCTCTATATCTAAGACCAATCTCATCTGTTGTTCAAAACTAATCTAGGCCGTTGTTTTACACAGTTTCTCCACAATTTCCCCAATAAAACACACAGACGGAAGAGCTTCATGTAAAATAAAGCAACTATCGTTTGAATTTATACAGCGAGGCCATAAAAATTACAAATTCCCAACAGATATCCCACATAATGCATGAAAGTCCGCAGAATGGACATCCCACAGAATAGAAATCCACAGAATGGAAATCCCACAGAATGAAATTCCTCGGAGTAAATCCCATAAATAAAAATGCCAAAGAATGGAAATATCAGAGAATGGAATTCCACGGAAGGAAAATCCCAACGGATTAAAGGACATATAAAACGTTTGGAAGGCAATACAAAGAGGTAAGAAAATTCTCAAGTGGTTTTTGTATATCTGGTAAGATTTCTCGGAAATACTTGGCTCCAAATGACCGGAAAGAACAAGAATCAGAGGAAACTACCCATCCTTCGATCTCGTCTCGTCTCGTCTCGTCTCGTCTCCTCTCGTCTCGTCTCCTCTCCTCTCCTGCACCGGAAATGAGAAAACACTTTATTCCATCCTCTCATCAATTGCGCCTGCAATATCGCAGTAAGATTGACTTTTTAAAATCCAGGGCCTGCGCGTCCACTACTATATGTTCCAGTAATAAAAATATGTAATAAATAAGCTATGGCCCACTAAGGCACCCACTATGCACGAGAAATGAGAAACAGATTTACCGACAAACTACATGACTACTCAACTGCAACTAATCAACAGAGCACTCAACAGAGTACTCGATTCCAAAAATACTTGATAGCGGCAATCCTAAGCGGCATTTTCAAAACGGATTTCTGTTGCGAACTCCTAAGAGATTCTATAGAATGTTTCTGCCAACTTGTAAATGGTAAGAAATAAGCAGCTCATAGTTAAAAGGAAATTAGCGGAAACGGATTCGTAATTCTTAACTGTATAATGTGGTTAAGTTCATTTTGCCTATTAAAGATACGTCCATTAAAGATGTCTGTTTAAGAATTAAAATCTCAGACAAAATAAACTTAACCACAGTTGGTCTATGTAGTCAACAATAAAGAATCTGCAAAATATGTATATTCAAAATGTGGGTAAATTATAAGCTATTTTAGGAGCTATGAATCCAAAATGTCGTTGGACTATATTTCTTTTAGAATTGTCAGTGGACCTAGGAGTATCTTGTCATAAACCAACAAACAAGAAGGGACTCCGTCGTTGCATTCGATAACTCCCTCAGCGGCCATAGCCTGCCTGCCGTGAAGGATATCAACATACGCTACCGTCTTGGATTTTCAACGATCACGTAGTGAATCATCTTTTTCAGATATTGATTCCACCTCTCAACTAATTCAAACCCTTCAGGGTGACCCGTTGTATTGAAATTTGGACTGTACCCTATATTTTTTTTTAAATTCGTGAAATTTGTGCCTCGGTCACTTGTAGTAACCGATTGTACCCCCAACGTCCACAAATAACTCCAACAATACATTACAAACAATTTTACTGTTAACTTCTTAAGTAAAAAAACACTATTGGCAATCAAGTACGCAATTCAGCAATACATGCCGATGACGTTAGCTCAATCGATCCAATACAATCCATGTTAAGATAGGTGAATGGCAAATCATGTCGTGGAATCGATGCTATCGGTACCCAATCCATTACCAATTCTCGTGCCTTGAGCTGGTGGCACTTTTCAGAGGACGGACACCACTCCTGAATGTCCTTTCGCATTCTTGGCAATGCAAAAGACAACTTGATTCTTTCCCGCATTTTGTCTTCTTCAAATGTCCTCTAAAAACAGATTCCTGTGATAATTGCGTCATTTTCCGCATCTTTCTTTAGATAGCGCCAACTGAAAACAGCCTGATGCAAAATCTTAGATTCGCGGTAAGGTAAACCATCAGCAACACAAAATTCAGAATGTTTACACCTATCATTTTTCAGCATTTCTTTGATAACTCATCTTCCTTCTATTGTTTCTACCATAGAAGTTTCTTCTCCTTGTGCAATGTCTTCTTCAACTAACTATTCTTCGGGGCTAAATAAATTTTCAAGATCTAACTCTTCATCTCCTTCATGATTTTCTCTTTTTCCTTGTTTATACTCCCTCATCCATCTTCTCTTATCGTTCCTTCACTTCATCTTTCACTTCCTCATATACTTTCCACATTTCTGACTTTTTGGATTGCGCTCTTGTCAAACCATTAGACGAATATTGGGCATTAATAATTCTTTGAAGAGCTTCAAGGTATAATAACAGATTTCCTTTACCGCTCATATGTTTAACAGCTGCACACAATAAAGACACAAAAGGTCTAGTTTTTACCAAACTGAAGCCTTTTTCTACCTCCTAATAACATAGTCTTACATTCAGTTTTGACCAATTTTCCATGGGACTAGGTTTCCCGCCACACACTTGATGCTCACCTATTCAACTTCTGTCAATTTAATTATTGCGCCAGCTCTTCATTAACTACAGGGCAAGCGAAGGATATAGAAACAAACGAGAACGCACTTTAGTTAATTTCATTCACCGTTCTGGTGAAGGATCTCACCCGATCAATTAATTCAAAAGTGAGCAGGGTAGCGGCCATAAGGTCGCTATAGAAAAGCATTTACATTTGTATTTTACGCACTGTCTTCTCAGTTGTCTCGCTGTCCTGTTGTTGCTTGACGTGACCGCTGTGTATTATTGAAATCCAGTCCACTGGGCGCGCAGTGTATGGCGCGTCGTTCGGCCGATAATAGCACAGTATTTCAGTCACGTTCTGCAGCTCAGTATGAAAAGCCCACTGCAGAATAATCTGCGTGTGGCGGAATATTTATGGACGACCGAATATTGTACTGTCGTTGGACGGAAGTGCTTACGAGGAATTGGGTGTTAGGTGGAAGCGAGGAGATGGAGGATGGCACAGTCAGGGAAAGGAAGACAGCGACTGCGGAAGAAAATAAGTGACCTCTGTTTTTGAACAGTGGACGCCTTCTAAATACCGATGCCAACATTAGACATATAGACCTTATAGGAGAAGGTAAAGGAGGAAGAAGAGAAGGAACAATGAAAGGAGAATCCTAATGTATGCAATGGAAGAAGAGGGGGTAACCGAAGGAGGAATAGGAGAAACGAAGGAGTACGATGATGAGGACTAAGAAGAGGAATAATAGAAGGAATATGAAGAATTATAGTAAGAGGAATAAGAAAATGAGAAATAAGAGGAAAACGAATAGAAGAGGAGGAGGAGTAGGAAGAAGAAGAAGATGATGATGATGACGAGGAGGTGAAAGAGGAGACGGCATAACATAGAGAAGGAACCAACTAAGATGATAATATGATCACTTCGACAATGATGCTATATGCACCGGGATATGTGAATAGCTCCTTTTAGCATATGTACACTACTATCCGAGAGATTGAAACGGTGTTTCAATTTAGCAATTTAAAGATAAATATGATGACGATGATGATGACAACGACGACATAAAAATGATGACTACAACGACGTTATCATGATGGTAATGATGTTGTTGTTGTTGTCATTGTTGTCGTTGTTGTCGTAGGCGACTCGTATGGTGATTCTAGTAGCTGTTTCTTTCTTCGTTGTTGGACTCCATTCTACGTCGCGAGCCTCGTCAGTCAGTTGGAACCAGCACCGAGCTTCCTCCAGCGCTCGCGGTTTCTCTTCATGATGCTCTGTTGTCATTGGATCGGATTCCTAAACAGCTGCATCAACCAACTCGCTCTGTATCAGCTGTCCATGCACAGTGATGAAGCTGCAAAGGAGAGACAACGGCATTTCGATTGCCAGATGATACAACGAGCAAGAGGAAGAGAAGGATTAATAATAATAATAATAAGACAATTTATTTAGCGCCGTAGCACAGCCGAGGCCGAAGAAAAGGGCGCTGTACAGAGGAGGAGGAGGATGTTGTAGAGTATGAGAAGGAGGAGTGGGAGGCAAAGGGTGACTACTGGAACTGTTCAACTGTTACAGTGGTAACCAGTGGCCTCGGTTGAAGGTGGCCAGTGTCTCAAATGGTCTGTCCTAGGTTATGACCTGACCTGGCCTGGGTATCATGCGACATCACTGACTCAACCGTGATAATTCGCAATTAAAGCACATTATGGAGGCGGAATTTTTTGAAATAGCCTAACGTTATTATAACATTTAGGATTTTATTTAATTAGTACCAGTTTAAACAAAAGTGGTTTTTAATCATGACTTATTTAATTTATTTTCAAATGAAAAACTGCTGCGAAAGCCTATTGTCGCAGACGTAAATTGCCTTCCGCCATCTGGAGAATGGATTTGAATCGTTGTGTTATTTAGGCCTTCTCTTAAAAACTTCTGTAATGATACAAGTTAGTTCCTTATTAATTTATTATAATTTTAGTTAATAATGTGGATATAATGTAGCTGAAAGTGTATAATTATGACGTCTTTAGATAGAAACCAAATGATCCAATCTTAACGACACAGTTAACTGACTAATAAAATTTAATTTATGCAATAATTGTAACTTAATAACTTCACTTGATAGCTTCCCTTTGTGTCTTCTTTGATAGGTTCGCTTATAAACTTCACTTAATAACTTCACTTCGTTTATTTCTTTTCGCAAGAACGAAATCCTAAACAAATTCCCGGAGTAGAGCTCCACTTTGAATTTGTAGAAAATTCCGAAGCTTGGGTCTGAAGCATGAGAGCCTCTTGTACGTAGATGCCTTTGGCTGCTGAAGCTGGTGCTGATGCGCAGTCAGACGCGTCCGCCTAATACCAGTAGGCATCCGGAGTTTTCTCCTGATGCCGTACCAGCGAAAGATGCTGCGGCACATCTCCGATTTACCTGCTGATATTAACTGGACGCCGTCATCATCTGAACCACCACCAGTATGAGCATTTGTTCGTTTCTTTCGATTCCACAAACCAAAAACTGATTGATTGATTGATGATATTGTTCATTCTTCAGAAGCCTTTTTACTGCCTTTTCCCATCTTTTGTCTTTCCGCATCTGCGAAAATTTCAATGCTCTTATTGCAAACAGGTACCAATATTATATGTTCATTATCTACATCATCGTCGTTATCATATCTTCATCACCGCTATCATATCTTCATCATCGTCGTCCTTATCATATCGTCATCTTTATCGTCATAACATCTTGATCTTTATACTATCGTTCTAATCATCGTTGCTACCACATCGTTATTATAGTCGTCATATTTGAGCATTATAACTAGGGCAGCGTTAGACAGATTCCCTTTACAGTATATTACAACACCCACAGCAAATCTAGGTCTGAAATGATTTTAGACGTTTGAATAATCGATTTGAGACTTGAATGATTTAAAAGGCAGAGTAATTAGAAAGTTAGAATGGTCTAAAGTTCGAATGCTTAAATTTAAAATTCAAATGATTTGAAAGTCCGAGTGATCATCCCTTACCTAGTTTACAGTTAATCGAAATCTTAAATCGACATTCAGGCGACACATCGTCTGACGATAGTCTAAAGAGGAGATCGACGCTCGAGCAGTTCTGCATTTTAGTGCACGAATTGCAAATGCACGGTTAGACTGGCGTGTTTACGTTGCAAAACAAACACTCCTAAAATCACTCAGACGCATCCAGCTTAAGCCGTTCAGACATTTTCATCTTAAACTTCCACTGGACGTCACGTCACGTCACAGCACACAAACTCAGCCGGATTTAAAGAGACGATTCGAAGGCTGTACACAAAGTTATAGGCCCCTACACATGCGCAAAGCTGTTATAACGACCGACGCTTATATATGTCCTCGTCGCTTGAAATGCACACGTGTATTCCCTAGCTGCAGCGGTTCGTATAGGGCAAAGCTCGGCGCACCTGTTTGCAGCTTTGGCAAAAGGCGCAAGCGATTGACCCCCTTAAACGAACGACATATGTTCTAATGATGTCATCGGACTTTGAGGGAAACATCTGACGCCGCACTTATTTGATGATGAGATGTGGACTGACTGGATGGAGTCTGTATCAACGATCGATTGGGACATGGATTGGACGCACCTGTTATCGCGTGCAAAAGGAGAAGGACAGATGGACGGACATACACGCAAACAGACAGGCAAACGGATAGAGATGCATACATATAGAGACAGTTAAAATCACAAACAGAAAGGCAGGTAGGAAAAGGCAGAAAAACATACCGTCGGCGTGACAGACACACAGACAAGCAGTGGCAGGAAGGCTAACAGAGGGAAAGGCAGGCAGGTAGAGATAAACAAACATAGAAACATAGAGACATACATACATGCAGACAGACAGACAGACAGACAGACAGACAGACAGACATACAACAGAGAGACATAAGGACACAAACCAGCAGGTAGAAAAGTAGGCAGAGAAAGGCAGGCAGACAGACAGAGGCACGGCAGCGCAGGCGTGCATATCATTACAAGTACCTACAGTAAAGCAGGCATATTCTGCACTCAGCCTAGCAAAGACAGACTTGAAACAAAATCGGTAAATGAAGTTTCCCTTGATTTGTCACATAATCTAAAATAAAACAATTGTCCTACAATAATCAACAATATTTCAGTAAACTAAGCCTGTTGATGAGCGTTCTGACAATATAATAGGTGTCTGCTCTAAGCAGATGTTAGTTTTAAAACTGATAGAACGGCTGTTCGTTCTAACGGAGTTCAGCTGCGATTAGTTTTGTGACATCTGTTGATGCACTTCGGTACTAAACTGACGAGTCATAACTCGAATCAATCATGGGCCATTTTAAAAGGCAGAGGCGCCGCTTCGATCTAAAGTGGGCTGCACGCCCACCTCCTCAAACTACCTGGCAATCAGTCCCCGCCTTCGGGAATTTTCCAGGAGAACCCAATCTTTTCTCGCCTGACCTGGTGCCTGTTACAGACTTACGAGCTGCATAAGCCTAATGTGTCTTTCCACGAGTGCGTCAATTCCCTTAAACAAGACGTTCTTGATAATGCTTTCGTTTTCACGATTCCTTAAAGGAATCTTTAAGCGCAGCCAGTATTTCTTTTGTTCGGAGTGTACTACAGTAGAACTTTTGATCCCTTTAACACTACTTCATCGTTACTTCGTTCTGGATAGAAATTTGTCGTTGCTTAAATCTTCGATCACCTTAGTCAGCGTTTCGTCCGTTGCATTTCTATTCTGGTTTCCGTTTCGTTATCGCTTTCGGCGAAGTCATGGCAATCGTCAGACTGATTAATGCCTCTAAATCTTCTTCCTTTCCTGGTCTGCATTTTCTTTAGGCTGTCGCGTTAAATAGTCGGTTAGATTGTCTTTTCCCCAACAGCAACGTCATACGCCTATGCAGGACATATGGTTAGCCTACCGTCAGGGCCGTCTTATCCATTAGGCACAGTAGGCACTGTGCCTAGGGCCTACGAACTTTATAGGGGCCTACGAAAGTCAAAAATGAGATATTGAAAAAAATTAATTTATTGATTGACCCGAAAATAGAAAAATGATAGAGGGGCCCCTATACAAATTTAATAACCTTAAAGTTTGTACTGAAACAGTTTAAGTTAAGCTGTGCTACATTACGTTAACTTTGCGGGCTCTTTGCATTAGCAAAATCACATATAATGTCTTCAAAGGTTATTTCCCGCATTAAGTCGTTTTCAATTGAAAGCAGTGCAAGGGAAGATAGATGTCAAGAAATAATGTGAATGTGATTAGCTCTAATGCAGTGTTGGCGGTTGGGGCCTACGAATGCGAGAGTGCCTAGGGCCTAAGACGACCTTAAAACGGCCCTCTCTACCGTATGGCAAAATTTGCCAATTTGGCTCCGAATATACTTCATATGGTAAACTGGTATCGTGTAGGACACTTGCATACCATAAAAAATCTATATCATAAATGCATAAAAAACTTCAAAAATACGTTGGAATATCAAGTCCCATCAGCCTCGGTGCTGTTCTCGGTGACCAAAGCACACAATTCGTGAGACAAAAAGCGTTACCGAGGGAAATTGCCGAGTTCGATCAGGCATATACTGCAGGTCCCGAGGTCTTCCACGCGGTTTGGCGAAAGCTCTTTCTCGATTGCCGGGCCCACTGCGTGGAATGGCCATACCGACCACGTGAAGAATGCTCCATCCTTGGATAACTTTAAGAAAGGGCTTAAAACGTTTCTATTTAAATTATCGTATGACTGTAGTTAATTTTCTATTATCGCTTGAATTTATATACAGCGTCCTTTTCTTCGGCCTCAGCCGTGTTACGGCGCTATAGAAATTGTCTTATTATTATTATTATTATTATATAATTTGAGGATTACCGACGTTCAACGTCTTTGGTGTGAAGTAGCGTTAAGAAATTTTCATAATTTTTGCATGTATTTGATACAAAACGTAGAAAATTCGGAAAACACAATATCAAGACTACGAAAAGGATAAGTACGGTTTTATTAATTGCAAAGACAGTTAATTTTTACTTTTTAAAGAAAAATTACACTGACTTTTGAAAGCCAAATCATTAAAAAACGAGTAAACTAAAATGTTTAGGGGTAAAAACAATAAGAAATCAAATATCATTTGATTTAATGAAACTCAAGAAGACTGTTTACAAACAGAAACAGATTAATGAAATGTCTCTAGAAGATACAATGGATCTCTCACCGAGATCTGACTCAAAGAAGAGGAAGAAGGGGCAGTGGCAGGTGCGGTGGAAAATATGTACCCGTAGCCAGACACTACAGTGGCCTGTTGTAGTGCTATGCAGCTGATGTATAGCAGCTGACGTCAGGTCTGGTTAATTGCGAGATGATTGCAGCAGTGCTCTCACTCCAGTGTTAACTTACTTGTCTGTCATCATTGTGAAGGCGGCTGTGGTCACTACAAGGTGTATCACAATAGAAAAAGAACACCAGACAGTTTATGCCTGCACGTGTTCTAGCCACACTAGTGTCTGCTCTTACAACCACTTCTAAAGTGTGAACAATTAAAGCGGCCAAGACTGGTCATCTGCAGACGCTTTGCATCCACAAACATTGTATCAAATAGGCCCTTTAATGGAGGAAGATGGTAGGGAAAATGATGCAGGATGATCAGATCAAAAGCGAAACTGAAGAGGCTGAGACGTCGATCGAAGCTGTTCCATCAACTTCTGGTTGAACTGCTCGCGAACAGAGTTGAACTCCATGATGCTCGACGGCTTTGATCCAATCCAGAATCGATCAAACTCATAGAAGAGATGAACTGTTCAAAGATCATAGCCTGTATTGTTAGATCAATTATCTGAGTGATCAACAGTGTAACAATTCATTATCAGTGGACTTCTGTAGTGCCATTACATTTCGCATGGCACTGGTCAGAGGAACTGAGCTGAGGTGGAACAAAGTTCTTCAACACGCTTAATTATTCCCCTACCCAATTCAAACTACTGTTAAAACTCTTCCCCATAAAAAATATTCTGTTTATCTGGAAATCATTTCTAAAGACTCTTCTTCATTGACAGTAGCTTAACACTCAACTGAAGCCTAGTGTATTACATAGTGGCACCACTGAAATAACAGATAACAGTAGTAGTTGTAATAATAGTTGTAGGAGCAGCAGCAGCAGTAATAATAAATAACAAGAGAAATAAAAAGAAATAAATATACGAAGGTGATGGCAAGAGAAGACTGACCGTAGACGATGTGGAAATCTTTCAGCTGTGGTTGGTCGTTAAGAATAGCGTAGAAGTGGGTCTTCAGAAGACCATCCTTCAGCAACTGATAGGCCATGCTCGTCAGGTTTATACCAACTATCGCAAATGAATACCTACAGTGCCCGGTAAACAAAGAAAGTTAAACAACATAAGCTGAAGAAGGTAAGGTAAGGTAAGAAGGAAGACAAGGTAATGTAAGTAAGGCAAGATAAGGTAAGGTTATTGCTGATCGATCACATAGATCAACAGTATTCCTCAGAAGTGTGGTTGTGTGTTGAGGAAGCGACAAGCAGATTATGAAACACGAGACAGAATTAGATTTGTTTATCAAATACTGATATATATATTGTTTAGCAAAGACAGACTTCCGAGTATAAAATAAATTCGTATTTTTCTCTCTCACCCATATTGAGGATGGGAACAATGAGACAGCAGGCTTCGAGCAATGTCCGCATATCGAGTTGAGAAAAATCTTCAACAACACATTCATCATTATCATCTTATCAATATCAGCTAGTAGCATTACCATTTTACTACTACATGTACTACTATACTACTACCACTAGTACTAATATTAATCCTGCTGCTGCTGCTACTATCACTATTACTACTAATATTGATAAATAAGACTTAAATTAATGGTGCCATAAGAATCCTGCATTCAATTAACAGTGCTATGTAAAGTAATCTCTTAGTATCATTTGCTTACACAAGGTTCTTTAGTCCAAGAAGACCCATTCCCCGAAAGTCGGTTGCGGGGTCATCGCCTTGGAAACCGATCTCTCCCCACTCGTGACTGACACGAGACTGGAGTCTTGTGTTGGGCTTCAACGAATTCCACAACTAAAACAAACACGAACTGTTCCCTAAACAGTTGTCATCGCAACTAATATCCCTAGTCGCTAATATCTGTACTCAGTGCGTATTAAATTAAGCAGCCCGAGCAAGATCCAAAAACTGCTTATCGAGATTAACTGGACCTTAAGTCAAAATGAACTTAGTTAAATGACCTTGATGCACATTAACTACTTATTAAGTGTACAGAATATTACCTAGATGCCTATCAAGTAGGCTGAATCTGACCTAGAAACATGCAAACCAGGCTAAATCTGACTTAGATGCATGTTAAGCAGGCTGAATCCAACCTAGATGCATATTAAGCAGGCTGATTCTGACCTAGGTATATGTTAAAGCAAGCTGAGTCTAACCTAGATGCATGCTAAATAGGCTAAATCTGACCTAGATGGATGCTGAGCAGACTTGACATTTGAACTGACCTGCATGAGAAGCGATTCATGTTCTGCACTGGTAGAGTCGTATGTTGTCTTTCTAAGAGCTTCAACTTCATTGTACAATCGACGATACCCGGTTATTTGGTTCAAACTGATCCGCAGGAGGTTTGAAAAGCTTCAATATAATTCAACAGGTGTGCTATTAGCACATCTGGGAGGCGTTTTAAAGAGGCTGTGTAAATA
The DNA here is from genome assembly GCA_964023275.1 of Norana najaformis. NCBI lineage: Eukaryota > Metazoa > Annelida > Clitellata > Crassiclitellata > Hormogastridae > Norana > Norana najaformis. Next base: position 31,836,938 of record OZ029913.1, on the reverse strand, counting down.
ACTAGATACATACAAGCATACAAAAATTAATTTGAAGCATCTTTATAATTATTGTATAACTATAAAGGAGCTACAAGTTAATTTTTATACCAACACAGTACAGCAATTTTCAAACCCATGTAATAAAATGTAATTCTCGCACCCTGTCAAAGAGTTTTATGTCTTGTAATTAAAGGTAATTTTTACACCCACATAATAAAGGGTAATTTTTACACTCATGTAATAAAGGCTAATTTATGCATGGGTCCATGTCATAAAGGGTCATTTTTGAACCCACATCATAATTTTTACACGCCTGTAATAAAGAGTAATTCTTTGTAATGCCCATAATAAAGTAAATTCTTACGCTGGATTCTCACTCGGTTTGATGGACTTGAGCTGAACAATCTTATCGACTGTTTCGTTCACATCAATGACGTCACTGGAGAGAATGTTTCGAAGAAGTGGAGACTTTGAGTGCTTCAGAGAATACTCTACAAACCAGATTACATCAGATAATCATCTGCCAAGCATACGATTGAGGTCTACAGCAAAGAATCTAATCTAATCTCTGCTGCAAACACCGTTATATCACTATTATCATAAGGCACAAATCATCAGCTGACAGATGATTCAGACAAGCAAAACCACATTTTGGAATCACAATCCTTGGTACAGAACCAGTCAAGATCCAGAAGACCGGAAGACAAGCTAAGGGGGAAAATCCAACAAAGATTTTAGCTCAGACTTGAATGACATAACAACAATGAGAAGAGCAGTCACTTAAGCTAACCAAGAGAGGCACCCTGTGAGCAACTAGAGAATGACACAGGGACAAAATTTTCTCCATTCTCACCCCATACCCATGGGTCTCTTCCCATCCCCACCCCATCTCCATCAGGCCTGTTCCCATCCCTATCCCATCCCCACCTGGTGTGTCCCCATCTGGTCTGTCCCTACCCCATCCCTAATCCTGTCACAGTGAAGCAAAAAACAATTAAATGCTCACATATAAGAGACTCGCTCTGACAAAATAAGTCTTAAGTTGCAAACAGAATTTTTTTAGAAACTGATATTATCTCCAGAACTACAGTATTTGGAATATTTACATAAATGACAACAGAAAAACTGAAAATGTGAAAATTGCCACTTGACTCTTGTTGCCAGAGTGGGTCAACTAGGCCCCTATTATATGTATATATTATAATCTTAGTCGGTCATATTACAGATAATACTTCAAAACTGTCCGTCCTTTATTTGGTCGTTACATTTGGTAATAGTAAAATATCACTGCAATAAAATGTGGTCTTATATCTTAGGTCAAATACTGCTGAAATAAAGAGTGGTCCTATATCTTAGATCAAATATTACTGCAGTAAAAAGCGGTCTTATTTCTTAGATCAAATATTACTGCAATAAAGAGGGGTCTTATTTCTTAGATCAAATATTACTGCAATAAAGAGGGGTCTTATTTCTTAGGTCAAATATCAATGCAATAAAGAGTGTTCTTATGTACTTTTTAACCCAGTATAGTGCTTTATTAGTCACACTGAATAGGTAGAAAAAATTAGAGCAAAATGTAAATATCTGATGCAGTGGGGATTTTTGGTAATGCCACAACCATTACCGCGGGCATTACTGTGTTTGCGTTTCCATCCCCACGGTATTACTGCAAGCCTCCAACCCATCACCACGGTATTACCGTCCCTTATGACATCATTACCGTGGTAAAATACGCAGTATTACCACCTTCCCCATTACCGTGTCACTATTAGCAACTTCATTTCCTCAGCATACAAGGCTAGCATCAATCCTTTCCCTCTCCACCTTTCCAGCAACAGCATATTCATTTAATAGCTGAGTTCACGAAGTGGGGCACAAGTGGAGCAGAAATTTTTAAACATCCTTCTGCCCAAGTGGGGATTTGAACCCTTGACTTTTGGATTGACAGTCCAGCATGCCAATCACTAGACTACCATGCATCCCCAGGAAAGCTTAAATATCCTTTAATTGATACCTATTCGGTAAGTTCGCTGAGGCTGTGTTCGCTCGGAGGATGTGATGCGTAGCAACTCACAGCGCCCTGTCATCAACCGCAGCAGCCATTTGTAGACAGGACGAACGAATGAGAAATACACGTACACCGCTATCCTAACTGTCCACATGACTAAGTTAATGCCTGAAAGCAACAACACTTCCTTTAATATTAACCGAGTCACAAAAACTGCCGATTTTAACATGAGATTTGTAGCTCTTATCTAATTAACTTACACTCAAATTCTGTGCCATTTCTTCACAAAATTTAAATAACAATGTTTTTGGTTAATTTGTAGAAAAAGACCTTCCACAAATTTAAAAATGAGACTAAGCTTACTATTTTGAACTTTCCTATTCTTGTGAAAGAATGGTAAATTTGAACATGAATATGTCTCCAAAGCTGAAAGTTCTATGATTAGGTCCATGATTAGGTCTATACAACTTATATTTAATTTAGCCGGACCCCTCTGAGGCTAAAATCAACATTCTTGTGCTCGTAAAATTTGATGAGATTATATAGCAGTCCCCAAAACCAGGCCCATGCCAAATTAACATGCAATCTATCCTAATATGTAATACAATTCTAATGCAAGACTTATATATTATATAGCGCCGGATTAAATTAAACTTGTAGCCGTCTGTGAAAATGACTGCTGACGTTCACCTTTCGTCCAGGAAAATTAATTCGTAATAAACGAGCAGCATTTACCAAGACACACTTGCGTACGTTCGCGAATTTAATAACGAAAATTAATTAAACAGCTTAACTTAATTACGGCGGCCAAGGACCAATATTTCACAGGACTGGAAACTCTTTTTCGGAGTTGCGTGTGACGCGCTGAGGCGCCAATTCACTGCAGCGCCTCTGGCGACCAGCAATAATGTCTTGCTACATAACCAACGCTTTAGTAAACGTAATCGTAATCGTAATTCCGAGATTTCTACAGCGCCCAACGAAAACCACGTCGCGGGGACCAGCTTATTCACAGGCGCTCAGTCAAAACAAAATCAATAGGCAAAAGGGTTCGGTTCCAGGTCAAGATCCAAAAGTCAGACGGAGAGACAGCGTGGCAGCTATGGGGATGGTGCTTGGGGTTTGAGAGGAGGGAGACATGAGGAGGAAGGGGTGTCAGGGTACGATCTGTGAAAGAGGAATGTTTTCAGCTTTGAGTGAAAGGCCGATGTAGAAATTGCAAGCAGTGGAGCATTGATGAGTTTGTATGATTGGTCAGAAAACTGTCGCAGTTCAGAGGGGAGTTTATTCCAGGGTGGTGGGGCAGCTATGGCTATGGAGCTATACCACATTTTAAGGATGAGGTGACGGGAGGGTGGAGAAGTGTTAGGGCAGAAGAGGAGCGGGTTGAGCTTTGCAGTTTAAAATAAACTAATTCGACAAATAATTATATTTTAAGAGTAAAAAATTGCCAGTGGGAAGTAAACCATTATATTTAATATCTTCTGTAATGTCTGCATTGCAAATTATAGGAGCTTAGATTTAATTTTGAAGCTATTTAATTTTGCAGTGTGCAACCATTAGGCAGACCTTTGAGTAAATCTTAATTATGAAATATCTGGAATAAATGAGAATTAAGATGCATGACTTTCCATTCCTCGATGCACAGATTTCTGGGACGGCGGTTCCCGTATTTAAAATCTTTGGGCGGCATGATATCTACAGGGACTTCTGTCTTCTGTTTCCTCGGTGCAGGCGACTTACCGTCGTTACCAACAGATTTGACGCGTACTAAAACTAAGGCCTTCGTCGCATCGTCTGCTATTATCGCGCACTCTTGAAATATGTAAATGATTGTAAATGTGTGTGTTTTTCTGTAGCGACCGTATTATGCTCAACGATTAATTCACTGAAAAAGGAGCAGGGTCGAGGTCAAACGGTCGCTATATAAAATTGTGTATCATTTCAAGTCCCCATGTACAGTTCTTTTATCATTTAAAAATCCTAAACAGTTTAAAACACGTTGACAGAAAATTGGTCTATGAAAAGAATTGTAAATCCGATAACCACAAAATGTTTATCGGGTGTGATTTACAGAGTTTCGATTAGTTCCATTTTACTCATTATCTCGATCGGGCCATACGGTCGCTATATAAACCAGTAAAGGCCTACATATGCATTTACATTCGCTTTATTTTTATTATTGAGCAGTTACCTCTGTTCTTCTGTTGGAATTCGTTAATTTATATGAACAATTTATAAATTGATCAGCTGTCAGTATTTTGTGTTTTATGGCGTTGCTGTTTGTTTTTGTATGAGTTAATCCAACAACTTAAGGTAGGATAACGATTACAGCGGCAACAAACACACTACATTCTTAATCACTTCTTTCTTTAACGGATTTTTAAAAAAAAACTTAATTTCAGACGTTTTTGGAAGGTATAATCTCATCTTCTACTGAACTAGTCATAAAGGGCGACTTTAACATTCACGTCGAATTGTAGCGTTTTCGGTCGGGCTAACTGTCCACGGGGGGGGGGGGTGGTACTCCAGACCAGTTCTACGCTCAGAGCCACCCGCCTCACTGCCCCTTGTATTTTCACTGTAAAATGGCCTCTCCGTATCGTCTCTGCCCGTATCGTTCGTTCTCTCTAAGGAAGTTTCAGGATGGGCCGATTCCTTAAGAGAATCAACACTATAGCACTCGGTCTCGGGATCCGACTCTGCCTCTTCCGCGGTCGCCGGATGGGCAACGTCCTGAGGATGGCCTTTACTCAGAACAGGATTCGTTCCTTACCGGCAATAGTCGTTCCCTTTTTGTGTGAGGACTTTCTCGTAACCACCATTTTACATCTTGTAACTCGCCCACTACCGCCGATATTCTGAGACACCAGTCGTTTTCTCGGTTCCGGAAACAGGGAAGTCTTACGACGAGCCTCTGTGTCTTTCCGCCTTAGGCACATGGATATTGGGCGACGCATCTTCCCGCTATCACTATCTCTCGCTCCATCTCCTTGGACTTCCGGAGTAAATTTCCGTACCAGGTCTCTGTTGGCAATTATCGACCAACAATGCTTCAGGGGATAGGATACCCCTAATCGAACACTCAAGAGAAGGTCCACTCGCTAACCTTCTGTAAAACACACGGACCTTCGTACCGACCTACGCACGAGGGGGCCCTTCCCCGCACTTCAGTCAGTCCTCTGATCAGTGTGTGTGGTGACAAGCATATAGAGGAGTCGGTATCTTCCCGTGTCGACTCCGGTGTTATTGGGAAACCGACCCGGACTATGTTGTACCGGGTATTTACTTGGTCTGCGTTAGTTTTCGGTCCCTAGCTTAATGGGACTTTTCTTGGTCTGCGTTACATGATCCGGTCTCTTACGTATCCGGGCTTTACTTGGTCTGTCTTATGATCCGCGGCGTCTTCCCCGTATCTCTTCCTGCCGTCTGAATTTCTACCGGGAAAACCGCGGCCGCATCTTTCCCCGAGTTTCGCACAACCAGTTACCTTCCAACTATCATGACTACTCAGACCGTCTCGCGACTTCCCAGCAGGGTGGGCCCGAGCCCTGCTAGACCAACGGAGCCAGTCAGAAATCAGACAGATTGGTTTGCTTTGGTTGCGACTTCCTCAGGAGCGCACGGACAAGTATCACGGCACCAGTTATCTTTTACGGCAAATGCTACCCCTTGGATTCACACAGACCTGTCTACTCGTCTTCCCCGAGCGTCGCCCAGCCTCTCTCTTCCACCTATCGTGACTTACTCGACTGTCTCGCGACTTCCCAACAGGGTGGGCCCGAGCCCTGCCGGACCAACGGAGCCAGTCAAGAAATCAGACAGATTGGTTCGTAACGGCAGCGACGTTCTCGGGAGCGCACTGATCAGACTTTTCTCTTACGCGGTCAAAGAAATGGGGTAGTTTTCGCAACTTTCCCACTTGTTTTACACGGGCCTGTTTTATCTGACACTCGCCGACTACCGGGGAGGCTTCCCGATGCCAACCCTTTACTTGCCACAGACCTGTACTTATTTCTGACGAACAGGATCTTTCCCCGGGTTCTGTCCAACCTCAACGTCCACCGTCGTGGCTCAGGCCGCCTCGCGATCTACGGTAGAGTGGGCCCTCGCCTCTAACCGGTTCGACGCCGTCAGCCCGAAACCAGACAGTGTTTGTCTCGGTCGTCCCGCCGGGAGCGCACAGATTAGTCTTTTCGCGGACTTTTCCCGTCCGTATATTTGATTGTAACCGGGACCGGATCGAACACGGGCTTCTCCGGACGTCAATCGAACACGGGCTTCTCCGGACGTCACCCTCGTCCGTGTATTTGTATACGCTATGATTTCACTGAGAAACACTCGGACTCGTTCCCGTGAAGGCTCGCAACCATCCTTCACTCTGTTTTCAGGAGGCCCGCATCGCTCCTTCTGTACTGTCGTATATGTGAAGGCACGCTACCATCCTTCACAACATAGGCATCGCAGCATGCAACACCTCTTATTCAAGCCCCTTTTTCCTATTTACGGCGGTTTGCTTATATGCTAGCACGATCAATAAAACGTAAATAAAGGTGTCTAACTGTTACCGATTCGTTGCCTTAAAACAAACGTTTCAGGGCCTATAAATTTTAACAATTTTGCTCGATACTTTACTAAAATTACACTAAGAATTTTCCACGACCTAATTATTAAGCTATTATTAGATTAAGCTTAAATTTAATAAAATTTAATTCCTTAAAAATCCCGTGCAGTTACACACGCGCAGCACTCAGCGGCTACCTAAAGCGCGTCATAGCTACTCCTGCCTCTTTCCCAGCAGGCTTGCCTTGTGGCCGATCCGCCACAGAATCAGATAATCACACGGGACCTTAAATTGCGTGGCACTCATTCAAACGGACAGCGGTAGTGAAAAATGAGCAGGGCGGGACGGTCGCGATAGAAAACATGCACTGTACATTTATTTATTCTACGACCTTTCACGAACACTTGCTTTCGTTTGATCTCAACCAGTACATCACCTTGACGGCACACGCTGAAGGCCACACCCGTGAACTCCTAGTGACAATATCCGAATTTGCAGAATAATTCGTGTTGCCTTGGTTAAAGAAAATTTTCTTTCTGACCACCTTGCTGTTGCATCTACATTTCTTTTCGTATACCAAACTTCCACCTTTCTGATCCTGGCATAAACTAGATGTCCAGACTTTCAAAAATGACATCTGCTGCTCACTTTCTTCATCTGCCTACAAAACCTATCAACAAATGCCCTCTCTGAACAACTCCAGTCTGTTCTAACCAAACATTCACTCTGCAAAATCTCAAGTAAACTCAACTCTACATGGTCTCAATTCATCTGTATTTGGCTTTCAACTGGACTTGCTCTGGATTTATCTGGCACACTGATTCTGCTTGATAGCAACCATCACGTGATGCATTGAGCAGTATTACAGTGGTACTACAGAAGTTCTGATTTGACTAGATTAATGGTTTGTCATTTGTAGATTTTGTTCATTGTAAGCAGTTACACAGCAATGTGTCCAATTCTGAAAGAGGGATCCTGCTTAAAACCTGATAAAGTATGAATAGAGCCACTTGAGTAATCTGTGGGTGCCAGAAATTTCATTTAAAACAACTGAATGCACATATGTCGGAAAGTTATTTCTGCAAAACACCAGGCACTCCCTATTAATGGTGGTATAGTGATGACTAACAGTAATGTAGAAATTGCTATAAGGATAATTATTAATTTGACATACTGTATGAAAGTAGTAATTATTATTAATTTTAAAATTTAAATAGTTGTTCTCATAAACAAACACAAAATTATTTGGCACTGCCAACAGTTGTATTATTTTACAGCATAGCCAACTAGAAAGCAAGTACACTTATTTATTAATTTAAAAATACCAAATAAACCGATCAGCCTCTATAAAGACGTCAGTCTAGCCTCTATTAAGACGTCAGTCTGCCATGTGCCAGTGCCACTTTGACAGGTTTTAAAAGTGCTATATAAACACCAAATTACAAACTGCGAAAGAGATGGAATGAAATGTTGTAATGCAGGTTATAAAAGAGTTGATCTATTTGTTTTAAAAGTTTCAGACCAATCGGGTCAAAATAAAAAATTTAAAGTAACACCGATTACTAAACTGCAAAGCAGAAGCTGTCCGTCTGTCTCAAAACATTATCTAGTTGCAAAGCATTGAAATGAAAATTCATAACTAGTTTCGACACAAGGACATTCAGTCAATTCAGACGTCCTTGGTAAATCACAAACATAAGACTTATTGAGTGGGTGCTAGATAAATGCTCTGTTGTGTTACATTATACAGAAAAACGTAATAAATATTTATGGTGGTTCTCTTGACGTGCTCAAGACGTTTACATCTGTATGCGTTATGGTTACACCCCTCTGTAAACTGTTAAAAATTTACAATATTTCACACACTGAGAACATTTGCATGAACATACTATCTTCCTCACAAGGATTTACAAATGCACACATTGCAAAAGCAATTTCTAAATATGTAAATGTTATTACATCGTAAATGTTATTACATCTAAATTGACATTGTCAACAAATTAACAACCAAATATAACACTATTTCATTATTTCAGCTTGAAAAAGGACCACTGTTTGGTTTCATCTGATCAACTACAACTCATGTGTTGTGCAAGTAAGACGTTACAAGCATTAAAACTGTTCTTTGGTGAAATGCGATACTTCAACATATACTAGACCCACATGGCATTTGACACAGTTTACAAAGTACAATTAAAAACGTTTTTCACATTTAAGCTAATGTGAAAACTTCCTTGGCACCACTGAAACAGTTCACAATGCGTCATCATTCAATGGTCGTTTTGAGTTCAATTCTACGTGCATCCCGCAAAATCAAAGACTATTTACTGAAATTGGAAAAGGGCACAAGTCAACACCATATAAGCAACATTGCTAAATGGTAACTTGCATTACTAGTGCCACTATCTAATGAAACGTATCTACGACATTCAGCACAAGCGACTTGCTCAAGGTCTCTATACAGCCGCTGTCTGATAAGAGGCTCAAATTCACATTGGTCTTTGCAATGCAAGCACTCAAACAACCAGCTACTGATTTAGACCCTGCTTCAATTTTCTCATTTTGTCATATTTTCAGTATCAAATAAATTTAAAAAAAATGGACACATGAAATCCAGATGGCAAAAAATTAACTGCAACTACTCAACAAACAACTGAAGTTCAGAACAAAACGAAAGCATTCATCAGAAGCAAAAGGCTTTCAGAAGCTTATAAAGACGCTACATTAATACACGATTATGTCACGTTAGTCTGTGTCTCGCATTTACACGATCAAGAGCCAGTTTCTCAACATGATCTTGCAAATGCACCACTTTAAAAATCTGATCACTGAATCTCACAATCATATAATTATCAAAAACTGGGTTAAGAATTTCTAGACTAGACTTCACAACAGAATACTTATGTATCAAAAACTGGGTTAAGAATTTTAAGAATTCATACTTGATTTCACAGCAGAGTACATTCGACCATCGGGATCTCAAAAACAATCCAAGTAATCCAGGTAGACATTTTGAAATGGACATTGCCATTGAACACCTTTCACTACTTAAATGTTGATTAATAACTTTCATCATGCTGGTGTCTAATGCACAAGGCATCAACCAGTGGCACATCAAAACCAAGAGCTCTGCAATCAGGTCAATATATATCCAGAAGATAAGTTCACTAACACAGAGAGGCAGCCTATGGCGAATAAGAAATTTTAAAAAGTAGGTTAAAACACAAGGAAAAAAGGCATGATCTAAATAGAAGAGAGCAGATCTTAAGCTCATGGGCGACTCATGAATATAGATAAATTAAATTATGTCAGCCATATTAGTGTGGACCTCAAAACCATAAAATTAAAAGAATGTTGAGGGGCTTGCTGTGCCCATCCAAATCATGAAGCACAGAAAGCCCAAGTCAGCTGATGGCATGAACATAAATTGCATGCAAATCAGTATGGAGAAACAATTTAAACCTATGTCAGAAGCAGAGTAAAAGAACAAACTTGTCAGAAAATAAAAATTTAAAGAATAATATAACAGTTAAAAATGGCAAAATTTATGTAAAAATGCAACAAGAAATTTAAATCAACATATCCAATAGACTGCCTCCACCTTTCACTACATCCCAAATAACCTGATCAATATTTTGAGACGGTCCCTTGTCATCCAGTACCACAAATAACTTATGACTAAATATAGTCTAACCAGAGACTAGAAGCGCTTCAAATAATTTCAATTTAAATGGAATTGCAATTAAAAATAAATTGCAACTAAAAATAAATTGCAGTATTTTACCTTAACCTCATGCTGTCTAAACTGCCTAAAAATTGTAAAATCTTGACACAGGCATAAAAGAACTGGCATAGTTAAGTCCTTTTCAAACACCGAGAACCTTAAAATTCTCATAGTAGAACTACAAAACTCTCAAATTCTCCACTTAATTCTGTCCTCAAGAATTAAAGAGAAAAACGACAACCAGTGACAAAGAACATACTAAATGGATGAAGAGAAATTCTCCAGCCTGTATAAGATATTCATGAATCTCTGCCTCCCATGCATATTTATGAATCTATGCACATCCTCATGAATATTCAGTGTCTGGAATCCAGATCATCAGAGGTCACCCATGATTTCAAGATTATCAGCTAGATCTGAAGAAGAAAAAACAAATCAATGAAAGATTAGCTTAATAAAATCTGATTGAACCAATCAAATTGAGTGTATGATCCATGAGACAATAGATTAACCAAATCAGATTGAATTGATTAGACTATAATCTATAGATGAGACATATAATCCTTGAGAAAAAACTGATTAATCAAATCCTACATGAGTCCATTAGATTAAGATCCACGAGATCAGGTTAATCAAATCAAATCAACAGGATTCCAAAGTTATTACTGTACAGCGTGACCTCCTTATAAAGTTTCTTTCAGCCACTGTACTAAGTTATAAGAAGTTTGTGCTAAACTGTATATGACAAAAGATGGAGAAGAGCAACCCCTTGAGCTAATCCTGCGAGGCAGCCATGGGCAAGAAGCTTTAGCAACTTTATTTTCTTCTTACACTTGGGATACAAGGACAGGTGGCCAGCCCTCTCTGTTGCCACCTGATCTATAGCAGAGTTTAATAGGGGATGTTAGTGGAACAGAAATTGTGGAATGACTCTCTGATGTAGTGGGGATTTGAAGCCCTGACCTCTGGGCTAGCAGGAGGTCTAAGTATATCTGGGTATTTATACAGCTCCTTTCTTCCAAAACAAAGACATGGTCGTACATGGATGGGTGATGCTGAGGTTGAATGACTGCTGTAGCTGCTGACTAGGATTGACCGGTGGCATTCCCTGGCTCTTCTCACTTGGCGAGTATCTTCGGCTGCTCAGGACGCTCGAGATGTCGCTTGCATCACTCCCCGACATCACTGGTGCCATCTTGTGACCACCTTGAGAACGACTGCTGCCTGATGCACTGCTCCCTGCGAATGTCCACAGTTAGCCTAGCTGTAATCTAATCTAATCACCACAGTTTGATTGTAATCTACTCTAATCACCATAGTTCTAATCTAACCTAAACACTCCTTTCTAGGCTAATAATCTACTCACACCAGTTCTAATCTAACACCTAGGTCTATTAATCTAATCTAATCACTGCAGCTCTAATCCAATTACGCACATCAATTATAATCTGTTCAATCCTAATATAATCACTCCAACTGTAATCCAATAAAATCACCCAGGTCTACACTTAACATACCAGGTCTAATAATCTACCACTGCAGTTCTAATCAGCTCCAATTTAATTTAATAACCACGTTCTAAACACCCCTATTCTCATAAATTAATCTAATCATTTCAATTCTCATCTAATCTAATCAACTGTTCTAATCCAGCTCTAAAGTAATAACCCCAGGTGTACCTAATCATGCAAGTTCTAATCTAATCACCCAAGTTATAATCTAATCCAATTAAATCACTCTCTTATGAGAAGTTAAATGCTCTTGTGAAAAAATGATCCCTCAGGATTCAAAGCAGAAGCAAGTAACGTACCTGAAAGTATCGTTATGTTTACAAGTTGTTATTGTTTTTTTGGGTATCTATTAATATTTATCATACCTGATCCACTGTGGGTAGTGTTGTTGGGTTTGTTTGACCCTGAACTATGTGATCTTTCAGTTGTTGTGATGAGGTTGTAAGGCGGAGGGGGTGCGTAGCCAAGGGCGGGCGGGATGTAGCTTGGTCCATAGGGATTGCTGGCATACTGATTGACCCAGGCAGATGAAGGCTTTGTGGAGTGGCAGCGATCCACTTCAGACACCGAGTCGATGTCTTCCAGCGTCAGAGAGGAAAGATCTGCAAGTCACAACTCAGCAAATTAGTCATATACAAAGTTTATATAGCAGCCAAATTGAAAGGCACTATATAAGTTTAAACAGGGCAAGTGCACAAGTCACAGTGACTCAGTAAATGAATCACAGTGTTAAATTGATATATCACCTTACATAGCATATTATATGAAGTTAGAGTTTGCAAGTACTTGTCACTTGGCAAATCAACTGTAAAGTGTTGCAGATTAAAGGCGATATGTAACTTTAGACAGGACAAACTGCAAATCTTGGTGACTCAGTCAATCAATCATACTGTTAAATTTATATATAGCCTGAAAGAAGACACTATATAAATGTAAAGTCTGAAAGTCATGATGACACAGATAATTAACTGTGTTGTACTGTTAACTGTTAAATTTATATAGTCACATACATCCTGGAAGCCATTTTGCTCCAAGACAGAGTTTAATTGTATACCTACATTTAATTAATTAAGATCAGCATGATAAAGAGTTAGGTGTTTAATGAATCATGTAGCAAGAATTTCACTATAACAACTGGTGTGTCACTGAATCAGTTGGAGCACCATCGACCAATTCACTCAATTCCTGTGAACAGATTCACCAGGAACTTAATCCTAGATGACGCTACATTTACTGACTTTTCAGTGAAGCTGGAAGATTTGAAACCATTTCCGCAGGAAGTTCAGGAGCATAACCAAAGCTGGGAGCTAGACATAACACACACAAGCCCCACTTATGTATGTGTGTATGTATCTGCACATTCATATAGCGCCTTTCAGGAACTTAAAGGCACCAAAATGTCGCCATCTAACAGACCTAAAAACACGTGACTTAAGATAAGCCACGAATGTTTACTGAGCTGTTATGTTCATATCAATCGAAAGTTATTTCCAGATTATCACCTAAGCTATGGTTACACGATTGATGACTGTATCGATCATGGTGCTCCAAAATCACACAGCTGCTCAAAGACTACACCGGTACCTCCTTATAATTATTGCTACTTTGTTTGAGCCATAATGACCCACTCCAAGGTTGTTAAAATGAGGTCTGGCTAAACACCAATCAAGTCAATCAGGTCACAACAATCAATACCAGGCAATTATATATATATATATACCAGAACCTCCAGACAACACAAAGTATCATGGAAAGCAAATTCTGATAAAGAAAGAAGTCAGGATACAAAATCTCATTCAGCTTCAGAAAATGATCCCACTGATGTAACGGATACCATCTGACTGACAAAAATCATTGATGACATTTGACTGGCAGAAGGATACAGTGTCATTTGATTGCAGAAAGCATAGACAGGTTTATGAAGTCAATGCTGAAGTCGCCATTTTAAAGTGCAGCACTTGATGGTCAAATTCGCTCCCAAAGACAGCATTGTAAGAACATTTCCATAGATTTCCAGCTTTTCCATGATTACAATTACTCAAAAACCATAGCCATCAACATCTCCAAACCCGCATACCTGGCGCCATAAAGTTGCCAATCGTGTAGTAGCACTGTTCAGAAAAGGTGAGTTTGTTGACTGTGTGACGTATGTAACCCTCTCGCAACAGGTTGTTGGCATACTTGCGAGCTTCTCTGCGATCATCCAATCCCTTCACATTCATTATCAACCAGTCAATCAAGTCAGAGCCTGCACAGAATCAATCAACACCAGTCAATCAAGTCAAAGCCTGCCGAGAATCAATCAACACTAGTCAACAACCAAAATAAATCTTCACAGGATGCTAAGGCACACTATAAACTGGCTGGCTAACAACAATTATTAACATTACCATTATTATAAATAATAACAGCTACTCCAAATCATTTTCTTCATTTGTAAGTCCTGAAGGATCAATTCAACACTGATTAAAAAAATTAAAACAGAAAAATAATAATAATACTTTCAACATCTTCACACCCATCGATCTATTTGATCAACCCGACCAGCTTAGCTAAACCTCATGCGATCGAACATCTTACTGCTGATGTCATATCCTACAGCTCCGACGTCGCCATCGTTGCCGAAAGTTGGTTAAAGAAGAACCATACTGATGCACAGATGAACATTCCTGAATACACCCTATTTCGTCGCGATAGGGTTGCACGAAAGGGAGGAGGTGTTGCGATTTTCTGTAGAAGCTGTTTCAACCCTACTCGTTTCCAACCACAAACAGTCTATACTGAAGAAATCGAATTACTTTGGATCTCACTCAATATAAATGGTTGCACGTATTACATTGGAGCTCTGTATCATCCTCCGAGACCAATTTACAATGTCGACCAATTTATAGCATGCATCGAATCTACATTGGACGAAATATGTGCTCTACCTGGAGACTCAGTTACCATTCTCGCTGGTGACTTCAACCAGTTACCTACATCTACTATCCTTTCGATGGGCCTTTTGGCTGAATTTGAAGGTGCATCACACGAAGGTCATTCACTGGATAGAATTTATACTTCTGAACACATATACCAGGCCTGCACAGCTATTAAATCAACGATTAAAACGAAACATTCTGCTATTATTGCGTATCCTCAAAAGAGTCCTCATATCTCTTCAGACTTTGGTTCAGTAAAAACAGTGCACCAGTTTCGACTTCGTTCGCCAAGGCAATTTGCTGCACTTCAAAACTATCTTCAAGAAACGTCCTGGGACTTTATTACAGGTTGTCCATCCATAGATATTTCTTTCAATGCTTTCTATTCTTATGTTCCTGAAATAATTGATCAGTTTTTTCCACTAAAAAGCATTACACTTAAAAGCAAAGATCCTCCTTTTATGACCCCTGTTATCAAATGCTTACTGCGCAAACGGAACAAACTTCTTAGGCAACATAAGTTTGAGGCTGCGTCGGCCCTGGCTAATAGGATTAATGGCCTTATTGTACGTAAAAATGCTTCTGTTTTTGAAAGATCCAAACGCGGTTCCAGGGAGATGTGGTCTGAGGTCAACCGTCTTCGGGGCGCCTCTAAGAATGTACCGTACTCTGATTGTGGCATCACCGCCGAGTCCTTGAATCAGTATTATAGGGACATGTCGACTGATCTACAATATACCTCTCCCCCGCTTAAATCCACAACGCTAGTTAGGACCCATGATGTCTTTGATGAATTTATAATTTTTAAACTGCTTGATTCGGCTGGGCACACAGCCACAGGACTTGATGAGATACCAATGTGGTTTCTGAAAAACACTGCACCCATCCTGGCTAAACCCCTCACTTTTCTTCTTAACCAATCAATCATTAGATCCTATGTTCCACCTCAATGGAAAAATAGTGTCATCACCCCTGTTCCTAAGGTTCCGAACCCTACCTCATGTAGCGATTTTCGCCCAATATCTATAACTTCAATTCTCTCTCGATTACTTGAAAAACTTATTGTTCGAAGATTCTTCTATCCTATTCTTACTGAACAATCACTCAATCGTGACTTCTTTGACCAATATGCATTCCGACCTACTGGTTCCACGTCTGCAGCTCTTATTTCTATTACTCACCATCTGTCTGAACTGCTTGCTTCTAACCAATATGTTCATCTCATATCCCTTGACTTCTCAAAGGCCTTTGATACAATAAGACATGCCTATCTCGCTGATAAACTTGCTGATCTCGCTATTCCTGATCACATTTACAATTGGATAATTTCCTTCCTAACCAACCGACAGCACTGTACCAAATTCAGTGATAGTGTCTCTACCTT
The DNA here is from genome assembly GCA_964023275.1 of Norana najaformis. Lineage (NCBI taxonomy): Eukaryota > Metazoa > Annelida > Clitellata > Crassiclitellata > Hormogastridae > Norana > Norana najaformis. The sequence continues at coordinate 31,820,844 of OZ029913.1, read as the reverse complement.
AGTTGGCATAAATTCCAGTATTGTTCAGGGTTCGGGTCTGGGACCAGTGAACTTCCTAGTTGCCATATCCAATTATAAGCCTTTAGCACCCAACAATAGGTTATTTAAATACGCTGATGACAGTTACCTTCTTGTACCATCCTGCAATAGCTTGATGGTTCAGGCTGAACTAGACCATGTTGCCCTTTGGGCGGATAAGTGTAACTTAAAACTTAATCATAAAAAGACATGTGAAATGATAATTCACCGGCCAAGAATGAGAAATCAGCAGATAATTTTACCTAATGTGATTCCTGGTTTAACCAGGGTACCAGAGATGACAATATTGGGTGTTACCCTATCGAGGATGTTAAATTTTGATTCTCATATTGATTGGATTCATAGTCAGGCGCGTCAGTCTTTATATGCCATACGAATTCTTGTATCACATGGCCTAACTGGCCCTCGGCTCTACGACGTTGTCCGAGCCACAACACTGGCCAGGATGCTGTACGCCTCTCCCGTGTGGTGGGGCTATGCTGGGGCACAAGCTAGAGCTCGGCTCCAGGCTTTGATGCGGAGACTTGTGCGTCTCCGCTATCTTCCTGGGAACTCCCCAACGTTCGATGAACTCTGTGGCACAGCTGATGCTCGTCTCTTTAAAGCAATCTTGAACAACTCAAATCATGTCTTACATCAGCTACTCCCACCAATTAAAACCCTCAGTTATTCCCTACGGCCCCACACCCATGATCGTATTATTCCTCCTGCTGACAATTTAACTCGTAAATGTTTTATTGTTAGGATGTTGTATGATTATTAAGTTTTCTTGTGTTCTTAAATACTTGTAAACCAATGTGCGATTAGCTATTGGTTAATAAAGAATATACTTACTTACTTACTTACTTACTTACTAATCGAGTGTTTATAAACAATCTGGTAACAGGTAAGTATGGTAAGTTAATCAATTCTTCTTTTTCTGCTGGATGGTAAAGCTGCTAGAAGATGATACCAATGAACCTTACCATACCATGCAAGATGGTACAGCAGCTGAAAAGATCTTACCAATGAACGCATGCGGAATGGTGATCTTCAGCCACATGCGATCACGGATCTCCAGCCCAGAATCTGGTCGAGCCATCGCCTTGGCAACAACACTGAGTTCGGTGTGCAAGGTTAGAGGGACGTCCAAAAATGCTGAAATGATGTAAAGAAAAGGTTAAAAGGAACAAGATGGGCCACAGCAACTTAATAAGTTCGAGTGGCTTAAATCTTTAAAACTGGGTGACTCGCTCGTATAGTTGGCTGAAGCTGCTCGTAATTTGGGCTTCGTTTTTGAATTCTACTGTGTTGCTCACCGACTATGTAAATAGCATTTGTACGTTGTCCTACATGTATATTCATGACACGTGCACAATTAGGCATTATGTCCCCATGTATTCAAGTATATCTATGACAAACATACTGGTTATTCAAACAGGCTTTTCTCTGGTGATACCTAAGACTAGAACTGTCTTTTGGTGAACAGGTGCTGGACCTATACTTTGGTACTCTCTTCCTGTATCTGTTCATTCTGCTTAGTTGCTTGTATCATTTCATTCTCAACTTGAGACTTATCTTTTTCAGATTTCTTATCCACCATAGGCTGACTCTTAGTCTTAGTGGACTGATCTTCTGGAAAATGACCTGATTGTAGCTTGGTTTTGGTGTGCCATTGGTTGATGCCTTGTGCACTGAACATCAGCACGATAGAAGTTATTAATTTATAATGATCTTTCTGTCTTGGGCCTCAGTTATGGACTTTGACCGATTCTGTCCAAAGGACTCTGACTTTGGAATACACTTTTGCTTAGAACCACCATTCGACTGATGCCATATGCATTGTGAAAACAGCACTATGAAAGTCTTCAGATTAGATTAGACTAATTCAACTCACGGAACTCGGAGTCTGGGATGGATCCACTGACCGAAGACCCAGTGGACGTCATAGAACTGAACGGAAGCCCAAGGGGGCCATACATTCCCCCTGCACCAATCCCTGCGCTCCTCATGGCCTCCGTATGGGCAACCCAGGCGGATGGGTCGATTGGGCGAATCGGTTCTTGGGCCGGAGGAGCAATGAAGTAGCCACGCGGATTCGGATCCCAACATTTTGCAACGACCAGCTTAACAGGCCTGAAAATGCAAAACACCTACATTGTAACCTTTCAACCTGGCAGCAAGTCTCAGTTGGCAGGAATTCACACACACTTTGAAGACCGAAACTAGTGCCCAGGAAGAGGAGCAGGAGGAGGTGTAGGATAAAAAAAAGAATTGGAAGAGGAATAGGAAGAACATCAGGAAAAATATAAAGAACAGAAGAATAGTTGGAACAGGCACAGGAGGTAGAAAAGCAAAGCAAGAATTGAAGGAATAGCAGGAAAAATAGAAAGAATAAGACCAATAGCAAGTAGAGTAGGAGGAATATCATAGAAAGAATAGGAGGAAGAATAGGAGGAACAGAGCAGAAGGAAGAGGAAGAATAGGATGAAGAACAAGAGGAATAGAAGGAAGAAAGGAACAGGAGGAAGAATACAATAAATAGGAGGAAGAAGTGGTGCTATATAAACATTAGATCACTGGATCAACGGATGCAGAAAGACAGTCAGAGAACCAACCCGTTCTTCTGGACAACCTCACGAAGAATGCGCACTGCCTCATCGTTGCTCATGTTCTCAAAACTGATGTCGTTGACTTCGAGTATCATATCACCTGGCTCAATTCGTCCATCAAGCGCGACAGCACCTCTACAGCACATAAAAGATTGGAACAATCAGTGCTAATCTCCATTATAATGAGCTTAGACCGTACATGGTCTGTGGTCCAGTTAGAACAGCTAGGCCACATACAGTGCTGCAAATATCATGTATTTTAAAAACGAAAAGTTCTTTCTTTGCACTTGGCCAAAGAGGGAGACAGGGAGAGGAGAGTAGAGGGGTGGGAAGGGTAAGGTGGGGAGAGGAGGAAAGGAGGGACATGAAGAATGAGAAACAGGGAGTAACAGAGGACTTTCCCTGAACTAGGCGATCTGCATGGGACAGGCAAGTCTAATCTAATCCAAAGACTTCCATAGCATCTTTAAGGTAATGTACAAGGCATCGATCAAGCAATTCAGTTCATATGATTCATGGCATCAATGAATTGATGATTTGTAAAACCTGTAATGTAATGAAGAAAAGCATTTATATAGCACCAATGTGACGGATTGCATGCTTTGGGTTTACTGATTTGGAGAGGGACAGAGTTCCATACCATTCAGAGACAAATCCATCTATGGGCTACCAAAGTTTAATAAATACAGTTTAATGTACACCTTGTACTGAAGTAAGATAGGACAGCTTGCCATATTCATCTAGCACTCACCTAGAGGCTTCTAATTTAAAACTAATGACGTTTAGGTTTAAACTTAAGACTCATCTGTTTCAGTCTGATTACCCAGTATGGCCCAGCTTCTGGTTTCCTTGACCTATCAGATGTTGACTGCATTTCTTCAATGAATTACTATTTCTAACTATGCTTTCACTTGAAGCAACCATTGATTAATGCCTTGTGAATCATAAATGGTGCCACAAAAGTAACTAGATGCTGCTGAATTACTAGGCTTTCCATGTTGTGCAATTGTTGTTCAGCTAAAGATCAATGCATTTAAGAAAACTACACACCCTTTCATGATTGAGCCAACATAAATTCCTCCATCACCGCCTTTGTTGCTCTGCCCAACAATGCTGATGCCAAGAAATTTGACAACATCTGAAATAACAGACAATGTGGCAAAATTAAGACTTGTTCATTCTCTAATCATCTGTACATAACCATGTATCTGAAAATGTTGATTGTGTCTTTCAAGGAGCTCTCAAATGAAGCAGCAGTGACAAAACACCTTTCGTAAAGTAAGGTAAGGTTGATAGCTCATTTGAATGTCAATCCAGAAGTTGGGGCTTCAAATTCAATTCAAATTCCAGCCTCTAAAAGATAGATTAAGTTCTGTTCCACTAGCTTCAGTAGCAAAGTCGGCTATAAACTGATTATATATGTCAAGGAAGAGGACTGGCAACCCGCACTCATATGCCAAGGCTAAGAAAATGAAGTTGCTCAACTTCATAATGATGGATGCCTCTCTAGGTTAACTCAAGGGACTGTTCTTGTTTTGTCAATTTGTCATCACAAAGAGAAACATCTGTGCTGATTGACCTTAGTGCTGTGTACATTTCCGATTAAAACAGACAGAGAAAGAAGACTGACCAAGGTTGAGAGTGACAGTGACTATGTTGAGGGACATCGTAGAATCGGTAATACTGCTGAATGATGATGCCTACAAGTCAACAGCACAATATCAAGATACAAGACAACATCTTGCTAAAATAAGCTGCATATATATATATATATATGTTTGTATCTTATCTGACTACTTATACAGTGCATTTAGGAAACCTTTCAAAGTTGTTAAAACAGAGTTAACAGCAAAACACAAAAGTCAAAATTTTCAAGGTTTTCATACTACCCATCATCGTTCATTCTTTTATTCAGTCATTCATTCATTCAGTCCGTCAGTCAAACAAACAAACAAATAAACAAATCAATTGAGTAGCAACACTGAAGAACCTCCAGCAACCCATTAGGTCATCCTAAGAGCAATCAGTCAAAAACCACATCAATCAGTCATTCCACAGTCAACTAATCCAAGATCTAGTAAAAGATTGAGTTAAACATTAAGTAAAAAAATTAAGTTAAAAATAAGTTAAAAAATGAGCTGAAGATCAAGCTAAAAATTGAGTTAAAGACTGAATGGCTCAGACACTAACGCGGGTCATGACTGGGAGTTTGTGTCTTCGACGTCGCTGGCGTAAATGACCATACTTAGATGAAGCTGCAGTCGTCTCAGTTGTGGCTGTAAACCTGCAATTATACAAACATATAATTACATAAATTACATTAAACTGCATAACATTATATTTAAGTGAGCATTAATATAGCACCTTTTACAAATCTTTCAAAAACATTATATAAATGTCTTTTAAAATTAAAAGGCTCACACATTTACCTTTAATTATGTGAAATTGTGTACTTTAAATAGTAAACCTGTAGACCATTAATCATGTAAATCTGTAAACCTTTATGTAATCATGTAAACCATAATTCTGATAACCTAATCAAACTATCAATTAAATCATAAAACCATAAACCTTAATCAACGCTACACATCAGTTGCCACTGAAAATGAGAAGCCTGGCTGCCATGGAAACGCACCTGCTGCTAGCGTCATCGTCAGAATCGACGAAACTCGTAGTCTCAATGTCACTACTCATCACGGACGATCCACTCGGATCAAACATCGGTCGCCGTTGACGCTCCGATCTCCTGTGTCCATGGCTACGTGGAGCTAATAATAAAACATCAATGGTTACCACGGCCACTGATCAACTAAGACGGTTGCCAACTGGAAACAAGTCCTTAACATTCATTCCATCACATTAATTAATCAATCTAAGGTAAAAGCAATAAAAGAAACTAAAATATAACTTTGCAAGTATTGCAACCCAGTTGGTAACTCGTCTTGACCAGATAATTTGAAATCTCAGTACAAGCTTCATCAACAGCTATCACTCCTATAAGAGATCCTTAAAAGGCACTATATAAATGCTTTGATGTAGCAGCAGACTCCAGAAATCTTGACATATAATTTTTGTAGGCACAGGATTCAAATCCTAAGTATAAATTTATTTAAGGACTGGCACCATCCAGTAAGAAAACCATTTCTGTGTCCTTACGTAGATGTTGACTTCGCAGCTGGTGGTCTCTTGTGCTTTGACTTCCCTCTGGTGGTAGATCTGCAAATACAGCAGACATTTATCAATTTCATCCATTTAAATGGAACATCTATAAAATGCTAAACACCAATCAATGGTGCTAAGCAAAGTTCTACATGTTGCAGCCTTGATCAAAGGTTGCTACTGCCTCTGAAGAACTCAAACAAGACTGTGTTCAACTAACATGATTATCAAAAAAATTATTATTACAATTTTTATTATTACTACGAATATTATTAAAAATATTATTTATTAATGTTATTAATTATTATTATTAACTATTGTTGTTTCTTGTTTCATGCAATAGATAAAAGTAATCCCACAGAAAAGAAAAACCGTCCAGAGACTATTAATGACATCAAGAAAGGCTATGTGCAATCTTTAGAACGCCTTTTTTGGTACCTCACAAACATTCTGCCTATGCTAGCCTACATGATGTTAAAATCTTTGACAACAAAAAGGTCATCAATAAGCAAATAATGCTCAGACAGCTAGAACAATAACCACTGACAAGTTCCCACATATGCAGAGAAAGCCTCGTTGACAGATTTCCATCTAGAGTTGAAAGGTGATACCGTGCTGTTAATTATTATTGCTAATTATTATAATTGCTAATAACTGTTACATCATCTTTATTATTACAGTAAAAGTCCGGATGTGGCAGTATCGAAGTACCCCACCTCATATAGCAGATTTTGCAAGATTAGCTGTTAGCTGTGCAAGATCAACATCACAGCCTAATCTAGGTTTTAGTACTCCTTTGGAATGCTGATATCTGCTACATGGGGAGGGTAATGCCAGATTAACTACACTGGCTAAAGCGTACATCAAGGTGCTTCTGTGCATGAGGATGCCGGTTCGCATACTGATCATGGCTTATTTCAGAGATTTGAATCTCGGGCTAGCAGTCTGTACGTGGGGACCTCAAATGGCATGGCACCCATTCAAACCGTCAAGTTAGTGAATGATCTCATCTGATCAATTTATTTTTTAAAAATGAGCAGGGTTGAGACTGTATGGACACTCGACAAAAATGTTTATATTTACATTCAATGCCAAATGCGGACAGGAGATGGAGGGCTTCAAAGTAGGTTATTTTTTGGCAGATGTCCTAAATGGTCAATCGCAAAGACAAACGAGAAACAATCTAACAACATAGGCCTAAGTTTAACTTGTCCTTAGTCTTTTATTTTTTTATACAATGTGATTTTATAGGCTTTTAGTAAAGACATAAAGGATGTGCAGTTTGCATGGACTAGAGTACAGGTCCCAAATGTTACTGCTCATGTGGAGGCCAGTGTGCTCATGGTGAAAAACAGTTAGAGGAAGCATTGGTACCTGGGCTGCATTTTACTAAAAATTTGACACTTCTACATAAAAGGTCTTAGGTCACACAGAAAATTGGAAGCATGGAAAACTGTAATCATCCTGTTAGAGAAAGTTTTGGATCTGCCTGGATCCACGGTGAAATCTCTACTTCTAGGGAACCATAAATTCTGAGCAGTTATATAGCACCTTTTACTTACCTCTTCTTTTGGTGGCAGATGGATCAACTGTTGAAGAATGATCACGGTTTGTACCACCATCCCTACTAAACATTGTAGAACAAATAACAAGTTAATAATTAATCAGTTATGCCACATATACCACACACAAATTAACCACCCTAAAAGAACAAAAGTTATCACAAAATATAATTCCTGTATGTTAATTTATGGAATTAATGAATTTACAGGATTATTAAATGAAATTTTAAGGAAATTTACAGGAATTTTACACAAATTTTAACACCTGACTCACAAACTGATGCAAACAAAACAACACAATATATTAAAAATTACAATAAAACATGATACAATATATTAAAAACACAGTACAATGCAGTAAAATGCAACACAATACAAAGTGACAGCACAATACACACAATATAATATAACACAACACAGTACAATAAAAATAAAATACAATACAACACAATAAAAAATCAATAACAACAATATAATGAAACAGTACCACACAACATAACACGACACAATATAATACAATACAATGCCAATAACAATCTCAAATGAAAGGAAATTGTGGACATGATCGCTGTACAGACTCACACTGAAGGTGATGCGCGACTTTCCTTGGACGCATCACCAGCCACTGATTCAGCACACTGAGAATGCGTGTCCGAAACGCTACTGTCGGATGCTACCAACTGACAACAGACATAAGAAACAGACAAACAATAAGCGATTGGAAACGCTCCAGAAAGATTTAAAACACTGGGGTTCAAAACTTCAAATCTTCTCCAGGGCAGGAAGATACCTCTAGACTTCGATAATATTATAACAATAATATTAACAAATAACAATAATAATAGTAATAATAACAGAATAACAAAATTCTTTAGTCTCTAGGATTCAACAAATAGGGGGTCATCATAATGACGGAGTGAAAGATATCATGGCCTCATAGGTAAGGTGACTGCCTAACTAATTCTGAATTAGGCCAAAGTACATATGACTGACAGGGACGGGTAGTCGGGTAGCCACTCAGAGTGGACTCAGGTCATATTTTACCAAACAACTGAGACCTTTAAGATAATCACATATCTGGTACACAGAGTGTTAAAAAAAATCAGCTAGTCCACATACCCATGATACAACTCGCCCATTAAAGCAAGGCAGATGAGCCAAATCGTCACCAATTTCCTCTTTAACGACGCTGAAATAAAACAGACAAAACAACTAAAAGCCCAATCAAACTCACAAGCAGCAAATTTATAGAACGTGATTCACAAGGATGTTGACACTTACATACATACGTTCGGACTGTTGGCCCATCAGCTGAAATGGGTCTTAACTTAAGACCTATCTATTTTATCTATTTTAACTTGTTTACACACTGTAGTCTGCCTACAGGTTTCTCTTACCTATTGGATTCAATTTGACTTCTCCAACACATTACAATTTTAGACTACAGTTTAACCAAAAATAACCATCAGTTGATGTTTTATGCATTATAATAACAACATTATATAAGTCATCAAGTTAGAATTCTTGGTAATCTCTTCCTTTAAACGCCAGAATTGTCAACAATATGGTGACATCAGACTGTGTCGATATACATTACCGCAAACTTAGCACAACAATACAATTATACAACTATTCAATAGGTAAGCAATTAATAAGTAATGAAGTAACACAAGAACTTTTTCAAAAAATTTTATTGGTTCAAAAAGTAATTAAACTGAATAAGTTTCTGCAATGCACAACTAAGTTTGATAATGTTCTAACAATAAAATGTGCTGTGTCACAGAAACTCCTGTAGATAAGTTTAAAAGAAATTGTGACTTCTGCCAAAACTGTCTTTCAATTAGTGCCTGGCATCAACAGACTGTGACGACTTAAGCCACTAAGTAATATGACACTTGTGAAAAGACAGTAAAATCCTGATTATAGTACGTTACGATTTTATGACACAGCACATTTTGCCATTGGCACCTCTTACCGATTACTTATTTATTTATTCATCGGATAATTCCTGCCATGTGCACTACACTCTATTTTGCAACAATCTCGAGTCACCATATTACTGATAATTTTTGTGCTTAAAGCCAGAGAAAACTGAATCCTTAATTATTTCTCTTGATTAAGCATAGAACTCCAGGAGCAAGAAAACAAACAACTCTGTGCCGATGACAATAAATGACGCTGATGACGAATTTCAAGGGTTTGAATAACGGTTAGGCATACCAGCCAGGCCATAAAACTGGGGCAGTAAAACTCCCATATACGCAACTATCCGATAGCAGCTGATACGGTGTAGGTGTCTTAAACAGGCGGTATATAAATCCACCCCTACAACTACTGAGCAAGCATTATGTAAACTGAAGAAACGACGTAACACCACCATCGCGTTGTTCAAACGACAATATTATAAACAAACGAACTCACCCTCGTCATCGTCTCATCAGTTAAGATCGGCTTCGATTCGACTAAATTAAACCAGATATGGTTTACGCGTAAATATTTCCAGTTTAATGACAGGAACTCACCCAAAGTCATCGTCCATAGACTTGAAAAAGTATTTGTAGTTGGGTTTCCCGAGTGCATTCTTTAAGTCTCCGAGTGTAATCTTATCGGCAGCGATCGGCAGTTTTATTAGATATGGCGTGTCCTCGTCGTTCAGGTGATAAATAACTTTTGTCTCTTCCATTTTTTAGATAAATTATAATCCATCGAAAACAATTTTTTTCTCAAAATTAATAAACATCGCGAACAAATGACCCTTTCCAATCATCAAACATGGCTGTCGGTCTGTGCGGTTCATCAGTCTCTGCAGTCCACCTTCCACTGCCGGATTCGTGTTCTGAAGGAACCACACACAATAAAGTTTTCACAAATCCAACCAGCGAATAAAACTTTCAAAAATAATTAAATTTTATGAGTTGGTTAAAGTTGATGGTGAGAGTTAGTTAACTTAGTTTCATAGAATCGGACTACAACTTCCGAAATCCATGCCGGGAGCAGACGGTCACTGATATGGCTAGGCACTGACCATCGGTTGAGAGGTGTGCGCAGGCCCAAGGGCCAGTACTGCCTTCACCATTCGGATTTAGTACACGTCCTGGGCCATTTACTCTGCTCCTGGGCATAGGCAGAGGATTCCACCTTGCCGGATTCCTCTACCAGCTGGCACATTAAACGCCCGGTATCTGCAGCTTAGCCTGCTCACGCCAATTGGTGGCACGGGGATAGGTGGCTTCGTTCTGACCTCAGCCGTGATAGCTGAAATACTAGCGCCACTGTAACAAGAGGTTTATATTATTAGATACATGCCTCCACTCGCCTACAGAAAACAGAGTACACGTATATTATGAATAAAATAGACCTATGCATACCTATTATCATATAATTTATATAAAACATTAATGTATAATATAAATAGAGAATGAATGCGTTCACCATTTAACTGGCTGACCAGTGCTTGGTAGGCCTATCATGAGCGTTTATGCAGTTTAATGCGCTACATTAAAACATAATTACACCTGATGGGATGCGCATTTGGGTTGGCTGAACGTCTAGCTACATCCTAACTTGAAACATAGTAACACTCAAGCACAGTTCACGACCCTGGCAGGCAGACTTTGGTTTAGAATGTCTGGATATCAATTACTTGCCATCGCTTCTCCTTTCGCTTAATAATTATTTTCTGATTATTGGTATGAAAAGTCAATGGACAATGCCAAGCTCATGCTAAACTTAATGGACATTGCTTATTCGCTTATTCACGGTATGTTCAAGTGGAAGTCACCATACTCCTGACCAAAAAGTAGGAGTACGGCCGGTGCCCCCCATGACCCCTTCATAGAAAATGCGTCCATGCTGACAGCCACGTTCAATGTTTCCACAATGGGCACGTGGTCGGCCACCAGTGACACAATGCAGGCCTGCTGGACCAGCGACATGACTTCGCAGTTCTCTATGGTTTCGAAGCAAAGATAGTGACTTCTGTAAACACCGTTTCCTTGTCAATTGCATATCACATGCATATAGGCTCCTAAGTACGCCTAATCTTTGACAAAGCCATTTTGAGACAGTTAAGTCAACATTTACCTATTCCTTCCTTATTTTCTTTCATCCTTCAGTCAACGAGAAGTTGGCACTTTCAGAAATTTAAAATAACACAATCGCCATCTAGCGAACACTATTCGAACATTTTGACCGCCATGTCTCTTTTATGAAATCTGTCATCAGAGGTAAAAGAATGTTTCTCGTTATTTCTTCTTATCTTCTTACCTCTGCGGATCAGAACGTCTTTAAGTCTTGCCAATGACAAGCAGCAGTCAATGATGATAAGCAGTTATGCATCAAGACTTGTTCGAGGTTCTTACGAATGATAATCGTAAACGTATTCGTAAATCGTTTAGGCCACCCGCATCACAAAAAACTTGGAGTTTAATAAATTGTGTTGATTTTGATTTATTAAAGTTTACATGATTACATGATTAAAAGCAGGCAGGCAGGAGGCAGGCAGGCAGGCAGGCAGGCAGGCAGGCAGGCAGGCAGGCAGGCAGGCAGGCAGGCAGGCAGGCAGGCAGGCAGGCAGGCAGGCAGGCAGGCAGGCAGGCAGGCAGGCAGGCAGGCAGGCAGTGTGATAGCTTAAAAGAACATCTGTTTTACACTTGCCTTTGATTTCCCTTGAAATACATTTGCACGAAACTCGCGCTTATGTTTCTTTCGTTGAGTCGGATCTACATATTTGGGAGAATAGGGGGTCTCGAAGGGAGGGTTGAACCCGGCCCCTTAAGAAGCAACGAGGGGCCCATCAACGCCACCTCAAGATTTCGAGGCCTCAAGGGTAAAATGTCAAAGCCAGGCCATAAGGCCCATCTGGCCCTAGTTAATTGGGCCTAGGTTCGGCCCTCACGGTCCATACGAAGTGACAACCCATGAGAATCGGGCTACTTCGATTGGAAACTTGTGCTCGCTCACTCGCTCACTCACTCACTCATTCAGTCACTCACTAACTCGAGATGAGATTTCGAAGTGTTAGTCTTTTCGAAGCGACTATTTTTGTTAAGCGACCTTTGAATTGCAACCTGCCTACACAGCTGTGCATATGCCGTTTATCTTTGAATTATTGACAACGTGCGCCGTCCATTGAACCGCGTCGGTCTAAATCGGGCGTCATTCATGCGTGAACAATTCTCCGTTTAGTCGCCTTTGCATTCGAGAGCATCTCGGTGATTGGCTTGGCTTTGGATTGAACCAGTATCAGCGACTACATGGTGTTCATCTTTCTCGGAGGAGTTTCGAAGCTGGAGGCGCAGTAGCAGCTAGCTTCACACAGACGTGTTTAGAGTAGTAAATGGAGCGATGATTTTCATACGGAATTGTTTCCAACAGTAACTGAATGAAAATCACATTTAATTCTTTTAGAAGTAACCGAATTAATACGAAAGAGAAGTTTTCTATAATTGAGTGAATGAAAATAAACGGAATTATTTATAAAAGTAGAGCCTGACAGAATTAGAATGAAAATAATTTTTTCTCATAATAACTAAATGAAAATGTATCATAATTCTTTTTAAAAGCAACTAAGTAAAATTGAAACGGAATTCTTTTGTTATATAACTGAATCAAAATTAAGTAGAATAGACTCGCGAGCAATGGAGTATTAGAATCATCAGTGATCGCCGTACACGAACAACTTTCAAATAATATATACGTTTATTCACCACGAAGGTAGAAACGACAGAGAAAAAGAAATACAGAAAAACAAAACCACAAACATTTGAGTATGCTCACACACACCCAGAAGCAAAATCAGCAAACACAAACTGCTCCAATCTAGGATACAGACAAGGTATCTCAATATCATAGTCACGACAAAGTGCTGAGAGTTCATCATTAAAACAAGGTCCTTTACAACAATCATTAAGAATCATATTATTGTAGCTCCCATATAGTAGCCTAGCAAGAAAATTCATTTTAAGCAGATGTATAATATGTGTAAGATCCATACGACCAGAAAAGTACTGAACATTTTTTACATATTCCTATTTGTGCATGTTGAAAATCTTCCTGTATATATTATTCCAGCACACGTTTAACTGCTGCATCTGCTCTGCTGTTAAGTTTATCGCCTCTAAAGAATATGTCAACACCGGTAATACAAACGATTCTAACAAACTCAGTTTAACATATTCAGATACATATCTTGAATGACAAAATATGGCATTGGCAGTAGCATAGAAACGTTTAATAGCAGTAGACACAACACTCTTAAACCTTTTAAAGGATATAAAATATAGTCCCAAGTATTTCAGTTCCCTAACCCAGTTAATATTTTCTGTTCCCACGACTAGATTATCTAACTGTTTATTCCACGACGGACCTACACAGAATAAGTTGGACTTTCTTTCATTAAAAATTATATCAATTTCATTACCTTTGCGGTAGCGTATATCAATCATATCCTGAAGTCTGCACACTGATGCGGACAACAGTATTAAATCATCAGCATAAGCAATACATCCAAGGTGACAACCAATATCTGAGGAGACCAACGCATTAATAACAACATCCATATAAATATTAAAGAAGACTGGAGAAAGGATACCACCCTGTCTAATACCACTTTTCTTGCAAGTTTGGTTTGAGAGTGTGTTATTCCATTCACAGCAGAGAAAGTTTTACCATATATATACCAGTCCACAATAAGTTTAACCATTCTTGCAGGAAGACCTTTGTTTATAAGCAGTTCAAAGAGTTTGACATGGTTCACACGATCAAAAGCTTTCTTAGCATCAAGAGATGCCATATACACATTACTATCACGCGACACAAAAAACCTTAACTTGCCTTAACGCAAAAATAGCATATGCACAGCTTAAGTGTTTCTTGAAACCAAATTGTAACTCACTAGATGTTAGTTGCTCACCAAATTTAACTAATAAACAGTACTCAAACAGCTTAGATATTTGTCAGGGCTAACCGTAATAGGTCTATAATTTTCTGAGGCTGTTATATCACCACATCTATCCTTTACAATGGGCACCGTTACCCCGATCCCAAAATCATCCGGGACATAACCATGAGTAAAGATCATATTAAACAGTAACTTTAAATGCCGCACTGAAAAAACCGACGCTTATTAAAGGGAATTCTTCTAACAGCAACTGAATGAAAATGACGTATGTCCAAGCAATATCTGGATGCCACTGATAGTCAGCGATGCCTGTTTTTCACAAGATGCCGCCACGTTCACAGATGCCAATGAGCTACGCGTTCAAATGCTAATAGTCAGAACCTCGTTGTCTGCATAGCAACAGTACCACCACCACCACCACGACGACCACCACCAACAGCAAGAACGTCAGCAACAGTCGACCACGCGCGCACACGCACTCACGCACAACCAAGGTTCTCGAGCATGCGCACAACAGCATCCATCTCGTGGAGCGAAATTGTCGACAGTCGACCAACCAGCAAGCCTCAGCAGCAGTGATTGATGTCATCCTTCTCCTCTTCCTCCTTCTCCATCCTCCTCCTCGTTCTTTGGTCGCTCCGTGATTCCTCATCCCGTCGCTTGGTGCGCTGTTGATTGGAATTTACGCGTCCGCCGATGACGTCATCGGCATAGTCGTCGTAACTCGACGATCTTAGCTCGCAATCTGTCGCAGGCTCGGCTCCACGTTGCTTTCTCGCCGTACGATATGATTCTCTGGATTCTACTCGCTGTTCAGCTCTGCCTGCTACCCGACTGCAGTGAGTGGAAGTTAGGAAAATCTGGTGATCTGATAATCGATTCACTGATCGATTGACTGACTGACTGATTGGATTGGTTGATGACTGTTTGGCTGAATGTCTGAATGGCTGACATATTTTGAATGAATAGTTGGCTGATCGATTGATCGAACTCGCGATTGATATATCGGTGATCTGTAGTTTTAGGTAATGTAGGCTAATGTTTTGCAAGGTTTACTGCGACTGTGACTTCAAATGCGATTTCTCTTCGAAGCGACCATCGATTGTGTATTGCGATAAAAGCGTTATAGAAATCCACTTCATCCATTTATTCATTCATTCATTCACCAATCCCTTCACCATCCATCCATTCATCCATTTATTCATTCATAAATCCGTCTATTCATTCATTCACCCGTTCATCCATTCATGCGTTCATCCGTTCATCCATTCATCTCACCTTTCCATTCTCTATCGACCCATCCATCCATCCATCCATCCATCCATTCATTCATTCATTCACCCCTTCCACCCTCTGCTTCACTCACTCCCTCCCTCTATCCATCCATCCATCTATCCATCCATTTATCCATCAGTCCATCTGTTCATCCATCCATCCATCCGTCCGTCCATCCGTCCATCCATCCATCCATCCATTCATTCTGGCGATTGTTTCTTCTAGGTTTTTGTTCCACGTGGTCTGAATGGTGGACATACGAAGGCATCTCAGGTAACGACGCAACATCAATCTCATTTTATAGCACATATTCTTACGAATAAAAATTATCCATTTTACATCAAGACGCACCGGGAATCAAACTCTGGACGCAGAGGTGAAAGGCAGTCCAAAATCAGTATGCCGATCAGGAATGGTGGGGCCATCTGTCGTCTTGTCGAATCTCTGCCTTGTTTATATTGCTTATTTTCCTAACATGAAAAGGAGTGGCGACGGCGACTGAGAAGCACGGCGCAGGTGTCTGGAATTTACTGCGAGCCCCCTTGAACGCTTGAATGCGTTTGGAATCGACGCTCGAGCATCGGCTTCTACGCTCCAGTGATTCTTAGAGGGTAATCTTTCGCGTAGAATTCGGTCTGAGTGGGTAGCTTGTGCACCGCGTAGAAGACTGAATAGGCGGTGGGTCTTGAGGAAATGAAGGAATTGGGTAGTCATTATCATCATCGTCGTCGTCGTCGTCGTCATCATCATCATCATGATCGCCGCCGCCGTCGTCATCATCGAAACCAAAATGGTCGGAATCAAATTATATCATTATCATTATTGTCATCCTCCTCCTCCTCCTCCTCCTCCTCCTCCTCCTCCTCGTCATCATTGTTCTCCTCTGCAGCATCACCGTGATACGCTGTCCTAATAATTACAATCATCATGGTTATCTTCAGCCTCATCCTTCTCGTCGTCATCGTCATTCTTTTCCCTCCTCCTCTTCCGCCTCCTCCTCCTCCTCGTCGTCATCATCATCATCATCATCATCATCGGACTGTAGCAACTTCTGGAGATGGTTCCTTCCAAGTTACTCCCACAGTATCTTAGTCGTTGGAGAAAGGGAAGGAGGGTACGAGAATGCGATTCTCCTTGTGTTCGCATTTATCTGCAGATGTGTTAGTTAGTTTGTTTTTAAAGCCTATATGATGCTAGGTTAGACGTAGGTATGTGTGTATAGATCTATTTAATAACTAACTTCTGTGTATATGCCAGCATCATAGGGCATAAAATTATTAACAATAGGCTTAGAAGAAACTGTCCACTGTGCTTCGGGAACAGTACGAAAAGCAGGGAGTCACCCACAGAAATTTGAATTAACGGTTAGCCCATGGTCGTTTGGTCTGAAGCAGACGATTCTTTGAAAGCGCGGCAAGGTGCAAATGCAGCTAATTCAGTTGTTCGGAGTTCGTCGAAGGCGTAGGACGTCTCATGAAACGTCAACTCCAGATCGAATCGATAAAGAAATGCGAGAACTGTAGTTCTTTCGAAACGATAGACAATCTGTAAAGTAATCGAACGGTTGGTAACGGCAACTGTGTCGTGTGATCGTGTGGTGGGAGTTTCAGACCTGTCGAAGCGCTTAAAATTTCGAGGTAAAAGTCGAAAGCGAACTGTAACTTTTGAGGAGTGACATTCTGAAACTCAGAGACTACCCTTGTCTTGAGTTGTGGTTGATTGACGGTTTCAGCAACTATAGCTATGTGAAGGACTTTGGTCGTTTAACGCTCTAAGAATCTTGTTATTCAGCGAAGCTGCGAAATCGTGGAGAATTCTTGGTGAAACGAAGAACTGGAGAATATAATCGTTGGTTCTACAGAGGTCAAGAGAAAGGAAATTCCTTGCCTTAGAACGCCAACCGCTGAAGACCATCCGCCGTACCAGACGCATGTGCACGTGGCTGAAGTAAATGTAAATGAAAATGTACAAAGGTTTCCCTACATCGACCGTATGGCCTCGACCCTGCTCATTTTTCAATAAACTTAAAGGGTGAGATCCTTCAATACCGCTGCCCAAGTGATTCATGCATGCCAAAGAGGGAGGTATTTTAGTACAGACAAAAACTTTAGTGAGCACTCCGATGCAGGCTTAGGTAAAGCTAGTCACAACACAACCCTAACTGAGCTAGATATTCAGATGAACTGTGTTTGTTGTGCGTCTAATCGTTGGATGTGATTGTTGGTGCTCTATGGATGTTTAATGTTTTCATTACAACTGAATGAGCTCGTTAATGGCAGAGGCGATTACATAAACATTCTATTTCTGCCACCTACCCAAAGTATTATAATTCGAAGTGGGCGGGCAGCTCATCACACTGGCAGGCAGCACGGCGAGGATAAAATGAATCTAGCGAGATCTCGTTCTGAGTCGAGATTTGCGAGTCGAGTCACGTGGCTTCCGGCGTCCAACTGACTGTGAAGATTAAGGTCGAATGGCAACGCTAGACGGCGCTGTGTCTAACGCGCGGCCGCTGCGACATCTGGCGTTGGTTTCACGGGACACTTCACTTAACTATCTAGTTATCTGTTTAATTTGAGATTAATAAATTAATTATGTAACGAAATCTAATCAAACCAGTCAATAATTAATATTTCTGACTTGACTGGATTTCAGTTCATTAGATTTGATTTAAATGGTTAGCGCATGCAAAAGTGATTGGTTGATTGATATATTTATTTATTTATTGAATTAGTTATTTACTGATCCTTTCTTCATAACTAGAATATTAGAATAAAGGCGCTACAGAAGCGATCAACTGGATTAGCCTAGGTGCTACGTCATAACTGTCGACCCCACCTCAGCCCACTAGACCCTATTTCTACTGGTGCCACCTAGAAGCCTGACTCTTCTCATCCGCCATCCTCTCCTCGTACCCTCTAATCCAATCTCTAATCCCACCTAGATCACAGAATAAACCATCGTCACCCGGATCGAGGTTTGGGGAGGCACGAAGGGAGGAACGTTCGAGTCCAGTCGACGCCTGATGGCGTTGAAGGCACGGAGAGGCAGAGGAAAAGAGAGGCTGGGAGAAACGCAGTGAGAAACAGAGGGAGGGAGAGAACGAATGAAACAGAGAGACAGAAATGCATAGGGAAGCACAGAGGAAGGCACAGAGAGGCAGAGGAAAAGAGAGGCTGGGAGAGACGCAGTGAGAAACAGAGGGAGGGAGAGAACGAATGAAACAGAGAGACAGAAATGCATAGGGAAGCACAGAGGAAGGCACAGAGAGGCAGAGGAAAAGAGAGGCTGGGAGAGACGCAGTCAGAAACAGAGGGAGGGAGAGAACGAATGAAACAGAGAGACAGAAAGGCAAAGGGAAGCACAGAGGAAGGCAGAGGCAGAGGAAAAGAGAGGCTGGGAGAGACGCAGTGAGAAACAGAGGGAGGGAGAGAACGAATGAAACAGAGAGACAGAAAGGCAAAGGGAAGCACAGAGGAAGGCAGAGGCAGAGGAAAGAGAGGCTGGGAGAGACGTAGTGAGAAACAGAGGGAGGGAGAGAACGAATGAAGCAGAGAGACAGAAAAGCATAGGGAAGCATAGAGGAAGACAGGGAGACAGAGTGAGAGGGAGGCAGGGATCGAGGAAAGGAGAAATATAGGGAGTTCGAGAGTGAGAGAGGCATGGTGAGAGGAAGGGAGGTAGGGAGGAGACAGGAAGACAGACAGAGAGGCAGGAAGGGAGACAGAGAAAAGAGGATGGAAGGAAGGCAATGAGACACGAAGAACGACAGTAAGGCAGAGAAGGAGGAGACAGAGTGAGAGAGGGGGAGGGGAGGAAAGCAAACGACAGATGTGGGGCGTGTTTTCGTGAGCGCAGGGTCCTGTGACTATCAGACCTTCAACGGGCAGCGCTCACTTGACTGGGGAGGGGAAGATCAGTTGGGAGGGGGTGATGGGGTTGTGATTTATGGTTGGTTCACGAACTCCGGTTCGACTTCTTTGTTCTACCAAGGGGATTACACTACCGATCTACACGAGACACCAGTTATTACGCGACCATGGACGAAGCACGCAGTCGTCCCGCGTAGTAATTCGCTCTTGGAAGACCTCGCTATGTCAATATAGGAGGCAGATTACTATTACGAGCTTACCTTATGTTACGCCTCGTATTCTTGTCAGTTTCTCTCTCTGTCTCTCTCTCTCTCTCTCTCTCTCTCTCTGTCTCTCTCTCTCTTTTCTCTCTCACTGTCTCTCTCTGTCTCTCTCTGTCTCTCTGTCTCTCTCTCTCTGTCTCTCTGTCTCTCTCTGTTGATTTGATGGTTACTTTCTTTCTTCCCTTTACCCTCTCTGTCTGTCTCTGTTTCTCTGTCTCTGTCTGTCTGTCTCTCTGTCTGTCTCTCTGTCTGTCTCTGTCTCTCTCTCTGTTTCCACAGGCACAAAAAATTTTTTCCACTTTCTGTAATTTCTGTAATTTTTTTAGGATAAATTAATTCTCTGCCTGCCTGCCTGCCTACCTGTCTGTCTGTCTGTCTGCCTGCCTGCCTACCGGTCGGGCGGTCAGTCGGTCGGTCTGTCTGTCTACACTGGATGTCGCTAGACAAACCGCGTCGTACACGGCGTTTCATAAAATAAACACGGACTAACGGTACAGCGTGTACCAGCACCAACAGCAGTCGATTGACGACATTCTTTATTATTCTATCAGCGTCGCGCTGTGAAACCCGGATCGAGGCAGGATTTTATGGCGCACGAAGATCAAAGCCAAATTACAGTGTACGCCCTATATGTCTTTAAGTGCAATTTATATATATATATATAATATATATTTACATATAATACATTTCAATATATATATATATATATTAAAGATCAATGTCAGTTACCCTACGGCTTTTACATACGCGATTTAAGTTATATATACTGTATATATATATATGTAATATATGTCTGGAATTAAAGATAAAAAGTATATAGTTATATGTATAGTTGTAGTTATAATATATTATAACATATTATGCATACTAGTATTACAATTAAAATTATATCATTATAAAATTGACAAGCTACATATGTACAGTATATTATGTGCATAAAATGTTTAGGGTGCTATATCGAGGGGCGACTTAGATTAACTACCTTCTTCTCCTGAAAATTACCAAAATGTATATATATACGTCACAAAGTATATAGAGCGCGCACGACTTTTGAGAATAGCGCGCACAACATTTTCTACTAGCGCACAGACTTCGTGAGTGTTCGTATTATTTCAAAGTTAAATTTAGCTTATTGTTACAGCTGATGTCATATTTCACCTATTATGTTCAGAAAAACAAAAGGTTCCGTGCCAGATGTTACGAAACCATCAGCCTAGTTTGTGAAGTGTCCACCGATACGTGCAACCACATTCACCTGGCCCACACAATACGCTGGTCTTCTGAGCTGACCGTTCCCACCAGTATACGCGTGAACTCTGACCTCTATAGTCTCTATATTAGATACTTCGTAATACATGGTTCTAAGAATGACTGCTCTCTCTACTGACTGCGTAATACACGAACAGATGACTGAAAACAATTACTTCGTGTGCAAGAATATTGTTAGAAGCGTGTAAGAAATTCTCCGTATCACGCTGGTCTAACTGTTTAAATGCCGTTCTCTCTGAGATTTTCCAGGAAAGCTATTTTTTACGGTCGAAGAACATCAGTTAGTGAAAGGAAAAATTGCCAAGTTGTGCTCGCAGTACCTCTGAGAAAGCCTATACTGGGGTAATGGTGTAAAAGAGGTGTTAAGCAAATACGAAGACGCTGACTCAGCCGCTGTAGTCCGGTTAAATGAAAGCGTCTGCAGTCACTTGGACATCAGAATTCCAGACGATGATGGAAGATGTTTGAGCAGCGAGCGTTGACTGACACAAAAAACCATGGCGTTAATTGGACAAAACCGAGCTTGTTAGATTATAAGCAGTAAAGTATTCTAAGCTACATAACTGACAGACCTGACCACGAATATAAAGAAGCAGGTTTACAAAGAATATCGTGATATATTGCAACTGAGAAATTTAAGGCAGAAATGATGAAGACATTTGACGATGTAATGCTCTTCATCCAGGAGAATGAAGAACTGAGCGAGTTCGCACAGCTTGTAGATATATTTCCACCTTCCAGGCATCTAGTATGGAGTACAAGTATGGCTTCAGCTTTACAAATTCAATGGTACGACCTGGACTTTCTGACAAGAATCAAGACTTTTAAAATTCTGGTCAAGCAATCAACATGGCTCATAATGAACGTTTGTTGGCAATCGCATCTAGACAATGGAGAGATACTCAACAGAAGTTTACTTTGTCTTTAGTATTTTTCTTTTTATGCCACACGATAAGTTTAGGCATAAAAGATGTGCAATCTTGTATACGGGACCAGAGCACAGATCCAAAATGCTATTGCCCACGCGGTAGGCCAGAAAGAATATTATATATATATATAATTATATATATAATTATATGTATATATGTACATTGATATAGGTCTACACATGTCACATACCCAAGTGTTAATATATATATCTGGTTGTTAGGTTGTCTGGTTGGTTGTCTTGTTGTACGTGTATTTATAGGCGCCAGATAATGATTCGTTTTCGATGCATTGCGCCATTTATGCACCGCCTTTTTCTCTCGATTCACTGCGCATGCCTCGTCGCCATGGATACGACCTTCTTCCGACGACATACGACGAATGAATGATTGAATGAACGAATGAACGAATAAATAAGCTGCATAGTTTTGTTAGCTGTTGTTAGGTGTTGTGCAAGTTGTCTTTGTTGTCTGTACTGTTGTCAAATGTTGAATTTATTTAGGTTACTGCCGAGATAGACCTTTGTTGTTATTATTCTCATGAGCACATAGACATACATACATACAGACAGACAGACAGACAGACAGACAGACAGAGAGACAGACAGACAGACAGACAAGCAGACGGGCAGGCAGGCAGGCAGACAGACAGACAGAAAGAGACAGAGAGATAGAGATAAAACGAGATAAATAAAAAGGCAGACGGAGACAGAAACATAGAGAGAGACAAACAGATAGATAAACAGACAGACAGGCAGAGAGACATACAGAGAAACAGACAGCAAATGCTTTTCAACTTTTCGCCAAACGACATCAATTTTTCGACATCAAATAAAACTTTCTTCCGTTTCCATCCTCCTTCCCCACCCTTCCTTCCCTCCACTCGGTCATTCTCTGACCACCACACCACGTCTGTCATCTCCTGCTGACCCCCTTGACCATAAACTGACCAGCGCCACATTAACCGCGTTCGAAACCGTCCGCCAGAGGTCGCCGTGGCGGCAGCCATTTCTCATCTGCCTGTGCGAGTCATTTCGAGGAGATAATGTAAATGGAAGTTTCGCAGGGGCCAGTTATCACGCTCCGGCAGCCGGTAGGGGCGCTCCACACGCCCGGCCGGTCGAGAATATTACGAAACAATTCAATTAATAAATCAATTAGGGATTTAGATCTGTCGGACGCAGCTGGGTGGAAGAGGCGTCCGAATGGAGGATGGGTGGGTCTGGGGTAGAGTTGGAATTGAATCTTCGTTGAGCCGTACCTTGGAGGTCAGTTTACTGGTACAAGTGGTTACTTGGGGAGGCAGAGGAATCGATGCGATTTTGAGTAGCGCATTGGTGTCTTCGCTGATTTTTGGCGTGGATGGGTCAGGTTCAAATACGAAAGGAATAACTGAACTCAGAAGCAAGTTGTCTGATACGATGTGGAAACTGGTTGAAGTGACGACGACGATGATGATGATAACGGTGATGATGACGATGATTTTGCTGATATATGATTTGATTGATTTAGGCCTAGCTGATGATGATTCAGCTGATGATGGCTGATGATTAAGCTGATGCTTGTGATTTGGCATATGATTGTGATTTGGCTAATAATAGGGCCGATGAATTGGCTGATAAATTAGCTGATGATTTTGATTTGGCTAATGATTTGGCCGATGAATGCCGTAGGTCCTGACTTCTGGGGTCTCGTGAATCCTGAGTGGAACCTGTGCAGCAAGGGACGTCGTCAGTCGCCGATCAACATCGACCCAAAACAACTTCTCTTCGATCCTCACCTCAAACATCTGCGCATCGACAAACACAAGGTACATAAGAGAATCCGGAACGATTGCACCGAGGAATGAGGAAGAAGAAGATTAAATAGACAAGAAGAAGAGGAAGACAAGAAATAAAAGGATGAGGACGAGATAGATCGGTTAAGGAATTGGATGAAGATTAGGAGGAAGATGATTAAGAGGAACGGGAAGAAGAGGGATCAGAGGAATTGGAGGAAGATTAAGAAGTATAAGAGGAACAATAAGGGGAGCTTGAAAAAGAGCATTAGCAGGAATTGGAGAAGGAGGAGGAGGAGGAGGAGGAGGAGGAGGAGGAGGAGGAGAAGAATTAAGAGGAATTGGAGGTAAAAGAGCAAGAGGATAAGTTGCGAGTTGGTCTCATGGGGGGTAGTGGCTTTTATTTTAATCTTTGCATAACTTTATTTTTCTAGGCTACAGAAATATGTATACATTCTTATTACACTTGTAGGGTAATCTATAAGAGTTTCTTTTCTACGCATAGTAGTAGCTGTTACTATAGTGTTGCGAGTGAGTGCAGTCAAGCGTGTTTGATTGTCTTTCAGGTGTCTGGTATCCTCGTGAACACGGGTCGTGATGTGCGGTTCCAGTTGGATGACCCAAGTCCTCACTACGTCAACATCAGCGGTGGCCCACTGTCCTACCAATACCGCATCACTGAGGTCGTCCTCCACTTTGGCAGCATCAGCAGCCTTGGCTCCGAGCATACCATCAACGGCATTTCGTTCCCGGCTGAGGTAGCGCAACATATTATTATGCACCCAACATGCAGACACAAAAACACTGCAAATCCTCACAAATACACTGTAGACACAAATCCAGTATGCATATACAGTGTGGACTTTGATGTACAGTATATAACACACATATACAAGTGCAATAGATATATATATATATATATATACATATACAGCGCTTTTGAGTTATTGAGCGTTTTTGAGAGGAGCTCCCAAAAGGTGCTATATAAATGATCATATACATGCATTTGTATAGGCGGAGACCGAAAGCAGTCGATAGAACGTGTTGTGTTTAAATTTTTGGACATGTCTCTCTGCTAATTCATTGTTTTTAACATATAAAAAATCGAATTTCTCACTTAAATTAATGACATTTGGTTATTTTGTGGTTTTGGGCGCAAACAAATGTTTTATTTTACAAAAAAAAAATAATAAATTCTACTCGGATTTATAAACGTTGGCCCTAATTTGGTGTGCACATTGTGTATATATAGTTGGCTGGCGGATTCACCCAGTGAACTTTCCTCCTCTCTCTAGGATTTTAACTCAAACATTTAGTTTGCAGATTAACATCGCTAGCACTCTTAAGCTTTCTTGTGTTTTGTGAGTGGCCCTCCAGCTGAAGTGCTCGCTCTTTCCTGCGTGTATCTTGTCTTCTTCCTAGAGCTCATTGTGGTGTTTCCTGTGTTTGGTCAATCTAGGTTCCATCGGCAACCTTTTCTAGAGCTTCGTATACCTCATTCCACTGACTATTCTTGCCTGCCCTCTCTGTATCGGTTCCGCCTCTAACGTTGCTGGATTATTGGGTAACTCGTCCCCGCGGACCATCTGGCTCGCAGACCACAGTTGGTCCGCGGACCATACTTTGAGAACCACTGATCTGAAGCAGCACACTGCCTTGCCGGAAAATGCTAGAGACCACACGCTTCACCTCTTGGTGACAAGATCTGATGGTAACATTATTCGAAACATCTTAATTGAGGAATCTTTTCCTTCCAGCCATCTTTCTATCGCCGATTCCATTTCCCTTCCTAACAAACTACCACCGAAGTACACTGTTATTACCACCTGAGTTTACCAGTAGGCCTATTACTCGTACATGTATCGCCTAGACCTTATGTGGTCTAAGGTTCAGCTACGTATTCTATTTACTGTGGGCGAACTAGCTACATGGATTGTATGTGTGTCTTAAGTGATGCATTGGGTATTAAGTACTGGCGCTCTAGAAATTAGTAGTTCGAAGTGTTAATACTCTTGTAGAGGCGCTACACAAATGTTCTGTTAATGAATGAATAACTAGACAATGGCTTAATATACAGTAAATGATTATTAATACATTTACGTTCAGGTTATACGATTGTACAGAAACTGCATATGAATCAACATTAATCGTTTTAGTCTAATCTAATCTAATTCCTACTACATTAGTATTAACTACGCTCTACATAATACCTACGGTCGGTCGTTGTCCGTCTCCTGGTCTTATGCCTACCCCATCTTCTGTTGTCCCTCGACGGTTTCTTCCTCTCATGGGACCCGCGTGCGACTCTCCTCTTCTGGTCTTCTCTGCGGATTGACTGACTGACCCTTGTGTGCAGTCTGCGAGCTCTTTTCTACCTGAATCCTCTGAACTCTGGGCGCATTCCTTCTGGGCCGGTCAGCACCCAAGACCCTAGTCTGTCTGCCCGCTGACATCAGCCTTCGTGCGTCTTTTGGTGGACGTCCATCTGGCTATCACGTGGACCTCTCGTGCTTAGTTGTAAAGACCCGGGTGTACCTGGAGATTGCTACTTGCGGATTTCTCCGCTTGCCCTTTTGACTAAGCTACACGCCTCCTGCATTCCATGGATCACCTGTACTGCTACCAACAATAGCCCTTCCAAGCTGTATAACTTGCAGCCCGTCCGTTTCTAAGAATCTGACCGCTTTAGCTTGCGGCTACTGGATAGCTGTCTTGCTGCTCTCAATCATATAATTCATACAGCACTTTTTCCAGCTTGGTGATACATGTAAGCTCTGCAGAGGATAATCGAATTCAGATCGCGACTGAAAACTCATCTCTTCCTGGACTGATTTCCTCCGTTGACTCTTCGTGCCTCTTTGGGGTTCCCTCTTGGATTTTGACCGAATTCTTCTTGGAATGTGAAGTCCGCAACGACTTTGCTTATTGGCGACAACCGACTTATGCCTTGCGTATTATTACACTGGATAATGTTTTACTTTACAGAACATCATTTAGGCTGGCGAGGAGCGCATTCGTGAGGTTCATAAAGGTGCAATATAAATTTAAAATTCAATTCAATTGCATTAGTTTACACTTTCTCTGCACTTCTGGCCTTACTGTTATCGTGCATTATTGAAATGCTTCGGATAAGTGTATAGCGACGATATGTTTAGTGCAATAGTGCAGTGCAATTGAAATACAGTATGCTCAATCAATCTCACACTTCTATCTCTAATGATTTATCCACACACAGAGAGAAACAGACAGAGAGACAGTCAGGCAGGCAGGCATATCGAAATAGCGCCAGCCAAACAGAAGCAGGCAGAGACAGAAATAGGCAGACATAGAGACTGAGGCAGGCAGAGGGGCAGTGGCTGAGACAATGGCCATTGCAGGGCGGGCTGGCCAGCAAGACAGGTAAAGTGGCAGAGACAGAAACAGAGGCAGAGATTAAGACACAGACAAATGCAGATAGAGCAACAGAGACAGCCAAAGATAGTGAGACAGAGGCAGACACCCGGACAGACAGGCACTTAAAGTGCCAAATGCAGAGATAAAGACAGTGAAAGAAACAGTCATGCAGCCATCCAGACGGACGGACTCAGCCAGCATCGATCGCCTAAACTATATTTAATGTTCTGTCATTAATCAATAAAATTTGGATTATGGCACCGATGGGTGGGAGGGAGGGTTAGGGTAGGATGGGGAGAGTATGGGAGGGGGAAGAGGATAGGGGGAGGAGAAGGAGGAGGAGGAGGGAGGAGGAGGCGGAGGAGGGAGTCCATCCGGTCAACTGATGCGCAGTCGTCCAAGAAATGATATTGACCAAAGAAGTGGTAAAACTAGACGCATAATTATGCATACGCACACAGTGACACATACATACGCACATACGCATACGCATACATGCACACATACGTACAAATATACGTACACATTCACATAGGACACAGGCTACATGTATAATGTAATTATCTATATCACTCATGATTGTGCATATTGTTGTTGTTGTTGTCGTCGTCGTTGTTGTTATTTAACATGAGACAAATAAGATCCCTCAGCAGTTTGAAAATTTTTATTAGCATTATTATACAATTATAATTATAAATTATAATAGGTCTACACGTACGAGTAATACTGGTAAATACACAGCTTACATGTAGACTATATATTTTATTTGATATAATTATATCATATAACATTCATGTGCATACATATTGCACATGTCTGTATTACATATCACATAATATTTCATTTCATTTTATTTCATTTTCAATATCACACGCGTTATATATATATATCTGTAATATAGGATATGTGATATGTATATATATATATATATTATATGTAATATGTGACGTGTGTGTGTGTGCGTGTGTGTGTGATATAGGCTATGCATAAGGCGTCGTTTTCAGCGCCAAATGGTGTGAGTCTCTCCTCGTCGGCAGATGTCGTTGTTTGGCAGTGTCTGTCTGGAAGACGCTTGACCAAGGTCTCAGTGCAGATGGCGCCTCTGCTTCTTGGTTCGGGGGGTCGGTGGCTTAGAAAGCTCGAGTTGCCCGCCTTCAGGTGCAATTAGAGCGTGAGGAGGGTAAGCCGGGGCAAGTGCTACGGGTTTATACGTGAGCTACATACGTCATTACCCGCGCATAAGCACAGACCACAAGTGTATATACCTGCGTGTAGTAGTAGGAGGGGCGTTGGTTCGTCAGCCTGCCTTCTTCCTCCTCTTCTTCTCTTCAGAGGGTAATTATATGCCGCCAAACGCCTAGTAATCACTTCCGCTCCGTTTGGTTGGCTCCCTGTCGGCGCACGACGAGCTGTTTTTCTGTCAGCGAAGGGAAGATTACGATCGTACCGCGCTGAGTAAGTTTCGGGATTCGTAAGAGTGGGTCGTTGAAGTGCGACTGGTCGTACTGCGTGCCGTTCGCTCGCTGGCAGATGTGGAGAAGGACAAGGAGATAAAGAGAGAAAAGAGGATGAAAAGAAGTAAGAGAAGGACGAGGAGAAGGAGGACAAAGAGGAGGAAGATGAAGTAGATAAAAAGGAAGAGGGTATGAAGAGGAACAAGAGAAACAAGAGAATTTGGAGAAAAGGAGGAGGTATAGGAGGAAGAGGACGAAGAAGAGGTGGAGGAAGAAGATGAAGGAGAACGGGTGAAGGAAAAGGAAGGAGATGAAGTGGAAGAGGCTGGGGAGACTGGTGCTCTGTTGAGTCCAGTCGCCCGTAGGCTGATCCTCTGTCTTAGACGGAGGGATGAACCGAAGTCGTTGTCATCATATCTTTGAGTAATTTTCTTCTTCAATTCACCTGTCGTTACCAGACGAGAATTATGCGCCGTCGCCTCCCTCCCTCCTTTCCTCCCTCCCTCTCTCCCTCTCTCTCTCTTCCTCCCTCCCTGTATCTCTTCCTTCCTCTCACTCCACCACCTCCTTATCCTGCATACTTAGTGATTGATTAACTGACTAACTGGCTCGCTCACTCATTCTCTCGCTCGTTTGATCGATCAATGATGAAGATAATGATGATGACGACGACGACAACGACTATGACGATGACATGCTGTTGTCGCTACGCTATCACCAGCTTCATCATGGTGATAACGACGATAACGATAAGAAAATAACGATGCTTTTGATGTTTATGACGACGAAACGACGACTACGCTGACTGTGAAGCGTCTTTTCCACCTGGATTGACACTGGAATCTTTCCTCTTCCTCTGTTGCTCGACATTCTGAAAGAAGAGAAGCAGGCAAGAGAGGTGTATCTCGAGGGGATGGGGCAAAGGATGGACAGAGGGGAAAGGGAGGAGGGAGGAGGGAGGAGGGAGGAGGGAGGAGGGAGGAGGGAGGAGGGAGGAGGGAGGAGGGAGGAGGGAGGAGGGAGGAGGGAGGAGGGAGGAGGGAGGAGAGAGGAGGGAGGAGGGAGGAGGGAGGAGGGAGGAGGGAGGAGGAGGGAGGAGGGAGGGAGGAGGGAGGAGGGAGGAGGGAGGAGGGAGGAGGGAGGAGGGAGGAGGGAGGAGGGAGGAGGGAGGAGGGAGGAGGGAGGAGGGAGGAGGGAGGAAGAGGATTTTTCGTTCCTGTTCCTCGTCTTGCGTTGTTATATCTTGTCGACTACGCGAGATCTCTACAGTCGTCTTTCTTTAGAGGGCGCCACACTGTAAAAGGCGACTGGATGCCAGCACGCGCCTGCGCACTCACCAACGGAATCGGATAAGAAAGGAGAGGAGAAAAGGAGGAGTGTATAGAAAGGAAAGAGAAAAAGGATGGGATTGAGGAGAACGGGGGAGGGAGGAAGAAAAGGAATAAGAAAAGGAAGAAGAAAAGGAATAATAATAATAATAGTAATAATAATAATAACAACAACAACAACAACACCATCACATCACCCCTGTTCTCAAATCACTGCACTGGCTTAAATACCAGAACGAATAGAGTACAAAGTCTTATCTCTCACCTACAACACACTTCAATCCTCCCAACCCTCCTATCTTCGTCAATTATTTACTATCCAACCACTCCGTTCAACCCGCTCCTCATCTGTCCTAACACTTCTTCGCCATCCCGTCACCTCATCCTTAAAATTTGGAAATCGCTCCATAGCCATAGCTGCCCCACCCCTTTGGAATAATCTCCTGCCAGAATTGCGACAGTTGTCTGGTCAATCATAAGAACTCACCAACACTTCACCTCTTTTAGTTTCTGCGCAGGTCTTTCACTCAAGACTGAAAACACTTCTTTTCCAAAAATCTTATCCTGATTCTTCCTCTTCCCCTTATCTCTCTTCTCGCTTCAATTTCAAACATCATCCACCGTAGCCGTCCGACTGTCTGACTGCCTGACTCCTGAATCTTGACCTAGAACCGAACCCTTTTGTCTATCGATTTTGTTTTGACTGAGCGCCTGTGAATAAGCTGGTTCCCGCGACTTAGCTTTCGTTGGGCGCTGTAGAAATCTCGAGATTACGATTACGATTACGAACAACAACAATAATTAGACGATATATATAGCGCCGTCAACGTCCGTGGTCAAAAGGACGCTGTGCATGAGTTCAAAATCAACGGCATTCAAATGATATTTTTAGAAGGTAGGTCTTGAGTCGTGACATGAACGTATCTTGAGATGATGTATTCTTTATGTGGTCAGGAAGACCGTTCCATGTAGTGGATCCAGCGACAGAGCGGGAACATTCGCCAAACCTCGTGGAAGATCGCTGGACATGCAGTTAATTCCTTGATGAGGACCACAGCCGACATTTGTTCTGGATGTCTACTATTCAAATGCAGAAATCAGATATTTATGGCCGGGATAAGGAGGCCATTCAGCACCTTGAAAGTGATCAGGCAAAAACTGCGAAAGAACGAGCAACCAAAGCAGGTTGTCGCGCAGCAGATCAATGACGTGATGTACGCAGGGTTAGTGGTTAGTCACGTGTGTACACTGTACGCTTGAAGTTGTCGTGCATAGGCATCTTCACGCAATTTAAAACCACGAAAAATGTCGCACGTTGGTCAAAGTAAACAAATCCAGAATGACACAATCGGCGAGATGGCGACAAGACGAATAGCTGGTAAAAAGCGCCCATTAAACAAAACTGTGTAGCACGTAAAAAACGAAGAAACACCAGAAGCTGAAAACAGGAATGAGCGAGCGAGCGAGCCAGATGGCAGGGACCAAGTGATGGAGTGAGAGGACAGGAGAGGAGAGGAAAAGAATGGAGGAGATGAGAGGATGGAGAAAGGAGATGATTGAAGGATAGAAGAGGAGAGGCGCAAAGAGTAGAGAAGATAGAAGAGGATTGGAGTGGAGAGCAGAAGATTGGAATTGAGGAGAGGAGAAAGGGGAAAAGAAGAAAATGATAACTGGAATTGAGGTGAGAGGAGAGGAGAGGAAAACAAGAAAGGAGGGGACGGAGAAAGGAGAGAATTGGAGAACAGGAGACGAGAGGAGCGAAGAGTAGAGAGGATAAGAGAGGATTAGAGTGGTAAGCACAGAATAAAATGAGTAAGTGAGGTGAGGTGAGATGAAAGCAGAGGATAGGAGGTCATTACAGATACGAGTAGACTCAATGGAAGCTCAGCAGACAGGCTTAGAGCGAGGAGATGCTACGTTATGCGTTCAGATAATCGCACCCCTCCCCCTCCTCCTCCTCGTCTTCGAAAGAACTGATTATAAAGACGATGTTTTGGGCGGGTGGCCTCGCAAAGGCGCAGTCATACCGAGTGCGATAAGGTTCGCATTTTTTTAAATTCTAGAACTGCTCAAATTTAACTACCACCATTGGCTGCTAACGCAGGAAATCGTCCTCTTTTCACTATGATTATCGTTTGCACCAAATTTTTGGTCTCACACTTTCGATTTTGGGCAACAACAAACAACAACAACAAAGTATAGAAGGCTGTCAACAGTTGGAATTATTTCCAAATATATACATGAAGTACATCTTACGGCATCAGGTGCAATGGGATCTTTGTCGAGAGGCGGCCATCTTGAGTGAGTCTGGCTTAGACGTTGATCCGCTTCTACCAAACGCGTTTACTATTTGTCACTCGGTGGTAGTAGTGAGGGTGGAGGGGGTTAGAGAGGGGTGGGGCTTTGTGGAGAGGGTTGGGTGGGTGGGTGACGGTTGCGACGATGGCCTGGCTTGCCAAGACCAGTGACAATTATGAGGTAATCATTTGAGCCGCGGCGCAGACCGGTTGCTCACTCGATAGCCCTCCCTCCCTGCGCCTCTTCATTCCTGTCTGCCACCCTGACTCCCTCTTTGTCTCTTTCCATCCCTCTATTCCTCCCTGCCTTCCTCTATGACTGCTTCCATTCCTCTCCGCCAGTCACTTCAGAGCCTCTTGCGAATACTAATTAGATCCAAACCGAGGCTGGGAAAGATGTAAGGAGCATTGGAAGAGAATGGAAGAAGAAAGGAAAGGGACGCTGGCAAAAGATGGGAAAGCTCTTCGCGCCTAGTCCAGATTTTCATCCCCCTCCTCCTACTCCTCTTCCTCCTGTTTCTCCTTCTCCTCTTCCTCGTAGTCTGTTTTAGCCAGTGTCGTTGTTTTTATATCTGTCTCTTTCATTAAGCTCCGTCCACCAAATTCCTCTTCCTTCACCTACATCATCCTCTTCCTCCCCATTTCGCATCTCTCTTCCTATTCCTCCTCCTTTTCATCTTCCTCATGCTTCAACGTCCATCAAAAACGGCTAAAACGGCTAAAAAGACCAAGAAAACGGCTCCGAAGAACCAAACAAGTCATCCATGCAGGAGGACTAAATATGTCTAGTCTAAAGACTGGCAATAAAAACGGTCGCGCAGAACCAACAACCAGAATCCAATCGATGCTACAGTTAAATACAACACCTTTACATGCGGTTGCGTCCCCCCAACATGTACAGAAGTTGTACAACGTACAACAGCTTAACATACTAGGTCCTATCCTATACGTCCTATCTAACAATGAATGTATGTTTTTATCTGTTGGTTTTCATGGTAGGTTCAGATTCTTGGCTACAATTCCGATCTTTATGGCAACATGACGCAAGCAGTGACGTCAAGCAACGGATTGGCGATTGTCACCCTTCTTGGACAGGTAACCGTTCGTTGTGGTCAGAGTTTTCGATGGGGAGGTGGTAAGGGGTGGCATGTGGTGGCATTGGGGCTGCAGAAGGTCACAAAGGGTCGCAGAGGGTAACAGGGTGTCGTTGGAGTAGCTGTGGGTGGCAGGAGGCTGCGGGGGTTAGCAGAGGTTAGCAGAGGTAACAGGGTGGCATTCGCCTTTTGGGTACCCATATAAGTAACTTCAACTGAATTGCTATGAAATCTTGAGCTGTGTACACTCGTGGGAAAATGAAGTGTGGCAAATACCTCTGAATAATGTTCCACTGGTGGTGGAGGTGGTGGTGATGTGGTGGTGATGGCGCGGTGGTGGTGGTGGTTAAATTCTTTGCATTGATTTTGTTCGCTTACCATTTCCAGGTCAGCTCAACTCCGAATGTGGAATTCGACACAATCGCTCAGAATATCAAGCTCGTTCGGTACAAAGGTAAACAAATGATATCCGTTCTCTTCCAATCTAATCTGATCCAATATGATCCAATCTGATCCAATCTGATCCAATCTAATCCAATCTAATCTAATCTGATCTAATCCAATCAATTCTAATGACTTCTATAACGCCGTTATCAAAATGTACAAGACATCAGTCGATGGTTGCTTGAAGATAAACCGTGGTCGAAAACGATTACACCTACAGTCTAAGCCCAATGGAAATCCGGTTAGTCAGGGAAACCAGAAGTCAGACTACGGCGTGTAAGCAAGTTGAACAGATGAGTCCTGAGTTTAGACCTCGATGTCATTTAAGATCTGACAGAACAGGGCAGTGAATTCCAAAGCTTCAGCCAGCCACCAAGAACCCCCGGGGAGCCACTTGACACTGTCCTGGTGCGAGGCACAACAAGAGTCGGCGTAAGACCTAACTGTGGTTGTCCTCAGTTGAACTTGGCTTAAGTTATCTAAACTCACCTTGCCTTCTCAATGCTTCTGTGACCTTGATTTCCGTGACCTTTGTCTCTGTGACCTTGACCTACCTGATCATGACTTCCGTGAACATATCCAACTTGACGCGACATAGGTCGACTTGACCTTGTGACCTTGACTTTATGACCTTTGTGACCCTAGATCATTCATGCGAAACGTGTTTCTAAAACAGGTGACCGTGTTCACGTGGGCCACCTGTCTGTTCACGGTCTGCTGCCTCAGACGGAGGATTTCATGACTTACGACGGATCGCTGACTCAACCCGGATGTCACGAAACAGTCACCTGGATCATAATCAACAAACCAATCTACATCAGCAATGAACATGCAAGTCATCCTCCTACTCCTCCTCCTGCTTCTCCCTCTGTTCTACCTCATCCCCTTCCTCCTCCTCCTCCTTTGCTCCTGCTCCTCTGCTCCTACTCCTGCTCCTCTGCTCCTGCTCCTGCTTCTCTGCTCCTGCTCCTCTGCTCTGCTCCTCTGCTCCTCTGCTCCTGCTCCTGCTCCCGCTCCCGCTCCCGCTCCTGCTCCTCTGCTTCTGCTCCTCTGCTCCTGCTCCTGCTCCTCTGCTCCTGCTCCTGCTTCTCTGCTCCTTCTCCGGCTCCTGCTCCTGCTCCTGCTCCTCTGCTCCTGCTTCTGCTGCTGCTCCTGCTCCTCCTCCTGCTCCTACTTCTGCTCCTCCTCCTCCTCACCAATGTTTCCTCTAATTTTCTTCGCCATGCGTCCTCGCCAACCATGGACAGAGGAGAAACCCTAGGGACCTGCGCCCTGTTTCGTGCAAGATTTGACATCTGTTTGGCATAAAACAAAAGCCTTAAGAATCGCGTTGTATAAAAAGACAAAGATTCAGAAGTTAAACTTAAGCCTATATTGTTAGAATATCTCTCGTGTGTCTATGGGTCCACAATAAAGGACGTCCGCGAAAATAATCTACTTTAGACCCCTCAACTTGTCTGCAATTGGCATTATCCTCCACCATTCCCCTTTGCGGATTGGATGAATGATTGAAATTTTTTATTGACATTAGAGCCCCATCATAGACGAAAGTGTAGCATGAAATACAAATAAGCCATAGACAGACTGACACGTAGATGTTCGTGATGATGACTTCTAATGAGTGAGAGAGAAATGTGGTTGTTCTTCTTTGCAGCTGATGGCGATGCGAGACATCATGCAGGGCGATGAACACAACCCGAAGGTCCCGATGGAGAACAACTGTCGACCGACGATGCCTCTGCACCACCGACCAGTCCGCACCAACATCAATTTTCACAGCCCAGTCCGTTTACCTGTCTGTCTGTCTGTCTGTCTGTCTGTCTGTCTGTATATATATATATATATATATATATATATATATATATATATGTATGTATGCGTGTATCTATCTATCTATCTATCCATCCATCCATCCATCCATCCATCCATCCATCCATCCGTCCATCCATCCATCCATCCATCCATCCATACATCCATGCATCCCTCCATCCCTCCATTTGTCTGCCTACCTATCGGTTGTGGGTATATCTGTCTGTCTATCAGTAAAAATTCTGCAGAGACACTTCTTACTTGTTACTATTTCATACTTTTTCTGTTGTTCTTCAGACGAAGGATTGTACAATGGAGAAACAGCTGCATTACCAAGGTACCACAAAAACCATGCATGCACTACCTAGGCTTCAATAACCGTGTGTAGCAAACGGCGGGCGGCATTCAGAGAATGGCAGGCAGACGTCCTGTGGATCCGCCCTTGTATGTATGTATGTATGTATGTATGTATGTATGTATGTATGTATGTATGTATGTATGTATGTATGTATGTATGTATGTATGTATGTATGTATGTATGTATGTATGTATGTATGTATGTATGTATGTATGTATGTATGTATGTATGTATGTATGTATGTATGTATGTATGTATGTATGTATGTATGTATGTATGTATGTATGTATGTATGTATGTATGTATGTATGTATGTATGTATGTATGTATGTATGTATGTATGTATGTATGTATGTATGTATGTATGTATGTATGTATGTATGTATGTATGTATGTATGTATGTATGTATGTATGTATGTATGTATGTATGTATGTATGTATGTATGTATGTATGTATGTATGTATGTATGTATGTATGTATGTATGTATGTATGTATGTATGTATGTATGTATGTATGTATGTATGTATGTATGTATGTATGTATGTATGTATGTATGTATGTATGTATGAATCCAGGACCTTAATATAGTGCCTTTTAGTGTGACGGTGGTCTCAGCGCCACACAGAAGACGCGTCAGGGAGACCAGCTATTTCACCGGCGCTATATCAAATGAAGTCCGCAAAGAGCCAGGTTGATTGGTCAGTTTCGGCGCCAGGTCAGAATCTGGGCCGAGTCAAGCCGGGGCAACAATGGAAATTGTTGGCGATGGTGGTCATGGGATGGTACTGTAGGTGAGGCAGGGTAGGATAGTTTGAAAAGTTCGGTTTTCAGTCTTGGGTGGAAGGCTGCAGCCAGGAGAGAGGGCAGGCGGAGGATTGCTCGTATTGACAGGCGAGAAAGGAATGAGCCAACTAGCGGAGGTCTTTCGGGAGTTCGCTACCAAGAGCTGACGCAGCGCAGATTAGGCAGCGGCTGCAGAATTTGAAGAGAAGGAGGGACTCGAGGCTGAGGTAGAGAAAGGTATGATGAAGAACGAGTTGATCTTGGCGGTTGGCGAATATAAGAGGGTCGAGAAGTGTGAAGGGCATTGTGGGTAGGAGGTACAATTTTGTAGTAGATGCGCCGAGGTACCTTGCACCACTGAAGTGATGTGAGAACTGAGAACTGGGGTTATGTGGTGGTGCTTGGGAGTTTTGGTGACCGCACGAGCAAGAGCATTCAGGATTGTTTTCCAGGAGGCACGCACACGTTTTTTAAACGTTTGTTTTAGTTGGGCCCCTTGCATAATGGTTTACGTTGCAGTGTGAACGTTCACTTAACGTTGCGGAAACGTTAGTAGAGTACCTACCTCGCAGAAGCGCTGCGAGGCAAGAAACAGTTGAAGTTAAATCCTTGAGAAGTAATAAATTGAAGCAATATGAATTAAAGGACTGGCATAATAAGTTGTTTGATTTTTAGTGGTAGATAAGGTAATGATAGTAAAGGTGACTAATCGCTAATATATTGATCAACTCTGCTAACAATAGTTGAAGAGCGGAACACTTTTGACTGGCTACCAATTTCTTAAGCATTTCGTAATCGTAATCTCGAGATTTCTACAGCGCTCAACGAAAGCTAAGTCGCGGGAACCAGCTTATTCACAGGCGCTCAGTCAAAACAAAATCGATAGGCAAAAGGGTCAAAATCCAGGAGTCAGGCACTCAGACAGTCAGACGGCTACGGTGGATGCTGTTTGAAATCGAAGCGAGAAGAGAGATAAGGGGAAGAGGAAGAATCAGGATAAGATTTCTGGAAAAGAAGTGTTTTCAGTCTTGAGTGAAAGACCTGCGCAGAAACTGAAAGAGGTGAAGTGTTGGTGAGTTCGTATGATTGACCAGACAACTGTCGCAATTCTGGCGGGAGTTTATTCCAAAGGGGTGGGGCAGCTATTTATTCATCTATGGCTTCTGGCTTCCTTGTTCAAATTCGCTTTGTTTTTGCCAGCGTTGATAGAGAGAAGTTGACGTTGCTGACTACGGTTGACTTGGCAGGTAAAAGCCAACAGAGCCAACTCTTTCACATTCAACTGTACAGTAGACGATTGTACTCGCCCACTTGTTTACTCACCGAAGACCACGTGACAGTGAAAATCAGCGGAGAAACTTACTGTAGCGCACGAACTTTTGTAAGACGTTTTCAGTGTCAGAGTTTCTTGCTACAAACTTCGTTTTCTGTGTAATCCAGGCTTTTGATAGGATTTTAAGCAGAGGTACATAAATGTCCAGACACATCACGCATATGCTTACACTTCGGTTTATACACGGTGAAGTAAATAATTATGTATAATGGGAGCCTTATATTCCGGATTAAATGCCACCAACAATAACTTGCATAGCACAATTTTCCACTCCCCTGGATTTTACCCCATGGGTTGAATCTCAGTGACTTGTGGTTGGTAGGAGTCGGGAGAAGACTTTTGGGCAGGAAAAATGTTGCGAAACATGTCTCTTTAGTGGGAGATAGTCGTCGGAACTTGTCGGTTTAGTGGCCCCCTTTTCCCAATTACAAATCGCACCCTAATAATAGCCTAACCAAAGATCTTTGGCCTAACAGTACCGAAGACCAGCTAATCTGGCTTCTTTAATAGTATTACCAGTGAATGGCTTGATAACGAGAGATAGTAGACCTAGTTTGCTCGAGGGTTTGGTAAAAAGCAGGGCGAGAATTATGTTTGGAATCGTGGGCAAGTGTGCAGGAACAGCGGATTTTGCAACCTAGTCGTCTGTATCGGGATAGAGGTGGGGGGGGGGGGAAGAGTTTTCTTCCATCCTGCTGATCACAATCTAACTGATACAGCTGATTGTTTTTCTTGTGCCGTTTCTGTATGTGTTCTCTGATAAAAGATTTAAAACCGAAGTTCAGGATTTTGTGATTAAAAGAACGAATACATTTGAGGACACTATGTAGTCTCCAGACATTAGAGGTCGTCCATAAAGAACGTGTGTAAAAAACGAAATAAACTACATTAGACCTCTTCATCCCCTTATTTACATGTTTCATTACCCACCCTATCCAC
Source organism: Norana najaformis (assembly GCA_964023275.1). NCBI lineage: Eukaryota > Metazoa > Annelida > Clitellata > Crassiclitellata > Hormogastridae > Norana > Norana najaformis. The sequence continues at coordinate 31,781,975 of OZ029913.1, read as the reverse complement.
CTTGCAACGTCTGCACTCCAGCGGAGTAGTAGGTCTAGACTGGGCAACCCTGTTGATCTTGCATGACCACCTGTGCTACAGGGTGGGGTTCTCTGACACTACCACATCCAGCAAAGGGACTGTATTTAGACATAGTACAGACTGTCTGCTGTCTCACTGATGCTAGTGTTTAATGCACAGGCTGTACCGAAATAAGTTCATGAAACCAAACTTGATGTGAACGTCCACATTGACCATAACCCCTCCCCTTGTCTACATTTTGGTGAGCATCCCTCCCTTTGCAGACGTCCTTAATGGGCATCCCCTAAGAAACTTATACAACCTAGGTTTTGGACATAACCAATTTACAGGACACAATCTAGTCCCTGGTCATAACTTACCTCTAGGACAAGACCTAGTTCCTGGTAACAACCTATTTACAGGACATGACCTAGTTCTGGACATAACCCCCTACTTATACGACACGATCTAGTTCCTTGTCATAACCTGTTTACAGGACATGACCTAGTTCTGGGAAATGGTTAAATGTGGGTTAACGATTATTTAATCCAAAACAACAACACAAATACAAACAATTTGAGCTGTTAAGTTGTTTTATTCTGCTTATAAGAAAGCAACATCAACAGCAGAAAGTGTATGTAATCAACTCCATTTCAGAAAGACAAAAAATCATTCCATAGACCAGCAAAAGTTCCTCCTTCATATAAACTAAAACACACATTACTACGATTACCAAAATAATCAATAATAATGACAAGAAACAATTATAATTATAATAACAGGTGTTCACTACATAGCTTCTTCTCCGGATAGATTTTACACCGTCCCCAGTGCTTAACACCTTGATACTACTATTAATAATAACAATAATAAAAATAACAAGTAGTAATGCCTGTCTATGGCCATCAAGTACTTCAACTCAAATTCTTCCCAAGGCACCTTCACATAGTTGGATACCACAGAAAACTGGCCATTCCAGAGCAGTGTTCTCTTAAAACATGAGGAATCCTTTCTAACTTTAATATACAAATATTATTAAATCAGTGGAGACCAGCCATTCCAGAACAACGCTTTTGAAATTCTGAGGAATCATTTCTAACCTGGACAACACATAATGATTGTACATTGCCCTTGGGCTCTTAACACCTAAGAGTACAAAATAAAGCGTTATGGCCGTTATCCTGTTCACAATAATTTAAGGTGGTACTAAACCCATTCAGTGGGTAGACAAACCTTCCATGCACCCACTTAATGTAACACCTGACATCAATCACATATTACACTAACACCTTTAAAATTACAGTAAATTATTTGCAAAGTAATTTTTAAATACTGAGATATGTAATATTATTTTCTAGAATATAAGCAATCATAGTTGCAATAGCTGTGTTAGTAATAGAAATAATGTCTCCAGACTTTTAATGCCCAGAGATCTTTTGCACCTTGGATATTAATATCAATATAATAGTAAATAATAATGATAATATTAATAAGGATAATAATTAGAAGATAAAGCATTATTAATAAGATTAATAATAGAATAATAGCCTCCAATTATAAAATAACATATAATCCTCTCTTCATTCCGTTGGGCCCTTAGTAACTTAGGGCAACAATATAGTTTAAAAGCCACACTTCCTTCAGTTGCCCTGCAGGATAACCTCCAATATTGGGGCAAAGCCCAAGTTTCCAGAGGTCATCATTCTACCTTGACCTAATCTATAATTCCTCAAGGATCATTTCTGAGAATAATGATAATAATAAAAAAAAAATTAACAATCATAATAAATATATTCCATATTTGCTAAATAATAATAGTAATAATAATAATGCATCATTTAAATAAGTCAGCAACTAGGATATTGGAGGAGCTTCAATGGAGTCTAAGTCACAAGAAAACGCTTCTGAAATTACATTAACCACTTAGAAATCTATGAACAGCAAGAAACATAACAAACGACCACAGACAGCTTTGTGTCACCAAGTGCATTTCAGAGCGGCAAGCCAACTGTGCAGCTCATACAGCTAAACCAAATCTAATACAACATCCAAACAGCCAGGCTTAAGCTGCATGCAACCACATCCAAATGCTCGACAGACGTGGTAAAACGAAAGCAGATGAGGACCAGGTTCTGCTCACAACTTATCTTACATTAAACTGATTTATGATAGAACAGCGAGAAACGAATGAATAGGTTTTCCAGAATCGCTCATCTGCGAACGAAGCTGTTTTTTCAGACAATAAACGAGTCATTCGTGTTTTTCTGCTGCTGGTTTCTTTTACCGTCGACCGCAATTCATAGTAATTGAATCGAGCACGTATCATCACAGTGAGTTGTGACACAAAGCAACACATGTCACAAACTAAATCGGCGATGTGTCATGGCGTGACGACGGTAAACAGGTGACACCCAGCGTCAGTCCTGCCTCGGCGGAGGCCGGTTCGTCTCGCCGGTATCAGTGTCGACAGCTGGAGGCGTCTTGGCGGTCTCACCAGCCGACACTGTTAAATCAGCACTGGAGGAAATGGGCGCATCTCCAACTGGCTCCTGTCAACATCAGATGTAAGTTGAACAGAAACAGAAAAGAAATACTTATTGCTTGTTTCATTTACCAAACCCAGACATTCTAGTCCTCATTAGCATTACTATCCTTATCTGTCTCCAGTTTCCCCTGTCCTTGTAATCCTAGTCCTGATAATCTTTCTTTCCAATTTCTTTCCTTACCGATTCTCATCACTTTACTAATATTTGATTTTCCAAAGTTTTTCCCTTCCTGGCTTTATCTTTACCCCTTCCCTTCATAATAATGCACTTCTTCCAAATTTTCTCCCTCGTAATCTTCATCCAATTCCCTTCTTAACACTCCACCTCTTTCAAATTTCTTCCCTTCTAATCTTCAACTAATTCCATACTACCAGAGTACTGCATTCCAGCTCTTCCCAATTATTTTTCTTTTCCTAACTCTAATCCTCCTCCTCTCGTGAAAAGCACCCCATACGATGCTGAAACATCATATGCTGCTCCTGCTCTTCATCATTCGCAAATAACTTACAGGGCAGCTACAATCTTGTAGAACTGCTCCACCGTCCGTTGGAACCACACATTCAACGTCCTCTGTGACTACGTCTACATCTTCTGTCTCCTACAAAAACCAACACCATTGGAGAAATTATAATACTTATTAATCATTCTTTTCAGCTGACTCAAAACTTCATTTAGAAATCCGAGTCTTCACAGGACTTGCCACACTCTTGGCTGTGAACTTGCTGATAAAGCCATATCTGCATCTTAAGAAAAGTCTTAGACACTGTATTAAATGCTTAAGTAGCTCCAGCTGCTTACGTTTTCGTCCTGACAGAGCTCTAGGGCTTTTGTTAGTGTCATACGTGCACTGGGTGATCTTTCCAAGAAGTAGCTAAAAACAGAATAAGAAAAACCATCAGTTTCAACAATTCACTGAAAATAAATGAGTCAACAGAGGTGTTGGTAAGGAAAGGTGATCTTAGATGTATTTGAGCAAGGCAAGATAAAAGCAAAGCAAATGCAAGCTAACCAGTTAGAGTGAGGCAAGGCAGCTTGAGACAAGATGGGTAGGTAAAAGGCAAGGCAAGATTGGGTGAGGCAACACAGGATCTTAGGGACTGGCAAGAAAAGGTGAGAATTTAGAGTGAGGCTAAGCAAGACAAAGGTAAAGCACGGAAAAGCAAAACAAGGCTGGAAATTCGGGCAAGAAAGGTGGGCTGAGGAAAGGCAAGGCAGGGTCAGACAAAGGCAAGAAAGAATAAGGTAAGGCAAGAACTTTAGCCTAAGACTACTGTACTAACCCATTGGAACTCTCGTTTGATTGGACTTGTGATGACCAGCTGTAAGGATACTGTGCACTTGTCGAATATGGCCGCTGGAACAACAAAAACACACACAAGTTTGGAGAGCCACCAAGATGTTCTTTATCTCTGAACAGTGCTATATAAATGTCAGTTACATTGGCAAAAAATAATCTATGCATGATCTAATTTAATGACTTCTATAGCGTTGTTATCATAATATACAAGGCATCACTTGATGGCTGCTGTGAGTGGTTGCTGCAATTCTTGATGCATAGTTAAGAATAGCAATCAGTTGGAAAAGCCGATCAAAATCCAGTAGGTCATGGAAACCAGAAGTCATGCTACTATCCATCTTGAAATAGATGAGCCTCAAGTTCAGACCTGAATGACTTTACAGAATTGACAGAATGCACATAACTGGTGAGTGAATCCCAAAGCCACCAAGAATGTCCAAGAGCCCAAAACTGTTCTGGTACGAGAAGCAACAGTCAGTGTCCAATGATCAAGTGTGTGCTTATTGGGATGAGGGCTGAGCAATAAGCAAGGACACTAAAAATGAAGCCTCTGGTGACAAGGTGATAAACAAAATCATGATTCCAGTGTTCACTAGAAGAACAACAAAGTAACATCAAGCAAACGTAAAAAGGAAATGCCGGACCCTTTCCAGTTCGTCATGGAGCCACTCAACAGCACTGTTCCACTTCCGACGAAGATCAAGGTTTCCCATCAGCATCTCCAGAGCAGCGCTGCAGCTACAAATAACACACACAACAAAATTCAATAACTGAAAATTGAATTTTGTTATTAAATAATTAATTGCATTTAATTTAATTTAATAATTATCTAATAATTATTAAGCTAATTAAATAATTTGTAATTTCATTTCATTATAATCAAAGAAAATAACTATCAACTGACTGGCTGAAAAGTAGGACCATCATCTTGATGCACTGGTAGGCTCGCTTTTGGTACTGATTCTTGGACAAATGGATAGTGTCGAAGAGACCATCACGATCATCTGAGATCCCTAAATGGTTGAGAAAACCATAAAGCAGAAGCATAAAAAACAATCAACATACAAAGACATTTGCATTTACAAACAACTGTTTTTTAGCTACAGATTCACATCCAGAAACTACCTAAAGAATTCAGACTTCAGACTTGATTATCAACAGATTTGTTTTCAACTCAACTTAAACTTGTGTTATTTTCCATCCCTAAGGGAATATTTCAACTCAAAATAAATATGGACAAATCAAATCAGTATTTAATAATAATAATAATTATTCAGTAATAACTGCACCACAGGTTGGACTTGCTCATTCGGCTAAAAAAATGACAATAATATCATGGATGTGCCATCTGCTTTGTTCAGGCCTTATTAGACAATGTGCAAAATATCCATTTACACATTACAGAATAACATTACAGAGTATAATATCGAATCACTGGCCAGACCTAGAAAGTGACCTGCCCCATTTTAAAGTGAGATATTTCACTGGCTGACCTTTGAGGGTGTTGTGGATACGATGGTTTTGCCATGAGTCCTCAAGGAGGAGCATCTGGAGCAGGAGGTCAAGGTAGGGTCGAAGTTCGTAGGTGCACGAGTAGGCCACCTGCCAGAGCAGCTCACTCAGTACGGTTGACGAGAAGTGAGGATTCTCCCAGCTGCAGTACTACAACACAGTACCAACTGTCTGCTAACTTCCGGCTGACAATCATTCTTCATGTACAAAACGGCCAAGAATCTGACTGACCGAGTTTCTAAATGACTCACTGACCAACTGTCTGAGTAATTATCTTGTTGATTAAATGGCAGTATGAGAGACTGATTGACTGATTGCCTGTCTGACTGGTTACCTCCCTGTTTAAGCATGCATTCTGGCTGAAATTTTTGAGGCTTTTGACTGGGTACATATAATGTGGGAAGCGTGTATTGAACATGCTTTTATCCTCTGCGCCAGATTTGCGCTATAAGCCATTTGCTTACAACTAAAGCCACCAAGACCCTGATGCATGCATTCATATGCACCAGAGTTGATTATGGCAATGCTGTTTAGGGGGACAAACTCTTTCCCCCTATTAACCAACTGCAGTCTACCTTGAACACTGCTGCCTGTCTCGCTGGAGGCATATTTAGGTTTGGCTTCATGCAGTAGGAATTGCCCTAGTTGCCGATGCGTAAACACACTGAGTTTAAGATCTTAATGCTTATGCGTAAATGCCTAGCTGGCTGTGCTCCATCTTATCTCAGGGAGTCAAGTGTCTCAGTCTCATTCATAGGACGCTTCGCTCTGCTGCACAGGGTGAACTGGTTGTTCCTCTGGCCCAAACTTCCACAGTGCAGCAGAGAAGCTTCCGTGGTTGGTCCAACTTTCTGGAATAGGTTGCCTAGCACCCTACTAAATGAGCTTCTTCATCCTTCTTTACCTTTATTCCACAAGTGCTTGAAAACCATTTGGTTCAATCCTGGTTTTCTGTAGTTAGGTTGGGAAAGCCTCTGACGAGTCTCTCACTACATAAATATTCGATTACGATTACAATTATCTGAGTGACTGATGAAAAAATTAGTGACTGTTTGACAATCTGCGTGATTGATAATGTAATCTGTCACTGATTGTTCCTAACCGACTGATTGACTATCTGACCAATTAACTGATTGACTATATAACCAATCTCAGCGAGTGACTACCTGATTGATTACACTGTGTGAGTAATGACTGATCATATAATTAATTGATTATCTGACAGGCTGACTCATGATTATCTGAGCAAATGATAAGTCGCTGGTATAATAATATAATCTGTCTAACCTTCAACAGTTTTGTAGTTTCTTCATAGTTGTTACATTCTTGGATCAACTTCTTCACATAACTGAAATAAAATAGGCACATTCACCAAATCTAACAAAGACGAAGATGACATCACCTAACCTAATGACTTCTATACTGCCAATATTGTAATGCACGATGTATAAACCGAAAGTCAATTCTCAATTCAAAGTGAAAATGCAGAAATTCTAATCCATTTGGAGAGGTCACTGTTATCACATGATGAATACTAAATATTATTCTGGTAACTTTTGGATTTAATGATCCTTCAGGATTTAAAAAATGAATGAAGAATGTTATTGTTTTTTATTATTAATTATTGACAGTTCACTAATACAATTAAGGTAATCATATGAATGATGATATCAAAGATGAAGAAGCTTCCACTTATGAAGATGTAGCCAACATAGGAGGTCGATATAAATTTTAAAGCATGACGTACTGATTGCTCAGAGTAGCCACCATAACCTAAAAAGATGTGAGTGGTGCTATTGGAGGGACAGATCGAGATCAAGGCAAGGGGGATGTGTAGAGGAAAGCTGAACGTGATCGATAAACAGCCATATTTATGGCAGGGGACTCACCTTGGTTGATCGAAGAGCAGAATGGCCACTGGAGGCTGAATCTTCATCAGCGGCTGCTTCAGAGATGGCTCGCCATGAGGATTCGGAAGAGGAACCTTGTTCTGCAACACAACTCATGAAATTTAACAGAACAGTAGACTGATCCACTTGTAATGAACTTCCTATAGAGCTGCATCTGACAAGGATTTGTCCAAGCATATTTTCTCTCTGCATTCCGTCAGTTCTTCAACTAGCTTACCCAAAAAAAGCTGGGCAACTGGTGTCCCATCAGATTACGAGCTTTTACTTGAAGCGACCCCAGACCCTTGTGCATTATAACAGCACAACAGAAGTCTAGATTTGATCATCAGTGCTTGAAAACTGTTCTCTTTTGTAGATCTTGGTCTATTACTGGATATCTTTGAGGCACTATGTAAAATGATTGAATCAGTTCTTAAATGTTTGATTCAATAAACAATTAATGGACTGATTGAATTTCTAACAAAAGACCAAAGGCTTAACTGACCAAATCACCATATTTCCTTTTGTTCATTTGGTTGGAATAAAACATTTGAGCAATAACTCCTGTTGCAGTTTAACATAATTTTCAAACAGGAACTTAGCTAACTAGATAGCATAGCACGATATAAGATGAAAAATAGTGACATACAAAATGAAGAAACTACAAAAAAAAATGGATAAAAAAATAAGAGCAATTGTGAAGAGAAATGACAGCATACATTCAGCTAGCTCCCCAAAGTATCTTAAGGCATACCATAAATAGGTAGGTTAATTAATGTAAGCAATATAGCTATTTAGTGCAAATGGCTTGCAGATACATTAAGGACAGACAAAATCAAAACATGACACTTACAGATGATGACAGACACTTGGACGATATGTCACAGCAGCGCACGAGCTGTGACACAACGGCATACAGCTTGCTCAGCTCCGGATACTGACATTTGATCGGCGGAGTCGTCCCGTCGTCCAGCGACACATTCATGAACAACTCGGGAACGTTCAGGTTCAACAGCTGCTGCTTCTGTAAAACATTTACAAAAGTGTAAGGTAACACCAGAAATACACAGCACTATAAGAAGTTTCATCCTATTTATTGATTTTTAAACACTTATTACAAGCACAGTCAGTAATTCTAAATCTTAAATCGCATGTTTTTTATTATTACCACGTAACTTTGTAACACACACAAGGTCGCACAGAAATGCAAATCTGAGGTGCAGTAAGTTATGTTGGTTAGACATCCGATCTTCTGTATCTTTGAGAAGTTCTTAGAAGGCGCTATATAACTTTTGATATGCGCACAATACATATATACACACACATCAGGACATATACACAGAAGCAACCCTGGCCAAAACCAAGCACAAGAGGAGGCTGGGAAGTTAAAATTTGGGGTAAGATAAGGTGGAGGTAGCACTCACCTCCGGAAGGCCTAAATTGGAATATGTAAGGAAGAGGTGGAAATACTGGGCCAAGTGGCGTCCATGTTCTGGAACCTCTTTCTTCAGCAACTGCAGTACTGCATATAAGATCTGATCGCTAAGAGACGTCACATCAGACGTCGGAATCACTGGAAAAAAGAGTACACATTCCCTTGTAATTTATCGTATAATGTAAAGAAGAAAATTTATGCTATTATTGTGTGAAATTACAGGATTATTATGCTACTATTGCACATAATTTTACCATTATTATTATCACTCTATTTAGGACCTATTGCTCTACTTTGGATGAGTTAATAAGCAGTCTCTGGACCATCATCTCAAGAAGGCTTCGGACATCGAGGTAACTTCCAAGAAATGCAGCTGGCACTGGACATGCTATGAGAGTATCCTTATTTTAAACCTGAGGTATATATTATCCTCTCACAAATATAAAAAATAAGAAAAAAACACTTTTTTGGAATGGTCAGTCTTCATTGATGTAGAAAGGTGTCTTGGAAGGCAAGTGCACTGAAGCATCAAATGAATATACATAATGAATGCAGTCTACCTCTTACTGTTATTAATATTAACATTGTTAATGAGAGTTTTTCCTACCAGTTGATGGTGATGGTGGGCAGAGACCATCCGAGTGAGAGAAATGAGCCAAGAAGACCAGAATCCTCACAAAGACATTGCGCACCTAGTGGAACAACCAATCAGAACAGCATCTCAGAATTTCTTAAGAAATTCCCACAGAATATCCTATAGAAACTCCTAGGAAAACCACAAGGAAATTCCCTTAGCTCTTGTTACCCACCTTTTAAAAAACTGCTGAATCCTTAAGTCCTGAAAATTAAAAAAAAATTCCGATACATGCTCTAAAAATAAGATTTTCTGGAAAACTTCACAACGGCTCAACCTTTCAACACAGCAATACAACAAATTTTAAACATGTTTAAGGAAACTTCGTAGATTAAAGCTCTTAACATATCCAATGTTAGAGTCTGCATCCAGAACTTCCCTTAAGGCTTGCACCACAGGCACCACAGAACGACAAAAACTATGTTTTCATGACTGCTGACCTCAGCACTTGGAGACTCAAGCAGGAACTCAGATAGTCGACTCGGATGAGAGAAGAGGATGTTTTGGACAAACCACTGACGCACTATCCGGCTGTGCCGGAAATACATGACAAGCGAGTCATACCATTCATTCGCTGGGCCTCTGAAAGTAAACACATTCACCATTAGACTATTTCATTCGTGTAGATTTAGTTTGGTTTTGTATGTATGTATCTGAATATTATTATAATGCTTGTTAAGTTCAGGCAATATGACTCTTAAGATGCTTATGTCTGCATATAATCAAGGAAATGAGAATAATTCATCAGTTAACAGTGCTGGAGCGTCTGTCATGGATAACATATACACTATTAGAATGCATGTAAACAGAACTTTCATGAACTTCCAATGAAAAGATAGTTTAGGTTTTCTGTGAGTTTTTTTGTATTTCTGTTTTAAATGTCTCCTTTCAGGTGAAAAAATAAATTATAAATCAATATTTCAGTACATCTCCAAAGGCACCAACAATAACTGACCAGGACAATAACTGCAATTCAGTGTAAACACCTTCGTCACATTTGAAATCAATTTTTTTTAACATTAATCAATGACTGTAAGCCAGGAGAATAATACTTAAATAAAAGGACTTCCTATTTACAGAAATTAAAAAACTTCCTGAGATAATTATTTAGGAACGCAAGTTGCTTTCTGTACTCAAACATTGTTAGTCAGATAGACCTGCCTGAAAAAGGTCCTATATAAATGTTTTGTTATGCTCTAACCTCAGCGTCTTTTTGGTATGGAAGCCAATATTGAAGAGGAACTTCGATATCAGCTGGACGCTGATCATAGCTATCTCTTCTGCCTCTGGTAGCTGAAAAAACAACCACATCCAAATTTCAAAATAACTTAGGAAAGCAATCAACATTCCTAATGTAGAGATATAAAAATGATACCTTAATGTTTTCGACTGGGTTTTGATATCTAATATAAAACTCTATCACCTTTTGGAGCTTTCAAAAGGCATTGTATGAAATAATCACCTTTGAGATTTCTTAAAAGGCACCATATAAATTGCTCTCATACATATATGCATACCAAGTTCTGCCACAGTGAGATCAAGTTCTGAAGCCAAATTAAACCTGGGATTCACATACCTCACTGTAACATATCAAACTTTGTGCTATAAGGAGGTTCCTGAGCATTTAATTCCTCTACATTTTATCCAATTCCAAAGCTACCACATCCACTTCCAACTGAAGTGGTAAAAGGACCTCTCACCAGTTTGTCTTCACCCTGAAGCGGCTGGACATGGACGACATTCGTGGCGAGCAGGCGGCGCATGAAACGGAAGTACTCCGGACAGAACTGGTTGCGGTTGTGCAGGAAATTGATGTTCTGCCGACGAACACAACGTTCAATTGAAGACGGCATTTTTACCGTCGTCTGCTGTCTACTTCCACCTATGACAAAAAACCACATCGACAACTCCTCAAAAAAAACAACAACTGCAAAATAACATCCAGCTGGTTTTAAAATATTGAAATTAACAATTTCAATGAAGACTCTGACTCTTGTTGCAGCCACACTGGTCATATTCAGCCTAATTCTGTCATTTTGCAGGTTCTTCATCTTGCATGAAATTTCCTCAATGTAGTGGCACCAACCATCAATCACAAAGAAGCCCCGTGACCAATCAAAAGCCTGTACAGCGCCAACACGCTGGCTCAAGAGACGTCCGGACAATGCATCAGCGCATACTGCAAGGGACTGCTGATGGTGAGGCAAATGTGTCCCACTGGTGGCAAGCCACATCATCTGTCATTCCTCATCCTTGATGCAATGAGGTCCAGAAACTCTGAACATGGTGTTAACTATCAACTCTGGATAGGCAAACGTTGGCTGGGCGCATGTGTGCAGTAACCTACCATGGTGACTTTCTAGTTATCTGATCGTTGCTTGCTAAATGATGAACTCTGTTCTAAAAGCCATTAACCATCATTTACACTACCGTGAAAATGCCACTGATTAGGTTCTCTTGATGCAGCAAGCATGAAAGTTTTGAATTACAATTTTAAAAAGTACAATTATAACTGGTGTGCCTCACACAAGGAATGTGTTGGGCTCTTGGTGGTTTTTGAATCCACAGTCATTCAGGTCCAAAGTTAAGACTTGTTTCTTCACCTCACTTAACCGCTGTAGTCTGATAACTGGTTTCCCTGACCTAATGGATTTCGACCATGTTCTTCCACAAGATCATGAATTCTGACAACAGTTGCCCTTGAAGTGACCATCATTGATGTCTTTGCAGTAAAATAACAGGGTGATAGAATTCATGAATTCATTGGTTAGATGAGATTAGACCAGTATAGCGTACAAGCACTGTTTTGCAGTTCTCAGTTTCAACTGAAGGAAACCACGATTTTGACACACACTGATCTAATTAAGAAATCACCATCGATTGATATCTTATGCATGACAATAATGGCGCTGTAGACAATTCCAATGAAAGCAAAATCCTACCAATTGAAATGTTCTGCAGCTGTTTGACAGTCTTCTCTTCGTCAAGTGCCTCTCTGTGGCCGACCTGCTCGTAGAAGAGGATGTATGCGTTCCACCAGCGCTTCTGACGTCTGTAAGACATCCTTCGAAAAACGCAGGTAAATCAGTCGCTAAAAAAACTCATTCACTCATCTCCACCTCAACACTCATGGGTAACATTATTACAAGTAAAACATAAAGTAGATGCATCAACCATCATCATCATTAAAAAAAATCAACGACTTGTTTTAAGTAGAAAACTGTGTAATTTCGACAGCAGATAAGCAAAACTAAACTAAAACGAAACAAAAAGGAACAAAATTTAACCTTTTGAGCATGTGATCGAAGATCTCTCCGAGGTACTCTCCTCCAAAGCACTGGTTCTTCATCTCTTCATCGTCATCCATCTTACACTCACTCACTTCCCCGTCATCGAACTTGTACCACTTTGGTGGCTGATCACCACCCCTAGCAAAATGCAATACAATGATGAAAATTTATATAGCACTACATTAAAAAACAGGCCCAGTCACAGCAAAATAGAACAGGGTTAAGGAAACAAGAAGCAATACTTGTAGAGTGTCTCTTGGTACTAAACAGTGCAGATCTGCTAGAGCAAGGTAGGTGAGAAATACCGCCACTACATGCTCTAGCAGAAAAGGAGGACGAAGAGGAAGAAAAGGAATAGGAAGAATAAAAGGACAAAAAAGAGGAAGAAAAGGATGAAAATAAGAAAAGGAAGAAAAGGCATAAGACAAAGTACAGGAGGAATAAAAGGACAAAGAGGAATAAAAGGAATCAGAGGAAAAGAAAGAACATGAACAGGAGGAGAAGTAAGAGCTTTAAGGAAAGAAAAGAAGGTAAAAGAGGATGATCCAACCTGTGGAGGATGTAGGAGAAGTAGTGGCCACCACTGGCCTGTCCGCTGTGCACAACGACTCCAACCAACTGGTACTTGGTACTGGAATTGTCCGACTTCTCCTCACCCTCCTCATTCTCATCCGCAATCACCTCCCCTGCAACACCCAACATTATTCAATAGCCATAAAAACCATGACGAATCATGTATAGTAAAAACTGATTATGACGAGCAGTTTAACTTATCCTTAGTTTCTTTCCTTAGCTTTAAACAAGATTACAATACAGCATGGACCAGAGCACAGGTCCCAAACGTTACTGCCAATATAGTAAGTAGGTCAGTGCGTGCAAGGCAAAAATGTAGAAGATACATTGAGAGTGACAACACTTTGAGATGAGCTATGCAAATACGATGAATGTCTAATTTGGTACTACTTTAAGCCTGATACCCTTGATTTCTAACCCAGCGACTTCTATACCACTGTTATCATAGCACATAAGGAACCAAATGATGGTTACTTAAAATGAAACCATGATCACAAACTGTACTCTGTTGGAGTGGTCCAGTCAAAATCCAGTAGGTCAGGAAAACCAGAAGTCAGGCTAGAATGGGTAAGGACATTGAAACAGACTATCGCTTTGCACTAAGTAAAGTGTCTTAAATTGCCTTACTGATGCACACACAGTTAATAAAAGCATAAACTTGACAGCTGATCAAGCGGTAACTGACCTTCAATCTTGGCCAGTCCTTGGACAGTGTAGGGCGCCATATCAAGTTCTCTCGGAAACTCGAAGTAGTCGTTGAATTTTATAGCACACTCCCTGATTAAATTTTTTAAAATCAAAATCAAAATTAAATTCAGATACATCAGGAAAAAGGCTATATGAAACTGAAATAAATTAAATACAAAATAAAATTTTAATTCAGCTAAAATGAAAAACTTCAACTTAAATACATGATTGTATCTGGAACTATTGTCTGTAATTTATCACGCTATTTAGAGGGTGTAAATTTATATATATATATATATACAATATATTTCATTATATGCTTTAAAAGAATGTTAAAAAATTCTACATTCTGCAGTGTCTCAGAGTTCCGAATTTTCTGCAGACAAAGTGCAGTTTGCAGTTTCCAGCATAAGAGCTAATCTGCATTTGTTCAGTATAATTAAGGCCACTTAGTTCGTTTAGCACAAGATTTCATTAGGTGCATCAAAAATTAAGTGCGTTACAAACCGTAATTGTGTTAAAATTGTAACGCATTAATCATGTTAATAACACATTTCTTAAAGCCCATCTATAAACATATATGTGTATATGTATATAAGTCTATTTACAGAGTCTGCCAAAACAAATCTTTCATGTACGCGTGAACAGTGTTGCCATACCTTTCCCAGTCATAGTCAAACCGTTTCAGTTGAATGGCGAGCATGGGAGGAAGCTTCTTTATGCAAAGTCGTTTCACTGTGTCAACCTCAAGTCAACAATATTGAAATAATTAGCAAACAATTGCTTTTTGAGACATTCCAGAAACTTGCCATATAACAGATTCAGGTGTACCGACATTGTGCGTGTTATAAGTGCTTTAAATAAATAACAAATTCTTTGATACACACACACACACACACACACACACACACACACACACACACACACACACACACACACACACATTATATATATATATATATATATATATATATATATATATATATATATATATATATATATATATATATATATATATACAAGAGACCTTAATCAGTCCTTAGTTTAAAATGGGACTTCAACTAACTGTTGCCTTGTGCATTTAGAAACCGCCATTGTTTCACGATTTGATCAGATATGGTAATTACACTATGCAAAGACTGCATCAGCCTCCTTTTTGGTTATAATACTGTAATATTATGTAACTAGACATTTATATAGCATCTTCTCAGTACCACTCAAAGGTGTGGTTTAAAATAAACACTCATCTGTTTTAGCTTGCTTACCCATTGGCTCCTAGCCTAACTTTCTGGTCTCCTGGCATATCAGATTTCGACTGGATTTCTACAGTGGATTAAAATTTTTGACTAAGGTTTCATCTGAAGCAACCATTGACTGAGCCTTGTGCATTAAGATAACAGAGCAATAGTTTTAGATCAGATATCAGAGTTCGTTGAGAATGACAAGTTCATCTGCAGGCGAATGATGATCAAGCAGCCGGAGAAAGTATCCAATGACAGGCTCTGTCAGACAAGCAGCAGTTCTGAGATGTACTTGAAAGTCACTACGCTAAGTGTTTATAATACATGTACAAACATAACTGGAATGCTATTTTGTCATATTTACTCAGCCTTCACAAATCTGAACACCAGCTACAAATGCACACGAACAATACAACATTAGAAAACGATTCTCTTTTACTACGGCTGGCAGGAAGCAACTCTCAGCATATATGTTTTGAAGAGGCACTTTATGAATATTCAGAATGAATGTGACTTTGCCTGAGAAATCCCTCATAACATCGGAAAAAATAAAAATTTGGTTTGACGCTGCACTGGATTGGGCTGGCATTTCTGAACAATTAGGCAGAAAGATGAGAATGATGAGAAGATTTCTTAAAGCTGTTTTTCATCTTTAAGAAATTGTAATTTTTTTACTATTTGTGATAGAAACATGCGGTTTTCGCCTAATTATTCAGAAATAGCCCAATCCAGTGTACTGTCAAACCCAGTTTTGATTTTTCCAACTTTACGAGGATTTTCACATTTATTCTCAGTATTTATAAAGTGCCTTTTCAAGATATCAGCTGAGAGTTTAAGTTTACCATACTTATGACCCAACCTAAGTCGCTGTGCCTATGGTTTGTGAAAATTTACAGTAAACTGGAGTGTAGTAATACACTTCTGCCATTAATGAAATCTCCATAAAAACTGGTTAAGACTCATATTTACATGACTGGTCATTTGCATAACAATCGATGCACATGACTTCAAATCAGAGCATCAAGGGTTCATGTTAAATTAAGTTTTTGTTGCAAGGCATCATGATAAAACTGCAAAAAAAAATACTTATACAGCATAAGGATGTACATTTTGATATCTAATACAAGAAGGAACTCAAATAAGTTAACAACTGGTCAGAAAGCCACCCAAGAATCCAAGGAGAGAATCCTCCAATGGCATAGCCCTAATGATCATAATTACCTTCTTGTTGCACTTTTCACAGTGGTAGGCATTAGCTCCCTCAAGAAGATCACCCTTGACGTACTGTTCCAAGGACTCAAGAAGATTCTGCTGGTTGCGGATGTCGATGTTGAGAACAGTGAAAGGCTCCTCACGCGAATACCTTCAACATCATCTTCACATCATCATCGTCATCTTATTATCATTTTCAATATCATCTCCAAAAACATCTTCATTATGATATAGTCTTCGATCTCATCTTTATCACTGTCTACATTAGCACCTTCAAAATTGTCATCATCATCATAATCATCATTTTCTACAATGATTTCACCCCTATGATTTCTTGCTCAGCTGATGGACACAGCATGCTAACAAATGTTCTGCTTACTTACTACTAACTTACCCTGCATCTTAAAAAATCATCATCATCAGCTACAATATCATTTTATCATCATGATCAGCATCAAGCTGTACAGCAAACACATATATCATCACCTTCATCTTCAAAGCCATCATCAATGCTACAATAATTCCTCCATCACCACCACCTCCACATTAATCATCCCAACATTGCCAACCATATATTAACTTCTAAGACAGCTGACTCTTTGTCCTACCTGTGCGGACAGTCCTTACAAATCTTCTGGTCAGCAAAAGATCCTCCAAGGACGCGTGTCAGAATGGGGACATAGCCAAGACTCTTCAAAGCCTCATCGAGTCCATCCACCAGGCTGTTGAAGAACTCGAGGGCATCATGCTGCTCCCTTAGATTCACTGGCTCCCCCTGCAGCCTAATGAATATTATATAAACAATCAACAGCCAAGGTCAGGTAAGGTAAAACACGAGCAGTTCACTACGCCAGTGTGGCCAACCTAATATTCTTAGTCTCAACATGTGAGGAGTTCCCTTAAGCCAATCTCAAGACGCACGTGCTTCAAAAGGCTACGTGCTTCGGGAACTTCGGGACTTCAGAACATGCCATCGTCTTTTAACTCTAGTTGGGAATCTGTTGGTATGGTTTTGTGTGTCTGCGCAAGCTTGCCATTGGCGACTCTTCTAGTTGTCTGAGCTATGTTCACTTACAGGATAATATTCTGTTCTTAATGACACTTAACATCATTAGTGACTTTTAACATCAAGTCTAGCACAGTGAGCACCACTGATTCTTAGACAGGCGCTATACAAATTTCTGATTACAAATACAATTACAATTATCAAGCATTAGCAAATTTACTTTCTCACTGTAGACCTATCATTAAGCCAACCTTCACAGGCAGCCACGGGTACGAAGTAACGGCAACTGCAATTTGTAGCTTCAGCATGTGGGGTCGGGTGACCTGTCCTCTCCTGCCCTATCTAATTTATAGCCGAGTTTGCTATGAGGCATTAGTGGAATGGAAATTTTGAGATATGTTCTGGTTGGGATTTTATGTTAACCACAACAATATCTCCCTATATATATATATTCGTAAAGTGGCTTAAGATTTTTTTTATACTGTCTTGCTTTTGTTGTCTGACTGCTGTGACCTATCAACACCTATGATTTCTCACCCGGCTGATGGACATACGGCATGTTTACAAATGCATTACTTACTTACTTCTTTACTGACATATCTGAAGAGTTAGTAGACTGATTAATTTGCCCAGCTATTGGCTCCTCAGATGATAAATCATTACCATAGTCCTACCTGAAGTGTTTCCAAAATCCCTTTGGAACATAGTATTGCATCTTGCTGCATACGAGGTGCGCAAAGATGTACTGGACGTATTTAAGGACTTTGAGGTTGTAGTCCTTACGTTCATCCGATTTGATCATTGACTTTGACTCTCCATCTCTGCTACCTCGTTCCTCTTCCGTACCCAAATCCACATTTGACTGCAAATAAATATATTATTTACCACAATATGGCGCATTTGAGAGGTATTTAAAAGGTGCAATATTAACTGTCTTGATACATCCATATATTAACTGTCTTGATACATCCATACAAAAGACAAAGAAATCTCTCAAGAAGTAAACAACAAGATACAGAAAAAAGAAGAATGGCATCATTTGGTTTTTAGAGCTGCCCAGAAGCAGAACCCGAGAGAAATCTCTAAACAGTTTTCATCTTACATCTTTGATGTTAATTAGCAAACCATGATTTACCAGGGTATACCTTTTGTGTTGCAGAAATGATGCACCACAGAAGTCTTCAGATTAGAATAAAATAAATGGTACAAAGGAACATTCTCAGCTACTTGGGTCAGAAAACCCAATCTTCTTCTTAACAAACCAAGAGACAAACACAAATCTGGCTTTGCTTTCACCCGATTGACAGTGTAATGTGTTACTGGTCCCTATAGACTTAAGTTGTTTACATTGTTTAAACTAGCGAGGACTGAGCAGCACCTCCGAGAGGTTTTTAGAAAGCTACACAAAATGTGCAGGTATATACAGTTGAAGCTCACACCAAAAATGAACAGGCAATCTAGAGATTTTTGGTGACTCACTTCGTTCTCCTGTTTATCATCAAACTCCTCGGCCTCAAGCGAGTCGTCTGCAGCACCCTCTGCCGCTAAAATGTAGTCGCGAATTGGTTCGATCATGAACAGCTGAAAACAACCAAAACTTGTAAGCTATAACAAAGGGTGTGTTACAGTGAGATCACATTTTTAAAGCCATTAAGTCCTAAACTTAAGACTTATCTGTTTCAACTTGATTACCCACTGCAGCCTGACTTCTAGTTTCCGTGACTTACTGGATTTTGACTGGAATATTCAAACAGATAAAGAGTTTTGACTATGCTCTCACTTAAAGCAACCATCAGTTCATGTCTTGTGTGCTGTGATGACAATGATACAGAAGTCATTAGATTAGATTATGAAGGTGAATGAAACTATGACGGTGAATGAAACTTGGATTCCTTGTCCCTGACTGTGTTATGTAGGATCAGTGTCATAATGAAGCACATCATAAGGAGTCTCTGGCTAGTTAAAATTAGAAAATCCCAAATTCACAGTTGTTAAGCAACATCAACTGATGTGCCCACTACTCAATTCAAGAAACATTTCCAGCCTCACACCTTTTTAGATCTGTCAGATGGTCATGCTTCAGAACTGCTGAGAAATTCAAAAGACACTATGTATAAATAACCTGGTACATAAGAGGGAGCTAGCTAAACGAAAGCTGCATTTCCAATAAAAGATGGCATCAGGCCCACCTGTTGGATTACGGAATTCATGTAGCAGGTAGCACCTGCATTCTTCAAACCCACGAAACTGTTTGGCGGTCTTGGCCCAACTGGTGGAATATACTCCCACTCCACCAGGGCACCATCATTATCTGAAGAGAAACACAAAGATCAACAACCATGACACTTCAAACCTCATCACCAACCAAATTACTATCTTCCTCTATCCACCAACCCTCTACCCTCTTCTTTACCCATCATCAACTGACCTACATATCCTCTGTTACATATACCTATCCTGTACCTATCCACCAATCATGCACCTATCCCCTACCTAAATACCTAACCCAAACCTATGCACCTATTTTGTCTTCTGTCCACCATCCTAATCAGTACTTATCCTCTTCCTATCTACCCATCAGCTACATATCTTACCTATCATCTACCCATCTACCCATTCTCTACATATCTACCTATCCTCTGGATTTGCTGAGGATTTCGGCGTTCAACTGAGGCCAAACGTCAACCTCCAGCAAAGTCCAGATTGGAACAGATCAGAACTCACTTGTGTAGAACATTGTGGTCAACATCTCTGAGACGCTGCGCAAGTTCGGCAGGCATCCAGTTACCAGGCTGACCAGAAGGTCAAAGGTTGCCTGAACCGTTTGGGGAGATGTACAGACTGGAACAGCCTGATCCAGCTGCTGGATGTCACCCTGATTATTGCGGTACTGGAGAAGAACCTTGGATGCTGTGAAGACAAAATCTTCGACCAACTCCTGTCGACAAAAGAATGCAATTGTCTCAGAAACGATAAAAATTAAACCTTAAGATTTTGACGATTCTTTTGCAATACGAGTTCTGAACTTTCACTGTATTAGTATCAATTACAAGCATTGGGTTAAATGGATTGTGGCAGTAGTGACCTGACCTTGATGAGATGATGTCCACCGTTTTCTGATCCAATGAAGAACTTCTTCTGAGGGCTCTGGAATGTGATAAGCTCTTTCGTGAGGCCAAGGTGTCCCTCTAGAAGAGCATCCTCGACTGGTATGGCTGACCCCTTCAGAACTGATTCCTACAAGGACAATCAACAAACACCAGTCAGTTGACATAGTATAAGGCATTGTCATCATCATCATACTGGAGTAACCTGTTGCCAAATACAGTGGCTGCCTTGCATTAGTTTCAAGGTTTTAGTCTTGTTAGCGTGTGTTCTAGTTCTTATTGTTTGCAGAACCATACTAAATGGATGTCTCTGAAAGTACATCTTTTAACAAAAGTACTACTCTTTAAACACAACAGTTGGCTAATAATATTTGCTTTATTTTGATGGTGCCAAGCGTTTTATTGAGTAGCCCATCATGCATGCATCAGATGCCTTACTGCTACTAGACACTTCTTCTTTGTGGAGATAACGCATCTATGTGGAGAAGTTGAAACTGGGAATTCTCTCCTGGAGCATTCAACTGAATTAGGGATTTTCAAAGTCTAAAATAAAACGGCAGTCTGAAAACCCAGATATCAGAAGGACTACTTCCTCCAATGTAGTTAATTTCCAGTCTAGTCGTGAGGAGCGTTTCCAGTTCCATTTATCTCCATATTTGAAAGAAGTTCCAGCTCCTGCCCTACATGATATCAATTCACTAAAGCAACAGTTACGAGGCCAGAGAGGTGAATGACATCCTCACATGGCCCTATACCAGTTCTTATTTCCACCCGTTGCTGCTGGCAGTCATCCGGGCCAAGCTCTGCCCATCCACTGGCCAAGCTATCACAGAGGACAAACTACACTGACCTAACCATGGAGATGTCTGTTGTGGCTTCCCACATCAACCAGCTCTGGAGGCTACCAAATGGACTACAGGCATCACAACAAAATCCCCATTTGCAGCATCAACACTTGTTAAAGTGCCTACAGAACTCATTAGTATGTATTTAATAAATGCACAACGCTTGGTCAAAAACTGCCCAACAGCTATCTACAGACCTTGTGGCCTACACTATAGATGTTGGCACAGTAACGGAAACATGACAGAAGAATAAGCACTTGCACAAACATTGTCGACATTGGGGTATATTTTGCATTGTATGGACCAGTCTGCAGTAAGAGAAAAGGGAGTATGTGCATATGTGGCTTAAGACTGGTAAAGACAACAAACTCTCTGTTGTCGCTGTCCTTTACCACCCGCCATATTCTAAACATTGTACCAAAGTTTTTACATTGGCTGATAAGTGACGTCGAGGAAATAGGTTTAATCTTCCTCCTCGCTATCCTCTATAATGTGGAGATTTCAATAAGTATGACATGAATAGCTTCCTCTATGATATGGGCTAGAGCAGGTTGCGGTTGACAATACTCACACTAACAGTAGGACCGATCTTTTCTTCACCAATAGACCAGATCTAATGACATGCCACACAGTCACTTCTTGCATCAAGAGCGATCATAAAGCTGTTATCATTAATAGCCAATGAGCACCTAACATTTCTTCACACAGAGTTGCTTGGCCCCAGATGTAACGAGATGCGCAATAGAGTAATACAACATTAGGTGCGACATCTTGATAGTCTCAGATGTGCCCTTTCAATTTATAACTGGAATCACCTAACCAATCTTGAGGTTGAGCAAGTGCATCTTGACTTTCAGAGATTGAGACCAGGAAACAGGCAGACAGGCAGTGAGGCAGGGAAAACAGACAAAATGGAAACATGCACAGTGAAAAGACATCTGAAGACTGATAAAGTAATAGAAGGATACATAGAATGACAGAAAAACACTGCAGACAAGCAGGCAGGCAGACAGAGAGGCAAACATACAGGCAGAGACTAATGGAAAGTGAATTGTGATATACTGACCCTTGCTTTCTTGAGCCAGGCAATCTCATTCCCCAAAAGATTGTCAGCAGCAGACAGCGATGTCTGACTAACACACGCAAAGTTCAACAGCCTACAAGAAAACCCATGGACTGCATATCATCCTGCCTTGCAGAGTCTCTAAAACGGCTCTTTACAAATGATCCAATACACATACCAGTATACATATCTCTCATCAGGCTAAACCTCTGTTTCAAAATCTCACAAGCTAAATATCTTTCTACAGAAGTAAAAAAATGAGCAATAACCTCACCTTAGACTAAGCTTTTGAGAGATTAATTAACTGCCCTATATAAATATCCAGATCCACATATATGTACAGAACAAAAAATGTTACAGACCATTGCTTAGCTTAGAGCTCCAGTAGGAATGTCACCTGTGCCAACTTCCAATAAAATCTTATCACTTCTTGCTAAGTCCATCCAGATACGAACACTCAACTTAAACACTATGCTAACCCCCTCCAATCTAACCTAACCAAAGCTAATCTATCCTAACCTAAGTAAATCTAATCCACAAACCCAATCTAAACTAAAATGACCTTATACAGATCTCACCTAATCTAATCTAAGAACTTCTACAGTGCCAATTTAATAACACACAAGGCATCAACCATTTTCTAATCATGTAGGTTCCATATGCAAATCAGTACAATTTCCCAAATGGGATATCTGTAGAATCAGATCTATTCTGCCTCATACTGTCTTAATCTCACTAGCTAGTGCAATGGTTTCCAGCAGGTTTGGCTACTGTAACTCACTTTTTATTGGCACTGCAAAGAGAGATCTGCACAAACTACAAATGGTTCAAAACTCACTGGCCAAAGCCATAACAAAAATACAACAGTATCAGCTTATTATACCAATATTGCATTCATTAAACTGGTTGCTCATCAAGCAAAGAATTCAATTCAAAATTTGTCTTAAAGTTCACAAAGTACTACATTTAAATCAGCCAATCCCCCTCAGTCATTATATCAACAAATGCACTCGATCTATGACCCTTGTCGTTCCTTGTACCAGAACAGTATTAGGCTCTCTCTGTGTTGAACTAGGACTGTGTTGGGCTCTCAGGTGTTCTCGGTAACTGTTCCAAAGCTTTACAATTTAGTTCTGGTCATTCTGTCACTTTTTTGATGTCATTCAAGTCTAAACTTAAGACTCAACTTTTTCAACTCACCCACCATATCCTGAGTTTTGGTTTCCTTGACCTGTTGATTTTGATCAGGCCTCCCCAACAGATCATGTTTCTGAGTAGTTTCACTTAAAGCAACCATCGATTCATGTTTTGTGCACCATGGCAATAGGATTACGAAAGTTAAGACATTCGATTAAGTCAGATAAACTAAACAGATTGAGAATAATAAACAGACCGGCAAAGAAGCAGGAAATATTCATGCGACTGGGAGCCACAGTCTTTAGCAGTACTCTGAAAGAACAACACATCAGCTGGCTTTCTCATCTGTAGCTTATAATTACTCTACGGGCCATGTTTCTGATGAACATTCTCAGAATGTAGTTATTGATAGTGGCACTATAGAAGTTTTTTTTAGCTCTGATTAGATCAGACTCCTCAGGCAAAGCTGAAATGAATCAGTGACTTTGGATTACCGCTTTACCTGAAGTAAACACCAACTTATGTGCATGATAATGGTGCTGTAGAAATAATTAGATTTAATTAGAACTATATGACAACTTACTGACAGCACTGTGAAGAGAAGTGTGATGAAGAATACAATGAGCTTATGTCCTGCTGAGCAACGAGTTGCAATCAGGTGGAACTGTTCTAAGGCGGCGATGCGGATCGGCCTGTCCAACAAATAAATACTCATTACTATTTACACAATAAAGCCTTATATGCATTTGTGGTCTGTGGTCCATTTAATACATTTAGAGAAGGCGACATATGACGTATAATACCAGCACCACCTCAAGAATAGTATGAGAACAAAAGGTTGTAGCTAAAGATTTTCCCCAGAAGGGCCAATTATTTTGTAGCCAGCTGAGCCTGGAGACCGGCTTCAGGGATTCTTCTGAGGCATAACTAATCTGGGATTCATACCCAGACTGTATCATAATTTATTTATTTATTTACTGCATGCAAGATCACTAAATCTGCATCTCAGGTCCAAGACAAGAGTGGGCAAACTTGTTCAGGTTTGTTACATGGACTTTGCTCAAAAACTCAAAGCTGCAATCATTACACACCCAGTGCTTCAGTGAACAGATCACCATGCCACATGGTTATATCAGACTTCATGTTACACCGAAATGCGTTACATGGAGGTTTCTGTGTATTTGCAGACAGTGGCACTGAATTCCTGAGGCATGATTTTCAGGCAAACAATCACTTCCAACCTCATTTTTCATATTTAGGGATCATTTCTACCTTGGTAAAAACAATGATAATCATAAGGTAACAAATAATATTTGTCCCTACTTGTACTGGCATATCTTGTTAAAATGCTCTGATAATAAAAACAATAATAATCTTACTGATATCAATAAACATTTTTCTTTGTGGTCAACCTGCCCTTCCAGAATAATTCAAAAACTTTCTCTGTTTGTTCCATCCATTCAGCTCCACATTTTTATTTCTGGCCTCTTGCATCCCATTTGGTACTGACCAACGGGTTCTGTTTATAGAAAGCAGTTTTACTTTAAGGCAACCCTCAATGAAACTAATTATCTCTTTCAATTCAAATGCTTTTGTGTATTAAAATTATAAATATGTGACGAATCACATGTCATGATAATGGCACTGAAGAAGTCTCCAGATAAGATGTTTGGATTCTCACAAAACCACCTGCTATGACAGACAAGTAGGAGATCGATGATAAAAGTCTGCCAGTTTCGATCCTTGTAGATCATGTCGATCGTGTCGGGACAAAGTGCTAGACAGATCGTCAGGACCTCGATTGCCTCGCGGCAGACGTTGATGTCATCATGGTCTAGTTGTTTGTCGTGGACACTAAACAGCTCGACAGCCTGGTGGATTTCCTCACAAGATGAGTGCACCAGATGGAGACAGTCACCACTTGTTGACCAGGCAATCTTCTGCAATGCGTGGATCGTCAGCTGATCGGGAAGGACGTTAGCCAACTGTCAGAGCACGCATAAAAACAAAACTCAATCAACCAATCACAATCAAGCAATCCATCAATGCCAATCAACACACCAATCAACCAATAAATCATCAACCAAATAACCAACAAATCAATCAATCAACCACTCAAGCAATCACCACAGTGATTAGTGGAATTTAACTGGTCTGTGACTTAAATAAATAAATAAACATGAAATGTCTTCCTCTGTGCTTTAGCTCGCCAGATCTCTTAATGCGTTCTAGTTGTTCCAGAACTTTTGTTTATTTTCTGAAGATTTTTCAAGTCCTGAGGAATTATTTCTACCTCAGATTTAAAATATGAATAAAAACTGAGCAATTGCCTTCCAATCCTCGAAAATTCTCCAAATCCAAAGGGATCATGCATACTTCAAGATAAAAGCAAATGTAACAACGCTGGACTGACCTGGTGGTAGAGCGCGTTGCCGAGTTTGTTTGCAGTGGAGCGTGTGACACAGTCAGCATTTGGGTTTGGAATGGTCTGGATGGCCTTCTGCAACAGGACCACCTGGTTGTGTTGTACCTGCGACAAGCAGGACTCGCCCTGCATGGAAACCGCCTCCGCAACCATTGTGATGCGAGCACAACAGACAGCAGTCAATGCCAGTTTGCTGATTTTCAAAGCGGTCAGGTAGGCACTCCTCAAAACAGAATCAATCAATCAATCAGTTATTAACAAAATCAATCAATAAGCTATTATTATTATTACAACTTTTAACATGCATAAAGTCACACAGAAATATGAATCTGCAGTGAAGTTAGTCAGATGCAAGGGGACAATATGATACCCAAATGTTTGAAACCCAGTGAGAAATAGTGAGTTTTGAGGCATTTCTTGAAGGAAGATAAAGAATTTGAGCTTCAAAGAAGAGTTGGTAGTCAATTCCATTTCTTAGGGAGAGCAGCATGGAATGCACAAAAGCCCATGATAGCTCTGCATCAGGGCATTGCTAAAAGAACTGTTACTTACCAATCAATAACATAGTCACTCAGTCAAAATATCAATTACACCAATCAATCAATTCAACAGCTGCCTGCAGTTTCACCTCAAAGGAATCATTGACCGATGCCAAGTCAGTCCTCCGATTACAGTGCTATGCATATCATTACATTACATAAGAATGTAAATTAACTAATGAAACAGAAGACACAGACAAATAGATCTAATAAAATTATGATAATGGTGCTATATAAGGCTCCAAATTAGCTTAGATCAGAACCTTCTGGTGGTCAGATCTGCAGTAGGCAGGAAGGTATCACTCATAATCATCTTCAGGCACAGTGGAACTCCACCGCTCAGCATAAAATTGTGCTGCAAATGTAAGAACCATATATTCAAAATATCTTGCTAATAATTAATCAATTAAAAAAATTAAGTTAATGTAGCAATAGAAATAATCTCTAGAAAATCAAGAGCTAATTTTATTGTTATTATTATTGTTATGACCAATTTAGTGCAAATGGTTTGTGTTTTAGGAAAAACACAAGGTCAGTAATATTAACTCTATCATTATTATTATCATTTTATCCAAGACAGAAACAACCCCTAAGATTTAAAAATCTCCAAAGAACATAAAAAACATTATTATCAAAATTATTAAAGGTTAGAAAAAACGAGAATGTCTTCTCTACCTGGAAATACCACGTGTCCTCCGAGTTGTGGTGGTAGGCTGGCATGAGGAGAGCATATATGACTTCAAGGATGTAGAGAACCTGCGACGGCTGCGAGCTAAACAGAAGTGCTTCAAGCTTCAGCAATGGTCCTGTTGGTTTATCCGGATGACCGGTGGCCTCCTCAGCACAAATCGTACGCAGCTTTTCCACGATCTGAGAATCTGGAATGCAACACGCTGGCACTGATCTACTCCATACCAACCTCAAAACTTCTATACAGTTATTATTATGATTTAGTTTTAATCTATTTTAGAAACTCCTATACAGCCACTGTCATAATGCATCTAATCTTTTAACTTCTATACAGCCATTATATCATAATGTCATCAAATCTAATTTGGAAACTTCTAGATCATTGTCATCATAATTTGTTCTGATGTAATCTGTTTTGAAATTCATTGCCCAATTTTGTGCAGTCTGTTAGTCAGTCCTTCAGTATCATTCAGGTCTAAGCATAAGATTTTCCTGTTTCAACTTACTTATGCACCACAGCCTGGCTTCTAGTTTCCATAACATATCAGATTTTGACCAGACTTCTCCAGTGGATTGATTTTTGACTATGGTCTGACTTGAAGCAACCTTTAACTGATGCCTTTTTGCATTGTAATGACACTACAGAATGCATTAGATTAGAATTCTTATTAGGATCAGAGAAGGATAGGTGGTAGGGGTAGCAGAAACGAGACTCACCTGCAGGCATTAGACGAAGGATCTCACGGGCCGAGTCTCGCAGTGGCGGAATTTCCAGCTCACAGCCCAAGTCGGACAGCCGGAAGAGAAAGTCCGTATATTGGAGCTTAGTTGCCATCAGCTAGAAAACATCAATGGAAAATCACAACCCATCCAAAGCTTTCAGACGCAGATAATTTCCAAGGCAGAACCAAGAGACCTACAACTCCAGGTAGACAGCTTTCAGTCTCAATATTAGGTCCATCGTAAAGGTTGTGCAGAGAACCAGTTGAGCTTCCAGAACTTCACAACCCATCCAAACCTGAACCAATTCCATGCTATAACCAGAACCTTGAACCCAGATTCTCCTTAAAAGATGCTTTGCTACAACACAAACTCAGATGTAGTTTGTTTCAGGATATGAAACCAAATTTACTTTTGCTCAGGAAAGCAACTTTGTTGTAAAACATTACTTGCTGCAGTTCTCAGAGGTAGTGTTACAACAATGTTTCAGTGTATCATCCTGCAACCAAAGCCACCAAAGTAATGCCTTTGAGAGGTATGTAAAAGACGTTATATAAATGTCCAGGTACACCAATGCTACAGTCAAGTCTGTGTTGCAACCAAACCCAAACCAAAAAAGTCGTCTTACAACCAAACCCAAACTAAAATGGAGTTCATGGATTAACTGAAACTGTAAAACCCCATGTTATATCCAAAATAAAACCAAACCCATGCTATAACCAACCCACTACACACTGTACAATTTGGACTCGGAAAAATCTATGCAGCATCTCCCTATCAGTGTGGCTAACATTAACATAATTCAGATGCAGCCAATTCTATGCACCTCTCTACAACGCACTTCAGTATGACTAATACTAGCACCATTCAGACGCAGATAATTTCCAAGGCAGAACCAAGAGACCTACAACTCCAGGTAGACAGCTTTCAGTCTCAATATTAGGTCCATCGTAAAGGTTGTGCAGAGAACCAGTTGAGCTTCCAGAACTACTGTCTGGGCTGGACGGATTGTTGGTACCAACTTGAACTAACTTGGCTGACAGTTGCTGTAAACGAGAAGAAAAGACTAAACATTAGGCTTACAAATGCTGCATTAAATGTTTTAGCACATTTGAGAGGTTATCAAAAGGTGCTATATAAATAACAAGGTACAGACATGCAAATGTATATTTGTCATTAACGTGACATCCTTTCAATTCAAACCTTATGCATGTATCAGAATATCAGAATACACAAATACATACATCTTAATACAACATCTTAATAATTATAATCTGAGCAATTCATATCTAATCAGCAAGTCATTATTGTTAAAATTATTATTTACATCACACATATTTATGAAATCATCTCAACTGTGCTGGGAGCTGGGAAAGAGTCTACTGGAACTGAAAAATGATATAAGAAATGCTGGAGGAGCTGAATTCCACACAGATGGACCAGTAATGATAAAGACGTGGAAATCAGTAGTTTTTGAAGGATAGGACCAACAGCTGGCCAGCTAAAAGCAGATCATAAATTAAATCTGATACATAATTAAAATCTATAAAATAATTAGAATAAATCCTAAACAGATGAGACTCAGTTCAACCAACCGTTTTATCTATGATGCCAACATGTGTAATGAGTTTCCTATCGCTTGCCGGTTCTATGAGCTCTGTATTCAGATACAGTTCTGCTTTCATGTTTACTCCAATTGCCTTCAGCCTAAAAGGTCAACAGCTGTTTAGATTCACTTTAAAATGATTATGTATTTTAAATTCACATTATTCATCAATTACCACAATATGGTGAGCATTAA
Source organism: Norana najaformis (assembly GCA_964023275.1). Lineage (NCBI taxonomy): Eukaryota > Metazoa > Annelida > Clitellata > Crassiclitellata > Hormogastridae > Norana > Norana najaformis. The sequence continues at coordinate 31,752,326 of OZ029913.1, read as the reverse complement.
ATAAAAAATTCTGTACACCACCATACATATCACTTAATGCAATTTCAGATGAAATGTTGATGACGTCGTCTGCAGGTGATTAATTGGGTGACCCTGATAGAGGAACTTTGCTAACAACTCACTGTATTGTGTTGACAATTCATTTTGCTGTTCTAAGAAAGACTGATTTAGACTGATTGATTTTGATTGATCGTGAGTGATTTAATTGGTTTTTGATTGACTGATCAATTGAACTGGCCAAACTAGACAGGAAGATGCTTGCCTCTGCATGAGCTGCCTTCGGACTGAGCCCATTGTGTCGTTTGTGTGCGACCAGAGTTCAATGTCCTCGACGTGACGGCCCTGGTTTGGAAAACGGACAACAAGGCCGACGTGCTTTCCACGGAATGCTCTACAAAATTAAAAGCAAGAACCAAGAGTCATTCCTTGGCAGAACCAAGACCACTGTAAAACCTGTCATATTAAAAAGAGACACAGAAGTTCTACTTGGAACCCATTTATAACACTACTGTAGACAGCCATATCAAGTATCGTCTTACTGGTTATTGTATCACTTGTATAGAACAGCAAGCATGCACAATATCTCTACTCTGACACCTTCTGATAATTTCAAACCTTATGCTTCAGATTAATATTATTCATTCATTTATTATTTATTTAGAACCAGTATCTAGTGACTAAGTATCAATAAGTGGTGGAGTAAGTTGTGCTCAAAGTCCCAAAACAGTAACCATCAACAAGAGGTCTGAACCTGCAAACTCCATGTTGCAAGGCTGAGTACTCAACCGACTAGTCATCAAGTCACAGAAAGTGGTGCTAAATAAATCTAATTTAAATGTTGTTGTGTTGCATCAAGTTGTACCTGAAGAGTGGCAAAATAGCTCTCTCAATTGCATACGCTTCGTCGCATTCTGCGACGTAGACGCGTAGCACCGTCAGCATCCGAATCATTCGCTGTGCCTCCTGGTTGATGTGCGCCAGGTTGTCGTTATTGCGTTCAAGGGCAGACACTGTGTCATACATTGCCTTCAAGCGGTTCATGCAGTCACCAAGGAAATCCTCATGAATCTCCACCTGCAAACAAATACACAGCAGATGTGCCTCTGATTCAAATTATTTTTGATGTCTGGCACGTTAATCTCTTAATATTCATTCATTCAGAATCAGTTGGCTTTAATTAGTCAGACTGATTGAATGACTGAAAGACTCAGACAGACTTGCTGATTGACTAACAGACTGACTAACTCAGACCGAAATGAATGACCAAGTGACAGACAGACAACTGACTGACTAACTTACACACTGAATGACTGACTGATTGGCAGAATGACTACAGTAACGCACAGACTGAATGACTGATTGACTCACGGACTGACTGAATAACTCACAGACTGCCAGACTGAATGATTGACAGACTAACTGACATATACAGAAGAGAAAAGACAGACTCCTAATATTTGGCTCTTTGGAATTGGCTGCCTGTCTCTGTCTGCTCTACAAGTGATGCCATGTTGCTTAGGCCTGGGCTTAAGTCTCATCTTCTTCTGACTGCTTATCCACCATCATAACCTGTCTATTGGTCTCTGAGGCCCTGTGTGTCTCGACTGGTTCCACCCAAAGGATGATTTTAGAATGCTGCTTTGCTTAGAAGCAAACACTGATTTATGTCTTGTGCCAAATGATAACAGCACTATTGTAGTTTCCAGATTAGATTATGTCTGTCTGAAAGTCTGAGAAAATCCTCACAAACCTCCATCTGCAAATATTTGAATCAACTTTCATCAATTATACAAAACAAAAAGCCTCAAGTTACCTGCTTTGGCTGAAGGCGTGGTCCTAGGTTCGTGTAGATGTCCTTCAACAGCAAAATCCCCTTTTCAGCAACCTCGTTGGAGCTGTATGACACCACCTGTTCAGAAAACCAGTATCCAATACATTCTGTTTCCTTAACAGCAAATTTCAATGATGCCATTGCATAGTGTAAAGCAAAGCTACCTGTCTCGTAGTGAAACGTAAGCGAGGTGCTCATTTTCTACTTTTAAGCCCATGAACCAGCTGTGAATGGTTAATGTTCGCTGCAAATGACTACAAACTTATTTAGCGTACTTGAGAGGTCCATAAAAGACGTTATACGTACGTATGTATACAAACAAACAAACCTGTTGACACATTGACTACTATTCACAGATGTGTCTATGAAAGATATCCAAAAGATGTTAAATTAAGCATGTCAGTAAATACTTTTAAACAGGATTTAAATAAGCAGGTACCTGTATTTAACTAAATTCACAAAACTGTTGTTGAAGCCATATATGAAATTAAGCAAATGTTCAAATAATTGCCATTGCAAATCCACTTGTATCAGTTAGAAAAATATGTCTTCATATCACAGTTCTGGCCATACCCGCCATAGATACTCGACACCAATGAGGTTGAGGTCGTCCATGACGTATCCACCGCGGCGTTTCATCGACAGCTTACCCTCCTTTGTGTTGACGTGTCGAAAGAACCTTTCAAAGCAACTGAAATCATGAAATGACACCAGGAGTCAAAATAAAATTTGAAACTCGACCTCTGATTTGACAATACACCAAGCATATTACATGTATTAGACTATCACAATACCATAACAGGTGGTGTAACAATAAATATCAGAAAATGCAAAGATCAACATAAAATAAAAATTATGTAAGAAATGGATAAAGTATCATAGCAAATTTCTTACTTCATTCCGCTCTCAGTGAGCAAAATCGGATCGAACTTCAGAACGTACTGCTGGAAGAATTCATTGGTGATCTCCGGATCAAGGTCTGGTTCATCCCCCATCAGCTGCAGAAAAAACTGAGTAACATAATTATGCCCAAAGAAACAAGTACTGATATAATATTCTCTAGCAGACAGGAATCTAATGACTTTTATTCCACTGTTGTCATACTGAACACAGCATCAATTAATGGTCACTTCCAGTAAAACCATAGTCTAAAACTGCAGTCCAATGGAGAAGCCTGGTCGAAATCTGAGTTGCCAGCAAATCAGAAGTCAGGCTATGGCAGGTAAGCAAGCTGAATGAGGAGAGTCATAAGATTAGATTTGAACGACATGAAAGAACAAACAGAACTAGGCAGTGACTTCCAAAGCTTCAGACCAGTAACTACAAATGCCCAAGAGCCTAACACTGCCCTAGCACAAGGTACAAGAGTCTGGAGCCTGTCTTCCAGCCTCTGTGGCCCTTTGGACCTTGACATATTCAAAGGATTGTAATTCAGAAACTTGTTTTACAAATACTGATCCATGCCTAGTGAATTACACTGACAGCACTAATGAAATTTCCAGATCAGGTTAGAATGTCAATATTTAACATGTCGTAAAATGTCTTAAACATCAATTGTGGAAACCACATGTAGCGTAATGTGCTCACCTTGGAATACCACTTGAAGCAGTTTTCCCGGTCACAAGGATAGATGGCGTTCTCCGCAAGACAAGTCCAAATCTGCAAGGCACAAAAATTCAACTGTCAACAGCTTACTCACAACAAATGGTTCAGGAGATTTTGGCTCCTTTGGCTCCTCTCTAAAATTTTGCTTCAGAAGGTAATGATATGGTGAATCTTGCATAGTAACAGCTTCTAATATCAACTATCAAGGTTTTTGGTGGTCACCTGTTGTTTGATCAGGACCAGTTACAGTTTCTCTGACCCGTATGTAAATCTAAATCAGTAGCTTTCAGAGCAGCTCTTTCGACTGTGGCAAGTTCTTAGAGCAATGCTATATAACGTTCAGTAAATGAATTTAATTATTCCATAAATAAACTAATTCATTAATTTACATATTTATTCAGTAAATGAATATTTTCAGTAATAAAATACAGAATCTGGACAACCCGTTTAGTGGAACACTGTTGTTCCTTCTGGACTGACCCCTGGTCACCTATCTACTGATGAATCTTACTACAACATATAAGAAACTGAAATTAAAGAGTGAACGAATGAACATAAAACCTTACCTGATTGGCCTGTGGCCTGCATAGCCAGAGTTGTCCATCCTTGAGGAGGAATCGAAGGAAACGCAGGCGGTCGTTAACCTGCTGGATGTGGTTAAAACGTCCATCTGGAAAAATCATCGCCGGATCGGCATCCGGATGTTCTGCAATGGAAGAACCTAATTAACTGTGCGAAACAGGTCTTTAATACATCTTATCTTAGACATACTCTTCCCTCAACCTAGCCCATAATAATAAACTGACCCTAGCTTTCTCATCACCCTAGCTTTCACATGCTTTCTGTTCATACATAATGAAAACAGAAATTTACTTTTGGCATATGCTGTGCTTTTGGGGTAAAACTGAAACTTGCCCTTGACATATTCACTGGTCTTAGATTACAACCAAAGATTACCCTAAACATATTCCCTGGTCTTAGACTAAAACCAAAAACTTACCCTTGGCATATTCCCGGGCCTTTGCCATGTAGGCAGTAAGACTATCCGTCACAAGCATAACAATAGTGAACTGCGTGTGAAGCTGGTTGATCACCTTGTTCCGATAGTACATGTGTGATGTTCTCTGCATGTGTGAATAGTTCTGAGGAGCCTACAGAATAAAAAATGTATATAAATGCACAAAACAAATCTACTGGTAATCTAACCTACTGATTTCTATAGAAGCCTTATCATAATGCATGCACAAGGCATCAGTGGTTGCTTCAAGGAAAACTATTGAAGAATCCAAATCTCTAGAAGTCCTGTCGAAATCCAATACGCCAGGGAACCCTGGTAAGCTAATAGATGAAACAAAATACGGTTCTGTATAAATAATGGACAACATTACACATACCAAGTTATGACAATAACAGCTGAAACATACAACGCGTATGTGAATACTTATATAGCACCTTTTAAGAGCCTTTCATAGGCCCTAAAACATAGCTATCCAACAGATCGTAAAAATTATTCAACTTACTGTAGGGTGATTAGATTTAACTGATTAGTTCTTAAATATTTGATTAATTCTTATATTCAATTCATCATCATCATCACCATGATCCATGGGCCAAGAGCCCATAGGTGTCCACTGCATGCATTGTCACTTGTCTCCACAGTTCCCCATCTTGTGCTGTTCTTATCAAGGCGTGCAAGTCTTGCTTACACCAATCCCTTATATCATCTGTCCACTCCCTGTTAGGTCTTCCTCGTCTCCCATTTCCGTCCATAATTCCCATCATCACGCTTTTTATTTTTCTACTGTCATCCATCCTGCATATATGTCCAAACAAGCGTAATTTCCTTCTCATTATTACTTGTATTAGATCTTCTTTTATGCTCAGTCTTCTTCGGACCTCCGTATTTGTTACCTTCATTGTCCGATTCAGATGTAATATTCGTCTATAGCAGTACATTTCAAATGCTAATACCTTATCTTTATCCGTCTCTTTGATTGTCCATGCCTCACATGCGTACAGAGCTGTGCTAAACACACGTTTTCAAGACGTTTAGTTTGGTCTTGTGGCTGATTTTCCTGCTTTTCCAGCTGTTGTTTAGCCCTGCCATAACTCCTTTTGCCTTTACTATTCTTGCCTTTATGTCTTTTGCGCAATCATTATTCCGTGTCATGAGACTTCCTAAGTACACAAACTCCTTTACATGTTCAATCACCTCATCTTGGACTTTAATTTCCATGTCTATTGTCTCCTTGTCAAATACCATTGTTTTTATTTTATCCACATTTATTTTTAGTCCAGCATGTTCGGCAAGTACGTTCAGTCCGCACACATTTTCCTGCAGCCTGTCGCAGCTGTTCTCCAGCAGGTCAATGTCATCTGCAAATCGTAGGTTATTGATGAGTTCTCCCTGCACTGAGATTCCAGTTCCATTATCTTGTATGTCCTGCATGACTCTTTCCAAGTAAGTAATAAATATACTAGGTGAAATTGGATCTCCCTGCCTCGTCCCTATTGTGGTTGCAATTATATTATATTATTCAATTATATCTGATTAATTCTTATATTTGATGCTTATATTTATTTGTATTCAATTAATTCTTATATTTTATTATGTCTTAAATTTAAATAATTCTTACACTTGATTCTCATACAGTGCAAACTGTTTAACATGAAATGCAGGGGACTAGAGTGAACAATTCATGTGAACCGGATTTCGTCTTACTCATTTTTTCAATGCCAGTTTCTAAAATTGTTAATACATAAACAGGTACTGCAGTGTGTACACAAAGATTGTTGGGTGCAGCAGTCGTAATGGAGTACATGCATTCAAACAAGACTACTACACAAGACTACACAAATTCATTAATTCTTCCCTATGTGGTAATTAATTTAAAAGACAATAAGATAACTTATAAAAAATTTAAAGATACTATTTTGAAAATCAAAGATAATAAAAGCTCAAATCATATGACATAAATATTGTCATGCTTCAAGAGATGAGCCATAATAAAGAGCATTTCTTCTATGTGTTAAGTGAATGTGCACGTAATCAGGACAAGTGATACATGATTTATACTGTAATTACTAACCTCAGTAAACAGTTGGCAGATTTCTCGTATCTGCTTAAGTGCTGGCAAAACAAGTCGATCATTCTTAAGTTCCTCAACAAACTTTCCGATCCAGTTGGTCTTCTGGGAGTCACGGTCCTATGAACAGAGCCAGTCAAGCAGAAACATTTGCAGATGATGACAGTGAAGGTGTAAATCCTGATGTTGATGACGACAGTGACGACATTAAGAAGATCAGCGATGATGACAGTGAGGACGCTTATAGAGAAAAAGAGACGAGGATGCTTAAGATGTAAATATCTGGACTTTTACAAATGTATCCACACATGAATGCTGAGTAAGGGAACTGACGAAGGCCATTTGATAATGCTGATGATGAAGAGGGTATCAAAACTACATGTATACCTGAGAGCATACTTGGGAGCAGCTGTAGTCAAGAATCTTAATGTGTGCAGCCAAAGCCTGGTCCATGATATCCGTCGACACATCCTCGCTCTTTGCCAGGTTCCATAGCAGCCCAAGCACCTTATGTGCCATCACGCCCTCCTTGTCGTCCTCCGCCAGCCGCCGAATCAGCTCCAGCAGCTTCTCGCGCTGTTTCTTGCTCGCGTTCATCCAACTCCCCTTCAAAATAGATCACAAATTTAGTAAGGGTCATTCAACATTGCAACATCAACAAAACTTAATGCTGCAACATCACAGATCAGTTACAGGTAGTTGATGGCAGGTGAGCTTACCTGGAAACACTCAAACAGGTGGTCAAGTTGTTGAGGTGAGAAGTCCCAAGCAAGCTTTGCAAGCAGATCATGAACATTTTTCACAATCGCTTCGTGTTTTCCAGCCTTAACACAGACACAACAGATTTAAATAATTATTACTTATAAGCAAACATTAGTCCTGTTTCACTGACGTCTAGTTCAATTGAAGCTTATACATACATAGATCTAAGGTGGAATGTTGGCGTATTAAATGTTTGCATTTCACCTCTGCGTCCAGCCAGCAAATCTTGATGTGTCATGCGAAATAGGCAAATTGTTTTTCAGCCATGCAAACTGTAAGAAAAGGTTGTCAGGTAGTTGGTGTGCTGTACTAACTTTAGTGTCTCAGCCAAAATATCGTTCAACCCCACGATCACACCTCTGAAGACTAACGTTCAAATCTAGTCTAATCCAATGACCTTTATAGTGCCATTGTCATAATGCACCAGGCATCAATCGACGGTCGCTTCAAGTGAAACCATAGTCAAGAATCGTAACCCAGTGAAGACGTCTAGTCGATGTTCAATAAGTCAGGAAAACAAGAAGTCAGGCTACGTTCAGTAAGGAAGTTGAAACATGGGAATCTTACCTTTCAATCTGACTAACATTAATGAACTAATAGAACACAAAGAACTAGGCAATGAAGTTTAAAAGATAACTAATAAACAAAAAATTACCTACGCCGCCTCATTGAAAACAGCATAACAAAAAAGTACAAACCTGTGCTTCCCAGACTTTATCCAAGTCCTGAAGAGTCAGAGCCTTTTCCTTGATCATAAATCGAACGATCTTCTCAAGCTTCTCAACATACTGTGGCTGATGGAGATTATCACGCAGGACAATTGAAAGCACATTGTTGGTTTCAATCCATTCCTATGCCAAACAAACAAATGGATAAACTAGACGACACACTAACCAAAAGCCATCACAAAAGTTTCAGATATTGTTACGAGTAATAACATGCCTAATAATCAACTTATCATTGCTGTAATCATAATGACAGGACCTTTTTTTTACAAAGAACATAGTAATCATGGAATATAAACAGGATGTTTTATACAATTATTTTTTTACCTTTTATATTTGTTTATTTATATTACTTAATTTACATTAATTTAGATATTTTAAGAATAAGAACTGAAAATACATAAATTTATATAATTTCTACAAATATATTTATAGATTTCTTTATATACATCAATATAAAGACCATGTAAAAATGGGTCAAAGCTACAGCTGACCTGATCTAGAACACCTAATATCCAGGTATGTAACCCAAAATGATTACCACTACTGTCTCATTTGACACAGTCAAAACAATTATTACAAGTACAATCTTCCAATTAACATCTTCAAAATCACCATTTCAATTGTCAAAGCAGGGTCAGGGCTACGGTAGCAGGGCTACAGCTAACATGACCTAGATGACTTAAAAAATGCGTCATATGCTCACTGCCACTTTTTCGGCCGTCAGCCATTCATCAAGGTCCATCTGGCTGTGTCTGTGCATGTTGTAAGTCACGTTTGCAATCAGTTTGTTCACTTCATTCAGTGCATTCATCTTCCCATTAAACGATGATATCTGTAGAAGCCTGTCACAATGTTGCAACAATGTAATGTTAAACATAACATTGCAAGAGTGTACTGTCAAGCAACTCCAAAGAATAAACTTCTAATCTAATTTGATGACTTCTGTGGCACTGCAATCATGATGCATACGTCACCAATCGATGGTCACTTCAAGCAAAACTGTAGTAAAAACTCATAATCGCTTGAATGCTAACTTTCAGTTCATTACTACATTGGCACATTAGAATTTCTAAATACTAGATTGGATTTTGCTGGACAGGACCTCTAAATTAGATTAGATTAGATTCCCCAAAAGTAGGACCTGAGAATGATCTTGAGTCTGAACATCTCGAGTGTCTTGATCTTCTCCTCCTGTTTCGGGACTCGTGAAGCCAGAAACTTCAATGCGTTGATGATTCCAGACAACATGTCGTTCTTTGCCTCCGTCTTCGACTCTTTCTTCAGTTCTTCATCCGTCAAGTTCTCCATGAATTTTGATACAATATCCTAGCAAAACAAAGCTGATCACTATATACTGCTCATGTTAAGGCTTTCTTAAAGCAGCTGTGGTCAAGGGTTTTTAGCTGCAGGCCAAAATGTTAAAATAGGAAACTGTTACAAGCTAGGTAGGAAATATAAACCATAATGTAAAAATTCAAATTTAAAAATAAAATTTTTTTAAAGTTATATAAAATAAACTATTTCCATTTTTTTCTGATCTCAAGTTTAGTTACTTCAGTTATTTTGTTTGTAATTGTATCTCAGTAACCTCCTCCTATGTATACAAAAGCTGCCCAGATTTCTGTTTTATTTTAATCTATATGTCTCTTCAAACACCTATCCCCTTTCATTTTTGTTCTAAATGTCAACAATGTAAATCTAGTTACAACTGACTGAACAACACAGAAACTTCAGTTCACAAACTATCACATGCCTTTAATAATTAAGTTAAACTATATTGAGCAACAACAATACAATTTTACTTTGTCCCAATTCTAATGAAAAAGGACTTTTTATAAAATAAAAGAAAATCTATTAAATTCTAACTTTATTCAATAATAGAATCTCAGATTGCAGAATCATCTTTAGTTCAATATTATGTTACAATATGCATGAGTTCAATGGTGTTTGCACATAATTACTAAACATTACGTAAGCTATCAATGTGAATTTTAATGTTAGATGCTAAACCTTTAATTCATAAAAAAGATTTATATGAATGAGTACACCTCAATAATCTTATGTCCTAGAGTACGATAAATCAGTATGAGAGAAATGACACAAGCAGATTCGTTTATGGTAATTGGAAATGCATGAACAGAATGCCCAAACACGACTTCCTAAAATTTCACAGAGTTTAAGAAGACCTACCACAATTGGCATGAAGAATTTCTGAACAGTCGCTGTAGTTAACACTTCATAGCAGAGACCAAATGGTCTAACAAAAACAATGAAAATCTGAGTCAACGTTCATTGACAAGTTTGTCAACACAGAATGGGGATGACCTACTGAACAAGTGACGAACTGACCACACGAATGTTTGATTACAGGTCCAACAAATAAACTACACGATTTAAAAATAGAAGAACTAATTTTTGGAATTTTATGAATAACTTAGAGACTTACCATCACACAGTTCACACACATCAAGCTTCAAATGACCAAATCATGGATTTGAAAGAGCATGAAAATGACTTCTTAAACCAACTGGGTAACTGGGCAAATTTGCAGAAAGGCATTTAAACTTCCTACCGAACGAGAGCCGCAATTACTGGGACGCTCAGGTTCTTCTGAAATCTATCCAACAAAATCTGAAATCCATTCAGAGCTCCAAAATGATTCACAAGATCGACAAGCCAGCCCTAAAACCAAGAAAATACTTGACTGTAATTTTAAGTACCAGTAGTAGCAAAACTGAATAATAACTAAGTGCCCCATGGACTCCAGATATCTGAGGTGCAAATCCTGAAGTGTGGCACAATGGTCTGTTGGTAGCACGTTTGGTCAATGATCATGCAGTTGCGGGTTCAACTCTGTGTAGTGACCTTGGGCAAGTTGTTTGTGCACACTGTGCTTCTGTCACCAAGCAGTACAATTGGTACTGGCATAAGCTAAGAAGCAAATGGCAAGTCCTGCAATCCAGTGGCCCCATGTACAGGACCTTGGGATTCATCCCTTCCCAGTTCAAGGACCTAGAAAAGATGAGCACCTCTCCACGTCTCACTTGTGAGACATGGGACACACACTTTACAAATCCTAATCACACATGCAGACTTCTGTAGCGATAATATTGGAAACTGCAAAGCATCAAACATTGGTCACTTCTAGGCAAAACCCCATTCCGACATCATAATTCTTTGGACAATCAGTCAAAATCCATGAGGCTTCAGAGACTGGAAAAAGAATTTTACCCCAAACCCTAATGTCATTAGAGAATGGAGCTATAGAAGTTACTCAATCAGAAGAGAGGCTGGACAAGATACCTTAGGGGAACGAGGGTCCAATGGCCGAGCATATGAATCCTCATCGCCTGGTTGTGGCTGCAGAGGAATTGACTCTGGAGCACGGCATGTGTTAAACATGTGAAACCTAAACACGGATGCACAAGCACATACATAAAAAATGTAAACAGCAATATAGATTGCAAAGTTAGTTAAGCTTTAGGAAATGATCTCAGTATACTACGACATCATAACACATTACCTGATGAGGATTCTAAAGGTATAACCCTGAAGCATCCCTAGGCAGTTATGTTATAATCAGTAGTAAATCTGTACCTAATTTACTAAAATTAAGACTAAACATAAGGACTGACAAATGAACGAAAAGAATGGAGATAATTCATTTGCACCCATCGCCACCAAATGGCTGGTGTCAGGAAACAATGGTGATGATCATGGTGACGTTGAAATAGGGAAAAGTGAATCACCTTGAGCCTGGGTTTAGAACCATGGCAAGCAAATCGAGCAGTGGAAACCAGTCTTGGTCAAGTTTTAGAACACACAGTTCAACCAGCTTTTCAGCATTTTTGAAGATGCATTTCTACAAAAATGTAAAATGAGATGAAAAAGAAATTCAAAAACAACAATTTCTTAACAACTTTGAGCAACTTTGACAAGTGGATTATTTGGGTGCAAAGACAGATGAAATGGAAGCATAGGATGGACATAAAGGTAAAAAGGCAAAGGCAATACATTTGTTTATGGAACTCTGTCAACATTTCTCAGAAACAGTCACAAGGTTTAATGGCTCTCTTTTGTTTGAAGCACATACAACTAAGGCAACCCAACAGGACACTTTTTTTAACATCTCAGCTTCTGCATGGATATGTTTAGCTAACAAATGGAATAGACTGAGTAAGACCCACAATCACCTGAACACTCCAGTTGTTCTTAGACTTGTCCAAAATCATTCACAAGATCAACAAACCAACCCAAACACAACAAATGTACTTCAATGTAATTAAATATAGTAGTAACAATTCATTATGTTTAGCTAATTTGCCAAAGTGAGTGGAAGAATTAATTTCTTTCTCAAAACCAAAAGAACTACGGATGAATGAACAAATATTGCACCATCAGATGATAGCAGATGATGACTCAAATATAACATTAGTCTCTGAAATGATTAATGAAATTTGTCACTTCAGCCATGCCACAGATTCACACAGATGTGCAACATTGTGCACGCTATAAATTCACAAATAATAATCATTATAAATATTGAGACTCTTGGCCCAATTAACAGCACTGGCCTACTTATCATTATAGAGATGGAACACTGTCTGTGTTTCCCAACAGATGACGCGAGAGAAACTAGTCACCTTTTTGCATGCACGGCCATTACAATCCAATGCTGTAACACCATTGACTTCCATAGCACTTTTGCTCTGCCATACCTTGAAGAGTTCTAGCTATTCTGAACTGTTTATTCTCCAGAGAAATTTTAAAATCCTATAGGATTACTTCAGCCCCAAGTAAAAAAGCAATATTAATAATAACAACAAAAATGCTGTGAATATGTGAATATCATACGTGTATCTCATGCTTCCATCCACTGACAGCCTCGTCCGTGAGTATCTTTGTGAATGAAATAGTCAGACCCTCTCGAAAGAATCGCTGGCAAGCCTCGCTTCGCGTATCGAGGCCTAAACAACAAGAAAACAGAGCAATAAATCAATCAAGGCACTACAGAAGTTGGAATATTACGTTAGATTGGGGTGAAGTTTACTATAACAAGGCTTCACTTCACTGTTTTGTAATGATTAATTATTGTACCCACTTCAATAACGTAGTCAGGTTTAAAAATGTGTCCTGTTGTTGAATTGCTGTAGTTTTTTGCACCTCAGAAAAATCATTCTTTAACCACAAGACCATTATTCTGAGGACCATTATTTTATTGGTGCATTAACAAGTGTGCTACCTTAACCTTTACAGATCATGCTTCTGAGGAGTTTCTGTAAAGATGTGTTAACAAGAGTGTTACCTTTATCTTTTACGGCTTCACTGTCTTACCTTTCTTGCACAGGTCGATGACTGCATCAAGGAGGATTTCCAGTTCCCCGTTGTGGAGCACAGGCACAACCCATCTTGGCCGGTTGATCATCTCATCCAGCCGTGCCATCTCTGCATGCGGAAATTCTGGTTCCTGTCCATCTTCCAACTGGTGGCTTGGCATCACAATGCCTTCTGCCTCGTGCGGTTGTGACTCTGGACTCGAAGGATTTGCCGGCTGATCAGACAAAGAGGACCCTGGCAGGGAAGCAGGATTTGGTCCTGGCACCTGTCCCCCATCTGGGTTGAGTGCCTGAGGAGGAAGTTGCTTTGGATCATCCCCAACAGGGGAAGCTTTTGTAACAATCGTCATACTTTGAAGCAAGGTAAGGAAGTTCTAGATGTGCCTTTCAGCCTCTCCCCTAGATGTGGCAAACCTGAAAATCAATAAAGCTTTGTAAGTTGCTTTCTCTGAGAACAACTACACTAGTTGGGTTGGCTTAGACACCAAAACAGGTCAAGATCATCATTCAGCTAAGAGTAGGACAACATAAATTTTTGTCGTAAATTTTTCTGAACATTCTCCTATTACTGAAAATCATTTCCATGTAATGGTAAAACCTTTATAACTCATGCACAGAAAAGCTCCAAAACAGCCAGTTGCATTGTAAAGGTATTACGGGAGCCAGTCCACCCTTAATCATAAACTTAGCATTGTTTGGCTGCTGGCTATTTGGCTCAAGATAGCGGATGCAATAAAATTCTCTACCAAAATCATAGTTTTGCAGTTTCCCACTTTTATTTCGAGGCTCTTCGTTATTGGTTGCATGGCAAACAAGAAATAATCAGATGTTTATCCTGTCTCTTCGTAACCCACTAACTTCGAATTCCATATTCAACCCGATTTCACTCTGACGTGGAAATCTGTAGAATTAGATTGCAAAACCATCGTTCAAATTTATAACTATAACGAAGTCAATTATTTTCATAATCCCTGTGACAATATCTGCATTATCCTGAACCTTCTTATAGACCTTCATACCGTGTGGGAAATATGGCGACAGAAGTAGAGCGAACGCCGCAATTTACCTAGTCTAATACCTCAGTCACGAGTTCCAAGCACCAAACCGACCCGAAAGCGAATCAAAGGAAAGGGTAACAAAGACATTAATCGGACCAGTTGAATGTAAACGAGACAGACCTTAAAGTCGATGGCAGTTTGCGTTTTAAATATACATCGCTCCCCACAGATCATCATCCGCCATAAACCGTTGCTTCGCAAGTGTTGCTAGTGCTGTCAGTCAACAGCCCGCAAGTATAACCCCTAGAAATTCAGTCGTGTAACAAACGTTAAAGTACCCGGAAGTTTTCTTCATGAGGCCAAGAAATCTGTCGGTTTCCCCAGTCGAAAAAATTATTTCACCAAAGACTGGGTCAGCTTCAGCAACCAGTAGCCAAGATGGTGGAAAAGTATCGCGGATAGTGTATGGAACTGCAGTGGAGGACAGCAAAGTGACTGAGGCAGATGCGTCGCTCAGCGGGTGGCCTAAGGGAGAGGAACCAGGCAATATTTTGAGGAGGCCTAGCCATTGGTCGAACCCCGGCAATATTTCAGCTGCAAAATCGGTGAAGGCGGCTAAACACTTCTGTGGACTGACAAAAATTTCCCGTTCTTCACTTACTATTATGTTGAATCGTAATCATAACCGTAAACAAAAGATTTCTACAGCGCCTAACGAAAGCTAAGTCGCGGGAACCAGCTAAATCACAGACGCTCAGTCAAAACAAAATCGTTAGGCAGGAAAGGTCAGATTCAGTTCCAGGTCAAGATCCTAGGGTTAGGTAAGCAGTCAGTCAGACGTCAACGGTGGATGGTGCTTGGAATTGGAGCATTTTACGCTATTCTATTCTACCGAGGTCACGTCAGTTATGCGGTGTGTTGTTTCGTTTAACATTAATCTAAAAACTTGAAGAACTTTTCATAGATGACTATGGATAATTGCAAATGTTTTCAGCTTCGGAGGGTTTCGCCTTTGACCCCCGGACCAGGTGCTTGCCCATGAATCCCTCTCTACCCTTGCAATCTACGTATGCGCAGGTCTTTCACTCAAAATTGAAAACACTCCTCTTGCACAAATCCTGTCCTAATTCTACCTCTTCCTCTTATGTCTCTTTCCGCTCCAGTTTCAAACACCATCCGCCGTAGCCGTCTGAGTCTGCCTGCCTGACTCTTGGACCTTGACTTGGAACCGATTCTGACCCTTCCTGCCTATCGATTTTGTTTTGACTGAGAGCTTGTGATTGAGCTGGTTCCCGCGACTTAGCTTTCGCTGGGAGCTGTAAGAATCTCGAGTTTACGATTTTTACGATTACCATGCATATAGGCCTAGCCTATGTGGTCTTCGCCCCGCCCTGCCATCACAGTCTCATCCTTCTTCATGTATCGAGCCCCCGATCTTCCCAGTGGATCGACGTCTGTGAACGTTAGCAAGACCTTTTTTAACATACTGTAATGTTTATAAAGTGGACAGCGTTAATCGCTTAAAGAGGTCGGCTGATTTAGCCACTGATCGAAAGACTGCGAGGTCTTAATGATCTCAGCCGCCAGCTACAACGTTCGTTCGCGAGCTTACAATCCTCGGAAAACCCGGTAACTTACAACAGCCAGCGGGTTGTGACTGGGTAGCTTAACATTGACCTTATCCCTTTGTGACCCTTGAATCTTGACCTGGAACCGAATCCGACCCTTCCTGTCTATCTATTTTGTTTTGACTGAGTGCCTGCGAATAAGCTGATTCCAGCGACTTAGCTTTCATTGGACACAGTAAAATCTTGAATTTACGATTAGTATTAGGATTACATCCACGTGGAGGTTCCGGTCGCGGATTACCTTTGGCCGAATAGCTGAGACAGCTAATCCCCATCACCATCTCCATCTCCAATATGTTGCAGTATGTCACTGTGCGGACAATACCAACGGCGGATGTCTCAATTTGGTCATCTCAAGAGATGACTGCAGTCACAGCTGCCTTGGAGCCTCATCAGTTTCTGATCATTGCCTGCTGACCTATAGCATTCCGTCGCTGTAGTGTTCCTGTCCGTTAAAAGGAGGTCACATCCGAGGTTGGAAGTCATCGCATGGTCTGGGAAGCCTTCCACCATGGTGATTGTGGGCTCAGACTGTTAAAAGCAGACCTATGTTCCGCAGCAGACGGTTCCAAGAAGAAGGTCCAACAATCGAAGAAGGCACGATAGGCTCGAGTTGATGTGCGCAAGCACGGTCCCTGAATATGTCCACGAGCAGCGGACGGAACGATCGCCGACCCGACTGACTCTAGCCCCTTGATGTATGCCGCGCTCCCAGTGCAGTGATGATCTTAGACAGGTCGGCCATGACAGTATGCAGACAAGTATTGAACCCGGGTACTGAGCCCTGTGTGACAGCGAACCGTAGAATCGGAGCCCACAATCTCCATCAGTGGCGAAAATTCACATTTCGGTCCTCTGCAGATTACTCAAATGGGTCCTCTGGGGCCTGTGCGTAATTTATCAGGCAGTGAGCGGGCCCCTTTTAAAAGAATCCGGCCTGGGCCCCACAGTTGCGGATCATGTGGGCCCATTGTTACGCTACTGCTTACCATTAGCGTTCGCTCATCCAGAAAGGACTTAAGCCAACCCAGAGGTCAACCTCTGATAACGTAAGAGGTCTTGAGACTCGTGATTATAATATTATAATATAATATTACCATATAATATTACGCAGCACGCATGACTGTGTAACTGGTCATAATAAGTGCATTTTAAGGGCAATTTGAAAATGTTTCCTGAACACCACTGATTTTGCAAACATTTTCAAACTGCCCTTAAAATGCACTTGTTTTGACCAGTTAGTCATGCGTTCTGCGTAATATTATGGATTGTGGTGGATTTTTATCATCACAATGCATTCCCTTTAAAAGTTGTCTTTAATTTCCAATTTTCAACAAGTTAAAATTTCGATATCCAAATTGTCCACATTATTAATTGGAACATCTGTTTGCTTGTAATTGTTATAAACAGGATGATTATATTTCAAACTGATTTGCTTTTCAGATTCTCAGGTTGACATAAAACTTTATTTATCAAATTGTTCACACTCTTTTTATGCCTGTAGATTAATTAACCTATAGTAAGATTTATTGCATCTTTAAATTTTCAGTTCTGGTAAATGTCTTCAAAGGGTGGTAGTCTGAACCATTGGGTAGGAAGACCAATGAGCGGTAGCAAAATGCCCAAAATTGGAAGCAAAATGTTAAGAAAATTGGGAAAATGTATCTTCAACAGGATGTACTCTGAATCAGCAGGAGAAAGAATTAAGAGTTATGGACAGGAGCAAAATGTTTGGGGCAAAATGCATCTTCATAGGGAGAAAGTCTGAACCAGTGGGGTGGAAGACCAAAGGGAAGGAGCGAATGGTATGAGGAAAATGTATGTTGATGTGTTGGAGGTAGTCTGAACCAGTGTAAAGATGAGTTCGCCCTTTCCATTAGCTGTGCCAGAACCAGCTGTCACGATTACGGAAGACACTGAAGCGTCGTTTCGAGGACCGAACGGGTGATCTGAATCGATAGGGAGTGATGAGCCGCATGAGCCCAGTGGAGGCGTCGAGATAAGTTTCATAGAGGATGAGAAGAGGAACTGCAGTCCAGATGACGTTGTAGACGATGAGATAAAGTATGACGTACACGGGGCTCGAGAATCTGATGTCAGCAAAGCCTGACAAAATCTCAGGACCAAAGATGAGCCACGCTGAAACAGAACATAACATTTACAAGCACATATGACAAGATCATTTATTACTTTGAATAAATAAATAAATAAATAAACAATAATGATGATGATGAAGATAATGAAGTACTTAATGAATTTAATGTAACTTCTATATAAGTGCCTCTTGAAAACTAAATGAATTTAGAGTTCATTATGAACAACAAGATCATCTTAAATGAAATAATGCTTGAAAGATTTGAAAAGCCACCGGTGACAATGATGATGGTGGTGGTGATGATGATAATTATCATCATCATAACAATAATAAGAACAATAATAAGATAAACAAGAATATGAACAACAGAACAACAAGAAGAGGAAGAAGGAAATCAATAATAATAAGAAGAAGAATAACAATAAAATTCAAAAAGAAAATTAATACTGTAAAGAAAAATAATAAAATAAACGAAAACAATAATAAAATAGATATTAATAAATGCTGTTGCTGCTGCTGATGATGATGAAGTAACTGAATCTATGAAGTACCCTTTGGCAGATTCAGACTACGGAAATATCCACCCATCCAACATACGTACTTCTGTAGACTTGCAAGACGCTAACGCATGTCTGAGCAAAGTGCCGGTAGACGGTGCCGATTACGATTCCTCGAATGACAAGGTAGGCAAGAGTCGTCTCAAGGACTACTGTGCCCAGTTCTAGGGCCACGATGCTCGGGTCACTTCTCATCCATCGCATGTCCACCTTTCCATACTCCTTGGCTGCAACAATGTACCGCAGTTTAATCAGACTCTGCTACAACCGTCTTGAGTTGCTAACCCAAAGGAGACTGGCTTCTGACTGTCTTGACTGGGGTTTCAACTGGGCGTCTTCAACGGATTACGATCTTAGGCTACAGTTTCTCTTGCAGCAACCACCAATGCCTCATGCCTCATGTATCATGGTAAAGGCACTACAGAAGTCATAAGATTAGATTTGATTGGTAGGGTGCGATTGTGGTTGGCTGCATTTACATGACTGTGGCTCACCCTACCTTACTTAATCTTACCTTACTTTATTATACTTTACCTTATCTTACCTAGTTTTGCCTCACCTTCCTTTACGTTACCTTACCTTACTTTTACTTTATCTTATCTGACTGCCTTATCTAACTGAAAATACTTTGCTTTACATTACTTTACTTTGCCATACTGTAGCTTATCCATTTTACCTTATCTTACCTTAACTTATTTTACTTTACCTCACCTTGTTTACCTTAGTTTCCTTACAGTTCCCTGTACAGGCCTACATGCCTTCAAAGTGTAAACTTACCGAGAACAGCAAAACCATAATCTGAGTTTTCGAGTTTGCTTTCAAACAGTGATACCAACACAAATGGAAGATTCTAAAAACCATCATCAGCACTTGTTAAGGTATTATAAAATGCCCAGTTACATTATGCCTACAATAAACTATCCTTCTCGTTGTCATCTTCTATGCAATGACTGATAACAGCAATACGGTTACGATATGTACCCAATACATTAAACATACATACAGTAAATATCATGTAGATACAATACAATATATATTATGCAATGCAATACAATACAATAGGCCTACTTGACATTTACGTAGGACATTTTCAGAAGCCCTTCTATTCTCTGTCTGGTTGTCTATTGAACAGTACATGTGTCTGCGTGCTGGTCTCAGTTTTTATGAATGTGTCTGTCTCCGTGTCTATCTGTGCTTCTCTTCCTGCCTGTGTTCATATGTCTGTCTGTTTGTCAGTCTATATCTACCTGCCTGCCTGCCTGCCTACCCACCTATATATCTGCTCATCTAGCTGTCTGTCTGTCTGTGGCAATATTTCTTCACCATTCAGAATCGTAATAGTAGTAGTAGTAGTAGTAGTAGTAGTAGTAGTAGTAGTAGTAGTAGTAATAATAATAATAAGTAAGTAAAGTAAGTAAGTAAGTATATTCTTTATTAACCAATAGCTAATCGCACATTATAATAATAATAATAATAATAATAATAATAATAATAATAATAATAATAATAATAATAATAATAATAATAATAATAATAATAAGTAACTTCTAATGCGCCGGTGTCTAATGCACAAGGAATCAACCGATGGCGCACCAAAGCCAAGCCACAATCAGGTTAGTATTCAGAAGGCCAGTGCAAAAGACAGAGATGCAGCCTACGGTGGATAAGCAATTTGAAAAAGGTAAGTTTTAAGTTGAGAACGAACAGACTGCCTCAGCCGACTAACTTTCTGGAAACCGAGCTAAATTTCGGCTTCATTATGGTGTCACCCTTTGATGCCTGGCGTTACACATAAGCGGCGTATAAGCCACTGTTTACTACCACTTGCGCACGAACATAATATATGTAGCCTATGACAGATATGTAAGTGATATTTTATTGTACCCTTCAAGAACCTCTCGGTAGTATACATACCATTGTGAGGCGCGCAAGGATGACGAAATTGAACCATAACACGACGAACCTATCTCTCCGAAAGAAAAAGTACTTGTGGTTAAGCAGCGTCGAAATGAAGAATGCTAAAGCGAAGAGACCGATTACAAACACGACGCTCAAAACAAGATTTCCTGATTCGTCTTCCATATTCGTTGACCTATCTGACTTTTAAATTGTTACAGATTCTGTTTTCTTAAACTGTGGTCGTTTTGCCGAATTCCTGCGCTTTCATGCGAATTTTGTCGTACTTTGCGCCAATTTTAACTGTTCCTGTGTGTCATATGCCTACTCGCTTTTTTTCGTCCGTATCTGCAGATTTCAACAGATCCGTGATAATATTCTAACAATTTGTTTCTTCCTCTTCTTGTTGCGCTTTGCATATGCAAGTTGTCTATGCATACAGGTCCAAAGTTGAAACGAATTTTAAATTTCTAAAATTCAATGTTTATTTCCTTTATTTATTATAGTTTTGTTCCATAAAGTCGGAGTTGTTAGCTGCTCATCTGGCAGCGTCCGACCGTTACTTAGTTATTGCTAGACTGACGTATCTGCTTATGACGTCATCAGCATTGCGATAAAACGGATTGGGTTGAAACGGTTTGCGAAGTGACAATTGCACTAAGTGGGTGCGGTTTTTTAAATAAAAAAATACAAAATGATGAATTGTGTAGCCCAAGTGAAAGAAAACGGAATGAGGCTATAGCCTAAAACGCAGACTTTTTCCATCCTAGCAAAATGCATTCTTAAACTGTTACTCAGACAAACGTATCGTTATCCAGCTGCCCTAGAGCACTCGACGCGAGGCCATCTTTTCTCGACGCAGATGACTCTGCAGGAATTCCATTGCCAGCATTCATCTTCGACTTATTTACCGTCCCGTAGATCACTTCCACTTCCGGTTCGGTCCTTAACCTTTTCGGCGGCGTCTTGACTTTCGTTTCCAAAACGCTGTTGGCAGAGGGCGGTTTATAGTTCCATCGGCAGATGTCGCCAGCAGACAAAGCGCCCTTACCGACGAGGTGCGCGCGGACCCTTGAATCCCGACACTCAGAAAATGTTGCGTATGGACTAAGAGAATTTGTCTCATCCAGAGCCGCACTGCTTACATCACGCTTGCTGTAAGCTATCTCTTCGTAGATTCCGTTCGTAATGTATTCGTTTGATTTTGACGCTCGCGCCATCCAGGGACCTTTATTTGGGTTTTCGGACATCTTCGGCATTTCTCTGATTTGTTCGTCGTTGAGATCATTAATGGGTTGAGCGTTGGCTGTTGAAGGAAGGTCGTCATAAATGTTCGAAGCATCAAAAGCAGGATTTGATGAGCCACGATGTGTCAGTGACTTCGCAGCTTCAGCGCCACACAGCGTCATCTTCGTTTTCAGTCTCTCTAAGACGTGATATCTGGAGGATAAATGAATGAACGAATGAATGAATGAATGAATGAACCAACGAAGAGCGAATGAATGAACAAAAGAACGAACATATAAATGACCATCATAATCATCATTGTAATTATACCATCGTCATAACTATCATCGTCATCATCGTCGTCACTCCATGATCATCATTCTCATTTTAATCCTTATTATCATTATCGCTGTCGTCGTCGTCATTATCATCAACGTCATGACGTATCTGCATTTGGCTGTCATCCAATCATCATTGTTATCTTCATCATTATCTTCATCAATATCTTCATCAATATCTTCATCATAATCCTCGTGACAAATTCATTGAAAATTGAGTGGGGTCAATTGATGTTCGCTGTATAAAACCGTGTACATTTACATTTACATTTTATCTTCATCCCAGTAGGCCCCTATGCGTGTATATAGGAATTTGACGTCTATTTGACGTGGTTGTGTGTAAAAACAAGGTTAACATCTGAACAACGCTCTTATTTACCGTGTTCTCTATAGACACATAGACACTCCTTCTTCCTTTTATCTTTCTCTCCTCTCCAACCCCAAACACCATCCCCATAGCTGCCACGCTGTCTATCCGTCTGAGTTTTAGACCTTGACCTGGAACCGAACCCTTTTGCCTATCGATTTTGTTTTGACTGAGCGCCTGTGAATAAGCTGGTTCCCGCGACGTGGCTTTCGTTGGGCGCTGTAGAAATTTCGGGATTACGATTACGATTACGATTAGTGGTTGCTGCATGCCAGTATACTGGGTCGCAGTGGCCGTTAAATAAACGTCTAACTGATGTCTGCTGATTTAACAAACCAGTAGGTCTACACATCAGTGTTCGTTCGATGTGGCTATAAGTCAGTATGTAAGCTATGCTTGCATCTAAACAGCCGCCTATTTGTCGTGTTCAAGAAGAAATTGTAACTGCAACATTAAATTCCGATCGCTAGACGTCGCGTCGTGATAGACGTCGTATGGGACGCCAATTTGAAATGTGTTCTGCTGGTATCGTCATAATTATTGTGGAATAGAACTTTTAGGATAAGGTAAAATTCGATATTAAAATTGCTAACTCTGTATCACGTCATATAACATTCTGACGTTAACAATTCCTTTTGTATCAAAACCACTTTGTAAGTCATTTCTGACGTTGTGCCGGATATCCGGTGAGACAACATAATCGAACTGCCTGCAGAATATATTTGTGTTTTTACTTCCAGACCTGTAATGCCGGGCAAACAAGAATAAGCTACATGAAACTTCCTACGGAATATTGACAAATCAGAGCAAATGTGGCAGTGCGCGGGGATCTTAAATGGCGTGGCGCCCATTCAAACAGGCAGTGGTGGTGAAGGATCTCACCCAATAAATCAATTGCAAAGTGAGCAGGGTCGAGGTCATACAGTCGCTATATAAATCCTATGCATTTATATTTATCTTTTTTGATGATTCTGATGCTTCTTTAGTTCGCAAACTTATTTTTTCCTCATCTTACAAAAGTTGTCTACTTGACACCATTCCTACATCCCTGTTGAAGGAGTGCTTTGATATTCTAGGTCCAACCATTACATCAATTATCAATTTCTCATTGGATGAGGGTTCTTTCCCGTCTGTTTTTGCTCATTCCTTGGTTCATCCTCTGCTAAGGAAATCCTCTCTTGGCCCAGGCGAGCTGTCTAATTACAGACCCATATTAACTTTGAATTTTATATTTAAAATCTTAAACGGATAGTTATGAATCATGTACAAACTCATCTATCTACCAACTCACTACTATCCCCTTTCAGTTTTTGTTGTTGTTGTTGTTGTTGTTCATAATGGCATCATAAGTTCTATAGATAAAGGTAGGGTGACAGAACTTGTTCTTCTTGACATGTCTACTGCTTTTGATACGGTGGACCATTCTCTTCTTATGCATCGTCGCCAGCACTGGCTTGGGGTTTCTGGTCCTGCCCAGAATTGGTTTGCTACTTATCTCAGCCCACGCACTCAATCAGTATATATAAATTGTAATTATTCGTCTAGTGCTTTGTTGACTTGTGGTGTTCCACAGAGTTCTGTGCTTAGTCCTCTTTACATGCCACTATACATCACACCATTAGGTATACTACTATACATTCATTCACTAGGATATCATTTATATGCTGATGATATTCAAATTTTCTTTTAATTTGACAGTTTGTCTTGTCACTTGTCTGTCCAGCTGTTATCCACTGCCTTTGAGGAGGTGCACTCTTGGATGGCGGCTAATAAATTCCTCCTTAAGCCATCGAAAATCGAATTTCTACTACTTAGCATTATCATCATCATCGTCGTCGTCGTCGTCTGACCTTTTGTTGAAGCAGAAGAATAGCAGGAGCAATCCGCAGACGACCAGAAATGAAAAGCTGGCGACGAGTCCTCGCATTAACCCTAAAACATTCACAGATTATTATTAACTATTCATTTCCACGACTTCCTCCTTCCCTTGTGTGGCGTTTCACTCTGTCCGTCTATCTGTGTCTTTGAATATCTCTGAATCTGTCTCTGAATCAATGCCTGCATAATACTGTCGCCTCTAAGCGTGGAAGCGTAGATGCACTATTGCATAATAATTTCCGGTTACAATAATGTGGCAGCCAGTGTAACAGGCCTATGCAGGTATATGATTATAGGCCTATGTGTGTACTAGGCGTATATCATAATATGTGGCCTACATGCATATTAGCTTTGCTTCCTGATGGGATTACCTTACCGATATTTATTCCATCAGAAACAGCTTCGGTGGAAAAGGAACAACCGATGATTTCGGCCAACGCTAAGGCAGTTGCATGGCCGGCAGGGGGCAGGCTATCTGTGCCGTCCGGACCAGCATTGTTCGTAATTTCATGAGAATCGGTAATGATTAAAATTTCTTGCGTCGATGTTGGCCATAAGCCTAATGATTGAGACGCTGGACTTTTATCTTGAAGGGATAAATCTCTAATGAGGTTCTTTAGCGCATTTGAAATATTCATTGAAGACGCTATATAAATAGCCACATATATACGTACATACATACATGCACGCACATGCATATTTACATATCCAATTCTTAAATTCACTGAATGCGTGAATAAGGTGTAGGCCTACATGTATAGCCTACACAGTTCGGGCTCGAATTGCTACTGCACAGCGTAGCTTCGATGTCGTTGGCCCTGCATCGCGGAACAACATGCCTGTTGATCGTCAGTGGGATCTCCTCTCTCTCTCTCACTCTTTTCCGCAAGCACTCGAAGACCTCTTTATTCCCTGCTAGCTCTGGGAAATCAGGCCGGGAGGGCCTCTGATGAGTTTATCTTGAAGTGGCGCTATATAAATTCTAAATTACAATTACAATTCTAAATTAAAATTCCAAATTACAGTTATATATATATATGTATATATATATATATATATATAAAATTAAATAACCTACTAAATTTGTGCAATTGTATGCACGCAACTGTCTTGCAGGCTATGCTCCATCTTATCTTACAATACTATGCATCTCGCTCTTTTCCATCCTTGGCCGCTTATATCTTCTCTCCGCCGCGCAGTCAAAGGCGTAGCAATAGACTGCAGGTTGTGCAAAGCACAAGGACCCACAAAGCCTGGGGCCGCCTGGGCCCCAGGGAACAAGGCCCGGTTGCTCAATTACTTAAAGCAAAATAGCCAAAGTTGATACAACGAAAATTTAGAGAAGTCAGGCGTGGAAACTGGGGGGAGGGTGGGCGAGGTTGGGTTGGGGGCCTATCGCATTCAGTTTGCACAAGGGCCCTCGGAAGGCTAGCAACGCCACCGCCCAGGGTGATCTGATTGTCACGCCGGCCGAACTGTCACGTCCAGCACAGAAGCTTTGCTGTGTCTGCCCATCTTTCTGGAATAAGTTGCACTTCCCTTTGGCCTCTCTTTGCTTCTTTTCCGTAAGCGTTCCGTTGATGCTGCGCTGTAGAAATTTGCGATTGTAATAACAGTTACAACTGTATAGAGAATTCTTACTCGTGGATAAGTCAAAATCCGATTGACCTGTAGTTGGCGAGGAACCAACATTCCTCATATCGCAAGGGCAGTCAAGGCTTTCTAATGTAAGGGACGAATTGACTACCTGTTGGCATGTCAAGGTCACCGGAATAGAACCTGTGCAAGGCAACACAAGATGACCAGTGAGAATATTCGATCATTTCTAATGCGACGCTAAGGTAAGGTAAAGCAAGGTATGCTAAAATAAAAACGTAAGGCAATGCATGTTAAGGCAAGGTAAGGTAAAGTTAGGTGCGGTACGGTGAGGTAATGTATGCTAGAGTAAGGTAAGGTAAGGTAAGATAAAGTAGGCTAAGCTACAGTAAGGACCTAAGGTAAGGTAAGATAAATTAAGGTAAGATATGTTAATGTCAGGTATGTTAAAGTGAGATACGATGAAGTAAAGCAAGGTAAAGTAGACTGTACTAGAGTATGGCCGCAAGGTAGGATTGTCAGAGTAAAATAAGGTCAAATAAGATAAGGTTTAGTAAGGTTAGGTACAGTAGGCTACGATAGAGTAAGGACCGTAAGGTAAGATACATTGAGGTAAGGAAAGACTAAGTAAGGTGAAGTATGTTAAGGAAAAGTAAGGTCAGGTAAGGTAAGCTAAGGTGAGGTAAGGCAACATCCTAAAGGTAAGTTTTTTCTGTTTCGCCATATATCCGCGCAGCTTCTTTAAATGCATCCATGACTGTAGCATTGTCTAGTGTTTAATAACGTATCTTATGGCTATGGTATGCCAGGGTCGTTACGTTAACCTTACCTTGCCTTACCTTTATTGTGGGAGAATTGGAACTGCTC
This sequence comes from Norana najaformis, assembly GCA_964023275.1. Classification (NCBI taxonomy): domain Eukaryota; kingdom Metazoa; phylum Annelida; class Clitellata; order Crassiclitellata; family Hormogastridae; genus Norana; species Norana najaformis. The sequence continues at coordinate 31,725,531 of OZ029913.1, read as the reverse complement.
CTTACCAACAGTTTGCATTCTTTCTGATACAACGATCAAACGCAAATTGAATGGAGCTCTTCCGGCGATTTGTGTTCAAGTTGCGAGAAATGGGAAGGAGGCGAATTGCATGGGTCAGGGTGAGATTTCTTGAAGAGATGGGGCTTCAGTTTGGATTGGAAAGCCTTAGAAGCGAGGAACAAGGTGTGTAAAATATATGCAGACAATTAGTGCCTATAAGTGTTATGGCAATGTTAGCGTCTACTGCTTCCAGACATTAATTTCAAGGTTCAAGTATGCATTTATATAGTGCCTTTTAAAATCAACGGATATTTATTTATTGCTATTTGCATAAAAATGTAATAAAGCGGGTCGAGCTTACTGTGGAAGGTGATGTTTGCTCTTTGGAGTGGCCTTTCCAGATCTCTGGTCCAGAAGGCGACGATGAGGTTGGACTGGTTCGAAACGGTAGCACTTTGCGGCCCGAGGGACCTCCGCGAACGAGGACAGACATGATAGAAGGAACTCGGCACAGGTTCGACGATCAAATAGGGACCGCAGATTGCGTCACTCCCCTGACCCGACGGGGTCAGAAGGTCAAATGTTATATAGACGGAGTCATACGGAGTCGAAAGGCGACAGCTGCAAAGGTCGGTCGCCTTCCAGTCCGAAGTAGTTACCATGGAGACTGCGCGTACGGTTTCCATGGTAACAGGATCCGTAGTCAAGTGGCAACTGCGCTGGACTTCGCTACAAACTGTATATTAAAACTTATTCGTTAATTATTTATTAATTCATCACAAATACGACCAATATTGAAAAATGCATTTTTATGCATTATTATTATTATTATTATTATTAATTTATTAATTAATTTATTTATTATATTCAATGACTAAACTTGACTCGAAGGCACTAAGCAATTGTGCCTAAAAGGACTTGATCAACTTTCTTACAAAGTGTACATCTTTACATGGGCAGGTCCCTGTAATGTAATGCCGACAATTTGTATAGCGCGTTAAGTTGCAAGCGACTTCAAGGGTTCTAAAGGTAATCTGACTTAGTTAAAAGCCCTCACCTGTGCTGATTAGAAAACAGGTGAGCACCGCAGGTAAGAACCGCCTTGCTATTTGCTCCATAGTTACAGAATTCATCGCAACCGCCGACGTTTATTTAGATCCTATGGCATTTTCCAGTTCCTTTTCTAACGAATTCGGACAAAATGTCCTCTTGCAAATAGAACAAAAATTCGATTGGATAATCGCAAAGCATATTAGTGTTAAAGAGCGCAGGTGCGTGGTCCCTGCTTTAGACTGACAGGCAGACAGGTCCGGCCGACTGACACGGTTGACTGACTCTACATTATTCTGACGAGTAAAAGAGGGGCTAGTATATTATAGTCTAAGGCTACACAGAGGTTCTCACGGCTGGCTGAGAAAAACACAGACAGACAGATGGACGGACGGACAGACATACTGACAAATGGAGACATTCGGACGGACGGACGGACGGACATGCAGAGACAGGCGGACGGACATACATACAGACAAACAGATGGACGGAAGGATAGAAACAGGCATGACGGATATACATAAGGACCGAGGGATGGATAGGCAGACAGAAAGACGAACGAACGGACATACAGACAGGAACACAGGCAGACAGACGCATATACCAATTAAAACGTAAGCACAGAAAGAAACACGCAAATCCACATAACATATAAACAGATATTAAGGCAGACATTTTCACAAACCAATGCAAACTTATCCATTAGAACTAAAGACTTCTATAGCGCCACTGTATTCAAAATGCTGAGAAGGCGCTGTTTAAAGTATTTTGACACACTCATACATACTTACATGCACACTTACAAATATGTAATGCATGCAAATGTACACTAATTACAATTACAGTCACAAAAACGTGCTTTCATTTCAATATTACATGATGCATTATCGTCATTATCGTAATTTTTACAGCGCCTGATTTATATATATATACATATATATTTATATATGACTAAGAGATTCATGTTGCTTCGAAACATAATATTATATATGTTTACAGTTATATACATCATAATCGTAAACTCGAGATTTCTACTGAAAGCGCCCAAAGAAAGCTAGATTCCGGGAACCGGCTTATTCACAGGCGCTCAGTCAAAGTAAAATCGATAGACAGGCAGACAGTCAGACGGCTATGGTGGATGGTGTTTAGAATTGGATCAGCGAGATAGGTAAGTGGAAGAGGATGAATCAGGATAGGATACATACATACATGTATATAATATATACAAGTCTTCAATTTACACATTATATACATATTTATTAACATGTAGCTTTTATAAGATGACCTATGAGTAATATCCGAATACCTGAGTGTTATATAAGTATACCGTGTAAATTTATTATATGAACTGTACGAATAAATCACATCATATAGACTCATAAATATACAGTAGGTCTATGTGTGCGTTATATCTGAGTTTAACCTCTTAAACATCGCATATACAACACAAGAAATATGAAATATATTAAATATTTGAGGGAGTGGTATACACTGACATACGAGATGGCGCGCGCAGTCGAGCAGATCGACCTACGCAATTCGCCTCCGAAACATCTCAAGCTTAATACCTGTTGCAGGTGGCGGCATTCTCGTCATCAACCGATCTCCCCACCACAAGATGCCGTTTCATCTCCCCTCCTAACCCCCCACCACACCTTTGTTGAAGAAGACAGCTCCCCACACACCTCCTATCCACTCGAAAGCGTTGCACATGTGATATATCGAAATTTAATGCACATCCAACGCGCATTTCGCATCTTTCTGTCTCTGTCGACACAGTTTTCGGATTTCTCCTGCCTCAGCAGCACTCTATGCTGCTGTTTATATAGACGGCGGCGGTTTAGAAATAGCGCGGTAAAATTTTCTTGAACTCGGTCTTCTCGTGGTTCGTCTTCACTTGCTTTCCGGAATAAAGTCGGTTGGGCGTGCTGTTAACCCACTTGGCAGCGGCCGAAGAAAGAAACCATTAAGCTTTCTACCTGTAGCATGATGACAGGTGTGCGAGTTAACTGATTGAATTTACCTATTGATTAAGATGTAAAGTCGATGATGCTGATGACGACGACTACGACGATGATCATAACGATGATGGTGGTGATGTAAATGCAGTGGACGAGACCGATGTATTAGTAAATAGCAATCTTCATCTATTGATTTTATTTGTTGAGTTTCATTTATTGATATTTATTTATTGACATTTACTTTATGATTTTTATTTTTTATGTGCTTATATAGGCTATATCTTTCTTTCTTTCGGTTAATTAATTGATTGATTTTGCAATGTAGGTCTCGTGAAACCAAAGAAATTCGATTGGAAAGACAGCAACTTGGCTCTTTTCGGTTCCGATGTGGAAAAGAAAGTCAAAGGTCAGAATCAAAGAAGCTGTGGACCGACTGATTAAGTAGTCCATGGTGATGTACGGTAATGTAATGCCATTGGTCATTTATGTAACGCCAATTCACAAAAAAGTTGAGTTTTCAAATGATTGATTGCAATGATTCGATAGCATATTTGTGTTGATTGCAATGAATTGTAGCTTCATTTGTACAACTAGTCATCATGATCGATTTCAGCGAATCATTAGGGTAGTTTCTAATCTAATCTAATCTAAGAACTTCTGTAACTCCAATAATAATGCTCATGGCATTAATCGATACAGAGAGGAGCGCCTTTGAAAGGCACTTAGAAGGCGATACAAAAGTCACATTACATTACGTTACATTACACGACTGATACGTTTTGTAGTTACGTCAATCGCCGTTCAGTATTTTATAAGTCCTGAGGAGCACTATATTAATGTTTTCCAGGTGACGCCTCGAAGGCGGAACCAGCCTGGATAGGAGCCGGTCAGGAAGTGGGGCTTCAGATCTGGAGGATTGTCGTAAGTTATATACAAACAAATACATACATACATACTTACATAGGCCTACATACATACATACATACACACAAACATACATACATACATACATGCATACATATATGCATACACAGATACATACATACATGAAGAAAGACAGACAGACAGACAAACGTGCATACGTAATTCCCACAACACTACTCTGTATAAAACAAATAGCGAACCATATTAATGACTTAATGGAATAGTAGTTTATATTGTAATGTTAATGACCCTGGCGAATATAAATATTTATGGCTGCCCGGGCCGTGAACGTCCTTGCCTTCGCAAAGAATTGCAAGAAAATCGATCGTCTGCAACCAACGCCAGGGAGATTCAAAGGCTTAAGAGGCGTCTAAATAAAAGCAGTCAATATTCCTAGAGAGAGGAATAGAAATAGAGAGAGAGACAGACAGACAGACAGACAGAGACAGAGACAGACACACAGACAGACACAGACAGACACAGACACACAGACAGACAGAGACAAGTGCTTAATGACACGTAACTGCTGCCAGGATCGTTAATGTTGACCCCCCCCCCCCTTGAATCGAATCAGACATTTTAATTCTATTTACGCAACTGACAACTTTGTGACAGTTTAAGAATCTTACGAGTACTGCTAGAAGAGGCACGTATGTCAAAACGAACAAAACAAATCAATTAATAATAAACAACAACATTACATTACACTGTTTACAGAGCTTCAAAGTGACTCACTGGCCCAAGGAGGATTATGGGAAATTCTTCAGCGGTGATTCATACATCGTCCTCAACGTAAGCGCCTCATCTCTGATCTAATCTAGAAAGATTGGACTAATCTAATCTAGAATGATTTGAATTAATCTAAGATAATGTAGAGCGATTCGATTTAATCTGTTCTAACTTAATCTAAAACGATGACTTAATCGACAGCGATGTGACCCAATTTAATCTGACCTAGAATTATTTAACCTGATCTAATCTAATCTCTGCCATTTTAAACTGAAAAAATGAATCTACTCCATTCTACTCTATTATCTCCTATTCTGTTCTATTTTATTATGTGTGATTCGTTCGATTCTGTTATATTCTGTTCATTGTTCTGTTCCTGTCCATTCATTCTACAGACTTACAAACCGAAGCCGAACAGCGAAGAACTGGCTTATGACGTCCACTTTTGGATAGGAAGCCAAAGCACACAGGTAAGCCTATTGTTGGGAAAGCCGACGGTGTTATTCAGATTCTACTTAGGCGTGGATAAGTCTTTAGCGGTCTGCTGGGAAACTTCACAGAATGACACGCTCAGACGACATTGCAGTTTCATTTGCTTATTGTGAAGATTATCAGTTTAACAAACGCAGCATCAGTTTCAGAACCGGTTCTCGATTCGGCCACTCCTTCTCCGTCAGTCTTCTTTTCGTCTAGGGTCCTCTGCTTCTTCGTCAGTGTCGTCTTCTCGATTTCGACTCCATCATACTTTTTTCGGACCTCTGACTTACTTATATACTGTCCCGAGATAGCGTATCTCCACCTATCAACCTCTAGCCCGCTACATGACCTAGTAGGTCATGGCGCGTCTCAGCTACTAGCCCACTATTTGACTAATAATACAATACAATACAATACAATACAACTGTAAATTTAAGAATACCCTCCTTATATGATTCAGAAGTGCACACTGAAGCCGGGTAATAGGAAACATTAAGAGCCATAAACAGACTGAGAGGGGTAAGTTTTCAGTTTAGAGCGAAAGGTAGTTCGCATACCTATAGTGGCTATGGGCCTAGCTCAGAGATTTAAATCTCGGGCTTACACTGTCCGTGCAAGGGGATCTTAAATGGCGTGGCGCCCATTCAAACGGACTGCGATGGTTAAGGATCTCACCCGATCAGTTCATTCCAATATGAGCAGGGTCAAGGCCATACGGTAGCTATGTAAAGCTGTATGTATTTACATTTTTACACTATCATTTTTACACTATAGTCTCGGTAAGAGAGTTGTGAACATGAGGTTTAAGCGTGTCTTAGCGTGGCAACCCACTGCGTAACTTAATAGGTCACAGTGTGAATCACGTTGCATCTTTTCTCAACAGGCTGCGCCAGCCGGAGTTTCTTAGTCAGTCAGTAGTCTGTTACATCCTTCACAGTAGGGCCTATATATTTATGTCTATTCTACTAGATACACAAAAATTGACGAATTATAGCTGTTAAAACTACATTTTTCTCTCCGGATTGATTTTGCATCGCCCATAGATTCTTGCAACCTTGATAAACAAATAATTAAGAATTAAATTAATACTAAATAGCGAGCCACATAAAGCTAGTTGTCTTTGAACGGGCCTCCTAAATGCTAATTTGCGTAGGATGAATATGGAACAGCGGCCTATAAGACGGTTGAACTGGATATCTACCTAGGAGACAAGCCAGTTCAACATCGCGAAGTTCAGGGTCACGAATCGAATCTCTTCAAGAGCTACTTCAAGAAAGGAATCATGTCAGTATATAAACTGCGTATCATAGAGACCCAATAGACAGACAGACAGACAGACAAACAGACCCACACACAGACACACAGACATGCAGTACATGCAGAGGATGTCGATTCGCATACCACTAGTGGCTACATTTTAGAGAATATAATCTCGGACTTGCACGATCCGTACACGGGGACTTTAAATGACGGGCAGCAGTGGCAAAGGATCTCACCCGATAAATTTATTGAAAATGAGCAGGGTCGAGGTTATACGGTCGCCATAGAAAAACATGTACATTTACGGTTGCAGTCATTTTCGTTTTATATTCCTGTCAGAAACAAAGAGATGGAGTTTCTGATTTAGGATTATGGAAGGTGGAGCGGAGAGTGGATTCCGGCATGTGGAACCAGCCAAGTATCGTCCGAGGCTTCTTCACTTCTGCGGAGATAAGAAGAACGTTGTCGTAATGGAGGTAAGAAATGCTGACGGATCTATTCGGAATTAATCGTATTTATTCGGGATCATACGGATCTATTTGAAATGATTCGAATCCTTTTGGAACGATTACGATCCTTTAGGGATGATTCGAACATATACTCGCATCGAAACGGATCGATTCAGAACGATTCGGATTTCTGATCTATTCGGCATGATTCTGATCTATTCGGCATGATTCTGATCTATTCGGCATGATTCTGATCTATTCGGCATGATTCGGATCTATTCGGCATGATTCGGATCTATTCGGCATGATTCGGATCTACTCGAGGTGATTCGGATCCATTGAGAATGATTCAGGTCCATTCTCAGTGGTTAGGATCTATTGCAGATGATTTATTCGGAATGATTCAGATCAAATTAGAATGATTTTGATCCATTCGGGATGATTAGAAATTTAGGATCCATTCGGAATTACTAGAATCCATTCGGAATAATTCGGACATAGTGGCGTACCTGGCCGGGTGGTTCTGGGGTCCGGGCCACCCCAAGGCCAAGACCATCAACTTATAGATTCATGTATATCTGATGAGAATTTTTAGGTATGCTCTCATTGATCGATGCTTCGACTTTGTCGATAGATGCGAGCATCATTCAAGAAACGCTTTTTTTCAGGTAGATTTCAGTTATTCGATTCCTGTGGTCTGTTTCATTTCGGCAAAATTGCGTTTTCTTCCGAGGCGTCATACCGATTCCCGCTGGGAAATTTATGATGCTCCTCAGTGGCTATGCGTTAGGGGTCTCACTTCTTCGGCGCTCGTTGTCTCAGACCTCATAAATTTCGTCTAGGTATTAGATCCCCGGCTAAACAAGTCACACAGACGTGTGGCCCAGATGTGTTCAATTTCATATTAGATGCTTAAAAATGTGTTGGTTTAATGGGCGCATGTTTCCAATTCCTGGGGTCAAGAGGTCAAGGGAGGGGATAAACTCCGAGATTGACATAGCACATCGCCTATCTCATTAATATTCATAACAAGTGACGGAAACGTCTTCGGAGTGTTAGGACCTCGTTGGTTTTAAACACGACCTCTTGATCCTAGGAATTGGAAACATGCGCCCCCAGACCCCCTAGTCGTTAAGGGTTCCGCGCCCTCGGCGCTTCCTGTCACAGAATCCCTTAATTTTCATCCAGGTGCAGGAACCCTTATGGCTAAACTAGTCGTGCCGTATAGGCCTACGCCACTGTTCGGCTATATTAGAAGTTACTCCCATCCACATAGAGACTGTTCGCGTCGTAGGCCCTATAGTTTCTTTATGCAGCGCTCTTTTCCTCATGCAGGTTCCTCGACGTCGATCCAGGCTGGACTCAACGGATGTCTACCTGCTTGACTTTGGTACGACCATCTACCAATGGAATGGAGCAGGAAGCAACAAGAACGAACGCTTTAAGGTCAGTCAATCACTCATAATTCCCTCCCCTGGACCCGCCCATCGACTTCAGTAAGCACCACCCATATTTCACAGGCCACACCGACACTATTATAAGCCGATCCCATGACATTGCCAACCAATCTCTAAAACGTAAAAATAAGCAGTGCCCAGAGACTTAGTGAACATGCCACGCCCAAGGCTACGCCCATGCACTAATTAAACAAGCCACCCCAGGTACATCGGATCCATAAGCCCCAACCATTACACAGCTGACCAAACGCAAAAGCGTCAACCGATGCACCGCCAAACGGACAAGCCACGCCCAGACACCGCCCACTAAGTCCATAAGCCACACCCAGTGTTTTCAATTTTGTCAAAACATATGACTCCTGAGTTATTAACCGTTCACATAATAATCTAAATTTAAAAAAAAAAATAAAACTATATAAATAAAACAATATCAAGCGTGGAAGATAATGTATGCATTGATTCACTGAATGTATGTTTGGTGTGTTTATTTGTTTATACATTTATTTATTCATCTATCTATCTGTTAAGGCGATGATGATTATGTGTGCCATGAAAGCGGAGAGAGGAAATGCCAGATCGGAAACCCTGGACGAAAACTTCATGTCTTCTCGCGTGTGTAACTCATTCTCTTTCCATCTGTCTATCTGTCAGTCTGTCCGTCTTTCTGACTGTCATCACTTCATAACATCACTCTCTGTGATCATGATCGCTTTCGTCATAATCTATTAATCCATCAGTCGATTATCAATCCATCATTCGATCTATCGATCAGTCAATCATCACATTTATTACATTCATCATCATCATCATCGTCGTCGTCTTAAACATCATCATCATTATCATCATCATCATCTTCATAGTCATCGCCATGGTCATCGTCATCATTATCATCGCTGTCATCATCGTCGTCGTCATCATTTTTTAGCACCCGTTCTACAAAGCTCTTGACAGCACGGATGAGAATGATGATGATGAGGAGGAGGAGGAGGAGGAGGACGACGACGAGCCCTTGAAACAGGATGCTAAGAAGCAGAACGAAACCAAAAAACTCTTCAGGTTCGACTTCTCCTTTACCTTACAATTTCTATAGCGCCGTCATCTTAAAATTTGTAACGCTGTCTGGAGGAATTCTATCGGACTGTAGGTTGCCCATCGATATCACTTACAAGCGACATCGATCCATGCCGGTGTATTAATACAGTGGCCCTATAGAAGTCAATCGGTTATATTATAAAGACGGCGTTACATGACGTAGGTAAAACGCTCGCTGTGGATCATATATCTGAACATTTAAGTAAAGCCTTTAAAGAGACATTCAATGGCTCTAGCAAGTAATCGCCGACCACTATCCTTCGATCATGTAGATTCGATGGGCGACGCGGTGGTCCATATTCATAATCCAACGATTGCCGGTTCCAGTCTGCTTCCCGGCGGACTCGGTGTAACGACCTTGAGCCAGTTGTTTTTGCACACGTTTCTCTGACACCAAATCATTGGCCCCGCGTCCTCGACCTTGGGATTCGTCTGTAGCTTATATAATATATATGTATATGTGTTATACTAAGTGACGTCTTGACACATGCATGCATTCTTGTACACAAATATTCATACATACGTATATTCATATATACATAACCTCACATTTTACAATACATGCATACAGTTGTGGCTTAAATCTGCTGTTTCAGAGTTTCCGATGCATCTGGATGCTTGACCTTCAGCAAGATCAAAGAGGACATCATCAGAAAGACGGACTTCGATAGTGGGGTATGTACACACGGAAAGTGCCACTTACGGGGGTTATATAAATAACAAGATGGATAGACAGATAGCCAGAAAGACAGAGAAGCAGATAGACAGACAGATACATGTATATTTTATTGAAAACTGACGGATGGAAGGACAGTTAAGGACTCGAGAGACTGACATACTGACTGACAAGAATGATAGGTAGAGAGATAGACACACATGCCGACTGACAAATATTGTCGAAGTCGTTTATTCTTTGTCTCAGGACGTTTTTATCTTGGACACTGCGAAACAATGCTTCGTCTGGATCGGTGTTGGAGCCTCTCCACAGGAAAGACAAAATGGAATGGCTTATGCTCACGTAAGTACACCCATCCATCATCCATCCATCCATTCGTCAGAACATCCTTACCTGGTCATATAAACAAATAAATAAAATTGTTTAATGGATTATATATGAATTTATATATGAATTTATAACATTAGAGGGCAATTTATAAACAAATTAGCTTAGCAACTGCCTGCTAGTTCGGCGAAATGTCCCTTCTGTAGAAAATCATGTGTTGTTACCGTTTCTCTCTCTCCCTCTCCCCTTCCCCCTCTCTCTCTCTTTCTGTCTCTCTATTTATCTTTTCCTCTCCCTCTCCTTACCTTCCCCTATATTATTGACATTACTGACCAAGCTGGGTCATGAAAGCAATTGCCACAGATTTTCTCATGTTATTCGCCAGAAAACGCCAAAACCGGACCACAGACGCCCACACGCACGCACACACACTTATGTACAGCAGGCCTATTAATATCCAGATAATTGAATTGTTTTCTCTAGAATCACTTGAAGACGACCTCACATCCTTTGATTCCCGTCGTCGTGGTGAAGGAAGGACAGCAAAACCAGGATTTCACAGCTGCCCTGGCCGCCTGAACCCAGTGCAGTGACGACCACTATATATCACGAAACAACGTCTTGCTTCGCTAAACTGCATATCATCACGTACTCTATAGACGATATACACTTGAGCTATATAAATGTAACACTTGAACACATAAAGAATTGTAGGCCATACGCGATGTTTTATAATGTAGTGTGGCAGATTGATGAGGTGCTTGCCTTTCACCTCTGCGTCTGGAGTTCGAATTCCGGTGCGTAGTGTGAAATTGACGAATTGTCGTCAACCTATGATTAAACTTTTTAACAAGCAGTTGCCTGGTTGTATAGTTTTGTCGTGTTTCCGGTTCAGCCAAAAGATCCGTCAATACCAGATCCACACCTCGGAGGACTGAATTTTAGAGTCGTGTGATAAATGAACGATTACCTTATCAAGTTACCCCACTTTATCGTGTCTTCTTTACCTTACTGTACTTCGTCTTGCCTTACTTTACCGTACTTTATCTTATAGCCTACTCGACGTGACTTGTATACCATACAAAGGTATATGGCAGTATATGAAGTACTTTAATCTTACAGTACCTTACTAGAAATTTTCCTTCCTAAGGAAGAGTAAATATACAATATGGTATAGTAAGGTGAAGTTTACGGTATGGTATATGATAACGTAACAAATCTTAGCTTATTATGCTTTACCTTACATGAGGTCCTCGTTACCACATAACTGCGTGTTCTTGGTAAACGCTCGTTACCTTGCAAAAATTCAGTCATTGTAGGTTGCCTTGACTGAACGTACAGTCAGAGCAAAATGTCTGGCGTCGCAGATCACAATTCGTATTGCAACTTCAATAGTCCTCAGACAATTTCTATGACTCAGCGGCGAGCCCGCGTATTAGCGTGAATTGCTCAGTAGACGGAATTGCATCAACTTTGACATTATGAAATCACAGATTGCATTGGTTGATCAATAGAGGATGTCACTGAAATTCGCCCGCATTGAAACCGAGCAATCCTTAAAATCCTTTCATCCCGACGCAGATGATATATGTGTTATGAAGCTTGGAATTATTCAGACACGTTTGATTGTGTTTCTGGGGGAACTGAACGTCGCAAATAATTGATGTTCCCAAATTTAAAATATACTAGATCAATATAAATATGTGCAGACAGACAGACAGGCAAACAAGACAGACAGACAAAACAGACAGACATACTGACTGACTGACTGACTGATTGACTGACTGACTGATTGACTGACTGACTGACTGACTGACTGACATATATAGGTTTAATATGGGCTTCGTGTGGGCAGTCTTATGGTATACCCAAGTGAGTTTAAATATCTCATGATACGCCAATATAGATAGAATATTTGGGCAGCCCCTTGGCTCATATATTCCTTGTCATCTCCCCAGTGTCGTAATGTCTGTAAACTTGTCTCCTTTGCAAAAATCAACCTACTTGTTTCAGTTGGCCTCTGAATTCTCCTTTTCTCTTAGGTTGTTACAGCAGGCGGTAGACAAGATCTTATTACATCGTGACAAATGCAATATGTTACCTAACTCTTCAACACACTCTTCCCCTGTCCACAGGTTCTCACGCTTCTTTTCTTATAAAATTTCCGTCCTAAGACTCAACTTTTTCACTGTTCCCTCATCTGAAAGCCTTTCATACAATAAATCTCCCCCATCGGTTGCCCGCTTGCTCCAACCTACAACCTTGACTGAGTTTCGTAATCTCGTTTTCTCATCCCCTGATAAACAATCTGAAACAAGACATAAAAATGTGGAGAACGTGCAGAGGAGAGCTACCAAACTGATTTGGTTTTACAAGATCTGAGCTTTGAAGAACGGTTGAAAAGGTATGGGTTAACAACACTAGAGAGAAGAAGGACCAGAGGAGACCTAATCAAAGCTTAAATCATCATCAATGGAAAAGAGGCAATGCATTGGGGAAGGTTATGTATAAATTATTTAAGTATGCAAAAGGAACATTAAGGCAGAGATGTTTAGTGCAAGAGCTGTAGACCTGTTGAATAGTTTGGTCGACAGTACTGTCTCAATGGACACTGTCAAAGACATTAAGAAGAAGCTAGAAAGAATTGGCTATAGAGTATTCTCCGTTAATTTGCAGTGGTTCTACCACAAATCATATGTATTCTAAACCACTTAAAACCGCAGTTATCTTACATTATACAGTATATGTAGTCTCCCAGACTTCAGTGCTGTTTTCAAAAGCTAAGCTTGCCTAACAGATGACAGTTATTTGATGGCAATTATATGACTCTTGATCTTGTCTGTGTATACTTGAGTTGCACCAACTTTGAGTTCCTACTATACTAACCGTGAGCTGCTGCAATTTCCCCCTGGAGTGAGTCAATATGGGCAGTCATGGGAAGTAATGGTTTTGGAAATTTTACATGGTACATTATGAAATTTCTTATATCACAAATGAGTTGATATGGGTAACCTCTGCCCCATGAACCCACCTGTCGCGCACATAGAATCAGCTTTCACGACTGTGGGTAAAAGGACTTCTGACGTCCGGCGCAGCTGGGATCGACATGGATTGCCCATGCCCATGAGCCCACTTGTTGCCCGCACAAAAGTTGGTTATTGCTATAGTGCTGCTTAGTGGGTTTCTTACCTCTAGTCAATGCCCATAAGTCCGCTTGTCGCCCACCGAAAATTGGTGTCAGTTTGTGGGCTCTCACATCGTTCCCGTATACATGTTTATTTAAACAACATGGGTATGCTGGCAGGGTAGATAGGTACATGCTTGAGTACAGAGATATATACATACATATATATATGTATCTACAATACATACATCCGTATAATACATATGCCACATAAGCGCCCGAGTTTCTCTTGAAATGGGGCTATATAAATTTGCGATAACAATCACATGCAGTATAAGACAGACCAGAGCGATACTTATAGACAGACAGGCAGACAGAGAAAAACACACAGTCAGACGTCTTTATTACTAAGACACAGCGAACTTATATGCATAATGAAAGGCGTCGTCAACAAATATTTTAGTCACAGAGACGCAGGTCGGCCACATAACAGATGGGTATCATACAGAAGTATAGTCGTTGCTTTTTTCTTCTCATGCATATCATACGTGTCGCCTCTGTGCATTGCGCACCTCCTCGTTCTTCTTCAAATGTCTTTCTCTTCCTCGTCTAAGTGACTAAGTAATTGCCTGTCATATTTGCAACGCTAGAGGTCGACACGAGTTGCAATTAATCACCCGGCTGGCCTAGTAGGATATATATACCGATACACATACATATGAGCAGATACACACATCTATGTATATAGGCCTATACATTAAACATATACACATATGAATACATATTTCTCGGAATGGCGCTTGTATATATATGTTTATGTCAAGATACGTATATACTTAAATAAACGCATACAGCGGATATGTTGAACTGTATGGATGATACTGATAATTGTGTATGTATCTGAATATTTATGTGTGTCTAAAAAGCCCTGAATATTCGTGTATGTAGCAATGCACTTTGTTGATGCGACTGAATGCATTCGGCGTGCTGAAACTTGCATGTGAATGTAGTCGGATTGCGAGTCGTGTGTGGCAGCCTTAGTTTGCTCAGCAGTCCCCCTCTTCTTGTATTAGATCCCGTAGGTGGACCAATCAAAACTAGGCTTATCTTCCCAAACCCTCTTTCCCACTCCCACTCTTGTTTCCTCCCTGGATTCCTATCTATCTCCCAACCTCCCCAACTGCAGTTCTCTATAATCTCCCTCTCTCCTCTTCTCATCCTCTCTCCTTATCCTCTCATCTTCTAATCTCTTCTCTCATCTTTTCATCCTCTCATCTTTTCATCTTCTCCTTCCATTTTCTCTCTTCTCTCCTCATCCTCTCATCTTCCTCTCTTCAAATTCTCTTTCCAATTCGCATCATCTCCCCTCTCTTCTTCTGTTTTCACCCATTTATCATATTCGTCTGTCTGTATGTCTATCCGTGTTTGTCAATATGTCTACCTGCATGCCTGTCTTTCTGTATCTGCCTGTTATCCGCCTCACTGTCCGTCTATATATATTTGGAACCTGCATGGTCCACCCGTTATCTGTGTGCCCACTCGGCATATTTATCTATTTCCATATCTATCCGTTCTGTTTGTCTGTCCGTCTATCTGATTATCTGTCTGTCCGTCTAGCTCCCTGTCTGTCCGTCAGATACAATACTCTGCCAGTCTGTCTATCTGCCTGTCTGCTTGTCTGTCTGTCTACATAATATTATCTGCCTGCATGTGCATCCTGCATAAAAGAGACAAGCATCCACCCACGCATCCGCCAACCACGCACACTCAAACACACTGGAACCATCCCAAAAGACGCCTCCTAGCGAGCGGGTGAAGGCTCAGGAAACACCGACGAGCACGGTGGGTCCTTGGACGGTATAAAGCTGCTCGCAGACTTCAGCAAACGACACGACCTGGTCGAAACAAGAGCGCAACTTCAGTCAGGAAGATGCGACTTTTCCCCAGACTCCTACATCTTAACTCCAAGACAACAGGTAAGTGCACTATATAAATGCTTAAACACATACATATAATACATAGTCCTATGTAATGAATGTATATACACCCAATTATGCGTATTGTTTTCTTAAGTAGGTGTTGTATATACAATTACAATTACATACCCTGAACGTGCATTAACTCCGCCACAGCAGCATGCCGTATTCGGATGATGCCAGACCCAAGCCGGTATAAGGAGGAGGGCGACGCTAATCATCTTCGTCATGACACACCATAGTTAAACAGAAACTACCTTTGAACCTTCATAAAAGAGGTTGTTGCTCTGAACATGGAGTCAACTGTCAAACCTGGAGTATGGGTTCTACTTGTGCGAAAGTTTACCAGTAGTGACTTATCCTGCTGTTTGAGCATTATTTCCTTACAGATCACCCTGTTCTTTTAGTGAACTCTAACGTTGTTCAGGCCAGCGAGGAGGGCCTTCGAGAGGTAGACCCACTTAGCGGGCTCTATGAAAATGTTCAGTTACATTTCGTGAAATACGAGTACGCATGCCTTCAATCAGTCACTCTGCAGCTACACATTAAGTCAATGTATCTTGCAATGCAATATAAACACCGAAATTTCTCAGCGTTTCACAAAAACTGCGTCAGGGAGATCAGCCCACTCACCGACGCTTATTCAAAAGCAATGACATTGAATCAAAATAGCCCCTTGCGCAGGTGAAATGGCTGTGATGGGGTGGAGAAATCCACCAATGTATAGCCGAATTGATAAGTCTCGATTAATCGAATAAAAGCTCGATTTTCCCACCAACGCGGCCGATCTTCAGCGCATGAAATTTGGGTTGGAGAATATAAATGATACGACGGTCGCTTTTACCGAACACTAACTAAAAGCTTCGCACAACTTTGTGAGGCGTAAGCTTGCTTCACGCGTGTGCGTCTAAGCCCTGTTGATTGCTATATAAGGTCACACATTATTTATCAAATTAAGTAAGTAAATAATTAAGTAAGTATATAATTAAGTAAGCATGTGCAGCCAAAGCACGCACAATTCGATATAATAGCTTATAGTTCAAAATAATGACCTTAGACGCCGGAGATACCTGGTAAAAAATTATAATAACAAAATAATGCTTCACCTGGCTAGAAAGATGGTCAGGGAAAGGGATAGGGACAAGGAGCGCACGCACACACGGGCGGCTGCGTTATCTCTGCAATAATATGCTTAGACATCAATGTGTCTTCTAGCTTGTACGTACGTAGTGTTTGCATGTCAGATCGAAGTTTTGTGCATGCTTCGTCTGCACATACTTACTTATTTACTGTTTAATGCAACTACTTGCTTAGAGATTTAAGGCGGCACTTATATCGAAGATGATGTCATCCTGGGTTACACTCATTTCGAAAATGCGATCCATGTCGATTTCAAATGGCATGCCTGGGTTTCGAACGAAACAAAATAAAGACGAGATTTTTATTGTAAGATATCAGAAGGGTGGATGTTACCTAATCTTATGGAAGTTTTTATTTCTATTTTCCATAACCGGGAAGGCCATGTCTTCTACCTCCCCGTCCAAATATCCCGTTCCTCTGCTTCTTCCTCTTCCCAATAACTCTCACTCAACTTTCTCTCCATTTTCCATGCTTCTTCCGCTCTCTTGTTCTCTCTCTCTCTCTCTCTCTCTCTCTCTCTCTCTCTCTCTCTCTATCTCTCTCTCTCTCTCTCTCTCACATACACACACACATTTATGTAGAATCCTCTGCTGCTCCCCGTCCTTTGGGGTCATGGAAGCAATTGCCAAAAATGTGCTCATGTTCGATCTATGTCGATTTCTACGTCGACTTTATCTTACCCTGCAATGTTCTGGATTGAATCCTACTAAAGGATATCGTCTACTGATTGTAGGGCCGCTGACGTCGACTTACTTTACGTTGTAGTAGTATCTGTTTAACGACGCTGTGCCATAAGAAAGATGATTAGCGTCGCACCCTCATTTATCCAGGCTTGGGACTGACACCACCCGAACACGGCAGCGGTGGAGTTGTAGATTATCTAAAGCCTGCTGATTAAATATAAATCAATATTAGAAAAAAGCGATATCTTTCCTGTGAAACTATGATTAACAATAATGACATTAGTTAAACCACATTCATGTTGATTTATGAAACGATATTTTTTTAACGAACTTGAAATTCTTTACATCTTATCACGTCTTGAAAGCTAGCATTTTCTGGTCAATCAACTAATTAATGTCATTTCATTCGCCTGCGACATCACTGACTGACTATCTAAGTAAGTAAGACATTTGTTAACACGCCATGTGTCCATCGGCTGAGCGAGGAATCGTAAATCTTTTATCATATGAATACACTGTGTGAAAAACGTTGTAGCGTTCTGTCTGGTGGGCTTACTAGTACTATCGTTCAGTTCCTGGTCCGTTCGGTCCGACTCATGCGCCTGCTTGGACTGCGGCACAAGTGTCTGCCAGAGCATCTGCCACAACGACTGCGCCGACTGTTGCAAGTGCTGCGTATACTTCGACATGAGGTTCGGTAAGAGGAGTGGCCCTTTAAAGCGTCGCCAAGAACCTCGGCTGGTCTACTCAATCACGACGCGCCTTGTCTACGATCTGCGGCGACTCTGGAAACGCCTGAATCGTCGTTTCGCTGACCACACTCATCCGCGGGTTAACAGCAATGTCTGGTAATTCACGTACACTTGTGCGACAATACTCAACAACTTTAACCTCGGAGGCCATCATCGTAATCGTAAATTTCTACAGCGCCTCTTCAAGAGAAATTCTTCAGTCTCTTCGATGTGATTGTCTCCTAAATCCCTACACTACGTTGGACAGGGCTTCGGCAATAGTAACACCTCATCTTCTCACTTCCTCTACATAAAAGTCTGTACTGCAAGAAAGGAATTAAGGAATGAAGGAAAGAAGGAAGAGTTGTGTAGTCATAGCCAAGCATAGGGCCCACCTGTCAACTCAGCAACTTTCTCCTTGGGGTTTCAACATCTGTGCGTGGCCGGTCACCGAGGGTACAAATTTTATTCGTTTATTCGTGAATTATAACAAAACCGAAATTCTATTCCAATTGTTCTATTTGTAGTGTCTATTTACAATGTCTATTTGCAAAGACTATTTGTATAATTACCATTTCCAAAAAACATCTTTACAAAGCTTTTACACCTATCCTTCCTTCGTCATAATGAACCAACAACAGTTCGACAGTCCTTTACAGCAAATACACCATAAACAACCTCACAGAAACGTAATTCACAGTTCTGCGGACGTAGTAGAAGACTCTGGTTTCCCTGCGTAACCATCAAGTGCTACGTGTCACTTGCCCTGCAGCAGCAGGTCCATCTCAGACGTTCGTCACTCTTCCAACTTCGAACTGCTAGGGCTCTAGCAACTTCAGTTCCACCAATACCGACACCGGGCTAAATTTACACAATGAACCTCTCAGAATACGCGTTCAAAAATTCAGCTAGGCAGCCAACATCATAATTACATAGTTTGCAAAATCTCCCTGCCATCCCACGCAAAATATAGTCCTACGATCTCAGATAATCATTAAGCTTCAACAAATGTCCTCGAATATAACGGTTCCAATATATTTAAATTTTATATAAAGCGACACGTCTTAAGACCAGAATTATCCTATACTTGAAACCGTATATCCAGTTAAACTTTTAAAGTATATACTTTTCAATAACGCCCACACGCCCATGTGTATATATGCTCCAAATTCAGACATTTTAACTGAACTTAACATTAACACTTGATGCATAGATATACATATATGTCTAAACTTACGAAGACAGGGAGCTATGCACTTTTCTTCTTATCGAGTTTTCTATACTTCGGCCACGGCCTCCCCTCTCCAGTCCCTCTGACCGAAAGCCTCATCCGAATTCACCGGATTCTTCTTCTTTTCGACCGACGACCTCCTTTCGTTGGCTCTCTCTCTCTCTCTCTCTCTCTCTCTCTCTCTCTCTCTCTCTCTCTCTCTCTCAGTGGTTCCAATGTTAAACGACATCTTATGGCATCAAAGGCCGTTGACGACGACTGGAAAAATTTGTACAGTTTTCACTTCTGACCTTTATACCGTCGTCCTCGTCAACGTTTACCGTGGGCAATCGCGCCAGACGGCCACATTTCTCGCGTAAGGCCTCATACTATAGCGCATTTTGTGACATGCGGGTGGGAACTTCCCTCAATGGCTCAGACCATCCTCAGTTGGGATGCATTTTCCCCAGGCATTAGGAGGCTACCAAGAGGTCTTCCCCAACTGTAAATCTTACCCGGGGAAGGGGCAGCCGGGATAACATAGCCCGTGTAAATACCCCCCCCCCCGAACGTCTACGTAATATGTAGAACATATGAAGCCCATATTTGAATATGATCACAATATGTCCTATATGATCATATATATATATATCATATATCATATATGATCATATATTTCCTACAAATGACGTTGCTGTTGGGGACTTTTATTATTACTAAATAAATGCCCAGGAAAGTTGGACATGTGTAATATAGCACCTTTTAAAGTCTCTCACGGGCTCCGAGGCATCCAAGGTGGTTTATTCATTGTGACATCAGATAGCCAGGCTTTAGCGCTTTGGAAAAGTTTTTAAAAGGCAAAGCATATACACATAGAGTGGCCTATAGCGACACAATCTTGCCCAACTTAGTACCATGAAGGGCCACACCAAATTTCTGGCTGTAGTTAACTATTGTTGTATGTCTTTACTAGACAATTTTATGTATACGAGTTTTCTAGTTGCATGCCTACCAGCGTGTCGTTGCAGACAATATGAGGTTATTTTTGCACTACTTTTATTTAAAATAATACTGAATATTTGTTTATTTGCGCAATACTTATAAGTATCTTTACAATATTTCTATTTATTACATTTAATACTAATTTTATTATTATTTGTGTTAATTCTATTATTGTTTTGTCAATTTCTGCTTTTTTTGTTTAGTAATGCTGTTTGAGAAAGACATCAACAGTCTAAAGCAAAAATTTCATTCTATTTTGCACTACCTTTTTGTTAAAGTTGTATACAATAAAGATTGATGTGATGCTATTAAAATATAAAACACTACGAAAATGATCGCCAATTACTCTGCCAAGCTAAAAACCATATCTTTGTATAACTCCGCTTCAAGAATCTACCTATTAGTGCTCAATTTACTGATTTATCTCAGTCATTTTAAAAGTCAAGACGCAGACATGAGTATGTGTACTGCACTTCGAGTCACCGCAAATAGTTAGCTTTAGAAACACAAAGTACATGCATACATTTGTCTGGACTCTCTATATCTATGTACCGAGTTTTAATTAAGAAACAATCAAGGTGCTGAAGTACAACTATCTAGCAGATCGAAAGATATGAAGATTAGTCTTTATTGAAATTTTAAAATATTTAAATATCATTAAAGACTTTTCTATGTAGCGAAAATTCAAAACTACTACTATTCTCCTAAGTACTTTGCAAAAAATTAGCAAACAAGTGTAACACCGCAACACTAGTTTATCGGGTGGCGCTCAAAACTAATATCTCCGTGATTCACATAGCACCTGAATAAAGCTTATTTTGTATACGTGTAATGTAACGAAGATTAGTAGAGAGTAGAAGGCAGTGATTAGGCTGAGAAATCAATTAAACTCCGTGAAGTTCGCTCAGCCGCGACCGAGGACGCAGTTGGAGACTCGGACATCGAATCCGCTGTAAGCAAGATCGCAGATGGCAGCATTGTTGTTGTAATCCAACTCGGCAACGAGATACTCAGGATTAATGTGAACCTAGCAACACAAAAACTTCGACCTTCAAAAATAGCATCTAAAAGAACAGCAGAAACTAATGCAACCAGCAAACTCTTAGACACTAACTGTTTCGTAATAAAACACATTCAGTGGTTTTTGAAAATGTCCTCATGACAATACAACCTTTCCATAACTCAATACTGAACCCTTTATGCTAAAGGTGACGTGTTATAAAGAAGTCATGTTGTACCACAGGTACCTTGAAAACGTAGTTGCCTGGCTTGACGTCGGTGATGTCTATCCACTGACAATCGATGTCGTGCAGGTAATCATCAGCACAACCAACCGTTATGCCTCAAAGTTAAAAAAAAACGAATCGAAAAGAATACAGATATTAGTTTAGTATCCTATATACCATCATAATTTTAGCAGGCAGTAGGTCTGTTTTGCAAGTCACCAGTTTTAATCTCATAATAACTTCAGCTATCTTTCATATTTAATCATAATCGTAAATTCGAGATTTCTACAGTACCCAAAGAAAGCCAAGTCGCGGAAACCAGCTTATTCTCAGGCGTTCAATCAAAACAATTTCCTTAGGCAGGGTCTGATTCGGTTCCAGCTCAAGATCCTAGGGTCATGCAGGCAGGCAGTCAGACGGCCACGGTGGATGGTGTTTAGAATTGGAGCGGCGAGACAGACAAGGCGAAGATGAAGAATCGGAATAGGATTTGTGGAAGAGGAGTGTTTTCAGTTTTAAGTGGAAGACTTGTGCATAGATTGCAAGAGGCGAAGTGCTGGCGAGTTCCTAGGATTGGCCAGATAACTGTCGTAATGTATGCATCTACGTATTTGTATAGCTTATTTATCAACCTCTCAAAGCAGTGTTTTATGTATGTCTTGCTCAATTTACGATAATATGATAAACGCCATTACATTCTTGGCAGCTAGTGAGAATTGACAACTTCTCTAGTTGTACTAATATGTGCTAAATGTCCAGTTATGATTTAGAAACAATAAAATATTTAACCTAATCTAGTCTGACAACTTCTATAACGCCGTTATCATAATGCACAAGGCATCAATCGAAATCATTACAATACAATAATCCGACAGAGAAACGTCCCGTCGAAGATCTAACTTGATACCTTGATCACCGAATCCTTTGCAGGCGTATTTCTTGACGACCCCTGAAATGCACTGGACGTCCTCGAGACAGAAGGACGCCTTATGACCCTCCGCAACGCGGTTTCCGTTTCGATCGACGACGTCATATTGGGCAAATACCCGCATACTATGATAGTGCCTGCCAAAGTAACCTTTAAACTTCAATGTAATGCTAAACAAAAGCTGAAAATGAAAGACCCAGCAACAAAAGGGTTAGGTTAAGGAGAAGTATCGAGCTTTTAACTACATCTATAAGAGCAAATTCAGTAAATAAGTACGTACATTCTTGCAACCGTATGTAGAGTATAATTATACATAATGCAATCAACATATATCAATCACATAATTATCATCACAAGATTTAGTTGATAAACAGGTAAGAAGAGCTATAGAATGCGACCTTTAGTTATGGATTCTATCAGGTAATACACTTCATTTGGCAAAATAGCATTACATAAGACCTTTTCAAAGTTAGATCCAAATTTGTGGCATTATGTTTCTCTCAAAATGTCTGTTCTTTACGACAATTTAATAGAAGATGTGGGTGGTTTCAGAAACATTGCACATGTCGTGTAGACCATTTGGATGTAGTTTAAGATTGCACAATTTTTAAAAAATTCGTATGACCCAATCTTAATGGGGTTAACTGCATTCTTTTCGATTAGAGTCTAAATACTTAATATCCGTGTTTACATTAGGACAGAGAGCCTTATAGAATCGACCCCTCGGATCATTAGTGTATTCCATTTGCCTTTTGTCAATAACGTGTGCGTTTATCATTAGGGAAACATCGGACAGTTCGATATATTTTCGTCTAGTTAATATGCCTGAAGCTGAGTGATTCCTTAGAAAGCTGGTCAATTATTTCATTGCCATATACACTGACATGACTAGGTATCCAGACTTCCTCAACCGCACTGGATGCAATGCTATTGTATAGACTAATGATTTCACCGACCACTGTAGGCGTAAATTTTGCTTTATATCTTTTGAGAGTATAGGCCTATACGCTTTGCGAATCGGAAAATATGAAAAAGTTCAAAGGGTTTTCGCTTTAAGTTTTCGCTATCCGTTGGATGGCTTCCTTTATCGCCGTCAGTTCAGCCCAGTACGGTACACAATCATTCGAATAGTGGCATCTTCGGAATTTCCTATATACATGTTGAAATATGTATGGCAAAGGCCGCGGCAACTACATTCCCCGCTGTTGAACCATCTGTATCTATATATAGGTGTAATGTTGGTAGTTTTCCATTAGTTTGAGCACTAATTGTTTAATGTAATCGGAATGACCTACTTTTTTATTTAGTGACTTTCGAAAGCTGGTATTAACTTTAAGGGGCTTATTCAGCCTGAGTGGAGTTAAGAAAAATTGATGGACCTATGAAAGATGTGATTAAGCATGATAAAATTTCATAGGTAGGCCTACGTGTACAGGTGGATTTGAACCTGTATTTTGCTTAGTGCGATATTCATTCGTCCAGAGTGGCTGTAGTCTGTCACGAAATGGATTGAATGCACTATCTTTAATTTTTGTGCCGAATTTGAGCCGTTCTGTAGGTGTCTTAAATGTAGTGGGACTTGGCCACACTCATTTTACAATGCGGAGGCCGGGGTGCATGTGGCAGTTCAGCGGCATAGGCTCAAAGCTTCAGTTGAATAGATGTAAGTTTGGCTAGTAAAGTCTTAATGGCTGTTGAGAAGGCTATATCTCTATATTCTAACAGTGGTTCGAATAACAATGCCCGATAAATAGGCCCTAGTTAATAAGGCCTGCTTAGACGATACCTGTACACTATACCTACCTGTACCCTGACACAGCTGTCATGAGGTTGAGCCGTCGTTTGTACCTACTTTTCAGCGATGCAGTTTATGTGTTCTTTCCATGTTAACTTCTTGTCGAAGACGACTCCCAGGAATTAGAATTTTCTCATTTTTTACTGAAACTTTACGAATTTTGACTTTAATTGTCCAGTTAGAGCGAGTGCACGAGAAAACGACTGCTGTAGTCTCATTTATGGAAATTTTATGTCCGTTTTGTCTCGCCACTTGTGAATTGTGTTAGCTGACATTTGGGTTTTCTCTTCTGTTATTTTGAAAATTCGATGGCCGATAAAAAGACGTAACTATCATCACCACATAGCGTAATATTGACTTCATTCAAGCCTAGAGGAATATCTTTAATCACTATTTAAAATAATAATGGAGAGATAATAGATCCTTGAGGCGTTCCTGACTATATTTATCGGATAGTTCCGCCCGGCTTCTTGAAATGTTCGATTAGACAGAAATCTTTTAATCCATTTAAGGTGTGACTCAATATTTCATTCATTTACTTACAGGCCTATTCCGTAATTTACGCAACAATGTGCACGTGTTGCAAGTCGGACGCAGGCCTATATTCAAAATCGATAAATACGGATAAAACACTTTCCATACGTAGGGAAAATTGTTTTCCTCCCAAATTTTGTTGCAATATACTAACAGGCCCCACGGTGCATTTCAATGTGTCTAAGTGATATGATCATCTCCTGGGTTTTGCTGCATTCAGCGATTCCGATGGCACCTTTTTATTAAGCGTAAAATTTTCATCAATTGCTTCAATTTTGTATCTACAGTGATCGTTAACGACAACGGTTTGTTTACTGATTTTGTCAATTTTAAGTGCTTTAAAAATTTCTTTAAATGAATAATTGCTGCCATATCTCGTTTTAGCATACGTTGTTGCTAGTAAATTAGCCTTTTCAAGATTCATTAAAAGCAACTGGTAAACATATAGCACAGATTCAGAGTAAAAAGTTTAAAAGGTATCTAAACAGAATGTTGTAATTGAAAGTAGTAGTATACGGTGTTTAATGAAATCTAACCTTATATTGTCGACTAATGTCGACAGAGGCATGCAATAAATGAGCAGTTACCTTACCTTACCTTATCTTACATGACCTGATGTTACCTTACCGGACCTCATCTTTCCTTAATTGAACTAACCTGACCTTCCCTAACTTTATCTCACCTAACCTAATCTTACCTTATCTTAACGTACCTTACTTCACTGGCGGATTCAGATGGGGCCATGCCAGCCAAGGTCCTACCTACCTGAGTTTGGGGTAGGAGCATAGCCGAAGTGGCCCTCCTTGATTCACCCTTGCTCACCTGCTCTTTATTCTTTGCACTGGCTGTCTAAACTCTCAGTGAGGGAAACATGGTCCTCGTGCCTTCTGGATCCGTCCTTGACTCATCTGATCTGACCTGGCCTCACCTGATCTGACCTGGCCTGACTTGACGTAACCCTAACTTTCCTGATCTGACCTTACATGAATTTACCCAACCTGACCTGGCCTTACCATAAATGACCTGACCTTATCTTCTATCCGATTCTCGTATCTCGCTGGACTCACATGTGACACAGGTGCCACTCCCAGTCCTCTTTGCGTAGATCAGGGCGAAAGTCTGCTGTCCCAAAGTTCCAGATGCTGCTCGAAAAACGAAGCAAACGACGCTTGAAGATGTGCCAGTCTGCAGGGAAAACACCAAACCAACAAAATAGAAAAAATAAATAAAAAATACTGGTTGATTTTTTTGTCTGAGGTATATATGAACCCTCGGAATTTAAAAAAAAATTGCTGTAGATAAGGAACTACATATGGAACGTCAGCTATTCGTCAAGTTCAGGCATGGGTAATGTGCTGCAGAAAGAAGCAAAATTGAAGCAATGAATTGTCAATGCCAAGCAATGAATTGTCAATGCCAAGCATTGAAACAGATAAGTCGTCTCTTTTGCATATCCGGAGACATTACCGATGATTCTTCCAGGCTCTGTGATGCAGGTCAGACCGACACTGCAATAGGACACAGATTCTGAAGGACGCTGAAACAGGCCTCTCACAATAGGGTACAAACGGCGACGTCTGGCTGTCAGTAAAGAGGTTTGAAGCCATACAGGTTTCTGGCAACATGGTCTGTAGTGCTATAACTTCCATCCAGCGGGTTCTAGCAGAGGATCAGATGTTTTGTACTTAGAAGGAGGGACTGAATCTGCTGTCTGTGCAACCAGAAGATACTTATTCTATGCCAGAAAACCATATTATCGTAAAACTGGACTTATTGAATGCTTTCAATGCCGTGAGAAGAAACAATTAATACACCGATAACCCGCACGAGTGCTCCCAAAATTCCAATAAGCGATAAAAGCAAATATAATCTACATAAATTAAATGAGGTGTCGTTAAGGCCAACGTCAAGGCTGCCACTCTGTTTCAGTGGACTGGCTTTCTGGGTATTGATCTGACTGCGGCTTGATTTTGGTTCTCCTTTGGTTGATGCCCTGCGCATTAGACATTAGCGCCATAGAAGTTGCTAATTAACATTAAGAACGGCCCTTGCACCCATAAGATATTGTTAAATACTGGATATAATCTACAGAGAATCATTAAAAAGAATTTGACCCAGACTAGTGTGAGGTATGGTAAGGCCAACATCAACGGCCCTGGTAGCCATAAGATGTCGACAAACACTGGAATATACTACATTCAGTATCTCCATAGGTTATGTTACGATGTAACTCGGTATTATAATTATGTTTCTGTAATGACACTAATCATCTTCGATATAACGGCGTCTTTAAATGAACGATATATAACATACAGACAATAAAATGCACTCGCTTCTGCAAAACATATAGGCACTACTAAACTTGGGGCGATAAAGAGACACGGACACCATGGTGACACGGTGGTCAAGCAAGCACCTAACAAATCGGCTTTTCACCTCTGCGGCCTGAGTTCAAATACCGGGCTCATCAAGTGAAATCGACAAAGATCAAATAAAATGAGGACTTTACAATTGCTTTCATGGCCCCTTAATAAAGCGGAGCAATAGAGAATTCGACCTAAATGTGTGTGTGTGTGTGTGTGTGAGAGAGAGAGAGAGAGAGAGAGAGAGAGAGAGAGAGAGAGAGAGAGAGTGGGAAAGGAAAAGGCCGAGAAATGGGAAAAAATGAAGGGGTATTGGAGAGAGGAAGAGGCATGGGAAGAGAAAATTGGGGAAGGCAGATTGTAGAGTAATGGAGGTAAGGAGGGAGAAGGATGGAAAGGAAGAGGGAGAGCGAAAGTAGTAATAGTAGCAGCAGCAACAGCAGCAGTAGTAAATAATAATTTAGCCCCTTGAGATGGTGCTCCAGACAATGCTTTTAACAAGAGATCAGGCACTACTTTTAAACCCACCGTACGATCCTAAAATGTAAGATGCAAATGTACTCGACCACAAGGCTTTGTGGCCTTCATCTTACTAATATTTCAATGACTTCAGATGAGATCCTTTACAATCACTGCCCGTCTGAATGGGTGCCACGCCATTTAAGGTCCCTGTTTACGGACGTAACAGTAGGGTAACAATTTTATTTAAAAAACAAACAAAATTACGGTGCACAACATCTTAGTGTATAAAAAATAATAGCAATAATAAACAACTAAATAAATCTGTTTATTCATGCATGACTGACCATGACGGGTGTTTTTTATGTTGAAGGCCGACTGAGCAGCACAGTTCTCTTCCATGGCGCATTGCAAGTAGTACATGGGTTGGTCGTGCAGGTAGGTACTTGACGCAAGCAGGGTCACGTTCGGAACCAAATCGGGAAGCTCTGCAGGTTATCAACAAACCTCGATTGCATCAACTGAGTAAGGAAAGAATTTGATATCAACTAGACTACGACTCTTTACTAATTGTTTTTTCCTATTGGTAATTTTATTATTTTGCTATTGTCAGCGATCTTTCGAAGTATCAATCGATCGGGCTTCGAACTGTCGACTTGCCCGATTTGAATCATATTGTTAACGCGAGAAAAGACACAGCCTTTGGCTTGCATATGTAATTAAGAAAATGAATTGTCCAATCACTACAGTACTTCAGTCGTCGAATATTTAGTTCTAAACACATGAATCTATCAACGACATTTGTAACTCAAACTATCAGCTGAACACACGACAGTCTACTGCTCCAAATCTTCACCCTCTTCTCAACAATGCATTCGCGAGACAGTGCACATTGGTTTAGACTAGTAGACTAGTAGTAGTGCCTATATGTTTTGGCCTACATTTCCCGCGCGAGCGCCCACGTGATAAAGTACGCACCCGCCAATGTCGGAGAAAATTCCGCGGCGCGCTCGTCGGTCAACCACAAGCACGTCAATAACCAGATGATTCATAGGCTTGACGTCACGGAAATTGCCAATACAAACACACGCTTAAAACATGCTGCATCGTCATCGGAAAAATTACGCTCACAATTGTTATTATTTGTTAGTATTATTACAATACTCCATAATTTACAAATCGTTTAATTAATTTCTATAATCATTTTCCATTTTTACTACTACTACTACTACTACTACTACCACTACTATTACTACTACTACCACTACTACTACTACTACTACTACTACCACTATTATTATTATTATTATTATCATGATCATTATTATTATAAACGTGCCCCTGAAAGCAACGGCATTATAACGCTGGGTGCAAATTGAGAGGCGCTGAAAAAGATAGGTTATATTATAATTACTTAATTTTTTTTAATTCTTACTTTTCAGTTTCATCCAAGGTACAAATGATTCCTCAGGAATACAAAAATTACGGGAGCATTACTATGGACTTTTTTGAAACTGTAATCCGAAATATGTAAAGCGCCGCTTCAAATCAATTAATCAAAGGCCCTCTCTGCGCTAACCTTAATGATGTTAAATGTCATTAAGAACAGTACATTCATCCGTTAGTAAACATTGCTCAGATAACTAGAAGAGTCACCAGTGGCAAGCTCACACACACACGCACACACACACACAGAGACACACACGCACGCACGCACACACAGAGCCTACAAATAGACTTCTTTGGGAAGGGCATATTATTAATTCATTATTATTCTTATTTTATTATAATAATTTATTATTAATAACAATTTTTTAACACTAACAGCAGAAAATAAGTGAAACTTGTGTTTTCTGGAACGTCTGTTTCATTGTTGTTGTTGTTTTTGTTGTTATTGTTACCCGGTATATCTCACTATCTAAACATTTAGGAACAACCAATGGCATTTTAAGGAAGTTACTCGAAAAGTCATCTTGGAATATATAAAAACGTTAGAGTTAAAAGGGAAACATGAAAAACCCAAACTACCGGTGGCACAGACGACCCCGGCTACCAAGTCCCTACGAGAACACGTGGTAGCAGTTGCTCCGGATTCATCGTGGTAACAGTCGGACAATTTCTCTTCTTCGCCATCACAGTGAACTCCGTTTGCCATCTTCACCAGGTTCTCCCCGCCGAAGAAGCTCACCTGGACAATGTGCACATATAATTGACTAGAACTCCCCTCGGTTACGTATGTAAATTTACTGGTAAATGATTAGAACTCACCTGGATTACCTAGGTAAGTCCACGGATGATTACAACAACTCGACTGAACAGGTAAGAGCATAAGTAAATGATTAATTCAACTTATCTGAATGACACGTGCACTGGTAAATGATTAGAGCTCACCTGGATTACCTATGAAAGTGAATAGGTAAACGATTAAAAGATCGTACCTGGAGAGCGGACTTTGCAAGTCCGAGTCCGGCTTGTCTGCAAGCGACTCGCGCTTCCAGCATGGTCCAGTGACTACTGCAGATAACGCCCCATTCCGCTCCATCGAAACTCATCTCCAGTCGACCCTCGTTCGTGTTTCGGCCATTTACAACGCGCACCTGATAGCTCTACAGGTAACAAGCACACAAGTAATTTGTTGACTAAATATAAGGTAACGACCTAATCTAGAGGTAACAAACGCACAAGTACTATATTAACAACTTAACTTTCAGGTAACAAGCACACAGGTAAAAAGGTAATATATTAACGGCTTAATCTACTGGTAGCATAGGTAACATGTTTCACTCAAGCGACAAGCGACTGATGCCTAGTGCTTTATGATAAAGAAGTTGTAGAAATCGTTAAATTTGATAACATTTATAACTACGGCTTCATTTGAAGTGACCAACAATTGATGCCTTGTGAATTACGATAAAGGCACTATAGAAGTCATCAGATTAAATTAGATTTATGAGTACGGCTTCACTTGAAGCAATCATATATTTACATCTTGTGCATCATGATAACGGCACTACAGAAGTCATAAGATCCGATGAGATTAGATTAAATTAAATCTAGAGACAGCGTTATAAGGAGATTTTAGTCCAGTGTGCATTAAATAGTAAGATACAAACTGCTGGTTTATGGCGCTGTCTGGCGACATGATCCAACTGCATCATCTCTCGATAGACCGCATTTGCACTGAAATTGAGTCTCTGAGTTGTGGCCGTAAACTCGTGACTTGATCCCTGAGAAGTTCGAGGGGTCGAGGTCGTGCTTATGCGACTGATCGGGCGACTTGTTACTCGAGAATTCCGGGGAGAACAGAAGACCCCGGCCGCTTCGCGCTGGTCGCAGTTGTGGACGCCAAAGGGTTCATGTTGGCAGGCGACAATAGATGCTTCGTCGCCATGACACTGGACGTTGTCCAAACCAATGCCTTAAGTGCAACAAGAAGACCAAAGGCAATGATTGCTGTTAAACAATGCCTTTAATGCAACAAGGTTACGATATGTTTTGAATGTTGTTACAACCAATGCCTTAAATGCAACAATGATACAACACGCACTGAATGTTGTTTAAACTAATGCCTCAAGTGCAACAAAGCGATAAAAACCTATGAATGCTGTTCAACCAATGCCTTATATTCAACAAGCATACAACACTCGTTGACTGTTGTTCAAGCCAACGCCTTAACTGGAACAAGGAGACCGCAGGCATGAATGTTGTTTAAACCAATGCCTCATATGAAACAATGAGACATCAAGCATTGAATGTTGTCTAAACCAATATTCTACCTAGATGCAACAAGGACAGAACATTATTATTGTTATTAATAATTATCGACTTCTATGGCGCTTGTGTCTAATGCACAGGGCATCAGTCGATCGCGCATCGAATCAAGCCGCAGTTAGGTCAATACCCAGAATGTCAGTCCATCGCAACAGAGTGTTAGCCTAAGGTGGATAAGACAAATGAACAAGATGACGAAATGACACAAGAAACCAAGCACAGCAGACGGGTGCAGAAAGAGTTCAAAATTATTTAGGTCAGTCAACCAAAAATTAACCAATAGCAGTTCTAGGTTTTGGCACAACCAGAGAAAGGGAATCAGATGACCTAATTGAATA
Organism: Norana najaformis; assembly: GCA_964023275.1. Classification (NCBI taxonomy): domain Eukaryota; kingdom Metazoa; phylum Annelida; class Clitellata; order Crassiclitellata; family Hormogastridae; genus Norana; species Norana najaformis. The sequence goes on along the minus strand of OZ029913.1, from coordinate 31,693,849 downwards.
ATGACGAGTCTGGGAATGAGGATTGATTTTAAGTACTGTTTTTGGTCACAGTTCAATGTTTTATAAACCATAAGCCCCAGTTTGAAAGACATCCTTTGCTGAACAGGAAGCCAATACAAAGATTTAAGTACGGTGTTATTTTGCTCATATTTTGACATAACAGTTATGGCTCCAGCCAGAGTTCTGAACTCTGAAGTATTTGCATGTTTGACTTTGTAATAACGGTTATAAGCGAGTTACAGTAGTTACGGCGATTGAAGACTAATGCGTTTGCCAGAGATATCCTTGAAAACATAGGAACATAACAATTAGTTCTGTGTAAGTCACGAATATACGTATATCGAAAAGTCTAGGTCTATCTATTGGATATGATTATTTCTACGGCGTTTATTTTTCATCTAAATATGAATGTCTTCTGAACACTAATGTCCTTCCGAATGCTCACAAGATTGACTGATCTACGTTACAGAGAACGACGAATCTAGAGCACATTCTACCCCAAACGATTGTGTGACCTGCTCCGTCGACTATCTCGTATGTACCCTCTCGGATCTAAGTTCTGACTGCAACTCTTAAGCTAGATCCTGCACTGCTCGGATGTTCGGTCTGCTCTCCCTAGGCGGACCCTGACTCTCAGCCTCAATCAACAGGCTGCTTCGCTGGAAATGTGCGATTCTTCTGCGGACTGCCTTGAGGCACCGGTGGTATCACTCTTAATTAAGCTGCACTATTCTTTCACTCTTTTCTTAATTAAGCTGAGCAAGCTGATCACTGTATTTCTAGATCGCGGTTCTGAAGTCCTAGCCAACGTTATCCAACTGTTGTTTATTGTCTTCTCTCTCTAGCCGTACGCCTTATCCAGTCTCTCGCTCGTAACGCGATCCAAAATCAATTAGCTTAAGCAATTCCCTGTCCAAAAGGCCAAAACCTATAACGCATGGAAACCACACGTGCCTTCTACAATGTTACTGCTTATTGTTCCAAATCACTCAGACCAAAGCCCGTAACTTCTATGATGGCTAGGCCGACTGTGCAGTGTAATATACTACACAGCTTATTCACTCTTGTACTTGCTCACCTATTCAGATCAACAGTGGGATACATACATGATGACTCACAGATGCAACTGCCGTTTAAGCAGTCAGTCAGAGACATAGGAGGGTCAAAATTGCTCAAGGTACGAGCAGCATCAGTCAACTGAACAAATGAGTCACTCAGTTTTAAAGATCGCAGCCATTCAACTTCTTGAGTTGGTGTTTGTTGTGGAACGCCCAGTAGTAAAACTTCAGTTTTCGACGAGTTAATGTAGAGTTTATTAGCCGCCATCCAAGACTGTACCTCCTCAAAGGGAGTGGACAACAGCTGCACAGACGAGTGACAAGACAAACTGTCCAACGAAATGTAAATCTGAGTATTATCGGCAGAGAAATGATATCCTAGTGAATGATTGTTGAGCATTATACCTAATGGCGTGGTGTATACTGTAACAAAAGACTGAAAAGAAGACCAAGCACAGAAGCTTGCAGGCTGCCACATGTCAACAAAGCACTAGATGAATAATTACTCTTTAAACATAATGATGATTGAGTGCATGAACTAAGACATGTAGCAACGAATGTAGCGCAGGACTAGAAAACTCAAACCAGTGCTGTAGGCAATACAAAAGAAGAGAATGGTCCACAGTATCAAAAGCAGCATACAGGTCAAGAAGAGCAAGTGCTGTCACACTACCTACTGTCACCCATAGAACACATGGTGCCATTATTAACAGCAAGAAAGGCGGATTACGTTGACTGAAACTAACAGTATTCAGGATTAAAGGAGGAGTTTGAGAACAGGTGAGTGTGCATACCATGACAACTATCATGGTAAGCAGTCCAACCAACAACGAGTTTTAGATGGAAAATTAAAACTTGAGATGGATCTGTAATTAGACAGGTCGCCAGGGTCGAAAGAAGTTTCTTCAACAGATGTTGAACTATGACATGAGCAAATGCAGCAGGGAATGTCACAAGGGACACAACAGAAGCCTGAACGTCGTCTAAACCAATCGCATACGCCACAGATGAATTAACGAGGTGATTCAACCCAATCATTAATCAATCCACAGATGAATCAACCCATTAAACATCGTACTCACTGTGTCTTGGTTGTCCGAAGTAGGCCTGACTGGTGTGCCCGAGGGCATGAGGATAACCTAGCGACCTACAAACGACCCGGGCCGCCTGCAAGTTCCATCCATCATCACAAATCGACCAGAGCCTCCCGTTGTGGTACACGAGCACATTTCCCGTTCCTGGGGCAGTTCCACCCTCCAGGATCACATCTCCCTCCGTCAGATTGTGCTGTGGTGGCGATGTCTGTTGATGAACCGCAGCAACAACTGGCGTCAACAAAACCCCCGCAACAATACTGAAAAGTCGAAGCATGACACCAAATGTACGTATAGCCAAATGCGACCCCGATTCAATTCGACTGGCATTCACTATCAACCAACCAACCGATCGAACGGCACAACTTTCTCCTTAACGTAGAAGCTCTCAGCATTAAGAGAGACCAAATGACAGATAGGCCCGCAGTTTTCTCCGTTATTCCAAACTCAAAAGCTCGAAGCCTTGCGGCAAACAGAAGGGTTTTATGGTTACGCCAGGCGGCATTGTTAACAACACAAAAAGCGACCTTTTCTTATTGAGATGAATATCTTCTCAGTTAAATGAATGTTGTCCCAGGCTTTAGGAATATCTTCGCAGTTAAGTGAACGTTGTCAAAGGCCTGGCATGTTTGTAGTGTCGTTTCATGAGCGCTTAAAACGCTGCAACGCTTCGTAAAGTCTTCGGTTTGGTAAACAGTCCAACCTACGCAAGCAATTGCTGTGGTTAGGACGTGAACACAGGTGCACGTGGAATGCAGTTGAACAGGTACTCGCTTGTTCGTGTCCAGCAATCAAAAGCTCAAGAGCTCAACTTGTGTCCTTGTAGAAGGGAAAACGTCAAATGGCTCCGATTTGGGACAGACGTTGGCCCACTTAACAAAATCCAAGAAACTATGAAAATCATCCAGTCATTTATATGACGCCTTTAAAGAACCTGCCGAAGGTGATACATTCATGAAAGTAGTGCCTGGTAAGAGCTTACGGTATTTAATTTGAAGAAATCGGGTTAAAAATTACAAAATTTGTGAATTTTCAAATTGTGATTCAACTGCAAAAGCAACATTTTTAAATGCAAAATATCAAATAAAAAGTTACATCCAAACAAGTGGTGCAGTAAATTTAAAAAACTCTGGCCTCAACTGTGAAGGTCAGAGTTATGGAAGTTTCCTCAAGTTACTCATGCTGCATAGATTATAATTAGGCCTGTAACCAACAACTTTTATGCCACATCCAGTTTTGACGAGACACATCGTCCTCCTCACTTTTCCTCTCTCTCTCTCTCTCTTAGCTGCTATGCTCATTCTTCTTTTATTCCACACTTTTTATAATGAAAAAGTAAATGTAAACTCAACATTATTCTATTTATTAGTATTTCTTATATTTATTATTATTGTTATTATTTATGATCATCGTCATCATCATTGTTGTTTCTTCAATGCAGATAGTCTGACCCAGCAGGAGAGATTGCCTAAACTAGTGAGCTGCCCCTTTCTCCGCAAATCACGTGCTGCTCTGAACAATCTATAAATACATGTATGTACACTTGTACTCTAAGTTTCTATAACGAAAACCTTCCACAAACAAGAGCTGCTGTAAACGAATAAAGAACTGTTTATCTTAGGCCGACAAGGCAACTATCACGTTCAGAGTTGCTTCTCTGGGTGCAGGTTGTGTGGGGCGCGAATCTGGTAAGTTCCATGACATCATATTCAGCGATGAGACGGAGCCGACTGAAAGCAAATAGTTCATGACTTGGCGACCTCTGGGTCAGACGCGATTCATATACGACCACCTGCTGTGACGCGACGTCTGCAAAGAACCAGGGCCCTTGTAACAACAGCTGTCAGAAAGCAACAACACAGGAACACTGAAGTTTGTTAAGAGGTGCCCGAAACACTTCGTTAAGTAACAGCCAAAAATGTATGTAAGCATGTACATGAACATTATATACACCCCTTCGGGAAGTTCTCAGAGGCGCTGAAACTTTTAAAAAATCTAATTTAATGACTTCTGTTGTACTATTATTACAATGCACAAAGCATCAATCAAGAGTCATTCCAAGTCTCACTTGAAACGAATCAATGAAATTGATTTGTCTTGATTTGTCTGCTGCCTTTGATACTGTGGACCATTCTCTCCTTTTGCATCTTCTCCAGCACTGGTGTGTGATTTCTAATCCCGCCCTACATTGGTTTGCTACTTATCTCAGCCCTCGCACTCATTCCGTATATTTAAATGGACATTATTCAGCTAGTGCTTTGCTGAATTGTGGCGCTCCGCATGGTTCTGTACTTGGTCGTCTTTTGTTTGCATTATACACCACACCTCTAGGTACACTGCTAGACAATCATTCACGATACCCAAATCTACACTTCATTTAATATAGTCTGTCTTGTCACTCGTTTGTGCAGCTGTTGTCCACTGCCTTTGATGAGCTGCGGTCTTGGATGGCGGCTAATAAACTCCTCTTTAACCAGTTGAAGACTGAATTTATACTACTTGGCACTCCACAGCAACTTAAGAAGTCTGAATGGCTTAAATCCTTATAGCTGGGGGACTCACTCATTGAGCTGAATGATGCTGCTCGTGACTTGGGCATTGCTTTTGGTTCTACCATGTCTCTCAAAAACTATGTAAATGGTATTTGTAAGTCATCACATATGTATATTCGTGACATACGCAGAATTAGGCGTTAAGTCCCCATGTCTTCTAGAATATCCTTAGCTGACGCATTGGTCTCCAGTCGTCTTGACTATTGTAACTCAATTCTTGTTGGTATCACTAAGACAAACATGCAGAAACTCCAAAGAGTTCAGAACTCCTTGGCTAGAGCCATAAAAAATACTTCTAAATATGAGCATATAACCCCTGTGCTTAAATATTTGCATTGGCTTCCTGTTCAGCAAAGGATTTGTTTTAAATTGGGTCTTACAGTTTATAAGACATTGAATTATGGCCAACCACTATTCTTAAAATCAGTCCTTATTCCCCAGACTTACCATTAATCTGCAGTATCATCTGATTGTCTTTCTCTGGTCATACCTTAGACTAGAACGGTTCTCGGTAAACGTGCTTTTCGGTTGCTGGACCTAAATTCTGGAACTCTCTCCCGTGTCTGTTCGTTCTGCTCAGTCGATTCTGTCATTTCGTTCTCAACTTAAAACTTACCTGTTTCAAATTGCTTATCCACCGCAGGCTGCCTCTCTGTATTGTGGACTGACCTTCTGGATATTGACCTGATTGTGGCTTGGTTTTGGTGCACCATCGGTTGATGCCTTGTGCATTAGACACCGGCACATTAGAAGTTGCTAATCATTATCACGAAATGGAGAGAAAAACTTAATTAAATTCTTTTTCACACATAAATGTGGATGCTTTTGTAACAACAAAGTGTGGACAACTGGACATGCACTAGTGAAGACAACCGAGTTATCTATAAAAATTGTTGCATAGAAGTCTTCACATTTGCCGATCAGCCAGACCCCAACATTATTTGTTGAGTCTAAGTTTACACTTTTAGACCGATTCTCTACACTATTTTTAGATAGCATAGCAATGCGTTTATTACGGTAATTTATACATGTATACAAATTTATGTAACGTAATTAAAATTTCTATATCTTTACTACGACTACCTTTAGGTTTTGAAGAGTCGATAATGATTATGTTTAACAAAAATAACTTCCTCGGCTAATACAAAATAAAGGAAATAAATAAATATGTTTTAAAAAACAATAACAGAAGCAATGATTCACCATTGTATAAACCCACTGTAATCTTATGTGCTGTATAAATATTCTGTTATATTACAGTAATAAAATAATATCCAGTTGATTGCCAAACAAGACCAATCTTTATAATTTCAAGTGGTCTTCAATTTTCTCCTGCTTGATTAAAACAGTTTCATTTATTACTGAAACTGAATGAATGCCAATATTTCAGTTACAAAAATTTGTACAAAATCTGCACTTAATATACTAACAATTTATGCAAAATCTGCATTTACACCCATAAGCCAATAATTAGGCCTAACGCGAAATCTGCCTTTAATGCAGGTATACCAATAATTTATGCAAAATTTACAGTTAAAATGATGAATCAATATTTTGGGCAACCTATGCATTAAAAAATATGCTCCTAATTTATGCCAAATTTGCATTTAAAACAAAATACCTTTCAAAAGCTTTTCTTATATCGACTATGCTGAGAACAAGGCGTCCATCCCGCTGATCCCAGCGCCTGTCTCTCAAGGGTCCAACTAGGCGCCACATGGGCGAGTCCAGTCCCCTTCACTGTCGAGGGCCAGAAGAGCTCTCCGACTGTAGCATTTGCCAAAGGTTTGTCAAACCATAGACGTCTAGATAACTAGGCTTAATTATCTAGGAGTCTATGGTCAAACCAATCGTCAAAGACGATCCTTATCTCATTATTAAAACAAACTTAATGGCTCCATTTTGACAAGTTATTCAACTTAATCGTCTCGTTACCGGCGTCTGCATGCTGCATGACGTCACCAGTCCGATCACCAAGCGCCACAACAAATATCCATCCGACGAAAAATAGTCCCCTAGTTCTGAGATTACCATGCAGCTTCTTCAGCCGCTATTTGGATTAAAACAGCTGGAGTTGACGTCTCACTTGTAAGAACAAAAGAGATGGTTTGTTTGCTGGTAAATTTAAGTGAAACGTGTCACGGTAGACACCGGTTGGAGCACGCACCTGCTACGCTTTGACGAATTCCCCGTCTGTCTGCCGCCTTTGAAGCTGCAGCAAACAGCTAGAAATTACAACATCGTAAAAACATGCAGTGCTTTGCATTAGATTAACGTCTTTAGCGCCTTAGTTTTTCTGTTCCGCAAGTCGTCTCGTTGCTTGCCAAATACTTTACACTCGAAAGCAATCCTTATTATATGCATTATGGCCTAATATTTGTAAATTAAAGACTCGGTGGCAAAACTTCATAGATTTCTATGTTGTATTTGCGAGAAATCAGCATAGCATCTTAAATGTTAACGTAGCTTACTTAAATGAAATGCCATTCGATATTAAATTATTCATTACCTACATTTTCTTCTCACCAAATGTTCAGATACATACAACGTAGCGATCAATATCGTAGCTAGGTTCTTAGCAAACGGTGCTAATAAAGACAATCGCTCCGTCAATAGAGATTTTGGATTTTAACGAAAAACAACAGTTTAGAGAAACGTCATAAGTTGAACATTAATCGATTGCACGATATTATGACACAAAAAGCTCCACTGAACACTTTCAGAATTGATAGCTGCAAAGTGTTTGAAAACTTCACCCAAATTGATGAAGTGCTACTTCATCCTCAATTTTCTAAACTGAACTAATTAGTTTCTGTCACTTCGTTTTTGGTAAACGCAAGATAAACAACAAAGTGATGAACAAAAATACTAAAATTATACATTACACGTTATAAATATTCTACAACTTTTTGACTCGGTGCCACTACTTATGCCGTTGCCTCGCTGAATTTCCACTACGGCTGGCCTTGGCCTTAATGAAAGGTTAGCGAGGCCTCATGCCTTTTACTAGAACCTGACGCTTTGAGCCTAAAAACTTTAACAAGCCTAAATTTGGTCGTTTAAAGACAGATTTTCTTTATTAACCCAGACAGAGTGACGAAGCTTTGACATGGGAGAGGGTGAAAGGAATGGGGGAAAGTGGTCAAGTCTAGAGAAGAGGACTATTTTGACAGCGGTGACCAATAAGCTCAAAATATATAATAGGCGTCTGAGTGTGGAAGCTTTCAGACAGAGAGAGAAAGAGGAGGAGTCCAACTCGAGTTGAAACTCCACACTGTGTACAGTAGGCCTGTCGAGTCTGAAGTTTTTCATCGGCAGAATCTTTGGATCTTTAAGGGGCATATGCTCTCATTGTTTTGTCTGTGATCACGATTAAAGTTTCGCGTGCTCTGTTGGAAACCTCTTGTACAATGCACCATTTCCCCCTTAGCTACGCCACTGGTTATGATGAGTCTTTAAAGAAGATATGATATATCGCTCGCTCGACCCTTTGAAACCGTAGTACAAAGGTTTCTTCAAACCACATTAATTATTATCACTGGAAATAAAAATATCACCTGTCTCGCAGACACCATGGGAAATAGAAGTTTGAAACTTGGGGAAAATTAGTGGTCAATGTGTCTAGACAATTACTAAAGCGCCTTTTAGGTACCTCACAAACGCGCAGCCTGCGCGAGTCTAAATGATGTTAAATTCATCAAGTATAAAATGTTAATCAATAAGCGAACATTACTGAGGTAGCTATAAGAGTCACCAATGGCGAGCTGTTGCAGACACGCAGATCCCAACCGACGGATTTTCAACTACAACTGATAGTAGTAGACGCCGTGTTCAGAGTCCATGGATCAAGCAGCGTCAAAGAAGAGTAACGACGACAGGCGACGTGGCTCGCAACACACCCGAACGCCAGCAGTCCCCCGCAGATGACGGAAGACGCTGCGTCCGGACATCCCTCAGCCGCCATGTTTATGGAGAACAACATTCTTCAGCATCCGGCCAGTTTGTCGTAGAGTCTCTTCCGCAACAGAACGGGCAGCACAGATCCAATACTACATTTATTAAACTCTCTTCCTAACAAACATTGTGAACTTGATCCTATACCCACCTCCTTATTGAAAGACTGTGCTTCTGTCCTAGTTCTAATCATCACCAAAATAGTTAATCTCTCCTTATCTACGGGTAATTTATCCCTCCTTTTCAAACACTCTCTTGTTACCCCTCTTCTCAAGAAATCACCACTTGACAAAGAAATCCTTTCGAATTACCGACCTCTTTATTACCTGACTTTCACCTTCAAATTAACGGATTGTCCTCTCTCGGATCAATGACTATTTAGCTTCCAACTCATTCCTTAACCCACACCAGTCTGGTTTTACTAAACGCTACTCAGCTGAAACTCTGCTCACATCTCCCTACAACAAGCTTGTTTCTGGCATCTCTCATCAACAGGTTTCTTGCCTCTGACTTCTTGATATCTCAACAGCCTTTGACACTATTGATCACAATATCTTACTTCAACGACATTCAACCTAACCATAGGATTTGCTGACACTGCTCTGGATATAGTCTTATCTCTCCTCCCGCTCTTTCCCCGTTAAAACTTTGGAAGCCTCTTCTCAATCATGCCCTCTCACTTGCGGAGTTCCTTGGAGTTCTTGGACCTCTTCCGTTGTTGGACCTTTTCTGTTTATCCTCTACACTACCCCACTCAGTTCACTCATTAAAGCATCCTCAGTTGACCATCACCTGTACATTGACGACACCCAGTTATTGATCTCTTTCTTTCCGTATTGTTTCAACGAGTCTAGACATCATCTTCTTTGGGTGGTTAAACAAATCTCCTCCTGGATGACATCTAATCTCTTGTGCCTAAAACTGAATTCATACTTATTGGCCTAAGCAACCAGCTCAGGAAAATTCATGACCCGTCTATCTCCCTCGATCTGGACTCTGCATCCACCTTTAATACTAGCTCTTCTGTCCGCAATTTAGGTGTAGGCCTAATATTCGACTAAAACCTCACTTTTTCTGATCATTTCACCCATCTTTCCCACTCTTGCTTTATGCATATCCGCAACCTTCGCAGAATCCGCCCTATGCGCTTGACTTCAAAACTGCATCTACCATCGCCACATCCACAGTCCATGCAAAACTAGACTACTGCGATTCACTTTTCCTCAATATAGATACCACTCAAATAAACCACCTTCAAGCTATCCAAAATGTTCTTGCTCGTGCTGTCACCAAAACTCCCAAATACCATCATATAACTCATGTTCTCAAATCACTTCACTGGCTTAAAATACCTGAATGAATAGAGTACAAAGTTCTATCCCTTACCTATAACACACTTTAATCCTCCCAACCCTCCTATCTTCGGCATTTATTTACAATCCAACCACTCCGTTCAACCCACTCCTCTTCTGTCCTAACCCTTCTTCGCCCTCATGGCACCTCATCTTTAAAATTTGGAAATCGCTCCATAGCCATAGCTGTCCAACCCCTCTGGAATAAACTCCCGTCAGAATTACGACAATTGTCTGACCCATCCTACGAACTCACCAACACTTCACCTCTTGCAATTTCTGCGCTGGTCTTTCACTTAAAACTGAAAACATTATTTTTCCAAAAATCTTATCCTATTTCTTCCTCTTCCCCTTATCTCTCTTCTCGCTTCAGTTTCAAGCACCATCCACCGTAGCCGTCTCACTGTCTGCCTGCCTGACTCCTGGATCTTAAATAAAATGTTAAATGTATGTCTTATATAGCGACCGTATGGCTTCGATATTGATCTGGAACAGAACCCTATTGCCTATCGATTTTGTTTTGACTGAGCGCATGTGATTAAGCTGGTTCCCGCGACTTAGCCTTCGTTGGGCGCTGCAGAAATATCGAAATTACAATTACTATTGACCTTTCCAACTGGACCATGTAACCTGAGTGAAAGACCACCTTGTAACCTGAAACCCCCAGGGCGGAACAGCCCATTGGCGGCGCACGGGACTTCGACAACAAATGTCCGAACACCATCCAAAACACTCAAAAACGATGGCGAAAGAGAAAAATAACTGCTTGGTCATATTAGAAGTCTGTACGAAAGAAAATAATCGAGCAAAATTTGCGGCCATGTTGGCCATGTGCACTACTGTAGCTCAGTTATACAAGTGGTTAGAGAAACGGTGAAAACTCGTAGTTATAAGCGATGCTGTGTTTTCTAGGAGGCGGCTTGCTGGACTATTGGATGTAAGGCAATAAAATGCATTAATTTTTTTATTGTGCTGTCGTTTTTAGCGAATGATCAGATTGCCATTATATGGTTTCGGTCGAGCAGCTTCGAGGGCCGTGGAAATTATTTGTTATTGCCAATCTTTCGTACCAAGTCGACGCTTAAGAATAAGCCAACAGCCGCTCGCTGCTCGGTGTGGTACGTAAGATCTCTTTGTGTATATAGCTGCAGTAGTCTTATCTTTGCTGTTTGGAAGATCAACGATCGATCCTGGATAAATGATTTCTGTAAAACTTGACATGGATCTAGAGATCTCTGTGTATGCAATAGACGGGTCTCAACAGCGCCGATCGCGATATGGTTATTTCAGCGAGAGGATACTACAAAACATGTTATAATCTAATTCAGTAATATAAATTAAACCAGTATAATCTCGCTTTTAGTCTTTTAAAGAAAAAGATCAGCATTACCAAACTAGACTTTCTGGTTAAACGAGAATATTCTTTTTGTGGACTATAAATTAATTGCAAATGTGTCAAACTTGTTTCCAGTGAGATCTTAGAAAACTCATGTTCTGATGCAGATTATGTAATACAACCAATGATTATAACATAAAATAACGTTAGTTGCAGATACTGCAGTACCGGGACTGTTACCGAATCTCATAAAATTTTACCTTGTAATAGACAGGATCTCGAGAAGTCTAATGTGCCTGTTCCTATATTCTGAAACTGATCCTGAAATTTTCTAAGAATTTCAAAAATTCAACTTGAAAAAAAAACAAATAGAAAAGTAGGTTTGTGGACTTCATCAAATCTCATCAAATTTACCCAGTGATAGACAGAATCTCAAGAAGTCTAACATGCCTATTCCCAGCTTCCGGAACCAGTCCGGGAATTTTCTATAATTTAAAAAAAATGAACTCGAACCAGTTAATGGAAAAGTGGTTTGTTTTGAGGACTGCTACCAAATCTCATCAAATTTTACAGGACCACAGGTAGTCTGACTCGTCTTTTCCCACCTTCCTGAACGGTATCAGGAATTTTCTGTGAATTTTTAAGAAATATAGGAATGGTTAACTAGTTTTTTCAAAAGTAGTTGTAACTAGTACAGTAGTTAGACTACAACTTTTCAATTTTTAGTTTTATTTCTTTTTTCTAACTTTGTTTTCAGCAACAGATTTTGATACTTTCCAACTTGTCCCCAGTGTCTCCAAATAAATTTATGTTACACCTACAGTTGGCAACACTGTTTGTTTGGTTATATTTACCAGAGCAGAATAGTCATCTGATTAACTATTAATAAAGTGATAAAGTGTAGTTTAATAATTCATCATTGCTACAAAGACGCGGCTAAGAGAGTGAATATGCAGATGAAAAAGTTTACAACTGTATGCATTTACTGTTCCAAGAAAATTTATGGAAATCTCTCAAACTCTCCAATTTTCTAAAGCATGCTATATTTCCTATCCCAGCCATATACAAATTTGAACTGATACAGTAGATTTACAAACATGGTGAAAGTGGCACTTGCACTCGACCCGTTGCTTTAAAATTGTTTCTCATTGTTTTGGCAGCGTAAGACAGATAATAGATGCATACATACAATACCAAACATCAGTTTAAAATGTTGCATGCTGTTTATATAAAGGTGAAGTTTAATAAATATAAACAGTTACTTCTGCTATCTTGCAACTTACATGTAGTTCCCATCTTACTGCATGAACAAAGTTAGTTATAAAAGTAGTTTTAAACTAGTTACTACTAGCTAAACTACTTCAAAAATGGTTACAAAGTAGTTACAGTAAACTACTTTTAAAGCAGTTAATGCTCATCACTGATCATATTACATTATATTAATTATGTTTAAGGCATATCAATAATATGAAATGATAATAATGATAGTAAATAATATAAATTTTAAATTGTTACTTATAATAATTGTGAAGGGTGTATAGACTATATCGTATTTACTGTTTCATTATGTTATGTTAATGCTGCAATGATTAATTATTTGTAATTATTTATAATAGATTATGGTAATTATTTAATAGATTAATAATGGATTGTGGTAATCATTTAATGTTATGTTAATTGTTAAATATGTAGGCTAATGTTTATGTTAATTGTTAGATATGTAATGTTGGTTTAATTAGGAAATGTGCTGCTCGTTATGTTGCTTATTACGTAACTATTATAAATTATTAATTTAAATTATGGGGAGTATATAATCTATGTTAGTTATGTTAGATAAATAATCTTATGCCAAGCAAACAAGTAAGGACATATGTATTTACATATACAGTGCAAAACAAGACAAAAATGGGTCAAAATATTGCTTAGGATGAAATAAAAGCTTGGTCCATGCCAATGTCAGTGCATTTTGATGTTAAATTATTCTGTTAAGATGAAACTGATAAGATGAAAAGATTGGTTATTATGAAAATGATTTTTGGTCCCATGAATGTAATTCCATGCAAAGTTCATCTGATAAGCCGAAATGTCAACTGACACGCAACAGCTGCAGCTTGCTGTAAGGTTTTGGGTTCACCCTTTCATATACGCCTATGATAGTTTGACAGCGTTGGTCTTTGATGAACATCACCACTCGAGGAATGAGATAAAATTCATTTTTGTACTGTAATTGGGGCAATTAATGATAAGAAACTCACTGACCACAGCTTCAGGCCCATCAAAATGCGTTGATGCATGAGGCCATAGATATCATAGTTACCATTTGAACGTTTTTGGAACTGTCTACACAAATATGGGCCCTTTTCATTCGTGGGTAAATTGGGGCTCGTATCAAGTGGCAACGAAATAAGAGCAACCTGAAGATCTGATTACATGTATTCAGAGCAACCTGCAAGTGAATCAGACGAGGATCATCTTAAAACAGACTTGTGGTGTCATGGACTATTAGGCCTTAAATTATGCAATGCATGAAGAAATTAAATGATCTAATGTGATAGAAGTTATTTTATTTTAAAATGCATATGGTCCACTCTTGAATATGATGTAACATAATTGAACATTTAAAGAGATTCTCTGTGTTCAGAGAAGTTCTCATCAATGTATCGTGGTATATAGTAAATTATCATCTGAAACTGAAAGACATTGTGCTGTTATCTGTGTCTTTCCTTCTGTCAGTTAGCCTTTCTGTCTGTCATTATTTCTCAGAGACCATGTGACTGTGTGTATTGCTTGCTTACTTAATTTGTTGCAGAGGACATGTTCTACCGTTGCTATGTCATCACCAATCATCAGTAACCTCAGCAATCTCTTTTCATTCACGAGTCCTGCTGTAAAGCGACTTCTGGGCTGGAAACAGGGTGACGAAGAGGAGAAATGGGCTGAGAAAGCAGTTGACTCGCTTGTCAAGAAACTTAAGAAACAGAAGGGTGCGCTCGAAGACCTCGAACGGGCACTGAACAATCCGGGAGCACCGAGCAAGTGTGTTACGTTGCCTCGTTCACTCGACGGCCGACTGCAAGTCTCACACCGTAAGGGACTTCCACACGTTATTTACTGTCGAGTCTGGCGATGGCCTGACTTGCAAAGTCACCACGAACTGAAGGCACTGGAATGCTGCCAGTATCCTTATTCGGCTAAACAGAAGGAGGTCTGCATCAATCCCTACCACTATCAGCGCATTGAAAGTCCAGGTACGATGGAGTCTCGTGTGATAGCCTTTGAACCACCTCTGAGATCCTTCAAACTCCTCTTAGGCCTTTTAAAAATCCTTTGACCTTTGAACTGCCTTGAGAGCCTTTGAACGTTTTTGGAACTTTTGAAATGCCTGAGGGCCTTTAAAACCACTTCAAAGAAGCTTTGAATCATCTTTTGAAAGGTTCTTAAGCGACGCTATACAAATATATCGTATCCTCTGTATTGAATTCAGCAAGTATTTAAAAACTAACTTGAGATACGCTTGTTTAGATCAGTTAGATTGTCATGTTTACTAGCACTGTTAAGAGATACTTAAAAGGCACAATATATGAACTGACAAACATGTGTATACACATGTACGTACGTGCATGCATTGTTACAGGTTGTTTAGCGATATGGAAGAATATATCAGCTTTGGGTTAAAATGTTTTATTCCCTAAGCTATTTACAAGCATAGCATGACTCATACAGAATTAAGACGTTGGTCTCAGGTGGCAACAGAACCAGCAAACTGCCTGTCAAGAGGAAAAGAAAAAATGTACACAGAACAACTCAATCTATTCAATCCTATGCTGAATGCCATATGCAACAACATACATTTAGCACATATGCAATGTATTAAGTTATATTAACTTGCACTTTATAAATCTTGTAATAATAATAGTACATACATACATACATCACATACACATACTTATGTAATCGTACATACATAACATGCATGTGCATGCACACGTTTGCACACATATACTTACAGGGCATACAGGGCTACTAGTGGAATAGCTATTTAACTGTTGGGGTGGGCATTTGAGCCACCAACCTCTGGGTGGACTGTCCAGCCATTATAGAAGCATGTAATAAATTACGTTACATTATCTGATGGCCTTAGTCAGTCTCTTTCGTTTTGCTATGGTGATAGTTTTGCCTCCAGTTCTTGTGCCACGGTACAGCGAATATCCTGGGGCGACCGTGCCTTTCCAGCAAGCGAGCGAACCTCACATGCCTCATAACATCAACTTTCCACTCGGATTCTCTAGGTCTTCTAGCGCTTCTGGACCTCCGTCTGCTTGTGGAACAGCAGGCAAGTTCTTTTTTAAAAGAAAATCTGTTAGCATAATTCTTGTTATTGTTATCTGTAACCTGATGTTTTTATTATGTGTGTGTGTGTGTGATGAGTCAGGATTTGAAAAATGTTGATTAAAAGTACAAGAAAAATGTAAGGGAAATTATTATTGCTATTGTGATCATTATTATAATTGTTATTATTATTATTATTTTTAACCTGAGGTATATATGATCCCTCAGGATTTAGAAACGATAGGGGAGCATTGTTCTGAAATGGCTGTTATATTTACTATTACTTCGTTACCCAAGGTAGAAATGATCGTTCCTCAACAATTTGAAATAAGTCTGCAGAAATAAAAAAACATCTTGAAAAGCTTATTATTAGTAGTATTAATATTCTTCTTGTTGCACAATATTCCAATTGAAAAATTTGGTAGACTTGATGAGGTGGCTGAAGCAATTTATGTAGGTTATGAATGAACTTTTCACTTGGGGTTAATGTTCCATAAAGATTTTCAAACATTTTCTTGAAACTGAAAGAAATGTGTTATATAAATTTTACATTACTTTACATATACATTAAAAGGAATGTCGTACAACGCACAGAGTCACGGGATGTCTTCGTCATTGGAAGGTAGACTTCTACAAAGTTCGATGCATTCGTTTGATTCAATGACGAAATCATCAAGCAAATTTTCAGGATGGCCTGCCGGCGTCAACTGCAGTTCGGCTGGTGAATATGAGAATTTATGCTGGAGCTACATGGCTGTTGCATGGTTTAATTAAATCTTGATTGATTGAATGATTGATTGAATGGTTAACTGAATGTTTTATTGATTAAATGTTTTTAATTGATTCAATAATTAAATTATTAATTGAATGGTTGACTGATTTATTAAACGTTTGCATTTTTGATAAAGTAATTGAATAATAAATTAACTGAATGATTGACTGATTGAAGCATCAGTTGGCTGAAGTGCAAACATGACCACAGTGATCCAATGATGGAACACTTATTAACCCCTTACCTTCATTGTTACTCATTAACCAACCCTGAAAAGATGGGGGGCTAAGTGGGCTCCATTGACAGTCGCCTATGCCCTGCCCTTGCCATTGTTGTATCAATTTACCCAAGATAGCCTGACTTCTGGTTCCCTGACCTAACTGATTTTGACTGGACTTCTTCAGTGAATCACGATTATTGGCTAACATTTCACTTGCAACAACCATCAATTTACGCCTTGTGCTTTATAATATCGGTGCTGCAGAAGTCACTAGACTTGATTAGATCAACGAAATAAGGTGACCACATGAAAGAAGCATTGCTCTTACGTTACAGAACTGTCTATGTTGCAGATGTTCAACCAGTCTCGTATCAGGAGCCGCGCTTTTGGTGTTCGATAGCCTACTATGAGCAGAACAGTCGAGTTGGTGAAACTTTCCACGGGTCGACTCCGAGCATAACAGTTGACGGATTCACAGATCCATCGAACAACGCCGACCGTTTCTGCCTTGGAACACTGTCAAATGTCACGCGCAACACCATCATCGAAAACACGCGGAGACACATTGGAAAAGGTAACAGCATTACGAGGCAAAGGTAATGCACTTATTTAAGCACTCCTGTAGAAACTCCTTAAGAGCATGGTACGAATAATTATACAAATAATTATGAGAATAAATATGCAATTAACTGCAAAAATTATTTTAAAATAATTCAAGTAATTACTAAAGTAATTCAGTTCACCTGTATAATTTACTTATTTATTACACTTCCATATATATATGTGTGTGTGTGTGTTTGTGTGTGTTTATTGTACACCTGTATACTTTATTTTCAAGTATACCTGTGTATTTTATTTTGCAGGTACACCTGGATATTTTATTTACAAGTATTTCTAAGCACATTATTTACAGGTAGATCTGAGTACTATATTTACAAGTACACCTGTATAATTTATTTGCAAGTACAACTGAGTATTTTACCTCTTCAGGAGTGCACCTCTACTTCGTCGGTGGTGAGGTGTTTGCTGAGTGCCTCAGTGAGAGCAGCATCTTTGTCCAGAGCCGCAACTGTAACCACCATCATGGCTTCCACCCGTCAACTGTCTGCAAGATCCCTCCTGGCTGCAGCCTACGTATCTTCAACAACCAGGAGTTCGCAACACTGCTTAACCAGTCCGTTGTTCAGGGGTTCGAAGCCGTCTATGAACTCACTAAGATGTGTACTGTGCGGCTGAGTTTCGTCAAGGGTTGGGGCGCGGAATACCATCGTCAGGATGTAACGAGCACTCCATGCTGGATTGAAATACGACTCCATGGGCCGCTACAGTGGCTTGACAAGGTTCTCACTCAGATGGGATCTCCACCCGGAGCTATTTCATCAATCTCGTGATTAGTGGCTGATTGTCAGTTGATCGATGGAACTGTGGTGTCTTTTCGTTTCATGACTGTAAAATCAGTTTTTGAGTCTGTGGATTGTTGGACTGTTTTGGGTGTTTGGTGGCTGCGTGACCAGTGTTTGGCTGATTGATTTCAGCCGATTGCGAAAACGAACAACTGGCTGACGTGCGAACTGACCAATGGTTTCGTTGATGATTTGATCGGTATTTTGATTGATCTTGATGTAGTAAGGAACTGATTCATTAAATGGTTGAATTATTAATTGATTAAATGATTGATTGAATATTTGACTGAATGATTGACTGAATAGTTTAATGATTAATTGATCAAATGACTGATTAAATAATGGACTGATTAAATGGTTGATTAAATGATTGTTGATTGTTAAATAATTGATTGAAATGATTGATGGAATAATTAAATTGAATGAATAATTGATGTATTGATCAAGTGATTGATTGAAGGAATGATTTATTGCTTTCTAATCCATGTGCTTCAGTGCTGTGTGGGATAAATGCCTGTCATTTCCGTACAGCTGAAAATCTTGTTTACAGAAGTTCATGATATTTTCATAAACCACTTTCCTAAGAAAACTGATAAATGAATTTGCCCTTTTGCATTTAATGCAAACGGAATTCATTTAGCCCTTTTTCAGAGCATCTCTCAAAACTGCTAGGTTATTAGACTTGACTTATATTCTTGAATGTAATGTCTAGAAACAGCAGACAATAACAGACAGAATGCTCTTACACATCAAATGTCTGGCTGTAAGTTATCAGTTACTGTGGCCATTTGCTTACTTGCTTACGCTCTTAAACAGAGTTTTGGTTTGTCTGACCTGTCAGATTTCGAATGGGGTTTTGTAACTTATTATACTGACTATAGTTTCACTTGAAGCTACCATCAATTGAAGTCATTAAATTGTTGTTGCCTGTTAAAGCAATCAGACAAAACTGGAGGCAGATGACAAAGAAAGTGGTTTGACACCAGACAGTTTATGTCTACCAGTGTTCTAGCCAAACTAGTGTCTGCTCTTTGCACCATTAATTTTAAGTGTTTAGGAAATCATAGACACTGGTAATTAGAATTTGTCACTTAACGTATGATCTAATAGGATTAGACTGATCATGGTAATTATGGTATATGATCTTACTGGATTAAGTCAGTACTATTTTGATCTTTTAGCCAAATCGCTTTTTAACTACATGTTGATAAAACATTCGCCAATTTCTGTGTTGAGATGTTGATAAGATTTGTAGATTCCATTTAGCAAATTGCAAAAAGTCCCACTGCAATGCAGCTGACTTCATTAATTACTGTCAACATGTGGATGGCCAGTCTTCTCCATCGCCATCTCCCATCAACCGTGTACGATCAATGTACTCATTTCATATATGAATTCACTAGGGGAAAGGAAATCTTCATAGAAAACATTAATACATGGGAGATGAACAAGAAATTGATACTCATTTAGGATTCTATTGGGTAGATTTCACCATGAACAGTATTTACTTTGCAATCACAGATGACAAAAAATGAAACAATGAACTTGAAATCATTTATTTACAACAACTAAATGAGTAAAATGTGCAAACTGCGTTTAACACATCATGCAAAATGAATGTCATGGAATAAATTATGCAAATTAATCAATATAAAAATTGTTTGAATAAAACAAAAATTTATGTGAGATCAGAATGTGATACAAAATTATCACAGGCACAAATTACATTTACAGTTATGCAAATTGGTACATAATTCTGGAAATTATGCTATTAATTACGTAATTAACTATGAAAATAATATAATTATGCATACAATTATGGAAACGATTATGAAAATAACTGTTACAATAGTGATAAAATAATGATGCACTTTGCAAAATGCAAAAATTTCAATAATTGTGTAATTTATTGTGCTTTACTGTGCAGCAAATTATGGCAATATATTATTAAATGTGGACATAATTAACTATGGAGATAATTATGGAAAGTATGAGTCTTTGAATCACAATGATCGTGTGTCGTGCGGAAGATCAGCTGATCATTTCTTGGCATAGTGTTTGATCACAGATCGAAATCCTGACTTTTTTCGTAGATCTTGGCCCATAAGTCTGAAATTAATACATAATAAAATAATTGTGTGACTCAGTAATAAATAAATAAATTATTAAATAATAAAAAATTATATGATTAAATAAAAGAAAAACAGTCCCTTAAGCCATTAGTATGAAGAGGTAACAACTTGACTTTCTCAGCCTTTGCATACAAGTTCAGGTAGCTATTCCTCTCCCTTGCTGCCTCATCTTTCCACCAAAAGTGTACAGTCAATGTACTTGTTTTACAGCCAAGTTTGCTAGGAGGCACAAGTGCAGCAGAAATCCTAAATGTCTGACGTTGCAGGGATTTGAACCGCAAACTCTGGGTTGAGAGTCACGCACACTAACCATTAGACTACCATAACCTTCAAGGCCATATTTAACTTGTCAATTTTACCTAACTGGGGCCTTGCTAAGAAGAAACATGTAACTGTCACTTCTGGATGGGACTGAGCTCTAGGTGTATGCAAGAGCTTGCCAAAGGTGACCTTTCCAGTTACAGTATCTGTGTATTATTTGTTTACAGATGAACTTCCTATTCTTAACGAACTTTAGCAGCACTCAGGCTACAGCAAATACGGCTTTTAGGAAGTACTTAAAGGCACAATATTAAGTGTCTGGATATTGCACCATTTAGCATCTCACTAAAGCGCTGCACTAAAGCGCTGATCTTGATAATGAAGACATTTATTGATTCAACAACAACCGAATGATACAAGCATAATGCAATAATAATTAACGTAAGGTACAAATGCATTCTGCTGCTGGTGTCAAAAGGACAACCCAAATGATTAACAGACCCGCTAGGTGCAGGGTTGTCCCCTCACCATTACCAAACAGCCAAACGATTTATGTCTATTTAAATTGTTTATGCATGATCATAATTAAAAATAGATCAAACTTAACTAATAAGGTTTACAGTTCATGGAACAATTTGAATAATCATTAATCTATTTAGTCTTTTATAATTATACAGTGCAATAATCATGCAACTTTAACACATAAAAATTTAATTCTATTTTGAAATGTTATAAAGACAGTGTATCTGTTAAGGTAATAAGAAGAAAGTTCCAAAATTGTGGCCCAAGCATTTGATAGAAAATGATTTTGTATTAGTATGTGCTGCCTCAGGTAGATATTTTTCTTATGTTCTTGTGTTATAACTGAAAAAATCCACACTTTGGAGAAAGTAGTCATCAAATAGTGAAGGCAGAATTTTTTGTGTCCTAACTAAACATGACTAAGCCAATTTTAAATCTGGTAATATCAACCAACTTTAATATACTGAAGGACCGTTCTAGCATGCAGGTTGTGCAGATCTGTAGGATTTCTAAGCACTTCATTCGAGATGGGTAATTTAAACCCGAGCAAATGTAACAATAGAATAAACATGGAAAAACATAGAATAATATGTGTATAGGCATTAATGTACTTAGATGTATTCATTCCACGTTAAGTGCTGCAAACATGTAGGCCTATTAGCCACTTATGCACATTAATACACGCTGATAAGTAAGGGTGCACAACAACCAATAGATTTATAAATAATATATAATGTATAACCAGAAATACAATCATCAAATTCCTTTGGAAGACTTCTACATCGCCGTTATTACATAACAGGCATCTGCTCTTACTTCGCATAAGTCTCACGTGGCCAGTGAATGTAGTAAGAAAAGGTCCACGGTTGTGTGAGGTTCGTCTGGTTGTGCCTCAGTGACTCCAAGTGCATTCGATTCTCGATATTATGCTCTCGTCGATGGAGGGCAGCACTGCGTCGCAATTCGCGGTTTCGTTGTGCATTTTCGACTGCCTCCTCTTCCATCCTCTGCATCTAAAATTTGAGAACTAGGTCAGGTCCCAGTTACAAGTACTATATTGTATCTGTAAATTTATATATCACCTTTTGCAAAAAAACATTGTCAATGGTGCTGCCACAGTTTTGACATCGACGACGACATTCTTAGGTGAAGAAAACGATGATAAGATTCTTAGATGACAATGATGATGATGATGAGATTCTTAAATGATGATGATGATGATGATGATGAAGACGACAATGACGATGATGAAGATGACTACGATGAGCAATCGAGGACTGACTTCAAACAGCTGCTGCCTCGCCTCTTCCTCCTTCCTGTCTTGCTCCTCTTGCAGTTTCCTCAGCCTCTCCTCTCTCTCTTGCTCCTCAGCCAAAAGAGCACTCCTTCAAATGACCAAACAATGAAAGGTATTGAATATTCAAAAACATTAATGAATATTGAAACAGTTCATAAGTATTCAAATAATGCAATGAATACTCAACTCGTAAATATTCAAATTATTTGGTGAATAATTATAATGAATTGACAACAGCTATACACATGAACAGATTCAATCCAAATACAATAACATGATGAATATTCAAGACATCAATGAATATTCAACTTAACAAGGAATATTTAAATAAATTAATTAATATTTAAAAGAAATAATATTCAAACAGATATATTAATATTCAACAGATCAAATTAATATTCAAGTTATCAACTAAAATTCAAATGACCAATTAATATTTAAATGAAGCGATTAATATCCAACTAAAACTAATAATAGTCATACAAATCAATTAACATGCAATGATTATAGTTGGCAAGAAATCACAATGGCACTATAGATCAGATTAGAAGAAGTAATCTTACCTTTTTCTTGATCCTTCAGATCGGAGTTTCCTCTGTTTTTCTTTGAGTATATCCGGTCTTTGTTCTGCTTCTAAGCGCTCTTGAACAAGTTTTGCCATTGCTGCCTCCTCAGCCTAAGCCACAAACAAAAAACCCATCACCAATAAACAAAGAAACAACTGTGCATTCCCAGGAATTAGAAAATTAGAAATGTCAAGAAAGAAACACAAAGAAATTAGAAAATTAAAAGAAAGGCAACTCAGAAAATTAGATAATTCAAGAAAGGATGTTGCCCTTAAAGGCCGTCTACAAAAATGACCTACTTTGTACCTCTCCCTCCTTCTAGTCCCCATTTGGCATTACCCTCCCCATCCCCTCCCCTTTACAGATGTCTGCACTCCTACTGAGTACCGAGGCCTATAGATTTTTGTGTGCTATCCTGTTGATATTGAGCGGCTGTGTTCGGGGGGGGGGGGGGGGGGGGGGGGGGGGGGCGAGGGACCGCTGATACTGTTGCATCCAGCAGGGACTCTAATTACATCCAGTGTTGTACAGAATGTCTGCTGTCAGACCGAAATTGGTGTTTAAGGCAAAGGCTGTATAGAAATAATTTTAGGTACCAAATTTCTATGTGGAAGTCAGCATTGAGTAAAGCTCCCTCCCCTTATCCACATTTGGCTGACCCCTCCCCCTCATTGTGGCCGTCCTTTTGGACGACTCCAAGGCAATTCACTGAAATTTAGAAAATTTCAAGAAAGGAAACGGAAATTAGAAAATTTCCATGAAGGCAACATAAGAAATAGCTACCTCTCGCTCCATGTCGAGATAATGCTCCTCTTCTTTTTCGAAAGCGATGGTCGCCAAACGCTCTTCCTCCTATCGACAAAAAACATTTAAATAAACACTACAAGTACTGATAATAAAAATAAATATAATAATAATAATCTATCTTTTCCAATGCCTTGCAACTGCAATCCAAAGTTTTTAATGCTCTAACCTTCTGCAACACTAATCCCACCAGAAATTCCAATTGATCATGGCTCCCTTAGGCGAAAATAATAATAACACTACTACTATTAATAATAACAACAATATTTTTATAATAATAATAAGCGTAATTTTTGGTTCCCCAGGGATTATACTTACCTCGGGTATAATAACAATAACAACAACAATAATAACAGCAAGAGCAGCCCCTTAAACTAGACCTAAAAGATAGCCATTGGCATGAAGTATTAGCGAATTCATTTTCTTTGAATTGGCATATATATGAGAGTGGGTGGCCAGTTCTCTCCCTCGCCACCTCATATTCAATGTACAGTCAATGTTTTTATTTTATAGCCAAGTTTGCCAGAGGACACAAGCGAAGCAGAAATCTCGAAACATCTGTATGCCCTGGTGAGGATTCTGGGTTGACAATCCAACAAGCTAACCACTAGATTATAATTATAGCAAAGAATAATAACAACAACCTCTAAATTATATACTTGTAGTAAAGAATAATAATAATAAGATACCTCTAGTCGCAGCATCTGAGCATGTGCCATCTCCTCCTTACGCAGTCGTTCTGCCTCACGGAACCGCCTCAGTTCCTCGGCTGATCCAATGCGTTCGAGCATCTCCTGTTCCTTGCGCTTGGCATTGCTAATGCGCTCCTGCTCCTTACGGTTCTGCTCCACGAGTTCTTGTTTTCGTCTCTCAATGTTTGCTCTTCTATGCTCCTCACGGTGCTCGCGCGATACCTTCCACGTAGCGGCCAGGGCGTTGCGGGCCGCATCCTCAGTCTCACGAGCCTCCTCAGCCTTCCTACGAGCCTCAGCGATCTCCTCCTGCATTCTCTGAACACATCAATTGCAATCAAAGAATTTTTAATGCACTGTATATGTCTCTTTCTCTTACTCCTCTTTCTTCTCTGCTCCTTCCTCTTCCACTTTGTCACAAAATGCGCTGTAGTTTAAAACTATATCTGGTGAGTCGCATACTTTAATTGCTGGCGGGGACATAGGATGGGTATTAGTGCACAATGAAGGAGGTTGACTTTACAGAATCTTAAGGTCTTAAGTCTATAATCAAAGAAGATCCCATAGTGCCAT
Organism: Norana najaformis; assembly: GCA_964023275.1. Lineage (NCBI taxonomy): Eukaryota > Metazoa > Annelida > Clitellata > Crassiclitellata > Hormogastridae > Norana > Norana najaformis. Next base: position 31,668,932 of record OZ029913.1, on the reverse strand, counting down.
CAAGGCATCATTCAATGGTCGCTACTAAGCAAAGTCATTGTGCATACCAAATTCCAGGGTAAGTAAAGTATCCCATATCCCACAAGTGGGACGTAGGGGAGGCGCTCATTTCCTTTTCTAGGCCCTTGAGCCGGCAATGGACGAATCCCAAGGTCCTGGACATGGGGCCAGTGCATCGCAGGACTTGCCGTTTACTTCCCAGCTCACACCGGTACCAAATTCTACTGTTTGGTGACAGAGGCACGGTGTGCGCAAACAACTTGCCCAGGGTCGTTACACGGAGTCGAACCCGCAACCGCATGATCATTGACCAAACGCGTTACCGATAGACCACCGTGCCGCACTAAATTCCAGGGTAAGTTCGATCAAAGTAAAGAAAAAATTCCAAGAAGACACTAAAACAGACTAAGAAGGAAACAAGCCAAGAAAAGATGGATTTTTATTCATGTTGTCAATTATATGTAAACAAATTAGCAACACTCTTAATCTTCTTCTTCAACCTCTTTCTCCTCATCTTCTTTATGTGTCAAACCATCAAAAAAAATTCTTAATGCACTATAACCTCTTCCTCTTCTTTTTTCCTCCTCATTTTCCTCCTCCTCCTCTTCCTAATCTTCTTCTCCTCCTACTCCGGCAAAGGTGTCTCTAGAAGAAAATATTAATATCAGCATAAATATTAATATCAATAAGTAGCTTATCACTCGCCGCTTCCTTCTCAGCAAGAGCGGCAAAGTCTTCTTTGTCTCTTTCACGTTTTTCAGCCAACTTCTCCTCTTCCTCCAACTGCTGTTCCTCTGCCAACCTTTTCTCTTCTGCCAAAAACTTCTCCTGTGCCAACCTCTCCTCTGTAAACAATTTCTACAAGAAACACACAGAAGTTCTGCTTTAACATAATTCAAAAATATATACACACCAGATCTCCAAGCTCCATAGTATTGTGATAAGTATTTGTTCCAGAATTACAGCAGTTATCCAAATAGAAATGTACAATCAATAAATCAGGTGTGCCCAAACGAGCCATTCGCAGGTTAACCTTCTAAAGGACTGTGCTTAGAAAGAGGGAAGTTACCAGTAAAGCAATTATAATTAGTGAGTTTCAAGGCACAGCCTATCAGTCTACCTGTAAATCAGTTTAAAGTAAGACCTGAATTACATTATATTTTCATGATAAACCAAGTGCTTGACTGACTGATTAGAATATGATCAGTGGTACAAGCAGTAAAGTATCTATTAAGATGAAGAAATGAACAGATGGATGGACATTATAGCGCTGGGCAAAGCTGAAGCCTAAGCAATGTAGGCCCTATACAGAGAAATTAAGAATCATTTATCAATATCAACATTAAACTTCCTGCTCCTATTCCGTGTACCTCTCATTGACCAACTGCTACTTCTCTTCTCTTCTTCCCTTCCTTCCTCCTGTGATCTTCTGTGGCTTTAAACCCACTGATTATCTACTACTCTCACTTATTCATTTGCACTGGAAAAGCACATAAAGGCGCTATATAAATGTCTAGATACAACTGTACATAAATACACATGTGCAAACATACATACATACACTGGTCTGTGAGATAGACTTGATAGAAGATTCAAGATGGCAAACCGAAGACCCATGGCCAGAAAGAAGTCAAATGCATGAAGAAAATCATATTCAGTGGGAAATCCAGTGGGGTGGGGATAGTTCCACTGTTTGCCTCTGCATCCTGGTTACATTCACTAAGCACCTTTCAGAAGTTTCTCCTGAAGAGGAGTGATACAAATCTGCAATTACAATTACAATTACAATCTTGAAGACCTTTAGTTCAGCTTCCCTGCGCCTGGCTTCCCTGAGTCCAGTCTTGTCAACATCCATTTTCCTCGTCAATCCATAGTCCTCTCCGGGCATTCTTGCTCCCTTTGTCTTCTTGGACTTTCTCCGTGCTGATGTTGGAATGGCCTTGACCTCTTCGTTGGATGCCCTGTTCTCGGCAACCGTTGTTTCGACCATTTCACCTGAAACAAAACTGGGACAGTCAAAGAAGTGTATATGGGTTTCGGCTGAAATAAAAAATGTTCACTTAAATGAGAAGTGGTCACAACCCTGATTTTTAACAATTGCTCATTAACTCAATTACTGTCTCTCAGGTTGATTGATTGACTGGAATGACTGATTAGATTATTTAAATAAGTAAAAAAGTACTTAACTCCCTACATCACTCACCTACCAAGCCTCCCAGCCACTTTCCCACATGCTCACAAACTAACTCACTCATTAGTTCACTGACTCATTCATTTATTTATTAAATAATTAAATAATTAGAGATGATAAGAATTTCACAACTTCATTGCTGTAGTTTCCCATCTAAGCAATTTTCAAACTGAAACCACATGTACCATGACAAAAGCATTAAAGCTGTTTTCAGATTTTCTCAGACTAGCATAAGCAAATATGGTCTAGGTTAGAAATACTATCTTGTTTTGTGCAAAAGAAACCTTGGGCTAGTTTGGCTGAGTCTTCTCGTGGCAGACTGGTATCATGATCCTCAGTTTCACCTGTAATCTTTTTCCCTGCTTCCTCTTCAGGCTCTTTCTGAAAAAATCCAGGTAGAGTATCAAAGGTAGAATATGTGACAGAACTAGATGAGCAGTCCATTAAGCCAACCCCAAGGGGCAGCCAAAAGTATTAAATAAATAAATATAAAATACACAAGTAAATAAACTATTGAATTTATTGATCAAAATATTCAACTTATCAGTTGCAGTCTGCATTTCACAATTGTTGGAAGTAAGACAAGGAGTAAGTAAGTACCCTGACAGTTGGAACTTTCTGCTTCTTCTCTCGGCCACTAGGTGTCTTCAAGCGACTGATTCGAAGACTGTTTGAGAAGCTCTTGTCCTCATCGGTCCAAGCAGCTTTCATTTTAGCAACCTGATCCTAACATGAAGACCAAACAGGTCTCAAGAACTCATGACAGGTGCGGTAAGGTTAGGGAAGGTAATGTGAGTAAGGAAAGGTAAGGAAGGCAAAGCTAAGGTAAGGAAATGCAAGGTAAGGCATAAGATCAAATATCTATGGTAAGGTAAGTTAGCTAATGTCATCAGAGAGATGAGGAGAACAGGTTTGGATATCCTGGAACTGTTGGAGGTGAGATGGGAGGAGTGTGGTGACTTTATGACTGAATGAATTTCAGTGATATACACCAAGGGACAGCCAGGCCAAAATGGAGTGGCCATCCTACTAGAGGATAGGGTTGCCAAGTATGCCATCAGAATAGATAAGTATAAAGATAGACTGTTGACAGTGATAATAAAAGCCTACCCAGTTAACATTGTGGTGATACAAATCTATATGCCCACCACAGTCCATGAAGATGAAGAAACAGATAGTATATATGAGGTGATAGAAGACAAATTAGGGAACATCAAAGGAAGAGAGTATACAGTGATTATGGTTGACTGGAATGCATCAGTTGGAGAAGCGGCTGAAGAAAGCTGCGCCAAAAAGTATGGACTGGGAGAAAGAAATGACAGAGGACAAAAACTCGTGCATTTTTGTATAAGACAAAAGTTAATTATAACACTGGCCAACACATAATTTGTTGCCTCAAATGTTAGAACTGTTTCTGGGTATATTTGACCTGCTGATTCCAGAAAAGGCACCAGTTTTCTCCCAGCAGGTCTAGTTTTCGAGATATAGAACATTATGCCATATACCAGTCCTTGCCTCTGCTCGCCCATAAAACATAAGGCTATAGCTATAATTATGTAGTGCTCAATTTATTATGTGATACACTAAATAAACATAATAATACAAATACTTAAAAGAAAATGGTAGTACCTGAAACTGTACTTATATGATACCAAACAGAACAAGTTTGTTATAAAAATTTCAAGTCATTCGACACCGAAGAAGCTCCTTTTGTACGATTTCCGAGTGTGGCATCTGCCGGAACAATCGCGCATAATATTCCAGCAATAGTCTGCCATCATGTGTGCATCCCATCTTCCTTGATATCGATTTTCCATTGTTTTGATGTCTTGGTGAAATCTTTCACCTTGCTCTTCGCTGAAGTCACCAAGATTCTCTGGAAAGCGATCTAAGTGACTGTGGAGATAATGGACTTTAATGCTCATGTTGCAGCCAAGCTTGTTGAAATGAAGAAGCATATCCTCTACTAGTTGTGCATAATTGTCTGCCTTCTTGTTGCCAAGAAAATTTTTAGTTACAAGAACAAAGGAAGACCAGGCACAAGATTCGATTTCATTCATTGATGGTATGAAAAGTGGGTCATTCATAAGTTGCCTGATCTGTGGACCATCGAAGATTCCAGCCTTCAATTTTTCCATTGTAATTCCTGGTAACTTGTGTACTATGTATTCGAAGCATGAACCTTCTTTATTCAAAGCCCTGACAAATTGTTTCATCAGGCCTAGCTTTATATGTAGTGGTGGCAGTATGATCCTATCTCGTGCCACCAAAGATTCCTTGATTACATTTTGAGCTCCAACCACCATGTCTTTCCTCGAAGGCCAATCTTTTCTTGTCCAATGTTCATGCTTGGCTCTACTGTCCCAAAGACACAAAAAGCAGGGATACTTTGTGTAGCCACTTTGTTGACCAAGGAGGAAATTTACCATCTTCAAGTCTACACAAATTACCCATTGATGTTCTTTGTATTTTATCTTTTCCAGTACTAAAGAGATGGCATTGTACTCTTCTTTCATCCTGGTGGAGTGACCGATTGGAATAGAACCAAATTTGTTGCCGTTATTTAAAAGCACACATTTCAGACTACGTTTTGAACTGTCGATAAAAAGACGCCACTCATCTGGGCTGTAATCCGACAGACCAATTTTCTTCAATAAGTTGCTGATGTCATTACAGAATACTAGGTTGTTGTCTTCGGTAAAGAATGGCAGCAAATCCTTTTCTCTGTTTCTATAAATTGTAATTTTCGTTCCAGGCTGAAGTGCATTCTTTTCCTTTAGTCTGGACGCAAGCAATTCAGAGGACTCTTTGGAAAGATTTAAGTCCCTGATCAGATCACTCAACTCTTTTTGGTCAAAACTTTCACTGTGTGAAGTTGATTGGAAATCACTGTCACTGCCCCCACTTTCTTCACTTTCGTCATCTTGTCCGATATTGGACATGCAAGTCTCATCGTCTGAGAGCTGATGTAGTTCGCGAAAAGGTGGAACTGGTACAATATCCGAATGCGGAACAGGTCTCCTGGCTGAAGGTATATCAGGGTAAGACAACTTGTGACGATTATTTCGATTGATGCCTATGATATTAACCATACAAAAGTAACAGTCGTCGAAGTGGTTTATCTGTTCCCTCCAAACCATCGGTACACCAAATTTCAGGCAGCTTCTCTTTCCAATTGTCCAGTGGCGCAATTGTTCAATACAAGTTTTGCATACTGTATGAGGAGCCCATTGCTTATCTTGATCTCCAAGTTTGACACCAAAATAACCTACATATGCTCTTTTTACAAACTCAGAAATCGGTTTCCTGTTTGCTTTTAGTGTGTATTCCCCACAAATGTAGCAGAATATGTCTGGATGGTTAATGCAGCTCCGTCTGGAAGTAGCCATAACCTTAAGGATGTTCGCATCTGAGGAATTAAGTGACTAACCTAAAAAATAGTAAGAACATGTAGTTATTTAATGTTCACATTCACAGATTGTTCTTGCGACCAACTCTTAATATGCCCTAAGACGACTGCGGCTGCTCTAGCTTTCAGGAGGCGGTTTATATAGGCTATAAATGCTGACTTCAGCATAATCTATTTACATAGTTCGAAACCATGAAACGCTGTATAAACACAAATAAATTCTAAATGAGGCCATGAATTTAGTGCTGAGTAAGCTGTAGGCTACGGAATAGTTATTTCGTTGAATCAGCAATATCTCAGCACGCGGCAAGATATGCTGATTTTACATTATAAGGATGTAGGCATTATATGAATCAGCAAGAATTATAATTAGCCATAAATAAAGCTTATTATGACATTTTAGTTTTGTCAAAGACATCGTTTAAAGAGTGGACTGGGTTTTCTTTACAAAATCGACGATATCTCAGAAACTAGACCTGATGCACTCAATCCAATGACATTTTCTGAATCAGCGCCCAAAATTACCCCAAGAACAGGTCTAAAACCGAAGGCAACAAGAAAAAAAATTTTTTCTGTTGGCCAGTGTAACAAATACCTGGTTACAACAAGAAAAAAGACAAAGGTATACATGAAAGGCCTCCGGGGATGCTGCCCAACATCAACTGACTACATCATGGTTAACAAAGATATAGAAACAGCGTAAAGAACTCCAGAGCTTTGCCGGGAGCGGATGCAGATATGGACCACAACTTGGTAGCTATGATGGTCCATCTACAATTAAAATTCATCAAGAAGAAGAGGAAACAAGTAAAGAAATGGGATCGGAAAAATTAAAGACTAGGAGTAAAGAAATATCAGAAAAGATCAAGGAGCACATAGTAGAAAGAAGTGTGACCACGACAGAAGAAAGATGGAGAGGGCTGAAGGAGATTATTACTAAGAAAACACTAGAAACTGTTGGATATCTGAAAGGGCAATCTCCTCGAAAACCACAGGTTATGACGGAAATGCTTCAGGATATGGAAGAGAGGCGAAAATGGAAACATCAGAGTATGGAGAAAGCTAAAAAGGAATATAGAAGACTAAATAACACACTATGAATTACAGAGAAGGCCAGAGAAAAGTGGTAGGAAGAGCAATGTAGAGATTTAGAAGAATTACAAAAAACAGGAAGATACGATCAAGTGTACAGAAAAGTGAAGAAGATGACAAAAGGGTCGACCAGAGGAAGTGGAATAGAGGTAAAAGACAAGATTTCTAGGATACTACAAGATCCCAATGATGTCAGTAGATGGTGGAAAGAATATATAGAGGACCTCTACCAGACCAAGAACAGACCCACACATCTTTATCAGGACTCACCCCCCCAGAGAACGGGGAAGAAGTAGGACCAGATGTGTGGAAAGATGAGGTACTGGCACCCATCAGTGAAATGAAAAATAACAAGGGGGGTGGAATTGATAATATCCCAGCAGATATACTCAAAAATCTGGCTGAGACTCTATAGAAATCTGTAGATGGGCCAAAAGGCTAGAATAAGAATAGAAGGCAAATATTCAGAATCAGGAATAACTGGTAGAGGAGTAAGACAAGGATGCCCGCTATCACCACTACCGTTGAACATTTATATATTGAAGAACTTATATGAGAGGCACTAGAATATATGGAAAAGGAAATAAAATCAGGAGGAAGACTGGTGAAGGCAATGAGATTTGCAGAGGACCAGGCGATGCTGGCAAATAGACAAGAACATCTATAAAGGATGATGGATCGCCTAAACCTACTGTAATTTCGATGCAATATGGTATGAAAATAAATATAAAAAAGACAAAGGTTACGAAGCTAAGCAGAAAAGAAGAAACAGTAGGAATAACAATAAACGAAGAAGAGTTGGAACATGTCAGGCAGTTCTACAACTTAGGAAGTATGATTACAACAGATGCAAAATGTCATAATGAAATAAAAAGGATAGCGATGGGAAAAGATGCTTTATGAAGAGGAAAGAATTAACGAGAGGAGAACTGAACAGGAACCTAAAGAAAAGAATGGTAAAAACATTGATATGGAGCGTGGTCTTATATGGATCGAAAACGTGGACCATCAGAAAAGAAGACATCAGAAGACTGGATCCTTTTGAGTTATGGGTGTGGCACAAGATGGAGAAGGTTTGCTGGACAGAGCTCAAAACGAACGAAGAGATGCTTCAACAGTTGGAAGAGAGAAGATCTTTGATGGCTACAATAAGAACGAGACAGAGGAAATGGATTGGACACATACTGAGAGGCGATTCCCTTTTGAGAAATATAATAGAGGGAAGAATGGAAGGAAGTGAAAGAAGAGGAAGACTGAAACAAATGCTACTAGACTGGATGATGGAGGATGGACATGGTAAACTGAAGGACGACGTCAAACAACGTCAGGAATGGTGCCACTGGGCTTTTGAACATGCCTGGTGGCTGAGAACTTAAAGAAGAGGAAGAAGAAGGTAAGTTAAAATATGTAAGGAAAGGTAATTTAAAGCAAAATATGGAAGGCAAGGTCTGTTACAGAAAGGAAAGGTATGGTAAAGTATGGTAATTAGTACTCACCACTTTCAAAAGCACTTTTCACAGCAGACCTCTGTAAAGGGCGCTATATAAATAAATGTTACTTTAAAGAAACGGCAAGTAGACAAGAAAGAGAGTAATTCGGACTTCTGATTTCTTTTCCAAAGTCGGTGCCCGACTGACTGAATGGTCTGTTGTGATCGCCTTTGATCTTGTCCCGCTGCTGCTCACATTACGAAGAGATCTCTGTGACGATCGCCCTGACAAACCTAAGCCAAAAACAAATAAAACCAGCATAATGTAATGTGGTGTAATGTAACTAGGTATTTATTTAGAGCTACTTGAGCCTATTCTCAAAAGTACAGTAAACAGCAGTCAGCCAGTCAGACAGTCAGTCAGTCAGCCAGCCAGCCAGTCAGTCAGTCAGTCAGCCAGTCAGTCAATTAGTCAGTCAGTCAGTCAGTAAGTCAAGGAACCAAACAGCCGACCAACCAATCAACCAACCAATCAATCAATCTGTTAATCAATATAAGGCATTTCTGATGAGTACAGATTTTAACTTCCTAACACATTTATCTTGCTACATATTCATTTATTTGTTATGTGTTTATTTGTTTCTTTATTTACCAGCACTTTTGACCTCTCGGGCAGTCGTTACAGCAGATGAACTTTGTTGACTGCTTCTACCAGTGGCAGAGTCGTTTCGTGGTTGACTTGTTGCTGAACTGATACGGACCAAGGCACGTGGAGTGGTGCTTCGAGGTTTGGCACCGTTTAATAGAACAGGAGGAGGAGGAGAAGGAGGATGGATCTGGGATACCTCGAGAGGAAAGGGCTTGGAGATGGATGGTAAGCCGCTGTATGTTGCTGAGGATGAAACAAAACAATTACATCACACCAAGGTTAATATGGGAAGATGAAACTAAGATAAGGAAATGCATGGTAAGGTTCAAGGCTAGGCAAGACTTGGTAAGGCAACAGTAGGCAAGATAAGATAAGGTAAAGCAAGCCAAGGCAAGCTACAGCAGGTAAATTTGGCTAAGGTAAAATTAGGTAAAACAAGTTAAGGTAAGATAAAGCAAGGTAAGATAAGGTAAGGCAGTATAAGCATCTGATCATTTACATAGCTTCTTCTGAGAACCTCTCAAAGATAAGGTAAGGGAGTAAGATTTTTTGGGTTAACCTAACAAAATAAAAAGTCTCAGCAACAACATCTAAATCTGTCCATTATATAATAATAAAAATTAATAATAATAATTAGAAAACTTGAAATGCGCCAGTGTCTAATGCACACCAAAGCCAAGCCACAGAAGGTCAGTTCACAAGACAGAGAGGCAGCCTACGGTGGATAAGCAATTTGAAAAAGGTAAGTTGAGAACGAAATTGCAGAAGTGATTGAGCAGAACAAACAGACACACGAAGGGAGTTCCAAAATTTAAGTCCAGCAACCGAAAAAGCCCGTTTACCCAGAACAGTTCTAGTCCAAGGTATGACCCAAGAAAGACAATCAGATGACCTTGTAGAATAATGGTAAGTCTGGAGAATAAGGATTGATTTTAAGTATTGTGGTTGGCCAGAGATCTCCATTGTACAGTATAGTGCCAACCAAACCCACTGTCATAAGCTGGCATAAGTGGTTGAATAAGGTCACTTCTCCCCAGATCGCCCCGACTTTTGACCTCCAGTGACCTCATTTCATCAGCCTCATAGTAGTCTTGGCTGCTGTAGTTGAGATTGAGAAGCTCGCTTTCCTCATCTCCAGCCGAGTCAGAAGACCTGGAATGTAATGTACTGTGTAATAGTAAATTCATGCAGTGCATTTTTTGAGGAATATACACATCAGCATTCCAGCTATGACAGCCCTGGCAAGTCTTAAAGACTGTAAGTACTGGAAAATTTAAGATTTATAAAGCGCCTCTTAGAGAATAAACTCAACAGAGGAACTCCCGACCTGAACAAAGTAAAATCACTTTTAAACAGAACAGTACAGTCTTCAGGCACCTGCAAAACCCTGAGAAGGGAAGAGAGAGGAGCTCGAGTCACAGATCTAGAGACAGAGAGAGAGAGAAAGAGGGAGAGAGAGAAAGAGAGAGAGAGAGAGAGAAAGAGAGACAGACAGAGAGAAACGGTAACAACATGTGATTTTCTACAGAAGGGACATTTCGCCGAACTAGCAGGCAGATTCTCAGCAGAGGATATGTGGAAATGTGGGGCCACATTTCTTGAAGAGTTTTTCTTTAGCTCCCCACTTTGGCAACCTTTTTCTGATTTTGTCGATACTCCATTTTTCTTTAATAGGCAAACCTCACCATAACCAATTTGGGAGAACCACCACAATGGCTTGTCTAGTCCAACTCAGAGGGAGCTTAACCCCCTAAATCTGCCCTTGGGTAATGTAATGTAATGTAACATTATGTTTCTCAAGGGTGGAGGAGGACAGGAAAAGACATACTGTATTAATGGCTGTTCATCAGTCGTTTGCCTTGCAGATGACCACACATCAGAACCTGTGATTACAACCAAATTCCATGAAAATTCAAACAATGCAACAGCAGACAGGAGGATGGCCAGACAGATACTGACAGACAGCAGACAGACAGACAAACAAACAAACAAACAAGCAAAATGACAGGCAGGCAGGCAGGCAGGCAGGCGGATAGTATCATTTTACATTAGAAATGTACACAAATCCTTTTAGAGAATCATAAAATGCATTATGTAAATGCCAAGATACATACATACAGTAGTATGTGTGTACATATATAAATACTTACATACATGCATACATACAAATATACACATACATACTAACTTCTATATTATTCTTACTTCTGCGTTTAGGCCAAGTCAGTCATACTGACCTGATTATCTACATTGGTTAACGTGCATGTCAACGCGTCTCTGTGTGTGAGGATGCCGGTTTGCACACAAATTGTGGGTTATTTAAGAGGTTTGCAACTTGGGCTAGCATGGTCCATACATAAGGACCTTATATGGCTTGTCAATGGGCAGCGGTGGTGAAGAATCTCACCCAATCAATTCATTAAAAAATGAGCAGGGTCAGGGCCATTCGGTAGCTATAGAAAAACATGTACATTTACATTCAGACTGCCTATGGAAGCTTCTGGTTGTGAAAGAAATATCGTGTTTTGCAGGTAAATGATAATTTATGTTTGAAAATTTATTTAAGTGGAAGAAAGTTGTCTAAGTTAAACGAGGAAGGTGTTTAATTAATTTGATGCAAAATGCATTAGATTTTTATGAGCTAAATCAGAGTAGTAAGGCGTTAGTATGTCTTAATCACACTAAAGTGAGCAACAGTAGGAGGCAGCTCGAAGTGAGTAAGCATAATGGAGTGATTTTGTGCACTGGACAAAGTAAGCAAGTAAAGCGACAATAACACTAGGTTTAATAAATATCAGAATAACTTATAAAAATAATGCCTGTGACTAAGAGCAATCCTTTTGTGTACACTGGCTGTGGCATGTAGGGCACCAAAGACAGTTTCATGGACGAAACCGCCAATAGTGCAGTGTGCGCTAGTGCGTTGCTTAAAGAAAAGTATACAGCAAGAGAAGAAAAACTTGGAAGCAGCAAGAAAAAGTCTAGAGGCTGTGGTGAAACGCCTAAATACTTTACAGCAAATCGTCAGCTGGATGAATGCCGAGGATCCAGTGCAGAAAGGAACAAATAAAAATGAATATAGCAAGCTATGGTGCTAGAACAAAAAGGAGTTCCAACAGAGCAGCTGAAGCAGCAGAAAGCAGCCAAGGGTGTCTCCAGTAGAAGGAAGGAGAAGGTGGCGTTTGCAGGAGATTCCCTGATCAGGCATACAGGAAGGAATTTGCTGAATTTGCTGAAGCTGAGTGCAGGATTTAACACCATCCGCAAGCCAGGACTATGAACTGAGCAACTACTTTCAGAAATTAAGAAAGGTAAACTGAACGATACAGTTAAACAAATAATCTCCAGATGGATGAAGTGGATAACATTATGACCAAATACGAAGGAATGATACATGAGACAAAGGAGAAAAGACAAGGGGAAGTTGTGGTAAAGGGTATTTTGCCAAGGGCAGGACATCAGTTAAGCCTTAGAAAACAGAGAGTTGAGATCAACACAAGACTGAAAATGATGTGTTTGAAATTAGAGGTTAGAGATTAGGAGGTTGACTTTAACCCATTGAAGGGCAGATACTTGAGGAGAAATGGTTTTACATCTCAATGCTCGAGGTGCAGACGTGGTGGCGAGACAAGTCATGATGATGAAGACTTTTAACTTGGGGAGAAGACAGCATAGTAAACAGACTCACTAACTGCCACAGAACTAATGATAAATTACCGAAGAAACCGAAAGGGCAGAAATTCTTTAGTGCTACAGCTGTAGATTTGTGGAATAGTTGGGATGATGGTACCTATCCCAATGGACACCTTCACAGCTTTTAACAAGAAACTTCTTAGCATTGGCTAATAAACCTGAATACAAGTCTTCTGAATCATTTAAAACCCTGGTTATGTTATGTTATCTAATGACTAAGCTTAAATCAATGGCACTCAGCAGTTGTGTGTGAAGGACTTGCTCACAGTCCCTACAAATTAACCATCTGAGGTAAGGCTCAAACCCATACTCTCCAAATTACAAGCTGGGCACTCAATCTAATCAGCTACCGTGCCCCACACCCACAGCCATATATACATAAGCTCACATATATATATATACACAGACAGACAGACACATGTGCAGTTAAGATGAAATCCTCTACCTGTCAGACTTTGCGGTTGTCTGATGTTATGACTTTGGTCAGGCGGAAGGACACTTGAAAGAGGAAGCGACTGGCTCTAGAAAAATTTAAGAAGAGTGTTTCATCGTTGGATAATCACAACGAACACATGTAAATCTAAGGTGATACTGATGCATATAATATCACATCTTTTATGGACTGACATTCAGGCCTGAATTTCATGTGCCATCGGTTGATGCCTTGTGCATTAGACACTGGCACAGTGAGAGGTACGCGGAATAGGAGCAGGAAGTCGGATGTTGATATTGATAAATGATTCTTAATTTTTTTTAATAGTAATAATAATAGTAATAGTAATAATAATAAAAATTTTATGTGGCAACTAAGTTGGCATTTTTTGCATATAAGTTGGCATTTGTGGCATTTAATGCAGCATTAAAGTGACATCTAATGTGGCACATAAGGCAACACTGTTGCATCTCAGAAGACACTGTAGCTTCTTCCATTGCAGTGCCATGGTTAATTTATATCTTGGGCCCAACAGTTTGCTTACGGAGGAAATTGTTGTTCTTACCGCACTCATACCATTTAGGCTGCTGAGGAGTACTTAGAAGGTGATACAAAAATGTTCAGTTAAGTTACACTGTGCATACAGAAAATTGTAACTCAGCTGATGGAGTTTCCCTCGAGATCCAAACCTGAAACTTGTTGTGCAGCGGGTCAGCCATGTGGAAAGTCTCATCGTAAATGCATGACGTAGACTGAAAGGACCAGTCAGGCAGGACAGCGGTCTCGCTTGACTGCTTAACAGCTGAGGACATGGAGGGAAAGCCTAACTTCTGTGATTCTGGTTCCTTTGGCAATTCCGATGTCAAGCGATCTGGAACAGGCACTTGAGAACCTATTGGCCAGATATGTTTATTTGAATATTTATTTTAATTAGAATACATAAGCAATATTTATTCAACATTTATTTTTATATTAATTCAGTATTTTTATTAGAATTCAAGAGTTATTATTTGTATTAGAATTCAAGAGTAATTTGATATTTATTTATTAAAGAGAGCTCTATTCAATATTTATTTTCATCAGAATACAATATTTATTTCATCATTGTTTGTATATTAATTCAATATTCATTTTATATTATATTTAATATTCCTTAATATTCATTTTTATTCGAACATACAGTTGTTCTTTTCAAACATCAACTTCATTGGGCTTGGCAGGTATGAAGTGATTTAAAAGGTGCTAAATAAATGTCTAGGTACATTTAATTAAACTGAATTACATTAACTACATAATATTATATTAGAGAGCCACAAAAGGTTGTGATCGTGTGTCCTCACCTCCTCTGGCCAGACGATCAGGTGACCTGAGCTGTGGAATCGAACTCATGCTCTGAACGAGACGTCCTTGACCTCCAACCTCCAAGACATTTCTTCTCTCACCAGACCTCAGCTTCGTTCTGCAAAACCATTCCCATAAAATTAACACAAAGAACATAAACAACAACAAATAATAATACCAGTAATAATATTAATATTAATGTTACTAACCTAATAATGATAATAAATGTAATAAAAATAATACTACTAATAATAATAAATTAAAAATATAGTAAAATAGTTATTTTTATTAAAGGAAGAAAAGATGATTCAGGATACAAAAAAATTATGTTCAGGGAAAATAAAAATAAAAAACATCTGAATGGCTTATTATTATTTTTTACTCAAAGAATTATACCAGAATGGTAAAATAAAATAAATTATGTTTGAGAGACTTGGTTGAGAGACTTCGAATGGAAAATCTTGATTATTTCCTGCTCAATGAAAGTGCCATGCAAAGCAATTCTGTTGCAGAGCTGTTTGGCAACAGAAAGACTTCGAAATAGGAATGTCAGCTGGTATTCTTAATACTGTTATTATTATTGCCTAAAATCAGAAAAGACTAGCCATTCCAGAACACTCCTCTAATTTTTTAATCCTGGATCATTTTTATCTTGAGTAAAAATACAAATAATAATAATAATGACATTATTATTATGCAAAAAACTCTTCCAACAGGCAAAAGCCCATGGGTCTTTCTTTCCTGTACTTCAGACTCTCCCACAGAAGGTACATTTCCTCATAAATGTTGCTTGTGGCCATAGGTCGTCCTCTTCCACTGCTTCAGACAATCTTTTGTTGAAGGTACATTTTCCCATGCAATCACTTCTGGCTCTAAGGTCTTTCCCCTTGTTTCAAGGGATCTTCCACTGAAGATAAATTTTTCCCTTATAAAGTGCTCTAGACCATCGAATCTTCCCCTCCACAGCTGCCAACCACAACCGCAGCCGGACCATACTCTACTTTCCCCATGGAAATGAAGATCAAAATTAGACTTGCCGGATCAGTCGGTGCCTGAGGTTTCGCAAGTAGTCATTGGCGTCACCACCTGGCTGGACATTCAGGTCGACTTCAACTCCATCAAGATGTTTGAGGAACTTCAGAAAGACTTTATTTTCAGGGTTGGATACGCTACAAGTCTCGCTGTCATAATCCTATGGATAAAAATACTATTATTAGCAAACAACAGCAATGCCAGTCATTACACATAATAATTTCAAATAATAATAATAAGAATCAAGGCTGGGTATTTCACATGTTTTAACTATGTTAATGCAGTAAAATTTTAGTGCAATTTGAACTTTTTAATGCCACTAACATACTAAAGTATGGAAATGCGCAAAAGCAATTTCAATAATAATAATAATAACAACAATAAGAATAACAACAACAATGATAATAATAATAATAACAACAATATTAAATTACTGTTGTTATTGTTGTTATAATAATAACAACAATAACAACAATAATAATAATAATAACAATAATAATAATAATAACAATAATAATAATAACAATAACAATAATAATAATAATAATAATAATAATAATAATAATAAACATGGTAGTAGCAGCAGCAGCAGCAGCAACAACAACAACAATAATAACAACAATAGAAGTAATAATGCTTTGGGAAAAGATTAAAAAAATAACAATAATAAATAAATAACAGTAAATCAGTAAATTAAACCTGGTCTCCAAACATGAGCACTGATGATGAAAGCCGTGAAAGGCTGCCCAATTTCTCAAGCTCTTCCTGGAAAATTCGTGTGTTTGTCATTCTGGCCGAACTCAGAAGATTTCGACAATGTGCATAATCTACTTGCGTGTCGTCTGCAAACAACATTAGCGCCCCCTTGCGGGTGGTGAAAGTCCGCGGCAGGATGAACTCCCCGTGGTCACTCGGGGTTGTTGGGTAAGATGCAAATGACTGTGAAGAAACTGTGATGCCATGGCGATGAACTCCATCGTGGAAGTTCACTGGCAAAGATGAAACCTCGGAGCCCTAAGTCATATAACATAACCAGTAAATTACACTCGATAAACAGTAAGTTATAATAGATAAACCGCTACTTACATAACATAAACAGTAAGTTATGTAGCACAAAAAGTAACTTATGTTACTTACTGGTAAACAGAAGTTACGCACACTACATAAACACCAAGTTATGTCATATCAACATGTAACTTATGTCACATAAACAGACACTGGAAATTTCTGAATGACTTTTTATTTTTGCACTACCGTTGTATTCAAGGCAAGAAGAAGTTTCAAGATTTCTGCTCCACTTTTGAACCCTATCAAATTCATCTATAAAAATAGTACAACGACTGTGCACCCTATAATCAAACAACATTTAGGGCATCGTTATCATAATACACAAGACATCAATTGATAGTTGCTTCCAGTTAAACTGAAGCCAAAAATCGTCATCCATCGGAAAGGCCTCGTCAAAATCTGCTGGTAAGGATATAGTGGTCATGCTCATAACAGGAAAACATGGGGAAAATTCAGTCCACCAAGTTTAAAGGGGGCATACAGCCGCTATGCCCTCTGAATTTCCCACTTGCATTATTTAGCAATGAATTTAATTTTGTCAGAATGACTAAGTTGAATACAGAATTACTAAAAATTTGTTAACTGGCTTACATTTTTAGCAGAGATTATAGTTAGGAGGTTTCAGTCATGTTTCAATTGTCGTTTATTCATTTAATTATATTTATTTTGTTAATATATTCACAAGAAATTTAAAAAATACCTGCCACTGTGTAACAGTTACATGTAAATCTAAATTATATTGGCTCATTTATGTAACCCACCATAGCTGCCACGCTGTCTCTCTGCTTGACTTTTGGATCTTGACCTGGAACCGAACCCTTTTGCCTATCAATTTTTTTGACTGTGCGCCTTTGAATAAGCTGGTACCCATGACGTGACTTTTGTTGGGCGCTGTAGAAATCTTGGGATTACAATTATGATTAGAAAGTAATCTGCTGAGTTATAAAAGAACGGCATCCCTTAGTCCAACCAATTCACGAGGTCGTTAAGGTGCATACGAGTGAGTGTGTGTGCCTGCGCATTGAAAGCCAGTATTGTTGTAATTATGAGGTGACTGCGTGCTTGCCTGCCGAGTAACAAATACTTAATTTGGATAACCTTACCTCTCTGTATCCTTCTCTCTGAACCTGTGTATGTCACTCTATCTACCTATATACCGTATACCTGTCTGCATGTATCTGTCTGTCCAAGAGTGGATCCAGGATTTAACGATGGGGGCCACATGGCAAATGCGGAGGTATGGAACAGAGCCCCCTGTGGGGTCCAGCGGCAAAGCCCTGGTCGGAGGTCAGAGGCCAAGTCCCCCTGAAGCTGAGATTTTTTGTACAAAATAAGTGATTTTGGGCTGGTTTTCTTGCATTATTTTAGGCTTTTATATTGTATTATAATCCATATTTTGCCTCTTGATACATGATGTGCTTTTTCAACCTAATAAAAGCTGATAAAACTGTATACTCAACTACAATAGTTACACTACTTAGAAGACCCGTCTGGATAAATTCAACAGGAGAATTGAAGGCCTTTAGTTAAATTGTCCAAAATAACACAATTGTTTACTAGTAGGCCTATCTATAGAGGCATCTGTAAACAAGTGTGTACTACTTCTAATGTGTACTACCAGCAGAGGTTTTGAAGTCTTTTATGCTAACTTTTGGAATGAATTCAAATGATAATTTGTGCTGTAAAGTGATTTTACTAGCAAATTATATTTTGCACTTACTTCATGAGCCATCATATAGAAAGTGTAGGCCTATCCACTCCACACCTCACATCAGTCTTAAGAAATAGGCCAACAGTACATAGCAACAGGATCATGGACTAGTTCAGCACCACCATTCACATTCTGCAGACTTTCAACTGAAAGAGCTGTTGATGGCTCTGCAGCTCTTATTTTAACCCAGAATGAAACAACGAATAACTAATTATAACTAATACACAGACTTACACAGATGACACTGCAGTCCAATTTTAATACTTTATCAAGATCCTTAAATTTCCCTACATATATCCCTATATGCATAAATATCCTACAGATATTTTAGGGATCAAGATCCCAAGATCAGAGGAAACCGACTTAACTGGCTAGGGAATATAATGCACACACACACATACATGCTTGGACTAGTCACAATATAATACTGAGACAGAAAGATAGCATCTGAAGCAGTGCTGTCTTTTGTAAAATGAGTGGAACGGCAAAATTCGTCAGTTGTGGTTATTTCCTTGCATTATTTTGGGGTTTTCGTGCATATTCTAGCCATAGTTTGGGTCTTCCATCCCATCACAGCAGAAGATGAGGTGTCATGGCCTCTCTGGCCCCCCTAGATCAACCCTTGTATCTGTTGGTCTGTCTATACCAGAGTATCTACCTATCTCTTGCAGCGGACCGGCTTTCTGGATACATCACTGCAGTGCAACATCAGTCGATGCCTTGTGCATTTGACAATGGCGCCACAGAAGTCGCAAATTACATTACCATCTGTCCATCAGTGTCTGTCGGTTGTCTACCTGTAGGCCTATAGTACAGAGACTGACTAGATGGCACTGACCCTCGAACGGCAGTCTGGCCTCGAGACGGTTTCCTCGTGCAGAGCGACCTCACCCGTCCACGACCCCACTCCTCTAGCCAGACAACTGAACATTCCCACGGATCAACAAACATCCGCAAAGACTTCCTCCTTAATCCGCCGACATCCTTAATCCCTCTGCATTGGCAACGCACAATATCACCGGATCTGTAAGAATCGAACATGGCACAGTGTTTATCGGTCGTCGCCCGAGACAACGCGTCCAGATCGGTCGATATCTCGGCTCAAAGGCGACGATCGTCATAAAATATATAAGGATCGAGACTTGTCCGAACGCCGATACTCTTGATGGACACACGACCGACGCTACACGCCAAGACTCCTTCGCACGCTACGATTACCTGAGTGCACTCGAGTTCGCCGTAACGGCTACAAGCCACTAAACGAGTCTACGGCTTGCGTGTGGCCTATCAGCTACAGAAAAACAGCTCGATTTTTCTTCTGCACGTCAAAATTATCGTTCAAAAGGCTTAAGAAACACAAAACTACAGGAAAGTTAGTCGTCCATATATGTTAGCGTCAGGCTGCCGTTTATCTACAAGCGCTAACGTGTTGCTCAGCGGGAGGATAGGCTAAGTGAACCAATTAATGAAGGACGTCTGCTGGGGACCTCAAGGAGGTCGCGTAATGTAAGAAGTATAACCTCCATGCGTAAACTGGAATACTAGGAAGCCCCAGGGTGAATGTGAATATGAACTCAATTCTTTGTGAAATACCGCATGGGTCAGAAACTATATGGAATAAACTCCCGCCAGAATTGCGACAGTTGTCTGGTCAATCATACGAACTCACCAACACTTCACCTCTTTCAGTTTCTGCGCAGGTCTTTCACTCAAGACTGAAAACACTTCTTTTCCAAAAATCTTATCCTGATTCTTCCTCTTCCCCTTATCTCTCTTCTCGCTTCAATTTCAAACATCATCCACCGTAGCCGTCCGACTGTCTGAGTGCCTGACTCCTGGATTTTGACCTGGAACCGAACCCTTTTGCCTATCGATTTTGTTTTGACTGAGCGCCTGTGAATAAGCTGGTTCCCGCGACTTAGCTTTTGTTGAGCGCTGTAGAAATCTCGAGATTACGATTACGATTACAGTATGTCAACATGCATCAGTGTCTCATTCCTGCATTCTAATATAATGTAATAACTTCTATAGCGCCGTTATTATAATGCACGAGCATCAGTCGATGGTCGCTCCAAGTGAAGCTGTAAACCCGTGTGAATCAACAGACAGATTCTGAACTGGATTCTGAACTCTGCATGCAGCCAGTGTAGTGAATGCAATGATGTAATATGTTGATATTTAGGGGTCTTTGTAATAACTCTGGCTAAAGAATTTTTTATCATTTTTAAGTTTGTGGAGATCTCCCTTGGTAATGCGAATAAGGGGTGAATTGCAATAGTCAAAATTCGGATGGAGACCAAGCATTTGCTAGTAATACTAAGGAAGTTAACTACAAGTAACGCCTAATTCAAAGTGACCAATGAATACATTCCTGTCAAGCCAAACGAAAAAAAATTAATGTATAGGTGAACATACAATGAAACATGTATCCATGACAATGAAAGAGGTTAATATGACAAAATAAGTGCAAACTGACAGAGATGATGGTGGTGATGATGATGGTGGTGGTGGTGGTGATGATGATGATGATAACCATGTCAAACTCATATAACCATAGATAACCATAGATAATCATCATCATCATCATCATGTCAAACTCATATAACCATAGATAATCATCATCATCATCATCATCATCATCATCATCATCATCATCATCATCATGTCAAACTCATATAACCATAGATAATCATCATCATCATCATCATCATCATGTCAAACTCATATAACCATAGATAATCATCATCATCATCATCATGTTAAACTCATATAACCATAGATAACCATTATCATCGTCGTCTTCGTCGTCATCATCATCATCATCATCATCATCATTACCGTCATCGTCATCGTCATCATCATCATCAATGATCATTCTTATTATATGCTGACTTACTTACGAACTGTATATTTCCCTGCTGCGCTGCCGGTGGGAGCGATAAAAAGGGTCAGTGATATTTTTGACGAACAAGTACTCATAATGAATCAGTTAATTATGGAGTTGTTTCCTTCGTACAGGAATTTGTGCAGCATGTCTGTTAAGAAGGGAGGAAATAGCGCATTATGTCGTGATCTGCACACGGTGCCAAATTCTCGTTCACTTATATCGGTGAAACATGGCTCCCCTAGGTCAACTCAGACATTGTCGCCGACCATTAAGATTTCCTCTTCCTTTTCAGTGGGCCATCTGGCAAACAGAGAAACTTTAAACGAAAATAAAATATTTACATTAAGAGAAAGCGTGACATCATCTCTTTTGCACAGTTTCGGTTTTAGCAATCAGACAAGATCATTTTTAACTCTGCCTACTTTAAAGGTTGTATGTGAGAGTACGTTTGATACATGCGCGGCCAAGAGATACAGACATCGAAGTGCTAAGAGAGACGACACTTCCAAAGAAAAAGCCGAGGTTTGAAATTTGATATGTCTGCAAAAACTCAAAAAACCTCAAATTGTAGCATTAAATTCTAATATTTTCACATTTTTTATTTTTAAAACTTGTTGTGCTTGCCAGAACATTGAAGTTGGTATGTTAATAGTATTTCTGTTTGTCAGGAAACTGATGCAGAATATGAGGATGATGAAAACGACGAGGAGGAAGATGACAGTGACGATTTATCACGTCTGACATTTCCAGAAGACACAGGATTTCCCGACAATTACAGGGAGGTCAAAGTTCATCTGAAGTCACTGCGACTTGACGCAATTGTCAGCGCTGGACTCAACATAGCACGAAAGTAGTCATCTAATCTTGTTGTCCAGAGTAATGTAAGACAAATACAGATTTATGTAGCATCTTTTTGGCCTCCATAAATTTCATGAATCCATCCATGCATCCATTTATCTTTCTATTCTTCCATCCTTCCAAACATTATGCCAACAACTGACATTGTGAAGCACTACTTATGATGCAACATTAATTGTTGTAATTACTAATACAATCCATTCACCCATCTATCCTTTCATCCATTCATTCATCCATCCATCCTTGTATCCATGTGTCTATCCATCTAAGGGGAGGATTGGGGTTCAAAGTAGGTCATTTTTGTGGACACCCATAATGGACAACCCCTCATTCAAATATCTTCTCTTATCGTTGAATTTATTTTTAATAATTTTTTTCTGCAGCAAAGTTGATGACTACTTCTTGGAAAGCAAATTAAAATTAAATGGAGACAGAGTTCTCAAGAAAAGTAAACAGGTATCATTTTAAACTTAAACTAATTCTGTTATCTAAGTCTGATTTTTACTATATTCCTCCTTCCCTCACTCCATTCATCCATCTATTCCTCCATCCATTTTCCCTTCCTCCCCTTTTTATATATGTATCAAAGCATTTAGACAGTGCCTTTTTAGAATGTCTCGAGAGCACTGTGTATATAGTTATCAAAATGTCTGAACTGTTGTCATGTAAGGGAAACAGAGCATGATATTGTTGAGCTGAATCACGTGAAACAGCGATTTACCTTCATCCATCTACGTATTCATTTCTCCATCCATCCACCCATTCCATTCTTTGCTTCCTATGGTGGATCCAATTCTACTCAAGATCCTCCTTCTTGGACAATACACACCGGTTGGACTGCCCTGCATACATCATAGAGCTATGTTTTCAAATATTGAGTCAGCTTGGTTGCTGAGAGCTTTGCTCTTCAGCCTGTCGGGATTTGCAGGTTCCTCGCTTTTCATGTCATTACAAGCTCACTGGGCTTTTTGGTGCATCCTTTTGGATCCCTCTTGGAATCTTCCATTAAACATATGTAATAGTTGATGTAATTGAGTTTAACTTACTTTCCTGTTTACCTTAAGTTTTGCTTATTAAATCAGTTAGATAGCACTTTTGTGAGGTTCTTAAAGGTGCTTATAAGTGGTTTGATACATGCATGCATGATGCTTGCATACATACAGTGGAAAGCACTTAACATGAAAACCCTTAACTCGAAAGATTGGATTAACACAAAGAGGATGCTTAGTCCGTTCCAGCATCAATGGTTTTAAAGTTTAAATGTAAATCAGTTCCTTTTTCACGAAACTGATAACACAAAAATATTGCTTAAAATGGAAAATTTATAAGTCCTGCAGAAGCAGATACAGTGCACAACGTTGGATCACACAGATAGTTGATTTTTTATAATCTGGCTCTGCTCATCCAACATGAACTATTGTACAAGTAGTTTGTTTCACTTTTGGGCCTAATGTTGGTATCTGTGGGTGGTATTTGAACAACTCAGTATGTAAAATGCTGTGACATTCTTTACTAACATCACTTGTACCCTTACCAGCTCTCAGCATCAGTGGTAACCTTCACTTTCCTGTGATATACCTTTTATGTACAATAGCATATAATATGCATCATTTTTCATATTAACCTATGTAGACTAGATAGTGCCCAACTGGTATGGCACATGTCAATGGAATCTGGACTGACGTTTAACCCAAAATTCGGTTAATACTTCTTGTTTGTTCATACCTGTCCCCTGCATTTCATGTCAGATGATTTACACTTTACTTATACATGTATACATAATGGCATGAATACATAAATGCATACTTACATCCCTCCATTCGTTTCCATTCATTAATCCATCCATTCGTCCATCAGTCCATCCAGTCCTGCATCCATTCATCCAACCATCCATCCTGCATCTGTCCTGTGCTATAAGGATGGATTGAAGGAGAGGAGGGATATTCAGCAGACTAGGTGATATTAATTAAGCATTTATGTAGCACCTTTTTAAAGTGCTCAGCTAGAGAAGTTATTGGATTTGATTAGACTACTTGCTATTGATCTTGTAATTGAACATCTTTTTTATATTGAACTGAACATCTATATTGCCTATTTCATAACTGAACATTTATATAGCACCTTTTTAAAGATCTTTTTAAATGTTTCAGATGAAAATCGGTGACTTTGTGGACCTCATCATTTCTGTGGAGGACGGAAAAACCCGAGTGAAGAGGGTGCGTGTCCTCCAAGTGGACAAGGACAGGACTTCCAAGGACAAGCTTAAGGTCACTGTCCGAGCATGGAGGTTGGCAGTCTCCATCGACAATGCTGGTAGTTGAGCTCCAATAACAACAATTACATTTTGAAAAATTTAACAGATTGATGCATGAAAACTATTGTTTTTCATACTATTAAGGAATAAAGATGTCTTTTTAATTAAAATGAAGAAATAAATAATATTTTGTACATACCATAGCATGACTTCTGGTTTCCCCAACATATTAGACTTTGGGCTTCTCCAACATTTAAGCATTTTTACTATGGTTTTACATGAGGCAACCATTGATTGATGATTTTGCACTAGGATAGCAGTGCTACAAAAATCGTTACAGTAGAATCATTAGATTATCTAAAATATAAAATTATAACCATTGACTTGCTACTGTGAGCTGGTGTGGTCATTTAGGTTGGGAAAATACAAACTATCATCCTTTTGTGGGATCACAGCTGCTGTCATTAATACAGCCACACTAAAAGCACCGTTATATCATGTCATGTTATATCTTTGCCCATTGAAATTTAAATAGCTGCTTTTGTAAAACTGAAAGGTCTTCAGATGTTCTGTTTTTGTGAAGACACACACATCCACACACACACACACACAAATGCGTACTCTGCGTTACATTCGTACACGCATTTATTATTACTAGTGGCATCTGGCGAACTCACCTAAAACGAGTATGGTGTGCACAAAATCAGCTAATTATTAATAATGAATAGGTGGAAGATGGTGGTACTGCCCTAATGGGTGCCAATAACGGTGTTTTGGGTCACCAAAGTTATAGCTTACCATGGATACCTTAACATGTTGCCATAAAGATTTACGATCTTACCATAGAGATCTTATTAGAGTTTATGATCTCTAATTCTTACCATGGCTCTTTCATGCTTACATTTACATAATAGACTCGTGATTAGAACACGAGAACTCAAGGCAGGTAGTTTCTTTTTAACGACGCTGCGTAATAAAGAAGATTATTTGCGTCGCCCGACGTAATCCAGGCTTGGGACAGGCACGGAGTGAGGATGCGGGTTCGCATACCGATAGTAGCGCGGTCCGTGCATGGGAACCTTAAATGGCATGGCGCCCATTCAAACGAGCAAAAAATGAGCAGTCTTACGACCTCTTATGAAAAACATGTAGGCCTACATTTACACTACGTTTACACCCGAACACGGAAGTGGCCGAATTAGAACTTGTAAGATGAGAACGCTGTCTGTATATATGGCACGGCATCGGTTAAGGCAGTCTCACCACCTCCCACTTATCCCTTGCTAATAATTAGCTGGGTGTGTGCACACCGTACTTGTTTTAGGTGAGTTCGCCATATGGCTAAAACCTGCCTGCCTCGCTCTTGACCTGGAACTGAAGCCTTCTTTCCTATCGATTTTGTTTTGACTGAGTCCCTGTGAATAAGCTGGTTCCCGCAACTTATCTTTCGTTGGGCGCTGTAGAAATCTCGAGATTACGATTACCATTATAGTAATCCTCGATCTATAAATAGTAACACTTGATTTATAAATAATCTATAAAAAGAGATCTCGTGCTTCAAAGAACGCGGAACAAGAATTGTCACGTGTCGTCGCCACCAAGTTTGATTGCTCCGAAGAATGTTTCAAATTTCGCTAAAACTGTACTAAAGTAAAAAAATTGTCGATCACTGACGGACGAAGACTTATCAGAACGATTTTAGAATCAGGTGAGTTGCAATTGCAGAAATTGTAGGAATTTTTGAGTTTTTCGCCATTTTGCACGTGATACAGCTGGTATACAGAGTAACCTATGGGTTTTTTCTGGACCATTGGGACGATCCCCGGGGGTGCCAAAGACGCACACGAGTCGCTTGGTTGAAGTCTGTGGTTGTTGACCGCTGTAAAGCAAATTAATCGTGTAAAAATTTCTAAACTGTGATACATTGGTTTTTCGGTTAGGTAAGTTTGGACCTGCAGTGTGTACTATGCCTGCAAAACACCGGAAGTTTGAAAGATGTTGGGATAAACCCGATTGAACATAGATTAGATTAGATTAAACGTCAGTAAGGATTGGAATTTTAAAGAGTTATATTTATTTTCGTGTGGTGCACTGTGGTTAAGAATTACAGAAACAGCCACTTGCTTACTAATCTAATCGGATGACTTCTATAGCACCGTTATGATGATGCTCCGGGCATTACTAATCTAATCGGATTACTTCTATAGAGCTGTTATGATAATGCTCAGGGCTTCAATCAATGTTTGCTTCAAGTGAAATCTTAATAAAAATTGCTATCTAATGGAGAAGCCAGGTTGAATAAGCAGGTTGAAACAGGTGAGTCTTAATAGAATTTGGTAGCAATTTCCAAAACCTTAGACCAGTTACTGAGAATGCTCGAGAACCCAACACTGTCCAGGCACGAGATGCAACACCTACTTACTTACGTAACTTGTTGCTGTGACCTGTTGTGATAATAGTGTGGTTTATAACTTATAAATTAATAATGATAATAATATAATACATTATATTATGCTACCTTAATTTGCCTAACCTTGTCATTCTTTATAATTTCTGTCCTTACTTTATCTTATATTTTTCTAATCTTGCCTAATGTGCCTGTTTTCGTAGATTTGGGAGATGGCTGATGCAGAGTCGGGCATGCAGGAGGCATGTGGAGTCTTCGGATGTGTTGCTGCTGGTCCATGGCCTTCGTCACAGCTAGATGTTGCTGCCATCATCGCCACAGGGCTCATGGGTCTCCAACACCGGTAAGCGAATCATGAATTACCACTTGTGAATCAATGAATGACTTCCACTAGAAATATTCTTGGCTCATCTAAAGGATGTCTTTGTTGAACTATTTCATAGCTGAGTTTTCAGTGCTTTTAAAATGTTGTTTTACAGTTACAAATTACATCAAATTATACATAACTTCTTGAAGTAAATCTCTTTTTTCATGTAAAGTGGTCAAGAAAGTGCAGGAATTGTGATGGGAATGGGAGAGAATGACTTTAACATCCAGAAGGGAATGGGTCTCGTCAGTCATATCTTCAAGGACCACCAGTTGCTTCATCTCAAGGGAAATCTCGGCATTGGTGAGCGCTTGCATTTTGTCCACATTTTCTTTCTCTGTGTTAATTTGTTGTTGTTTGTTGTCCCATGTTTTACTGTAGTGTTTTGGTTTTTTATATCAGCAGAACTTTGTTGCTGGTTGATCATTTGATGAATTGATCAGTGGATAGATTGATTAGATTAAATTGCATTAGGTTAACTTATCAATTAATTGAATAGGTCAGTTGATTGTTTAAGTCATAATATTGATTGGATGAAACTAATTCTTTATGTTGAGTAGAATGATTAAGCTGATCAGGTAAGATTGACAGGCTGGCTGACAGATTGAGTGATTGATTGATTGTTTGATCGATTAAATGATTGTAGGTCACACGCGATATTCAACCGCTGGTTGTTCCAGTCTACTGAACTGTCAGCCGTTTGTTGTTGAGACTCTTCATGGTCGAATTGCGGTTGCACACAATGGCGAACTGGTCAATGCCAACCGTCTCAAAACCCATGTAAGATGGATAGCTTTCAATTGGAATGCGAGTGAATTCCTTCTCTTGAAGTCAGAGATTATGGTTTGGCGATGATGCTGTATAAATTTGTGGATTTCTGTTTGATTCAGTTATTTTTGTATAGGGTTTTTAAATAACCTTTCTAAAGCACATAAACCTCTTAGAATTGCTTTAAAAAGAGGGGATTTTTAGCTAGAATTGCTGTATAACAAAATATCTTAAAATTTTAACAAAACAAAATCAGAGTGTATTAAATTACCTTAAAAGTTATAAAGTGATATTCCTAATAAATTTTAAATGAAACAAAATAAACCTATGTTTAAATGCCTTAATTAAAATACCTTAATTAAATGAAATACTTATTAAATTTCACGTAACAAAACATAATAAAAATGTATTGAAATACCTTGAAATTTATTTGTGGCGAAATTATTTATTGTTGAATAAACAGTTACTTTTTTATTGTCAAAAGTAGAAAGACTTTAGTTTGCCATACTTTTGTTCTTGCAGTTGCTTCGCCATGGCACTGGACTGTCCACTGCATCTGATAGTGAACTCATAACACAGTTGTTGGCTCACTCCCCACCAGAGGGTGAAACAAATGGACCAGATTGGTTGGCACGGTAACATGCTAACAACCATATGCTCATTTTTTCCTTTACTCTGTAATAATTCAGAGCAATATTAGCAGTTTAATTATTCTGTTAATGGTCATTTAATAATAGTGGAAATCTTGCTTTCTGTCAGTTAATCATGACTGATATGGTGACCCAAGATTGTGCTGAAAGTATTGCTGCACATCCAGCAGAAATTATCAAATAATTATCAAGTAATTATCTAATTATTAGGGCTGTTATTGCTATTACTGCTATTTTTGTGGCATTATGCTTATCCTTTATAAGACTAGACGGTAAACGTTCAGTCTACGTGTACAGGCATTTTATTATTGAAGACATCACTGTTTATCTAAAATGGGTTAGAGCAGTGCTTCCCAACCTGTGTGCCATAGCACACAAGTGAGCCGCAAGCGCAGTAGAAGTGTGCTATGGTTGATGTCGGAAATCAGAAGTTTTAAATGACAATAGTATCGCTCAATCAGACTATAAGCGCTGTCCCAGAATGATAAATTAGTCAACTACAATAACTTCTGTTGTTTACTCCTTGCCTGTAAACGATTTGCTCTCCCGAATCTACAGATGTAAGC
This sequence comes from Norana najaformis, assembly GCA_964023275.1. Lineage (NCBI taxonomy): Eukaryota > Metazoa > Annelida > Clitellata > Crassiclitellata > Hormogastridae > Norana > Norana najaformis. The sequence goes on along the minus strand of OZ029913.1, from coordinate 31,640,127 downwards.
GGAAAATCACAGATAATGGCTTTCGTAAGATTTTCAAACGGTAAAGAATTGTTGGGGCAATTTTTGTTTTGCAAGGAACTGATTGAAACAAAAGGGGAAGACATCTTCAACTGTGTGTCAATGTTTTTCAGCCAGAACGGTTTGTTGTGGGAATGGTGTGTTGCTGTGTGCACGGATGGTGCGCCGTCTATGACCGGAAATGTGCGTGGTTTGTAACTCTTGCAAAACGCGAATATCCAAGCTTTATCACAACGCACTATTTTATTTACAGAGAAGCACTTGTAAGCAAGACCATGGGTACCAACCTTCAATCAGTATTAGATCTTGTCGTTAAAATGGTTAACTCCATTAAAGTTCGACCAGTCAAGTGTAGACTGTTTGAGAAACTGTGCAAGTATATGGGATCAGAACATTATACACTGTTGATGCATACAGATATAAGGTGGTTATCGAAAGGTAAAGTTCTGTCAAGGGTGTACGAGTTGAGAGATGAGCTTCGCCAGTTCTTTCTTACTCTGCTCGTTAACACTTTGTGACATTTTTAATGATCCGACTTGGTGCAGTAAACTTGTATAGGCCTACCTCGTTGACATTTTGAAATGTTGAATGCACTGAATTTGATTATACAGGACAACGATTCAAACATACTGTCTGTTAATGACAAGCTTCAAGCTTTTCGTCGTAAACTTCTGATGTGGAGAAATTAAATAGAAACAACAAATTCAATTTCTGTTCCCTCGCACAGTTGAAGTTGATCCAGATGCAGTTGTGTTACATGGCATTGTTACTGAGCATTTATCAGATTTGGAAGACAAGTTGCAATATTATTTTCCAAGTTTAAATGTCTCTGGGTCAGAAACCCATTTCATCACCAAACTGGATTTGTTTGGTCTACAGATTGCGGAAAAGGAGCAGCTGACTGACATTGCAGCTGACAGAACACTGCGACTCAAGTTCGCAGGAATTAATTTAACAGACTTGTGGATTATGATAGAGAAGGAATACGCCTTGTTAGGTGCCAAAGCTGTTGGCACACTGCTGCCCTTCTGCACTACTTACCCATGTGAAAAGGCATTCTCCGGAATAACACAAATCAAAACGAAACACAGAGGGTGTTTACAGCCAGTTGAAAACGACTTACGAGTGTACTTGTCATCCGCCGTTCATGCTCTTGTTGACACAATTTCACATTCTTTGCAAAATCAACAGTCCCATTAGCCATGGTTTCTCATTCTTTTTGTAGTCTGCTTTTAATTAATTTGTCCCGGTTATCTGGTTTTTAAATCAGCGGCTGACAATTCCTGATTATCAGTACTGACATTGACAAAATGACATTGTTTTATCATTAATACACAGTTATACACACAAAACATTGTAGCTAAGTGGATAAATAAACGTTGCTTTATCTAAAATGAATAAGTGTATATACAATATATATATATATATGTTGCTTTATCTAAAATGAATGGATAAGTGTATATATATATTTATTTATTTATATAATAAGTACCATAAATGGAATGTGCCGTCAGGTGATTGTTTTTTAGGAAGGGTGCCATGGTCGAAAAAAAGTTGGGAAGCAGTGAGTTAGAGGGTATCAGGCATATGCTCATCATTTTTTTTCAACTTGGAAGTGTAGTTAATTGCTGTACTAAGACCTTTTGACAAAGTTTGCATTTCATCAGCATATTTCAGTCAAGCTCAGAAATTCATTTACTCTATTACCATTATCTTTAGTTGTAACAATAGTTTGCAGTTCTGCCTGTGTATGTATTTATATTTTATTACGTGCTGAATCATTATTTTAAAGGTGCCATTTTAATCAAATCTATCTTTTTGATTATGTACTAAAATACCTAAATAAACAAGTTATTTGGCAGGAGTGAACACTACAGTTAGTATTATTAAATTTTATTGGCTTTTGTTACCTAAGTTTTTCTCCTGATTTATTCTAGAGCTCTTTTCTGACAAATTCTGTCTGCCCATAATACAACATGGTCCTGATATCGAAGTGCTGTGTGTCCATCAGTTATGTTATGAGTTGGTGTGTTTTAGGATACGGCAGTTGATGTCGCATACATTGGCTTCCTATG